>JAJHJD010000002.1:5541780-6890975 GCA_020883615.1 Fusarium virguliforme
GCCCTCACGCCCCACCACTCATTCACGTGATATTGCAGGAACGACCCACTCCTAGCCTCCGAGTTAACGGGACTTGGCTTAGGGGGGCCAAGTCCGTCCACCTTGCGGCTGTTTATCGAAGCAACGCATCGTCGCCTGCATTGCGATTCCACATTCCAACGGCGACTGAATCCCCGAGGCACCGCGACGTTTTCTGTGCGCATCGGCGCCCCTCTTGAGCTCTCTTTCCGTGTTTGCAGGGATTGACTTGATCGGGAGAGACGTGCTGCGGTTGCCGCGACAAGGAAGCCTCCTCCTCTTCGTCATCAAAAGGGGAACCCCCTTCGCGTACCAGCCGGACCTTTCCATGAGCTCTCGGCAGTTGACATCACCCGCGCGCCGAAACGAAACGCCTCTTTCTTAAACATCTACACTCGTTCACCAAGCCTCGAGCAACCTCGCCCAGCATGGCAGAGCATGAGCCCGTCACCACCATGACCTCGCCGTCGCCGCAGCCTGACATGGCGCGAAACAGACTCCCCACGTTGTTTGAGGTGTTGAGCCGTCGCACCCTCCCGCCTGTCGACCTGTTCTCGTTCTACATCTACATGCGAGACCAGCAGCGATCCGTGGACTATCTTGACTTTTGGTAGGTGGACGAAACAACTCGGTACCTTGGACAGGCCGCTGACAAGCACAGGCTCGATGTCGCCCAGCACATGTCTCTCTGCCGTCACTATGTGCGAGAGCTTAGACGGTCCGTCCTCATTGGCACGCCCGAGATGCAATCCAAGAGATCATCAGCCATCCTAGAGAACATGGGCGAGCTGGAACCTAGAGTGGCTGGCCCCTCAATGTTCGCCACGGAGAAGGAGAAGAACCAGGATGCGCAGATGTCGGCCTTTCTTCGAGAGGAGCAGCACGAGTCCCCGCAGAGCACCACCGCGCCTGTGCGACCCAGCCCTCAGTTTAGCAACTCGCACGACATCACCACCGACTCCAACTCTCCCGCCCACACGGTTGCGCGACAGGACATTCGCGCCTCGGCGGAGAAGATCCTGTACACCTTTCTGCTGCCCGGTGCCGAGCGCGAAATCACCCTCCCCGGCTCCATTACCCAGGAGGTTACCACGGCAATCGAAGAGTACGGCCGTGACGATCCCGAGGTGTTCGACGTGGCCAAAGACTACGTCTTTCAGGCGATGGAGCGAGATGCCTTTCCTGGATTTCTCAGGATGAAGGCACTTGGCAATCTCATCCCGCCAACCCTCATCCTGAGACTGATCGTTGGTCTCATTGCCATGTTTGGCGCTTTCTGGACTGGCTTCATTCTCATCTTCCTTGACAAGTCCCGTCCGACGAAATGCTGGGTAAGCACTCCCTGTCCACGTCGTCAAGTTCCCCACTAACCAGCGGCAGCTCATCATTCCCTTCACCATCGGTGTCTATTTCCTTGCGTCTTACCAGTACTCACTCGACCCGATCATGGCCCTCGTCGGCTTCAGCGAGTACACCCCTTCAACTTCTCCCGCATCCGCGAAACGTACATTCGCAAACTGCTCGCCAAGCGAGCCCTCATGGTCCTGGCCGTCACCATTCTCATCGACGCAGCACTCTGTGTTCTCTTCATCCTCGTGCCGGGCAAGCGTCTGTAGGCGCACACCCCTCCTCCAGCAACCGCGGCCATTAATGCCGGCCGTCACTGGCCTTCGGATTCTTTTTTTCTAGAGCAAGCCACCCGGCGAGACTTTTATACAGGGACAGAAAAACAAAAAGTTTCACGACCGTAATGATTTGAGAGTTTTGGTTCGGTAGCGATATCAGCTGCCCTCGGCAACGGGGGTTGGCCTTTTTTCTTTCTTCTATCTTTTGGAATGTTGGCGTTTGGAGATTTATCAGGGCTTCTGTGTAACTTGAAAACTATTCCAGGCTTTGAGATACCCCATCTCGGAGTTTCTGGCTATGTCATGGTTCTTTTCTTGACCATCATCGAGTACCTAGGGCGGTAGCGTCACGGCATGGTACAGGCACTGGCGGCACTTAGTACAGCTAATCAGGGGCGTTATGTCGTCTATTACGTCGTGGTTCTTCGTGATATAGCTGTTTTGTGCAGTTCTGCTCTCCGCTGTGTCTATCCGTCTCCAGGGACACTCAGTCCCGTCACATCTTGCGCTTGCTCGCCCGCTTCTTCTCCTCCTCGGACTCGTCCAAGTCCATGAGCTCACTCTCTGGCACGCTACCGCCCACATCCATGACAGGTCGCTTGTTAAGCCCTCGTCTGTTAATCATGTCTCTCGTCAAGCCTGTCATGCCGTACGCGCGTCCCCCGCCTTCTTGAACGTCGCTCACCTGCTGCTTGAGCTTGTCGTCAGTAGCGCGCTGCTCTCGCTGCCGCTCCGCGGCCGCCGTCCGGATGTCCTTGATCTGGGTCTCCAGATCACCCAGGGTAGTGGTGCAGCGGTCCGCCCACTTCTTGAGCGCCGCAGCAATGTCGGGTATCGCTCCAGGGGCCAGATCACGCAGAGGGGCGACGCTGGTGACCTGGACGGCTGCGCGGGCTGGATCGAGCGTGGCATGGAGCAGACCAGCGTAGACAGCCGAGATGACGAGGTTCTCGACCTCGCGGGGTCCAGGAAGATCGAGAGCATCCTGGAGCGCAGCGTAGGATAGGTTGTTTCGGTCCCGGGCTAGTGTCAGGATGGAGAGCTGACGGAGCTTTGTTGCCTGAACCTCTGCGAGTGCGGGCAGGCCCTCTGTGGTTTTGTAGGAGGCGTATGTGCCGTAGGCAAAGATCTGGAGAAGCACGAGGTGCGAGGCAAACTCGGAGCCGGCGAGGCCCTGGATGGCGGGTGTCTGGAGGAGCTCGGTGAAGAGAAAGGTGTTTGGGGCGGAGGTGGCTCGGGTGACGAGGTCGGCGGCGGCGCGGGGAGAGGTGGCCGACTTGGAGAGGGCGAGGAAGGGCTGGCAGTTGTTAGTGTCCGTCATTTCGGCCGGATGTGCATTCAGGGACTTACCTCGAGGGCGTTGAGAGCTTTCGTCTGCTCCATGATGGGCTGCGGTTGAGGCTACAGCCTCGCGGGGTGAAGGTTCACGGTGTTGGGACAATGAACAACCAGAATGTGCGGCGGTGTGGGATTGGTGATGTATGACTTCTCTGTCCTTTGTCTTATGCCGGTTCCGAAATATCCAGATAATCTACCCGGGTAGGTCTCTGTGTTTGTTGGTTACAAGTTGCTGAAGTAATACCAGGAGGCAGACGCCGGGCAGTTGCATGTTGGAGCTGGAGGTGAGGCTGGGGCAGGTGTGGCGGCGCGGGGCTCGTCTGTGGGGAAGGTCGTGGGGTCATTTTGAGACTCAGAGTCGAAGTCAACTTTCACGCCTCTATCTACCCTACGACATTGTGCCGATGGGCCGTTGAGTTTAAAAATCTTATTAAACCGACATATGTGATACTTTCTACTACGCAGTCTATTTTTATGGTGCATCTCCCGTCTGTCGTCTTTAAATGGCTCTTGTTCTGTGGAAACCGCCTATCAATGGCGGCGATTTTTTTTTCTTGGATGAATCCAACACCAACGATTTTCAAAAATCCCAACACAACAGCGACATTCTTCCCTGGATGAACCCAATAAGCCTGTACTCTTCTCACCCGAAGGATGAAACCAATATCAAGATGATACTGAAGTTTTATGATATGAATCCCATGATTCGCCGCGCTTCTACTTCAACCTCCTACATGCTAGAAGCTAGCAACGCCGAGGTGAATTGTCTCGATGAACCCAACATGGTCAACCTGACTGACCTCGGCCGTGAATATTTTCTCCTGAATTTATATAGTCGGATATATACAAAATCATGTTCGTTCCCCTGAACGAGGCCTCGATTTTTTTTCTTGGATGAATCCAACACCAACCTCGACTTTTTTTTTGCTGGATGAATCCAACGCAACTATCATCTTCTCACCTGAACGACAAATCCAATATCAATATCAACTTTCTTCCCATCGAGCATTATAAAAACCCTATGACTTTATCTCTTCCTCAGCCGGGGCCTTCGTTTCCTAGAAGAAGCCAACAACATCGATGTGAATTATCTCAATGAACCTAATATCAGACTGACTGACCTTGGCCGTGAATGTTTTTTCCCTGAATTTTGTACTTGGATAAAGCCACTATCATGTCACATCCCCTGAGCGAAGGCCGCGATTTTTTTTCTTGGATGAAGCCGACATCAAGGACTGGATTTCTTTTCTTGAATGAAGCCGACATCAAGGACTGGATTTTTTTTCCTGGATGAATCCAACACCATCGATCATCGCGGAGACCTCTATAAGTCCTATCGCTCCGCGTCTTTTCCTGAAGTCAACACAACTTGACCTCAGTCGAGATTCTTTTTCGTAGAGGCCGACGTCAATATGTAAATTTACTTTCTGGATAAAAACAACACCATACAAAAAAACATATGCTGCTCATGTTAGTCAGGCTTGATGTTGGCTTCATTCATAGCTAAATCACGGGCTTGATGCTTCATCTAGAGCGGCGGGGGTGAGTGGTATTAGGATTTATATAGAGACGAATGCGCTCGAAGACAGTGAGTACCTAGAAAGTGTTGGATTCATACAGGAAAAAAAAAAAATCTCGCATGGAGTTGTCGAGATTTCTTTTCTGAAGGCGCGAATTTTTTTTCTTGGATGAATCCGACGCAAAACCGGCGTCCAATCTTCCTGAAGGAAGCTGACACAGCACACTCGTCCCAGTATTGAATCACCGCAGGCCCATCCATAGTAACTCATTGAACAGCGTAACTATGGACATGTAAAAGCGTGGACTGGTCATTCATGCAGCAGTTACTATAGGCACGTCTCAAGCTGTGTTACACAAGCCTCCCCAAATAAGCACACACTCCTGCCGGAACCTTTGCCATCTTGCCAACTTCGTCCTCGGCACAGCTGCGCAGCTGACCGTACAGCCTCAGCTGTGGCCACGCTTACACGAGCTCCCGGAACAAGTGAGACCCGGCTTGCATCTCACGCCTGGGTGCCATGGCGTCTTACGGGACAGCAAGACACGGGCAGAACGGTGATTGGTAAACCTCACCAAAACGCTCACGACAGAGTTGCGATCGACAGCTCCTAGGTCGAAAGAGTGAAGCTTGAAATTAACCACAAAAACCCTCTGTGTCTTCTTGGACAAGTTCATGTTTGTTCATCAGCCGGACACTGCACCTAGCCTCGATAGCTTGGCAAAGCCAGAGCCTGGTTGGATGGAATGGTCGGTGGGAGGTTGGCCCCCGCGAGAGATCGACGCTCACGTCTTTGAGGACGTGGGATGGCGACATCACCAAGAACTCAACTACGGAGCATCGGCAGTGCTGGACCTGCGGAAGGAGTAAGACGGCAGATGGACAGCGATGTATGGATGTAAATATAAACACGGCACAGTTGCGCCTCTCTCGTGTGGTTGCAGCGACTCTCACTCACTCACTCACACTCTTTTTCCCAACTGCACCACCAGTGCGTCAGAAGCGTGGATCACATCCCCCCGTTGGCATCCCACCAGCCCAATCGCTTCACACGGAACATTCCCACACGCAGCAAGTGGATCACACCCAAGAATCCCGCCCCCGGCGTCTCAGGCCGGGCCAGCTCCAATCCAGCATCCGCAGCGTTTGTTCTCTGCGCTAGGAAGCGAGGAAAAAAGACCCTTGACTGACAAAGACTACCCCTGCAACAAAGATTTCCGCCGCTGCTCCTGCAGACGCTCCCTGTCTCATCATCAATCCCACCAACGAGACCTGTCGGACGACGTCAAACCGTCCGGGAACCGGTCCAAATCTGGAACCTCGCCGCAACAGCCGCTGAGCCAAGACCTCGTCAGGACTGCTTCGGATCTGGGATAATCTGGCTGAGAAGCCTGCTCTTTTCGCCGTCCCAAGAGGGTGAGTCCTTTCCCCTGAGCGAAAAGCAATAAAATGCCGTCCTATCCGTCTCATGTCATGTCCTTGTCTTGCTCTTGTCCTGGTCTAGGCGTCCTCTTTTTTTCTTCCTCACCCAAGTGGTCATTCATTTACGTATCCCATTTCGCTTTTTCCTACTAACGATAAATCGCCCAGTCTCGATTACGGACGTCTCAATCAATCAGACGACGACCCGCCTCAGCTCGACAACAAGAAGCTGGTCTTCGGGGTCCAGTGGCGTCGTTTTCCAGCCTCGTTCACTTATCAATCAGCATCAGCTGTTGTTTCTTCTCCATTTCCTTTTAGTTCGATATTAGCTGCATTCCCCCATTGCGGCCTTTCCTTTTTCTTTTCCGTTCTGTCCGAGCTACTGCTCGTTTTATTCTTGTCTGAATTTCATCACCATTGTTGCGACTCGAGTTGATTTCCACCAAATGCCCGTGGCTGGAATAGCGAGCTGAGAGACCAAAAACTACTGGGGGAAGCGAACAACCTAGCACCAGCACAGTCAGCGAACCAACCACTACGGCTAATTAACCGCGAGCACTCTTGGCCGTCTCCGCCCGCCACTGTCTCTCTTCTCGCTAACAACCACTTCCCACCCCCGTGCTCTTGGATAGCTTCCAACAAGACGAGTCTGGAGACGAGGCTCGCGGGCCATCACCTGTCGCCATGGCCCCCTCGTACATTCAGATCCCCTCGAGGGAACAAGGCAATGACGTGGGCGCTGCGGATTCCGCCCTCTCCGTTGCCAGGAGCGCTGGCGCCGGCGCCCACCTCGCTACCACGGCTCTCCGCGTGGATGGTATGACGTGAGTTGTTTGCTCGCCCCAGCATCAACCACCTCCGGCCACTCCGGCTCCGCCATGCCGAGAAACCCTTGGCCGGGCGCGGCTGTTGATATATTACTAACGCCTGTTCCCCTGCAGATGCGGCGCATGCACTTCTGCTGTTGAAGCTGGCTTCAAGGGCGTCGATGGTGTCGGAAACGTCTCAGTCAGTCTTGTTATGGAGCGCGCAGTCGTCATGCACAACCCCAATGTCATCTCTGCCGCCGAGATTAAAGAAATCATCGAAGACCGAGGCTTCGACGCTGAAGTCCTCTCCACCGACCTCCCGAGCCCTGCCTTCAAGCCCGCCGCCGGCATCGACCCCCTCGATGGAGACGACGACTTTGTAACGACCACCATCGCCGTCGAGGGCATGACCTGCGGCGCCTGCACCTCTGCTGTCGAGGGCGGCTTCAAGGACGTCCCCGGCGTCAAGCACTTTAGCATATCCCTCCTATCCGAGCGAGCCGTCGTTGAGCACGACCCCGATCTGCTCACCGCGGAGCAGATTGCTGAGATCATCGAGGACCGAGGCTTCGACGCTACAATTATCGAGACGGGAAAGTCAGCCTCGGACAAGACATCCAAGGAGTCTGGAAGCGCCATCGACGTGGCTATCACGACAGTTGCCATCGAAGGCATGACGTGCGGCGCATGCACGGCGGCCGTTGAGGGTGGATTCAAGGGTCTTGAAGGCGTCCTCAAGTTCAACATTAGCCTGCTCGCGGAACGAGCCGTCATCACGCACGACGCTACCAAGCTTTCACCAGACAAGATTGCCGAGATTATCGACGACCGAGGCTTCGACGCCAACATCCTCTCGACGCAGTCCGTCGACGACCACTCCAGCGGTTCGTCATCCTCGGCGCAGTTCAAGGTCTACGGTGTTCCCGATGCGGCTGCAGCAGAAGCTTTGGAGGCTGCATTGGCTGCGCATCACGGCGTCGATTCCGTTTCGCTGAGCCTCGCCACATCGCGACTCACCGTCACCCACCAGTCCAGCATCATCGGCCTGCGAGCTATTGTTGAGGCCGTTGAGGCGGCGGGCTACAATGCCCTTGTCGCCGACAACCAGGACAATAATGCGCAGCTCGAATCCCTGGCTAAGACGCGCGAGATCAACGAGTGGCGGACGGCCTTTCGCACCTGTCTGGCCTTTGCCATCCCCGTCTTCCTCATTAACATGATGCTGCCAATGTGTCTACCCCAGCTCGACTTTGGAGCCTTTGAGCTGCTCCCCGGCCTCTTTCTCGGTGATGTTATCTGCTTGGCTCTTACGATACCTATTCAGTTCGGCATTGGCAAGCGATTCTACGTGTCCGCTTACAAGTCGCTCAAGCACCGGTCTCCTACGATGGACGTCCTGGTCATTCTGGGAACGTCGTGTGCCTTTTTCTTCAGCATCCTCGCCATGGGAGTTTCAATACTTGTGCCTCCTCACTCGAGGCCCGGCACCATCTTTGACACGAGCACAATGCTCATCACCTTTGTCACCCTAGGACGTTACCTCGAGAACAGCGCCAAGGGCCAGACTTCCAAGGCCCTCTCCCGTCTCATGTCTTTGGCGCCTCCTATGGCGACCATCTACGCGGATCCTATTGCTGCCGAGAAAGCTGCCGAGTCTTGGGGTAAGAACCCAACTACACCTCGAACACCCAGGACGCCTGGTCTTGGCGGGTCGGCCTTTGAGGAGAGACTTGTGCCTACCGAGCTTCTGCAGGTTGGTGACATTGTAGTCCTCCGACCCGGAGACAAGCTTCCCGCCGACGGAGTCCTTGTCCACGGCGAAACCTACGTGGACGAGAGTATGGTGACGGGCGAGGCGATGCCCGTTCAGAAGCGAGCGGGCGACAACGTAATTGGCGGTACCGTCAATGGCGATGGCCGGGTCGACCTTCGAGTCACTCGCGCTGGACGTGACACGCAGCTCAGCCAGATTGTCAAGCTGGTCCAGGATGCGCAGACAACTCGAGCACCCATCCAGCGGCTTGCCGATACTCTTGCTGGTATCTTTGTCCCTACCATCCTCGTCTTGGGAATGTTGACGTTCCTCTGCTGGATGGTTCTCAGCCATGTTCTCTCCAACCCGCCCAAGATCTTCCTGCAGGATTCTAGCGGCGGCAAGGTTATGATTTGCGTTAAGCTCTGCATCTCCGTCATCGTCTTTGCATGCCCCTGCGCCCTCGGCTTGGCCACGCCCACTGCCGTCATGGTCGGAACAGGCGTGGGCGCCGAGAATGGTATCCTGATCAAGGGTGGCGCAGCTCTGGAGAGGACTACCAAGGTGACGCAGATTGTCCTTGACAAGACCGGCACCATCACCTATGGCAAGATGAGCGTCGTCGAGTACAGTATCGAGGATGCGTGGCAGGGCAAGGAATGGCGACGTCGACTCTGGTGGACCATTGTTGGTCTTGCCGAGATGGGCAGCGAGCACCCCGTTGGCAAGGCTGTTCTCGCAGGAGCGCGCACCGAGCTGGACATTGAAGTCGATGGCGTCATTGAAGGCAGCGTCGGAGAGTTCAAGGCTGCCGTCGGCAAGGGCGTGAGCGCACTGGTCGAACCTGCGTCAGCGGTTGACCGTGCTCGTTATCGTGTGCTTCTCGGAAACGTTGCGTTCCTGCAGGACAACGGAATTGATGTGCCCGAAGAAGCCGTCGAGGCGTCGGAGCACCTCAACTCGAGCGCGAGCAAGGCGGCAGGTAAGGGGCCCGCCACCGGCACGACCAACATCTTTGTAGCCATCGATGGCTCCTATGGTGGCCACCTCTGCCTGGCCGACTCGATCAAGGAGGGGGCTGCCGCTGCCATCTCGGTGCTTCACCAGATGGGCGTCAAGACGGCTATCGTGACGGGTGATCAACGATCCACCGCCCTCAGCGTCGCCGCTGCGGTGGGCATCTCTCCTGACAACGTCTACGCCGGTGTGAGCCCCGACCAGAAGCAGGCCATCCTGAAGGAGATTCAAGCGCAGGGTGAGATTGTCGCCATGGTCGGTGACGGCATCAACGACTCTCCTGCACTCGTCACAGCCGACGTCGGTATCGCCATGGCCTCGGGCACAGACGTAGCCATGGAGGCGGCAGACCTGGTTCTCATGCGTCCAACGGATCTCATGGACATTCCCGCGGCGCTCGACCTCACCCGGTGCATCTTCCGCCGCATCAAGCTGAACCTCGCCTGGGCCTGCATGTACAACCTCGTCGGGCTGCCCATCGCTATGGGCTTCTTCCTACCCATCGGCCTCCACATACACCCCATGATGGCGGGCTTTGCAATGGCGTGCAGCAGCGTTAGCGTCGTTGTCAGTAGCCTCCTGCTCAAGTTCTGGAAGCGGCCCCGGTGGATGGACGAGGCGGCTGCGGCGCCGCGCGGCGGCCTTCGGTGGATGAGCGGGCGAGGCCTGTTTGGCTGGGTCCGCGAGGTGATGGGCAGGAGAAAGGTCAAGAAGGAAGAGGGATACGTGCCGCTGGCCAACCTGGAGGCGGCCGAAGTATAAAGCGTGATGATTGCATTTGTCGCAAGCGGCGGAGTTGTGCTGGTAGACCCGGGATGTGTATAGCCGATTTTTTTTCTATTTTATTCAATGATGATATCCTGTAAGTAGCCAACAAGATCAAATTTCAAACTCGCACACTCGGAATACTGCAGATACTGGCCCTTTATCATTCAGTTCTGCTGGCCCCTTTCACATCCCTGCCATCTCGGCTCTGCGCATGGATAACGCGATCGATGGCAGTTGCTCGTGTGGTTGTCGGGTGGTGCTCGTATGTTTGGGTTGGTGTATAGACACACACATAGGCGAGCACGGACTCGGATAACATGCACGTCTCGGCTCTCGAGCTCTGATAGCCTCCCATCTCGTGAGAGTCCAGTTTCACGTCTGAAGTATGTTTCTTATCTTTTTTGATGGGGTGATGAGAACGAGATTGTTGTTGGTCGAGTAGGTTGATATTCCATTCACGACTTTTTGCTCGTCGAGGGTTAGTCATCTCTCACATGCCAAAAAAACTGCCCAAAATAGACACAGCCACTATTGTTCTTTGGCTTCACATTTAAACTCAATGGGCACCAAAGAGCTGGGAGGCAAAAAAAAAAACCGTTGACGTTGCACGTGATCATGCAACCTCTTTGACGAGCACATCCATCTCTTCGTTTGCTTCCCGACCAAGAAAGCGTCCCTCACAACACTCATCAGCTATCAATCGCCTCACCAACCATGCTGGATCAGATGGCCAACGATATCAAGCTCCTCTCGGGGAGCGGTCACCCAGAGCTCAGCGCCCTGATGGCCAGTCGGTACGTCTGACGGCGCCCTGTCACAAAACCCCACGCTGAACACACCCCTGCACCACAGTCTTGGCATCACCGTCGCAAACACCATGTGCCTGAAGTACTCGAACGACGAGACGAGCGTCTCCATCGGCGAGTCGGTTCGCGACGAGGACGTCTTTATCGTGCAGTCGGTCGCGCCGGGACAGGTTAATGATGGCATCATGGAGGTCTTCATCACGGCCAATGCGTGCCGCAGCGCCTCGGCCCGAAGCATCACAGTCGTGCTTCCCTTCTTCCCCTACAGCAGACAAGACAAGAAGGATAAGTCGCGCGCTCCAATCAGCGCGAGGTTGATGGCCAACATGCTGCAGGTGTCTGGCTGCGTGAGCTCACCCCTGTCGCATCCACGTGTGTGTTTGGCTTACAAGATGGTCAGAACCATGTCATCACGATGGACCTGCACGCCTCTCAGATCCAGGGCTTTTTCAACGTGCCCGTGGATAACCTCTTTGCCGAGCCGTCCATCTTTCGCTGGATCCGCGAGAACCTCAACATTGAGGACTGTGTTATCGTCTCGCCTGATGCTGGCGGCGCGAAGCGTGCGACGTCTATTGCTGATCGCCTCAAGATTGCTTTTGCTCTGATCCACAAGGAGCGTCCGCGTCCCAACGTCGTCGGCCGGATGGTGCTGGTCGGCGATGTTCAGGATAAGACTGCTATCATTGTGGACGATATGGCTGATACCTGTGGAACTGTACGACCGGTCCCTTGTCTTCTGTTGTAAACTTCTTTCTGCGTTTGGAAACTGACTTCTGTCCAGCTCGCAAAGGCGGCAGCCACCCTGAATGAGCATGGCGCTCGTCAGGTCTTTGCGATTGTCACCCACGGGATTCTCAGTGGTAATGCCATCGAGACCATCAACCAGTCTTGTCTTTCTGGTCTGGTCGTGACCAACTGTGAGTTGTCCCTGTAGCTCGTCATTTACATCGCTAACAACCTCAACAGCTGTGCCGCGTAAGTTTTCTGGACGGAGCTTCGTCTGATGCTGTTTACTGCCACGTCCGTTGTGGCTCTGTGACTTAAACTGATCGATGATCCAGTCGGTGACAAGGTTGAGCGATGCCCCAAACTCAAGGTTATCGACGTGTCCGGTACTCTGGCCGAGGTAAGTCAACTGTGGCTGGATTATGGCAGCCATACTCACCTCTCCTAGGCCATCCGTCGAACCCACAACGGCGAGTCCGTCTCGTACCTCTTTACCAACGCTCCTCTGTGATCTGGACTGGGCTCTAAGGGTGCATTTCTTTTGCGGAGTTGAGGCTGGAACCGGGGGTTGGGGTTAGAATGGATATGTATTCTCCAAAACTGTTTTTCTGGACAGGAATTGGTGGCTTTCTCTTTACGATTGCATTTCGGTTAGGTAGGGAACAACGCCTCAAGGCATGGCATATGTCTGTTGGCATAACTCTAATGTGTTGGTTGGTTGACAGAATGACACGCTGACAGACGCAGGGCGGGATATGGAGGCGAGCACGGAATACGTAAAAGACGGCCAGGGCTGTCCTTCAGGAACGGGCAGGCTCAGGGGGTCGATCTGACGGGAATACATGCCCTGATTCAAAGAGGAAGTCTTCTCAAGCATTCCGTCAAGCCGTTGAGAGGCGCCTCAGTTCGTGACACCACGATGTGCCTAACGTCTTTGTGAAGACAAGAAACAACGGTGTGTCAAGTAGTGCCAAAGGCAAACGGTCCTGTCTTGTCATGCCAGATCGCAAGCCACCTTGAGCTATCAATTTTTTGCCAAGGGTGGTTCTTTTCTTTTCTTTGGGCTCCGCCGCCACGTGTGGCGTTTGCGATGATGGGCAAGGGGTAAAGAATGGAGCTTGATGGATGGAAAGAGGATGACGGGATGAGATCCATAGGTGGTTATTATCTGGACAGGGGTATTTTCATCAACCTGCTGCAGACATCACCGTCCGGGCTTCGTCTGAACTATACCACATACATAGGTACACATGAATCCGGCACCTTCGTCATAATCAAGGATGGATGACAACCCACCAGGTTCGGACGATGCCCCTATTCCCAGACTGCATGGCATTCGATAGCTCCCGCGCAAGCGGGATTTTGACCCCCTTGCCTATAGGGCGTCGATCGGCGACAGCATGCACATGGCACGAGCGTTGAAAGTGCAAGGAGAAATTCTGCTCTTGGGTGTCCCAGGGCTGTTTGTTGGTTCGTCTATGTCCGGCAGGATGACGTGCCTGTCACTTCTGATCTCGTGTAGAGAGGGTGTCAAAATCATTGGGATACTCTGTCTGCTACACTTGAAATTGGACAAGGCCAGTTTCACCAGCCGAATCCTTATCCTCCTCTGTCCCAAAGAGGTTCTCCATCGTCACTCTGAGCTCTTAACCCGACGCGGTTCCTTCAAAGAATCGCGCGTCAATCAGAGCCCCTGGACGCATTTTGCGCTATCGAATATGTCAGCATACGACGCTGGGATTGGTCAAGATTTGCGGGTGCGGGTTTTCCCAGCGATCAGATTTGCCCCCGCCCCCTTTTTTTCTCTGCTGGCCCCCTGGATTTGAATTGAAGGCAAAACGCGTTCCAACGAGCGTCTCGGAAGATGCTGCATCGATAGAGACCTTTTTCAGAACAAACTGGAGTCTTGCGGAGGTAACCTTTGGTACAGGGCCGAAGCGAGACCGAGGTTTGAGTTGTCTGATCGACAAACGGTGAATCAAGGTAGTGGGCTGGATACACACGTCTGCACATTGTGTTTTCGTCGCAGAAAAGGTATAGGTAACATGGCCTCGATGTAATTTCCGCTGCAGCAAGAGATATGCACATGCTGGGTGCAGTATCCTCCATGGTGAGAATTTGGGTCGGGCCCAAGGCTGGGAGGTGCTCGTAGGTTCCCGCCAATGCTGACACTTGTTCACTAATTTGGCACAGCCCTACCGCGGTACTTTGGTACCGTGTACCGCGCAGCAGCCAAAAACCTGCTGTGGGCCAGTCAGCGGGCAGAGGCGGGCAGACCCATCCCTTCAAGTCCCTCCCTAGCGTTGGGACGAGTTTGGGTCAACTTTGCGCTGACTTGAAGCGCCCATAAGCAGAGGCTGCTGGGGGCTTCCATCCATCTTCTCTCCTCCTCCCTTTAATTTTTTAATTCCCCCTCTTCTCTCCGTCTCGTCCTCTTTCTTCTTATTATCATCATCATCGCGTCTCGTGTGTGCATCGCATTCCTCTCGAGCCTGTCCTTTTCTTCTCCCTTTGCTGGGTCCAATCGCTCGCTACTTGACGTCGTCGCCGGCTTCCTCCCGCCTCCGCTCCGTGCATCCTGCCCCCTTCTCCTCCTCCCTCTTGGCCTTGGCGGCCCCTGTCTTTTCTTCGCTTCTCCGTGTTACGTTTCCACTCTACCTTACCTTACACCTACAACTTCAAACCTCTTGACGACCTCGGCCGTTCCGCTCCGTGCCCTCATCATTTGCATCCGTAATCGACATCGCCTGCGCGTCGATTCATCATCACCATCATCGTCATCGAATCGGCTCCCCGAGATTATGCTAGAGACCCGACCGCGATAGAGCGCAGACGGTAAACTCTCTTGCACCCGACCTCGCTCACCACCATCTTCCGACCTCGTCACCACCACCTGAACACGGCGCATTCTCCTCTGCGAAAGCGACTCGAAAATCTCCAGCACAATGTCTCGTTCCAACAACGACGAGCCCGTCCCTCTCCTCTCCTCCGAGGAGAGAGATCTCGAGACCAAGGGCGAGATGGACCTCGAGAGCCGTGCCGGCCACGCCGAGCCCGCCAAGAACAACAACCTCGAGCACGAGTACTCGATTCCCAGCACAGTCAAGTTTGCCTGGCTCGGCACCTACTTCTTCTTCTCGCTGCTCCTGACTCTGTACAACAAGCTGGTCCTGGGAATGGTAAGTCTGCAACCTCGACTTTGATGGCGCCGCGTCCCGTTCCACCCCGCGCTTCAGAGGCAGCCTGTTGAATACGATGCTAACCATGCGCCCGTGCTGCAGTTCCACTTCCCGTGGCTCCTGACCTTTCTCCACGCCTCGTTTGCCAGCGGCGGCACCTATGTCATGATGCAGATGGGCTACTTCAAGTTGTCGCGACTGGGTCGCCGTGAGAACCTCGCCCTCGTCGCCTTCAGCGCGCTTTTCACCGCAAACATTGCCGTCTCCAACCTGTCTCTTGCCATGGTCTCTGTTCCCTTCTACCAGACCATGCGCATGCTGTGCCCCATCTTCACCATCCTCATCTACCGCGTCTACTACGGCCGCACCTACAGCACCATGACCTACCTGTCTCTGCTGCCTCTCATCATTGGCGCCGCCATGACCACCCTGGGTGAGATGAGCTTCACCGATGCTGGTTTCCTCCTCACCATCCTCGGTGTCGTTCTCGCTGCTCTCAAGGTGAGCTCGCAAAATCTGGACCCAAATTGGACCTGCCGCTGACTATTCTCCAGACTGTCGTCACCAACCGATTCATGACTGGATCCCTCGCCCTGCCCCCCATCGAGTTCCTCCTCCGCATGTCTCCCCTCGCTGCCCTTCAGGCTCTGGCTTGTGCCACCGCTACCGGCGAGGTCAGCGGCTTCCACAAGCTCATCACCTCGGGCGACGTCTCTCTGCCTCCCGCCTTCGCCTCCCTCTTCGGAAACGGTTTCCTCGCCCTGCTGCTCAACATCTCTTCGTTCAACACCAACAAGCTCGCTGGTGCCCTCACCATGACCATCTGCGGTAACCTCAAGCAGTGCTTGACCGTTGCCCTCGGCATCGTCCTCTTCGATGTGACCGTCGACCTGCTTAACGGAGCTGGTATGGCCGTCACTATAATGGGCGCTGCCATCTACAGCAAAGCCGAGCTCGACAACAAGAACCGAAAGAGCCAACAGGCCGCTTCTGCCGCCGCCGCCGCTTACAAGCCCGTCGACCAGCAGGTCCGGTAGAACAGGCAGACTTGTGTTGGAAACCAAATACCCCCCCGCTTTTTAATACATGACCTTTTTTATAGATGATCGGGTAAGGGGACCAAGCGAAGACCAGGAAAGGGGAAGCACTTCTTTTTTGGCGTCTTGCGCAAACTCTGCTTTTGTTTTTGGGGTTCTCACTGGATGTGCGTGGCACGGATGGGGATCTCTCTGGTGAAGCATTCGCCTGTTGTAACTTTTGATATACGGTGGTCCTCCACGGGCTCGCTCAGCAGAGCGAAACGGGGCAAGAGATTGGGAGGTTGCTTTTTTGTTTTGTTATTGTCATGATCATGGGCTATGGCTTCTTTTTTTACAGAGACACGCGGGGGCTAAAGATTCCCCACGGTTTCTTTCTCTGCAACTTCGGTTGTTGTTTCTCCTTTTTCTTGGATAGGGTCTGCTTTCCCGAGTAAAAAATAGACACTCTACATTAACCTGTGTTTGTGTGTTGAATAGTGTATGCAAATGAGCTGTTGAGATGCCTGTCCTTGTCTTGAGGTGAAATCCACGTCGTTTTAGGTGTTGGCTAAGATGAATTATTGTATGTATAAAGTGATATAGACATCTGAATTGCCAGGAAGATTACCATTCAACGCCATGCTAAACGAGTTACAAAGCAAAAAGGAAAAAGATAGGTCGAGAGGAGTTAGATATCTTGTCGTGCATCAACAATGCTCTCCCGAAGAGCCCAAATACCCTGCCGAACCTCATCAAACGACGCATTCGCCTGGAGCCCCAGCGTCTGCGCCAGGAGCTCCAGGTCGCCCGGCGGGAGCGGGACGTTTCCAGACGCGCCCTCGCCGAGGACGGGCACGGCCATGTCCGGGAGTGGCCCCTTGGCCTTGCTGAGCATGCCGAAGCGGATGGCCACCTCGGTGACGGTGACCATGATGCTGATGACGATGAGGATGATGATGATCCAGGTGATGTAGCTCATCTTTGCGTTGGCCACCGAGTCTGACAGGATCTCGGCCAGGTCGAGGAAGACGCGGCAGCGCTCGTTGAGGACCTTGATGCGCGGGTCGATCTCGAGATACTCGCGGATGGCTGCGTAGAGGGGTGGAGGGTTGGCTCAGACTCCCAGAAGAAGTTGGGAACGTCGAGGATATTGGAGGCTACCTAGGTTAGCTTTGTTTTGTGTTGTGTAATATAGCACTTACAGAGGTTAATGTCAACCCGACTCTTAAAGAGACGGCCGAGCATACGCACAATCTCGGTGCGAGTCATGTTGAGCTCTCCCGTGAGGGCCAGCGTCTTGGGTACGTGCTGGGCATCCAGCATCGTCTCGCTCATGCGCTCTTCAAAGAAGCACAGGCGCGTGCTCTGCGCGATGGCATGGCTGATGGTGAGCTTGATCATATGGTCGGAGCGCGGCAGCAGCGTGATCATGTCGTTAAACACGCGCGGGCGCTTGATGTCGGCGCTGTACTCAAAGTGAAACTCTTCCGTCTCAAAGTCATCTTGGTCGAGAGGCCGCGTGAGCAGGCTGCTGGTGCCGTTCTCCACGGCGTCGGCATCGGCAAAGGTGAGGTCGGCGAGTATGTCCTTTTCTTGATGCTCGGTAAAGTTCCAGAAGACGACGACGCCGTAAGAGTAGACAAACATCTCTGCAAAGTTCTTGGCATCAGGGGCAAGACGGTTCATGGACGAATCGTCGTCATCGTGACGGAACGGGTTGCCGTGCTCCTCGGGCGTCATCGGGCGGTCGCTGAAGTGAGAGGGCATGTGATGTCCACGTTCTGGGCTGGTCCCCATGTACGCGTCGTCCTCAAAGTAACCCTCATGGTGGTGTCGTTGCTCGCTGCGCTCAATCTCAAGGTCCAGAACCGTCTTGCCCGTTCCAGGGGTCTTGAGGATGGGTCGACTCCGAACGCGATAACCTTCGGTACCGTTGAGGAGCGGCAGAGCGTAGATGACATATAGGCAGTCGTCGTACAGCTTGGTCTTGGCTTCATGCTTCTTCCGTAGGAATTCGGCCGTCGGCTTGATCTTGTATGCCTGCGCGGTGCAGTAGGCCGTCACTCTGCTAACCTTGTCCGTCCTCTGCATCTTTGGCAACCTCTCGGCGAAGCTCTTCCCACGAATACCGCCCCTCTTCCGGAGTACGTCAAGCTCTTCATCCTTTAATGGCCGGTTCTCTTGATCCTGTAGGCGCCTTGCGAGAACCGCCTCGCTCTCGATTTCTTCGTCGACGTCATCGTCCTTTGTATCCGTTTCGGGCAAGAGAACTAGCTTCTCGCTGATCTTGGTGGTTCTTGACGGCATCGGCTGACCGGTACGGGACTGCACATTCGGAAGACCTCCTGATACGACTCGGCGATTGCTGACAGGGCTTCCTCCTGGCCCTCGAGGGAGGGGCACCGGCGGACCGCGAGGTTGGCCGGATGGGATCTGGGAATTGTACTGGAGGACATTGTCGACGGTCATGAATCGCATCGGCGCAGGGGGTCCAGGAGGGCCGCCCGAAGCAGCGTCCTGGCGCTGTAGAGCCCTCCTCTGGGATGGGCGTTCCCTTGCATCTGTGACCTGAAGGCTGGATTAGCAAGTCGCATTGGACGCGCAAACATCATGATCGTACAAGGACAGATGGGCGCTGCTTGGAAGCCATGGGTTACGCGGCCGAGCCTAAAGGCAATTGGGTTTCTTCGTAGAAGATGGCCGCGACAGGCGAAAGGTGTTGATGCTGAAATAGCTCGATTGAAGATTGTGAATAATTAATTGATGATTGTGGTTGGTTGGTGGTTCGTAGCTTGGTGGTGCAGCCGAAGCTTGATTGGAGGCACAGTGCAAAAATGGGAAATGCGCTCCTGCCTACAGTGCGCTGCAGCCTCAAGCAGCCTAAAGTCGCACCACTGGGCCAATCACCGGGCCAAGTTCACACTTGCTCTTGCCATGACGCTTATCGTAGTCTATCGATTGGACAAGCCTAGCAGAAGATTTCGCGTGGATGACCTCATGGAGCCCCACCAAGATACAGCAGACATCATCACTCAGGATGAGTGGATGAACCGCACTTAATGTTGCTTGCGAGTTCACGCCCAAGACGCCCGAAGCATGCTGAGACTGGTTGGCTTCGTATGCCTACTTTCTTTTTGTCGTCATGTCGATTGAGTGTTTGATCCACACAATTGCGCTTCAAGATGTGGTTGTGCATGTGACGGAAGTGTTGCTCGACTTGAACTCCAACTTGGTTCAGATTCGGCTGTTTGTTTTGAACCGTTGCCTGTTTCAAACTGCCCAACCGCATTTGATATGTAACACCGGTGCTTTGACTTTGTTAGACCATCTTCTAACTCAAAACGTGCGCGCATCTTCGCTTCGAAACCTTTTGTGATGTGTCCCCTGGGATACGACAAGGTAAACATCAAAGAGTCTTTTACTCCAAGCAAATTCATCCCAGCTCGACCGGCACATGCGCAGCTCCGAAACAAGCAGAAAAAAGCCAGCGCATGAATCAATTTCTGTGTGTTGGCACTTGATTCGCATAATAATCTGGCCATATTAAACACATGAGAGGCTCGCAAGGATGAGGTTGACACGAGAGCGGGTCCGCAGCCAATCGGGGCCACGGCGGCCGTTGCTAGGCGGTTGGCCCGTTGTTTGTTTACTACGGCATTTGGCTGGCTGAAGGCTCCAGGCCCCGCCATACAGACTGGATGCAAGGCCATCTTTTCAGGCATTATTGACAATTTGTGACATGGGCCGGATCGGAGACGCTGTGACGATTCGCACTCTTCTAGCGCTCCAGCACTTTCGGTGTTTCTCTTCCCTCCATCACTCACTAGAGTTTCTCAACAAACACATCCATCACCAGGCCAAGCGCATGTCTTGGAGACGAAGCTCCGTGCTCAAAGCGCCAGCTACACACACTCTTCCATCCCTCTGACGACCCGAGCGCCGCCCGCTCGAAACAATGCGTTAACGTCACCCGGAAGGTGTTATTATTTCTTAATATTTTCCCCTCGACCAAGACCAATACCGTTCCTTGACCGTTCGAAACCGAGACCGAGACCGTGGCTCGGTCGACGACTACCACAACCACAATGTCGTTCCGCGCTCACCATTTCCAAACTCAACATCTACAACAACCTCAACACCACCCTCACAGCCAACCCCATCCGCAATCGCCTCCGCATCCGCTTCGCCAGTCACAAACCCTCGACTTTGGCACCGCCACATCCTCCTCCTTCCTCAACCGCTTTCCATCGACAACATCCTCATCTGCGTCGTCTGGCTACACGCACGGCTCTGAACATAGCCTCCACAGCCAGTACACAACCGCCTCCAGTTCAGCCGGGTACGGTCCACCTGTGCCCGGTCATAAGCGTGCCCAGAGCGATGTCAGAGCAAGAGCAAAGACTTTTGAATCCGGGGAAATGACGAGCCCCAAGAAATCCCAAGTAAATCCGTACGGATCCGTTCGACAATCTCTTCGGCCGCTCCCTCAGGCTCCCGCAGCCTCGCCTCCCGCGACACCTCCCCATGTATCGCCTCGTCATGACCGTGGCCAGAGCATTGATATTGGCAAATTGTCCATGTCATATGGTGATGGTCGGGCCTCGCCAACGTCGCCCTCTCGGCCATCATTGATGCGACCCAACTCGATGCTTCTGACAAGATCCGACTCGGTCCGTCCACAGCTACCTCATCATCCTACATCGCCACACCATGTGCATGCGCATAGCACACACTTGGCTCGGGATGAAATCGAAGGCCTGGGCAAGTCTTCGACAAGCCAGCTGAGGACGCTCTCTCGCCTGGTGTCATCAGACTCGGCCGACGGCTTCACCATCACCTCGCCCGCACAAGAAGTCGTCGGCTTGCGAGGTCGACGCCGGTTACAGCGGACCGACAAGACCAGTGTAGGCCGGGGCCAGAAGACGACTGGCTATAGCTGGGAGGGCCGCAATTGGATGGACAAGCAACGCCAGTTCCTCCAAGCTTACGAGTACCTCTGCCATATTGGTGAGGCCAAGGAGTGGATTGAGGATGTCGTCCAAAAGAGCATTCCTCCGATCGTCGAGCTTGAGGAGGCCCTTCGCGATGGTGTCACACTGGCAGAGATTGTAGAGGCACTCAACCCGACAGACGTTATCGAATCTTTCAACATCCCAGGCTTCAATACCGACACTCCGAATATCGCCATCTTCTTCCGATACCTTGACGAAGTAGAACTTCCGGATCTGTTCCGCTTCGAGCTCATTGATCTGTACGAGAAGAAGAACATCCCCAAGGTCATATACTGCATTCATGCCCTTAGTTGGCTCCTGTTTCGAAAAGGAATAGTCGACTTCCGCATCGGCAACCTCGTGGGTCAACTCGAATTCGAGCACCATGAGCTGGAGGCAATGCAGAAGGGCCTCGACAAGCTTGGAGTGAGCATGCCCAGTTTCGGCAACATGGGCGCCGACTTTGGCGTCCGGAACCTGAACCTGAGCCGGAAGAGACCGAGGAGGAGAGGATCGACCGCGAGTTGGGGGAGAATGAGCAGTCCATCGTCGAACTACAAGCTCAAGTCCGAGGCGCCCTTGTTCGCGTGAGGCTCGGCGATGTCATGCAGAAGCTCTGGGATGAGGAGGAGTGGCTGCTCGACCTTCAGTCTCGAATCCGCGGCGATTTCACTCGACAAATTTTTGGATACCGACTGGAGATGAGAATCTTTGCCACCAAGCTGCAGAGCGTAGCACGCGGCTTCTTGGTCCGAAGGAGGTTGGATCGACACGATCAAATCTTGGAGGCACTGGAGCCTGATATCCTCGAGCTGCAGAACATGATCCGGGCCAACAAGGTCCGAGACCAGGTACGAGGCTTGACTTCCCAGCTTGAGGTCTGCGCAGGTCCCATTAGGGGGATCCAGGCCATCTCGAGGGCCTTTTTGGTTCGCAAGAATCACACCGCCCAGTACGAGCAGACAAAGGGGACGTCTGGTACTGTCGCAAAACTGCAAGCGGCCGTCCGCGGAGCACTGTTCCGAGGAAAGGTCGAGCAAGATCTTCAAGAGCTGGATGCCCAAACACATGCCATCACCGACCTGCAGGCAGCGGCGAGAGCATTGCTGACTAGAGATCAGATCGGCCGCCAGCAAGAGCACCTCCAATCTTTCGGACCGAAGTGGACTACTCTCCAGGCCTTTGCTCGCGGAGCCCTCGCTCGAAAGGAGACAGCAGCAGTGAAGAGCGAGCTCGAGACGCACACCACTGATATCGGCCAGCTTCAGGCCTTTGCTCGTGCAGCAGCAGTTCGAAGGGACACGGCAGCAGTGAGAAGCGAGCTCGACCAGCACATCGCCGATATCAGCCAGCTTCAAGCCTTTGCTCGCGGTCTCCGCGCTCGACAGGAGACGGCTGCAGTGAAGAGCGAGCTTGACAAGCACATCACTGACATTGGTCAGCTCCAAGCCTTTGCTCGCGCAGCAGCAGTTCGAAGGGATGTCACGAGCTTGCTTGATTCCCTGCAAGAGCATGAACCCGCTGTCATCGAACTGCAAGCCATTGGGCGAGCCATGCTTGAGCGCCTCAGGGTCGGTGCCCAGCTGGATGCGCTTGAAGAGCAGGAACCTCAGATCGTGGATCTCCAGAGCAACATCCGAGGATTCTTGTACCGGCAACAACACCAAGCCTTCCTCGATGAGCTGGAGTCTCACACCCCCGAGATTATTGAGCTTCAGAGCATTCTCCGGGCCATGATGGAGCGCGCCAGAGTCGAAGACATCATGGCAGAGCTGGAGCAGGAAGAGGAGTCGATTGTTGAGTTCCAGGCCGCAGCCCAGGCATTCATCGTGCGGGCTCGATTCGAGGAGAAGAAGCGCTTCTTCAACGAGAACATGCAAAAGGTCATCAAGATCCAGAGCTTCGTCCGTGCCAAGGTACAGGGCGAGGCCTACAAGAGCTTGACGACGGGCAAGAACCCGCCTGTCAACGCCGTCAAGAACTTTGTGCACCTTCTCAACGACAGCGACTTTGACTTCAACGAGGAGATCGAGTTTGAGCGGATCCGCAAGACAGTCGTCCAGCAAGTGCGGCAAAATGAGCTGCTGGAGAACTATATCGATCAGCTCGACATCAAGATCGCCCTCCTGGTCAAGAACAAGATCACCCTGGACGAGGTTGTTAGACATCAGCACAACTATGGAGGCAACTCGATGGGCTTCCTCGCCAACAGCTCCATATCCTCTACCAACCAGTTCGACCTCAAGGCCCTCAACAAGAGCTCACGAAAGAAGCTTGAATCGTACCAGCAGCTCTTCTTCAACCTCCAGACCCAGCCCCAGTACCTCGCCCGCCTCTTCAGGCGCATCCGGGAGCAGGGAACAGCCGAGAAGGAGTGCAAGCGCATTGAACTCCTCATGATAGCCTCTTTGGGTATGCCCAGAAGCGACGAGAGGAGTACTACCTGCTCAAGTTGATTGCTC
This sequence comes from Fusarium virguliforme, assembly GCA_020883615.1. Lineage (NCBI taxonomy): Eukaryota > Fungi > Ascomycota > Sordariomycetes > Hypocreales > Nectriaceae > Fusarium > Fusarium virguliforme. The sequence goes on from JAJHJD010000002.1 coordinate 5,565,236, forward strand.
GATCCATCCGGGAGGAGATTGCTGGCGCTAGAGCCGTCCAGGACTTTATCCGCGGCAACTACTTCTGGTCGAAGCTCCTCAGCAACTACACCCGTTCACCTCGCGACCGCAAGTATCTCCGAGACCTCCTCGGCCCTCTCATCCGGGACAACATTGTCGAGGACCCGGCTCTCGATCTGGAGAGTGACCCGATGCAAATCTACAAGTCAGCCATCAACAACACCGAGTTGGCCACGGGACGACCTGACCAAAGGCCACTCGATGTCCCTCGAGAAGTTGCCATTCGCGACCCCGAAACCCGGCGACTCTTTATCGACCATTTGCGTGACCTCCGAGAAATCTGCGACCAGGTCTTTATGGCTCTGGAGGACCTGCTACACAAGATGCCCTACGGTCTCCGCTTCGTGTGTAGCCAGATCTTTGAGGGTCTGCGACAACAGTTCAAGCGGGAGCCCCAGAGAACCTACTGCAGGTCGTCTCCAACTGGCTCTGGAAGTTCTACCTGCAACCGGCCGTGACAGCCCCGGAGAATGTTGGCGTCATTGAAAAGTCACTGAGCCCTCTGCAGAAGAGGAACCTCAGCGAGGTCGCCAAGGTCATCAGCCAGGTTGCCGCTGGCCGACCCTTTGGTGGTGAAAACGTCTACCTCCAGCCCCTGAACGCCTTCATCGCCGACTCTATTGAGCGCCTCGAGCAGATCACGAGCGACCTCATTGCGGTACCCGACGCTGAGAGGACGTTCGATATCGACGAGTTCAACGACCTGTACGCCAAGAACAAGCCCACGCTGTACATCAAGATGACGGACGTCTTTGCCATCCACAACCTAGTGGCCTCGGAGCTCCAGACAATGTGCCCCGGCCGTGAGGACGTCCTGCGGGAGATCATGCACGACCTCGGCAGTGCTAAGAACAACGAGAGCGAGATGAACGCCGCGGGATCCTCGGACATCCAGATGTTCCTGACACCCAAGCTGCACGACATTGACGACCCGAGGCCGACGTCAAGTCACTGTTTATGGAGACCAAGCGATGCGTGCTGTATATTATCCGCGTGCAGACTGGTACCAACCTTCTCGACATCCTCATCAAGCCAATCTCGCCCGAGGACGAGCACAAGTGGCACATGCTGCTCCGCGACGACTTTGCGGATGGTAGCAACACCCGGGGAGCCTACTCGGACTCCAACATGATTGACGTGACGCGCATGTCGTACCAGGAGCTCAAGCGGACGGCGCTCGAGAACGTCATGAGGCTGGAGAAGCTGGGCCGCATCTCCAAGCACAACTGCTACCAGGACGTGCTCAACGCGATCGCTCTTGACATTCGAACAAAGAGCCGCCGAAGAGTCCAGCGGCAGCGAGAGCTGGACGGCGTCCGCATGACGCTCAGCAACCTGCACGAGAAGGCTAAGTACCTCGAGCAGCAGCGCAAGAGCTACGACGACTACATTGAGCAGGCGATGAAGACGCTCCAGAACAAGAAGGGGTAAGTTTGCGTGTTTAACGTCTTATGGGATCCATGACTGACAACTCGAACAGCAAAAAGCGCTTCCTGCTCCCCTTTACAAAGCAGTACAACCACCAGCGCGAGCTCGAGCGCAGCGGTCGCGTGCCCAAGTTTGGCAGCTACAAGTACAGCGTGCGGCAGCTCTCGGAGAAGGGCGTGCTCGTGTCGTGGACGGGCGTGGGCGAGCGCGACCAGGGTCAGATCAACCTGACCATCTCGTGCGACGAGGTGGGCGTCTTCAGCCTCGAGGGCTCACGAGGACACATCCAGATCCCGGGCGCCAGCGCCCTGGTGCCTATCGAGGACCTCTTGCAGGCGCAGTTCGAGTCGCACCAGTTCATGACGCTCTTCGAGGGCAACCTCAAGCTCAACGTCAACCTGCTGCTGCACCTGCTGTACAAGAAGTTTTACCGGACGCAGTAACAGGTCATGTATACTGTTTATTCTTCACTGGCTGCCCCTGGAGGGAAAGCAACTGTTCAGGTCAAGCGGACGACGGGATATACCAGACTGGATGAAGCATTGCAACCGGCGTGATGGCAGGGTATGGTGCAGCAATGCGTGTCTTCTCTTCTTTTTATCTTTTGTTTTTTCTTATTGTTTTCGTGGGAGGAAGAGATGGTCAAGGCATGAACTGCAAACGACGACAACCAAAAGAAACTCACGACGGAAATCAAGGGCATTTGGGACACAGCGGAGTAGGAAAGGAAGGGGAGACAAGGAGGATTGTTTTTTGTTTTTGTGTTGAACAGCAAAGCCATGTCTTTTGACGGTAGGAGATGGGGGGTTATCGGTCGTTTCGGTCGGTGTGTGAGGGATTGAATTGCTAGGATATCGTTTCTGATTGGCATAATGTATGAAAAATGGCATTAGAGCCTATTCTCAAGCGTCTTAAAGTCTTGATAACTGCCGCGGCTATTGCGTGACTCCTTCTCTTGTTCGCTTCACTGCTTGTGAAAATCGAGTTGTCGGCACAAAACAAAGCAGTTGTGCCGTCGATAAAACACAGACAGCCACTCATTCAACAGAGGTTGTCGGTGATCGGGTATCGGAACAGCTAGTCCATGATTGGCTGGCTATCTTAGTTCAGGCTGTCAGTTGTAAGGAAGCCCTGGTGGAGAGGGCGCAAACTAGCAAGGTTCCTACGAGTCGAGGCCAAGGAGGAAGCAGCAGCAGCAGCATGAGCAGCGAATTGCTGATTAGCTTGCAGGTCGTAAGGAAGAACGACTAGGGGATATGTGAATGAGGCAGCAACGAGGAATTGCATATCCACAGCGGCAGAGAGTCAAGATGCAAAGTGGGCGGACCGAAGACGAGAAGGGAAAGAGGGCACGTAGCATGGATTACGACGGGAAATTGCTCACGAGCGGTGGGCGAGTTGCAGCTGGTGTGTCGCGTGAGAGGATTGGTGCTTTGCTAGGGAGTGAGCCCTGAGTCGAGGGACCATCCGTTGACATGAGCGGTAAGGCCGTTGAGGCGGCTAGTCACGAAATTGCGGACTGGACGAGACGAGATAAGCAGCACAACCTCGGTAAAGAATGCAGACGGAGTGGAGGATGCTGATTGTGCCCGAGTCGAGCAAATGTCATGCTGAATCCGAGACCGACTCGTCGGCTTCTGGCTGGCCGTATGTAGACGGAGATGACAGACAGTTCATCAGTCAATTGTGCTGACTGGCGCCGCAGCAGCAATGCGGGAATGTAGCCCTGACCAGCCGAGAGTGACTGATCTCGTCTTTGCATGCGTGGCAGACAATGAGTTGTTCGGGCGCTGGCTGATTGTGCGACCGCAGGATTGCTTGCTGGTGCGGGCTTTGGTGGCGGTCGAGGTGGACGGGATTGATGAGCAATGAATGTCCGGCCGGAAGTCGGTCGGTGCAAAGAGGGTCGATCAGCAAAGCCCCAACCACCAAGCCCGGGCTGATGTGGACAGGAGCCCGGTCCGGGACCCAAAATTGCGGCGAGCAGACCTTCCTCTGTCAGAAGAGAATCAGGAAGGTCCCGGCCTCGAGAGGGCATCGTCCGATATTTCAATGTCGGCATCGGTAGTTGAGAAGGGGTGATTGCGTCTTGTCGTCTCCTTCTCGGCCAATTCCAACGCCAATCCGACTCTTACGGTTTCGTAGCTCGCCGGATTATCGGGAAAGGGTTTGACAACCCCAGATTGCACCATCCAACGCTGACAAGGCGTTATGGCACTACCGAGAAGCCCTGGCTGGCCTTGGGTCGGGTCGGGGTGCACCAAGTAAACTCCCTTCCCTTCCTTCCATGCGCGAATCCGGGTCTGCCGTGTCATGTCGTGTCTCGCCAGAGCCTCGTGGATTGAACGAGTGCAAACATCATCCCAACTGCATTGCAATGGATCGGGGTCCTCGTCTCCATTCCATCCCATGGATGTCGCCTCGTTTTTTTGTTTTTTCTCCCTTTAGCGGGATAGCCGTGGTCAGACAGGATGGTCGGTCGCCGAAGGAGGAGACGAGTCAACACAAAGGACGCGTCGGAAGCCAAGGGGCAGCCATTGGGTGAGCCGAGGGAGGGCATTGCAGATGCGCAGCAGGCAGAAACAGGCGAAACAGGCAGGCTGTGGCGGGCGGCCCAAAAGACGACGTGATGAATGCAATGGCAGCAGATTGTCGCCTTGTGGAGCGCGTGAGGGTTCTGAAAATTGTCTATACAGTAAACACGCACGGCCTGGGGCGGCGGCCAGCGGGAGGGGCGCACAGTGTCATGTAGGATCTCCATGCACCGTATAGACAAATCTTGGAGGTTGCGACTTTCTCGAGCACCTTGGCCTCAAGGGAGGTGCAGATAAAGGATGCAGGGACCGGCTAATGGGCGCCCGAGGCCAGTGCGTCGTCAACTCCCAGGGCTCCGTGCTCCGTGGGCCATCGTGACGCCCGCTAGCAGGAATGCAGAAGCAGGAGCCAGTGGAGAAGGACGTGGATGCTTGCTTGTGTTGCTTGTGCTGCTGCTCGTTGCGCAGAGATGGTGGGACGAGGTGCAGGTTGCATCGTTTGGTTTGCATGAAACGAGGGGCGGGAGGCGGGAGACCTTCGACAGGCGCATGTGGAGAATCAGCAACAGCAGCAGCAGTGCCATCACAGACGGCCAGCCAGGCTGAAGGCGGGCACTGTATGTGCCAATGCTGAAGCTGGATGCATCACGATGGAGTCGCAGATGCGTAAGAGAAGGGGATCCCGAGGGCCAGCTCAACAGAGATCGGTGTCCATGTGATGGATCGAGTGCGAGGTTGTGACCTTGGCCGGCTGATGATGGTGTTTCTTGTTGCCGATGGTGCAGATTCTGCACCTTGACCAACCCATGCAGCGGCATGCGGTTGAACATGGCCCACGGACGTCGTCCTTTTTCCAACGTCCTGGAATCCCTCTCGAGGCTAACGAAGCCAAGGATTGACGAGGCTCGACGAGGGCGGCCAAGCGTTGAATCGGCTTGCTCTGTGACGACATGCTAGACTCTAGTTATGGTTTAACCAAAACTTATCTCATCTCCAAACAACGCCAGCAGGCATGATGTATGATGATGATGATGCTGAATCGCCGGAACGAGTGGGAAGGGCAAAAGACGTGGCCAAGGTGGCTTCTCGACTTGGATGGTTGGATGGAACATGGCAGATGGACCGTGTAAGATGGAGGGGCTGTCAATCTTTGTGGGCTTGACCGGGGAGGGACTGGCGAGGAAGGCGCTGGCCAATCGCGACTTGCCGCTGGCCGAATTGAGTAGTCGCTCAGCCCTGGAACCCTGCGCCTCTGGGCACACGAATTCGAGACGCAGCCATCGGCTTAAGCCAGACTTGACACTATCGAGGTTCGGGGTTTGTGATACCGGGCACAAAGAAAAGGCCAGAGGGGTCCTTGTAGGCCTGGCTCTGCGGCCGCGCACTACGGTAGCGCAACCGGACATGTGCCACGGATATCTACATACCGCCGCATTGAAAAAAGAGACAGGTTTGAGACGGAGGGAGAGACGAGCAAGGATAACAAAGGATGGCCATGTGATGTGTTTATTTTACTTATCTTACACGCACGGCATCCACGGACTTGGGAGCCGAGCCCCGGGCTGATCCAGGTGTCGAGATGGTGGGTAGAACCGGACATCCATCCCATCCCTTGCGGCTCCGGAGAAGCATGCGTCAGTGACCTCCTGAGGATCACAATCGGGGTCGACCATGGCCCAACTCGACAATGCACATTCTTGGTGTGTTGATCATGATCCTCGTGACAGAGTCTGTAAAGCCAGTCACTCTGAGCTCGTGTTGACGGAGGCTGGCCTCAGGATTAAATTATGCACCATTGAGGGCCACCCGAACTCGGACACTCTGTAGTCGCGTTTGTTGCATATCCACCCTTCTTGTCTCCCCCAGTTTCCGTGCCCCAATTTTCCCCATCTCCATCATCTCCCACACACAAACACACACCCCTTGGCATACCCTAGCGCGCTCGTCTTCTTGCGTGATCGAACCTGCAACATGGCTTATTGGAATAACCCCTGGCTACGCACCCCTGCCACCCATCAGAGCGTATCGTCTGCCGAGCAGGGGTCCGTCTGTCCTCCACCGCCGTCGTGAGCCGCGCGAGGCACCTTGGACCGCCGCCCAAGAGAAGACTGATGGAACAATCAGAGGACACCCCCCCCGAGCACACAAAGATAAAAGGGCGACCATGTTCCCACTCTTGCTCATTGCAAAACTTGTGGCGTCAATCACCTCACCGGTTGCCTTCCCTTTTTTGGCCTACCTAGTCGGGGAATTTCATCCCATCTCAAGCTCTCTCACCCACACAAACCCTCACGCAGATCCAGCCTCTACCCCGTCTTCCTCCACTCTCTGCTTACCCCTGCATCTCCGCTGTCCCCGTGTGCATACGTCGAGACAGTCTCTGCCTGTGCAGAAGCGCGCTTGTTTGGTTTGCCATAGTCTTGTTTCCTGTGCCGAGGAGTGCTTCCCGCGTGTGCCGTACAGTCCAACAAGTTGTGCTGCGCCATCCCGGGTCCATTGATCCTTGGTCTCCACGTCTATCCCATCGGGGATCCCACTTGTCTGAGCGGCAACAAGACGGGACAAGGATTCATACGAGGAGACGACTAAGCTAGTAGATCTCCGCGTCAGATCTCACGAGACGTGTTGAAGCTTGACTCAATCTACCCGTCCTCGCCGGCCACGCCATCCATACATTTATCAAGCCATCCCCATCCTCCTGCCGGCTTGACTCACTTCCAACCTCATAAACCTTAACCCTCTTCACAAACTCCCTCGATACCCTTACCTGTCATCTGCCTCCTGCCCAGAGACAGCACCAGCACCTACCAACACCACACAGCTGTCCCATCCAGAGTGAGCTCTGAATCTCACAATGGCCCCTGATCTCAACTCCCTCCCCCCTCCAACGGGGAGACCTCTGCGGCTCCTCAGCTCTCTCATGATGCCGACAAGCCCAATATTCTCTTCATCATGGCCGACCAGCTGGCTGCTCCCCAGCTCAAGATGTACAACCCCAACTCCCAGATCAAGACGCCCAACCTCGACCGTCTTGCTTCCACTTCAGTCCAGTTCGACTCGGCGTACTGCCCGTCTCCCCTCTGCGCCCCCTCGCGCATGAGCTTGATCAGTGGCCAGCTGCCCATGAAGATTGGTGCCTACGACAACGCTGCCCAGATCAGCTCCGATGTTCCCACTTATGCCCACTACCTCCGATCCAAGGGCTACCACACTGCTCTTGCTGGCAAGATGCACTTTATCGGTGACCAGCTCCACGGTTATGAGCAGCGTCTGACCAGTGACATCTACCCCGGTGACTTTGGCTGGGCCGTCAACTGGGACGAGCCCGACACCAGACTTGAGTGGTACCACAATGCCAGCTCCATCCTCCAGGCCGGTCCTTGCGGCCGAAGCAACCAGCTCGACTATGACGAGGAGGTCATGTTCAAGAGCACCCAGTACCTGTGGGACCACGTTCGTGAGGGTCCCAAGAAGCGACCCTTTTGCTTGACTGTCTCCCTCACCCACCCCCACGACCCTTATACCATCACCAAGAAGTACTGGAACTTGTACGAGGACGTCGACATTACCCTGCCCGAGGTCAGGATTGCCAAGGAAGACCAGGACCCTCACAGCAAGCGCCTGCTCAAGGTCTGCGACCTCTGGGACCAGAACTTTACCGATGATCAGATCAAGCGAGCTAAGCGCGCGTACTACGGTTCCGTGAGCTACGTTGATGACTGCATCGGCAGGCTGCTCGAGACGCTCGAGGACGCTGGTCTCGCTGACAACACCATTGTCATCTTCAGCGGCGACCACGGTGACATGCTCGGCGAGCGTGGCCTCTGGTACAAGATGAGCTACTTTGAGTCGTCTGTCCGTGTTCCCATGTTGATCAACTACCCCAAGCGCTTCGCTCCCCACCGCGTCACCCAGAACGTGTCGACTCTTGATCTTTTGCCTACCATCTGCGACCTTGTCGGAACCAAGCCGGCTCCTTACCTCCCCATGGACGGCATCAGCATGCTGCCTCACCTCGAGGGCCACGAGGGCCACGACACTGTCATCGCCGAGTACACGGGCGAGGGCACCGTCCGTCCCATCATGATGATCCGACGGGGTGACTGGAAGTACATCACCTGCCCTGCCGACGAGCCCCAGCTCTACAACCTGGCCCGAGACCCCAAGGAGCTCGACAACCTGGCGCGGTTCAAGAAGATCCTGCCCAAGACGCCCGAGGAGGAGGAGGCCAAGGACGCCATCCTCAAGTTTGAGGCCGAGGCCCACGCGCGGTGGGACTTTGACGCCATCACGGAGAGGGTGTTTACCTCGCAGCGCACGCGGCGGATCGTGTGGGACGCGCTCAAGGAGGGCGAGTTTACCAGCTGGGACTTTGACCCTGTCGATGACGGCAAGAAGAAGTAAGTGGACCGCCACGTTCAATCACATCACCCGCAAAGTTGAAGACGTGCTAACGCCCGCTTGCCGCAGGTACATCCGCTCCACCATCCCTCTCGATGACTTGGAGCGCCGAGCTCGCTTCCCGTTTGTCGACGCCAACGGGTACGAGAGCAAGGCGATCTCTTCAGTCCGTGGGTCTTGAGGGGGGTATGTGTAGAAGGGAACTTTTAACGAGACATGAACAGGGGTAGAGAGATTGTTGAGTGGGAGTGGTTTTGCCATTTGTGTCTGCCATGCACACAGCGTCTGGGTTTTACTTGAAACCATTCTTTGGCATTTGCGCGCATAGCCAGCTATTTGGATTTTTGTGTTGGATGTTGGTTAAAAAGCAAGCTGTATGTAGCCATGATGGGATTTGCAATTAATGAAAAATAAAGATTTAAAATAATAGTTTGTGTGCATATGCGTGTGCCTTGGGCTTGAAGCATCAACATGAGGGCTTCCCGGCGGCTGGCTCAACCCCAGTGCTCCCCGAAACAACTCAATGGCGAATTAACGCCGAGTCCAGCAACTGATTATCGCGATTATCATCTTGCATCATCTCCCCGGACAATAATGAGCGGTGAGATGCCCTCTCTGCCCCAATGAAGGGCTCATAAGACCGCCTCCTCCGAATCTCCGGAGTGTCGCCCGACACGGCCGATCGCGCGATCCGCGGGCCGCTCGCTCCGGCGGCTGCCAAAGCAGAGGGGGAAAACCGTTCCTCATGCAGGAAAAGACCGTGAGGTGCTTTACAAGCGCGATTGTGTGATTTTGGCGTTGATGTCGACAGAAGGATCCATGACGTCGTGGAGAAAGGAGAGTCTGGGGTGAGTGGAGTGAGTCCGCAGGGTCCACGCGTTCTAGCGGATGGGTTTAGAAGCTTCAGGGAGGGCGTTGGCGTAGAAGCTGGAGGTGCCTGGCGCTTCAGGCATGGACTGAGTAAAGGTGAGGCTGCGAGCTGGAGCTCCACTTTCGGAGCGAGATCTCCATTCGTGACGCGCCTCCAATTGAAGCTTGGAGAGCCCCGCGCCTTTGTGAGATCCAGCTGATTCATCCAGCATCGTTATTTCTGTTTGTCTACGTTGCGAGCGCAATCGCCAAAGCTCCTCGGCCGTGATGGACGAATCAAGAACGCACACCCTGGACGACGATGAGCTCAAGGTCCTGGAGCAGACGCTCAGCAAGCTGGCACAGCTCTCCAGCAGTATCCAGAGCTTAAAGGCAGATCTCATGAGGAGCAACCCACTACCACCAGCGTACGCTCCCCCCTCTTCCGAGGGCCGCAATAGCTAACTCGTCTAGATCCTCCCTCCAGGCCTCGACCCAGATCCTCCAGCGAAACCTCCAAACCGTCCTCGACAGCCTCAACGAGAACTCTGAGCTCTTCAACCGCATGGCCATCCACCCGTCCCCAAACTACCCCGGCCGCACGCAGGAAAACGTCCTCACCCAGCTCCTCCGCAAGAAGCTCGAGCCCGACGTGGAGGAGCTCGTCATCGAGGGCAGGGAGGTGGCGCGCCTGGCCACGCCAGAGGGCATCAACGACCTCCAGGACATCTGGCACGAGCTGCGGCAGTGGACCATCAACCGGGTCACGGCCTACGTCCGCGACGAGGCGAACGATGTGTACACGGCCGAGGAAAGGGCGGCGGGCGTGGAGAATGTGAGGACGGGGCTACGGAGGGACCTGGAAGATGAGGATGAGGACGAGGATGACGAGGAAGATGACGAGGATGGCGCCGCGCAGCAGAGGCTCAGGGGTGCCGAGCCAGAGACGCTGCTGTGGTTCTTGTCGAGGGGCGACTTTGAGGTGCCGCGCAATGTCGAGTATGAGCGGAAGAGGGACGTGTACAAGGGTCTTCAGGGTATCAACAGCTCGCCTTTTGATGTGCAGGCGCAGTAGATGATCTTACGAGCAGCAGAGGGTTACACTGTCAAGGTATGCTTGGCTGAAAACCGAGTTTGGGCAAGGTACTTTTTTTTCAGCTTGGAGATGAGCTGACAGCTTGCCAGGCGCAACATGATAGGAGTTTGGGTTAGACACTTGGGTGGGTTAGATTCTATTGATTTATCACAGCATGCAGGTCGCCAAAAGCAGGGAGCAGAGCACGGGGATTGGTGTTTATTCTTGTCATGTGGCGTCTCGTCTATCCAGATGCATGCCTTCAGCTGCCATCCCTGTTGATGGCAATGGCTTTTGCTGAAGATTTGCTCGCGCAAAGTTACCAACGGCGAGCCATTCCATCAATCGCACAAAGTTTCCAATGCTGGATCTTTCATCAAGGACAATCCATCGCACAGAGTTTCCAGTGCTGGGTCTTTCCACACACCCAATTGGACAGGCCCCTCGAGGCTCTGTCGTAAGCTGATCTCACGGGCTGCCACACGCGCAAGCCAGTGTCGTCACTCCAACGTCCATGGCGCGAAGCTAGAGCCATTGAGCTCCTTGCGCTTCCCCGCGTTTGTTGCTTGAGAGCGCATGCTAGTGCTCACGAGGTCTCGAGGAGGTGGGTGGCAAAATAAATGCTGCAGTATGTCTTGATGTATGGTTGATGTTTGTGTCGATGTTTTTTTTTTTGGCCAGAGGGTGAGCTGGTTACATATAGCTTCTGGGTGGGAAGCTGCTTTGGTTCTTGTCTGTTCAACTCGTATCTTGTTTCCCGGTCGTTGACATGATGGAATATCAATTGTGTCGCAGCGAGCGACCGTATACCCTCAACTTTCTGTCCGCATCATCCGACATGCACATGACGAGCGACGATGCGATACCCCGTTCACTGCCAGACCTTCCAAAGGAAGACTACAGCAGGAAACTCACCCTCCTCTCCCTCCCGCTCGAGATCCGTCTTCACATCTACCACTGGCTTCACCTTATGAGCCCCGTCCGACACGCCCAGCTCGCGCCGTGGTACCCTACCCCGGTCCACTGCCAGTACATCCTCCGGCCGCTCGACCACCACGACGAACCACCGGACGGCAACGCAGAAGACCCCGGCCTGCTCTCCCCGTACCGTCCGCTCTCGGGCCTGCCCACGAGCCTCCTCCGTGCCAACTCGCAAATCTACCACGAGGCGCGGCTGATTCCCTTTTCGCAAAACGAGTTTGTCTTTGTCAACTGGTTCGCGTCTGGGCTCTGGGCAGCCCGGGCTTTCACCCGGGCCCTCGCTCCCTGGCAGCGCGCGGCTCTGCGGTACGTTCGCCTCGAGGTTCTGGCGCGGGACGTGGTTGTCGGGGGAGCAGGCCGCGAGGAGTGGCGGGCTCTATGCGGGGAGTGGGCTTCGGGGGTGCGGGGGCTGCGGATGAAGATGGTGCTCGGGGCGAGCACGGCGACGGTGGCCGGGCCCTCGGCGGGCGGAGGCGCGGTGGGTCCCCGGTCGGAGGCGGCGCGGAGGTGGGTCGGGGACGGGCTCGGGCTGATGGGACGGCTCGAGAGGGTGGAGATGGAGGTTGTGGCGCGGGGGATGAGCGATGAGGATAAGATGCGGTGGTGCGGGAGGCTTGAGGAGGAGCTGAGGGCGGGAGGGCCCAGGAGGGTTGTTTGTTTGTACGGAAAAGGTGCAGGAGAGGATGGAGTGGATCAAGAGTGATGTTGCGTGGAAGAACCAAGCGGGTGGGTAGTGTTGGGTTGGAGTTGAGGCTCAAATTGACCTGTGAATTTGTATATCTATATCTGTAATATCTATTTGAAGTTCTACATAGGAGTCGGGTTTATTGAAGCACTGGTTGATACTCGAATTTGCTCCGACGTCCGGACGACACCTCACCATGTCATCAAGATCATATCCTTCCATTGACCTATTAACTTAGGCTAATTACACAATCTCAATCTCAATCCGTCTCCCTCTCCGCATCCGGTCATCGGAATGCAAATGCCACCGACAGTCCGGAGATGCAGCCAGAGCTGGGGATATCAGCCCGGGACTAAGAATGCAGGCTACGAATAAGCGGCAATGTGCATGTGACTTCGCGCAACTCTCGCCCTGCCCAATGGTCGGCGTGAGTCACGTCACACGTCGTCAGTCACGATTCTCCTACTTTACGAAGCGATAACGGCTTCTCTGTTGAGAATTTGTCGAATTTGTTTTCTTCAATCGTGACTCGTTGTTTTTTTGGTATTAATATCCTCGAGCCTTGCTGCCTGGGCTTCTTCATTGGCGACTTGAAACGTCATCTCATACCCCACCTCACGCCTCCGCCTCTGATCGATTGAAGCTTCTCGAACAAAGAATCGACAACACGAATCACGGGTTGTGAGCACTTTCACGGGATATAGATCACACAATGGAGGCCCGGTGTCAATGCGGTTCCGTGTCTTTCAAGACGCCCCTCCCTCAGCCGCTGGCTCTCTACATCTGCCACTGTAGCGCGTGTCGACGGCAGACGGGGTCGGCCTTTGGGACGTCGGCCATCTTTCCTCGCTTCAATCTGCCCGAAACAGACCAGCTGAGCTGCTACAGGTAGGTTAGATTTTATGTTGTTTGAGCAACGCTGATCCTATGGACAGTCGACCAACCGAGTCGGGACACCAGCTCTACTGGTAAGTAATCCAGATGACCCTTACAACTCATCATTAATCAATGTGTGTAGCTACTTTTGCCGCAACTGCGGTACTCGCCTCATCCACTCAACTCCAGTACGTAAACCCCCCTCTCACTCTCTACCTCTCATGCTCACCTCGCAGACCAAAAACGTCGTCTCGGTCAAGGGCGGCTGCCTCGAGGGCCTCGACTGGAAGCGCGCCATCCACATCTGGACCAAGAGCGCCATGGTGCCCATCCCCGAGGGCTCCGAGACGCACTCTGAGGAGTCCGGGTACACCGACTACGGGACGACGCAGGAGGAGCTGGACCAGCCGGGCGCCCTGGTCGGGAGCGAGGGGTGCAACGAGCCCACGGAAAAGAGCACGGATGGCGTTGCGGGGGTTGTGAGCTGAGCGGGTGAGGTCAAGTGTTGGAGATACCTGGTGGGTTGGAGTTGATGCTTTGGGGGTTGAAAATGTCATCTTCAGAAGATGAGATGGTCTTGGGGAAGAGGCGCATACATAGTGGGTATATAAATGAAATCTCCCATCCTGCAAGTAGCAGATCAACCTGTTTACGACATCCTCGCTCAAACCAACCCATCAGCACTTCCCCGTTGCGTTCACCATGTCTGTCTCCTCCACCGCTATCCTCCCTCGCACCGCCTGGCTTGCTCACATCCGAGTGCTTGGCCGGATCAAACACATACATGGGAAACTCGAGAAACATCGTCCGCTTGAGAAGTACCGGCATCTTTTCATACAGCTGCGGCGGAAAGGGGATGAGAATGCTGGTCCGGTCTAGCCATCGCTTGTAACCCTCCCAGTTGTTTCCCTTTTCGTACCGCGACTTTGCCTTGGATCGCTCAGAGAGGGGCAGGCCAGAGACAAACATGAGGAGGATGGTAAGGAAAAAGGGGCCGAGAATGGAGGCGTATAGAGCTTTGTATGCTTGACCACCAACGTAACCATCTGCAGCTGAGGACACGGCAATCATGTAGATGGCTGTTCAGTCAGTATGGTTCAATCCAAAGAAGTGTGTCGACTTAAAACTGCATGAGAATCTCTCCAAAGTAATTCGGATGTCTCGAAAAGGCAAAGAAGCCCTTATCACAGACATCCAACCCATTATGCGTCTTCCTAAACCCGTACTTTTGCGCATCACTCACGCTCTCCACCACAAACCCAATCGTCCAGAGCACGACACCAGCTACATCCCTCCCCGTACCAAAATCATGCTGCCGATACCTCGTAACGTTGGGACAGTTTATGAGCGTCACAGGTAGAGAGACAGTCCAGACCCAAAACATCTGAAACACCCAGAACCCGAGAAACGGGAAAAACTTGTCGCGCTTGTCGTCGAACCTGTCATCTTTACCCGTCTTGAGGATGCGGAAGAGGAGGAAGCCAGAGAGGCGGAGGGCCCAGGCTATTATGAAGAGGGAGGCGACGATCTGGCGGGCGTGGTGGTGGCCGCTGAAGGAGAGGGTGAGGATGGCGAGGAGGGCAAAGTTGGTTCCCCCGGCAAAGTCTGGAGGGGTCAGCACATTAACTACCTATGAATGGTTCTTGTGAAATGGTGGCTGTACCTGTGAGCTTGTCGAACTTCAAGGTAAAGGCGATGGCGAAAAAGAAGAGCTGGTAGGCGACGGTTATGATGGCCGTGATGGCCAGGTAGTAGTCGTCAAGAACGTGGACGACGGTCATGTTGGCGTGAGATGACTACCATCCATACCATTAAGACGTGCAAGTCTTTCGAATTATATACTAGGTATGAATCGCACTCGCATTCGCATCAATAAATCAAGCATGTCATGTCCATCAATTTTTGTGAGCGTTGCAATTGTTAGTAAACGTCTTGGACCCTGAGTGATGACGTCGATGAAGTTATCCCGTCATCGGGCTGAAGTACCTCGTCACGTATCTTGGGTGGGGAGGTACTACGGATTTACGATCTGAAAAGGCAGCAGATCGAGGGCGATCCCGGCTTCCTCGGATCCAACCCAACGGCTCAGCCTCCAGACTTCTCTCTCCTCCTTCATCAATCTGTACCTGTTATCCATTTCCTTTTCCCCATCAAGGCTTAGCTTCGACTCGGGTCAATTGGGCCCCCCGATGACCCAGGGAGGTTTCACTTCCGTCTCGCCATTGACGGAGAATTTTCGACCCGCGTCTGTTTAAGCATAGACCAGGGGGTGCCCACAAGCGGAAAACTTGCCGAACGTGTGTGTCTTTTGACAGCTCGAGAAAGCAAAAAAGCACAATCTCGGTAGGATGCGTGCCGTTCCTGCAGCAGCGCGTGCCCAGAGTCTTGGGGCGCCTCGAGTGAGCGCTTGTCAAAACCTCTGGTGAGACTGAGCTGCCTTCATCTTTGTTTGACGGTCGAGGGAGGTTTGGCGCCTTCAACACCACGAAGAAAACCATGATCTTGTCTACCTATTCCAGCAAATGAATTCATCGGAATTCCATTCATACAACTCGTCTTGAATCAGTCTTCTTATATTCCCCTCAAAAAAAAAAAACCCCCCCAACTAAATGGCACCATCACCGAGTCCACCGTCGCCGCGCCGTCTCAGGAACCCCCCCTTGAACCCCTGACCCTAGCTTCAATCCAGCCCTTGGGACCCCGTCGCAGCAACGGTTTGAGCCTCAGTCGCCGATTCCAGAATCAGAAAAATGCGACCCTAGCTTTTGGCCATGCAAATCGTCCCATTTTCCCTCCTTCTTCTCCTCAACATCTTCTTCTCTCTCCTCATGGCCCTTCTCTCCTTCGGCTGTTGAGAGAAAAACCCCCTCGTTGATCTATCACGCTGTACCTTTCGGGCTTGGACCCCTTCGCCTATCTTTTTTGTGTGCCGTCTTCTCCTTCATCTGCCGCGGGCAACTGTTTCAATTCTGGCCCAGTGCCTTGTCTTTTTTGTTTAATGCCTGCCTCGGGATAGTTTCCTCTGCCCTCGCCTTTCGTCACTCGTTCAAACCTGTATAACCCTTCCTCACCAAAACTCTCCCAACGGCTGGACTGTTGTGTCATTCATTACCCGAGCGTTGCGACTTGAAGATACCCTCTGTTTAGATCGAAAAATGAGGCTTGCGTCTTGGGGCCTCTGGCTCGCCTCTGTCCAGGTTGCGCAGGTGGGTTTATCCCCAACTACACCAAGCCGGATCGGCAACTGACACTTCTCTCTTAGGCCGCCACTAGTGGAAGATATGGACATAGGTCTTTCAGGAAGAGACAGGCTGTTGAAGAGCCCGCTGTTCCCAAGTTTGAAGGGTATGTCAGGGACTATCAACGACCTCGCCGACGCGACTGACACGCCCAGACTCCGGCTGTCCTACGTCACCGAGACCACCACCGAAAAGGTGGTCGAGACTCAGGTCGTGACTGTCCAGAACGATGCCGCTGCTGTCACCGCCGAGACTGTGACCGTCACCGTCAACGCGGCCGCTGCGACTGTCACTGTCAATGCGCCTGCTGTGACTGTTACTGTCAACGCGCCCGCCATTACTGTCACCGAAGTCGCCGCGGCACCTGTGAGCTGCTTTTCCAAACACTTATGTCAAGACTTTGCTGACGAGAATAGCCTCCCATCACGGTTACCGAGACTATCACCACAGCCGTAAGTTGTATGTCCAAAACTCCAAACTCCACTAACAGAAACTAGGTTGCCCAGCCGTTTACTGTTGTCGAGGTTTCACCCATCACCATCGTCGAGGTCTCGCCTATTACTGTTGTCGATGTCGTCACCCAGCCTGTAAGTACTTCTTGACAGACCATCCAACGTCGCTAACCATATCAGGTTCCTCAGCCGCCTGTGACGGTTACTGTCGCTGGAGCAGCTCCAGTAAGACCCCTCTTTCATGTTTGATCGTTGGATGTTAACCAGGCAAAGCCACCCGTCACTCTCATCGAGACTGTGCAGGCCCCGGCAAACAGCGTCGAGGACAAGGGGCCAGGCGTCTCTACTATCCCCATTGCCGAAAGCGCCCTCCCGACAACGACATTCTCTGAGGATCCTCTGGCCCAGTCCCGTGTACAGGAATCGACCTCAGCCGAGGAGTCAACACTAGCTGAGGAGTCAACAGCACTGGTTACGGAGTCGGCTGCATCGACCGAGTCGGCCGCATCAACCAAGGAGTCAACTGCGTCTGTCAAGGAGTCGACTGTGTCTGCGAAGGAGTCGACTGTGTCTGCCGAGGAATCAACTGCTTCTGCCAAGGAGTCAACTGCGTCGGTCAAGGAATCCGCTAGCTCCAAGGCATCGGCAACCACCTCAAAGGCATCAACCACAGAGGTCGCCAGCGTGCCCAACGACACTACCGAAGCAGTCCCAACGACCGAAGCAGCCCCAGCGACCGAAGCAGCCCCGACAACCGAAGCCGTCTCACCTCCTCAGTCCTCCCCCGCCATCCCAGCAATGGAGAGCAAAGTCACCCTGAAGCCATCCAACGACGCCGCGCCCGCTGAGCCCACCGACCTCGCCAACTCGCTCAACCTCGGCGACCTGGCACCCGACGCAACGGCAGAAGCTGGGTCAGCCGTCTCGCCCGAACCAACGGCGGTCCCTGACGCCGAGGAGCCCCGGACCCGTGCCCCCATCAACATCTCGAGCCTGTCGCTCAGCAGCGCGCTCAACCTGGGAAACCTCGCCGGTGGAGGAGCGGGTCTGCTCAAGGCCCGGGCGACGAATGCTCCGTGAGAATGTGTCGATAATGTTGTGGGATAAGAGGGGGAAATCGCTAGTCGATGGATGTGGATGTTTTTCAAGATACCTTCCCGAGGGCCCTGTGCTAAATATTTATGCCCTGATAATAATGCGAGCGAGTCTCTACAGTTTTGTGCCAATTGTGCCTCCTTGTCTATGGGTATCATCATGCCATGTTGTGTCCCTTTTCCGGTCCTAAACGCCAATGTCGATTCCTTTTTCTTTCACTTCTTGTCTGGTCCTGCGCCCCTTGATGCCAGCTTCATCTTCTTGGCCTGCCGCTTGCTAATCGGCTGGGCGTCCCCTTCATCACCACTCTTGCGCTTGTGGTTCTGCCCCTTGTTCTTCTTCTTTCCCTCAGCATCGCCCTGCTCCTCGTCCCGCTTCGCAACCTCGACCACATCAATAACCCCTCTAAATCCACTCCTCTTGATACCCTCATTCACCACAACAGAACGCGGTATCGCGCCGAGTCCCTCCATCCCCTTTTCACTATTCAGACCCCACACGTTGAGCAAGTTGACTACGTCCGCAGGCGCGCGGAGCGACAGCGCATCCTTTGCCTCGCTGCTAATCATGATGCCCCGGCCGCGCGTCGCCCTCACAAGGCTCGTAACGTTGGATATAAAGTTTGCGCGTCCCCGTGCGTCGGCGGCGAGCGCCTGGCTATAACACACCTCGAAGCGCACGCCGCGGGTGACAGCAGCCATGCAGGGCTTCGGACGAAAGTGAAACTGGAAATGCTGTGTGAAATCCATGGATATTATGGGCACGTCGAGCGTGAGGCAGGCATTCTGAAAGGCCTTGTCGGTGAGGGGTCGGATGGCGAGGATGTCGTAGGCGGCGACGAGGGAGCCGAGGCGGTAGTTTGAGGCAGCCGGGTCCGCGAGCGGGAGGGTCGCGCGGTGGAGGATGTTGGGCAGCTTTGTCGCTGTAGAGGGGAGCTTGGGGAAGGGTGCTACCGGGTTGGCGGGAAGGGGAGGGTGAGCTCGTGGCTCAGGGCGACGGTCGAGTAGCCGAGGGAGGACGAGGGTGAGGGTCTGGAGAGCTGGTCGGTGCTGGTCGAGGGGGACCAGGCGATGTTGAGGTCGTAGAGCATGGCTACGGGGGCATGGCAGTCGGGGTGATTGTAGTAGGCCGTCGTCTCCCTGGCTAGTACAAGCTCTCTATCAAGATGAAGGTATCACGATGCTGGTTCAATGGAGTCGCAATGTCTGGTCTAGCTTTTTTTTCTTGCGGGACGTTCACGATTGGTGGCGCTGGGTGTCAGGAGAAGCTGTGGTCTGTGCGTCGTGAACCTGCCGCTAGAGCAGGCGCGACTCTTCCTTCCATCGTCATGACCTTTTTTTTCCCCAACAACCAACCAGGAACAGCATCAATTCAAAAGGGCTGCAGGTTTTATTGTTACTCATGACCTTGAATATGTTATAAACCCTCATTTTAAGCCTCTTTCTCTCTTCCTCTGCCACTACATAAACCCCCGGTTCCTGATCGCGTCTGCCGGCGCTTGTCGCAACTAAAGAAGAGCCCGCCCGCCAAGACCTGCGCCCCCTTGTGACGACGCCCGACCTTTAAACTTGGAGCCGACACAACCGTCCTTCTGCATCATCTGATATTCACGACCGTCTACACCTCAAAGTCGCCTACTCGCAAGCAAACATGTTCTTCTTCTTCGTGTGCGGCGAGCACACCTTCCGAAAGGAAGTCGCGGGCTACGAGGGCATGGTGTGCCAATGCCACCACTGCGGCAACATGGCCGCCCACGTCACCAAGAGCAATCCGTGGTTCACCTTTTGCTGGGTCGTACGTCTTGACACTTTCTCTCTACAAATACGTCTGCTAATGTGAGTCTCAGCCTGTCGTTCCCCTGTCCATCTCGGGCTACACCGACGTCGCATGCCGAATCTGCAACTTTCACCAGCCCCTCGAGAACCGACCAGACGTAAAGGCCATGGCCAACGGAGGGGGACGTCCACCTCAGGGCCAGCACTACGGGCCGCAGCAGGGGCCGCCTCACGGACAACAACCCATGCGATACGGCTAAGACTCTTTGGTTGTTTGCCAAGAAACATGTGTTGGCGCGACAGTCCTGCGTGGATGTATATTCCTGTTGAGCTCTAATGTGGGCGCTTGTCGTTTTGGTTTGTGTTTTTGGGATTTAGTGGCAACAAAGCCTGGTGTTGGGGCGAAATGGTTCACGGGAGCCGCAGGGGGGTTCTTTATTGTTCTTTCATATGTCGGGCCTTTTGACTCTGACTTGAGAATGTGTCTTGGTCCTCAGACATGTCTGTTTTGGCCGTGGTCCTTTGTTGCTGAGACTCTACGAGTACGACACTCGAGCCGGACAGCGGAACATGGCCCATATCTCTCTAGGCCCTGAGGCATGTCTGTCTCTCAAACCTCGGCTTAACCCGGAACAGTGATGGGCCAGCTACCTCGACGTGAGACAGTCAAGTTACAGGTTTCACCATAACTCCAATTTGTTTCTTCTACACACGTGGAAATAGATGAGCCCATGTCTAATCGTCGAGTCGATGCTCTAGACCTCAGTTGACCGTCAAGGGTGAAATGGACATACACTCACACATTCAAACATCACAAGAATCAAGTGTCACTTGAGGATATTTTCAATCTCTTAATTTCTCTCTCTCTCTCTCTCTCTCTCTCTCTCTCTCTCTCTATCTCTACTCACCTACGTGCCCTAGGACACATGCTAAGCAGCTTCATCAAGCCTTACCAGCGGTAGCGACCTGACACGTTCCAAGGCGCATCTGGCACAAGACGGAGAAAGAAACCGAGTACAGCTCGTCCTCTGCCTCAACCTTGTCCCAGACCTCGCAAGCGCCAGGATCCCCGCCGGTGACATCGAGAATGAGACGCTCAGCCTTCTGCTTCCTCTCGCTGCCCGTCGTCGACAGGTACTGATCAAGCATTGCTTGCCTCTGTTTCTGAGAGTCACTCCTCCGCGCCAGCATCTTTGTCAGATCAGGCGCCACAAAATACTGGCACTCCAGCGCCGCCTGGAGAGCCTCATGCCAGTCGAGGCCCAGGCCGTTGCTCAGGCAGCAGCTCGGCCTGATCCACTGCTCGGGGACGAAGCCCGCCCGGCTCCAGTCCTCGAAGCCGACGACGCTCACGTCCTGGCCGCCGACGCTCGGCAGGCTGACCATGATGAACTCGGGGTTGATGGCGTTGTGGGCAAACACTACCTCCGAGGTGTCGAGACACATGGCCTCGCAGTTGTCGAGGAGCGTCTGGGGAGAGTTGTTGAGTGAAAAGTAGTGCTCGAGGAGAGCCCAGTCCCTGATGCGGCTCCCGTTGGCGGCTCCGACGCCCTCGTCCCTGTCCCGCCCCCAGGCCGCCAGCTCCCTGCAGCACCTGGCGACCTGGATAGCGCAGGCGTCCTTCTGGCTCCAGTCCAGCGTCTTCCAGACCTTGCTGATGGGCACGCCGGGGATCTTGCTGTGGATGAGGTACTCCCACCCGTCAAACTCCCAGTCGGCGTACACGACGGGCGTGCTGAAGCTCAGCGGCCGCCCCTGAAGGGCCGTCAGCGTGTCGGCCTCCTTTGCGTCTTGGGGTCCACCGTGAGCCGTACCTTGAGCACGGCCAGGCCGACCTGCCACTCGGCGCCCTCTTCTCCCCAGTTGCGGAGAAGCTTGAACTTGGTGGCGGCGTCCTTTCCCGAGATGGGCGAAGACTTGGGCAGGGTGGCTGGCGCTGGGGATGCGCTGTACCACTCGCCGCCGGTGCCGCCGGCGGGCCAGCTCTGCTTGTCACCCGTGGGGAAGGGAGTTAGCTTGATGAGGACCTTGCCTCCGACGATCCACGTCCTCTCGTTGACTTGACGAAACGTCTGGTGGAAGTGGAGTTGAGAAGACATGCTGTTCTTGATCATGCCGGCGTCAGTCATGTTGATGTCGGACACGATGATGTTTTGGGTTGGTGTTGGTGTTAGTGTTGGTGTTGGTTTGGTTTGCTGGTTAGACAATGTCTGATGTTGTATCTGAAGATATCAGTAATGAATGTTGCTGTATGAGGAGGCTCGTTCGTGATATTTATAAGAATCAACCTCTACGACTTCAGCAGTCCCGACGAGTCTTGTCCACGCAAAAGACGTTCGACATGACCAAAAGCAAGTGAACATCCAACCTCGTTCGCTTCTTGTTTTAGATTGCAACTTCCAACTTCTCAGCATGATCAGTCGAAAAGGAGCACAAATAATCCACTCATCAAACGAACACTCCGTATCAACACTTCAATCCATGCCCTCTTCCATCTCACAGCCTTTGAACTGACGTCTGGAGCAATTGAGTTTCTTTGTGTTATATCCTCTCGTTCAATGGACTCAACTTCATTGCTCGGCATCCAGGGGGCAGACAAAGGAAGACGACCCCTGAGCAGCCACCAACATCTCCAGAACGTCACAACATTTCCCACGTGATTATTCTTCATGGTGTTCGCATTCAATTCTAGTAATGACAAGTTTCTCTGTAGATCCATCTTCCCCAAATGATTCACCAATCGTCATACTATCCGGCCCCTAATTTAGCCTAAACGTTTTGATTACTCCGTACATTCGTATGATACCTACCCGGGTGAAGGGGGGGTCCAGGACAGTGCGACATAAGGCTTGTGTCACACTATTAGGTCAATATAGTTGCTTTATGATGAGATTTTGCTATAATTTTAGGGAATAATATCTATTGAATAGGTAAGCTAATTATGGCTCTATTAAGATCTTATTATTATATCGTAATTCTATTATAATTGAGATCTATCATGGGGAGATATTATGATATCTTTAACTCAGTTCCTTGATGATACAGTGCGAACAGTCTGTCTCAAACCCCCCACCCGAATAGGTGGGTATGCTCAAAACATAACAATAAACTGAAACGTTTCCTTCTCTACAGTTGCAACGTGGGTATCCTAGCCTCCTACGGCAATACAAGACAAAAACAAATCATGGCATCGTTCAATCGCTCAATATAGCATCAGGTTCCCGAGGGCCCCGAACAGTCCCCCTGCTCATCTTCAGGCTCTCCTCCATCGCCCTCCTCAGTTCCTCCTGCTCGTCTTCCATGCCTTTCCCTTTGGCCATCTTCTGCCTGTACTCCTCCTCCGCCAGGCTCTGCTTCTTGACATACTCCATCACAATCTCCTCTTCGGTCCTCTGGCTCGCCTCCTGCTCCATCGCTTCCTTGGAGGCGGCGATGGCGCGTTCAAACTCCTCGTCGCCGTTGTCTCTGGGAGGAAGGGGCGGTGCGTTCTTGGATGCTTCAAGGGCACGCTGCAGCTCCACGTCCTCATCGTTGGCCGGTTGTGAAATGGCAGCGGGCCGGGGAATACTCGTGTCCACCGTATCTAGTTCCACGAAACCAGATTCCTGGCGCAGAGAGTCCTCGGCAGTCAGACTCTGCTGAATGGCCTGCTCGATGAGAGCCTGATACTCCTCATCCGTGATCTGATAGTCGTCGTCCTCGAATATCGACGGATCCTTCAGCGGAAGCGGCGGAGCCTGCTCCGACTCAACCTTTTGTCGTACAGCCTTGACACTCTCCCGGATGGCTGCCTCGATCATGGCATCATCCTCGGCGTTTCCACGCGAAGTCTCCAGGACAGATGCCCGGATAGCTCTCTCGAGCTCGGCATCTTCCGACATGCTCGTCTGTATGCTCGAGGAGTCACTGGCCGTGGGCGGTGGAATCTTGACGTCCACGTAGCCCTTCTTCCAGGCCTCCTTCTCAGCATGCAACTTCTTTCTCTCATCAAAAGACAGCTTCCTCGTGTGTGTCCAGCCGGTGCGTGGGCGATCAAACGTCGTATCGCCTCCGTTTGTCGGTCGCGGCTCTTCTGGGAGCTTGCCTGCGGCCTTCTCCTTTCTCTTCATAACATAAAAGTTCTTGAGGTCGGACTTGGCATTGTTCCATCGCTTGACAACATCGTCTCTCTCCTCGGGCGTCGACTCCATCATCTCGTGCTGACCTTGGACGGCCCGCGATGAGACGACGTAGTTGTGAACGCTCTTGGTAAAGTACTTGTTAATCTCGGCGTGAACTCCTTGCATGGTGTAGGCTGGGATGCCCCAGACGCCTTGAGCAAGTCAGTATACTCTTCGATATCTCCATCTTGTTCGACTCACCTGCTGCGGGCTTTGCAACCAAGCCCCCAATACCTTTACCAAACCCTTGACCAAACCCGCCATGCCCTCCTTCTCGGCACCTTTCAGGGGTTGCGTCACAAGACCAGCGATGCCGTCAAAAACTCCATAGCCAAGCTCCTTGCCAGCCACCATGATGCCAGAGCCGAGGCCGGTGACCTTTTCAACTGGCCGTATAGTGTCGTCATTGTAGAGCTTCGGCATGTTCCTGAAACCCCTGGCCAGGCCCAGGCAAAAGTTCATGGGTGTCTTGGCGCTTGTAGACACGATCCTGCCAACCCCTTTTCCAGTGCCCACTGCCGCGTTGAAGGTCATGTAGTTTGTAGCGACGAGCTCCGCTCTCGATTGCCTCCGAACGCTTGCTTCAGCTGGTCTCTTGAAGGCCTGTGGCCAGTCGAACCTTGAAAGCTTGAGGATCCTGGGGACCAAGGCGCTGAGAAGGTGGACGAAGCATCGCTCAAAGTAGGTTGAGATACATTAGAGTGACTGGTCATGCCGCGCGCCGAATTCAAGGTCGAAGCCTCTGAAGCGCTCGGCGCAGGCGTCAACTTCAAATCCGGTTCGGTGGTCGAAGGCGCAAGCAGCGAGGTCTCGCTCTGCGATGCTGTGGCTTCCCAGGACTTTGCGGCTGATCCTGCGAAGCGTCAGGCTCTTTAGGTTTCTGCATCCTTCGAAAGATCTCTCTAGGCATGTCAGCAATGGCCATCCCAATGCCTCCAAGGTCAGAGACAAGGGACATGGTGCAGGCCGAGATCGGGTCTGGCGGTTGGTCCTCTGTGTTGTACTCGTTCGCACGATATCTGCCCCTGATTAGCTTGATACGATACTGGTCTTGCCAGGAGACCTACAGCTTGAGGTCAGACCACTGAAGTGAGCCCTCGTCAACCAGAACCGCAGCAGCAAAGGGACTCAGGCGCACTTGAGTCCTCCTCACACGCCAGGAAGCGACACGGCTTGGTGCCACAGAGCATCGCATATTGTCCAGGTCAAGGTGGTCGTGGAAACTCTTGCCGCCCACATCAGTACCCTTCTCTTCTCGAATCTTTGCACCCAGCACTTTGGCTTGCTCCAGAGTCTCGGGGCGAAGACAGAACTGAATAGACTCGGCCAGCTTCTCTGCTGTCAAGGTCTTGTAGGGGACCGGCTCGGGGCCTGCGTTGGCTCTTGCTATCATGGCGCCCCAGAACGGCTGGTCACCGAAGAATGGAACCACAATCGTGGGCTTGCCGGCTTTGATACCGGCGGCAGTGGTGCCCGCACCACCGTGGTGAACAACACAAGAGACGTGCTCGAAAAGCCAGTCGTGGGGGACGTTTCCCAACATGTACACACCGTCAGGTATGCCAAGCTCGTCAGCGCCAAGTCCGCCCCAGCCCTTGGAGACCAGGGCTCGGACACCTGAGAGCCGGACTGCTTCAAAGATCATTTCGGTCATGGCGTTGGGATCGTCAACAACGATGGAGCCGAATCCAATGTAAACCGGAGCGGACCGGCTCGTAGGAACGCCTCAAGTTCAGGGTCTGGTGTGTAAGAGGATGCAAGGTTGAGAAAGTAGAAGCCAGCAATGTCAATATGCCGACCCCAATCGTTGGGTTTGGGGATTAAGCTGGTGACCTGGATTCAAGTCAGGGATGGCCTCAGTCGATACAGTGTGTGCACTCACCAGCAATACGTCCAGGAGATCTGGAGCCTAGCCAGTAATCCAGGAGCCCAGATCAGTGAGAGTGGGGGTAAGTCGAGGGCATTTTCTCGAAATCGGTTGATGACATCTCCCAGGCCCTGCCAAGTCATCATCTCGACAAGTGTGTAGCTCATGTAGTTGGTCATGATATCATCCGTATTGGAGGATTGAATATTGGCCAAGGGATGAGGGAACGCTCTTGTTGGCGACCAAGGCATACTGAACACTCATTAACAGACAGGCCTCAGGAAGGATGAGCCAACTCACGTAAACATCATGTGCACTGGAATGCCCATCTTTTCAGCAATATGGACATGGGCAAAGCTAGGAGGGTTCGCAATAATAGCGTCAGCAACAAAAGGCTCTTTGCCTGGGCCACCTGCCACCTCCAACGACGCATCCAAAGGGGCGTTCTTGGCATGAGGCGTCGGCGGTGGTCCAAGGCCATCACCACCCTCTATGCAGGATCGCCAGCAGCCGAGGAGGATATCCTGGATACCCTTCCGGCGCTTGCTCACTTCGCCACTAGTAATAGCGTCAAATCCAGGCATCAAGCCAGGGTACTTGACCATAAAAGCCATCAGTTCAGCGGGGTCGCCGCCAATGTTGAAGAACTCGAGGCCATTCTCCTCGACAAACGTCTGGAAGGTGGAATGTGTGGCGATGCGCACTCGGTGCCCGTACGTGTCCTTGAGCACCTTGCCCAGGGCGACAAAGGGTTGGACATCGCCTCGGGAGCCAACAATCTGTACGACCACGTTGAGCTTTGGTGGCGGTGTCTGGCCTGGGAGGCCGCCGAGGCTTGGGGGGATGTACGCGGGAGGGAGGACAGGAGGTTCGCGTTCAGCTTCGGCGGTGATTTGTCTCTGCAGGGTCGGGGCGAGGAGGTCGGCAAGTCGCCTGTTTTTGGTGTTGATGTTGATGTTGACTCGGCCATCGCCTAATGACATCAGTTAGGTGGGATGCTTCTATGATAGCTGCATTTGTCGGGGGGGGGGGGGCATACCTGTTACCTCTGCACCTGCGTCGAAACCGGGCTGGGAGAA
The DNA here is from genome assembly GCA_020883615.1 of Fusarium virguliforme. NCBI lineage: Eukaryota > Fungi > Ascomycota > Sordariomycetes > Hypocreales > Nectriaceae > Fusarium > Fusarium virguliforme. Next base: position 5,591,792 of record JAJHJD010000002.1, read on the forward strand.
GTGAACCTGATCATGGCTCTCTCCATACGGCGGGGGAGCGCCATCACCAGGGTCGATATCGGGCAACTGAAAGCCGTCTGTGACGAGGGCGTCGGAAAGCTATTGCGGGGAGGAGCCAGTTGTTGTTGTTGCTGCTGGCTCGCTGCAGCCTTCTTCTCGTCTATGGCTGCCATGGCGACGAGCTTGCAGTTGTCGGCGGAAGAGAGAGTAGTAGAAGCCTGGCATCCAAAGAAGCTGGGCAAGTTGTTGATGATGGGAGATGGAGGGGTCTTGTATGAAGCTCTCATGGTGGAGCAGAGAGGGAGCCGTCTCATAGTGGGGGACGACTCCAGCTTGAAACTGGTCCATCCATGTCAACCAACCTACGTCAGGCCTACAAATCAGTGCTCAAGCTCTCCAGCTAAGCCCACCTCAGGTAGTGCGCGGTACGCGGTTTCAGCTGCTACAGAGGGGCCCCCCCTGCAGCTCCATCATTGATCCACTGACCAAAAAGGCTTAGACCTATTAATAGCGGGCATATCGCGATTCGCTCTCGCACTGGCATTCGCATTCAAGACGCCTAGACAAGGAGATGTTGTTGCGGTAATGCATGACCAATCACACAAAATCATGCTCATACAAAGACTTTCTATGGTATTCAGTGTTGCCTGATATCTCATCCCCAGGCACCTATCAAAACCATCGTACCAGCGAATCAGTGAAGCCTATGCTAGTCGGGTACGGCGAACGGATACGGACTACCGACACGGACTGTTACAAAAGAGACGTCCACCACGCAAACGGCGACGCGTCTGCTTCTCAACCTTCCATCTTTGTTCAAGCAGCCACGCATGATTCATCTTAAATCTGATACCTCGTACGGAGCCAAGACGGACACTGAATAAGTGCAACCTACCAGGCAGGGACGTCGACACTCGGTTCGTCATCGTCTAGCTTGTGGCCAGGGACTTGACCGAGACTTGGATCACTTGACTGATTCACTTTTCCGCGATGAGACTTGTCGACGTTGTCCTACTCAGAGAAATGCCGCTCAGTCAATAAGGGGCGCACCATGGTTCATCCACCTCTCAGTCCTGCCGCCGAACGCTCCTCGCTCCGAGCATCATTCACTTGCTAACGGACAGCATCAAACTCGAATACTTCTCTGCCTGTCCTCCATAGAAAATCGAGTCACTGCCTACCTACATGAAACAACCGTATCCTTTGCAACACGGTGACGAACACCACAGTCGACAACTCGAGCTGATCCAGCAGAACGACCGACAAGCCTTTCTATTCTTGTCGAGCAGTCGACACGTTTAAGCCATAATAACTCATGAATGAGTGTGTCCATGTCGCTTATTGAGAGCAACATCGCCCTCAACTAGTCATTTCCATCTGTTGGCACAACGTATGGATGTTTAGCGACTCCTAAGTACGAGTCTGCTTAAAAGCAAAGAGGTCCTGCCTGCCCAAGAGTCATGCTTGAGATCTCTTGATTGCAAGGCAAATTAGCAAACTTGAACTGGAACCGAAATGAATGGTGCGGGTATCTAAACACCTGACTTGCAGGCATTAGATCTACGTTTGCTCCCTTGCTCCGTACATATTGTCAGATGGACCTTGGCGGCTACAAGCTGACGATGCTTGCTTTATATTGGTTTGTCGCCTTGTGATTGATATGCCAACTGATTATATCGCAACCCACAACGTGTTCCGTCGATTGATGTCACCAAACCAAGAGTTTAATGAATCTCGCAAACGTGGCAGTCACCGAGGAGCACGCCTCCAGCTGCCTGGCAGCACCAAAACTATATAAACAATATACGAGCTCGGCCTCGAACATGGTCAATCCTTCTTCATTTCTTCATCTCAAAATTCTTGACGAAACCATCGCACAGCAGCACTCTCATCAGTGACGAGAAACTCGACAGCATCGCCTGTCCAAGCAGGTATCTCAAAATCTTTGTTTTGACACTTCAGAAGACCCAAAAAATCAGTCCCCCGCCATGGTATAGTTGCCCACGACCCAAGCTGCTCGTCGCCTTCTCACATCTGATAGACTTCCTGGGACCTGGAGGAAAACATCACCATGGACGACCAGGATTTCGCCCTGGTAAGTCTTCCAACTTATCCCTCAGCAACTTCAACGTTACGCTAACCATTCTCCCGCCGACAAAGGTCGATCACCCACGTCAGAACAGGGCGCGTGTTATCGGCGAGCCTGACACCGACATCTTTTGGGGCAACAGATGGGGGACGACACTCTTCAGCCCCAGGGCCATGCTCGCGAAATTCCCTGTGCTGAATGCGTGAACCGCATGGTCAAGTTTGGCTTCACGTCCCTCTGCCGTGATCAGTCCAGTAAGATACCCCCCTTTTTCCAATCCCGGCCAGAGACACTGATGACGTTTACTCTGCAGCTGATGGAGCTGCCAAGTGCAACTCCTGTGCTCAACTCGGAGAGGAATGTCGCAAGGTATGTTTCTTTTCTCTGCTGTATTCTTCTTCAACTTTTTGACCCTCCAGGTTCCCGAGAATGCCTTCAAGGCAGCCTACCAACTGCAAGTCACCGCCCGTCAGATCGACGAGAAAAGCAAGGTAAACTCCCCCCTCCCCCCCTTTACTGAGTTGCATCCAACATTCACTGTAGACCGCAGACTGGGAGGATCTCACCAACGAGGTCCAGAACGCACTTGAAGAAGAGGAGCACATCGATCTTCTCTGGGGCACCCCCGACAACGACGTCGACTCTCCCCCACCCTCTCCCATTGATACCATGGATAGAATCGTGGCCGCCATCAGCCACAACACCGACACTGTATCCGGCATTGCCGAGGTCTTGGACGACATCAAGAAGGGCCTGGACCGTCTCCACGAGGACAATGTCCAGAGCAAGAAGGTGCTGCAGAAGATGCTGGTCGAGCAGCGAAATCTCGGTGAAAATCTGGCGTAAGGATTCTTTCTCGAGATTGTTCCCTGGTCGTTGATGACGCTGATTAGTTTCTCGGGAAGCGATTATCTGTGATGGTCTCGATGTTTGAGATGGAACCGTGGGATGGCGTGGGAGTATGGAGGTAGCTGGACGACGGGATCGTGGGCAATGGGTTGGATCACCAGAATGTACCTCTCAGGAAATGTAGCTCTCTTCTATAGGCACTCAGTTTAATGAGGCATTTGGCCCTAGCTTGCCTTGAAGCTTTCTAGATACCATCAAACCAGTACCCCCCTTTCACGTGCCATCTACCCCTGAATCTTGCCATCCTTATTACCAAGGTCAAGCCATTGTGCAGTTATTAAATACAATTCAAGTGTATCACGGATTTTGTTAGACAATGTTCTTGTCGGTAGCCTTACAGCAGCCATTGAGCATGCGTCGTAGCCGTGAACTCGCCGAGTCCTCGCCGGGCTTCCGCGATATTATGTCGATTAACCACCAAGTAGTCGAGAGCAGTCAAGGAAATCAAGTCTGCCCCATTGGCTGAGCATTCGAGTTAATCATGAAGCACTGCCAGACGTCCGCCAGAATTATCTTCCCATCAGAGTCCATTCAGGCTCTGCCCCCCCGGCACCTTGTTTTTCTCTAGTCTCCCTCTCTCCCCAGCATTTCCCACCCCCGTTTTATTCACCACCAACACGACGCGTCTGCAAGTCCTTCATCCCGTGTCATTCCCACCAACCTTTCAACTCGCATCCTCATAGATAACCCCATCATCAACCCAACCATGAAGGGGAGGAAGAGACTTGCGAGCCAGCGCGCCGCTGAGCTCATCCATCACACGGCCATGAGATTCGTGAGTCTTGACAAATTATCAACCATGCCACCAGCCTTGAGTTAACCAGTTGCGCCTTGTCAGGCTCCTATCCCCGATCTTCGGAATGATAGCGACAGCGAATTCGAAGACTGCCCAGCGCACGCGGATAGCTGCGACAATGAAGAGGCGGCGCCTCTTGCCAAGCGTCCCAGGCATGATCCAAAGACCCAAGGCGACCCTCGAGAGATCTCGTGTGCAGTCTGCATCAACAGGATGCATGAATGCGGCCCAAGTGCTCTCTGCCGAAACCGAGATAGTGGGTGACACTCCGTTCTCAACTTCCATGTGGACTGACCTGATTGTTTCCCGTCCAGCACCAGCCGCCACCGCGTGTTACCCCTGTGCTAATGGCGGACGCAAATGCATTCAAGTGAGGATTCTTTATCCCCGTGTTTTTTTTAATCTTGGTTCTTGTGCTAAGTGCAAAGGTTCCTGAGGCGGCGTTGCCTCACGCACACATCCTCCAGGAGGCCGCGGTCCGCATCCTCAACGGCGAAACAGTAAGCCATCCCTCAAGTGTGCTTGACAATATTGATAGCTGATCATCCAAGATTCTCAACTGGGACAGACTGGCCTTTGAGGCCCGGAGAGCTGTCGTACAAACACAAAAGAATCCCAATTTCGTGCCCAGCCCTCCCAAGCCCATCGAGCAAGGCGCGGCTCCCTCCCCTGAACCAACCCAGTCCCCTCCATCTATCAGCCCTCCATCTGCCGACCCTCCATCTATCACTACACAGGTTCCAGCGCGCGGCATTGTTGCCCTGATAGCCCGCAACAACGAGCTAGTCGCTAAGACCAACCAGCTCCTGCGACGCGTCCTGGGGGAGATGGGTGCGTTTGCCAGAGGAGAGTCGCCACCGCCTTGGGATTAGACGACAGCATCAAGAAACCCGGTCAAGATGAGAGTTGGCCTCCAAGTGTGACATGCTAGTTTGGCTGTCCACGACACTTCCTGAGAACAAGTGTGGCATTCTTACACTTCCACCTATTCACTGTGTATGTCAAACCTGAGATGTGGGAATGGCCTTGCACTGACACATCGCTAGATAACCAAGTCTTTTGTTCAGCGAACGGCCTCAGGGCTATGGCTGATGGATCATGAGCATCTGCTTGGAAGCAAAAGCAAGACTAGAAGGCTGGGCTTCTAGTTGGAATCTCCGTTTCGAGTGTAGTAGACGAAACACCAAGTGAGCTGCTTGTTTGAGAATTGGTGTGGTTCTTGCACTTGTATGATATCTAGTCGGTGATGAAGATCAAGATGTGTATGTAAGACGCCTTGTCTGTATTGCAGTGACCAAATCACCATGTAAGTCGACACAGGTTCTACTAACATGTTCTCATCACTCACTCACATCGGCACGATATATCACAGCTTCAGTGCAAGCAAAGACACCATCAACACGCGCGAAAACAGAAAAAAGTCCAGATTGCCGTCTGGGTTTCCTTTTTTTGCTGATATAATACAAAGGCTTCATCTCATAACCCGCAGCAAAATACACAACAACAAAAAAAGACTTCCGGTGTGTTGGCCGTATTAACCTCCCCCCATTTGTTTAGATTGCGCGGCGCAACCTCAGAGAAACATCCCAGATGTACGCCACTGTGAGAGCGCCTTCCCCCCTTTCTTTGTAAATTCCTCCTCGTCGGTGATGGGTGGTTCAATTAGCTCGAGAATTTTCGGGTGACCTTGGCGATAACTATTGAAAGGGTCAGATGCCGGTCTTGGCTAATGTGAGAGTGATTAGAGACGTACTGTGGAGGGCGACGACACTGAAGATGAAGACGAGGGACAGAACGAGAACAACCACGGGGTCGACCTTGAGACCGGGCGACTCATCAGTGTAGAGTCCTGCATAGCATATTAGCAATCTGTCCTGACCACCTTTGCTCGAAAAGGGGGCCGCATACGCAGCATGGTGCTGGAGGAGCCGCCGGCGCCCGCAGCACGGGTGCTGCTTGGTCGCGCATTGGCAATCTTCTCCTTCTGGTCGGCGGCGGCACGTCGTCGGATGGCAGTTCGGGGGCCGCCGGGGATGGCAGGGGACGAGGGGCGGCCGACGTTGGCACCGCTGGCGGCGGCGCCGCTGTCGGGGGAAGAGGCACGAGGAGAAGACTGTAGCTCGGGGGTTAGCATTGGAGCTCATGGCCGATCAAAGCATGATGGAGTCCCCTCTGGAGGGAGCAAGGTCGCAGCGCATCTCGCGACACTAGCTAGCATCGCGACACACGTGCGATTGACTCCCAGAGTAGGACAGATGGATTCCGTACCATTGTGAAGAGAAAACCTAGAATGGACAGTTGACACGGAACCGCTGCAGGATTCCAAAGTCGAAGAAGCTAGAGACGCGAAAAAAGGAGGGAATGTCGAAAGAGTTGGAATTAAAGGTCGGGATGGACTTGGGGGGCTGCGTCGAAATTATGGGCGTCTTCTTCCCCAGTAAATGGGTCAGTAGGGAGTTGAGGCCACCTTCGCCAGAAAACAGGGAGGTCGGATGGTTTGTTTTCCGGGCCCCAGCTGTCCGAGCTTCAAAGTGGCAGCCAGCCATGCTCCCCAATGCTCCACCAGGGAGCATGCGACAGGCTGCCGGATAAGGCCGAGATGGGCTCCTCAGTTTCATGATTCATCACCAACAAAAAAAAAAAGCCAAAGACCGTCGGGGGGATTTTACAATTTAGTGAGAATAGGTAGGTAGCTATGTATGGTAGAGATGGCTATGGCCTCTACTCCCGCTGATCCTACTGATCAGCACAAACGCTGTCTTGCTCGCTTCCGAGTCCGCTCGCAGACTCGCATGTATGAGGTGATGTATAATTCAAGAAGAAAAAAACAAAAGTAGAATCAAAGACGCAAACCATGAGACAAATGGAATCGCAAAAACCCCGCCCCTCGCTGCTGGCAGGTCGTCCACACACGGGACTCCCATACCCACCCGCTCTGACCCAGAAGCCTCTCCTCTCCCATCGCAGATTCGCCCTCCTTTTTCTTCCTCCGCCAGCGTATTTGCACAATATGGGCAAGTCCTTTTTCAAACACCACGTGTCCGTCTCGGGGGAGAAGAAGAGCCTGCCTGCCTGTTCTTCCTTCCAATGATCGTCCCGTGCTTTTTACTTCTGGTTGCTGATCCATCTTTTTTGCCCCGAATCCGTGAGATGTAATGGCAATGCAATGCCCGCTCCAGAGGACCGACCTCCGCGCTGAAATGCCAACCGAGTTTCGCCGGGTAACCTCGCGTCGAGGGGAAGTTTGAGTTCGTTGGTTGGTGAGGTGAGGTAGGCCCGTTTCCTTCCAACCGCTCAAATTATGTAACATTAGACAATAGTACATCTACACCAGGAAACGAAAGCTCTCAACCAAACGCCTTCCGCTATGATGGCAATTGTGCAGATCAAGGGTTGTGTTTCGAATCGTTGGAAAATTTCGACAAAGAGAATAGAAGTGAAGGTGGGTATTTTAGAGAGTGACATCGAGGACCAGGCTGACGTCGGCCACGTTGGGGCCTGCCAGGTCTTCAAGAACGGGTATCAAATCTAATAGCTCGTTGTCGTGAGCATCAGAAAACCAACTGCTGATGGGGACCGCGTGCTGGGGGTGGAAGATGTATGACGTTGGTGAGTTGTCGATGATGATGGTGTCCTTGAGATCTCGTCCGACCTGAGAGAGATCCTTGACATAGTTTCCTTGGTGGTTATAGCAGCTCTCTCGGAAGAGCCTGTGGTGGACGACCTTGTGGATGTCGAGCTGGTCCAGCAAAGGGTCTCCGTACTGCAAATCGTTAGTCAGACCATTACAGATTAGAGACTTGATCAACTCACCTTAGAGACAGACGCTGTGAACACTACAACCTCGTACAGCTCGCCGACTCTCTTCATGAACTCGTCGACGCCTGGTCTCTTTATCACGTAGACGTTGTGGTAGTTACCCTCAATCTCAACCGGGATGGTAAAGTCGGCCTGATGCAGAATCTGTCACATAATTAGCGCACGCCATACCACCCAGTACAGCAGGACATACCTTAAAAGAGCTGTGGACCAGAGTTTCGTCCAAATCAAGGACCAGGCATTTCCGGCCCTTGTGCTCCGGCGCAATCGGGGGAAGCAGCCACTTCTGAGGCTCAGGCGCCGATGGGCCAGCTTCGGGGAATGGAACGGGCTCCGCGGCAGAGGGGCCTGGGCCTGGAGGTGGCGGCGGAGGAGGTATCGTGCTTTGAGGAGCCTCGGCTGCAGGGGCTACCTGCACTTGTTCGGCCTCGTCGACGGGAGCATCTCGCATATCAATGTCACCGTTGTCAGCCGTCTTGTCCTGCTCCTTGGGCTCCTCATCTGCCGGGGACGGCTTTGGGGGCTCCACCGTGACGGCGGGGGGAATCGATTGCTTCGACTCCCTGTTTTCGCGCTCTGCCACCGTAATCTCGTCGTTGGTGCTGCCAGATGAGGTAGGCTCGTCCTTGGGCTCTTGTGTGGGGGCGGGTGGTTGGGCCTCCTTCTCGGGAGCCGGCTTGGGCTGCTCCTGGGGGTATTGGTTCGCGATCTGGCAGATGTTGGCCGCTGAGGCAGCTTGTCCAGCTTGTGCACGTTTTCGTTGTTTTCCTCGCTGGCGTTGGGGCCCTCGGGTGTGACGCAACATCCAAGGAACGAAAGCAGACCACCTCTCTTCTTCTTCTGGGGGGTTGCAACGGGAGAGCTTGGCTGGGTGTTTACAGGGGTGTTTGTGGGTTCAGTTTCGCCGCCAGTCCGGTTGCTAGACGTGCTTCCGTTCCGTCGACGCCCCCGGAGGCTGCCTTTGGAGTCTTTCGATCGGCTTCCGATGCTGTTCCGGGAATCGCTGACGGTCGCCCCACTCAACCCCGTAGATGTTGGTGACGATTGGTTCCGCTGTGACGATGATCTCGAGGGAACTTGGAGGAGCCCACGGCCCTTCTTGGAGCTTGACCCATCTTCTGGTGACAGTAGATCCTTGTCCTTGCTCATCTCAGCGTCGGCGGAAGTCGACTGAGGTTGGATTTCATCGTTGGGAGGCTGCGGCTTGTCGGACATGTTTGCTGTTTGCTTTGGGCACGTCAGTGAATGTTGAGCAAAGGTTGGATTCCAAGCAGCGATTGGGAGCCGTCAGCGGTTGGATGGAGTAGCACAGCCAGGAGCGCGGAGGCGGTGGTCGCCAGCTTCAGCACGCAAACACCGACTCGGAACAGCCTTGAATCTGGTCGCGATCAAGTCGCCAATCAGACAGATGCCGTCCCGTACCGTCACAAGCATATAGCAACCAGAAACCGCGCAGGGGCTACCAGGGTCGCGCAAGGGATGATGGCAACTCACGTCGTCGACCACGTCCACACACAAAACCAGTCCTGAATGAACAGCCCCTAAATCTTGGTATATGGCCTACAGAGGCCCGGAACGCGGGAGGAGACGAGACAGTTCGATTTGGCGTCGACGAAACAGGCCAAGGGCTTCAGGGAGAGCGCAGAGGGGGCCGAGTCTGGTGGGAAATTGCAGCGCGTTTGGGGCCGAGGCAGGCGGTGGTGGCCCAAGGTTGGATTCTCGAGGCAAAAAAAAAAAAGGGTGCGAGTGAATGAAGCGAAAGGTAACCAAGAGGATAGCCGGAGCGAATGAGTGACTCGTCAAGAGGACTGCCGCAAACGGGAAACCTGTTCGGGGGTTGCGTCGGTCGGGGATGGAGCTTCGGTGAGGAGGAGGAAAGACGGAGGGCGGGCGGAGGACGGAGACGAGAAGCAGGGCGGATCGGAGGCTGAGAGGGAGGACCTGGGCGCGCGCAAGCGAGATGATTGCCTTTAAAACGTAGATTGGGTCTTGGGCTGGGCACTTGGGGGGAGGAGGAAATTGGAAGATCAAGGCTGGGAGCGAGCGCGCAGGGGGTGGTCGAGCAAGGTAAATCCGCCCGGCCAGTTCTCTGAAGGCTGAAGGTTGGTTAGGTCTGGGACTTGGAAGGCTGGACGGGCGCGGCGGGAGACGTGCTGGGGCGGGAGACGTGCTGGAAGCCGGGGGGAACATCCGCTGGAAACGCTGAGCGGCAGGGACACTGGGGACGTCGAGAGACTGTGTGAACTGTGAGAGGATGGCCGAACGGGACGGGGCTCGACTGGGCTTGACTGGGGTGGGTGGGAGAAGAGGTGTGAGTGGAGTCGGAGTTGAGATTAGCCCTCGGGGATGGATAGGGTGTTAACTGTTACTGTTCATCATCTGATGTACACACTGTACTCCTGGCTCAGAAGAAGCATTAAATACAGTGCCAACATTCCATCCTCACACCCATCAGATATCCCACTATATCTCCCCTTGTCTCTCATCTCCGCTAATAATGGTGCCCGCCAGGCTCATCTTAACCACCCTGTCCTATGGCCGCCCGTGGCCCGCCCATGCTCAGTGCGGCGCCTAGGACCCCTGCCCGTAGCAAGAGACTGACTGCGGGAGGCAGGTTGAACATGGGAGAAGTGCAAAGGGGACAGCAGCTCAAGCTTTGCGACGACGACGACCAAGACGTCTGTGCTCTACGATATCCCCTTGCTAGGTCCTGCACAGTGTCTGCATCCCAGCATCTTTGATTGCGCCGACCCGCGAGTCGGGTTTTCGCATGTCAAGGGGACTCACGAGTGGGTTCAATCCGGAAGACCTGGCGTCCGCTAGGTTGAGATAGACTCTCGGCCATGGCTTTTCCATCAGACGTGGTGGGCGTAACACGGGCTTTTTGCGAGCAGGGCCGAGGAGAGAGAGAGCATTGTTGCGGTGGCCACTCAGTTCGTGCTCCAAGCTCTCCCCGGCTTTCCAGCTCAGCCGTGTGTGTTCCCTGCTGGGTCGAGAAATGCCTGGCGCACTCTGCCCAGTTTCCTTGTGGCAACATGATGGGTGCCAGGACAGACTGGGCGAGAAACAGTGAGACAGAAAAATCGAGACACGGGTACAGAGGCATCGGCTTGTTCTTCCTGGAACTGCGAAAAAGCTGTGAGAATACTTGGTGAATAAATACATAAATCTACTGGATTGTGTATGATATTTCACTATTATGCTGTTGTGTCGGTTGTTTCATCATAAAATAGCATCATCTCAAGCAGTAGTACTATGCCCTGGTGTCTCGTCTATTTCTTGACCCGCATGCACGGGTAGATGCAGTTCCGACGAGGTCTGGCTGACTGACTGGTGGTGTGCTGATAGTGCACACTGCAAGGCTTCTTGTGCATGTTTCATTGAAGCGTCCTCTTCCGATTTGCACTCGACGCCCGAAGCTCTTTGGATGCATCTCTGTTGCTCCGTTGGCAACGCCTGGGTCTCCATAGCTTGGAGATGACGATGGGGATGAAGGCTCCCCCAAAAAGCACATCTTCAGCCATCCCGAGTGCTCGAGTCCGTAGTCACAGAGACTGAGACACGTCGAAAGGGCCATCAACCTTGTCCGTCCAGGAAGAGACGTCCCGTCTGGGCGGCGTGATTGGCCGCGTTGGCGCCTGGATCAGTGATGTCTCCATGCATCGTGGGCCCCTCAGAATTGACCAGTCGAGAGACCTACATACCCGCTGTGGCCGGTGGGAAGACCTCTTGCCACCATCCCGATTCCGTGAGAACCCTTGCGCCTTGCTTGGCCTGGTGAGGAAGTTCTTGATGGTTCTCGGTCGGCATTGCCAGTGTTATGCTAGGAGCGCGACAGGGATGGGTGAGCCTCACTCAGCAAGGCTTGCTTCCCGGGCACCCTCCATCTCGTGTCACAAGACGGGCGTCTGGTCACCCGTGAGGCTACGTAATTAGCTTGGGGTTGGTGGCAACCCTTGGACCCTGAGTCGGCATGGGAAAGGGGAAAGAAAAAAAACGTGGGAGCTTCCAGTGCATCCGGTCTGAATGTACTGTGAACTGGCAATGAATTGGCCATGAACTAGCCCAGCTTGCGACCTGTCGGATGGCGATGTTCTGTTGCATTGCTTGGGTCCCATGCCCCTGGCTACCTTAGTTGATTGCATGTGTGGATCGGCGCTCAGCGTCCATTCGCCCTTGGCTTTGTGGAGGTGACTTTTTCAGGCTGGACCCCGTTGAAGACATGTGCGTAGAGTTGACTGGGACTTGGAATCCAGAGCCGCATGCTTGAGCAACTTGCAAAGTCTGTCTTTATCTCGAGGGTGACACCCGGGCAATGACATGTGGCCCTGCGTGCCCTGTTCCACTCATGGAAGTTCTAGACCGATTTTTTCTGTTACAGTCACCCAGATGGGGAGAGGTGGGCTATGACAATCCGCGACAGGCACAATCCAGTCAAAAGCCCTGACGCCCTCGAGACGCGGTCATGTACGCCCAAGACACGTCACAGAATTTGATACATGCCAAGCACACGATAAGGATTCCTTTGACGAGGCACAAAGCATATCTACGAAACTCTTTGATTCTCGTCGAAATGCTCTAGGGTAGCTCTCTTGCGACAGGTTGGACGAGCTGAATTAGGAGAGCGGAGAAGCGGTTAAGGATTAGCTCCCCCATGCTTAATCCAGCCAATCAGAAGCGGAACGTTTCGGCCCATGCTTTTCCCCAGCTTTTCCCACATCATGTGACTGCACGCTGTGGCGTCATTCCCGTCCCGAGCTGGCCGCTTTCGTCGGCTGCAGCAGGCGCGGCCAGACGAGTCGCAGTCGCATGTGCCACTTGCCTCGGGTCCGTATTCACATGCTCACACGGCGACTCTGATGACACCTACCTATCTACCTACCAAACCTAATCAAAGCACAATTGTTGAGCCCGGATCAGATTCGGCAATCTGATTTCTCGCATCTTTGAATCTTGCACCGTTTCATTCTTCATTGAACTCTGATTTCGCCTTCTCACCTGATGGGGAAGTGAGGGAACGTCTTTGAGGCTCTCAAGAGTCGTTCGCGCTGCTGTGGGGAAGCTCCTCCAGCGCATTCAACGTCATCCCCCATACCATCACATCAACAATGGCTGGGCAATCAACCTTGCGGCATACCGCCGCCGAGGAGATGCTGGCAGCTTTCCTCGACAAATGGACCGGGAGGATACAGACAAAGCTCCGTCGAACTTCACGCACGACGCGCATCCTCGCGACCCTGGCGCTTGCGGCATCAATTATCCTCGGCGCAGAGGGAGGGCGGCGATGGTGGAAGAACCGACGGCATGAGCGAGAGCAAGGTCAGAAACTCGTGCGCACAAACTCTTGGCTGCACAACAAGGATGGATCGCGAACAATCTATGTCCCCTACAAGGATGGGACGTCCAAGGTTGTCATCAACACGACCAAGCCGCTCACTTTTGATGCTCATCGGCGTCTCTTCCTCAACCCCCCGCGCGTTTCTGGGCTGCGCGAAGGCACTGTGCCCTCGGCGCAGACCAAGCCCGGCCTGAATCTTGCCTTCCTACATCAATTTCTGAGTCTGATGAGCATCATGATTCCGAGATGGTCAAGCAAGGAAGCCGGCTTGTTGCTCAGCCATGGTGTGTTTCTGATGCTGCGGACGTATCTTTCTCTGGTCGTGGCCCGCCTCGACGGTGAGATTGTGCGCGATCTCGTGGCTGGAAACGGCAAGGCTTTTCTCTGGGGCATCGTCAAGGTAAGGTTGAAACCTATGGGTGTGGAAATTGGTCGCTGACAGTCAATAGTGGTGCGGTCTTGGAGGGTTTGCCTCATACACCAACGCCATGATCAAGTTCCTCGAGTCCAAGGTGTCGATCGCCTTTCGAACACGACTCACACGGTACATCCATGATCTATACCTCAATGACAACCTCAATTACTATAAGCTCTCGAACCTGGACGGAGGAGTTGGCCAAAGTGCGGATCAGTTCATCACACAAGATCTGACTCTATTCTGTGCAGCAGCAGCCAACATTTACTCGTCACTTGGAAAACCGTTTGTGGATCTTTGCGTCTTCAACTACCAGCTTTACCAGTCGCTTGGCCCCCTTGCGCTGACGGGCCTGATGAGCAACTACTTCTTGACGGCGAGCATCCTCCGAAGGCTTTCCCCGCCATTCGGCAAGCTAAAAGCGGTGGAAGGGCGCAAAGAGGGCGACTTCCGAAGCTTGCATGCTCGATTGATCGCCAATGCCGAGGAGGTTGCATTCTACGGTGGCGCCGAGACGGAGAAGACGTTCCTGAACCGCGAATTCAAGTCATTAAAGTCGTGGATGGAAGGCATCTACATGCTCAAGATCCGATACAACATCCTCGAAGACTTTATCCTCAAATACAGCTGGAGCGCCTATGGATATCTTCTGGCCTCACTGCCCGTCTTTCTGCCGGCCTGGGGCGGCGTTGGCGGTCAAGCTGAGATGGCCGAGAACGGACAACGAGGGGGTCGAGAACGTAACCGGATGAAGGAGTTTATCACCAACAAGAGACTCATGCTCTCGCTTGCAGATGCCGGAGGTCGGATGATGTACTCGATCAAGGACCTGTCAGAACTAGCAGGGTACACCAGCCGTGTATACACGCTCATCTCGACACTGCACCGGGTACACGCCAACGCCTATCATATCCGAGGTGGCCAGAGCGAGCTGTACTCGCTCTCAGATGTCCAGGGAACGATCCAGAAGGGATTTGATGGTGTTCGGTTTGAGCATGTGCCTGTGGTGGCCCCTGGTCTGTGGCCGCAGGGAGGGGAGGAGTTGTTGGACTCCCTGTCCATCATAATTCGAAGGGGGGAGCATCTACTTGTAAGTTCTCCGAGACATGAAATGTGCTGTTACTGACAAAGGGCAGATTTCCGGACCAAATGGAGTGGGCAAGAGCGCCATCTCTAGGGTCCTTGCTGGTCTCTGGCCGGTATACAGAGGATTGATAAGTCGGCCAAAGAACATTGGCCAGGACGGCATCATGTTCCTGCCACAGCGACCATACCTGAGCCCGGGCACACTGCGCGATCAAGTCATCTACCCGGATGGCCACGTAGACATGCGGGAGAAGCGCAAATCGGAAGATGACCTCAAGAGTGTGCTGGAGGCGGCGAAGCTGGGCTATCTGCCTGCCAGAGAAGGAGGGTGGGACACGCGAAAGGAGTGGAAGGATGTGCTCAGCGGAGGCGAGAAGCAGAGGATGGGCTTTGCTCGTCTGCTGTATCATGAGCCTCAGTACGCCATCGTGGATGAGGGAACCAGTGCCGTTTCGAGCGATGTGGAGGGCTTGCTCTACGAGACGTGCAAAGAGAGGGGCATCAGTAAGTTGATCCACGTCGACGTGTTTTCATGTGATGCTGACATGGCGCAGCGCTCATTACCATCTCAACCCGGGCATCGCTTAAGAAGTACCACACATACAACCTCGTCCTGGGTATGGGTGAGCGTGGGGATGAGTGGGAGTTTGAGCGGATCGGGACGGAACGAGAGAAGATGCAGGTCGAGAAAGAGTTGCAAGATCTGCACGAGAGGCTTGCGCAGGTGGAAGAGTGGAAGAAGCGACGGGATGAGATTGAGGCTGAGCTGGCGGCGGTGTGGACGGATCAGGGAGAGAAGCTGGAGGCGCCGGCGTACGCGGAAGAGAAGGTTGAGGCAGTTGAGGCCCAAGAGTAGGACATGTTGCATATGTATGAGAGTGACAGGCGCATGGAGCAGGCTGGCGGATATGTCTTTTGCACGCAAGTAAGCAGAACGAGGGCGAATGGATGTCTACGGGCCCACGACTGACGTCATCTTGGAGACCATGTGGCTGGCTGCTCGGCCGAATAGCCGGAGTATTTTGAGGGTTGGTGTTTGAAATGATGGATTGTCTGAGAGCCGAGGCGGTGAGGGAGCTGTCTGTCTGTCTGTCTGTCTGTCTCTGAACTCTGTCATTGAATCCAAGGGTTAGGGTTAGAGTAATGGAGTGCTTGAAGGTCGAGTGAGTGCCGAGAGGGAGGGCGGCACTCGACCTCATCATCACATCATGAACCAAGCTTTTTCCAATGCCCGTCACAGCCACCACCAACCGGGGGCAGCTCCCAAGCCATGGATGAAAGAATCAGCCCTGAGAGCTCAACTCACCAGACAGACCAATCACCGTTGTGCCCAGGCACACCATCATAGTGAACTATTAGCGGCAAGCAGCATGTTAGGGCGCCCCCCGCATGGACGTCGATCCCGGGCTCGGCTTTGAGTGAAGACGAGGTTCTGGACTGAGCTGAAATCAAGGTTGTGTAGAGACTATTGAATCAAAGAATTGAGCGCCCCCCGAAATTGATCAGCAAAAAAATGAGGGCTATTCTTCCCTGCTGCTCACCTCACACTCTCCTCTTTTTAATCCTTTTCCCGTGCCGTGCCGTGTTCTTACTGCTTGTCTTGACTTGCCGTCAACTAGAGCTGTCAATTGTCTCAATAAAAGCTCTCAGCCTTTTGGAAATTGCTCTCAACCAGGCTGCGTTGAAAAAAGTACCTTCCCCCTCCTAGAATCGGTAGCCTAGGTACTTTTGACTAACAAAGGCGCCAGTCTTTTCTTTCAGCTAAAGCTTGGGCACTCCCGCCCTCGCGTCATTCCAGGAGCTGTCTCCCATCATCGTCATCTTCTTCCCCCGCCCTCTCTTTGAGTGTCATTACAAGAGAGAGAGCTATGCTGCCACTTCTTGCTCTGGAATTCATCTCAACGCCATAAAGAAACAATTGGCATTAAAACATAAACCGCCGCCATGATCCGTGGCCACGGCCGCGGTGTCGGCTCCCGCTCCAGCCTCTCTTACATGCCCCCATCGACGAGAACGAGGTGGCATCGACGCCGTCGCCGAGCCCGCCCAGGCTTCCCCTGCGAGTTCCTCACAAGTCGCCGCGGCGTGCAATGCGGTACAATGGCAGCTGCAGTCCCGTGAAATCCAACAATGGTGTTGTCGTACTCCCGCCGCCGTACGTCCCGCCTTATATCCTCTCGGCCGGCTACTCGCCCCCGTCGCCTCCAAGCTATAAAGAAGTGCATGCGGCAAAGGGAAAGCTCGTCGAGGGGGACTCGCTTGGGGAGGGGGAGATGGTTGTCCCAAGAGCTCGGATCTGCGGTATCGACAGGAGGAGAGCGTGTTGCTTGCTCGGCGTCGCCTTGGCCGTCATGGCAGTCATTGCCATAGGACTTGGCATTGGCTTGACAATAGGCCTAAAAGACAAGTAAGTGAAGCTCCCACAAATCTCAAAACCAGTCAATTGACCAGTATACAGAAGAAAAGACCCCATCGACGACTACTCCCCACTCACAGACCCCAACTTCCCAGCCGGCTCCTTCGCCTTCAAGGCAAACCTCCAGAAGCCGCTCACAGAGTGCACCTCGAACCCGTCCACCTGGCGCTGCTACCCCTACGCCGAGGGCTCGCCCGCCACCTTCTTCTGGGTCATCACCTACGTAAACACCCAGTTCTACCGCGTCTCGTCCACCGACAACCCCTTTGCCCCGTCCTTCACCAACCTCACCCTCGAGCTCCTCGACGAGCACACACCCAAGGAGCGCCTGCTCTTTTCCTTTTCCATGAACAAGACCGTCGTGCCCGATGAGCAGCTCTCAGCCAGTAACCGCGCCGCGCGGTGTACTTTTGACGACACGCGCTTTGAAGCTACTCTGTGGACGCACAGGAGCAAGGGCTATGACAAAGATGAAAAGTCCGAAAACAGCAAGTTTGTCGCCTGGCCTGGTGACGTAGAGATTGTGCAGAGCAAAAACTTCAAGAGCGGATCGCCGAGATGTGTCGACGGCGACGGCGAAAAGGTGGGCGACGTCAAGTCTGGCTCAGGGACTTGTGAGTGTCGATACGCCAACTTTGACACGGAATAACCACTCGGCTCGTGACAACTACATTTTCACGACTTGTTAATCTGTAATGGGATATTTGGGTGATTTGGTAATGGTTCAGCGGGAAAAAGGGAACGGGCGATAAAGCGACGGAGTTAATGATACCCAGCGATATGAATGACCGCTACTTTTTGGTCTATTGGTTTTAAAACAAGCATCAACGATATGTAGCGTACGAGGGACAAAAATGAATTCTGATTAATGAAAAGAAACAAACAAACCAGCTGCAAAAACAAGGGGAACAAAGCGGCAAAAAGCAACCTGCCTGCATGCGCCTGCAAACTCCTGCATGTATCACTTGATACTGTCTCAACGGAATAAGACACGAGATGAAAAAAGAAAACCGACTTCGAACCGTCTTCTCAAATCATAAAACATACTGTCCTCCTGCACCTGCGGTTATGTACGCCAATGCGGGAAGGCTGGCTTCCGCGAGCCTCTGTTCAAGATGCTTGGTCCTGACCATCAGGTTGCGGATGGCAACGGGCATGTCGTCCACGGCCGTCTGCGCAGCCTCGTCGACCTTTATCCTCTTGGCACGAGAGTCTTGAGAGTCATCTGCCTCGGCCTCTAAAGCTCGCTTCTTGACTGTTGGTTTAGATTGCTTGCGCACTCCGCGCCGCGTCCTGTTTCTATCGTATATCGAGCCAGTCTTTTTGGTCTCGCCTCGTCCAGCGGTGCCCTCGGGCAAATCGAATTCGATTCCCTTTCGTGCCTTGGCAACAGGATATCCATCACTGCTGCTTTCATATTGGCTGTCATCGGGTTCGGCGCGTGCGCGCTTCGACTGGGCACTCGTGACCGGAGCGTCGGACGTTGACACGTCGTCTCTATTAAGGAATCCTCTAAGAAGGCCTCCCAGTCCAGGTCTAAGGGGTCGAGTGGGACGTGTTTCTGCTGGCTGGCCGCCAGGACGCCTCCGGGAAGTCCAACCGGGGACACCCGGACGACCGCCAGCAGGCCGTTGGGGTTGACGTCCACCGCCAGCAGGCTGCTGATTCCCAAGAGGTTGTTGATTCCCGCCAGCAGGCGGCTGAGCCCCGCCAGGACGCCTTCGGGCAATCCGATCGGGGACACGCAGATTTCCCGGACGACCGCCTACAGGTTGGTGGGGTTGACGTCCATCGCCGGCAGGCTGTTGGTTCCCAAGAAGTTGCTGATATCCACCAGCAGGTGGTTGCTGCCCACCAAGAGGTTGTTGAACGCCAATAGGCTGTTGATACCCGTCAAAAGGCAGCTGATGCCAAGGTAGTCCACCACCAGGTGGTTGCTGCCCACCGGGAGGTTGCTGATCCCCGCCAGCAGCTTGTTGCAACATCTCTTGTCGCCATTCCTCCATGGCAGGATCTAGCTGCACCCCTTGCCTGCCAAAAGGTGGCTGATGCCCAGGTTGCTCTGGGGCCTGGCTCTGGTGTACATCGACAAGTCGCTCCTCCCAAGCAGCAGGTTGTTGGAAGATCTCTTGTCGCTGTTTCTCCAGGCCAGGATGTCCCCGCGCCTCTTGCTGTTCGATCCACCGCCGGAATCCGTCGAGCCTCTGGTCCACGGAGGGATGTTGTGGCTGGGGCACTAGCTGGTGTATTGGCACTGGCCGGATAGCCTGCGGCTGGTGAATGAATGGCACTACTCCTTGAACCACGGCCGCCTCGTGGGCATCGGCAGCTGCAGGCTCATTCGGATCGATGGGCATCGTATGAGCAGGACTGAAAAAGTCGTTCCACCATTCGTCCAACTTCTCGAGGGTGTCCTCAGGGTCAAAAGGTTGTGACTTGCGCCTCTCGATTTGCCGTAGAAGCGTAGTGACGCTGGGCCGTTCGCAAGGCCTCTCAAACTGGCATTGCATAACCACGTCGCGCAGCTCGGGATCGATATGAGAGTATTCTGGCAGTTGCAACATCCACCCATGGGAATTCCCCGACTGTGTACCGTCAAGACTGTCAATATGCATGGCTTTGAACGGATGCGCGTTGAAGATCGATGTCATGGCCGCCTCCATCTATAGCATGTCAGTCATGTTTACATCACATCGATAGATAGCGACTGACCACTTGGGCGATGAGAAAGATGTTTGTCCAGGTGCCGAACCGACCGGCAATTGCGTGTCCTCGAGTGAAATCCTCGCCTGCAAAGTCGGAACAGTCCATGTAGTCATCTGTCCGCAATTGTTCCCAATCCCGGTGGATTGCCTCCTAGTAGCTGTTAGAGACTCTTTTACATATCCTGTTGGTGGTGCCACCTACCGGCGTCGGTCTGTGTTCCTTGCAGGGCCTTCTTAAAACCCGCCAATACTCGTCATACTTGGCGACTTGCCACTTATGGATCATCGTGTGACTCCAGGCACCCAGGTCGTGAAGCTAGGAATTCGTCAGTGTGCGCTCATACGCTCAGAGGTTCCAACATTTACCTTGAAAATAGGCTGATGCCGGTGAGTCCCATCTCTACCAACAAGAACTATCAACCAGGTTAGAAAAGGTCAATGCACAATGCGAGTGCACATACCGTTGTACTCTTCCAGGTCGAGGTGAACATCATGGGTCTCTTGGGTCTTGTCCAACATCCTCAAGAACTGTTCTAGGAGGCCTCCGTGTATAGCGTCCCACAGTTCTCTCTCAAAGTCTCTGTGGGCCAAGTGGAAATGAGGCACGTATGCACAAGCAGCAACTCCTCGGACCACTGGGCATGGATGTCAGTACGAGAGAGGACAAATGTACAGGAGGCAAGACTCACGGCATTCCCAGATACCCCAGAGGGCCCTGTTGCTGAATTGTGCCCCTATATGGGCGCCCCTAGCCAGCATGTCGTGCATGTCGCCATGCTCCATGAACTCAAAGACAATGCATTTGAGCTCCGTGGGGTTGAACTCTGCGCCATTTCTGTACTGGAGAGGAGCGAAAGGGTCCCTTTGTCTGACTCCATCCTGTATCCTCATGGCTGTGGTGTGCAGGTCGACGATCTGGGAGGTGTGCTGGGCACCGGCGTATCGAAGGTGAAAGCCAATTTCGGTTTGACATTGAAGCCTTCTGACCTACCCCTTTTGATGACCACCTTTTGGCTGGATCCATCCTCAAACCACACCCTCCATAGTGTAGCATATCCAAATCCACCGCAGGCAAGGACTTTGAGGAATTCGAGTTTGAGTCCTTTCCACTCAACGTCGTCAAGGCCGCGCCTTGCTCTCTCGTCATCTATTTTGTTGGTTGACCGGGTGGGGCTCCGCTCACTGTAGCGGTGGATGTACTTCTGGTCCAAGATGTTTTCGGGTTCCGCGCTCCGTATCTTTTCCCACATGTCCTTGGGGATGACTGGACAATTGTGCAAGGTGACCTCGGTGTCGCCTCGGAGGACGGCGCACTGTAAAGTGATGCGGTTGCGCCATACTAGGAGCTTGTTATCAGGCACCTGGACGTTATTGACTCGGATGTCTTTGACGAGCATGTTGAATCGATTGCGGATGAATGATTACAAGTGCCTCTATCGCGTAAACATGGAAAGGCGACAAAGTCGGGTGGGGGATTTCCTTGGTAATAAGCATGTTCGGGAACAAAGACGCAACAACTCGCAGGTCTGGCAGTTTCTGGAGGGCGACTGCAACAAGGGAGAGTCTTGGGCGTCAAAGCTAGCCTCAATGGTGGAATTATGAGGGAATCGAAGCCACTTTCGGGTGTCTTGTGACAAAGGATCGCGGGGAGACCGTGATGGTGTTTGGCGGCTTCTTTGTTGAGTGACCTGGTCAGGACCAGCAGCAACAGGACACGGTTCTAATTCGGGCGCCGAAGCAAGGGAGACGAGGACGGCCGTGCGCGGGCTTGAAAGTATTCTCTTTGATGCTATGGTGTATTCCATGATGGACGAGTGTTTAGGTGCTTGATTCGTCGAAGCTATTGTCAATGCAGCCATGATGGCTGAACCTGAGGGAGAGAGCTCCTATTCTTACCTGTAGACGCCGTCTTTGTCCCAATGACGATGGTACCAACAGAGAACGAGCACACCTTGGCTGACTTTGTGTGGCAGAATGAATTGACTCTCGTGGGGACAGTCTTGGTGTTGACCACCTCATGTCTGCTGTCTTCATGTCATGTCCTCGGGTGAATTGGATCGAGGGCCAGGGTCCAGAGAAGAAAGACCACCATGTGGGGCTGCTCCATCGTGCCTGCCACGGACCGGCTCCATCCAACGGGCTAATAGGTACGTACTATATCCGCCCGCGTGGAACGACGTGGGACCACGACTTTAGCCTAAATTGATTTCTCCCGGAGCATCATCCTCCAGGTCATGACATTCAGCATCAAGTCTACCCTTATTCTTCCGTGTAAATCCACCGACCGAGAAAAACTCTTCAAGCCTCCAAGACTGGGGAACCTAGGCAAAGCCTCGTGGGCCGTGAGAATGCTGATACTTTTCCGCTACCACGTCACCCAGCCTTGATTAGAGTCGTCCGACGACCCGGCCGGGGTACGAGGCGCGTCTGGGCCTGGTCCCCCCAAGGTTTACTTACATCCATGGATGGGTCTGCCGCATCAATCACAGAAGGCCAAATGCTCTGCTGGCACACACCCGCGAGAGAGCCCACCTGGCCTTAGCCGCGACACCGACTCTAAACGCACAAATGGGCTTTGGCGGAGCTCCCGGTCTGCCACGGTAAGCTGCCGCAGGCTCCAGACGACCGTCGCCAAGGGACCTGCATCATCTGGGCTCTCCAGAAGGGGCATGACGCCCATCTCGCTGTCATGATATCTACGGCGCATAATTGCTTTTGGCCTAGATCTCCTGCCGCTTTTTGTTACACCACTTCCCCCCACGACGAGGGCTTGGTTCGCGGGGTGATTCTGCGTCCTTCTCTTGGCCCGGGGTGGCTGTACATGTGCCAGTGACTCGAACGACAAATAGAGTGACTTGGTTTCGGCGTGCGGTGAGTTTTGCATGTCCTTGATCCTTCTCGGTGAGATCCTGACCGACAGAATGCGCTTCTGTTTACGAGACATGGAGAATCACTCTGGAGGTCGGTCATGATAGCTAAAGAGCCAGCGTCGACTGTCAGCCCTCTCAGCTCAACGACGATAAGCGATTGAGATCCCAGCTCAGCCATGAGCGTCTCGCAGTGGATCACAGGCCCTTCTGGAAATGCCAGTGATCGAATTTGAAATATCCTGCGCGGCCACCGCTTTTCCCAAACATCCAGATGCCCACCCTTCGCCGGGTGAATTCCCTTGGCCCCACAAAGGCGGCAATTGTGGCCGGGCTGGTCGATACGACCTCGAATCGATGAGACCACGCCTCAGTCTTGCACTGGTGACCGTTGCACACCTCTCTTGCGTTCACTCACGCCCAGCCAGACCCATGATACCCGGCTTCCTACCTTACCCGTGGGCGGCACTCTCTGCGCTAGCCGTCCACGTCTCGCCGACCCATGCTGGATGGAGTCGCGCTATCAAAGCCATGCTATGCCATGCCATTCTCTGTCATGCCGCGCCCATGAGGGCCCCGGGTGAAGCTGAGCAGCCAGTCCAAGCCGGGCTGGCTGAGGCAGAAGCTCGAGACGGGATGCACTCCTCTCGGGAGCTCGACGCAGCATAAATACGCCTGTTCCCTCCCTCCTCTCGGGTTTTGCTTCTTCTCCCTCTTCCTCCTTGTCCTCACACATCCAATTACACCCCAAGTCAACAACACCAAAACTCCTAAAAATGGCTGATATCCCCACCATCAAGCTCAGCAGCGGCCACGAGATGCCCCAGGTCGGCTTCGGCCTCTGGAAGGTTGACAACGCCACCTGCGCCGACACCGTTTACAACGCCATCAAGGCCGGTTACCGTCTGCTCGATGGTGCCTGCGGTACGTGATTGCTTCCTCTGTCAATCTGAAGTCACTCTAGACTTGCCCGTTCTCTGTCGACGATGCCCTCGACGCAACAACACGAACAACGTCTGCCCCTCCTTCGATCCAATATCCCTGCTGCTGCCCCTCCATTATCCCCTGTCGTCCAGTCCAATTACCCCGGCAGAATAGCCACAATGAGACCCCTGCAGATCTGCCCCTCCAGCGTCATATCATCGAGCTTGACCCCACCAGGCGATGGCTTCATGAGTGCTGCATGCCATGACACTGTTTTCTACAAAGGGACCTGAGAGCATAATTCTAATATCTGACGTATAGACTACGGCAACGAGAAGGAGTGCGGTGAGGGTGTCGCCCGCGCCATCAAGGATGGCATCGTGAAGCGCGAGGAGCTCTTCATCGTCTCCAAGCTCTGGCAGACCTACCACGAGGAGCAGCACGTCGAGCCCATCACCCGCCGACAGCTCGCCGACTGGCAGATCGACTACTTCGACCTCTTCCTCATCCACTTCCCCGTCGCCCTCGAGTACATTGACCCCGAGGTCCGCTACCCCCCTGGCTGGCACATCGACGACGCTCAGACCGAGATCCGATGGGGCAAGGCCACCAACCAGGAGACCTGGGGCGCCATGGAGAAGCTCGTCGAGAACGGCCTGGCCAAGTCGATTGGCATCTCCAACTTCCAGTCCCAGTCCATCTACGACCTCCTCAAGTACGCCAAGATCCGCCCCGCCACCCTCCAGGTCGAGCTTCACCCCTACTACCAGCAGACTGAGCTCGTCCGCCTGGCTAAGGCTGAGGGCATTGCTCTGACTGCCTACTCCTCCTTCGGCCCTGCCGGCTTCATCGAGCTCGACATGGACCGCGCCAAGGACGCTGTCCCTCTGATGAAGCACGAGGTCTTTACCAGCCTGGCCGAGAAGTACGGCAAGACCCCCGCCCAGGTCCTGCTCCGATGGTCCACCCAGCGAGGCATCTCGGTCATTCCCAAGTCCACCCGCGCGGACATCATGGCGGAGAACCTGGCCTCTGTCGCTTTCGACATTGACGAGGAGGACATGGCCCGCATCGCCAAGATGGACCTGCACCTCAAGTTTAACCAGCCCACCAACGTGAGTGACCATTCCGCTGTTAGCCGAGTATTGATACTGACGTCCTGTAGTACTTCCCCACGAGAAGCTCTGGATCTTTGCTTAGAGCAATGACATGATGACGAATTAAAAAAAGATACAACATGGGAAACGTTTTGTTTTGGGACATTTGGCGTTTGTTGATGATGGGCTGAATTTTGTAGAGTCCAAAGGACATTATGGAGGAAATCCGCCTCATAGAGTACAAAACACAGTTGACCCCTTCAAGGAATGTCTTTGTCTTTTTGGCGATGTGATGGCTGTGGTGTGATTGGTGAAACGTGATGTATTTGATAAATGTCGCCTTCTCTTGAAACTGTCTAGATCCATGCCTTATCCCCAACTGTTGCTGCAGAGTCTTTATTCTGTCTTTGATGCTCATCAGTGTGTCCCCTGATGCCTTGCCGGATGAAAGAAACCCCATCCCCAACGCCGTGCTGTTTATCATGATGCCTTCCCAAAAGTGTCGATGTTCATGCTCTCACGAAAGCTGGAAATGGTTAGTCGTCATTCATTTTTGTTGTGAAAGAGAAAACTTACTGGCATCAATCTGTTTGACCTGGGGCAATGTTAACCGGATCCTGTTCCTGTACGCCACCGGCTCCTGCAGCTGCAGCGGATTTCCCTCAAAGTACACCGTCGTGAGGTTCTTCTTGTCGGCGAGGTACTTGGACACCTCCTTGTAGTCGCTGACCAAGTTGTAGCTTGCCCAGAGCTCCTCGAGTTCCTCAAGTGGCGCGAGGCCCTCGATGCTGGTGACCTTGTTGTTGGAAATATCCAGCACGCGAAGCTTGACGTTGTGCTCGAGCCCCTGCAGCGACTCGAGGGCGTTGTGAGAAATGTAGAGCTCCTCGAGCGTGGACACGTCCTTGAGCGGGGAGAGGTCGGTGATGCGGTTGGACTGGATGCTCAGGAGGCGCAGGTTGGGTAGACCCCCAAGGCCGGAGAGCTCGGTGATTTTATTCTTTGCGACCCACAGCTCCTCAAGAGCCACCAGCGTGTCCAGGTTCTTGAGCTCGCGGATGCGGTTGGACCCGAGCTCGAGCGAGGTGAGCTTGTCGAGCCCCTCGAGCCCCTCGATCCTGGCGACCTTGTTTGCGACGAGGAACAGCTCCTTGAGCTGCTTGAGGTGGCTGATGTGCTTGATGTGCTTGATCTTGTTGAAGCTGAGGTCGAGGCTCGTGAGGTTGGTCAGGTCGTCGAGGCCGCGGACGTGCGAGATGAGGTTGTCGTAGAGGTCGAGGTCCTGGAGGGTCTCGGCGAGGGCCTCGAGGCCGTCGATCTGCTGGATGCTGTTCTGGCGGAGGCAGACGCGGGCGGCCTTTTTGAAGCGCTCGAGGTGGAGGGAGGATATTGAGCCGATGCGGGAGTGGGAGCACATGATTTCGTCCGTCTCGGGGTCTTCGTCGTCGAGGAGGTCTAAAGCTGTCAGTCGGCGTTATGAGTCAAGGACTGGTTTCTTACCCTCATCGGCGTCGATTTGCTCGCCGCTCAAGACATTCTCGTCGTCTGAATACTCAGGATCGGACAGGGCCTCTGGATTTGTCACGATAGCGGCCTTGGGGACGCGAAGCTTGCCGTCCCAGCCCTTGCTGTTCCTGAGGCCGGGGCTGGTCGATCCCTCGGGGCGCGGGGAGGGCAGGTCCTCCTGGATGTCGATGTGCGCATGCGCGTCGTTTTCCTTGTCAGAGCTGGGCATGGTGGGCGATTTGTTTTGCTGGAGGGGGCGGTGATGATGTATTGTGATGGCGGGGCAGAGTGGGTGGGAAGGGTGTCTGTTAAAATACCCAGACAAGGTAACTTGGGAAGGTTGTCGAGAGGAGAAGGTTCGAGAAAGTGAATGAAAAAAAAGTCAGAAAGAGAGGAACAAGTCGCGGGATTGAAGCAGAGTAAATAGTCGAGTTTTTGATCTCCAGGAACAAGGCGGCGGTTCCATTGCATGAGGGACCACAAAGCAGCCAGGCACCTACAGAACCCGATGGGGCCAATTGGCATGTCGCAGCGGCACAGCAGCCGGTGACGTGAAGGCGAATCAGTCCACTCTGCGGGGGTCATTGTCTTTTTTGATGCAGAACAGTGTCAAAGCAAATGTAGATGAAAGAGTCAAAGAGCATGAGTTGAAAGAACTAAACATGATTCAATTCTAAATATCTATTCTTTACCTTGGATATCTAGATATTAGGTACCTACCTGTCTGGTGTTGAATTGCCCCAGTCTTCCTTATTGCCTATTCCAGACTCCGAGACTTTCGCCTCACACCCGCCAACTCGCAACACCACTCGTTCACCTGCACATCATCCATCCCCAGCTGCAGGACCCTCGAGTCCAGTCGCGAGCGAACATGTCATAAAAACCTCGGCCCCCCTTCGACCACGTCTCTCTATCTGCCCCTTGCCAGCTGTCTCTAGTCTGCCGCCGACTTGGTTCCCATCATGATGGCCATCTCGGCCGCCCGCCATTGGGCCGGCAGGACGTTGATGTCGCCGCCATGCAGAGCAATCGCCCTGCGAGGACGTTGTTGCGCAACGAGGCAGCGGCGGCACTTCCACGTCCCGGCCGCCGTCATGCCCCCGCTCATCTTTGGTGGCCTGTTTGTGGCCCTGTGGACCTGGAAGTGTGCCATGATGGTGCTGTTCCAGAACGCCATCATCTACAACCCATTCCTGCCGCCCAATGCCCGGAGCATGCGCATCGACGAGTTTTCGCGCGAGTGCGGGGGCGTCCGGTGGAGGGAGGAGAGGATACGGTCTCTGGACGGGACCGAGATTGCCCTGTGTGTGTCGGATGTGCCGCCTGTGTCTGCTGATGGGATCAAGAAGCTTGTCTATATTCTCTACTTTCAAGGTTTGTTATCAGCAAGTTTTTTTCCCTTCAAAAACACCTACTCATAGCTGTAGGCAATGGGTCCTCGATACCTCCAAGACTTCCACACCTGTCTTGGATACTTCGTCGAGCACGAGACAATGACCCATCAGTCGCCTACACCATGGTTTGCCTGAGTTATCGAGGCTATTGGACATCTCATGATCGACCATCTGAGCCAGGGATTGACCTGGACTCGCAGGCGGCACTGCAATGGATATCTCACTTACACGACTCCAAAACAGAGGGAACTGACCAGAAGAAGGCTACAGTAGTCCTCTGGGGCCAGAGCATTGGATGCGGGTTCGCCACCAACCTGGCCGCCAAAGGGAAATGCCCTCCCAACATCCAGCTCGATGCCCTCGTCCTGGAGACACCATTCACATGCACGAGAGCGATGCTGCAGGCGCTGTACCCGCAGAAGTGGCTCCCATACCAGTACCTGTGGCCATTCCTCCGGAACCAGCTGGACAGCTGGGCAAACCTCGGCATGATGGCCAGGAGGTTCAAGGAGAAGCCGCCGGGGTCTACATCGTGGAAGCGGGGAAGGACGAGCTCGTTCCCGCCGATCACGGTGAGCTGCTCCAGCGGCGCTGCGAACACGTCGGGCTCCCAGTGGAACGGCACAGGGTGCGCGGGGCGCTGCACAATGAAGCCATGGTGAGGGCCGCGGGCAAGCAGGCTCTCGCGCAGTCCATCTCGACGGCCGCTGCAAGGGCAGGTCAGGCTTGAAACTCAGGAGGCATCATGACAGCTGGGCGTGAATTCGGGTCATGTCGGCCGTGGTGGACAGGGATATCTAGAGTGTGTGACTGAGAAATACCGTCACGGTCAAACAGACTGACGGATCCGTGCAGTAGATGCCCTCAAGTCTCAGGGAGGTTTGGTACTTGGCGTCGAACTAGGACCCAGCAAACCAAGTGTGTGGAGGGCCATCCATGCCAGGTACACACACATCTTACCGCCCCCTGGTCTGAATTCCGGGCCCTAGCGTCAATGGGAGAAAAGAAAGAAGCATGGGTTTTGAAAAGAAAAGTTGTTTGTTGGAGTGTGTGAGCGTGTGTCTCTTGGGTCGTGAGGATTAGATAGACGACGACGAGCTCCAACGGCAGCACGCCCTTGACAAGACTTGGTATGGCCTTTAATTGAGTCCAATTGAATCCTCCAGCTGCCGCAATGGACACGGGAAAAAAACGACGAGGCTCGCCCCGAAAGTGCGAGCCTTGCAGCTCCATCGCCGAGCATGCGTTAGCATCCAGTCCCCATCAGCAAGCTCCCAAGATGTCTGCCTTGTGATGGAGGCTCACGCATGAGTGGGGGGTCCACATTTTGGAGGCGAACTGTTCCGCCAAATCCATGAATGAAACCCAGAAACTTTCAAGCCAACAAGCAAATAACGAGATTAACCCTTGCATATTATGGATTCACACCCAGCCCCCTTTTTTCTCTGGCAAGTGTGACTCCATCCCTGTCTCGCACCAGCAACCTCACTGCCCCGATTCCAATTAAACACCCCTGCTCCCCGTCACGTGTTTCCGCGCGGATATCGCATCGCCCCTTTAGGCGTCCGACGCGTCCCACTGACGACTTATCACCAACTCAGCTCCCCGGGGGCTGACTCGCCTCACCCCAGGGGATTTCGTAGGCCGGGTGTGCCGCTATAGCAGGCAGAAGATGCCTTATTTTCCGCACGGGGCACGCCTGGACCATTATAAAGACGCTGGCTTCTCCTGCTGTAGAAATATCGTGCCAGATCAAATTCACTTGAACAAAACGGGCTTCATTCCTGATCCCGAGGTAGGTTTTTAGAACCAAAAAGGATTTTCTTACAGCGTCTTTTCTCTCTCTTTTTCATCTCGTTTGCCTCACTCTTTTTTTTTTCGCTGCCTATCGGTCCAAGGCATCCAACCACCAAGTATAAGAAGCGTCACTCGCTGCCAATAATTCACGGTGGATTCAGCCAAATCCGCCAACATGTTTTCCAGACGACACGACACTTCGAGCAAGAGCTTCTCTAAGAGCCACAAGGTCAGCAAGTCCAGCTCTTCCTTCAGCAAGGACAGCGGCGTCACCAAGCGACGACATGAGTCTCGTAGTCGACGACCGACCACGGCTTCTACAGCCACAGCCAGCGACGACACTGTGATGGGAAAGTAAGTCTACAAATCTCCTTGTATCATCAACAGCACAATACTAACACTTGTTCTCAGCAACCTCACTTCTGCCATCGTCACCCTCGTCGTCGGTGCCGAGCAGCGCCTCTTTGCCGCCCACGAAGACGTCCTCTGCGGCAGCCCCTTCTTCACCCACGCTCTCCGCAACGGCTACATGGACGCCGCCACCAAGCGCATAGCCCTTCCCGACGAGGAGCCCGAGATCTTTAGCTCCGTGCTCGAGTACCTCTACAAGGGCGACTACTACCCTCGCCTGGTGCACAACAAGCGCCGCAACTCGTGGGAGATGGAGCCCACTTCCGACGAGGAGCGTGCTGCCGTCGAGAGCACCGTCTACCACCGTGGGGTGGACGGCGATCTTCTCAAGGACACTGTCATTTACTGTGCTGCTGAAAAGTATGGGCTGGACGAGTTGAAGAAGCTGGCACTTCGAAAACAAGGACTTCGTATGTCACCCACTCTCGATCCAATCTATCAGACCAAACTAACTCCCTGCAGAGTCTGGCATCCAGTGCAGCACCATCCTCGCCTCGGCCAGATACGCCTACGCCAACACGCCCGACACCGACTCGAAGCTGCGAGCCCACTACCTCGCCCTCATCATCCGCTCCCGCAGCACGTTCAAGCGCAGCGGCACCATGCAGCTCG
Source organism: Fusarium virguliforme (assembly GCA_020883615.1). Classification (NCBI taxonomy): domain Eukaryota; kingdom Fungi; phylum Ascomycota; class Sordariomycetes; order Hypocreales; family Nectriaceae; genus Fusarium; species Fusarium virguliforme. The sequence goes on from JAJHJD010000002.1 coordinate 5,621,973, forward strand.
AGATGTACAATGGCGGCACGCAGCTCTTTTTCGACCTCTTTGTCGCTCTCTGCAACCACGTCGACGACATTTCCTCTGCGCAGTGAGTTTGTCCAACCCTTTCCAAGTTTCGCAAACTAATAAGTCGACAGAAACACGCCGCGTTCAAACCGTCACTTCTCTTAATACCCAAACCCGAACGCTTCCCCTTCATTAATGAAAAACATGATCACCCCTTTTTAAACAAATACACGGACAACGGCTTTGCAAAGATCAACACCAATATGCAAAAACCTTAAAGAAAACAAACGGCGGGACGACGGAGTTTGAAGGTTCTTTTCTATGGAGTTTGTATCGAATTTGGCGGGAAATGTCTTTTTGTACTACTATTCTCACGACACCTCTAGGGTCTTTGTTCTTTTTCACTTCGGAGCATTTGGATGTTTAAACACTCGCAAGAGCGAGCGGGTTTGTCTTTTTTTTTTGGTTGCAAGCGGGATACCAAGACTGAATCATCTGAGATGGATGGACCAAAGTTGTATCATTACCCCTTTTTCACGACGCTCTTTTTCATGAGCTATTTTGAGAAGCAGACAAGAAATTTGAAGCTTGTCACTTTTGGGCATAAACTCCTCTTCTCCTGTGAAGCAGCTGGGACTAGCATCCCCCTCCGAGCCCAACAAGGTTCGCCAAGTCCGCCTTGACCATAGTGAAACATACATTGCTTGTGTCGGGATGCCTTCCCCGAGCGTGAGTCATACGACCGGCTGGGGGCGTGTGTCTGATCGAGGAAAGAGAGGCGACCCGTACGGAGCTAGAGTGTGAAATGCGGGGAGACCAACACGCCTCAGGATTCGACGGGAATCTCGAAGCGGCAGATAATGCCCTGATGGGCAGACAGACACATGCTTGGAACGTTGAATCAACAGTGGGTTGGGGGCTACAAGGACGTGGGTGGAAGCGCATCGATAACGAGAGACATGGGTGATGCACGGTATGGTGCTTCAGCGTGAATATTGTGCAAGGACGACCTCAAATCGGCCAAACTCGCCAGGTCGGCGCAGATATCAGCTTGGACTTGAAAAAGCAAACAACAACGAGCGTCGCTGATGCTATTGTGTGATTTGCCGACGCCAGCGTCATCCTGACGGCTGCGGTGTCTCTGTGCTGCCAGAGACAAGCGATGGTGAGTCTATAGGAATCTACCCCGTTTCGCCTAGTCTTGATTCAGGTGTGTCGTACCAAACGGCTGCTCGCTCGCCTCACACTCCTGTGCCGGGGAAAGCACCCTTCTTGGACAGAACCACAATCCCTCGCTCCCTCGCGATGTAGCCCTTCATCAGTTCCTAGAAACAAAGGTGCCAGTCAGTGACTCAGATCTTTGTAAGGCTGAGATGGAGGGGAGTGTGCATAGAGATCGTGAATGCCCCAGGCAGACACTGGGATAAGGCAGCATTCTGGTGACGAGTATATAGTCAAATGACTGCCGTGCGGATGCCAACAAACAATCGTCGACTGTTTTCCACCAGAACGGGTACAGCAGGGATCCGAAGGCAACCGACGCCTCGTGGACACGAGTCAATCGGACAACTCACCTTGTAAATCATGTTGGCCAGCAGGCACTCAACCTCGTCAGGATCGATCATCTGGCCGCTGCTCATGCTAATGGCCGCCTGAAATTCCGTCACCGGGATGCGAGTACGACGCACGGCAGCCGTGTCGCCCTCTTTCGGCTCGTCGAAGCCGCCGGCGATAAACACCTTACGCAGCAGGTTACGCAAGGCGATATCTCTGCCCCGCTCGAGCGTCAGGTAGATGCGTCGCTTGACGAATTCGTCTTCGCCACTTTTCAGGGCTTCGTCAAACTCCTTCAGGTTGCCGGACTTGATGCATCGGGCCAGCGGGAGGAAGAGTCCCTGTAGCCGGGGGTAGTTTTTCAAGAGGGCCTCGGTGGGGAGGACGTGGCTGGTGATGAGGCGGCAGGGGATGAGGTAGGTCAGGATTCGCCTGTATCATGTTAGCGGTGAATCAACGCGTGTCGAGCCATGCCTACTCGGACTGGGTGGTGGCATCTTGATGGCATAATTGCCATGCTTCATTGAGATGGGATTCGGCCTGCTACACCTTAGTATTCCTCATGCAACAGACCACAGAGCCTTACCGCAATGTAGTCCTCTTCTAGGAAACGTAAGACGCCCTCGTAAAATTTGAACGTCACTCGTTGAGACTTGGGGAACATCTCAAGGGCAGGCATATCTCCCTTGTCGTTGTACACCGAAAGCGTCTTGATGATGGTCCTTGATAAAGATGCCGAGTTGAGCTTGAAGTAGGTCTTGAAGAGGAGGTTGATAACGAAATAAATCCCCCATTTCCTGGACTCCTCTAATGGTGCCCTGGGTATTGTCAGTCAAGAGTAGAGCAAACGGAGAAAAGTCCATACCTGTCGTTCAAACACAGAGAAAAGATCCGTTTGAGGTGGCCTTCGCAGTCTCGCAGTTGGAGCTGCCCCTCAGCTTGAGGATCAAAGTCATCGGCCATCAAGGAGGCGCCCGGTGCGCCGCTGAGGGATTGGGCCTGGCGCTCCTCGTCGGACTTGATGGCAAATAGCCGCAGATACTTGCCCACCATGTAAAGAGATGGGATAGTCCATGCCTCGAATCCGTGCGAGTTGTATCCGCGAATAAGCACAGAGGTTAGTTCCTTCCAGGCCTCGTACACTTTTGTCCATGTAGACTACGACGCGGTTAGCGAGGGCTCTCGACTGCACAGTTCCTCTCACCTTGCCGCTTTCCCCAGCCAAGATCTCGCCAATTGCCTTCCAGTAGGACTGATAGACGTCCATCCAGCCCATCATCTCATCGTGGTCCAGTTTCTGCCGATGGGAAGTGTTTGACTTGATGAAGTGCTTGATATCACTCTTGACGCTGTGAGAATTCGTACTACGCCATACTGCTAGCAGTCGTTGAGTGTCATCTGGCGGAGGGACAGGAGATAGCGTTTGAGCCAGCTTGTAGCCATTACGCAAGGCATGAGCCTGTGCAAACTGCTCGAACAAGGTGTTCATGTTCTTGCTCCAGGCACTAAGAGCGTCGCCGGTGTCAACTCTGACAAGTCTCAGGCTGGGTGTCGTTAGAGATGAGGAGAAAGCGATGGCGGGACCGGATTCGAAGAGATTCAGCGATACGGGATAATGGGCTTGAGATGATGTACTATTATTGTCCAAAGTGTGTTTTGGTCAAAGTCGATATCGGCCTCTGGCAGTGGCTTTGTCGTTCAGGCACATCGCCTTCCTTCCCAACTTATTTGAGCCGGACCACACCTGATTGGACGCTGGACCCACCGGTCTTGGCAGTTGCACGAGTGACGGTGCACGTGATTGAATTTTCGGGTGGGTCTTAACTGACCAATCGCTGTTGGGGCCAAAGCCCTGCATGTGCTACGTCTCTTAGCCCTCCCACACCTTCGCACAAAAAAATATCGCCCGCGACTTTCAACTTCGGCCATCTTCACTAACCTTCGCAGTTGGAATTGACCACCGTCACAGTAAGTCAGCAACATACGACACATCCAAGCAGGCCACTGACAGTCATTACAGATGGGTAAGCATTTTCCATCTCTCGCGCTCGACCATGGCGATGCCGCCGCCGGAGGAGGACCGACGAAAACAATTTCGATATTTTGCACTTCGACGGGGACGACCAGGACGAGGGATCAGACCGCTTCCTGGGACTGCGATGGCCTTTTGCACTGGCAGACTGGACTTTGAATGCGCCTCGCAGGGATTTTGGGGGAATTTCGCCTCGAAAGCCCACAGCCCTCGAATTTTCAATATCCAGCCCCGACCAGCCCAGGATAGCTCCTCGACACTCGATCTGACCTCTCGGCGCGCGGCATCACGGCACACACTCTCTCAGAGCAAAATACTGACTATGGACTCAGGTCGTCTTCAGGAATTCGAGGTCATCGGGCGCCACCTGCCCACCGAGGCTAACCCCTCTCCCGCCCTGTACCGCATGACCATCTTCGCTCCCAACGAGACGGTCGCCAAGTCCCGTTACTGGTACTTCTTGCGTGGCCTCAAGAAGGTCAAGAAGGCCACCGGTGAGATCGTCAGCATCAAGGTGGTGAGTAGCGACGGCCAACCTCTGGACTTTCCCGGGCAAGACTGACCCAAACTCTGCAGCTGCACGAGAAGCACCCCCTCAAGGTCAAGAACTTTGGCATCTGGATCCGATACGACTCTCGTTCCGGCACGCACAACATGTACAAGGAGTACCGTGAGCTGTCCCGAACAGATGCCGTCGACTCCCTGTACTCCGACATGGCCGCCCGCCACCGTGCCCGCTTCAGGTCGATCCACGTACGTCGCGCTCCTGGACTCTTCCCGGCCGCAGCTGCTAACATCCAAACAGATCCTCCGCGTCGTCGAGATCGAGAAGACCGAGGACGTCAAGCGACCCTACATCCGCCAGCTCACGCAGAAGGGCCTGAGCTTCCCCCTCCCCCACCGCATCACCAAGGAGAACACCCAGAAGTTGTTCAGCGCGAAGCGACCATCCACTTTCGCCTAGAGTGTTTTCGGTTTCTTGAGGGAACGGTTGGGCAGGCTCTGCGGGTGTTACAACGGATCATGGAAATATCAACTGCAATTGCTCGACAAAAAAAAACGGGCAACGAATGAACCAAAAATTCTGAGCTGGGGTGTGTGTGTGATGTCACAGTTGATTGTTTTTACTAGCCAAAACTATCGATTGTGAAAAAAAGCTTCTAAGTTGATTCTCCTGTCCCGCTCTCGCCTGGCGAATTGTTCATCTGCGTGTCGTTGTAAAATTCTGTCCAAAATGACCACTCCATCGGTGCGCCCTGTTCCATCCCGGCGCCTCCCAGGTCGAGATTGAGTAGCTCTGGAGGATACTCGAATAATATTGAAGGGTCTATGACACTCGTATCGTATTGTGCAAGGGGCGGTGCCGAGTTTGGAAGTGTTGACGAGGTCGTATCGCACATCATGGGTTGAGTGATTGGTTGTGTTGGAGGAATCAACGGCATCGTTGATGTAGCATCCCCGAGGTTGAGGCCCCTCATGAGTGCCTCTGCTCTTGCTGCTTTTGCCTTTTTCAACAACTTCTTGATAGGTCTCCAGAGCGAACCCGTCGCAGTATCAGCAATATGATTCCTCGATGCAGGAAAGTTGCGATCGACAACCGCCCACGCCCTCGCCACCAGCTCGCCCTCCGTCTGCACGCACAGCTCAGCCAGCGCGACCGCCAGAGGATGCCACTGCACGTAGGTGTCGGTCCACCAGGCGAACCGGTCCTCCCACTGGTCCTTGGTCATGCGCTCGCGCAGCTCCATGATGGACACGGCGGTGCGCAGCATCGTCTCCTTGGAGACGCGGGGCCGGTCCGGGGCCGGCCCGCCGTTGAAGGGGTACTGGATGTTGAGCCACAGCTTGAGGATGACGACGCGGGCGATTTCAGAGGCGTACATGGAGGGCGGGTGGGATGGTCGGGCGGTGTGGATGAATGTGTTTTCGAGGAGGCGGATGTGTGCGATGAGTTCTTCCTCTGTGTATAGGAAGTGTTCTGCTTCCCCTGCCGCGTTGAAGTGAGGGTGTGATAGGAGGCCGAATATGCTTGAGCACATGGCTGTGCACATGCATATGACATTATCAGCGGGAGCCGACTTTGGGACAAGAGGTCCGGTGGAATCAGGACCAAAGTAGTCGTCGTCGATGGGCGTGGGTAGAGCAGTATCGAAGCGTGCCTTGGTGAGGATGGCATCAGAGCCTCTATCCTCAGAGCCGCGGACATCTAGTACGACAATAAAATGCCACAGTCGACGTCTCATCTCGGCTACAAAGGGCGTATAACGGTGACCGTCTCCATCACGGTCGAGGTTCATGGCTTGCGCTATGCGAATGACGAGAGCTGTGAGGGCCCAGGATGAGCGATTATGAGAATAGACGCGAACCATGGACGTATAGATCGTCATAGCTTGAAGCGTCTCCAGCTCATTGGTGTTGAGGTAGTCTGCCTCGGCGAGAGCTCGCTCAGTGGCGATGCGGTACCGACTAGTTAACACGGTCTTGTTCTCGCCCAGCTGCTTCTGACAGTCTTCTGGTCCGAGACACATGGCGGCGCAAAAGTAGATGGAAAACATCAAGGCGTTTCCCGAGAGGGTGAAGGAGTATGTTGATGAGGCGTCGATGTATGATTGGATTTTCCTGGTGATTGTAGGACGGTGGAGGATCTTGACGAGGGGGTCGACGTTGCGGGTGTAGATGGCCCAGAGCCGCATCATCATGTCCGGGGAGGATGCTTCAGCGGTTCCCTCTCACTGTAGTTTGGGTTTCCGAGCAAGAAACCCGATGGTGCTGCTGGCGCTGGAGGCGTCGGTTCAACGGACTCTGGGCTCTCACCCTCTTCCTCCTCCTCATCGTCTTCAGAGGGTTGATCCAGCGCTTGCCGGATACCCTCGACTTCTGAGCACAGATTCCCCAGAAACCAGCGCTGAGGTACCTTTCCCCTGCCTGCGCATTCGCAGCCTGCGTAGCAGCATCCTGCGATTCTTGACACTGCCCCTCCAACGTGGCGGACAACGCCGCACCCCCCGGCACCGCTGGCCGCGTCTCCTCGTCGAGCTGCTGGAGCTTGGAGGGGTCCGCGAGGTTGACAATGTTCTCGAGGCGGCTAATGCGGTCCAGCAGCTCGCTCTGGCGCGGCCTGGGGCGGGGGCGCGGCGTCGGCTTCCTCGAGGGGTAGACGCACTCGAGGCCGAAGCGGGAGCACTGGGTGCAGACGGGCTGGACCTTGTCGCACTTGATCTTGCGGGTCCTGCAGCTCGAGCAGCTGAGGACCTTTGCAGGTCGGTCCTCTCTGGCGCTCATGGTTGAAGTCTGAGGTTTGAAAGTTGCTGTGCCCCACTTGATTGAGAGTGGTTGACGTTTTGATTTTGTGGGCGTGAGATTTTGGGGGGACCTTTTATCCAATGCTACATCACCTGTTGGGAATTGAGATTATCATGAGAAAACTGCTTCTTATTGATACATGAGCTGCCTCGTTCACTTATAGTGAGTGTATATGGGCTACTCAAAGTAGGAATCGGAGTTACCGGCTTTGAAGACGAGTGTGTCACCCGGGCGGCCGCTCAAAGAAACCACCCTTGAGCGTGAATCTGACCTAGGCGTGACTCATCATCAAGTAACATTGCTCGTATAAAACAGGGCGAGCAGATGAAATGGCGGTCGTGCTGATTCTCACCTTGACAAAGGATTGAAGCTTTTCGTCTTTACTCACTCTGAGACATTCCACTCACTCAAGATGGAGCCAGCCCCAATCGAGTTCACCACCGTCAAGACGACGCTCCCAAAACTGCCCTTGCCCTCAAACAATGAGCGGAAGCCGTTTCGAACTGAGCGGCTTTTGATGCGGCCCCTATCGGAGGACGACTTTGACGCGATCCGCGTCCTTCGCTCGCAGCCCGAGGTCATGGCGTGGTTCACGCAGGGTAGGCCAGACAAGGACGAAGAGGAGACCAAAAACGCCCTCGCCATTCACCTACCCCCAAACGACCTCGAACGGTACAACTGGGCCATCTGCCTCGCCGAGACGGGCGAGTTTATCGGCTATGCGGGGATCGCCATGTTCGGGGGGGAGCTGGGCTGGCCGGTCGCGGGATACAGCCTCATGAAGGAGCACTGGGGGAGGGGATACACGACAGAGTTCCTGAAGGGGTTCCTCCCCAACTGGTGGGCGCTGCCGAGGGAGGAGGTCGAGCTCGAGGTGGAAAAGAACTCTGTCCGCGGAGGCGATGTCGAGGAGGAGAGTATTTCGGCCGTCACGGTGGATGACAACAGGGCGAGCCAGAATGTGTTGCGCAAGTGTGGGTTCGGGTTGGTGAGGGTATGGGAGGAGACTGATATGAGGGATCCGACAAAGATGGCTACCCTGTATGGATTTGTCGCGCCAAAGGGAAAGACTCTATGACGATGAAGGAGAGTTTCGTTTAATGTATATGGATATTTTCAACACTTGCATGTTGGGACGGGTTCTGCCGGACATGTTTAGAAGTCCGTGACGGTGTCCGGCACCGAAAGTGACCCACCCCCCTTCCGTCCGACTTACATGACGTCGCAATGTCGTTCCTATTTAATTACTCGTCAGGACTGACTTTCCACTCGTTGAATGTTTTCGACCTCACTTTGTTCTCATCATACCCTGTCAACCAATACCAAAGAAGCTGTGAATCTCTCAACACCATGCACTTCCCTATTCCGTCTCTCCTGGCAACTGCCACAGGCCTCACCGGCTCAGCATGGGCATCTGGTAAGACTCACTGATAGCCACACAGTGCGTTGGCCTAACACTCGATACCTAGGTGCCATCGCCGGCCTCTCTCTCGTCGGCATCCCAGCCGCCCTCTCAGCACCCTCCACCTCCGCCACGGTGTGGGCATCCATCTTCAACCACGGCGTCGCCATAATGCCCAAGGTCGCCGTAACCACAGCCCTCGCCTACCTGTACGCCGCCTACGAAGCCCGGCAGAACGGCCGCAGCTGGAAGGGCTTCGTGTCCGGGGCTGTCCTGAACGTAGCCATCGTGCCGTACACGATCATCTTTATGAGCGGCACAAACAATCTCTTGCATGGGGCTGCCAGGGGGACGCTGCGGACTCCTAGTGGAGAGGTGCCCAAGCTGATTGGGAGATGGGGCATCTTGAACTTAGGACGGAGTCTGCTTCCCCTGGCTGGGGCTGTTACAGGCTTCCTGGCATTGTTTGAGAGCGTGTACTGAGTTACGGGTCAGGGAACGGTGTTATTGTGGCGTATATTGGACCAAACATAGCTATACTTAAGGAGCTGGTATCATCATGCTTCCTTCTCTCCTTTGTCATCCCTTGTCGGCATAGCCCTCCTGTGAGCCATCTCACCCTCCCACTTAACGCCCCTTGCTCATCGTCTTCTCAAAATCCCGAATCAAGTTGCGGCAGTTTCCCAGATTCTTCTTGGGCTCCCACGTATTCTCCTTGACAGAGTATCCCTTCCACTTGACCAAGTAAAAGTGCTCGCTCGTCACGGCGTCAATCTGCGAGCCGATGACCTTTTCAACCTCCCACTCCTTCTGACGTGGCGCCGCCGCCGTCTTGGTCTTGGTGGGAGGACGTCCGCGCCGACCTCGCTTGGCAGGCGCCTTGGCCGCGAGAGGCTCTGCCTTCTTGGTGGGACGATGGACGAAATGCGGGTGGAGCGACGAACGGTGCTGGGTCGGATGCGCTGGCGTTTGCCCTTGACGGGCTTCTGAGGCTTCTTGTCGACGGCTTCACGCTCCTTGGGAGAGGGAGGTCCGGATGAAACCTCCTCAGTCACGGTGGAGTTTTCAGATCTGGCGCGGGTGCCGGCTTCGCCTTCTTCGGCGTTGCTTTCGCCATCCATGATGTCGGAAGCGACGTGCACCAAGGTATCGTCGTCTTCGATGCTTGGCATGGGACTGCAAAGTTAGCACCATGTAGTGCGACATGAGAATAAAGAGACGTGACTAACCTGTGAGTGCTATCGGAAGGGTTTGGCTTGTCGCGAGCGAAAAAGACAGTCGGCTTTCCAGTGGGAGGCATGGTGAATGGCCTTGAGCTTGAGTGGGTGCAGATCTTTGGGAATAAGCTTGGTTGGCAAGGGAAGGAGTGGTTCAGCACAAAGATGCTTTATTCGCTTGAGTCGAAGTTTCTGTGGTCGATTTCGAGTCAGAAATGAAAACACGGCTTTGGGGTGATGAAAAGGAGAAGGCAGAATGTATCGGCTAGGTAACAGTCAACAATCGGAGTCAAGGGCTCGTACCGTGAAAAGTGAAGCCTAATGACATAGGCACCGATTAATAGCAAAGTAGTCTCTGGAACCCTTTGAAGAGTTTTGAGGTGAAAGGATGAAATGTGAAGGAGTCAAGTGGGTGCAGCCCGTCAATGTCATGGCAGTGCGAGATATTGGTGTTTCGAAATTTGATTGGAATACACGGGATCTTATCGCTTTACTGGACCGACTCGGCCGACGTGACTGAGGTGAGGCGGTGCGAACGGAGTCTGGTTCTCACAAACGCTGCGTGTATTGATGTGTGTCCCTGGCTTACAGCAGACGGCTTGCTCCTACCGAGGCCGCTGAACTCCTCCAACCACACCTGTAACAGTCTACTTGTACGTTCCGCGATGCTTCTCTGAGAATGTAATTACAACGTATTTTACACCCGGCGCCTATCAGTCTTTGCGCACGCCACGGGACTGGCCCTGGGTCAATGGGCAGTCATCATGATTGCTTCGCTGGCCGAATGCTAAGGGGTCGCGCTTCAGCTTGATCCTCAGCGTTCTTTGTTTGCTGAGGCTCGACTTCTTCTGCGGTAGTCTCTTTCCCATCTTCTTGGACTGCGGTGAGGCTCGTTGGGTTCAGCCTGGGATCATGTTAGCCTTGGGCCTCAGCAACGCGACAAGCTCGACTGACTGATCAAAGAGCTCAAACAGCTGTTCAGTTTGCCGGTACTTCTCCTCCTGCGTCAACTCCCGTGGTTCCTGCGAGCCGCCAGCCCCTCTGCCACTGAACGCCTCCGAGGCAGAAGCAGGGATAGGCATGCTTTGCTGCAAAAACAACCCTCCTGCGAAGCCATATCCGACGTTTTTCACGTACTTGTTGGCGTCACTACCTGACATTTCGAGAAAAAGGTCAGAAACGTTCACCCGAAATACCTGAGTTGCACGATTGGTCAGGTGTTTGAGCAGCTTGCCGGGCAATGTAGTTCTTGTGCCCGACTCGTCTGCTCGATCTTCGGCTGTGGGCATGAGACGCTTGCGCATATGTTCCTTGACCGAGACTGGGCCACTGGTGTAGACCTTTCGTATGACTTTGACGGACGGTGCTGCAAACTCATCCAGCTCGGCGTCGGGATACGCCCTTACGGCGCGATCAAGAAGATCAATCATTTTGTCTGCAACCTTGGATGGCTCGCCCTTTGGGTAGAGGGCCGCCTTGTTTTTCTCCGTCTCGAAATCGAGATCCGTAAAGGCGCTGACGAGTGCCTTGAGGGAACCGCTCAGGGGTTTCGGCTCTGGGACCGTCTGCCTCAGCAGGATGTATACGAGATGCGGCACAGCGGGAGCCAATGTGGAGGCACGATTGGAGCAGACATGGGAAACGACGAAAACAAGCTTTGCAGTCTCGATGAGCGCCATCTCCTGCAGGGGGTCATCTTTGGACTGTGAGCGTGACTTGGACTTGGGCTTGGTCGATAGCCCGGTTTTTGCTTGGCGACTAAGTTTGACGACGGTCTTGGTAGATAGATCCTTTGCATGGCGATTGAGCTTTTCAACAATATACTCTGCTAGGTGCCAGTTGTCAATGAGGTCCTCGAGGTCGATATTTGTCTCGTAAGTTGCCAGGAGGAGAATGCGGGAGTTGAGAAACTCGTCGTCAAAGCTCTCGGCCTTGAGCTCCCTGCAGGCTCGACCTGCGAATCCCATGTCGATAAACATCTGCCGAGTCTCGGGTTTCAAAACCATGGCGTTTACCAAGACACGAAGGGCCTCGCGTGCCGTCTTGGTGGATGGGCTGTAGAAGGCAGTGCGCAGGAGCATTTCTATACCCTGGTAGAGTTGATGTTAGTGGTGCTGCAAGCGAGGACAGAAATGACAAGATCGAACCTTTGCCGTGAAGATGGGATCAGCATTGTCGGGGTCTCTGCTGTAGATCTTGAGTTCCTCCAGGGCGACATCACGATCTGCATTGGCTTGATTAGTGGTGGTATGTTGGCCGAGGCCGGGATATATACCTGGTGGAAACATCGTTATTTCTTTGGAGTCACTGACAAGATCGTCAACCAACTTGGTGACGATCTTGAGCTTCTCAGCTCCTGTGGCCTGGCCAAGTGGGCGACTCATGATGGATGATGATGATGATTCTGAGGAGAAGAAGAGAAGACAGAAATCTGAGACTTTGACATTTTGGAGTGAGAGAAGTTTGAATGGGAAGGAAAAAGAGCCACTGTAGCTTCCAAATTGTGTTGGAAATCTCTATATCATACCTTCCATCGCAAGGCAGAGCCGTCATCTGGTAGCTGGGGCCTCCCCTTATACCTGCCTAGGCCCCGACCTACCTATACTGGTCCCATTGCTTTGGTAATCATATACGTCATAAATATCTTTGATCGATACTGGTAGATAACGGACAAAAAAGCCTGAATCTTGCAATAGGTGAACTTTTGGTTCAGCATTATCTCGTCCTCCCGGAAGTGGAGGTTTGAGGTCCTAGTCCGGAGTTGGAGTCGGCAACGCGCACGGACCTCTCGTTTAATTGATTTCTCCCGACCTCCGAAAGTCGCGCCTCGACGCGTGAGCCGGGGAAGGTAAGCGCGGCCTGGTCGTGTTTGATGGTCCCTGCCTGACTTGACCCTGGGTGTTGAAACCAAGTTAGAGCATTTGACTTGCCGGTGACTTCTGCTTGAAGCTTCAACACCAACATATTCCCTCCCAACGTGTATCTACGGTCCTATTATTACTTCTAGGATTGTTTCTGCCTTTTTTTTTTTTTTGCGCATTTTTTGTTTCGTCTTTTCGAGTTCGCCGTCGACTCTCCTTTCCAGCTCTTTTCTGCATGTGTCGCTAGCGGTTTCCCGGCCAATTCACTGCTGTCGAGATCGCCAAACGCTGCCTGGCAGCCATGGCATCTTCAGCTCCGGCCTCCAACCCTGTCGTCGACGCTCTCTCCCCTCGGCCGCCGACGCCTCCTCGAGAATCGAATACAGGGAAACGAGCTTCCATGAAGACCGCCGCCGGTCGTCCGTTCGACCCTCGACTCAACCTCCAAACACCGCCTGGTGCGAACACACCTTCGTTGACCGGGGCAACCAACACCAACTCGACTTCGAAGCGCATGCGGAAAAAGGTCGAGTGGTCAAGTCATACCGAGTACAAAGATCCGCCAGACTATCGCGACATATCAAAGTTTTTCAGGTCGTCGCCGCTGTCCGCTCCCTCCTCCGCTTCGTCAAAACCTGTCAAGGGCATCCTCAAGACACCCTCGTCCCCGAATCCTCTCGCATCGCCTCTCAATGGCCAGTTCAATGGCCTCACATCCCAAGCCAGCATTGCCGAGATGTTGGACTCGACAATTAAGCAACTAGCCGGCTCCGACCGCCCTTCGCGGCTCGATGCCTACATGATGCTCTCTCGTGCCCTCAAGGCCTCCAACAATCTGCCCGATCGGATTGCCTTGCAGGACAAGATGAGTCTCTTCATGTCATTTATCGAACGGGACATGAAGGCTAAGAACGAAAACGGATCTCTCGACACAACCCTCATCATCCACGCTCTCAACCTGCTCACGACCTTTCTCCATTTCCCCGCGATCGCATCGACTCTCACTTCTGATTTTGGAGTCCTCATCATGGACCACTGTATCCGAGCTTTTGCAGATCCAACTCTACCAAAGGATCTTGCGCGCCACTTGATGCAGGTGGTTGCTTTCCAAAGCTTTGCCCCCAAGGTCGTGACTCTTGATCGAGTTGGTCGGCTGGTCACTTCTCTGCACAACATCGAGGACCGTCTGTCTGGCAAGAGCATTATCATGGGTCGCATCCAAGTCTACAAGCGGCTTGTCAAGCAATCACGGAATCACATGGCCGTTCACACTGACTGGTTGGAGGATATGTTTACAGACATGCTGAGCACGATTCGAGACATCCGCGCCCAAGCCATCAGCTTAGGCACTGAAGCTGGGTTTGCACTGCGAAACGAGAAGCATGTCATGCGCAAGGCCACCGAGATACTGCAGACCATGAGCGACGAACAGACCTACATCGAGTTCTACATTGGGAAGCTAGAAGGCATGCTCAAGGAAAAGCAATGCCTGCCTACTGTACCGCAAATCTGGGGTGTTGTCACACTCTTCCTCCAGTGCCCGCTCAACAGGTGGCAGTACTTCAACTCGTGGTTCAAGATTGCCCAAGACGCCTTCAACGCGGCCGACATGCAAACCAAGCAAGAGGCAAACTACGCATGGAACAGATACGTCTATCTTTCTATAACCAACAGCAAGATGCTACTAAAGTCGTTGGCCTTATTGGGCCAGCCCTTGGCGAGTCAATTGCGGAGGAAATTCAACTCGAAGCAAGCCGACGATGCGATGAAGTTGCGAAGAACGGTTATTGGCGGAATCTGCAACCTCTATTACTACGCCTTTCGACCTATCCATGACAGCTCCTGGACCGATGCCGCTTGGGACCTTGTCCTTCACCCCATCATGACACAACTGATCAACGTCGACGGAAAGCCCGACGTGTCCGCCGATTCAGTGACACATGCCTCACGCATTGTGACTGGCCTTCTGGACGTTTCGACTCCACGGAGCTGGAAGGAGGATCGCATCAGGGAAATGCCCCTGATAAGCCCCGACGAGCTGCCTTCAATAGACCCCCGGTGGACTCGACGGAACTGCGAAAAAGTCTTTCAGCTTGTCGGCCCAATCCTGGAAAAAAAGTTCAATGACCTGGCCAACAAGGAGAGCTTGGCATACAGGCTCTGGCAGGCTTTCGTTGGGTCTATTGCCGCCGCCTCAGCAAAGGACATCAAAGTGGCTGACGATACGGCGAGATTCATTGCCCAGGCTTTTGACATTTTGTCAAAGGTGTGGTCCAGGGGCTTACCGGAAGGCTCTGAGTCGCTCTCTACCAAGTTCCTCTCAAGCGTTCACCACTACATCGATCTCCTAGTTTCCAGCCTTGGTTTACTCCCTCTCACCGAAAAGAGGTTCTCCGTTTCTCTTGCCAACACTTTCGAGCCCGCTGCCACGCCCTCGAGCCGACACGACCGAGCAGAGAAGTCGAGCGGCACTGCACAGGCCCCAGTCTATCACCTGTTCTCCATGCTCTCTTCGATCCCCCCTGGCGCCGCCGACGACGAAGATCTTGCCGAGTGTTTCCTGTCTGTGTTTGAACCATTCTTCCACGACAAGAGCATGAAGGTTCGTGTGGAATTGGCTCGGGATATGCTGCGATTGTTGCCCCGAGACACACTCTCTCCATATGGACCATGGATTCTTGCCGCGCAAAACATTCGCTTGCTTCTGGATCAAAGCTATGTTCCATCTGGCTCTCATCCTTCAAGTAGTGAAAGATTGCTCGGGCCGGAATATCGAGAAATCGTCACCCTTCTGGAGCGCGGCCTCGTGTCTCACCCCAGTCTTCCAGCACCGCAATGGTTCTCAATCTTCGACTTGCTCTCAAGTCATGTCGTCCAAGAGTGCGGAGATGCCGGTCGGGCACTTGGCCTGGTAGAGCCCTTGGCAAAGATTGTCGTCGACAGCTTCTTCGACAGCGAGGAGCAATCTAATGAGATGGCTCTGGCTGTGGCAACGGCGCTTTTCAAGGTCGCAAAACTTCCCCGTGATCGCCAAGCTGTAGAGGCTGCCCGGCGGCGCTTATGGGGCGCACCACCGACTGCATCTCGATCATCCTCATATGACCCCTTCCAGTACCTGTACCAGCTCCAGGATCAAAGTATGAAATTCTTTTACCAGCACCATGAAAATCTGGGCGACGGTGGCTCAATGGCGTCCTACTTTGAGGTTGTCAATGTTTTCCTCACCGGTTCTTTTCCCCAAACCGGGGTGAAGGGTCTGTCCAAGTTACAAGACGGGCTCTCTCCATGGATTCAGGACGAGCAAGCTCAGGTCAAACTGAGTGACGAGTCTCCCTTGTCCAAAGCAGTAAGCACACCGGCCCCATATCAAATGATACGAAGCTAACGATGAGCAGTTGAGAGCGATCTGGGATAATGTTTGCACCCAACTGTTGTCTCTCGGTCGCCTCGAGGATAAGGACCTCAACAATATTGAGCGCCTTGTTTCCGCCGGTTTCAAGAGCAGGCACCGCCATGTTGTCAACAAGATGGCTGAAACATGGAATGCCCTGGTCAAGGACGAAGAGAGCTTGGACTGCTCTGATAGTCTCAAGTCAATCATTGCTACTCTGCGGCCAATTGTGGATGTTTCATTCCCTGGCATGGAGGAGTCAAGTGGAGAGTTTGGAGCCCAGGCGCAGTCGTTTGTTGACTCGCAGGAGGACATGAGCTTCGTTGCTCTCTCGTCCGCCAAGTCATCTGGCCATGGCGTTGATCAAGCAGCCTCGCCATCGCCATCCATAATGAAAATGAGCCTGAGGACCCGCAAGCGCCGGCGAGATGCCACCCCCGAAGTGGTGCAGAAGAAGCCAAACAAGCGAACGACGACGCCTCGTCTCCGACATGACAACTCACAGATCCAATTCGCCCCGATTGCTTCTTCCCCACTGGTCGAAGAGTCCCAACACCTCACTGACAGGCAAATGGAGGTTCGCCGGAGGCAGCAGGAGAATGCCACCTTGTATCCCGGTATCAGGTCCAGTCCCCGGACTCGATCTCAGGCAGCCCTTGAGGAGCAAGAAAAGGAACCCGACACGGAGAAGACAAGGAATCTGGAAACCACACCCGAACGACCTGCTTCGTATGAGGACTTTATTACTTCAACACCGACTCCTCGGCGTGGACAGGCTTTACATCTGGAAGGCTTCAACGACCCAGCCTCATCACCGCCAGATCCTAGACGGAACCCGCTCCTCTCCGAGATCCAGACCCGGTCAAAGGCCAAGAGCTCCCTTGAGAGCTGGCAGTTCTCTTCGCCCCCAGGATCACCCTCCAATAGCCAACAACCTGCCGAACCTCAACCTGAACCGCCGGCTCCATCGAGCAGTAAGAAGTCCTCCAGCAAGGGTTCACGATCCAAGAAACGCAGAAAGTCGAGGGCTAGCTCTTCGGCCAACGAAGAAGTTATCCCTTCAAGTGTTCCCGTCGAAGAGGAGGTGGCAGATTTGTCCATCCTTCCGGATGCGGCAGACGTGGAGGAACAGACGGAGGAAACAGGCGAATCCCCCACCGAGGAGCGCCCCGCCACACCTCCGCAAGCGATGTCACCTGTTGCTCAGGTTCAAGAGACCCCGAAATCCGGGGACGACGAATTCGTCGATGCCAGGAGCAACCCCGAGGAGGCGTCAGAGGAGCGGGGACCTGCGCCTGGGGAGATGGTTTCAAGCCAGAACCAGGACTCCTCCTTTGCACTTAGTGAAGGTGACGAGAGCAGTCTTATGAGATTTGTGGTGGAGCTTGAGTCGAGACGGTGCACTCTTCCCTTTGACAAGACCAACTCTGCGTCTGCTTCCCCAGAGAAGATGCGTAGGGCGCCCATCACGGAATGCATCGAAGTCGAGGGAGACTCATCGCCCGAAAAGCCCAAGGCCACAAAACGGCACTTGTCACCCCCGGTCATCCCCTCTACGCCCTTGGCCGCGAGCCCTGACAACTCGGAAAGCCAGAGCCGGAGTCACAGCAAGAGCCAGGGTGGAAGCAAGCGGAAGAGGAAGCGAAGTGCCAAGGTCGAGTCGCACCGCAAGAGAAGACGGTCAGCCGACCCTCGTGCTTCAGACCAGGGTGAGGAGAGCCAGCAGACATCCCAAGAGACTGATTCACCTGTGCCAACGGTACGGCGGTCGTCCAGGCGGAGTGCGGGGCAGAAGGGCAAGAAGGTGCAGGACAAGGATACTCATGTATCGTCAACTGAGGAGTCCCCCGCGCCGCAAGCGAAGTCACCCCCAGCAAAATCGAATGACGCAGTTGTCGTTCGCGACGGCGGTGACACGGATGAGGAGGTCCAGTCACAACTGGTCACGGAGAGCTTTGCAGCCTCGCAGTCTCAACAGGACGCGGAGGCTGAAGTGCCTGGCGCAGTGGTCGAGGACTCTATGGAAGTTGCTTCAGTGGAGGACGAGCCTATAGAGGTTGCCGACGAAGCAGCCAATGCGGAGAGTGAGGAGCTGGAGACACCAGAACCAGAAGCCACAGAGGAACCAGAGGAACTAGAGGCACCCGAGGCATCGGAAACCGGCAAGAGCAACACAATCATGGATATTCTACGCGGCGGATTGGATCAACTCCGCGGGGCATCATTATCACGCCACGAAGTATACCAGCTGGAAGACATGTTGATGGATATGAAGCGGGAGCTCTTTGAGGCAGAGCGACGAGGAAGACGTTGAGACATGACTGGACCGGAGCACAGGATGCATGCATTGTTTCTGGGGGTGTAGCTGTATTTTTGGGAACTGATTGTAATACTCCCTGTACGGATTCTTGCTTGGTCATGGCTGCGTAAAGTCTTGGTTGGATGGAAGGGAGGGGCTGGGTCTCACGGAGAAGCACATACAGGGCAAAACTATACTATACCTTCCTACGTAGATACAAATCAAACAAAACAAAGAATTCCAAATACAGAGGTGCCGAAAATCGGGGAGCAATTAGACTTTGTCTAATGAGGAGGGCGAATCTGGGGAATGTCGGGGTAAGCAACGAAATACTCGGAAAGAAAGCTCGAGGGGAGAGGGAGGAGGCGTGTGGTTGCGGTGAGACAGAATCTGACTGTCTCGCGTAAACGGGACGAGGCCGAAATTTCCTTGTCTGTATGTAACACTGCAATAACTGAGCGAGTCCGGAGAGGAAGCGTGATGTGGAGGATCGTCGAGGCGAAAATGAAGGGGGAGGGGAGACTGGAGGTCGGGTTGTCCTAAAGAGGAAACCCGACGAGGTGACAGGGTCGGTGGAGAAAAGAAACGGAGCCGAGGAGGGAACCTTTGAAGGTGTTGTTCGGCAATTTTTGAGGGAAGGGTGAGTTGAGAATGATGGCGGACGCAGAGAAAGGTTCTTGTCCAGTGTAGTTGTTTTCTAGAACCTCTGTTCAAGCCTTGTGATTGTAGAGTTATGAGGCTCTGCAAAAACTCGACTGCTCTGCTTGGTTGTGTTATCCAAGATGAGAGGGACGTTCTTGTAAGTCGGCTTAACGCGGCATTAGGGGTAAACGGTGGCTCAATCAACAGCTGGTCAAGACCAACCATGACCCCATCGTCGTTGGCCGTTTTGCTGCTGCCTGGTGTTTTTTGTCTGGGTCCCTGGGGTCAAGGTTTTGCCAATGTTAGTTCGCAGCAATGGATGGATCATTGGATCCCTTGCGGAATCTCCAACGACTGGCCAGACCTTTGGTCCCAGTTTTCATACCAACAAACAGAAGAAACTGCCGGGTGGAGGACAAAAGAGGAAGGGATGCACGGCCGGGGGTTGTGAAAATTGTGCGATGGATCGTGGTGTGATGTGCAAGGATGGACTGTAAAGAGGTTTAATGTTGTTGGTGCGGTTGGTTGTGATGTGTGGAGGATGGTGTTGTGTTTGTCAACCTTGAGCTATGCCTCGTTGCTTGATATATTCAAATTGTAGTTTGATTGTGTTCTCATTGGAATAAAGCACGTTGTCTGCAATGTCTAATTTCGTGATCAAGCCTTCATTGCATACATATCAACCTGCGCCTTTCTCTGATCAGAGCACATCCAAACAACCTCTGCGCATCGCCGAATGCAGCATGCACAACGAACAGGAGTCTCACGGCCGAAAAAGGCGGCCGTCGACAGACGTGACATGGGTTAAAGAGCAAGATCGAGCATCAAACAATGTATCATTGGGTGGAGACCGACTCAAGACAAGACAAGCATGGGTTTGAACCCGAAGGATTTCCGGACCCGTCGCCGCGCCGGCCACACGGCAGTCAAGGTACGTACTGACGGATGCATTTTACCGTCTGTGTGCTGCTTCGACGGCTGTTGCGTCCAATGTAGGAAATCCGAAGAGAATTCACAGGCAGCAGCAGCATATAGAATAACAGTGTCTGTTGGCGCCTCTCTCACAAGTCGGCAACTGACGTTAGATAGACGCCCTCGTCTATTCGGCCCGCCTATGACGTCAATGGACTCTTCAATGGGTCTCCCCTGGAGCTAAAGTGAACGGCGCAAAAAGCAATCTCCATTTCAGAAGGATTTCAGAACGGAGCAACCAACAGCAGAAAAAAACCACTTTGCGGTTTATACCCAAGGAAGCGGGACCCTGCTGTTACGGTCAGGGCCGTCGCAGACGTTCACATTATTCGTGGGCTGGCTGCGGAGTCGCAATCTTGGCGGGGCTGTGATGGCACGTTTTTGACTGTCGGTGGGCGGCCCCGTTCTTGACGGGTTACGGGCGGTATTGGGAGTTCTGTTCTACATGAGACGGGGCAATGGGGTCAGTCATTAACATGTTGGAACCCCGTCGTTCGCCATGAGGATGGATGCTGTGGGTGTCGACGACGGAAAAGTTAAACCAGAGTGGGATCTTGTGCGTGTGTGTCTGCAGAGACGGGGATACACACTTGCCATGTTGTTGGTTTGCCTCTTTGGCAAGCGAGGTCGCAACGCACACTTTATTCCGCGAGGCTGAAGTGATGGGCATTTCTATCTATGACACTCTCCAGAATGTTCAACTTGATACAGCTTCATTGTCGTCCATGTCGTTGATAAAGCCAAGAGCCAAGCTGTCAGAAAGCAGAGCCTCAATCGCTGGGCACTCTAGTCTACGCCATGGCGCCTTCAAGATTTCTTGTCCCGTTCTTGTCCTTCAGACTTGTGGAGGTGGAAAAGCATGGATGTCGTTCTTGGCCGGCAGCATCACGTGACCACCTTCAATCCCATCGGTTTGCCTATCTTGAGCAAGGCTGCCTCGGCTCCGCAACTTGTCAGATGAATCATGCCAAACTGGGAAGCTTCTAAAAAAGCCTCAAGGGCAATGGGATGCCTCCATCGGATCATCTGGTGTAAGTGGTCTTTATCGTTCGCGCGCACACAATTAGAGAGGAGCCTCGGCTGCGGACCACAGAAACGAAGCGGATCCTAAGAAACAAGGTCCTCTCAAGGATCAAGTTCTCCAACTTGGTTCGATAATGTCGACATGAAACGGGGCACATTTCATTGAAGAAAGAAAAACTGGATGCGCCGCTCTTTGACGCCTTGGGCAAGCACCCCAGTCACCTCCCATGACGTCGTCTTTCCCCACGCTCGCAGGGCCCCCATGTTTTCCGCTTCCCCAACTCGACTCGCGCGGAGGCGAGGATGGTAATATTATGGGTTTGTGAGGCGGCGGCTGGAGCGGTGACCCGATGTAAGAGCGAGGGAGTGTTGCTACAGTATGCAAGCCATGTCTGTCTCAATCTGCTTCCCGCCTTTGATTTGAGATGCTTACTCTGACCTGCAGGGGCCCGACATGTGTACCATCCATCCATCCATCCATCGATGGATCCATCCACGGCCAAGACACTCATGGTTCAAGGACCAAGGTTTGAGACGCCAACGTCGTGGGTGTGGATATCACCAGAGCAGCCGTGGACCCAGTACCTTGCACACACAACCGACCAGGCTTGACTCGCTCTTGCTCTCTGCAGTGCAACATGGACTCTGACCTTCCCGCCGGGTGCGATCATCGCCGGTCTGCCTCTTTGTTATAAAGCCTCGAGTCTCCCGCTAGACCTTGTCCCGTGCTGTTTCGTGACGCCAGCTAGTATCATTGATTTACTCTGCGACCTGGGTCGTCCCTCTATCATGTTTCAGAAATACTTTGGCCTCAAGGGCCAGATCCTCAACTATGCTATCAGCACCATTGCGGGATGTGATTTCCTGCTCTTTGGTTACGGTGAGCTCCCTCGTCTCAACACTCATGAGATGGAGACTAATAGCTATCCCTCGCAGACCAAGGTGTCATGGGTGGTATCCTGACCATGAAGCCCTTCTTGGACCAGTTCCCCGACATCAACAAGGACGAAGAGGGCATCTCCAGCGCTCTGGCCAAGAACCGCTCCAACTACCAGGGCATCGCCGTCTCCTCGTACAACCTGGGCTGCTTCATCGGCGCCATCATCACAATCTTTATCGGTAACTGGCTCGGCCGCAGAAAGATGATCATGCTCGGTACTAGTATCATGGTCGTCGGAGCCGCCCTGCAGGCCTCGGCCTTTTCTCTTGACCACTTCATCATCGGACGAATCGTCACCGGCCTCGGAAACGGAGGAAACACCTCGACCGTCCCCATGTGGCAGTCCGAAACGTGCTCTGCTCACAAGCGAGGAAAGCTCGTCATGATCGAGGGCGCCCTTATTACTCTCGGCATCATGATTTCCTACTGGGTCGACTATGGCATGTACTTTGCCTCGGACACGTCCGCGTGCTGGCGTTTTCCTCTCGCGTTCCAGATCGTCTTCTGTCTCTTCATCATGGCCTTTGTCATGAACCTGCCAGAGTCCCCACGATGGCTCATGCTCAAGGGCCGCGACGAGGAGGCGCGCGACGTGATTGCCGCCATCGCCGACAAGGAGCTCCACGACAAGTATGTCGAGAATGAGTTCAAGGCCATCAAGGAGACTACTATGGAGATGAGCAAGGGGTCGTTTTCGGATCTGTTCCTGCGCAACAACAACCGCAACCTCCACCGAACGCTGATTGCATACGTGAACCAGATGTTCCAGCAGATCAGGTAAGAACTACATATTCTAGTCACTCACGTTGTATACTGACGTGGAAACAGTGGAATCAACTTGATCACATACTACGCCGCCACCATCTATGCGGATCTCGGAATGAAGGGCCACATGCCTCTCCTCCTGGCCGCGCTGAACGGCACCGAATACTTTATCGCCTCCCTGCCGGCCATCTGGCTCGTGGAGCGCGTCGGCCGTCGCAAGCTGATGCTGTTTGGTGCTGCCGGCCAGGCCATCACCATGGCCATCCTAGCGGGTGTCGGTTCAAGCGACGCCAAGGGCTGCCAGATCGCGGGCATCGTCTTCCTCTTCGTCTTCAATTCGTTCTTCGCCGTCGGCTGGCTCGGCATGACCTGGCTGTACCCGGCCGAGATCACACCCCTCCGGATCCGAGCCCCTGCCAACGCCCTGGCCACGAGCTCCAACTGGATCTTCAACTGGCTGGTGGTCATGATCACCCCGCCCGCGTTCCAGAACATCAAGTCAAACACGTACATCATCTTTGCCGTCATCAACGCCATCATGTTTCCCTCGGTCTACTTTTTCTTCCCCGAGACGGCGTACCGTTCGCTTGAGGAGATGGACACCATCTTCCAAAAGGTCAAGGGTCTCCGGGGCGCCCTGGACGTGGTGCACCAGGCAAAGGTCGAGCCCCGGCGGTACGACAACAACGGCAACCTGCTCATCGCCGTCGAGGAGGCGGAGGAGAAGGGCCAGACGGAGCACCGAAGCGGTAGTTCCAGCGGTGCTAGCGGCGGCAACGGCCCTGCCAACGCGGCCATGTTTACCTCGACGGACGAGGAGACCCAGCGCCAGGAGAAGTGAGGGGGGATCCTGCTCGCTTGGATGAGCTGGGGTGGTAGCGGGTCGAGTTTTGTGAAGAGCAATATAGATACCCATTAGTTGGCTAGAGTTGTACTAGACCTGTCTACTCAAATAATCCAGACATGTTAATTACTTGGCACTCGCAGATGTCTCACTTATCTTATTGGCTAATTATACTTGGGCTATATATACCTACCGCCTCTATATATCTACATATAACGCATACTAAGACCTCGCCTCTCAAGACAACCTCTGGTATCACAATCGTCGGGCGTCTGAGACGTGTTTCAGCTGAGTGTTGGGTAACGGCGACGACACGGCATCTCCACCTCGATACGGTCGCTGATTGGTCCAGGGGAGCTACCCCGCCATGCCGATGGACGAGGTGGGATGTCGGCTGCCTTCACATCACGGGCACTTTCTTACAACATCCATCACGACGACGACGACAAACGGCGTTGGACAGGCAGAGAAGAACTAACCGAACAAGTTCGCTAAGAGAAATAACCGAATTACTCACTCTTGCCAATACATAACTACGCCACTTCGTTACTTCTACCTAATCAACTTCTCTCCCTTCTTTCGTCTCATCAACACCCCCACCACCCGGAACTCCAACTCCACTCACCTACCTCGATAATCATCACCTCGAGCTCCCATCTCCAAACTCGAACTCTCCTCAACAAGCACGTTCAAATCAGCCAAAATGGTCGACCGTCCCAACAAGCCCTCCGCCCTCGCCTCGACCCCCGCGGCCCCTCCCGAGTCCACCGCCAACATCACCCACGACGACTCGCGCGTCTCGGCCGTCCTCCCCACCGGCGAGAGCGTCGAGGTCCTCCTCCACGGCGCCACCGTCATCAGCTGGAAGGATGCCGAGGGGAGCGAGAAGCTCTGGGTGAGCGAGGCTGCCGCTCTTGACGGCAGCGCTCCCGTGCGAGGCGGCATCCCCATTGTCTTTCCGGTACACTATATACACATACCCCCGTCTATAACCGGACTCGACTAATAATAATTCCAGGTCTTTGGCACCGCCCCCGACCACGAGGCCACCTCCAAGCTCGGGCAGCACGGCTTCGCCCGCAACTCGCGGTGGGAGTTTCTCGGCAAGTCCACCAGCGAGGGCTCCAGCACCAGCGTCAAGCTCGACTTTGGCCTGTCCTCGGAGAGCGTCTCGGAGGAGACAAAGGCCCTGTGGGACTACAAGTTTGCTCTCATCTACAGCGTCGTGCTCGACCGGGATAGCCTGAACACGACCCTGGTCATCACCAACGACGGCGATGTTCCTTTCGAGTTCCAGACCCTTCTCCACACCTACTTTAAGATTGATGCAAGTCGACCATCCCAAGTCTAAAGACGTGAGCTAACTTCTTCCAGGACATCTCCTCCACCGAGGTCACCGGTCTCGAAGACTCACCCTACACCTCCAAGCTCTCCGGCACCGACGAGACCCAGTCCGGCGCCGTGACCTTTGCCGGCGAGACCGACTTTGTCTACACGCCCGCCAACGGGCCCAAGCACCCCGTCGTCGTGTCCGAGGCCGGCACCCCTCGCTTCCGCATCGTCCGCGACAACCTCGACCAGGTGGTGGTCTGGAACCCCTGGGTCGACAAGTCGGCGGGCATCAAGGACTTTGAGCCCAAGGACGGCTGGAAGCAGATGCTCTGCGTCGAGCCTGGTAGTGTCAAGGGGTGGCAGAAGCTGGAAAAGGGCGACACGTTTGAGGCGGCGCAGACGATTACTCTTGTTTGACGGGCGGGGGGAAAAGTAGCGAGGAGCAAGATGTGAAGGACAAGGACATGAAATGATACGACATTGAGCCTTTTGGATTCAACAGGTGGCGATGATGGCCCAGAGCCAGTGTGCTAGACAGGAATACAAGTCAAATGACCAAGATGGAATATTTCGTCTGCTTGTGAGACTGAAGTTGATTCTGTCACATTTCCTGGTAACTGCAGATATAGCTCATGAAATCCAAGCCCCTTGCTCTGTTCTGTCCTACACTTGAGGACACACCCTTTTCTCCCCCCTCATGCCGACTCCTTCTTTTGCTCTCTCGAATAATGATCAGCAACCAAAAACGCCAGCTCGAGCGCCTGCTTCTCATTCAACCTAGGATCGCAGAAGCTCGTGTAGTTTGTCGACAAGTCATCCTCATCAAGACCCTCGCTACCACCAAGACACTCTGTAACCGCATCGCCAGTAAGCTCGAGGTGCATGCCGCCGAGGTAGCTCCCCTCGTCCTTGTGGATGCGCAGCGTCTCCTCGAGCTCGCGGTAGATGTCGCCGAAGCGGCGCGTCTTGATGCCCGTGGGGGTGGAGAGGGTGTTGCCGTGCATGGGGTCGCACTGCCAGACGACGGTGCGGCGGTACTCGGAGTCCTCGACGGCGCGGATGTGCGCGGGAGGAGCTCGCGGACCTTGGCGGCTCCGTACCGCGTGATGAGGGTGATCTTGCCCACCTCGCGGGACGGGTTGAGGGTGCGGAGGAGGGAGAGGAGGTCCGAGGCGGGCGTCGTGGGACCGACCTTGATGCCGATGGGGTTGGCGATGCCGCGGAAGAACTCGACGTGGGTGGTCGATCTGCCGGGTGCGGTCGCCGATCCAGATGAAGTGGGCCGAGGTGTCGTAGTACTCCTTTCCCGGGGATGCGGAGCCCGGCGGCGTGGGGCTGCGGGCTCCGGGCTTCTCCAGGAGCCGGGTCAGGGCTTGTTCGTACTCGAGGAGGAGACCCTCGTGGCTGGTGAAGAGCTCGACAGAGTCAAGCTCCCCCGGCCGGGCGTTGATGACTTGGAGGAAGCGCAGGGTCTGCTGGATGCTGGAAGCGATGGCAGAGTACTTGTCCTTGAGCTCCGGGTCCCTCACGTGGCCGAGACCCCAGTCCAGCGGCCGGTGGAGGTCCGCGATGCCCGAGGCGAGGGAGGCGCGGATGTAGTTGAGAGTAGCAGCCGAGTAGTGATACGCCTTGACGAGTCTCGCAGGCGTAATCTCTCTATCCTCAAGACGAAATCCGTTGATGATGTCGCCCTTGAAGCTCGGCACCTCTTTTCCCTGGACAATCTCCGTCGGGCTGGACCTTGGCTTCGCGTACTGCCCGGCCATGCGTCCGATGCGCACGACCCTCTTGTTTGTGCCCCAGATGAGGACGACGCTCATCTGCAGGAGCAGCTTGATCTTGCTCTCGATGGGGCCCTGGCGGCAGTAGTCAAACAGCTCCGCGCAGTCGCCGCCCTGGAGGAGGAAGGCGTTGCCCTGGGCCACGTCGCGGAGGTGGGCCTTCAGGGCGTCGATCTCGTTGGGGTGCACCAGCGGAGGGAGGCCGGCGAGCTCCTCTACGGCAGAGGCGAGGGGCTCCGGGTCCGGGTACTCGGGGGCCTGCTTGATGGGCTTTGAGCGCCAAGAGGAGGGGTCCCAGTCGGAGGCCATCTTGTATAGGTGTTCTGGTGGTGAGAGGATGTGAAAGTGAGAAACTCTGCGGGACCTGCCACGCAACAAGATAATAAGTACTCGTTTTGAAAAGTCCTTGTAATCTCGTCTATGTGTTTGAGAAGAGTGAAAAAGTGGTGAGACTTTTTTGTGGTGTTGAGTGAGTGAGTCACCTCGAGAACAAAGAAAATGAACCCTCCCTCAAACACGCCCCGGGCAAAAATGAAGTTGCACAAGGTTGATCAATTGGCGAATGAGGTGGCTTTTAGCCGACGGTAGCCACCTCTGAGGCTGGAGTGTGGCGCAGCGAGTCGAGCTTGCAACCCAGAGGATGGAGCTCGAAAAGAGCATGTTAGGGACCATAAATGATTGGTAGAGCTATTGAAAGTGATTGGTAGAATCGAAAAGGGTTTCCTTGAAGATTTGCTGGTTTGTTCTATTACTCTGATTCCACCTATATATAACCTAGGCTGTCTAAAGAGACTGAACTAAAGCAGTTATGCAGCTACCAGGGGAGAATAAATAACATTAACATATCTTACTATCAATTGCAAAGCAATCTCTATGGATTTTATGAAATAAATCTGTCATAAAAGAAAGCTTGATATAACGTTGTTGCCATACAAACATGCAGCCCTCCACATCCCAGCACTGTTATCCACCCCACCTCTCTCACCTCAAACCCCCACCTCGAAGCTTCACCTCAACATCAACACCAACCAAAAAATGTCCGCCACAGACGAAACCCCCTCCCAGACGGCAAAGTCAGCCGAAGACCGCAAGGCCGCCTCGGCCCTCGAGAACCTCGACGCCGCCGACACACCCTCTACAGCGCAGAATGTCGACGCCGACGCCGTCAGCAAGGCCATGAAGTCGCTTGGAGGCGCAAAGTCAGCCTCGGCCTCTGGCGCGGCCGCCTCGCACAAGAACGTCAAGGTCGACCCCGCGGATGTGGCACTCCTCGTCGAGGAGCTGGAGCTGAACAAGGCCAAGGCTACGGAGCTGCTCAAGAGCAATGAGGGGGATGCTGTCAAGGCTATGCGAGCTTTTGTTGCGGCTTAGGAAGGTCGGGAGGATCAAGCGAAGGCTGATACAGCGTGGCGCACGACGCCTAGATCGAGATGTACGACAAGTGCTGGGACGGATGAGAGGTCAGAAGAATAAAGCTCGGCGCTCGATCAGCAGACAAGGACGAAGCAAGGTCGATAACGGGTCCGCCTACCAGTCGATCACTTCGCATCGCCAGATTACGAACCTCAGAGCACGGCTCCACAAATAACCACTGTCACCAAAATCAACTCGGATAGCTCAACACCAAGTTATACCTTGACCTTGTCCCCCCTCGGTGCGAGTGCCTCGTTTCACTTCATCCACCAGTCAACAACACGCTATCAATGCAATGCAATTAATACGGGCGGCCTAGAGCACGTTATCTAGACGTCCGCCATGTCTTCAAAAAGCCGCCCAACGCCAGATCACCCGTCGTGTCTGTCCCGTGGTATTCCAGTTCCAAAACGAGTGTCTGCCACCCTTTCGCAAAATACAAAAAGCCATCGCACCTAAACTCCTGTGTAATGACAACATGTCCACCTTTCTAAACCTATTTCCAGGCCCTCGCCAGCGGGCTTCCAACCTTGGGGCAAACTGCAGACTCTTGCGGCGAGCAGCCATCAAGCGCATGAGAACGTGGTCGTCCTTGTTCTCGCTGATGATACCGGCACCCGCCTCGCGGAACGCGTTAGACTTGGGAGGGCACGTCCTCGTGAGGAGATCGGTCTTGGTGGGCGAATCATCAAAGTCCTCGTCATAGTCACCAGCAGAGGGTGTTTCGGGGACGAGGTTGGCGGCGTAGCGGGCAATCGCCTCAGGGGCAGGGGTCTTGGGCACAGGGGTCAAGACTTGCGCGGACCACTCATGGTCCTCCATGTCCTCGTCCTCGTCCGCCTCTGACGGGGCGTACATCCATGCAGTGCTCTCACGGCGCCTAATGGGCGTCGTAGGAGCCGTGCGGGGGCTGCCCTTGGATGGGCTGCTCACAATAGTACCGTTCATGTTGGCCAGAGCCGTAGGCTCCATGCTCTTGCGACGACGAGCACCGCCTCGAGGGACATTTCTGGTGTTGATGTGGTAAGGCGATTCCTCGATCCACTCATTCTCACGCTCGCAGCTGGTCTTGGTCAGTTAAAGATTCATAACAGATGGGGGACAACTTACTCAAGCACCCAGCTAACTCCGACACACTGGACAATTCCGTTGCTCTCACGGACCTTCTCCAGTGTGCGCTTGCTACCGTCCTTGAAGACGACGTGTGTGATGCCAACCTTGCTGGACGTCACATCGACGGCAGAACCGGTAGGGTTCCAACTCCAGCTCTTCACACACTTGGCTCCCATCTGAGTGAGCAGTTCGACAAAGATGCTGCTGGCGTCGGCCCCCTCGCTGGTGTACACGTCGACAAAAACGACGGCGCCACGGAGCAGGACCGGGTCGACATCACGTCGGGGAGTTCGCGCCGGTGTGCCCAGCGAAGACCACAGATCAGACTTTGATGGCGTTGCCGGGGCAGGTGTGGACGGTGCAGAAGGAGACTGGACAAAGGTCGCGGGCAGGCTCTTCCTGTTTCTTGATTGCGAATATGGGACGGCATTGCTTGTCGAGCCAGTGGGTCGCTTTGGGGCGACTCTGGATGCAGTAAAGCTGCGCTTCTTCAGAGGAGTGGGAGTCGAGAGGTCGGCGGGCTTCAGAGGCACCTTTGTCGTCGTGTTGAACGTCTTCATAACCGGGCGGACAGGAGTTACAGGGGCTGCGGATCGAGGGTCATGGCAGGGTCGACAGGAAGCTCGTTCTCGTCGCCATACTCCTGGCTGGCCTCAGAGAGGGTGTCGTCGAAAGCATCAGTGTTGACAACCTGCTCCAGCTCCTCGGGTCCCATCAAGGACATCTCATTGGCCTCGAGAGCCAGAGCAACATCCTCCTCAGTAACCATGATGTCATCAAACTCGGGCTCCTCGACCTCATCGAGCTTGTCCTCTTGCAGGTTCTCCATGCCCTCGCGCACAGTCATCTCATCCTCGAAGAAATGATTCACGGCCGGCGAGGACTCGGAGCGGGGGTGGCAGTTCGCTCAGGCAGGGCAACGGGCTCGTTCGAGCCAGTGGCTTTGGCGGGGGCAAGAGGGGCCATCTTGATCGGGTGCTAGCAGACCAAGAACCAAGACGGTCGACGAGAGAAGTAAAGCCACCGGCAGAAGCACGAGAAGTCTTGGGCGTCTTGCGGTTGAAGGGAGTTGGAGTAGCTGGCTCGCGATGAGGAGGAACGTTCTCGTCATCCTCCTCTGAGTCCATGTCTTGGCAGGGGTCCAGGTCCTTCTCTCGGAGCTGGTACATGGGATTCTGTTGAGCTGGCGACTGAGCTGCAGGCGAGCCGTTTGGAGTGGACGCCTGCGAAGCATTCTCCTCCTCGGCAGCCTCATTGTCAACAGCCATCTCATCGGCTTCCCCGGTAGGTTCAGCCACCGGCTCGATCTCGGCGGGTGCCTCCTGGTCCTCTACGATAGCATCCGCTTCGGGAGACTCCTCTTCAACGGGGCGGGCGCCTCTTCAGCCTCGCTAACCTCATCGACAATGCCCATCTCCTTCTTCATGGCAGGATCTGCATGACGAGGCAGGACGGCGGACAATCGGCCAGGGAAGCGCAGGCTTTCGATGGGCTCGCTGAAGACGTCATCCTCGGCAACATCAAAATCATCCTCGGATTCCTCTTCAAGCATGAGCTTTTGTGAAGTTTTGGTGTGGTTGGCACGAGTAGGGGTCCCCAAGATCAAGGGCGTCATGGCCGGCGGCTCGCCGAGAGCAGCGAGATCCCGTGGTCGGGGCTCAGTGAGTGGCTTCAGAGCAGGCGCGGAACGCTTAGCAGGAGACAGAAGCAGGGAAGCCTTCATGGCCGACTGGCTTTGATGGGCATTAAAGGTGGGTGCAAGGTTCAAGCCCTTGATGGGCGACTGTGGTCGCTTTGCGGCAGACTGAAGGAGCGAAGCCTTGAAGGATGAGACTTCTCCAGGCTGGGCATTTCCATCCTGGGCCTTCTTCATTGTTGATCCCGGCAGAAGAACTGGTCCCATCCGTCGGGCTGGCGACCTCATTGTATCCCTCGTAGGCGAGGCTGGTGCTCTCTTGGCCGGAGAGGCTAAGGTAGCTGGGCCGAGATCGGGTGCGTTGAGGATGCCATCGACAGTAGTCGACTCGGTAGGTTCTTCTTCGACAGGCTCCGGGTTCTTCTTGGCGGCGGCGTTGGTCGGGGGCTTGATGGGGTTCTTCATCAAGGGCTTGACTGGGGTCACGTCGCCGGCGAGTTCGTCCTCGGAGTCGTCGTCCCTCGAAATCGGCATCTGGGTAATCTTCTTAGGACTCAATGGTTTCTTTTCGGTCGGCGCAGCGGATCTTACCACCGCTCTGGTTGTTCGGGTCCCCGAAGCACCGCCGCGCTTGGCCGGGCGGCCACGGAGGCCGACGGGGGCAGGCTCCTTGGCCTCGACGGCGGGCTCGATGTTCTCCTTGTCGGGCTCCTGGAACTTGACTGTCTTTCTGGGAGCGGGCTTGGCAGCTGCCGTTGACCGTGTGGCGGCGGCAGTGCGGGTGCGTGTGGTGGTCTTCTTGACAGGCTCTGGAGCGGGCTCGGGGGCCGCAGCGACCGCCTTCCGGGGTCGTCCCCGAGTTGCTCTGACAGGTGCGGGCTCCTCCTTGGGAGCTTCGGTGGCGGTCTTCTTGACAGCACGGCCCCGCGTAGCTCTCGCGGGTGCCTCTGGCTCTGAAGTCTCCGCTTTCCGAGGGCGGCCGCGGGCACGTCTCACGACGGTGGCCTCACGGTGCTCCTCCTCATCCTCCTCGTGCTCATCCGCCCGCGTCTTCCTCTTTGCGGCGGTGCTTTTTGTGCTCGCTGTCGCTGTGCTTCTTGCCCGGGCGGCAGCTGTGACGATCTTTGTGGTCTTGGACTCGCTGGACTTGGCGGCGGCGCGGGCGCGCGTCATTCTCTTTGGCGGTGAGTCCATGGTGATGTGTGCTGTGGGAGTGGTTTGGGTGCCGTTAGTATGTAGAAGGAAGAAATCAGGAACGCAACATGACGCTGCAATCAAGGATGGATGAATGAGTGTTTACTCCAGGTCCCTTGGGGGGTCAAGTTTAGGGTCTTATTTTGGGCGACCCGTGTTTAGTGGCGTTGCCCGGCAACAGCCTACTCCACTTTTCCGGTAGGCTGCAGATCACACCTGCCAACCGCGTCCCCCCGCAAGCGGTAGTTGGCCCTTGTCAAGGATTCAGGCATGAACTGCGTTGGCCACGAGAAGGCCACAGAATGGCCGGAGAAGAGGTCGTTTGTTGACGCCAGGGTCTGTTGACCAAACATTAGCTTGGAGCCATGGGGTCCCGTGACATGAGGGTGAGGCGAGTAACTACGCGCTGTGCGTTGTCAAGTAAACAGGTAGATCAAGCATACTATGGGCCACACGTAAGATGAATCGGTCTTCAGCTTGAACGACCGTGATTCAACCGGCGCCTCTTACGCAAATTGCTTGGTTACCTACCCGTGTGACGGGGGGTTCAGGGCAGACTGTCCGCGCTGGATCATTAAGCCAGCTAGTTAGAGGTAGACAGCATAGTATGGAAGGCTGCTCGTGGACAGCCTCAAACTTTGGTATGTGTTCGTTGTTGTTTCTCATGAGGCTACATTCCCACTTGAACCGAGTGTCCTAACTTAATGGAGTAACTTGTCGTGGACAAAGCCAACTCCAAGCGAACGGAAACCAGTAAGCGAGAAATACAAAGCAATACCATGAATAGCTCGAGAAGAGTAAAGCAAAAGTGTATAAGGGGTATATAGCTGATAAACAGTGGTACGTAAAGTCAACGCTTTGGTATCAAAAATGCTCGGTGCTGGAACCTCAAGGTAGTACACAGGGGGGGTTAATAAGCCCAAAAAGACCCTTTCCGGACTCTGGCTCCATTGGCTGATTTGTTGCCAGATTCGCAAGCTTTCCGGTCTCTGTCGAGGTTATCGTGGCTAATGCGGCCACGGCCGACGGGCTGGATGCCCTTGACGGGCCCTTGAGCTGGAGATTGACGGGTGGAAAGCCTGCGTCTTCCGACCACCAACGCCGTGATTCTTTTCCCTCCCAAAGTCTGCGAGAAGGTCTGATTGACGAGCCTGTTCGCCTGACGTGTGGTCCTGTGATACGGTATATGGGACTCCTGAGTTATTTGACACTGTGCCTCTGCGCATGCCGAGGCGAGGGGTTTTCCGGATGCCATCGCCTCGGCGCATGCGGTTGTGCGAGGTAATATCGGGTGCCATCGACCGTGTTTGGGGGAATTGGGAATGGACTGGCTGGTATCGATGTCCATCTCGGTATCCATATCCGCGTCAACGGAGTCTTGTTCGGCATCAGAGGGGTCAACCCTAACTGACTTCTCCACAAGCCAATTCTTGAGCTCAATCATCGGAGGCCAGTCGCCACCACCCCTAAGGACGGGCACCTCACCAGCATCGACCCTTCTCTTGACGCGAGATACCTTGGGTTTAAAATGATTGCGTCTGAGGTGAGCGGCAGCATTGTAATAGGCACCATATTCCTTTCCAGACACACATGCCCTGCACTTGGAAAGGGGGTTGATGGCTTTGACGTTGGACTCAATGCCGACAGTCGCCGGGTCACGGCAGACATACTTCTTGACAATGCCCTCATGCTTGGCGTGAATATGTCGGCGGAGCTCGTGGTCATTGCGGAAGCCCTTTGGGTATTCGGTACACCGGGGACAGTGAACCCTAAAGAGCGGCGCATGGTCGGTCCTACCATCCCAGGTTGCCATGGCCTCTGGGGAGGCGCAGAAGTCCTCATCGGTCTCCAAGACTGAATCCACGCTAACAGCAGAAAAAAGTCCGTCGGCTTGAAGGACAGGTTCCATCTGTACTTCCTTGGCTTGGCGCGATATATTCGAGAAACGGGAGTCAGCGTCACCCTGAACCTGGGATTGCCGCTCATCGTCGTGAGCATCGCTCGGCCAAACGGGTGTACCATAGCCAATGTCGGGAGGCTCAAGGGGATCTCTCCATAGGTTTTGCGTCCCAACAAACTCGCCGTCAAGGCTGCCGCTTTCCTCCTGTGCCTCCAGCCCCCCTGGAAACTCATCATGTCGTCATCTTGAAGGGGATGTTCAAGTGCATCCTCAGCTGCGAAACTCGAGGCAGCGAGAGAAGACATGTTTTGAGGAACCTGCCGACCAGCGGGTGAAAAGCCAGGCCGTTGCGATCTCTGGGCCTGGAAGAGGGGCTGAGCTTTACGTGCCCTTTCTCTTTGCCAGAACTCGGCAAGGGCTGCTGCCTGTGAAGCAGCTTCATCCGCTGTTCTGTCCTTCGAGATCGTTTGGTGCATGCCGGTAGCTGCACTCGACGCTTTGGTGAACGTGGCTTGGCGAGTACCGCGACCGCTGCCTGAGAGTCTGGCAGTAGCGTTGTCGCGGATGGGATAAACACCATATTCAGATGTGGGAAACAACTCATCCATAACCTGCGTCGAAGATGGAAAGGTCGTGCTTGTCCCCATGAAGGTCCTGGTTTTGTGTATGACTGGCATGTCAACGTGAGCTGTGCTCCAACTGCCAATTTCCCCGGCGAATGTAGGTCCCAATAAAGCCTCGTGCGAGAATTCATGCCCGGCATCCTGGTCAGGCATATCGTTCTTCGGAATAATTTCCCAGCCCTCAAATCTCGAGTAATTCCCCTTTGGCCAGAGGGATCAGAGCCCATGATTGCTGGCTGTCAAGCGTGGCCTATCGTAAGCGAGTCAGGCTGAAGCGCTGCGAAATGAGGAAGGGGGGCGTTAGAGCAAGCCGAACATTCTACCAATTAGGTTGAGGGTATTGAGAATGTTAACTTTGATGTTGCTATATATTAAGTAGGATGCTATCGTCAAGCAGCACCCCCACAACACTGCCTCGTAGTGGTTGCCCCGCTTGCTGAATACCGAGCTGAGGCGGGCACCTGATCTATGGATGAGTACCGCTTATTGCTTCTCTTAGCTTTTCTCTCTCGAAATGATAAGTATCTAACTAAAGTGTAGTAAAACCTCTCTTGCTGTTTAATTCAATCATCTACCTACTATTAAGTTGCTTAGAATTCCCGCATTTCAGCGCACCCAGGGAACACTACTAGCGGCCCGAGCCGAGATTCTCTTATCCAAGCTGCTTGTCCAAAACTCATAGTGCTACCCAGTTTTTCAATATTCGGTCGTATACACCTACCTACCTTCCTAGGTAGGTAGGTAGGTATGATATGGATATCAGATTAGGAAATACCAGGGGATTGGGCAGGCTAAGGGGATTCGGGTACAACGATATGACCAGGCTCTGAGGGAAGGTGCCAGGCCTCCCCGCGAAACAGCTGAGCAGGCTCCCATTTGGCAATTTTCATTCTGCAATCACGCCAAACATGTCGCATCACGAGGATTTCAGCAAGTCTGGGGCTCCAAGATGGGCCCTGCCTGGCAGCGCGAAGAAACGGAAGCGTCATCTGGAGAGCCCACAACAGGGCCAGCGCCGATGCGACCCAGGCCGACCTTCACATAGAATGCGCGCCGGCTGCAACAGTCACGATGTCGAATCCGGTGAGGTCACCGTTCATAGCTTGTTTGTGAACGGCTCCTAATCCTCCATTGGAGACGCATCATCTGCCTCGGCACTAGAATCACGAACGCGACACACGCCGATTACTACAATCGACTGGCGTGCGGAACTTTGTCGCGTGCTCGGAGAATCTCCATCTGTTTCCGATGAAAACATCATTGACAAGCTCAACTCTGCATTCGACGAACTCAAGGAGGCACGGCGGCTCCAGCATGCCCAGCACCAGAATGTACTTGGCGATGGTCATCATGCCCCGCCACGCTACCAAGTCATCTATCGTGTCCAATGTGCGAGTTCAGGGTTAGAAGTCTACGAAAGTCCTCCTTGGATAGTCAACTCGGGTCCATTCAATGCTCATCTACGTGGCAGCAACCTCATTTCCAACATGGAGCTCCACCTGGCAAAGAATACAGACATCGCATTTCTGGTATATGCCGACTTCGAATGCTGCCGTGCTGCCCCCGAAGGATTACCCAAACGACATCGCGATCAGTATTACTCAATAGATGCCGACGTTCTATCTTTTCTAAAGCAAGAGTCGGTTGCCATTGTTTCCGAGAAGATGCTGGATGCCCTGCAAAGGCTTGCGGGCAATGCACTGCAAGACATTTCCCATCCCACATTCGGTGTGTCTTCCTCGACCGGCTTTTCGTTCCCCTACTTGTGGTGGTTCCACCGCCGCGAAGAGATCCAAGAAGCCATCCCTGGGTTGGATGATGAATCTCAACTCTACCTCTCAGTGCTGCAGGGTTATCTCCGGGATCGACTGCAATTTGAATGGGAGGAAGTTGATAACTTGACCGCCAAAGGGTTAACAACTGCCGAGTACATGGATTATATTTACGTTCGTGTCCTTGGGTTATATTGCTCCCACCCATACACTAACCATCACAACTCAGGTACCGGGGCAGACTGTCGTCTCAAATCTCTATGGGAGCGGGATCGCGCAATTGGAAGCTTACCAAACAACTAGTTGGCTGATCAGGCAAGGTAGTTCGAGTTCCAATGACGGATCCATCTTTGCCATTTCATGGTCTTTCGATGGCAGCTTCAAACAAGTGCGGAAACGCCTGTCGATTCCGTCGCCTCGTGGCACCGGTGAGTTTGACATTGAGTCTCTCGCAATCTACCCCAAGGAGTTTGCCAGCGACGAGATCATTTCGGCGCTTCTAAAGCGTGGCAACATGTTTTGGAAGTGCCGGAGACGGAACTATGTCTCTCACCTAGAGGTCACGGGAGATGGAACACAAACCTCGGTAAGGCAAATGCAGCGTGTAACTGAAAACAAGAGCGTCTTCTGACAAAGCAGTTGGACTCGCGTTTCATGGTCGACATGGAAACGTACAAGCACATGCACCCGGGTGAATCCAGCCGAACGGCTATCCCAGATGAAACTGTCATCTCGGCAATCCCACCTGAAGTGATGGACCAAGACGATCCTCCGCTGGGTAACGATTTCTTCATGTGTCTCCCAACCCACACTGTTGGT
This sequence comes from Fusarium virguliforme, assembly GCA_020883615.1. Classification (NCBI taxonomy): domain Eukaryota; kingdom Fungi; phylum Ascomycota; class Sordariomycetes; order Hypocreales; family Nectriaceae; genus Fusarium; species Fusarium virguliforme. Next base: position 5,658,801 of record JAJHJD010000002.1, read on the forward strand.
TTCAATATGCAAAAGAAAGAATGGGGTATGCCATTTCTCTTTGCCGCTGAGGCGCAGCGATAATTTGCTATCTCGATACTGACAGTTTCATAGTCCAACTCGAGGTACATTTTCTGGAGGATGTGCAGTGGAACACGCAGGCATTCGACTACCTCGTCATCAACCCTGTGACGAAGGAGCTCATCAAGGCTGTTGTAATGAACCAGCTAAGCGGCCAGGCAAACGCTGACCTTATTCGGGGGAAGGGGAATGGTTTATTCATGCTACTACATGGGTAAGGGCCCAATATAGCTTCAAGCTCATCTTGAAATCAGCATTAACGAGACAAATAGTGGTCCTGGTACTGGAAAGACCCTTACAGCGGAAAGGTATTCGCCACCTATCGTGTCCTGCTTGATGCGTTACCGGGAAGTGCTGACCTGTTTTAGTGTTGCTGAGATTGCGAAGAAGCCACTATACAGGGTCACTTGTGGCGATATTGGGACCAAAGCAGAGGATGTAGAGAGGGTTTGTTTCATGAAATCACAGCATTGCGGTATAGAACCTATACGCTAACTTTCACTGACTAGTACTTGGAAACCGTCCTACATCTGGGGAAGACTTGGGGCTGTGGTATTGATACTGTCCCATCCGACCGGCTGCGGCGTTCCAACTAACCTCTACACAGTGGTGTTGCTCGACGAGGCTGATGTCTTCTTGGAGCAGAGATCCCTCCTCAATCTCGAGAGAAACGCTCTCGTTTCTGGTCTGTCATGACCCTTCGATGACTAGAATCAAAACTCACACGCTGCCACAGTTTTCCTCCGCGTTCTGGAGTACTACGACGGTAAGTTTCCCAAGGGATGTGGGACGTCCAATGGGACATTAAACTGATATGGGATAAGGCATTCTGATATTGACGAGTAATCGCGTTGGCATCTTTGACGAAGCCTTCAAGTCTCGGATCCAGCTAAGCTTGCGCTACAAGAATCTCGGCCAAGAGCAGCGGCATCAAATCTGGAACAACTTTCTCTCGCACCTCGATCAATTTCAGAAGTCAGTCCTAGAGAAGCCGATTTCTCAAACCCAGAAGGAGTCGCTGATTGGATACGGGATCGACATCTCGGACCTGAAGACAAACGTGGAAGAGCTGTCGCAGGCAAATCTCAACGGGAGAGAAATCCGCAACGCTCTCTCGACTGCGCGACAACTCGCATTATATCGCAAGCAGCCCCTACAGCATCGTCACCTACAGGACGTGATGAACGAGGCCAAGAAGTTTGATGAGTATCTCAAAGAGCTACACGAAGGTTACTCTGCAGACGACATTCAAAGGGATAGACGAGAGAGATGACGCTCCTAGAGACTGTGGTCCTTCTCGATTTGGGAATTCAGCATTTCGTTTCTCTGTGCGCAAAGATGGTCTCATCCTTCAGCCATATCTGTCTAGCCCCACTGGCTCAAAACAGCCTTCATGCACGCAGCAGCCGTCGCCGTTGCATAGTCTTGCCACTCCTTGCTCTTGTGAGAGTCGGCATAGTCGCAAATGCCCTTGATTATCAGGCAAGGAAAGTGGTCCCAAACACCAGCCCCCTCCATTTCTAACGCTATAATGGCCTCGTCCCTCGCAAGTCTGTCGCGTTCCTCTCCAGACTTCATGACCTTGTCACCGGACGCAAAGGTGCCGATATGTACCATCGGCCCTGGGCCGGTATCCCCTGACTGCAAAAGACGTTGGCGCAGCACAGGCTGGCAGCTTCCACAGGCCAGTACCTCGCAGTTCGAAGCCTTGGCAATATCACAGGCCGTGCCTCTCTCGCAAGTTTGCGCCCACGCCGGGCACTGTGAGGCATTGCGGTGCTTGTGCGGGTACGACGGCTCGAAAAGCACGTCTGCTCTGGTGCCCGGATACTTATACATGGCCCCATGTATGGGATCTCTACTCTGCAAAGCCGCGAGGTGTCCTTGGGCTTCGCCAAGGAGGGCTGATCGAGGCTGGCGGCCGCCCAGCCTGGCGAGAAAGCCCCTGATCTCCGGGTTCGGCCTGCTGAGGCTGTCGTGGAGTGTGTTTTTCCGCAGGAACTGGTCCGGGAACTGCCGGCCAAAGTCGTACTGCACGAGGCCATCGCTGATGACCACGTCTCCGAGGATGCGCTCTGTGCGATCCGGTCCAAACGGCACGCCGCCGCATATTCCTACCATGAGTGCGAGCTTTATCTCGGTAAAGCTCGCGCGGCAGCTCGAGGCGGCGCTGGCTGCTATGCCTTTACCCATACCTGGGAGATGCACAAGCACCACATTGTGAATGCCAATGGCTCCGAGGGTGTAAGAGTTGGGGTCACAGGCTCCTTTGCCGTACTCCCTCCGATCCAAATTTTGATCGAAAAGCGCCACGACAGCGTCGGCCTCTCGCGGGAGGGCGCAGAAGATGGCAACCTTGAAGTCCCGGCGGTCTTTTGGCCTGGAGTCACTGTTGTACGCAGCAGGGCGAGCAGGTACCATCTCCATCCTATCTAAACCAACGTCAGACTCTGGCGCCGGCTGTATGTCGCGCCGGCAATATTCATCCATTCCCTTCTCCAGTTCCTCCAAGGATTCCGCCACGCGAAGGGTCCGAAGGCCTCTCGGAACAACGACTCGATGCCTGGGAAGGGCCCGTATATGCTCTACGGGCAAGTCTGGTCGTCCGACAGAGATGGTGCTGGCTGTTCTGGAGCCATTGGAGAGCCGAAACGAACGGCAGGTGATAATAACGACTCGAATAATCGTTTGCGGTGACTTTGAGCGGACCTTTTCCAAGAGGGCCTCGAATTCATGGGGCCAGTTGTCGGCTTCTTCCACGGTCTTCCGGGTTCCAAGATGTAAAACGACGTACAAACTCGACACCCTTGAGAATACCCTTTCAAGTATGTGGAACCAGTGTTCAGAGGTAGTTGCAGACCTGAACTGGCGCACAGTCTCGATCAACAGCCGGATCGAAACCGAATGGGTAACTTTGCGCAAGGCCTGTATGGCCAATTGTCTCAACGTCTGCACTGCGTTCAAGGAAATCGGCGAGAAGGCGTTTGTTTGCGGAATAGGGGCGCATGATACATAGGCCAGTGGTAGCTGCTCCTTGTCGGCATGTTCGGCCAGCTCAGCGCCAAATAGCGCCAGACGCGCAGCCGAGTCATAGTTGGCTTGCACAAGGAGCAGAGACGAGGTGTTTGAGGTGAGGCAGGAAGAAAGCCGGGGATTGTGCCAGACGTCGTCGGTATAGGTCCGTACGGGATCTGAAGGTATGCGGTGGATGGACTTTATCCTGTTGAGCATAAAATCGGGATCTAGGAAACACAGTGGCACTGGGAAGTTGGGGTCGTCGACATAGGCCTGTATGGGATCTGGATATAGGTGGTGGGTGGATTCGATCATGTTGAGCAAGGAGCCTGGATCTTGGGGATATGGAGACGGGCCGCAGAAGCTCGAGACTTTCCACAGGAGGGAATGGTCTTGTAGTGGAACATCTGCCCAGCCAGGGTCTTGCGAGTTGCAAGAAAGCTCTGGTGCGTCCAGCTCAGTATGACAGCCTGTTAGACGTGAAAAGAACTACTTGCCGGCCACTTGTCGATCGAGGCTCTGGAGCGCGGAGAGATAGTCAGCACCAAGATCCCGGGCGGTGACGAGTCCGGGGACATGGGGTTCGTCGCTGCTGGCTTGGGCTATCTGTCGCTTCAACTCATCGCGGAGAATACCCGCGCCAGTCTCCATTGCCGGCCATCTCACGTTTCGCCGACCTAGTTGAAAGAGTAAATAAAGCCCTTTGACACGATGTGAGGCTGAAAGGTCAGGTATCTGCAGAGTAAGCGGGGTCATGTGCCGAGAGCATGAGGGCCAAACTGCGCCGCCGAGGCAACCAATATCCAATCTCAGCCAGCACATTAAGTGATAATAACATTTTACCTAATTATTGGCTTGTATTGAGAGTTTTCTCATATATTTGCAGTTGTTGAAGCTGTGTAAACACGTATCTATTGAAGTTGAGTTATCCCCTGACATTAGCAGGTGAGTAGAGTGTTGCAGCTTGGGAGTTGCCAAGACAAGTCCTGCATATTACGACCACAACCTCGAATGATGTATGTTTATTGATGAATTCCTACCTCAACTCGAATGGCTTCCATAGTTTGCTTATGTTATTAATTTCAGTGATAGTCGTCTTTGTGCTTGTCTTTTGTACATCTCGACTGTCTGTCCTCACATCTTCTAAGATACCCTGGAGTTCAAAGCTGAATCTCAACGATAGCTCTTTTGTCTCCTTTCACACCGACTAGTTATGTGATACTCGTTTGTAAGGTATTTCATCTATAACGAATGAATTTTTCTGGAGACTTGGATGTATGTGGGGTGGCTCGGGTTCATCCTTGTGGAAAGGGATGTCAACTACTTTTTTGCGTAGCATCAAGGTAACGCTCATCAGCTGTCACCCATGCCAGTTCCTATCTGCTGGTGAAATATTGTGTATTGTCGCATCCAAGCATCTTTTATCCGTGAGCCCACATTGGAACTTTCCAAGTGCTGATTCAAGCGTAGCATCTACGACAGGGCGAGTCAGGATGAGCAGTGACTGGACTTTACAAGTGGATGGAAAGTTCCATGATGGCTGGGATGACTCGCGTGGGCAACGGCCCTTTTACAATGATTCCAGATTCCAGATTCCACTTGATCCCGCGCCAAGAAAAAAAAGCCGGAGGCCTTTTGACCTTGAACGGGTCTCGACATTCTCGGGCCGTGATGGTGATGATCTACTCAGAGATTGATAAGCAGATGCAACCCCCATGAACCAGGGCTCCCCTACCGGATGAATTCAACATCAGGTGGGATGGTGTCATTTTCTGACAAGACAAGGCAGCTTCCGAAAAGAGACGCTCCGTCCCTGGACGAAGAGAGTGGTTTTGGTTCGGAAATGAAGGATGCATCCACGTGCGATGATACCCTCGCCATGCCACGCTGCAACGGCAGCAACCGAAAGTCTGTCTTCAGCTGGTAACGTCGAGACTAGTGAATGCAGTAGTTTCGCCGGCTTCGGGAGGGAATGCACCGCCTCGAGACGCGTATACATCAAAGTGAAGCTGACAAAAAAAGACTCGGAGCGGCCGCTAATCGAGTACAAGTCTTGGCACTGGTGACGTGAAACGCGCGCGGTTGAATCCACACCCACATGTTAGGACCGTCAAATTTGCCTCTAGGAGACAAATCTATGCGCAAGCAGAACCTGCAACGGACGGGGGATGCCTAATGTGACGCTAGAACGTTGTTTGATCCTTGTTCTCTGTTGGTTCGAGATGCCGTTTTTCTGTGGCTTGTTAAGCTTAAACCCATGACCACATCAAGATACTAACAATTCCTGCCAAGTTGTGAGAAACTCTAATCATAGACCTAGGATGGAAAAATCACCATCTCCGTGGTGAAAGTTGACTATTACCGAATCAAGTAGCATTATCCCGCGTTTTAAGCTCAACCACGACCAGGATCCATCAGAGAGCGGATGAACTCTTTGGAAAAGGTGTTTGTTCGCTTCTGCGAGTGTCATCCAGAGTGACATGCGCCTTGACAATGCGTGTAGCAGGATATAGTATAAACCAAACATTGCTGACAGTTTCAGGTCAGACATTGAATCATCATGCACCCAAACTTCCTTGTGTGTACAGCATCAGATAGAGTAAAACATGCTACAAGTGTAATTTCGGCAGTGGGACCATCACATCCTCTCCCCCCCAAGGATGACGGCCCGCTCGTTGCAACGCACCTAGGCCCGGTCTATTACGTGTGTTGATGCTAAGTCTAAGCTTCAAAGTTAAAAGTCGAGAAACAGGGTATCGGTCCCCCGGTGGGATGACTAGAAGGATGGGAGGGTATCATGTAGAGTAGCCTTGGCCGAGCTGCTGGGAGACTGACCAGCAGTAGACTCAACTTTAAAAGAGCCGCCTCGCCGCACTCTTCCAGAACTGTAGATCGAAGCTCGACTCATCCCACTCTATCCATTCATTCTCTACACATACACTCCTTCACCATGCGAAGCCAGCTTCTCACCGGCGCCGCCCTCGCCTCGGGCGTCATGGCCGCCCGTCCCTTCCTCGAGGCCCCCGACACGGGCATCGAGCTCGTCCTCGGCGACCTCCCCACGGGCGAGCTCCCCAAGCTCGACCAGATGATCGGCGTCCCGGACTTTGAGTGGGCGGCCGAGAACTACCTGCCCATCGAGAACTTTACCTACTACCGCAACGGCGCCGCCGGCGAGTGGTCGTACCGCAACAACCTCGAGGTGTTCCACCGATACCGCTTCAAGCCTCGCGTCATGGTTGATATCACCAACGTCGAGAGCACTCTGCCGTATGTAGATATCACATTTAAGTTGTGGTAGTTACTGACGGGTTGTAGCACCAAGATCCTGGGCCACAACTTCTCTGCCCCCTTCTTCATCAGCCCTGCGCTCGAGCTGGCAACGCCCATCCCGATGCCGAGCTGAACCTTGTCAAGGGTGCTGCCCAGGGCGACATTCTCTACATGGTGAGTTTCTGCGTCACAGTATTCATGTTCACGACTAACACCACATAGCCCGCCCTCTACGCCTCCCGCACCATTGAGCAGATCGCCGCCGCCAAGGCCGAGGGCCAGGTCGTCTTCCAGCAGCTCTACCTGACCTCCAACGACACCGAGACCCAGGAGCTCTTTGACCGCACCAAGAAGGCCGGCGCTGATGCCATCGTCTTTACCGTCGACTCTGCCGCCGATGGCAACCGACACCGTGCCGCCCGCTTCGGTGTTGGGTCTGCGTGAGTTATCATTACCAAGAAGTAACAGAAGCCTAGCTGACAAGTCAGTGACTCCGACTACTCCTACATCACCTGGGACTACTACAAGAAGCTCCAGAAGATGACGGACCTCCCCATCATCATCAAGGGCATCGGCTCCGCCAAGGACGCCCAGCTCGCCGTCAAGCACGGCGCCCCCGCCATCATCCTCTCCAACCACGGCGGCCGCCAGCTCGACGGCAGCCCCTCCGGCCTCGAGGTCGCCCTCGAGATCCACGAGGAGGCCCCCGAGGTCTTTAAGAAGATTGAGGTCTACGCCGACGGCGGTGTCCGCTACGGTGCCGACGTCCTCAAGCTGCTGTCCCTGGGCGTCAAGGCCGTCGGTCTCGGCCGTCCCTTCATGTACGCCAACGTCTTTGGTGTCGACGGTGTCAAGAAGGTCATTGACATTCTCAAGCACGAGATTGCCATTGACGCTGGTAACCTGGGTGTCCCCGACATTCACAAGATCAACCCAAGCTACGTCAAGTGGAACGTCAACAACTGGAACCAGTAAATTATGGGCCATGAGGCTTGCTTGTATAGATATATACCTTGATTCTTTTGATACTTTATAGACAAACAATGTACATTTCTTGCGACATTTGACACGTTTGCATGCCTATAGTTGGCTGGGGTATCCTTGCGTGACTGTATTTCCTGCTACTTCTTTAGAGCAACGACTGTATTCCGTTGCCATTGATGAATATGCAATTGCATCTTTCCAGTCTTTCCCTCAGCTGACGCCGGAAAGAGCATCTCACTCACATCTCAATAAGTTCCCTCGGCTACGACAGAAAAAACAACACGCGCGGCCGATGATGTTCAAGTGGACCACAACAAATGCCGATTGGAAAGAAACAAAAGCAAACAATTTGCACAATTTGTACAGAAGCAGCCAAAAATGCAAGACTTGCATCATGCGGCAGCCGGGTCTGAAACAAGCAAGCAAGCAAGCAGAGGCCTGTTCTGTTTTTTTCTGCTGCGGAGCCTGTTGCTCGCAGAGAGATCTAGAACATGCGGCGGGTTCTGAGATTTGGAATCTCTTGGGGAAAGAGAAAAGAAAGGGTTACGAGACGAAGGCTTCTTTTCCTTCACCGAGATCGATGGACGCTCCCTTGGCCCCGGCCCCGAGCCGGCCGGCTCCGGCACTCCCGAGATCTACCGGGGGCCAACAACCATTCCTCCGATGGTGGGCACGTCCCGGTCCACGGATGTTCCCTGCTGCAGAACATGTCTTGACGTCTTTCAGGATCCATCAAATGACAAGATCAAGGACGAAGGAAATGTTCCGTGCATTCCCCCCCTCGGATGACATTTTATGCTGTGAGACCCTCTCCTCTGCATCCGATATTACGGCCAGTCCCGCCTCTCCCGATCCGGGCGAGGCCATTCATAGGACCTCACAGGTAGGAAATGTGTCTCGCAGGCTGTCTTCAGCTCTGTGTCGTGCATCTTGCGCGCGTGCGACATGGATCACCCTCGATCTCGGGGGGGCGGCCCCACGGGGAGCCATCTCCGTTCTTAGATGCTATACTCTGTATAAATACCTTAATCCCGAGGACGCGTACTCCTTCTTGTGCTTGATTCTCTTTCTGGGTTTTTCTCGGTCCTCGACTTGTCCTTGCTCCCCCATACTCTCTGTCTCTCCTCTGCTTCCCATCCGTCTCACCACTCCTCGAGCAAGGCCTCGGGGCCTCAAGTCAACTGCCGGCTGTAACCCTTGTAGACACGACCCTGATCCTCCCGTCGTGCAGGAGAGCCTCGTCACCCGAGCCTTGGCCGAACCTCTTGAGTGAGGTAGTCATCATCCCCCTGCAGCAGTCTCGATAGCTTCAACCATGCCCGGCTCGATCCGATCTCTCAAGCGCCGGCCGACGGCCAAGTCGGCTGCCAAGCGCATCAGCCGCATTTTTCGCCGCTCGAGCATGGAGGACAAGGACGGAGCCGCCGCCGCCGCCAGCGACCAGCCCGCTGGCAAGGACTCATCCGAGGGATCGTCCCGCCCCTCGACGTCGTCCCGGTACTCGACCATCTCCCGCATCACCACCCGGGAGGACACCGCCGCCGACGTGCCTCCCCTGCCGCCAAAGGACCAGTCTCGCCCCTTTCCCCGAGGTTCAACACCGAACCGGAAAAGGAGCCTGAGATCCCCCCTCGCCCAAGGAGCCGGTCCGTCCTGCTCCTCCCAGATTCAACACTGAGCCCGAGAAGAGGCCCGAGTCGATGACTCCTCTTCCCCTCTTCGCGCCCAAGCCTGTGAGGCCAGCCGAGTCGCCAATCGTGCAGCAGTCGCCGGTTAGAGAGGAGCCAAGGGAGTTGCCCAAGCCGGTGGAGAGAAAGATTGAGAAGAAGCCAGTGGTTCCTGCGGAAAAGAAACCCGTGGTGTCTGCTCCCAAGGTCCCAGACGAGCCAGAGTCCCCCATCCTGCCGACGAGACAAGTCAGGGAGGAGCCCAAGGAGATCAAGCTCGAGCCAAAGATCCGGCCAAAGGTCGAACCCAAGATCGAATTCAAGCCCAAGCCCGCTCAGCAGCCCAAGATCGAACTGGCAAAGAAGCCTACCCTCCCACCTCCCACGGTTGAGGACGCACCCGAGAGTCCGACCCTACCTATTCAGAAGCCCGAGGTTGAGCAAAAGAAGCCCTCGATTCCTGCTCCTGCTTCGCCTGCCAAGGAGGAGCCCAAGATTCTGGCCGAGATCAAGCCCAAGGTTGAACCCAAGGCCGTCCCCAAGACCGAGCCAAAGGTTGAGCCAAAGATTGTTCCCAAGGCTACTCCCAAGGTTGAACAAAAGATCGAGACAAAGGCCCAACCTGCTGTTGCGCCAAAGCCCGAACCCAAGGTGACCCCCAAGGCTGAGCCAAAGGTTCAACCTGTTGTTGAGCCCAAGTCTGTCCCCAGGGCTGAGCCAAAGATTGAGCCCAAGCCTGAGCCCAAGAAGGTTGAACCCAAGGTCCAACCCAAGCCCGAGGTCAAGGCTGAACCCAAGATCCAGCCCAAGGTCGAGGCCAAGATTGAACCCAAGGTTCTACCCAAGGCAATCCCCAAGCCTGAGCCCACGATCGTTGCACCCAAGCCTGAGCCCAGGATTCAGCCAAAACCCCAGCCCGTTGTTGAAGCCAGGCCTGAACCAAAGATCGAAAAGGCCCAGCCAAAGCCTCGGCCCATCGTCGAATCCAGGCCTGAGCCCAGAGTCCAGCCAAAGGCCCAAGTCACCCCCAAGGTCACACCCGCCAAGTCAACACCCGTCCCCCCTGAGACGACCCGCAAGATCCCTCAAGCCAAGCCAGCTCTTCCCAAAGTCTCCTCCATCCCCAGCGCCGTCTCCACCCCCGAAGCCACCTTTGTACCCAGCTTCGCCTGGACACCCGGCACGTCCTCCGCCCCGTCCGTCGCCTCGGCGCCCTCCACCTACTGGGCCCCGGACACATTCTACTACGCCCCAGAGACCGCCCCGGCCCCCACACCGCTCCAGCCCCGACCACAGCCCCGGCCCCGATCATGGCCGCGGTCCCCGAGGTCGTCATGTCCATGCTCGCCTGGGCGTACCCCGAGCCGGCCCCGATCCCCAGCCCTGCCTCTACCCCTCGACGGGCTCGGTCGCCTTCCATCTCTTGGCTCACTGCTTCAGCTTGAAGTTCACAAAATTGAAAAACAAGGTGGGAAATATTCTTTTCACTTTGCCGTAACCTTTTCCTAGTTATTCTTTGTCTTGATAACTGTTATGATGGATTGAGATTTTTTGAAACGAGGGCAAAGTTTGTGCAACTATTACAAGACCGGTCCAGAATAAAAAACAGTAAAATCAATGATTGCCTGAGAGTGAAGTTTGTTTAGTAAAGATGTTGCCTTGGCCTGTTGGGTATAGAAAGGAGTATCTCAGCAAAGTTAGGAGGCCTAACATATCGAGAAGCACACGATGATATAAATAAGGCATTATGAGAGTTAACTCATACAGAAATCTGCTTCGATATATGTAATCTATGACTGAGACTTCAAGACCCCCTCTGAAATCAGGCTCTTGACAAAAGCAACACACCCCTTGATAGCCACAGGCGGAATCTTTCCCTCCTCGTCAAACGACGGGTCATACGACGCAACCGTCAGCGACACGGGCTTTGTCTGCCTCGGGATCATACCCATGCAGCCCTCGAGGTCATCCTCCAACAGTCCACCCGGCGCAGAAAACTTGTTGACTATCCCGACCGAAGTATCAAGACTATCGAGATCAAGATGCACCATCGCCTCCCCAAGTTCCTTCTCCTCGAGGATCTTCCGCAGCTCAGTCTCAAACTCGACGTGCTTGTCCACATCGCCCCAGACAACAGAGAACCCAGCCTCGAGAACCCTTGAGCGCTCCAGCTCCGTCACATCGCGCATTCCGCAGTGCACAAGCCCCTTTTTGAGGTCTAGAGGCCGATAGTTTGGGATGCTCGCCAGGAGCGTCTTCCAGCAGAGCCCCGCCAGCATGGCCACGGGCATCGAGTCGAGGTACCCGCTGGCGAGCACGTCGGGCGTGTTGAAGTCGTCGTGTGCATCGAACCAGACACAGCCGGGCACGGCGCCGCAAGCAGCGGTCACGCCGGCCTGGACGCCAACGGTGGTTGAACAGTTTCCCGCGAGTATAACGGGAAACGAGTTGTCTTGGATGACCTGCGTGACTGTCTTTGATGTCCGACGTAAGAGCTCAAAGAGACGGCTGATATCGCCTTCGTGCTCGTCAACTGGCTCGAGTTCAATCTCGCGGACTGCTACGCCCTGCTTGCGGATGGCGTCGACGAAGCCGGCCTTGAGCAGCGTGGTTGGGCCGCCGCCGACGGCGACGTTGCAAGCGCCGAGATGGTAAGGGGAGGAGATGACTGTGATTGAAGTCGCAGGAGCCATTGTTCTAGTTGTTGAGGATGAGTATGATGAGTTGGAAGACGTCCAAAGCGGTTTGTTATATATTGACTGATGTGTCATGGCAAGGGCGCGCCGCAAGATGTCTTGAAATGCAGCCAAGCACATACGACTCCGCTTAAGAAGAGGGAAGAGCTAAACAAGGGAAGAAAACTGGTCTGCAGAGACTTTTTGTTTTCGGACCCTTTTTACCATAGGCCATGATAACCCCTACATGGCCACCATTCCTCCAAAGTTGAAGCCTGATGGGTCTCCTTCCTCTAAAGTTGAAGGGCAGTGGATATCTCAAAGAGGGTGAGAGGCAGCAGGGCCAATTAGCCAGTAGAAAAGGGTGATGCACGAGTAGATATAATGGGGGGCTGCTATTGAGAGGGTTTGACGTGTTGAGTCGGGATGTTAGATGACTGAGCGAGGTAATAGCTTGTGAGGTGGGCAATGTACACACAACAGGGGGTCATGAACTCTGTTGAATATCATCCCGAGGCTCTTGGTCGGTAGACAGAGCAGCACTGCAATTCAACCCCACTGTATGGCTTTACCTCTGGAGCTTAGGAGGTTGCCCCTTTTCTTTCGCCTGGAACTCTTTCTACTTACTCTGGCCACCACTGACCTGGGACACATGTTTAGACAGGCCATCGACTTTACATCAAGACATAGACTACAAGTGCCCAGAAAGGGCATATCAAAGACTCACAACATGAACCGACATCTCATAGGGAAACTAGGGCCATCGACCCAGTCTGATTCAACTCACACATACTACACTCCAGTCCCGAGGCGGATCTATCCCGCCCAAACCCAGTTAACCAATCGCGCCAGCTAGAAACAACTTGCAAAGAATCCCACTAAGCATACTCCCGCTCTTCCCCGCCCCGGCGTTCTCCAAACAGGTATGCCGCCTCGAGACAGAACCGTCCGTGTCCTCTGTCCATCCGCCTCTCGCTGCCGTAGCAGATCAGCACCGCGTCCACGATGCCGCTCAGGATGCCCTCCATCGCGCCCATGACCGAGTAGCCGATGAAACTAGCCATCAGACCCACGACGTAGGCGTAGGCCGAACCCCGGATGCCCACTCCTTCTGGCAGCTGGATCCGAAGCTGCTTGGCCGTGATGACCCACCCCGCAAAACCAAGACCTGTCGCCATAATAAGGCGTGTAGCCACCAGGAGCAGCTTGGCCAGTCGATACGGGATGAGGCCGCTGGGTTGTCCCCGATGGCGCAGGACTCGCGGCGTGAGCGTTGTCGTCGGGATTGCAGGAGACACAAGCTCCATCTGATCTAGGCCTCTTGCCGAAGTAGCCAAGTTCTGCGAGTGAATGGCAGCATGAGTTATCGTCAGAGGATTCATCAGGGCAACAACAGGCGTGGGAATCCAGAACGACGCGATGTTGGAGACGATGGAACCCAACCTTCTAGGCAGGAAAATCAACGGCGCCCGGATCAGCAGCGACAGCAGAGTCGACTCGCAGATGCTGCCGAATATCGTCGTCAGCGCGTGGTTGAGAGCAGCCGAGACAATCTCCCGCGAAGGCGTGGGAGGGCCCGCGTTCCTGTGAAAGTACCACTGAGACACCGTCGCCGCCGTCGTTGCGCGGTGGACAGCGTTGATCACCGACACGGTCCACATGTACAGAAAGATAAAGGCGGCCCCGAGCCACCAGCTGGAGAAGCGGATCACGAACTGCACCAGCGACTTGGAGAAGTGGCCGCCCATGAAGACCCTGGTGAACATGGCGAGCCACGCCCACGTCCAGACGACAATCAACGCCAGACACCCGAATCCGACAAACATCAACGCCGAGTTCTGCGCTAGGATCCTGCTCGAGAACTGCAGAATCTCGATGGCCTGCTGGATGGCCCGGCGCCCTCGCACCACGAGAAAGATCCATAGAATGCATGCCGCGGCAGGCACTATAGAGGCCCATCTCATGACGGAATCCTGGAAGCTCGCTCCATGCGTCCGGCCCTTGAATGACGAGACGAACGAGTAGATGGAGAAGGAGAATAGGATGGACGGAACCGCAACCAGGATGGCGCCGACAAGAGCTCGCACAAAAGACCGTAGTGTCGCAAGCCATACAAATGAGATGAGCACCGCCACTACGGTGTCTACCGCGAGCATGTGAAACGACTTTTGCAGCGCCGTGTAGATGGTGTCTCCGACAGGGCCCTTCCGCGGCGCTGTATGTAGCCACACCAAGAAGAAAGTCGACAGCATGGCGGCCATGCTGATGAGAAATATCCAAGCAAAGAAGGGGTCGTGTCGGAATATCTCGCCCTCAAAGTACTGCATCGTCTGCACGTGCTCCGCTTCTGGAGGCTCGTCCTGTCGCATGTTGCTCACGTCCGTTTCCGTAGTCGACTCTCGGCGCGCCATGAACGGTGTCCGCTCCGTGTCGCTGCCTTTGAATCGCTGAAAGGCGGGAGGACTGCTCTCTCGCGGAGTCTCGGCCCCCAGGAGCGAAGCTGGGGGGTCCTCGTCCGGATCATCCTGCGACTCGAGGCCAACGTCCACCATCTTGCCCTTTGCATCGGCCCCCTCGTCGCTGTCCGCGTCGGTGCTTGAACGAGGTTCGTCCTCGTTCTCCTCCAGCAGCGCATCCCGCGCCAGACCGGGGCGATGCGCACTCCGCGTCCCGTTCCAACTGCTCCGGATGCCGCGTCGCATACCCATATCTCGGTACGGGTGATCCTCGTTCATGCTGTCCTCCAACGACGCGCGGCTGTGGGCATCCGACTCGACGCTATCGGCCAGTTTGCTCGCAGCTGCGACCCGCCTTGATCTCTGGAGGGCAAACATATCAGCGGCCTCCCGATCCCTCTCTTCCTCGTCATCCTCTTCCCGGAATTCGTCCAGAGTGCTGTGAAACAACGGGGCATCCTGAGCCGCCGAGATTCGTGACCCGAAAGCTAGCTGGCTGAATCGCGAGCCGCCGCCCGTCTGCTGATATGGGTTCCCTCCATAGCCCCGACCCAAGAAGGACCTGCTGGGGCCATTCCCCCGTCCTGTATCGCGCTGGTTTCGTGTGGGACGCGATGTCCAGTCGACCTGTCTGGGAGGGATATCGTTGTCGGCCTGTCCGAAGTTGGATATCCTCGACTGGGACTGGGCCAGGAACCTCGATGCATCTGAACCGATCCAAGTCAGCGTGCTTGCAGGGGAAGGGGACATGAATCATTGAACGCACACTCCGAAAACATCGCGCCCTTTCGACACCTTCCACCTCACGTGCGCGTGAGCACGCAGAGACAGGTTCGCCTCTGGTTGGATTTCCGACGTGACGTAGCGTGAGGGGAGTGTGGGTGAGCCAGGCAGCGGATGGTGTAAGCGTCGAGTCTCGTTTGACTGGGTTTACCTATTCGCAATAGGTTTCTGATTGCAGCCGGTAAGTGAATAAGAGAATAAGAGAAAAAAGGCCGCGAGAGGGGGGAAACAGAAGCCTGCGGAGAGGTTCAAAGGTTAAAATGGATGCAGAGTTCAAGTTTGCACGAGGGGATGTCAAGGTTGACAAAGTACAGAGAGGTCATGAGGCGAGGCGGCAGATGGCAGCTGGATGAGGCGCCCCCGGCTTATCACTGGTTCCGCAGCGTGTGAGTCGCTGACCGATTGCAGGCAGATCCGCTATCGCCAGGCAGAGGACCCTTGTAAACAGCGGCGTACTTGGAGGTACCTTTTCCTAGCACCTGCGCGAGCGGTCAGAGGCCCAGGCGCCACAGGCAGCCGCGTCGCCGGGTCCATTGAATGCGGAAAAGGCACACGACACTCATGTATCGCGAGGCATGTGTCTTGCGTCTCTGTGCCGCTAATGGATGGCCGAGAATACTTGCACGTGAGGTACTAGTCCTGACGCAGATGCACGCAATCAGTCGTGACCAGAGACCAAAGTCCACTCGGTCTGCCATGCATGGATCTGATGTTGTTCTGACTGCAGGCGAATTCTGTTGTTTATGCGAGGGTGGCTTCAAGTTGGGAACTAACCATGGTGTTTCCACTGGCTATGGTATTCATCCTTTCCAATGCATATGGATCTCTAGGTCCTTCAGACTCATTGATACCAACTCGGCACCTGAGGGTTGAGATGGGCTAGGTCCCATGGACTTCTTTGAGACCCCATCTTGATCCAGATGGATATACAGCAGCGGATGACTTGCCACCTGAAAGACCCCAGATCAAACGACCTCTCAAACATTTCAAACAAAGATCCATGCACGCGGGATGGGAAGTGGTATCCATAATAAACCATACAGAATAAAGGCGGTTCCCTCAAAGAGAGCAACTTGTCACCCTTCTGAGGCTGAAGGATGATTATTCTTTGAAAGAAATTAGAGAATAAAAAGGCTGATTATTCGATTCATCCCTACTTTCTTCTCTTATATCTATTTTTGTTGCGTTTTAAATAGGTACTCTAAACATACGTCTTTTTACATGTCTCAATATTTTTCCCACCTGCCATGGCATCAACTGACTCCCATGAGAGAAATCCCCACTGCCCCCGTCGATCCGTTATCGCTGCAAATCAACCCAAGTTGCGTCACTGGCAGACCGACCCTCCCTAGGCCCCATTCGGAGAGGGCTCCTCCCAGGGACGGGGGGTTTTGCATGCGCTTTCCCGCTGATGCCGCCGCCTGAATCACGTCCAAGGGGGCAGTGGAGTTCAGGACTTGGATGGAGGTTTGTCCTGTCCAGAGGAGGAGAGAAGCTGTACTGGTCATCGCCCCAGTCTCAGTGGCTCGTGACAACCAGCTCTCCCGATCCCACCAAACACCGAGACGCTCAAAAGACGACACACCGAGTCGTTCCATTCCCCCAACACCTGACCTCACGCTCCTAGGCACTCACTTCCAACGTTGCCGTTTTACAGTACCTCACAATCCTAACCTTCTCGGCTGTTTAACCATTCATCTTTTTTTTTTTATTTACCTTTTCACCTAGATTTTGCTTCCTTCGTTATCTTGGCCGCTACTGCTACGTGTTTGGGGATTTTATACTCTGCCGAGACGCTATCTTAAACCATCATTACAACACGCCTCAAGCTTTACTTCCCTCCCCCGATTCCCAACTTCTACCACCTAAAACTGTCTTATCTTTCTTCACCCGCGGCTCAGATTTACGGCACGTCACCGTCATAATAAAGTGCCCCTTCCGCCGTCCTTCAACTTGGCTTGGGACTCTCACTTGGACCTTGCTGTGCTACCAAAAGGACAGCTCGCACGTGCTCTCTCCTCCTACTTAACTTGCCCCCCTCCCTCTCTCTCCCATTGCGAAGCTTCCCCCCAGACGGACAACTTCTCCTCCCACCCTTTATCTCTCGCCTCCTCTCGTCCTTCCCATGTCGACCACACCGTGGGACTACATCGCCAAGCTCGTCTGCATAGGCGACTCGGGATGCGGCAAGTCCAGCCTCACCATCCGCCTCTGCGAAGGCCGCTTCTCCCCCATCACGACGTCACCATCGGCGTTGAATTCGGCTCCCGCATCGTCCCCGTCGGCCCTCCCAACTCGAAACCGTCCTCCTCCGCCGCCTCAGACCCCGACGCCCCCGCCGACGGCCTGCCCGAACCTCCCCGGGACGACTCGGCCGTGCCCCAGAAGCACATGAAGCTCAGCCTCTGGGACACGGCTGGCCAGGAGACGTACAAGTCTGTCACGCGATCCTACTTCCGTGGCGCGAGCGGCGCCCTCCTCGTCTTCGACCTCTCCCGCAAGCAGACCTTCCAGCACGTCACCGACTGGCTCAACGACCTCCGGCAGATCGCCGAGCCCGACATCGTGGTCATCCTCGTCGGAAACAAGGCCGACCTGACACAGCAGGACGACAACCGCCGCGAGGTGACGCGCGAGGAGGCCGAGGAGTGGGCCAAGCGCAACGGCGTCATGGAGTACGTCGAGACGAGCGCAAAGAGCGGCGCCAACGTCGAAAAGGCCTTTATGCGCGTCGCCGAGAGGATATACAACAACATACAGGCCGGGAAATACGACCTCAACGACAGGAGGTCCGGCGTCAAGGGGCCGGCAGCCGGTGGAAACCGCCAGGTGAAGCTGACGGGCGATGCAGCAAAGTCAACGGGAGGTGGCTGCTGTTAATCAGACTGTGGAATGGCAAAAAAAGAGGAGACAGGTCTACAGGCACACACGAGCATCATGATACCCAAACAGCCAGCAAACGTTGTCATCGTTGAACCAATGTATGAATTGAAGCTCCCATGATGGATTTGTAACACAAGTAATGCATAATACACTGTCGGTCAAAGACCAGAAAAGATGAAAAAAGAAGATGTTTCTCATATTGCATTAATGACGCAGAGTAAATCTCATGACTGTCTGGTTTTGTCTCTGATCTTATAATCACTCCCCCCCTCGTTCTTTTCCCCATGCTCGCTTTCCCAACCAACCAACCATGTGTGAAACCATCTTTTCCCCAAGATTCCCACCTTGTCCTTCTATATCCTCAGTATTCGAAAGTCCGAATAACACGAACAAACACGCCTCGAGTGGTGTTACACAGGGGACGGCTCGCCTAGATTACAACATGTAATCATGAAAAAGGGGTCCTGCTCAGCTCAGGAGAGAGAGAATCGAGTGCACCTCCTTAGTCGGTAACTCGCCAGTTGTCGAACCACTTCATGTACTTGTACTGTCGGTGGTTGCCGGTCATACCCCAGCAGATGGGGAGGAAGTAGATGTAGAGGCCAATGACGATGGTGTACAGGAGGCCGTAGATGACGGCCTTGAGGGTGTTGTTGCGGTTTCGCGCAAACCAGTCGACGAGGAAGCCAAAGTTGAGGATGGCAAAGTAAAGGGCCGGGTAGTAGTGGTGCACGTAGGTGACACGGGCCATAATAACAAAGGGAAGATAATGGAGGAACCAGCCAGCCAGGGGGTACAGGGCCGAGTAGTGAATGTGGTCGACCTCGTCCTGGCTGAGATCGTTGAAGCCTCGCTGCCATCGGAGGACATACCAGACAACGACGAGAGCGGCAATGCCGAGGGAGGCGGTAGAGCCCCAGTAGACGAGAGGGTTGCCGAGGAGGAAGTACTTGACGATGTCATCAGCCCAGCCGCACATGCGGAGACCAACATGGAGGAAGGGCCACTGCCACCACTTGGAGGCAAGGTCGTCCTGCTTGTCGGGGTCGGGGACCAGGGCGTTGTTGGAGGTCATCATGGCAACGTTGAGGTGGACAAAGTCGTGGAAGAAGGGAGACCTGTAGACACCAGCCTCGGCAGCGGGAACTAGGCCATGTCAGCATTACGGCGATCCTCAGTTTGTATCAGATAACTTACGCTTGTCGTTCCAGTGAGCCTCGACGTTCCAGTGGGTGTAGGTGTCGCGGGGGTTGTTCTCCTTGGTGCAGGTAACCTCGATCTGCTTGAAACCCCACTGAGGGAGGTTGACGTTGCCGGCTCGGAGGTAGCAGCCAAGAACCTCGTGCTTGAGACGGAAAGCAGTGGTGAGAGTCCTGATCTTGCTGCGGTCGCGCGAAGCAGCATCACGGACAACTTCAATTTTCCAGTGATCCTTCTCGTCACCGACAGTCAGGTTACCGTAGGAGGAAACCTCCTTGTGGCCTCGGGTGATGGGAGCAGCGATATCGTGAGAGTGCAGGTTGCGGCCGGTCTGGGCGTGGATGAGACGGATGACGGAGCCATCACCGATAAAACGGAGATCAGCCTCGGGGTTGTAGGCCTCCTCTCGGCGGTTGGGGTAGAAGAACCAGTCGTTGTTGGTGTCCTTGTGGTGGTAGCAAGTAACCTGCTGCTGCTTGGAGCCCTCAGGGTAGGTCTGAACGTGGGAGTGAAGAAGACCACCGCCGTATCCCATGTTCTTGATAGTCGCACGGGAGCCAATGGCAATCTCGAGAGGGCTGTCCTTTCCAACCTGAGTACCCTTGAGGTTGGCCTGGAAGAGGGAGCTCATCTGGGCATCACCGGGGCCGCTGCGGTCAAGGATGGCGAAGTGGAGCGCAAAGGAGATGAGGTAGATCAGGAAGGGAATGACGATGAGGCCGACGACACGGGTAAGGACGTGAGCACCCAGATGGGTCTACATCATGTTAGCCATCAAGACATGCCATACGCCGCAATTGTACATACCACGGGCATCTTGGTGTCGCCAAACTTGCGCCAGAGATCCTCAATGGTGTAGAGACCAACGAGGGCAGTGACGAAGAGACCAACAAGCTTGACACTGCACACACAGCCAATGCTGATTCCAGTCGCAAACAGCCAGAAGAACCACTCGGGCTCAAAGCTGTTGTGGCGCTGGTTGTGGAACTTGGCCCAGCAGAAGACGGTAGCCACGGTGCCACAGAGCAGCATCGAGTCGAGGAGGATGAAACGGCTGATGGTGGTGTACGAGTTCTCGCAGAGGACCATGAGGGTCACGAGCCAGACGGCGGGTCTGCGAAGCTGGAGCTCTCGCGCGGTGAAGTAGGCCAGGGGGATGCAGATGATGCCAAAGGCGGCATTGAAGACACGCATGACGGTGTAGTTGACTTCCTCGGGGTATTTCTCGCCAGACTTGAACTCGAAGGAACCGTTGTATCCAGCAAGAACTCCAGAGAGGCCAACGAGCATCTTGCCCAGGGGAGGGTGGACGTCGAAGTAGTACTCATGCTTGATATAGTAGCTTCCGAACTTGCCAAAGCTGTAGAGCTGGGGTTAGCAAGTTATCTCGACATTCATGGACGATGGGACATACTGAGCCTCATCCCAGGTGACAATGTTGCTGATACCAATCTTGTATAGTCGGGTAAAGATAGCGAGAGCCGTGAAGATCAGCGGGGCGATGACGAACTCCCACTCGTCGAGGACCTCGAGGAAAGACGGCCCCTACAGAAGCAGTCAGTAACAGGCCAAGCTTGATGGCTCTCACGTCGATGGCTGACCTTCTTGGCAAGCTTCTTGTTATCCTCGGGCTGAGGAGTCGGGGGCTTGAGGCCAGCTTGCGACGCAGCGACGGGACGCTGTCTCAGGCCATCGCCCAAGTCAGCGCCCGAGGCGACGGCGGCCTTGTCGGCAGCCATGATGTATTCAATCGAGCGAGTCTCAGTCCGTTGGAGTATCGATGGTGGTCGAGGAGCTGATGGGCGAAAAGCGAAAGGGGGTAAGCTGGCTTGAAATACGGAGCCGAGCTTTTGAGGGAGGAAAAAAAGACCGGACGAGCTGTCAAGACTCAAAGGCAGGGGACACCAGCTTCAACGACGAAACAACAAGCCGTCATCAATGCACGACCGACGGGACTGCCTGTAGAAAATAACAGGCTAAAGAAGAGAAGAAATGGGTTTGAAGAGAAGAACAAAAGAGTCCCAAAGACCGAAACAGGGCCGAAAGTTGAAGGGATTTCGTGTCTGGGGCTGAACGAGGTGCTACCCGTTCTAAGAATATGCGATCCCCTGAAATGCCACCTATGCTCTACCAGGCCCTGTCACGCTAACAGGAGCATCCCCCCCCAGTGGGGCGCCAGCTCCGGAACAGTCGAAGCACCCCACTTCAGCCGCCTCAGCCCTCCAGGTTCCTGTCGATAGCGGCGTCGCAGTGGATGTTTTAGGGGAAAATCGGCGGCAGGGATCGTGTGGGTGAATGGGTCGGCTGGTTGGAATGAGTAGGGAACAAGTATGCGTCGCCGCGACGGATTGACATGCAACAAGCGAGGTCGCGTGGCCCAATGGCAAGGCGTCTGACTACGAATCAGAAGATTCTGGGTTCGATCCCCAGCGTGATCATCTTTTTGACTTGCACTCAGCATTGTCTGCTACTTTTTACCCAGCTGGTTTATCGGTCCTGTCCCAGAAGAGGAGGACGAGGACATCATTGTCGACCCTACCGCGGTCGACACATTGTTTTCGAAATGATGTCAGAGCCTACCGCTTCTTCATCTTGCACACTTGCCCAAAGACATCGACTGCGAGCTCGCTTCAGCTCTGCCGTATCATTAAACTCACAGCAGCCACGCTAGGGCTATGTTGAATCTCCGAGTGATAGTTTCAGCTCTCGTGCGCTCAAACCCAGGTATCCGGTCTCGTACCTGGAACTCTTCTCAAGTAGACTAGGTTTCGAGCCATCTGTAGCCGCTCCGACTCGGCCGAAATACGCTTGGCTTCTCCAAACAAAAAACACCAGCTCTAGAAGCAATATTCTGAGACATGATAGGTATCATGACGTCTTTCATTCACATGTAAACTGATCAAAGCGATCCGAGGCTTCTGCATAGACCGCCTTCATCGCCAGCTGCAGCCGTCCGCCTCGACTCTGGCCATCTACTGCCGAGCTGGACTTGACTGAGACACAACAGGTCGAGGCATTCAGGACCGTAGGCTGTGCGCGGCAAATCTCAATCTAGATTTGGGCATGAGCAAGACAAACATTTGCCTTGCCGGTCAAAGGTACTGTACCTATATACGGCGAAGAGAGTTCACGGCAAACGGTATGACTCCCTGCAGACCAGTGAGCCTCATGCCATGGAAACCTTGCATCTCGGATATCCAAACATGTTGACATATTCTTACCTAGTCACAACTCTATAATCCACGAGATCCAATTATTCACCGTCAAGTGCAATTCAAGGCTGTATATCCGGACCCTCGTCTGATCCAAGACACGGTTCAACCCGTCCAGTACCCGCTATCGGAGTCAACAGAGCAGCAATACCCGGGGCCCGTAAGCAGCATGCGGCAGCAGAGCTAGTCGAAAAGTGGCCAGCTGAGGGCTGGCAATGGTTCGCCGTGTGGGGAAACGGGATCCTCTCGGTCAACTCTCGGACGAAGTCTCTCTCTTCTCTCCTGTCAGAAAGCGTTTGCTGGAGAGTCACATGTTGGAAACGGGGCGGCCTCCGCTGCCGGAAACCTACCGCCGGCTGCATTGTGCATGTCACTCGCTCATAAGCCGCCGCTTTTGCCTTATGTCATCCGTCCACGGTCGCTGCATCCGCCTCTTAGATCCCATGGCTGGCCACTGTACCTCGCCGGGCTCCCTGGTCTCTCGTCATTCCGCTGTTTTGAGGCGGCCATCCCAAGTCTCTTTTACTCGCCTCTGACTCTGTTATTACTCTTCTTTGACCTTGTTAGATCCCTTTTTTCCGACCATCATCCTCCCTTCCCCCTCCTTTTCAAGGTCGCGGCGCACGCCTATTCGACATCTTCGCTCTTGCGCCATACCCTTTCCTCAGATCGTCGCTGCTTAAAGTTGCCCGCCTCCGCCTAGGCCCAAATGTCCTCCTCGTCTCCGAGTTCCTCATAAACCCCGTCCTGCGCCAGGCACGTCGATTCTCTGAAATCTCGCGGTCCACCTTTGCTGGAGATGGAGGCGATTCCGCAGAACACACCGACGCAGTGAGCGACTCTGGCCACGTCGAAAGCCCCGTCCCTCCGGCGTCTGCTCCTCCTGGACCCGAGTCCAGGCCCGCCCCAGAGTCTCCCCTCACACGCCCCCTCAGCGTCTCGACGCTAGAGACCAGAGTAGAGGAGATCGAACCCGTCCCGATCATGGCTGAAGGCTCTCCCCTCGCGACCACATTGGCATTGCGCTGAGCCCGCTCAGCGCTCGCCGGATCCCAGAGGACGATGGCATGCGCGAGCTGAGGTCCCGGATACATGCGATCAACGCCAAGGACATATCCCCGCCCGAAAAGGCACGGCAGATCCACGATGCTCTGCTAGAGGGCTACAATGCCTCCAGGCACATCTTGCATGCAAAGAAACCTCTGGAGAGTGGCGAATGCCTGGAACATGCTCTCTCGCAGTCCCCCTCGTCGCCGGCATCTCGCCCCTTGAAGTTTTGGCAGAACCAGTCCGAGGAAGAGACTTTCGTCCTGACTGAGGAGGACAAGAGACCGTCATTTGTGCCCGTGAAGCCTCCAAAGCGTCACGGTAGTGAAACACCTGTGGAACCACTCGAGGTGGTACCAGAGACGGAACAGGCCCTTGGATGTCAACACTATGAGCGGAACGTCAAGATGCAGTGCTTCACATGCAAGAAGTGGTACACCTGCCGCTTCTGCCACGATGCGAATGAAGACCACAATCTCGTCCGTTCCGAGACCAGGAACATGCTCTGCATGATCTGCACCACCCCCAGAAGGCTTCCGACATGTGCATCAACTGCGGTGAGATATCCGCCCACTACTATTGCAATATCTGCAAGCTATGGGAGAACCGCCAAAGCAAGCCCATCTACCACTGCAGCGACTGCGGCATCTGTCGACGCGGCATGGGTCTTGGCAAAGACTTCTTTCACTGCAAGGTAAGACGGCTGCGCCCCTAGGCGGTGACCCGCTAACATTGTAGACCTGCCGTGCATGCATCTCGACATCGATCGAGAGCTCACACAAGTGTATCGAGAGGTCGACAGACTGCGACTGTCCCATCTGTGGCGAGTATCTCTTTACCTCTCCCCGGCCCGTTGTGTTTATGCACTGCGGCCACAGCATCCACAAGAAATGTTACGAGCAGCACACGAAAGTGTCTTACAAGTGCCCCATCTGCAACAAGAGCCTCACGAATATGGAGAGCCAGTTCCGGAATCTTGATGTGGCGATTCAGAGCCAGCCCATGCCTCCCGAGTTCCGCGACACCACAGCGGTCATCTTGTGCAACGACTGCTCAGGCAAGAGCACAGTTCGATATCACTGGTTGGGGTTGAAATGCTCCATCTGCCGATCATACAACACGGTAGAGATGAATATGGTAGGGGGCGCGCGCCTGCCAGCACAGCCCTCGATGAATGAGGAGGGGAGGCTTCGACAGAACCAACAGAAGGCGGCCGAGATGCTTCTACGTCTATGAATGGAAGCCGAGGTGCTATTACGGTAGCAAACCGGCGCAGGCACTCATCCCATGGTGTCGAGGCACAGTTTCGCGCCCCGGACAGGGTTGCACGATCTGTATCGCCCGTCAACATGGGATTCGACTCCATTGGGGCTCATCTGCCCCCTGATGAAGAGTCTGAAGATGATATCCTTGGTCTATGGAGAAGTCGAAACCGCAACAACGATACATCGAGCGACGACGACGACGACTCTGAACTCAGTGATGCTTTGACTGATGCCGAGGATGAAGAGGACGACGACGACGATGATGATGCTAACGAAATTGTTCTAATTGGGCACAGGTGAAGAACGAATTCTCACGTGCGAAACTGAAACGAGGTTGGGATTGGACTCTTTATGCAAGGCGTTTGGATGGTTCGCATTGGCTTCATGGGGATACCAGCCACGGTTGCTCAACTTTGTGTTATTACAGTGCACTGCATGTCGTCAGGCGTTTGATAGTCGTCAGTAGTTCTACGGTGTCAATGGGACGCAGCAGGCCCAAATGGCACGGTTGTTTTAGACAAGGTCATTTTCGTTGTGTTGATTCATGTGTATCGAGGCGCGGTTACTCCGCTGAACGCCCATAGTAGTAAATAATCCCATGACCCAGTAATCCAAACATCGTAAATTCATTGCTTCAGTCTAACGTCTCCTGGTCGAAGCTGTTGCAGGCTGTTCGACCTGCTGACCCTCTTGTCGGAGCTCCTTGATGACTTGCTGCAACGTTGTTCAGCAGCTCGTTGACTAGAGTGCGAGAAGAATAGGAAAACATACCGCCAGTGCCTCTGGGTTCACGCCGCGCTCAATCATGGAGATGCAGATGGACAAGGTGCGGCGATCAAGATGGCAATTCTAGAATTGGGCGCATGTCAGCATGATTAGGCCTCGCTTGCGTCCACCCCGAAAAAAAAAGAACTCACAAGGATGGTGGAGATCTCGTGGAGGATATCCACGGCCTGCTGCGCGGCAGCGTGCTTGTCTGGCTCGGGCATGTTGGGGCGGTTTTGATGTTTGGTGAGAGTTGGAAGAGAGGATGGTAAGTGGAGGTTGGTGATGGCCGATGTGGGGGAGACGCGACGCGGCATGTATTTGGTTGTATGCGTCAAGATGACCTTTCTCGAAACAGGACGCAAGAATTCATATTTAGCACATAATAAAGGCAGGTTTCCTTTTATGCCATAATGCTGATCTAGAACAATTCCTGGCTGTTTGCGTCTAAAAGTTGGTTGTCTTGGTTATCAACCCATATCTCGATGGCTTTGAAGACGCAGCAGGCATAGTTCAGAGTCGAGTCAAGAGATGCACCGATTTCCGTAACCTAGTATCCCAGTGCAATTTTGCAGACTCCCCAGAGAGAGATTATAGTAGAGATAAACAACTTGGTATAAGCATTGCATAGCACATAACACATCATCAAGCATCAACCAACCCCTAAGACTTCATGGCCTCGGCAAACAGCTCCCTCATCCCCTTGAGCAGAACCACCAGCTCCCTCGACTCATTCACCCTGTCCAGCACCTTTTCCACCTTTTCCCTCTCCACTTTGGGCCGGCAGTGCTTGACATCATAGTCCCGCGAGCTCGTAACCAGCTCAAACCACGCCTCGCGCTCCCAGTCCTTCTCGTCAATGTGCGTGTACACAAACTTGAGCCTGTCGTCCTGGCCCGCGCCCTCAATCTTGAGGCACAGGTTCGTGATCCAAAAGTCGAGCTCGGGCACGTTGAACCGGGACTGCGCCTGCTGCTGCTGCGCGTGGGCGCGCTGCGCCGCCAGGCGGGCGTCGATCTCGGCTTGCGTCTGCGCAATCTCTGCCTTGAGGCTGTCGCGGGTTGCGAGGTGGTTGTCGCGCTGCGCTGCGAGGGAGTTGATGGCTGCTTCCATCTCGCGGGTCTCGGCTTCCTCCTTCTCGACGGTCTGCTGGTGTGTGGATGTCTTGACCTGGATGATTTCGATGTCTCGCTTCTTCATGCGTTGATCCTCTAGAAACAAGGTTAGCAAGAGACAAAAGCCTCTGGATAGTATATGTCGTACCCTGAAGTTCGGCAACGTTCATGCGAAACTGGTTGCGCTCCTCCAAGACGCGCTTGCGGCCCTGCTCGATAAAGGCGTCGAACCTGGCAGTGAACTTTGCCATGCGGTCGCGCAGGTCGTCGAAGCCAAAGTTGATGTTTGGCAGGGTGTCTGCGACCGAGGGGCCGACAGGCGCCATGCTCTGGCGGCTGAGGCTTGCGGAAAGCGAGGATTGGAAGTCGGTAGCCATTTCGAATTGAGTTGTGCTGTGATGCAGTTGAAGAGTGCGATCGGATTGCAGTTTCGGCTTCAAATGCTCGTGATGCTGGTGTGAGGATGCGACAGGGACCCCTCGGCATATTTACACTCAGTGAAGGCGTTGCTCGGCCGACCCGAAAGAGCGGTGGCGCACGCCGTTTGCACCGCCACGTGGGGCCAGAGGTAAAGCTTCAATTCACGTCGCAACGCGCAAAGCATCTCTTCTTGTCCAACTCCAATAACGCTCATTCGTCGTAGCCTTGCATAGTTACCTCCTCTATCACCGTCACCGCATTCCATCCAACTTCGCTTAGGATGCCGGCTTGAGTCTCTCACTACCACTTGCACCCGCGCTAGCTCCATCTCGCGATGAAGAAAGGAACATTGGCCACATTCTTATCACATTGGACATCGATACGAGGGCCAAATGGCTGAGGCCAGGCGACTCACCGACCTGGTTCACGGTCACGTAGGACGTCTGACTTATATTTCCTCCGAGAATGTGACGTCTCAGCTGGGTTCTCTTCACACGAGTCGCGTAACTTCTGAAGGTGAGTTTTCAAGCCTCTGATGCGCCGCTTGCCATACTGACGCCATACTCCCAGCACCGCACTTTAGAGTCATTGGGTCTTCAGCGGAACTATATCCGCCATCAAAATCACCATCTCCTGAAGTCTCGTCGAACCTCTGGCAGGAACGTCGAACTCAGAGGCGATGGCTACTCCAGGCGCACCCAGAAGCCTTCATGGGCAACTCGGCCCTCCAAGGACTTTTGGAAGAGAATATGAATCGCTTTTCAAAAGTCGAAGGCGAAACGGCCGACCGCCCGTTGCTTTCCATTGGTCAGATGACGGATGTCGCTGATGCTTGGAGAGTCACCGGAGCCCTGATGCTGGCTGCGGTTACCGGAGAGTCGGGCGAACTGCTCAGAATGGCACGTATTGATGAGTCGAAATGGCAATGGGGCCACAACAAGGAGACGGTCCTCAACTTGTCCGTCATCGACCCTGATGACCCAGATGAGGAGGCAATCTGGGCCAGCGACGGTCTGCCAATTTCGCAAGTCAAGTTTGCAACCAGCCTCACTCGGTACGACACTGTGCGCTGGGTCATTGTACAAAAGCAGACGTCCACCACGATTCTTCAGCCAGAGTATCACAAAGTCCCAGTCCCTCAAATGTCCACCCCCGACCTCGATGCCCATCAACAGCGGCTGTCGCGAATCGACCCGAACCCTATTGTGACGCTGTCTCACAAAAAGACTGGCGGCAACGCGCAGGTGGATGTCGCCTTCAACCCCAACTCAAAAGGCCAGCAACCGCAGATGGCCATTATAGACGAGTGCGGGTACTGGAGTGTATGGGACGTTGTCGGGAGCAAGAAGAATACGCGGCTCTCACTGCAGAAATGCGGACACATTTCAGAGGGTCTGCTGAACGAGTTGCCCTCGTCGACAGAGTTCTCGGCCGAGAAGCATGGCATCTTTTTCGTCGGCACTGCCAAGGTAGACAGCTTTTGGGAGGACTCGACGCAAGACACTAACGACGCCAACGAGTTTGCCAGCCGGTCAGGGCATCTGCTGCTCTGGAACCGAGAGAAATTTGAAGTGATGGACCTAGAGTCAAGCATGGCTCTACCTCGATTAACAGTCCTGGCCCCGTCGAAAGTAAGGCCCGATTCAATCCTCGACATTCGCATCAGCCCAGTCAACCAGAACCATATTTTTGTCTTGACCATGCGAAACCTGCTGTGGATCGACCTATTCACGCCCAACAGCGAAGAGGACGAGTCGCCAAAGCCAGTCATCCTCGCCACTTGTCCCCATCTAATCGATGGAGATGGGCTCAAGATCACAACTTGTCGAGCCTCGGAAGATGATCAAGGTGCCGCGATGGTGTTTACCTTTTCCCCTGCCCATAGGCAGCTTCATACCTACTGGTTCGGGCGTTCAAAGGGCAAAGGTCTCCCACAGTGGCACCGCGAGGTCTTGACTCTGCCTCATGAGAACACGGCTGCGCCGAGCGATATCCAGTCTCTCGAAATCCGTCCCGCCAAACTCACACGAAACGGAGACGCGGCGACTGGAATTGGATTCAAGTATCTCAATGCCGGTGTTCAGTTTTATCAGGGCAGCATCCTCAGCAAGGATCTCGGGGTGCGATACTGCATCTGCGCTTCGGTCAAGGACCGTGATATGCAGGTCATACTGCCAACTGGACGGGTAAAACGGTCCAAGTCGGATCAAGCACAACGATGGAAAAAGAAGCGAAAACGATTCCTCCGGCACATGGGCGACGTGTTTGTGCTCCCTGACGGCCTGACGGACGCTGAGCTGGGAGAACTTGTGAAGCCTCATTCCCAGACAAGAGAACTCGGTTCTATCAACATGAGGGCATCTTCTGTTTTTGGACCAGTTCATCTAAAGTTTGACTTTCTTTGCCAGACCCTTTTGGATGACCTGAAGGCTGTTGCGACAAGTTCACATGATATACCGCCTGCCTTGCTCTCAGCTATCCAGGAAAGCATTGCAGGGGGCGTGTCTGAAGGAAGCCTTTCTCTCAGGACTTGGTAAGCTCTCTTGTAAGAATGGAGGAACAGTGACTAACTCTCCTTCAGGAAAGAAATCAGCCAGGAGCTTGATCATCTACAGTTGGAAAGCGACGATGGCGCGGCACAGCTCGACATGGACATGTTCCTAGAAGATGACGGGCAGACTGTAGTGACGCAACTTGGACGACAGACCTCGAAGGAATGGGTGAGGTCGCTGATCAGCCTGTCACATCTCAACCAGACGTACGTGGGCCTCTGGCTCGATCAGCTAGAGGGCAGGCTGCCAGATGAGGATGAAGCGACCAGACGAGGTTGGATTGCAGACCTGGCCAAGGACATGTTCCTGGCTACGGCCGGCGTCATGGTCCAGGACACTCCCCTCCTGGGCTCTGCAGCTCCCGAGGATGACGAAAGTCGCCAGCAAACACAGTCGAGCTCAATACGCATAAAATCATCGCAGTCGTCGGACCCTGCTATGCCCTCGTCGCCCATCACCACACCAAACGACACAAGCGACGCAGCCATCCGACGATTGCGTCTACTCGCACCATCATTGCAGCTGGACAAGATGGCGTCTGCCAAGCAATCTACCGTCCTGTCTTACTGGCCCACGGAGCGCGGTGTTGGTACAGAAGACTACGTTTCCAGTGTTGCTGTCGCAAGCGATCAAAAGTTTGACAATGCCAGACAGCGACTGCAGAGGATAGAAAGCAGGCGCAAGGCTCATGCTGAAAAGTACAAACTGCCAGCATTCATGAAACAAGGCGGTGATTCCCAGAGGGCAACGCAGGGCTCATCGCAGGTTCGCCCGCTGGCAGATGAGGCAACATCGCTCCCGCCCCTTCCAGCACAGCCAGTACAGATCATGTCGAGCCAGCAGCGGGTGCCCGAATCATCACAGAGTCAGGGGCTTCTAGGACCTTCGTTTACCATGAGTCAACCGGTGTCGGGCGCGTTTGGAGATAGGAAGAAGAAGGGCAAGAGGAAGAGTGGATTCAGATGAAGGAGAGTTGGATTAAATTCAGGAAAAGACTTCCACACATTCAGGGAAGGATTTCTATAGATTCAGGAAAGGATTTTCTAGGACATGAAAGTAGCAGGGATAATTGATGTTTGTATCTTGGATTTGCCACTTTGATGTTGTTGAGGCCCAGTTTGCTGTTTCATTGTTCATGATGAATGGAGGGCGCTTACATACGGCAGCCGCCTAAAACGCCACCTGAGATTCCAGTTCTAGATGTGCCTGACTTACAACCAACATCAACTCAGCCCATTCACTCATTTTCCACGAAACACACAAAAAGAGGTCATTTTGAAGCCGTGAAGAAAATGTCTCACTGCCACGACGAACACGTCGGCCACGGCGGCCACGACCATGACCATGAGCACGACCACTCGGACGACATCACCCCAGCCGTACAGCACTCGCTGTACAGCCAGATCAACTTTGACCACATCGTGACGCTCAACGAGGCGCAGCGGGACGTCGGGCAGGCCGTCGTCAAGAAGACATGGCAGGAGAGGCTCAGCGTGGAGCCCGAGCTGGCGAGCGACGTGGACGAGCAGCTGCTCATGACGGTGCCGTGAGTCTTCGCCATTACTATCCAACGGGCTTGTAGTGCTGAGACACAATATCAGATTCACTTCCCAGGTCAAGCTCCACTCCATCCTCATCCGCACATCCCCCTCCCCTCAGCACCAAAGACCCTCCACCTCTTCATCAACCGCGACGACATCGACTTTGCATCCGCCGAAGAGCTCGACCCCGTGCAGACTCTCGAGCTCTCCCAGACGGGCGAGCTCCAAGAGGTGCCCGTGCGTCGCGCGCTGTTTGGTAAAGTGCAGCGGCTGGTGCTCTTCTTCGCGGACAACTTTGGCGACGGGGACGAGGACGTCACGAGGGTTTCTTATCTTGGGTTCAAGGGCGAGTGGACGCAGCTGGGCAGGGCGCCGGCGAATATCATCTATGAGGCGGCGGCGCAGCCGGGGATCACACGATCAAGGGGACGAGTGTGAACCAGATGGGGAGTGGTATTGGGGGGAGTGGACCTGGGGCTTGATGAAGGAGAGCACAGTGACGGGAGATAAAGGATTAAACAGACGAATCGACTATTTCGTTAGAAGAAGGCAATCTGTTAATTTCTCTTATTATCTACCCTCACATTCGATAAGTAGTAGTTAGAGTATTATTTATTTACCTTATTACCTAGCTTAGTAATATCGCGAAATTTAATCTTATATACTTTTAGGCTTAGCTTTATTAAAAAACTAAGAAAATAAAGTATAATAAGGTTAAAAGTAAGACTTAATTAGCTATTAAAAATTACTCAATAAAAGTCTTATTTTAGAGTATTAATTTGTTACGCCTGCAATGGCAGAGTGCCGGCGCAGCAAAACCCAGGCCACTCGGCCAAAAGGTTAGCCTATGACCTTAATCCGTCGAGGTCATTACTGTTACGGATGCACGGCCAAAAAGGCACAGTTGCTAGGTAGGCGCAATGGTTGATTGATGACTGAAGCTTGATGAGATCAAGCTGGGCTAAGCCCCCTCGAAAGCATAAAGACTTGTCTGTGAGACCGGCCTGAAAGGGCCCGATCACGTGGATCCCTTTGGACCTTTGTTCACCATAAAGCGCCGTAACAATTACTCTGCCATACGCCTTATATCACGTGAGACCGGCCACAGCGCTTCCACTGAGTTTCCAGCAGCCCACAGGACCCTGCCCGGGCTCACGCGAAACATAAATTTTAATAAAAGAAAATTATAAAATTTTAAGTCTATTATTATTTGAAGACTTTTTATAAAAAAACAACACATAAAAAAATTTGTAGCTTCTCTTTGAAGAGCGTGTCTAGAACTGGTTAGTATGTTTCATACCAAGGAGAGCATTTTCACTTACCATCCTTAGTGCAGGGGCCATGCTAATCTTCTCTGTATCGTTACTAGACACATGTTAGCACAGGGTTCGAACCTGCGGCCTTGGGGTAAATCAGGGTATCTTACTAATTTGACCATTTGTCCCGAAGGACGACGATAAGCACCCAACTTTGGGCCTATGTACCCTCTTGCCGACGACCTACCTAGTGAGAGACAGTGTTGCTTACCTGCTCCCTAAACTTTCGGTAAGGAGCCATTAAGGTGCCCCCAATCACCACGAAGAAATAGGATTTCTCCGAGGTAAACTTCAAACAAGACGGGTTTGCGATGGCATCCATACAGGCGGACAGAGAAGCCAGGGCGGCTCACGAATGAACGTCAAGAATCTGGAATCTATGGGCTCAGAAGGTTCGTGACTTTGCACACATCTAGGCTCACGACACCTAACCAGCGTCTTACAGTTTGGTACCTATCCATACCTACGTCGGCAATCATGCTTGACACACCCAACACTCATCCCTCCACATATTCTCCTATCGGGCCCTGTGGCCAACACCAGCAAATCAAGGAGGTCCCTGGTTCACCCAACCCACTTTCTCTATCTACCATCACTAGTCACTCCGGCCGCAATTTCGACGACCCATCCGATTCATTCCCCAAGACTCTTTCTAGCCCACAGGACGATACCAGAATAGCCGACAGTTTAGAAGAGGAATTCCTCCGGGAAACTGGCGCAATCGAGCTGGTCAATGGCTGTGGGGAAGGAGCCGTGCTCGTTAGGGATTATCTGAACATTGACCAAGATATTGCCAGATTTGAGAAAAGGCTTATCTCTGTGATAGAGGAAATAGTTGAGTATCCTCGCCGAGTTCCTTATCCGGAGTTCAAGCAGCTGCCGCGAGCTGGAAGGGCTATGTCAACAGCTTTTTACACTGTCTTCAACACCAGCAGTCCCAGTGCTATTGCTGCTCTTTTGCTAGGGAAGATATGTGTCCAAAAGGTTCTTGGCAGCGCTCAACCGACATTTGAGGATCTTGTTGCCTTACCGGAGCCAACGGCTGAGCAGAGGACCAGTTGGATTGTTTACTTTGATGGGACAATTCGATGGGAGATGGAGGACGACCCCAAAGATCCACTAAAGCGACTCAAGACAGACGGCGCAATCCCTCAAGGAGCGCTTTGCTCTCCTGAAAGCTGGCCAATCGGTACAATGGAAACCAAACGGCGCGGCGACAGGGTCAACAAAAGCAGCGAAGTGGACTGATCAGGAGCTGCAAATCTTGAAAGACGCAATAAAGGAGGGCAAAACTGCAAAGAAAGTGTCTGGGTCCTTACCAGGACGTCAAATCACAGCTATCAACACAAAAATGACATGGCTGAGAAAGGTGATGGGTCAAGTCTGAACCCACGACGACCGGTTGGATGTCTATGGCACACCGCGTTTCAAGAGAGCATCATACCTGACTTAAATGTGGTAGAACAAAATTAGTCTGGTCGAAGTCAAAATCGGATTTTGGTCTCTGTTTCGATTCCAAATAGACAAGTTCTGCTGTTTTTTGTTTTTTTAATCATTTGCACGGTATTCAATTTATCCACCATCTCCTACAAAGCATTCAATGCATTCTTTAGGTTCGAGGTAACAATAGACGATTTGGTCTCTGCTGCACCCTCCATCATTGGGTTTCACTTTTTTCGCTGCCAAGAGCCCGGCTTTCCATACCTTGGTTCTCTGCTGTGGAATCATCACCATGGCGCAATATAACCGTCAGATTAGAGTATATAGAGCCTCCAGGATTCTCGGTTGGCCAATTGCTAGCAGCGCCGGCGCCCTAGGCATGAGCTTTGGCTATCGTGTATAGCCATCAAAGAGAAGCAAACAGAGAGGGACTATAGTATCCCAGCATTGCTGGTACCCAAATAAGAAGTCTCTGCTTCATGATGGAATTCCCATTGTACTATTAGCTTTACTCGTCGTGTCTGTTTTAATTTCTATGTATTGCCATGGCCGACAGATGTGGTAACACATCATATCTAAAGGACTACCTACTTATGCGGAGATCAAGCCGCGTAGGTTTCCATGGTGTTGTTCACCTCTGTCCCCTCTACCGGCAATTCTCCGGCCGTGCGAAAAAGCTCAATCTCAACCTCCAAAACTTTCCACCACCAACATCACCACCAACCGCAACCTCTGGGGCGCCCAATTGAATCATGCCTCCCCGTCTACCGATCCGTCTCGCCCTCCCCCGGCCCTCCGCCTCCCCGCGGTCCGCCCCCTCCCCCTCCTCCCCCTCACGGCGACCCGAGGTGTAAAGAACGGCTGGTCGACTGCCCCCCCTCGCAACAAGCACAAGCGATTCAACCAGCCCTCTTCCGGTCTCCCCGCCCTTACCACCGTCCCGCGGCCGCCCTCAAGCGTCGCGAGAACACGACCCCCCTCCGCACGGGTGTCTTGGCCGTCAAGAAGGGCATGACGAGCGTGTTTGCCGGAAAAGTCCGCGTGCCCTGCACAGTCCTCCAGCTCGATCAGGTTCAGGTCGTCGCTACAAAGACTCGAGAGAAGAATGGATACTGGGCTGTTCAGGTCGGCGCTGGATCGCGAGACGGCCGTAATGTGACCAGCCCGATGCTGGGATACTACGAGGCAAAGGGCA
This sequence comes from Fusarium virguliforme, assembly GCA_020883615.1. Classification (NCBI taxonomy): domain Eukaryota; kingdom Fungi; phylum Ascomycota; class Sordariomycetes; order Hypocreales; family Nectriaceae; genus Fusarium; species Fusarium virguliforme. Next base: position 5,693,665 of record JAJHJD010000002.1, read on the forward strand.
TCGCCCCCAAGGCCGAGCTCGCAGAGTTCAAGGTCCGCGACGAGTCCGGTCTCCTACCCGTCGGCGTCCAGCTCCTCCCGGACTGGTTCAAGAAGGGCCAGTACGTCGACATCAAGTCCCGCTCCAGGGGCATGGGCTTTGCCGCGGTATGAAGCGCCACGGCTTCTCGGGCCAGGAAGCCTCGCACGGAAACTCAAAGAACCACCGAACCATCGGAACGACTGGCCCTTCGCAGGGAAGCGGTAGCCGAGTGATGCCGGGAAAGAAGATGCCGGGCCGCATGGGCAACGAGTTCGTGACCGTGCAGAACCTCAAGGTCATGATGGTGGACAATGAGCTGGGCATCGTGCTGGTCAGCGGACCCATCGCTGGTCCCAAGGGTCGTGTTGTGCGTCTCCAGGACTCCAAGAAGCGCAAGGCTCCTCCTCAGCCTCACCGTGAGGCTGCCCTCGCGACTCTGCTGGAGCGGAATGAAGGTCACGCCGAGAAGCTGCAGGCTGCGAGGGAGCAGCATCTGGTTCTCAAGGGCAGAGAGAGGCGGCGCAGCTCGAGGTATAATTGCCATGGATTCTATGAAGAAGAAAGGACTGTACGGTAAAAACGGAAAGAGATTATAGCGGGCTTTTTTGTATTATACACACACCATCTACCACTACTGTACAGATTCAACCACAACCGGAGTTCTCAGGGTTGTCATTGTTTTTTTACCTCCCTCACTTGTACTCAACCTGCTTGCGGAACCCCTCGTAGGAGCATCCTCATCCACAACCGGCAACTCCTCCACCGCCGCAGCACCCCAGGCAGACCCTTGAACGGATCACCACTATCCAGCAGATCCAGCCTCGTGCCGTCCTCCATAGTCAGACTCCACTCGGTAGTCTGGAAGAAGCCCTTGCTCGTGGGCCGGTTGCTGGCGAAGCGCATGGTGCCGACGCCCTTTGTGCCGCGGACCGAGAACCAAATGTCGATGCGGCCGTGCAGCTGGTTCATCTCGCCGTGGATCCAGGGGATCTGGTGCTTGAAGTAGACCTCGTCGCCCAGCACGGCGCGGCCTCGGGGGATGTGCGAAGCGCGTACAGTGTTGACGACACGACGGGGGAAGACATCTTTTGGTAGTTGAAGATGGCGACGGAGCAGGTGGCCACGATGGCGATGAAGATGGGCAGCGTGCGGCGCCAGCGGAAGCTCACTTCGGTAATGTCTGTACACGCAATTCGTCAGTAAAATGCCCCTCCAGTCGCATTGACCTCGTCATCGTACCTGGGAGCTCTCGATCCGCCCGTCTCGACATCAACGGCCCATCACCCGGCTTCGGCGCCCTCGTCATCCACCTCCTCTGCTGCTGCGCAGGCCGAAAAGCAGCAGGAGGCCTAGCCTCGAGGGCTGCCACGAGCCTACGCCGGACGAGCCGGGTAAGCACTATTTGCTGCGACATTGGGGGAAAAGCTGCTGAATGTGGTGATACCTGTGATGGGAGGTTATCGACATCAGGTGAGAATAGTTTGCCGGGGCTCGGGGAAATTTTGCAGCCGGGTGCCGATGGTGGGGGAGGCTTTGACTCGCTGTGGCGTCGTCATAAGGCTGAGCCTCAGACACACCTCGTGAACCCCTGCGCATGTGACGACAGTGTCGCATTGAACTACGTACCTCCACCATCATCTCTGCCTATTTCTTCTCTTGTTATCATCTCTTGATGAGCGATTGATAGATTCCCCAGTCGCAGAGACGCCATCATGTCCAGCTCGGGGGCACGACCGCCCGTCTAAGGCGCACGTTTCACTATCCAGAAGAAGACTCCAACGACTCGCAACCCGAAGCCCTCGACGAGCAAGGTACACCTACACACAGCTCTTGACGTGTCACAAATCCCGTCTAACAGCATCTTTCAGAGCAGCAGGAACTCATCGAGCGCCTAGTCGAGGAAAACGCCGTCCGGGACGCCCAGTTCCGCCGCCTCCTCCTCGCCATCCCACTACTAGCCACGATCCCCTACCTCCCGGCCCTCATCAAGCCTCCGACAGCTCTCCTCGCCCTCCTGAGTCTCACGTCGCTCTTCTCGACGGCATACCTCCTACACCACCAGCCGCCCGCGTCTTCGGGCATCGGCTTCCTCGACAGGTGGGCGCGTCCCAAGACCCCACGGCCCACCCGCCCCCCTCGCTATCCACGCGCGGCGAGTCCTCGGGGATAACAGACGACCTGGACGATGATGATGAGGTCGAGTACGTCCCGAGGGGCAGGCCTCGACAGCGGAGGAGCTCGTTCAGCTACGTCGAGAGAAAGTCGCCCCTCGAGATGTATCTGCCCTACCTGAACCTTAGCCTAGGCTTGATTTTGATTTTGATGGCCTGGGCCGTGGGCAGAACCAGGAGCGAGGCCGTGTGGCCCGGAATGGGCTACCTGCCGCTTGTAGTGTATGCTGTAGTTTTGCTGGCAAAGACGGTCATGGGCAGCGTCGACCCTGAAAAGGAGCTCTCGGCCCTCAGGTATGAGTACAAGGGAGCTTGATAATTTGTGCTTGAAACGGACCCTGGTCACAGGCTGGAATAGCTGCAGGGACTGATGATGAGCTGCGAAAGTTTGACTACCCAGCAGCATCTCACATGATTCTTCTAACGATGCTATCGAATGCGTTTCTTCCTGTTGCTCCTCTCTATCCCTTCTCGTCTTGATGTTTATCATAGAGGCATGTCTCATTATAACCCGCCTTCTACATGTCTATCGAGTCATTGAATCGCAAAATACCATGGCTTTTCAAAACACCATCGACGCCCTTGGGCGGCCGTGGGAATGGATCCGTCATGGGGCTCGCGTCGGGCGAGTCTGACGACTTGTCCATCACCAGCGCTAGTCCATGAGACTTGATGGCATCCACAAGCGCCGGCACCATGTCCTACTACAAGTTAGCCATTATTCATTCTAGAGATTCCACATGTCAACGTACCAGCAGTCGAGAATAGCAGATCAAACCCATAAAGTTGTTGCTCTGCGCAATCCTCACAACCTCCTTGATAGACGCACTTCGTCGGCCACTGCTCAGGGCTATCCCGTTGGCCCCAGTGGTTTCTTCCCGTCCTAGGTCGTTGCACAGGAAGACGGGGAAATTCGGTTGCTTCCAGTTCAGAGCTGTGCACAGTCGAGGGTTGTAGCTACTAAACACAATCGACCGCACCACATCGGGGGACTGAGCACGTTGTGCCCGGGCGTGATCAAACACAATGTTGAGGATAGAGTCCACAAACACATTGACATCCAACGCAGGGCCCATGGAAAAGGCCTTTTCCTCCTCTGCTGTCGGGTACAAGACCTGGAGGTTGATGTGCATACCAGGGTTCAGGAGTACCAACGCCTCCTGAAGCGTGATGCCCGCCGTAGCAAGAATGTGGTAAACCTCGGCAATGCTTTCTGATGTCTTGCTCGCCAAGTTGTGTAGGTCCGCGCGGCTGTTACTTCGTGCTGTCATAGACGTGAACTGCTCCAACGTCAACCGACACACAGGAATATCAAGTCCGCCACAGGCTATCGTCCATCGAGGCCAGAGCACCGGAACACCATCACTAGTGTACTGGACAAAGACTCTCACGTAGTCTCCGGACAGGCTCGATCCCGTGACAATGGCGCTCGTCGGTTGGTTGAACTGGCTCGTGGCCTTCCAATACGTCTCAAAGTCGGTGATCTCCAGGGGCTTTCCTTGGAACGGCTTGATGACCTGAACGTTGAAGCAGATCTGGCCAATGGCGCGAAGCCTAGGGTCGAAAAGAGGCAGGCAGCAGGTTGAAGTGCCTTGCAGGCCTTTGAAAACGCTGGGTAGGGCAACAGTCTTGGCAATGACCTTGGCGCCGTAGGTAGGGAAGACGTCGATATCGAGGCTAAAAGAATCCAAGTTGTCTACCTGGAAAGAAACAATGCGGGTGTCTTCTTGGAAGGGAAGGATAATGTTCTTGGGGATGAGATCCGACACCTTAGACGAGATTGTAAGCCGAGCAGCAGGATACTTGCCGTCCTGGAAGAACATGAGAGGTTGCTCATCCAAGTCCCAAACGTGATCTGGACGACCGTCTTGGTGTCAAGGAAGTTGTGGCCGTATCTCCTGAGAGGAATAATAGGAGGAGGGAGTTCTAGTTCGGGGATCGCATCGGGGTCCAGGGACATGGGCAAGGGGGCGCTGCTCGTTTCCAGCGGACCCAAAGCAGGTTGCACCATGAAGGGACTCGCTCGCGGCCGCGTGTTAAAGGGCATGAGCAGCTTCATACACGCAAGATGCCCTTCCCAGGCGGCATAGTACATGGCGGGGAGGTCCTTTTCGTCAACAATGCTTGCGTCAACCCCAACCTTGAGCAGTGCCTGAAGACAGTCGACGTTGCCCTCGCTGGCGGAATGGACAAGGGGCGTCCATCCATAGAGCTTGTCGACCTGGTTCAAATCTGCGCCGAATTCCTTCAGGAGCAACAGAAGCTCCGATGTCTGACCCGCCCTTGCCACTAGATGCTGAGGAAACAAGCCCTCGGCATCTGGCACGATCTTGGCGCCGTGTTTGAGGAGAAGCTCAACAACCGCCACCGAGCCATGTTCGCAGGCCAAGTTCAGAGGGACGTGATCCGAGTCCCCAACGGGGTCTATACGTGCGGATCTGGCGAGGAGAAGTTCGATGCAGTCGAGGTGTCCGTGAATTATCGAGTGGATCAGGGGAGTAAAGTTGTCGTGGTCCGTCAGGTCAATCGTGTTTTGATTTGCTACATAGTTGTCAGCCACGAAACTCACAGCATAGGGGCAATGTTTAATTTACCGTCCAATAGAACCTTGAGCATCTCCAATCGTCCGTGAAGACTAGCGTAGTGCAGAGGCACGCGGCCATAGACATCTGTCCTGTCCACGGCGACACCGACTGAGAGGCCCATTCCAGCACGTGCTGCTTCCCATAGATAGCAGCCTGGTGCAGGCAATTCCGCTCATTGATGTCGTCGTACGAGTGGAGGTCGACAAGTCCGGTGTCGAGGAGAATTCGCAGGGACTCCTGTGGCGCCTCTGATATAGCTGCCAAAAAGGTCCGCGTTATCCTCTCCATCAGCGAGCTGTCGCCTTCGCTCGTTTCACTGGCAGATCTCATCCGTAGGAGCAAGTCCCGAAGAGACTCGAGGTTCCCTGTGATGACCGTGTCCAGGAGCAGCGTGTCCGCATCCCCTTCATCCGTGCCCACAAAGTGCTGCGAGGTCACAACATGGTTGGACTGGAAATTGACCTGTATTCCATCTGACCAGGCGCCGAGCTCTTGCAGACTCGTCGTGGCCTGGTCAGACAGCTCGCTTATGACCGTGGCATTGAAAAAGGGCTGGACCTCTACGGCTCGCGAGAGGTAGAGCTCCTTGGTTTTGGATTTTGATGTCTTGTCCCACTTTTTGAGGATCTTGGAGAAGGCGGTTCCGTTGATTTCGACGAACTGCTGGAGTTTGTTCAGGTCGGTAGCAAACTGCTGGAAGCCCTCCTCGAGAGTAGTGAACTTTGCGGAACGACGGGAGATGCCCTGCCGCGACTGCAGCACCTTTTTCTTGTCTAGGAGGGTCTTGAGGCGGATTTTGAGCTACGACGCGTCAGATAAACGTGCTGGACGAGGCCGAAAGACGTGTAGACAAACCTCGGCTTCCTTCTGTAGGTAAAAGGCATTGACCTTGTCGAGTTCTCGTTCCTGCTCATCGTTTAGCAACCACAGAGGGATGTTCATGGCGGAGGCGGAGCACCAGGGAGGATCCTTACCAGCTGGAAGAAAAAGGTGGCCTTGTTGGCCTGGAGAGCGGCCTGGGAGTCGACGGGGGTAGCCGAACGGAGGCATCATTCTGGGAGGTGAGGGTCGGGGTCGCGGACAGCTTCTTGATGAGCTACATGGCACCGTGTTAGTGGCAGGCGTCCCAAGACTCGTGGGGTCGCGTGCGGGCAGCGGGTGAGGAAACGTGCCCTTGGGCTGCAGAACGAATGGAGAAGCACGGAGGTTTGCTTTTGGCCAGCCCCCGTCACACTGCGTGATGCCTCCTGCTACAGGTGATCGCGATCTGCAGCCGGAGCGAGCAGACGATCGGGGCAGCTGAGCCGAGAAGGGCAGGTAAACAGGGCAAGGGCAGGGCAAGGGTTGCGGGCACGGATTCAACAAAGGGGGACAGACAATTGGGCTGGGAAATCGAAGACCAGAGAGACTTGGGACAGGGAGGTTGGACATGTCTGTGGGAAAAGTGATATAGTGGACCGAGCACCGTAGAAGGGAGATGACAGCGGAGACGGGAGCCGGGGACTTTGGCAGCGGGAACGGGAACGGGGGAACCTGAGCTGAACCAACCGGGGCGGGAACGGCATGGACATACCTTCTTCAGGGCCTTGTAGTTGACAAAGCTAGCAGCATATTCGGGCACCTCAAGCTGACGCTTCTGTATCTGCTTGCCGAACTTCCTGGAGATGAGTGTGAGCAGTTGCCAACAGTCTAGGCCTCGTCACGAGCACCAAGTTGCCATTGCCCAGCAAGAACCGTGCGGTTTAGACCAGGTCCTCGAGGGGGCGTTAGGCTTGGGCTGGCTCTTATGTAGGCAGTGCAGCAACAGGGGGCAGAGAGGCTTACATGTTTCGGCGTGGACGCCCTTGAGCAGCCCTTGGCGTCCGAGAGGGGAGCTGATGAGGAGGCGAGTGAGTAAGAGCGACAAGACTTGTCTGTTCTTGCTTGGTAGGGAGAGGATAAGGTGACGAGGGTTTGCGGCTGGAAACACACGAGTCTCAGTGTCAGTTACAGCGTCTGTGTGGCAGGTATCTTGAGCGTCGGTTGTGCGTGGGTGCAGCAGTGACGAGAGAGGCTGGAGCTGAAGAATGATAGGTAGGTGACGAGGGGAGGTGAGTGGACATGGAAGTCGAGGCAGGACAAAGAATGGGTCTGGAGGAAGCCGAGTGAATGCCTTGGACCTGACAATGCAGTATCCAGACAGGTCAGGCCGACATGAGCTCGGCCAGAGAGGGTGGTATGAATGGTGGTGCTGTGTGAGTTGAAGCCCGGTGGGTGGGATGCTCAATAACCGCCACTTCCCGTTGACGACTGTTTAATTTTTCCCCTCTAGACGCTTCTCTGTCCCCTCAAGTGCTGTCATGTAAAAGTGACACGATTCAACGCCTGGCGTCGCAGGGCCCTTGGGTTCATCACCCGACCGCCCGACAAGGCGGCGTGCGAGGTCGACTCCCGGAGGGCACGTGGGGGGGTATTCCAGAGTCTCGAGCCGGGCTCTGGGCGTGAGAAGGGCGTGGGCGGCTGAAACTCGCCGGTTATGGGGGTTTTCTGCCGCGCGAGATGCAGATGCGGGTACAGAGGGGTATGGGGACGGTGTCGTGTAATAGGTCTTGAGAGGTGTTGGGATTGGGTAGAGGAAGAGGCTCAGGCAGGTTATTCGAGATGACCACTCACCGAAGCCGAGGTAGGTAGGTACCTCAACTCTCAGGCGCAGCCACCGCAGACAGAGAGTTCCAGGCAATAACCGAATGTCCCTTGTTTCTTGATCAACCGTCAAACGAGTCCTTGCAGTTTGCGCGGCGGGTCTAGACCCCCGGGATGAAGTTGTTCGTGGGGTGCGGGAGACGAGGTGAAGTCGAGTGAGGTGAGGCTTGTTGAGGTTGAAGTGACGTGGGTGCATCCAAGACAAGCACGACGTCAGGGCAAACAAAATACCGACAAAGAAAGTCGAATACAAAGACTCTGCCAAAAACAGAGGGAAAAGATGCGCGCTCCTTTTACCGGTGTTGGGAGGTTTTATTATGAAAAGGTCGTGAAGAGGGACTTGAGCCAAAAACCCGCCCCTCCGCCGACGTCCACGTCCACGTCCACGTCCACTCACTTTGATGCTCTCAGTGGCTCTTGCAGCAAGACGGTCAACCAAAAGGGCAGTCGGAGCTCGAGCCCAGCAGAGGAAAGAAGCGGGGACAATTCAAGAGCCGTCGAGTTTTTTTTAGTCTTTTTTTTCTGTTCTTGTTCTTTTTCGTCCTTGACTAGACGGTAATCGGCTTGGATGCCGTTCTCTAGACTGATTCTTTTCCTTCCTCTCTACCTCGACATTTTTCATCTCGTCTCCTCCGACTGCTGGTCTCTCGTTCCGCCGACGCCCGTGGTCCCACGGCGTCTCCCACGGCGGGGCTCGGAGGAGGCTCGTCGTCTTGTCCGCTAGTCGCCTAACAGGCAGACCCCAGTCTCCCCGCGGACCCTCATAGCAGCCCATCCTCTGCCCACAAAGCCTCTCGCTCCGTCATCCTGGGAATAAGCATCCGCTAATCTCGACCCGTTCGCGCCAGCTTCTCGTGCGTGTCCGGCCGTTATCCGAATGTCCAATCGCCACGCCGTATCCGACCCCGTGCTCGAGCGACAGGTGCTCCGTCTTGCACGGCCGGGGGACCGCCCAACGTCGCCTGCTGGCATGCGCCAGAGGGACTGCATCGCGACGGGGTCTGTCGGGACTTTCTCCGCGCGTCGGCGCTGCCCTTGATGACGGTTAGCCCAATGGTTAACGTAGCATCTGTCTCTAATGCGAGAAAGCCACGAGGGATGTCATAGCAAGCAGGTTCAAGGGGCCTCTGGGCCCGTCTCCTTGGTCTGCGTCGCTGCCCATCATCACACGCCGGCTGCGCCCAATACGTAACTCTGGAGTTCATGCGCTTGCTCTGCCTCATTTCCAGGTCTCTGGGACATCCTTGGAACGTCACGCCAGCTTCTCCAGCTGTCCCTCGTCCATTGTCGTCCAAGTCCATCTCCGCTGCTCCATCTTCAGCCCTTCAGCCCCATCGCAATGACATCGTTCTTCACGCAGACGAGACTAGACTCTGCTTCGAATCTTGGCCACTGACTAATAGAATTGTCTCGATTCGAGCTCGGTGTTGATCTCGACGTGGGATATCCAAGCAGGCGAGTTCCCCGGATCACGGGCTTGACTGTGCTCTCAGCCGCCAGACTCGACCCGGTCCAGACCAGGCGGCATCTCACACCCTCCGACCTTGCTCATGCTCAAAAGTCACGAGCCACAGAGCACGTAAGAGGAAAACAGAATGCGGATAGTGAACGAAGAGGCTACACTACGCTGCTGACCTGATACATCGAAACGGAGCTACCCGGAAATAGACCACCCATGACAGTGAAATAGCCGATATGGTATCAAACTCATCTACCTCAGCTTCTCTCATGACCTTCCCTTGTCACGCTTCATCCTTAGCATCCGCTCATCTTCGCTTTTGGCCGTCACGCTCCATGCGTTGCTTCAGCTCTAGTTCTTCTTTGCGCTCGCTTCTCCTTGTGAGTCGACCAGGTTGTCAGCCATGGCTTCTGCGGCGCCTTCTTGAGCCGTTCGTTGTCATCCGACTTCTCGTCCTTGGGCTTCTGATGCGTCTCCCTCTCGTCTTCGCTGTCCCCCAGGCTAAAGGGGTCGTTCTCGACAATGGGGCTAGGCTCGACCGACGACAGCGGCTGCCACTTGCTAGCCTTGGTGCTACCTGCGGGAGCGGCATCCTTGGGTGGCACTCGCGGTGATGAGTCGTACATGTTGATCTCTTCAGTCTCCTCCTTGAAGCCAACACGTCTGCCGGTGCTCGGCTTGGGCGAGGCAGAGGGTGGTGGTGGCTTATACATGCCCGTGTTGGCCATGGGGCGGCTGATGGGCGCTACATATTGTCAGCTCTAGTCCTCGACATCGACAGGACAACACTTACTTCCGTCAGAGGAAAACTTCATGCCAGCAAAGTCATCGCTGAGAACCTGGGGGTCCGCGTCGTATCGCTCATAGTCGCCACTCCGTCGGCTGGGCTCACCAGGGCGACGGAAGGGCTCTCCCTGTCGCTGGGTCTGCTCCTCGCTCTCGTCAAAGTTCTCCTCAATCTTCTTCTTGATGTTGGTGATCCATCCATTGACCTTGGTCTGTGTCTCGAGGAACCCCTTGCGGAGGTTTTCACGAATTACAGGGAGGTCATCGTCAATGAAGCTATGCTCGCGATCGTCGTCCCATTCGTTCTGGCCCTGGCCCTGGCCCTGCCTGGGTCGGCCATCGTTGTAACCCCGATTGGCGGTCCGGGACTCGTAAGCTCCGACATTGTCGTAGTGTTCAGCAAGCTGGCGCGCATACAGCTCATCCGCCTCCATTTGCGACAGCTGAGTTCGGTTTTGAGGCCTTGGCGGTTGAGGAGGGGGGACTTCCTCAGGCTCGTTCGTTACGGCATCAGGGTCGGTCATCTCTATACATGTGTTAGTCCTTTGCGCCTCTGCTCCCCGACGTGTAGTGCAGCGTACCCAGCAGGGCATTGAAGGCAGGCTCGACGTTGCCGCTGCTCGCTCTCAGGACAGCCTTGATGACGCCCAGTTCAACAGTGGGGAAAGCCTCCTTGAGTATCATCTCGTTCTTTTGCGCCTCGGTGAGTGGTCGCGGCGGCTTAGGGGGGCGGTCTCGTTGGTTGGGGTCTGAGAGGTGTTGGTCGCAGCAGCGGTCGTTGGGTTTCCGTCGTCTCCGAGGACGCCAGACTCTTGAACATCGTCGTCATCCAGGTCGAGGGGTCGAGCCGTGGTAGGCGACTCGGGGGCATTCTCGACCGTGGCCTTGTTCTTCATGACGGAGTGTCAGCCATGTGCTTCCAGGCGCAATCGGGGCTTGGTTCGTAAAGGAGTAACATACGGACTCTGTCGGTGCTGACATCTTGACAGCGCGTTTTGGGGGTGAGTGGAGAAAGTATCTGCGTCGATGAAGGCACGAATGAAGACCTGGAGTATCAAAATACGTCCGAGGTGAAAATGGCCGTGGGAAATTGGTCGATCTCGCTTCAGTTGGCCTTGCTCGTGATAATATAAGGCAGATGAGGCGCGAGGGGTCGACTGAGCCACGACGGCTGATGACGTTGACCCAGAGTTAAGGTCTAGGCTGCCATGATTCGCTGCTCAGCCACTGCGCTTAATTGGGCGCCACTGCCAATTGTGGCGCACTTTACTCTAGGGTAACTTTGATTGCATCAAGGTAGCAGATCCATTGTCTCTTGCAACAATTGCTCCTACAAAAGTATATACACGCGATTTGATGCAAGCTTTTTTCGCCGGCCTAAATGTGCGCTGCTTTTATTTCTCTGGGGATATAGTGCATTGATGCTACTGCATTCTCAAGGTCAACAAAGGTACTTTGGAGAATGGGTGATTTGGATTTGGACTCAGCCTTTATCCCGGCCCTTCACAAGCCTGCCTCTCTTCTTCCAATCGCAAAGCACAGAGAAAGTTTACTCTATGTCGTAGAGACTCATCCAGTCACGATCGTCATTGGTCAGACGGGTTCTGGAAAGACGACGCAGATTCCGCAGTTCCTGGAGCAAGCAGGATGGTGTTCGGACGGGAAAATCATTGGCATCACACAGGTAAGCGACTCCTGACGCGACATGAGACAACTCACTGACTGTCTCGCAAGCCTCGTCGCGTAGCGGCAACAACTGTCGCGGTACGAGTGGCTGAGGAAGTCGGCTGTGAAGTCGGCAAGGAGGTCGGATACTCGATTCGATTCGAAGATGTCACTTCTGCTTCGACCAAGATCAAGTTTCTCACAGATGGTCTCCTCATCCGAGAGGCACTCGTCGACCCTCTACTGACGCGGTACTCTGTCATCATGGTCGATGAGGCGCATGAGAGGTCAATAAGCACCGACATCCTTCTCGGCCTTCTCAAAAAGATCCGCCGAAAACGGCCAGACCTTCGCATCATCGTCAGCAGTGCCACCCTGCAGGCTAAGGAGTTTCTGGACTTTTTCACGAGGAGCAGCGATGATCAACCAGCAAAGGGAAACGGAGATGCGAAAAATGAGATTGGGGCCATCGTCAGCCTAGAAGGGAGGACGTACCCAATAGACACACTCTATCTGGAGTCACCAGCGGAAAACTACATGGAAAAGGCCATCGACGTTGTTTTCGATATACACACCCAAGAAGGCGAAGGAGATATCCTGGTCTTCCTCACCGGACGAGAAGAGATCGACAATGCGATACAGGCAGTCAGTGAGCGGCTGGCCGACCTTGGCTCGAGACATGGCCCCCTGATGCCACTGCCACTATACGCTGGCCTCTCCTCCGAGCAACAGATGTACGTATTCGACAAACCACCTGAAGGCACCCGGAAAGTGGTATTCTCGACAAATATCGCAGAGGCATCAGTGACCATCGATGGCATCGTCTACGTGGTTGACAGCGGATTCGTGAAGCTGAGAGCCTATGACCCCAGGACGGGAATAGAGTCGCTCACCGCCACACCAGTCTCCAAGGCGGCGGCATCACAGCGTGCTGGACGAGCTGGAAGAACAAGGCCGGGAAAGTGCTTTCGACTCTACACCGAGCAAAGTTTCCAATCTTTACAGGAGGCCAACATCCCCGAGCTCCAGAGGTCCAATCTGGCCCCAGTCATCTTGCAGCTCAAGGCACTGGGGATAGACAACGTTGTTCGGTTCGACTTTTTATCCCCCCACCTTCCGAGCTCATGTCCAAGGCCCTGGAGCTGCTCTATGCTCTAGGAGCACTAGACGAATATGCCAAACTCACCCGGCCCCTTGGCTCGAGGATGGCTGAGCTGGCGGTGGAACCCATGATGGCCAAGACGCTCCTGTCAGCGCCATCCTTTGGCTGCCTCAGCGAGATGCTGACCATCGCGGCCATGACCAGCCTGGGGCAGCGTGTGGTTTTCTCACGACGGCGAGAGAAAGAAGATGGAGACATCAAGGAGAAAATTCGCAGTTGATGAAGGAGACCACCTGACCCTTCTCAACGCGTACCAGGCGTTTGTCACCAAGGGAAGAAAGGAGGCCAAGTTTTGTCACGAGAATCACCTCAACTACAAGTCAATGAGCCGAGCCGTCAGTATAAGGGCCCAGCTTAAGCGATATCTGGAGCGTTTCAGCATCAATGTCGACGAGACGCTCGCCGGACAAGCATCGGTCGACAACATCAAAAAAGGCAGAGCAGATCCGACGTTGCCTCACATCAGGGTACTTTGCCCACGCGGCGAGGATGCAGCCCGACGGAACGTTTCGCAACGTGGAAGGGGGAACGGTGCTGCACGCGCATCCGAGCTCTCTCATGTTTAACCGCAAAGCAGACTGGGTCATCTTCCACGAGGCAATGGAGACGAGTGGCAAGATCTTCATCCGGGAAGTGAGCAAGATCGAGAAGGGCTGGCTGCTAGAGTACGCGCCAGAGTTCTACAAGGTGACATCGGAGAGGCGGGGGCCATGATTTGTGGTGATATGAAGGAAGACGGGGAGGGAGCCACGCTGGGGGAGGTGAAACCGCCAGGTTTGGGGTCCAGCCAGATTGAATTGTTGTTTCAAGGTTTTGTGGGCAGGGATAACATGTTGGTCGACGCAGGAGAGTGAGGCATTTGCGAGCCTCCTCTTTGCTTCTCACGATCTGGGGTGAGATGGTGTGACTCGATATGGGTTATAGGAAAAAGAAGAAAAAAGCTCTTGGCGGATTCGAAGTCTGTCGGGCCCGGCAGAAGAACAAAGCTTTCTCACTGCTTGCAAACTCATCTCGGTGAGATGTGAGGAGGTTGTGTGACTTGCATTAGCTTGGGTTATGATGGTAGGTCAGGACATCAAGACCAAGCCGTCAGTTTCGACCAACAAACAACTGGTAAGCGGTCCTCCGGGTTGCAAAAAACACCGGAATGGCTGTGGTGAGAACCCCGCCAAATTGTTAGCAAGTCATTACCCCCTGGGCGGTCCGGACATCTCGGGGGAAATGCAAGACAAGGCCCCCAAGACAGAGCCTCGCACCGCGGGTTGATCCAACCACAGCAAAGCAAGGTGAAGATGACCTCTCGCGAGGACGTAAGGGAGCAATGCCTACGTAAGCGGTCGGTCTCCCCGGTGGATCTCATTGTTGTTTTTTCTCTGCTCTTGTCGCAAGCTAAAGTTACCCGTGACGGGGGCACCGATTTCAATTTCCAAGGCTCCATGTTGTCGTTGCCGATCATCTCTGGTGTTCCTGTAATCTTGCTCCCCCTTTGAGGCAAGCATTGCGCTCCTGATATGCCTGTGTGTATAAAAAAGGGACATTCGCCAGCGCACACTACTGCACAACTGCAATAATGCCCCACGTTATGTATGGGAACAGAGCAATTGTGTGACGCTGGCGACATGCCGCTTGATATGAGGGAGTTGGCGATCCCAGGCAAGCCACTGGGGTCACAGCACCCGGGGGCCCGCTAGGGTGTTGAACCTGGATGACGGTGACAGTGTGTTAGATAGCGTAGGCTCACTGTATTTCGTTTCCGAATAACTTGTTTTCAGGGCTCGGGACGGGGGGATCATCATCATGTTCCAGGGGCTCCCGACGTCTTCGGCCATTTCACGGCCGGCACTGTCGAAAGGTCGGTCTCGGATACCGTCAATGAGGACCCACTGTTCTCCTGCCGTCAGGGGGCCGCGTACCTGCAGCAGAAGCAGAACAGCCACTGGCGACTCGGCGCCCTGACGCCACTGCGGATGGGCGGGGAGTCTTTCCCCTTTATTTACTTTCCCTTTCTGGTGCTTTGCTTGTTCAAGCAAAACCCATTCCATCGCTTCCGTTGGCCGGCGTCTCTTGGTGCACCTCCACCGGAAACCCGGGGGCCCTGGTCTCGTGCCTTGCATGAAGAGCTCATAACCTGCGTCTCTGGCTCTCTGCCATGTGACTGGTCAGGGGGTGGAGGACCTCGTTGTGCATCTTGGTTCGCCGAGTTATGCGAGACCGTGTGCTCTGTCACTCACGCACACAACAGCCGCGATGGTTCTTGAACCGTTATCTTTTGGCTGCGACTGGGTGCCGTCACCGGGCGCTAACGGGGTGGCGAGAGACGATGGGTACTCTTTGGGAAATTAAACGTTCATGTTTCTTTTTTGGGTCGACGGCTCCAGGCACGGATACGTCTGGGCGTACGCAGGCAGGTATCTTCAAAGGTGAGGCTGGGAGACTTGTTGATGGCTGTGGTCAACCATCTGCTGCCATGATTCAGCCTTTTT
Source organism: Fusarium virguliforme (assembly GCA_020883615.1). NCBI lineage: Eukaryota > Fungi > Ascomycota > Sordariomycetes > Hypocreales > Nectriaceae > Fusarium > Fusarium virguliforme. The sequence continues at coordinate 5,708,679 of JAJHJD010000002.1, forward strand.
GTGCAAACATCCTGGTTCTTTGCAGGGCTTCCATGACGGAGATGCCCTCCCCCCTCGACCAAGGCCAGGCCACAAACCCCTTCCTGGGATCCAGCAGGATGCCCCGAAAATGCTTCTCGAGGCCCACCCCAATCTCTCTTGGAGGAGCAACTGGAAGGGGCCTGGAAATGACCGGGGGGCCCTCACAAACCACCAATGGATCCAATCATGGGCCAGACGAGAACCCAACTGGTGTCACTCTCGCTCCGTCTCGTTCCCCTGATTAGGGATCCATCCAATGAGCAACGGCGAAGCTCACCGTCTAGGATGGGCGGGATCCATGGATCTGATCCATCCCCTGCGCTGCGCTGCATGGTCAGGCCAGTCATTAGCCTGCTATAATCGATATTGTTAGAGGGTACATCGCGGTGCAGCATACGCGGACAGTGGGTGTTGGACCCGGCCGGGGCCTGGGGCATGGACGGGCGTGGACGCTGCACTGGGGGAAGGCGCTGCTGGCGCTGGGACACCACGCACCTGCCCGCCTCAGTCCAGCCCATTCAGCGCCAGGTGCCTGCCAGCCCGTGCAGGAGGAACGTTCCCAGCTGGGCCTGGTCTCCCGCCTCGCTCCACCTCCATCCAACCTCCACCACCTCCATCTCTTCTTCCTCTCCTCCTCTCCATCGTCGTTCTTTCTCTCGTTCTCCAACTGTCGACAGACCGAACGACGACAGGATCCTTCTGTTTCCTCCTCTCCCCAGAAGCTGCCTGCCAGCGGGCTCGTCATTCTTTTAGCCTTGCCTTAATACCGAGTCTTGATTTTCAAGCTCAAGTCATTCGTTTCTTCTTTGGGTCTGCTCTTGGCCGTTTACCGTCCGGCGACCTAGTCCTTCTTTACACAACGTTATAAGCCCTTCACTAGCAATCGCTCGCTGGCTTCTTTGGCACTTTTGACAGCCTCGTTTCGACCTCGCGGTGCCCCCTTCGCTTCTGCGCTTCTCTCGATCCCTCCGACGAAACGATTCAAGATCCCCCGAGCGGCTTATCAACATTGGAGACTATCCCGACGTGTACCAGCCGTCTGCCAACTTTGTCGCCAACTGTAAATCTTAATGATCAGGACAGTTGTGTTTGGATTTTAATTCGACAATTCTTAATATCTTTCTACGCCATCTCGAGAATTTGTTGTGGAGGAAAACCGCCACCGTCAACATCCTTGTTTTCAAAGCTCTGTACTTGCATGCGCCAACACTGCAACTACACCACGCACCATGGAGCTCACTCACTACGGAGGCTACCGCCTCCAGCCCCGTATCAATCTTGGCCGAGAGGTCACACCGGTTCCGCCCGACAGGACAGAGGAGCCTCCGACTGGCGTCTTTCATCGACTCTTCGCGAGGTCATCCGAAGACAAATGCAAAGAAACGCCCGACTCCAACACCTGCGAGAAGCCTGTCGGGGGAAACCTGACTGTGCCCATCGTCATCGTTATTGTGTATGCCATCAACTACACCCATTTGAGCAGTGCGGTTGGTGAACCTTGAGGAATGAATTGCTGACTATTGCTGTGTAGTATTGCCCTCTTGCTCATCGCATGTCTTCTGTTCTACCTTCACCGTAGAAATGTCAAAAAGGTCAGGATGGAGGATGCCCGTGATCCTCACAAGAGCTTGGATTTTGGACTAGGCGATCAGAAGAAGTCAGGCCGCAGAAGCATCTTCATGGGTGGAGGCGGCGAGAAGGCTCTCCATCACAAGCAGAGCCAGCTCTCGATGGACATGAACCTCTCATCGCCTTACCTCCTGCCTCCAGGTTTGCAGCAATCGCAAGAGTCACTTCATTCTTTGGCCAGGTCTCTCGGTAATGATAGCCAAGACCCTTACCAGTATGTTGCGACCTATACGCATAGCGAGACCGGCTCCGTGCGGTCCTTTAACCCCAAGGAATCGTCCTCGCTGTATACTAAATCAAGCAGCAAACGTACATCTGGTGGACAGGATCCCTCCCAGAGGATGCCTCCCTCGCGTATGAACTCGCTCCCTGAGACGCCCACCTCGGCCACAGACTCCAAGGTCGATCCCTTCGCCACGCCCAAACTCCCTGAGCCGACTCACCAGCAAAACTTTCCCGTCGAATCTGAAAAGATGAAGCCTCATACCGCCTCCATCGTCCCAGAGATTGGCGTCATCTCCGACTTTGACGAGAAGCGCGAAGGCTCACCGGTTCAGCAGCCCCCAGCGGCCAGGACCAAGAGCCCTGGCTTTGAGTTTGAGCTTCCCTCCTTTACTCAGACATCAGACACTGCTCAACCCGCCAACAAGGACAATCAGCCTACTGGTCTTGGACTGAACTTTGACTTTCCCAAGCCCAATTCCCCGACTGTTTCCGATGCTCCTCGCTCTGCTCCCCTTCCCAACCAAGATCGACAAAGCGACGGCTCCCACTACCAGCCCTACCAGCCTGCCATTGACATCGCTGACTACTACGGGGATGACGACGACGAAAGCCGCGGCCGCACCATGCAGCGAAAGTCATTCTTGCCAGACCAGGCTCAGCCGCACGGCCTGGGAGTTCCTCAGCAGGATAACAAGAGATTGTCTGTCGGATTCCGCCCTCTGCCCCCGGATGAGATCACCGAGTCTGAGGATCCCGAGTACCGTGCCAACCGTATTCGATCCTTCTACAAGGAGTACTTTGAGGACACCAAGGAGGCACCGCCACCCATGCCTCCCATGCCCCCAATGCAGCGAGGCAATGGAGGCCCCGGCCAGTACCACGACGACTACAGCCACCAAGGCAACCTCGGTGAGGCGGCGGCCTACTTCGACCCCGAGTCCAATGCCTTCGTTATGCCCTATGCTGAGCCGGTGACTCGCCGTGCAATGACACCCCCGCCTGCCGGCCGCTTCCGGGGCGGTCCCGGCCCCCGCGGTCCTCGTGGTCCCCACGGCCCTCATGGCTCCATCGGCGGTATGAGTGCCCAGAGCGGACCTAGAGGACGACCCCGTGCCGGTTCCGCCCTCGGCCCTCGACCCGACTCCTCGGCCTCAGCGAGAATGCGCCAGCCACCCATGAAGAGACTTCCTCCACCTGCTCCTCTCTCCACGCTCCCAACCCCCTCCAAGCTCAAGGATGACTCGTTTGCCTTCATGAGCGCCATCGACTTTGCGCCTCCTGACCGTATCCGAGACAACGTCGCCGGCCGCTCTCAGAGCCCCTTTGGCGAGAGGCGACCCTACTCGCCAACTGTGCCCGCGGCTGTACCCCTCGTCACTGCCTTTGACGACCTCGCTGCTCTCCAAGCCCGTAAGTACATCTGGTAAAGTCTGATGATTGGATGCTAACTTGGCATAGTCACTTGCTGCGCAAGTCTGGTACCTTCACTGGCCTGGACTTTGCCCCTCCCAAGAAGTTCAAGGACTCGGACACGATGAGCGATGCGGGCAGCATCAGGAGTAACAAGAGCGGTATCTCGCAGGCCCAGCTCGGCGCCATTCGCGCTGGAGCTGGACGTGTGAGCCGCCTCCCTGGCGACACGGTCTTTACGCAGACGTCTATGCAAGACACACTCAAGCCTTCGTGGGGCATTCGGCCTTGATCAAAGGTAGCGAGCAGCGCATCCTGTCTGAAGTTTCGGACAGTCTTTTGAGCGTTGCTTTTGTGGCATTGCATTACTCACACAGCGTGCGCCGGTTCTTGACAATTCTTTGGACTTTCTTCGCTTCACGGGCGCATTTCAGGGTCATGACGACTTGCGATTTTCATCTTTCACATTCTTGGGCAACATGCAGGGCTTGCATATAGAAGGTTTTGGAAAACCACACGACAAACTAGATGACGACTACTGGCTTGGACGACGTCTAGCCATTGTATATAGGTCAATTGGATGTGGTGCTATCATCTTAGCATCACCATCTTGTTTCTACCACGGACACTGAACCAGATTGATGTGACTGACGTTGACGTACGAGCGATTTTGATGACTGCCGTGGGGTGATTGGAGCAGATACACGGCAGGCATGGTCCGAGTCTTGGCCTGTCGTATTCTCAGATGGGCAGTTGGGACTTGAATCAACGGCTCGTGTAGTCGGCATATCCGTGCCAGAGAATCGAGTTTCTACTCCAGAGGGACATGGGACTTGGAAAGCTGATGGCAACACGAAGAGGCGAACGAATGAGGCAGGACTGGCGGGACGGATATGCAGCTTTCAGCAGCGCCTACTCCAAGTTTTGAAAGATCAGCAAAGCCAGCGTCTAATCGAGGCGCTGTTCCTGGGGCGATACGACAGCGGGCAAAGAGCGACACGCGATCAGATTCCTATTTTTAGCGGGCCGTCATGGCCTCCACGGCTGGCTCGCGGCTAGCGTGGGCTGGGCTGGGGGATAGATGATGCGTGGAGAATTGGGCCAGGAGCTGGGTTGAAGGCTTGAGATCTCAGATACGGGAGGGCATGGGCTCGTCTGGGTTTGATAGAGTTGAAAGGGTCTCCAAGATGAATGTGGCGGGTGATTTACTACAACGTAGTATGAGGACTGCCAAGTCGATGCTTGATTGGAGTAATAGAGTGAGCTGTTAACGGTGTACAGGGATCCAGTCTGTGTGGTGAGGATGATTTATGGGAGCGAGATTATGGCTGACGGGGTCTCTCGTTAAAACCCCTTTGCTTTTTGGGAGAACCAGGTGGCAGGTGGGACAAGAGAAGGACTCGAGCCGTCTTTGTCTTTGAGCCATCCATGTTTTAGACTCATCACTTGGTCTAAAGATCTAGATTTCTCCCGGCCACGGAGCTTGTCATGGATTCGGCCTTGACCGGGGGGATGGCAGCGTTGCATCACAACGGCGATTCAGGGCGTGACTCCGAGATTAGATGGTTCTTTGTCTGCATTATCTGAGCCGAAACCGGTTTGTTCTTATTTACTAGAAATCATGTGCGATTTTGCAATTCTGAGAATGAGTAGACGACGTCGGGACCATGACATTCCAGTGCGGGTAACGGTAAATTGGAAGGGTCTTCTTGGTACTGATTGAATGCCAGCTGGGAAATTATCCCGCCCTCATCATGATGACGTCTCGTGGAGCTGGAGATGGGGTGGTGAAACGACGATTGACGCCGTGTTAGGGTTCAACGAGGGCTTTCTTTTCTCTTTTTCACAAGCTCAACAGATTTTTTTTATTCTGCATGATTGGAGAGTATCATGATAATCAAAAAGCTTATAGTGTAGCCTAGTCAGCATGGGAAATGATGTCTCTATGGGACTATTGACGTGTGCATATATATTAGCTGTAAGGGAGGGAGGGGAATCCCATGTTGTGTGTGAATTACTGCGCCTGCGCTGCAAGAGGCAGCCTTGGTGGCTGGTGTAATCGTTTTGCTCTGTTGGCATTCTCTGAGAGGTATTCGATAATAGCCCCCTCGGCGTGTAGGACGTCGACAATGACAATCCAGAATGTGGCATTTCTCGTCAGCTGCTCGTCAAAGGGTGGGTAGATTCTTCACAGCCTCGTTGGGCCTCGTATCGATTCGGGGGCTACATGGCGCTAGAGACCGGGGAGGAGATCCAGAACCGGGCAGAGGCCGCCGCAGAACAACCAACTCAACCCCTGCAGGATGGGATGGGGACATCCCATGTGGGTGATGGATGGGATCGAGATAGAAGGGGATTGGTACCTGTGTTACGGTGGCGGAGGAGGTGAGACCCAAAGTACCTCGAGCTTGATGGACTGGCCTCTCGTACCTGAAGACACGGAAAGGTACCCGAACGGCCGACGACGATTTGCTGCTGCTGGTTGTTGCTTGCTGCGGATGGCTCATTGATGATGTTCAGGAGCAAGAGCATATCCATGTGCCACACTCCATCTGTTCTCTTGGTTGCACTCTATTTTTTCACCGTCTCTCTTCGTCTCATTTTTCCTTTTCCCTCTCTCTCACACAATCTCTCGTCAAATCTCATTCTCCCTGATTGCTCGTGAACCGTTAGCAGAGCATCGCGCCTCTTACCGAAAGCAAACAAGACACCACCCGTCTAATTCCAGCTCTCGCGCGCGCCTCCGTTCCCGTCAGAGGAAAAGCCGCCGCCCGCCCGCCAGCCCGGCTCTTTTTCTCTCTCTCAGCTCTTCCTGACGCAAATTAAGCTTGCTCGACTAGCTGAAACTGGAAGCTGGCCTTGGAAAGAAGGAAAATACCTAGGCAAAGGCCAGGTCCCTAACTAAAAGTCCCCAATAACGGCCTCCACCCGCGCGTGCCCGCCCGCCCGCTAACAAGGCCCTTACTGTTGGGCCCCCGGCACTGGGAAGGAAGAAAAAAAAAGTGCAGTGGACTCCAGTGCTTGTGTTTATTGTCTCGGCCTGGCACCACCAACCACCCCGACCCGACCTTTTACCCAGGCCCAGGCACACGCTCTCAACTTCTCTCAACCTCTCCTCATACATCCACAGGCCGACTTCGAAACACCACCCGTTCGTGATTGACTCGCCCCCGCGACGAATCGCCTTGTCGCCAGATTCGCATTCTCGAGACAAGGGGAGAAGCAGATCGGTTAGACGCTCTCCAAAAGGTACGTTGCTTGTATCACGATACTTGTGCATTCTGCCATGCATTCGCCCGTTGTCATCCCTCCACGCGACCTTGTCCCCAGTTTCTGGGAGACTCCTGATCCGCAACCATCGCCAATATTGTCCCCCTCCCCATTCCGCACCCATCGCGCTTAGATGGCCTATCCCATCTCGCCGGCTCCCTTCTTGTTAATGGCCTTTGCTCCTATCCCATTGCTGCTGCTGCTCCCCTCGTCCTTGTCTACATCACCCCATCGTTGCACCTCTCGGCTGTTCAACAAGCATCCTACTCGACCCAAGTATCGTCGTCCCGCTGACATGTTCCTCAATCCTAGACAGCTCCCTAGAGTGAACACGCCCGGCTTCGTCATGTCCAACACTACGGGCCAGGGCAACTTGCCCACCGAGGCGGCCTCGGTTCCCAACGCTGAGCCCTCGTCCCCTGCCGACGACAACAACACCGAGGACAACAACAACGACAACCAGTCGTCTGCTGCCAACCCTCCTGCTGCTACCTCCGATGCCGCCGACCCTGTGCCTACTTCGGATGCCAACGACAACAAGCCGACCGCTTCCGACGATAAGGAGAGTGAAGCTCCAACAGAGGCTCCCAGCCCCTCCGACAACAAGCCCAGTGCAACCCAACCCAATACCGCAGAAGAAACAAAGGCCGCGCCGTCACCCTCCAGCGACACAAAGCCTTCGCCGACGGAGAACAAGCCCGAATCTCAACCCACTCAACCCGATGCGCAACCGACTACTGAAGAGTCAAAGCCGTCTCCTACGAACGACAACAACGATGACAGCTCTACCGAAGACAGCTCGCCATCTCCCTCCGAAATCACCACATCCCAAATTCTATCCACAGTCGTTACAGTCACAGGCACAAACGGCCCGGAAACTAGTGTAGTCTTGGTGACGGCTGTCAGGACTCAAAGGGTCACCGCTACTGAGCAATCCACGTCGGCGACGAGTTCCGATGATGCCGAGGCCATTGATTCTTCCAAGAGCGGCGGCGGAGGTGGTGGCCTGGACCAGAAGAGCAAGGTCGCCATCGGTGTCGCCGTCCCCATTGCTGCTATCGCTCTCCTCGCCCTCCTCGGACTGTTCTGGTGGAAGAAGCGCAAGACCAGGAGGCAGGCCGAGGAGGAGCGCCGCAAGGAGGTGGAGGACTACGCCTACAACCCCAATGCCGACCCCACGATCCCTGCTGTTGGAATGGCGGACGGCGGCTACGAGATGAGGGAGGATGGCTCTTCGGGTTACCGTGGTTGGGGCAACACCACCATCGGCTCGACCGGACGGAAGGCCTCCACCACCATGTCTGGTGGCGTCAATGGCCAAGCTTATTCGGACGTCGCCTCCCCGACCCGGGGTAACTTTTCAGATGCACGATCGGGTGAGCCCCTGATGGACGGCTCGCACTCTCCAGAGGGCGAGATCCTGGGGGCCATGGGTCCTTCTGTTGCCAACAACCGTGGCGCTGATGTACACCGTGGACCTTCAAACGCCTCCTCTTCATACAGCGCTGCTGCCCGATCCGATGCCTCTGACCCCATGGGAGTACCGTACGGTGCCGGTGGCTCGTACTACGATCAATACACCCAAAACCCATACAGCGACAACGTACCACAACAAGCCGTCATCCGAGACAACCCGGCTCGTCGAAACACGCGCATCGAAAGCCCCTCTCACTACCCTCAGCAGAGCGCCGGTATCTCTCAAAACTTTTAAACCACCTCTCTTCTCTACTGCGCTTATCACGCTCGCTGGGTCACCCACCGCTTTTTTTACCTTTCCTTTGTAAACTGCAAAGATACCCGCATCCTGTCGAAAGTCTCTCGCTAGGAGGTGGTGGACTGCACTGGCTGGCATTTGAAAAGAAGAAATTCAACGGCGTCTTGCTTTGTTTTTGAGAGGCATCTTTACCTCGACAAGTTACAACAAACCTAATCGCTCACTTTTTTTACTGGAGATTTGGGAGTCTTCAACAAGTGTTCTGTACCATCAACATTCAGATAGAGCATTCTTTTTCCCTTTTCTTCTTTTTTTTTGTTTGTCTTTTTTGTTTCGACAACAACCAAGAGGCGGTTCTTGAACCCCCTCTTCTTTTTATCCCCTTGATTTATCTACGCTTATATCATGAGATGGAATTTGTACATGCGATGAACGGCAGATCAAAGCCTCGAGGCTTTCTTTTATCCAAGATGAGATTCAAAGGAGGGGCTGTACGTCAGCCTCGGTAATAGTTGTGTTGAGAAGGAGAGAGAGAGATGGTGAAAAAAGTCAAAAGTATGGGGTTGAAAGCCTCGGGTTGATTGAATCTGTTGGTGGATGTGAGATGGACTTTTTAGAAGAGTTGAATGATGTTTTGATTTGGGTCTATAGAGGTACATAGCGAGCGAACTGGAAATAAATGTGTTTTTATATCTGAGCTGTCATCCATGGATCACTATTTTCTGTCGAAAGAGGCTGTCACCACCGGCCATTCAATCTGCAGATATTCATTCACCCTTTGGATCGCCAACTAATAATGGCTGAATGGTCTCAATTCTGGTATTTAGACAATAAAGTAATGCATTTTTGTACAACTCAAGACAACAGTGACGATGCGATGCATGTGCGCGCCAACGCCCCTGATAAACTCACAAACCAACGCCCTCGCAAATACTCGAAACGATATCTCAGTAACAAACAAGCAAGCAAGCACATGGCCGGTGCTAAACTCCAATCCGTTTCCAACTCCCAGCTCAAAGCAATATCAGGATCCTCCGGCCAAACAGCCCGGTGATCTTACACCCCACTGAAAGCATCTCTCAACGCCTGCTGCTCCTTACGCTTCTTCTTCTCTGCCCACTCCCGGCTCGCGATCCTAGAACGTTCTGCCGCTTGCTCCCGCGCCAACCGAGTGGCAGCTTCGCGCTCTCGTCTTTCCCGCTCTCTATCGCGGGTAAAGCTGGTCATGTCCTCTGGAAGATCTCCTTGCCACGGAGCTTGAGTTGCTGCGCTTCCTCGGCAGTGAGCGTAGCCCGCTTTCCGCCAGCACTTCCTCCCGATGTCGAGGTGCCCCTGCTTAGGTCTTCTCGTGATGTCGCCGTGGAAAGCCGGCCGCGACCCTGGAGAGGCTTGGCCTCCAAAGAAGGGGCCGCTCGTGTGCCGGCAACAGACAATCGCTTCGGCTTGTTCTCTGCGTGTTTCGCTCCGTCACCTTCTTGTGGAAGTTTGCCCTGTCGCGCCAAGCTGGCAATGGTCTCTCGCGGGATGCTACTCGGCGTGATACTAGTCCGCACGGGTCTTGCCTTGAACTCGCGCTTCTTCTGGTTCTCTTCCTCTTGCGCCTTGAGGCGGGCTTCACGCTCCTCTCGCTTCCGGCGAGAAATGGCTTCTCCTGGAAGCTCAAAGTTGGCCTTGGTGGGTGGCTTACTAGACTTGGGTCTCGGGGGAGGCACATAAACTTTCTGAGATTCACTCTGTTGAGAACGACGAGCCTCACGCTGTTCCTTGAGTCGTCGGGCGACGGCCTCACCGGGAAGCTCAAAGTTGGGAACGGTTGGGGGTTTGGTAGACTTGATGGGTGCCTGGAGTGAAGCCGAGTGAGAGTTGGATAGTCTACCCCGTGAAGGCTGCGACCTGAGCTTGGGTGCGCCCTCTGGTGCTTCATCCTGCTTCTTGTCGCGGAACACGAGAGAGGTCGATCGACGAAGCGATTGTGTCGACTTTGCCGATGGCTTGACACGAACTGTAGCAGACATGCCGGCTATCGAGACTCTCTTTGAGATGGTTGCCTTCTTGCCCGTGGATGGTGGCTCAAGATGCTTGGTACTGGAGCTGCCATTGCCTGGAGAGGCAACTGGTCGTGATTGAGTGACGGCATTGATAGCCTCAAGCTCATCTTCGAGCTTGTCAAGCTCCTCTAGAGAGTCCTCGATACGAGGCACCGAGAAGGATCCGTTCCTTGAAGAGCCGCTGTAGCCGCTGCTCCTCTCGCTTATCAAGGAGATGGATGGTGAGACGGCCTGCTCTGTCACCTCCACCACCTCAGGCACCTTCAGTGGTGTGCTTTGGTGGGACTCATAGAGTGGAGGAGGAGCCAACGACATGTTGAGCTGGTGGTTCAGTAGCTGAGAGCAATCGAAGCCCAGAGACGAGCATTCAGGGAGCGTCAAGGGAGTCGCTAGAAGCGTGAATGTGTCAGTCGAAGGAATGGCGGGGGATTGGGGGATGTTTCGCGCGACAGCAGGTTGCAGCCGTAGACTTTGGTCTCATTCTCGCCATCGTCGGAGGAGCCGTGGTCGCTGGCGTAGCTCGCTGATGTCGGGCAGGCTAGTAGCCAGTCGAACTGACCTGCCAAGTGGTAGCTGTATTGTTTTTGGGACGAGGCCCCAGCCTCTATGTTGAGCAATGGATGGTTCTCGTCGTTTATGACTATTTCGGTTGCGTCAGTATGTCATGACCAACAAGCTGATATGGCACTGGAAACGACAATCGTGGGATTGATGCCAAAACTAACCTTTGTGTGACTGGCGGCAGAGTGAAGAGGTCGAGCCAGCAGTCCCAGCAGACCTTGGAATGGACAGAATGGTCGACTCCTCCAAAACCGCATCGAGTGGCTCAAAAGTGTCCAAGTCGAGTTGGGGGCGACGTCGAAAGCCGCGGGACAGGGAGGCTCTAGACTTGACGGGACCGCCCTCTGGGTCTTTGTCGAGGAATGAGTCCGAGACTTGGGCGTACTGGGGGAAGCTCTGGGCAAGAAACTTGTTCTGGATGTGATCAACCGACAGCTCTTGAAGCTTCCCTCTCACGGCCGGAGAGGAAGAGGGGATCGAGGAGGGAACTGAATTGGAGTCGACATAAATATCCTGGCTCGTCACGGGCCCCGGGCAGGCCAGGGCCGTGGCCGTGGCGCGTTGGACTCGGGGTTGGCCCATGGCTTTCCGAACAATGAGCCTCGCGCGGCGAGTCGCTGATGGGCCTCGAAGCAGGTCTTGATGGGTCCTCGGGAGCCCTTGCGAACCCTGGGAACGTGGGATACCGGGGCTGTGAGAGGTCCAGAGACAGAGACACTCAGATTGGGGCGCCACCAGCGTCCGGTAGAACAGGGGAAAGGTCAGGGAGCAGAGGTGCAATTTCGCAGATGAGCAGGGATGCTGAGCGCCGGCCGACAGCGGGGCCCCTTGTCTAACTTGTGCTCGGGAATGAGGTATGCTTGCTTGATTGCTCGCGCAGGCTCTTGAGGCGATTGAGCTGTGAGATGATGGATCGATAAAGACGAAGCAGCCAAAATACCTAGCAATGGTGGATGGTGGAGATGTTGAAGAGGAGAGAAAGCGGGTGTCGAGCAGTGCGAGGCTAGAAAAACAACAAACAAACAGAAACAACCACGGCAACCGCAGCTGTGTCATCCACCTTCCTGCAGTGCAACAACGTCCATCGTCACTGCCATTTCATCATTCTTATATAGACGAGTCCCCTCTTCTATCGCAGCATCCAAAGGGAGCCGGCGAAACCTTCTCCTCATCCGGCTCCTCTTGGCAGTTTCATTCCACACAAAACATCAACTCCGAGTTGGGTAACTGCAAGTTGTTGACTCGCAACTTGACGGGCTGCTCGGGTTCATTAGCTGCTTCCTCGTCCGAGGTCATTCTCATTGGCCAAACCATCTCGCCGTGGCTCCAGAGCGGGAGACCCGCAGTAGCATCTGCACCCCGAATTCATAGTGCACGCACATGCACAACACAAGATCCACCAGTTGGCGAACGCTACCTCATGTACATTCAACCTCGAGTCGTCTCTAGAGATCAATTGACGTTGATTTGTATCATGAGCAACGCAAAATGGCAATTCACAGTATGGTTGACTTGAGGAACCAATTTTTGGAATCTTGGTCAGGTGGCACTGGAAGAAGCCGCGTGGTAAGGGGTAAATCAGGAACCATGCAGCCACTTCCATTCCTTGCAAACGCCAACACAACTCTATCAACCTTATCAAAGCAGACGTGTTCCGGCCGGGAGGATACCTCTGTATCGAACAGCGCGATTTCATTCAAGTTAATCCTCTTGGTCGTGAGCCACCAGTCTTCCTCTCTGCCTGGTGTTGCAGGTATCTGTCCAGCAAAGCTGAGTGGCTGTAACCTTTCCAAGGCTACAACACCATCCCGAACCCATCGGAACCTTGAGTGCAATCCCGGATCCAACACATATTGACAGCCAAGGGCCGTGAATACGAGGGCTCAACTAGCCATCGCGCAATTTTTTGCCAATCGTCACGTCAGCTGTCGTCAAGATGCATTGTCTTGGTTGACCTGGATAGGTAGGGAGATACCCTATAGGGCGAATGAGTTCATCTCGGAACTGCGCTGGCTTGGAGTTGCCTTCTTGGTACATCGCCCATAAGCGGTCCAGCTGATTGATACTGAGTCGTGAAGTGGGCAACTAGTTGCCAAAGTGACGTATCTGGCGTACAGCCGCTGCGATTTTGATCGGCTGTGATTGCGGAGACGTCTCGGAAGGACCATTAACTTTCGTAGATATTAGAGCATCTCAGCCCTCACGCGCCTCCTCCTCAGCGGCAGCCTCGGCAGCTTCCGCTTGCGCCTGTAATGCCGGTGCATGTTCCGTCGGGATTCGTACTAGAGTCTGGGGAAGCGGCCCTGTTTCGTCTTGGGACTCCTCGGCTGGAGCGTTGGCGGCCGTCTTTGCAAGTTTGGCTGTTCAAAACACATCAGATCCATGCTCTTTCGTGCGCCGTGTCAAAACATACATGAAGCCATGTTGATGGCACGTAGCACGTTATGCCAGTTTCCAACAACCGCCGCAATAGCTGGGTAGCAAGAGTTAGCCAAAGCACCCCGTCAGCGGTAGCTGTGTCATGTACCCTCCGTTCCGTCGGACAGCGTAGATAGCTTCTGCTCAAGAGCCTCCATTTGTGTAGCAACCGCGGCGCTCAGATCTCGAAGTTCTTTCAGGTTCTCAAGCTCGGCCTTCTTTTCCTCGATGCGCGCCAAGAGCGCCGGTGACTGTCCGCTGGATGTGGCCGAGGCGCTCGGGGTGCGCATATGAGACGAGAAGGATCGCGTAGGGTAGGACATGATGGCGGTTCACGAGGTTCAGGAAGCCATTCGCGTGTCTTGTCGTCGACTCGAATATCGCGTCTCTGCATGACTGACCATGGTGGGGTTGAACCGAGGGGTTGCCAGAATGAGCTGGCACCCCGGCAACGGGTGGGCCGAGAAGAAGCATTTCGCGCTATGACAAAAACGGTCAAAGTAAATAATGATTCAACCAGAAATTCCATTCGCAGACCGACACTTGACAACACCCTTTGACTTGACCAAGACAAACCCGCCGCCCTCGACAAACTCCACAGCCAAAGTACCCAGACCGATTGCTCACCGCCTCTGCATTATGAGCTATGGCTAGGTTGAATGAACCCCCGTGTCCATGGACAGCCTCGAAACACGTAAGTCGCAGCTCAGGAACTCTTCCTTTGACATCCCTTGGCGCGAGCTCACCATGTCCCTCGATCTAGTTCGAAAGAAGCTGCTGCGCCAGAACCGTGACCTCGCCAAGTCAAACAACGTACGGGCCCTCCGAATCCGAGAGCTCGAGAATGACTGCGCCTTCATGTTGTCCGAGAACCTCGAGCTCCGCGGCCGCATCCTGGAGCTGGAGAAGGAGCTGGAGGACAACGACGCCAGGAGGATCGCCGACCACGCACTGGCGATCAAGGACAAGCTAGAGTCTCAGCTCACAGAATGGGGCACTCTTCTTGCCGGTCTTGGTCTGGAGCCTCCCATGAAGCGACATTCCCCTCGTCCTCGAAAATCACAACAGAAGCCGAGGTTGAGCTTCAGCTCTGCCCGACCTAGTCCCTCTCAACGCCGACTACGAGACATTGCTCGAGAGATTGAGGAACTAGGCCACATTTCAGAAACCAAGGCATATCCCCGACAGTCAATGAAGTATGTCACAGAGCTCCCCTTGAAAGGAAAACAGACTAACACGCTCACAGCCCTGAGGAAATTCTTGCGCTCCGATCAGTCGCCGATGAACCCGAATCGCCCGATACTGTTGACTCCCCTGAGCTTGGTCCTCCTCCCATGTCACAGTTCATCGATCACGACCCGGTCAAGGTCGACTCGCCCAGCCGGTCGCGTCCTACTCCGGTCCAAGAAAGCCCCAAGTCGAAGCTTTCGCCACCCGAAGCCCTTGAATCACCACACAGCCGCAAGACCATGCCACGATCCCCGTCACCGGAAAAGAAGAAGGCGGTGGTAGTCGAACCCCAGGAGCCGCAACCGGAGACCATCGTAGCAGAGAAGAAGGCCACCGAAACGAAGCCACTTGAAACCAAGGCGCAAAGCGCTCCCTTGGTTGATACCTCATCCATTCAACCCACCAAGACCGGATCGAAGCGAAAATTCGCCGCCAGAGACGACATGGGAACTGTCAGGCCTCAGAAGATGAGCAACGAAAACGAAAACACTCGAACTATTGCCGAAAAGCCATCGATCCGTGAAAAGGCTGGAGGCAGGACGCTGAAGGAGCTCACCAGCATGAGAAAGGAAGCTCGTGAGAAAGCAACCGCGACGGGCACAAGGAAACCCCTCGCGGCCAAGAGCACCAACGACGATATGAGCTCGCCAAAGAAGTCATCCAAGCCGGTGGCCCTGGATGAGGTTGCTGCAGTCAAGGCTGATCTTGTCAAGTCCAAGGCGTCTCAAGAACGATCCAAGACAAAGTCAAGAGCCCCGCCTCCTATCACCATCGAGGCTGTACTTGACCCTGAGCCTACTGCACCAGCCGTCACTGAGATGCCTTGTGGGCTCGGAACACCCCTCACCCAGCAGGTCCTCCTGTCTCCAACCTCGCCGGATAGTGCCGTTTCGAGCGAGGCAGGATGTGGAGGAACCCCTCCACCCATCGACCTCAATGCGAGCCGGGAGCCACCAAGGCCCAGCAGACGGAGTAGGGCAGCAGTCAGCTACGCGGAACCGAACCTGCGAGACAAGATGCGGCGACCCACCAAGGAGCTACTCGACGCGGTGTCTGGTGAGGGCAAGCATGCTCGGCGATCCAGCGCAGCCGATCTGCCTGTCCCCGACACTGTCAGAGTGAAGCGCGAGAATGATGCTGGAGACTCTTGGAAGAAGCTTCCTCAAGCAGATGCCGAGAACGAGCCCGGAAGTATCCCCGCTAGCCCACTGGCCGGAAAGGGGTCACCCCCAGAGCTTCCTAGGTCTGTCGCCGTCCGAGGGGGAAGACGGTCCCCTTCAATTGCTCATGACCTCGCCACGGACCGCGAAACGAGTCAAGACAGGGACATCAAGGAAGAGTCAACCGCCGAGTCGACTGGTCTGAGCGAAGTGGACGTGTATGATTTCACACCCTCCTCACCCCAGCCCGAGATACCGGCACCAGTCGAGACCAAGAAGAGGACGGGCGGCCGGCGAGCTACTCGACGTGTGTCAGCGGCCGTCCACAGCGAGGAAGGCCTTGCGATACGAGAACGAGCCTCATCAAGGCGAAGGAGTATGATGCTGTAATGAAATGCATGTCTTGCAATAGCCGGAGTTTTTTTCTATTAGAGCATTTGGGCGTTTTCGGGAGTCTGTTGCTTGTTCAGCGCTGATGGCTTTTTTGATGAGGAAAAAAAGAGTCAGGCTGGTTACATGCCCAAAGATACCTCTACACCAAGCGATGGAACGTTGTTGTTTTTTTCTTCTTCTTCTTTCATTTTCTTGTCTCTCTCCATGTTTGTATTTACACTTGATTCCGTGTTGGATACCTCACATGCACCCAATTAAGAGACCATGTTGACAGTCCCGCCTAGCTACATGATGCATGCCGGATATGAATGAGCCTCTTTTTCGATGAGTGTGTGCTCCTTGAAGCTGTGATGGGGTATAGATTCTTGTGGTCTTGAATGCGTCGCTGAATGTCTTTGGAGTGGCATCTTTCTGCTGCCCTCTCACGTCCACCTCATGATGCTGATCCTCCTGATGGCTCGACTGGCTTTGTGTATGTCACCTTCTCCACCGCTACATTCTCATTCCCCTTGTCGTCCTTTCGTAATTGGTAGACGTAGAGTGTGAGAGAGATTCCCTGGACCTAATGACACCGTTAGTATGCATCCCTCTACAACACGAGCGGCTCAACACCTACATCCATCAAGCAGAAGCTCGGCGTCGGCTCCTCGCCCTCCTTGTCCCATGTTCCAGGGAACGCGCCGGTCGCGCTGCCGGGGTTCACAAAGAACTTGTCCATGTACTCAAAGGCGTCGAAGCGGTGAGTGCCGCCCCAGCAGAGGACGTCGACATCGAGCTTGTTTGCCTCTGCGAGGAGCAGGTCGGGCTCGTTGGAGACGAGGGTGAAGCCCTCGAGGAAGCCGACCCGGAGGCTGCCGTGGGTGACCACCTGGGTCAGGGGCAGCGAGGTGGCCTCGACGTCATAGCGGCCCTTGACGATCTTGAGGTCTGGCGAGATGGAGCGCAGGTACTCGTACGTGTGCTTGTCGGTCAGGTTTCCGAGGCAGAGCGTCTGCCCGATCTTGCCGGGGGCGAGGAGCTTCTTGAACTGCGGATCGTGTGTTAGCGAGCGCGCGCGGCATTGAGTAGTGGTCAGTGGCTACCTTGGCGGGGATGTCGAGCGCCCTATCCGGGATGTGAAGATCCCCTATGACAAGAATGAGAAAGGCCATTGTGTCTTTCTGGTCCTGGACAAGAAATGAAGCTACAGATGGGTTTGCGCTTGGGAGACGAGAGGCGCAAGCTGCCAGCCCCTTGAGCTCTGTGAGGATGGAGGGGCAGTTCGAGACAAGGTACGTAGTGGTTCGGATAGAGCGGTAAGCTGAGACGAAAGCCACATCGTCATAACGGGGGCTGAAATATGTGGCTTAACACCACACCAGCCACGTCTCTTATCGGAAAAGTTGGCGGGGAGCGATAAGCACTTTTCAAAAAATTTGGGATTTTGCGGGCTTGGTGCTTTCACCGAACAATCCCAGTCTTTAGTGGTTGCGGATTCGAATTGTTCGACAAACATGGCGACCCCTTCTCTGGCTGAAAAGTTGGACAAGATCAAGTCTCCTGGCTTGCAGAGTCAGCAGAGGGTACGTATTTGGAGCTCCTGGTCTCGCTGCGGCTGCCCAATGTCGAGAGTCGCATACTGACTGCTAGTATATAGACTGTCGTTGTGCTTCAGGCCGTCGAATCGACCCTCAAGGACCAAAACACGGCGCC
The DNA here is from genome assembly GCA_020883615.1 of Fusarium virguliforme. Classification (NCBI taxonomy): domain Eukaryota; kingdom Fungi; phylum Ascomycota; class Sordariomycetes; order Hypocreales; family Nectriaceae; genus Fusarium; species Fusarium virguliforme. The sequence continues at coordinate 5,726,450 of JAJHJD010000002.1, forward strand.
CACGCCCACTGGGTACTTTGCAGCTCTCCTGGCCCTTCTTCAACAGGCAAACAACAATGACACCGTCAACCCGGAACTGGCGACCCCGGCCGTATACCTCCTCGACGTCGTGACGCCCTATGCCCCGCAACCTCTCCTCCGAGCAAAGTTTACACAGATCCTGACACTCCTCGCCCCCGTGCTTCTGCTGCAGGATGCGGAGCCTCTTCTGTTGCGGTCTTCCATAGGATGTCTCGAATCGTTGCTCCTGGCTCAGGACGCTGCGTCCTGGGAGCTCTCGGTTTCCCAGATCGGTCCTCGAAGGGCTGTTGCGGGACTGCTGAACATGTCTCTTGACCACCGACCCAAGGTCCGAAGAAGATCGCAGGATGCCTTGAAAAAGGTCCTCCGAAACCCGCCTCCAAGCCCTTCCCTGGACCATCCCGCCGCCGACATGTGCGCCCAAACTGCCCTCAAGAACCTCGAGGACCTCGCGGCCAAGGTCGCGCAGGCGCGCAAGAAGAAGGCGGACGCCGCCCACGATCCCGCCATGATCCACGCCCTGCAGCTGGTAAAGGCCATCGCGGCCGCGAGCGGAGGCTGGCCCACAAAGAAGATTGAGTCGCTGTGCGAGCTGCTGCTGGGCATTGCAAAGAGCGGAAACGAGTACATGACCATGGCCGCCTTTGAGATTTTCGAGATGATCTTTGAGGGCATGACGGATGAGGTCTCGTCGGCCAAGCTGCCGCGGCTCATGGAGATCATCTCTGAGCTCCGTCCGGCTGCCAACGACACCCAGCTTGTGCCACCGTGGCTCGCGATTCTGTCCAGGGGATACGACGTGTCGGCGCAGGTTGAGCCTGATGAGACCTTCCAGAACCTCCCCCAGATGTTTGAGATGGTTGCGCAGTTCCTGGAGGCGCCGTCTGAGAACATCCGGATTTCGGCCTCTGAGTGTCTGGTCTCTTTCATGGCCAACTGCGTCCCCGCCAGGTCATCCTCGAGCCTTCAATCTACGACGAGAAGACTCTGGAAAAGGTTGCAAGGACAGCGGAGTCGCTGCTGACTGTTCAGTACCAGGCTGCTTGGCTGCAGGCTTTCAACGTTCTGGGCGCCATGTTTGACTCGTTGAGGTGGAGGTCGTTCCCCATCATGATGAACGTCACCAAGACGATTGGCGAGATCCGGGAGAATGGATCTTTCCGCAACAAGAAGGATGCCGACGAGGTTATCGGCAAGGCCATCCGGGCAATGGGACCCGAGGCTGTGCTCTCCGTCCTCCCCCTGAACCTGGCAAGGCCGGCCAAGGGCCAGCCGGGCAGGGCGTGGATGTTCCCCATCCTTCGAGACTACACCAGCAACACGAACCTGGCACACTTCAAGACCGAGATGGTGCCGCTGAGTGAGCTCATGTTCCAAAAGGTCCTGGACCACGGACAGGCCGAGAAGACGATGGAGGTCAAGATCTACGAGACTGTGGTGCAGCAGATCTGGTCCACCCTCCCCGGCTACTGCGATCTGCCTCTGGATCTGGCCGAGGCGTTTGACCAGGGCTTTGCCGAGATTCTGGCCAACCTCCTGTACAAGCAGGTGGAGCTGCGGTTGGACGTCTGCCGTTCGCTCAAGACTCTGATCGAGTCGAGCCAGGCCATTGCCGAGATTCAAGACGAGGAGGAAGACCTGGTTCTCCAGAGCAGAGTGAGCCGTGCCACCGCTAAGAAGAACCTCGAGTATCTGTCCCAGTTTGCCGGCAACATGCTCGCAGTCCTGTTCAACGTCTACACACAGACTCTTCCCCAGAGTCGAGGCCCGATCCTGCAGACCATCAACACCTTCCTGAGCATAACACCCAACGCAGAGCTGATGGAGACTTTTGACCGGGTGAGCAAGATGCTGGCTGCAGAGCTGCAGGCTGAGAAGCCCGCCGAGAAGGACAAGGGCCAAAAGCCCAAGGACCACATGCCTTCAACAGCCCAGACCCTGATGGATCTCGTCATCACAATGTCCGTCTACCTCCCCCGAGACAGCTTCGCCGCCCTTTTCGAGATTGCGGCCGTCATCATCAACAAGCAGGACGAGCCTCAACTCCAGAAGAAGGCGTACAAGCTCATCCCCCGCCTGGCAGCCTCCGAGATTGGCAAGGCCGCTCTCCAGGAGCGCAGTGCCGAGCTCCAGAACCTCATCTTCTCGAGCACCGAGAAGGTGTCTGCCCCCGCTCGAAGGGAGCGCCTCGCCGCCATCACCGCCCTCCTCCCCTTCATCCCGACACGTCTCTCCACTTCATCCCCGCCGTCCTCAGCGAGGTTGTCATCTGCTGCAAAGAGAACAACGAGCGCGCTCGCGAGACTGCCTACGAGCTGCTCGTCCAGATGGGTCACCGCATGACCGGCGCCAACGGCGTGCCCATCGACAACAGCAAGGTCCCTCACATGCCCGACGATGCCCCCGCTGGAACCGCCAACATTGAAGAGTTCTTCACCATGGTCAGCGCCGGTCTGGCCGGCAGCACGCCGCACATGATCTCGGCCTCCATCACCGCCATCAGCCGGCTCCTCTACGAGTTCCGCAGCGACCTGAGCGAGCAGACCCTGTCCGACCTGGTCCAGACCATGGACCTCTTCCTCACGTCCAACAACCGCGAGATCGTAAAGAGCTGCCTCGGCTTCGTCAAGGTCTGCGTCATCAGCCTCCCCGTCGAGCTCATGCTCCCCCGGCTCTCGACCCTCGTGCCCAACCTCATCGTCTGGAGCCACGAGCACAAGGGCCACTTCAAGGCAAAGGTCAAGCACATCCTCGAGCGCATGGTCCGCCGCTTCGGCTACGACAACATCCACGGCAACTGCCCCGAGGCCGACAAGAAGCTCATCGTAAACATCCGCAAGACAAAGGAGCGCACAAAGAAGAAGAAGGATGCCGCAAAGGCTGCCCACGATGGCGAGGACAGTGACGATGATGAGGACCAGCCCAAGCGCCAGTTTGAGAATGAGTATGATCAGGCCCTGTACAGCAGCGACTCTGATGCTTCAGAGGAGTCTGATGACGAGGCACCTCGGCAAAAGAAGAAGACGCAAAAGGGTGGCAAGACATACATCATCGAGGACGACGACGAACCCCTGGATCTCCTCGATAAGAAGGCCCTCGCAAACATTTCATCCACAAAGCCCGTCAAGCTCCGCAAGCCTACACGCACAAAGGCCAAGTTTGACCTCGACGGCAAGCTCATCCTCGGCAAGGACGACGGAGAGGAGGGCGCCGCCATGGACGTCGACGAGCCCGAGGCATCAGGCGTTGGAGCTTATGTCGCCGCCCTCAAGGGTAAAGACGCGGCCAAGCGCGGCCGCGGCGGAAAGCTCAAGTTCTCGAACCGACGCACCAAGGACGACGACGACGACGAGGATCTCGAGATGGATAGGGGTGATGCCGCTGCCGTCAAGAGCAAGCTCAGTCCCGGTCGGGATAGGGGTGGTCGTGGAGGTGGTGGCTTCCGTGGCAGAGGAGGACGTGGTGGAGGACGCGGTGGAGGACGTGGAGGGCAGAGCGGAAAGGGTGGCATCTCTGCGGGACGAAAAGGGTTGGGCGTTGAAAAGAGGCATGGCCCTTCGATGGGAGGCGTGGGCAAGCCGAGGAGAGGACGCAACTAGAAGCCATAGTTATACCCCCCTTATCGTCATGTTCAGGCATTCATTTGGTAGTTCTAGTTTAGATCACGGCAATGTTTTCAGGGTAAATAAAAGTAGCAAGTTAAACAGTATTCTTTGGGTTCAAGCTCGTGGCAATTCCATATCATTGAAACAAGACCTCTACACAATTCTCCAAGTCAGAGCGTCCATTGCCTGCTCCCTGGGTATCATTCCATGCTATTGTCGAATTCCAATACAAATCTAGGTAATCAGGGGGACCAGGATGACTGTCCCCTCCATACAATGCCATGCTCTTTCAGAAAAGCAATATCTCCACCAACTCCTCCATATCCGTCGTTGCTCTGTGCAGTGATTCCATCGAGACAGGTGAGCTTGTAGCTCATATTACATCATTTCGTCAGGCCGTCGTGTCGTCTCATCATCACTCTAGTACAATGACGTTCTCGGGCTGTTGTGGGCGTAGAGAGCGCGTCCGGCCATTATTCGGTACAGGTGGTTCATTTTGGTAGTGTTGTATCGGTTCTCGCTGCCGAAAGGCCTCTGGGGCTCGTTCTTCGATTCGGCTGTCTACCGTGAGCATCCATACTCGGACCTAAAGAAGCCGTACTTACATTTCTCGATACGGCTCGCGCCTTAGTCCCGAGGGCTCACTCGCCATCAAGCGGGTCCCTGAACTAGGTGCGTCGTGGTGAACAAGATGAGGTTGTTCAGCATATCTCCAAGAACCAGGGGGGCTGTTGTCGACGCTGGGTATGGCGCAGCACGGGATTCTACCAAAATAGGGCGTACCCGAGGGTCCAACGGAGGGGTGCGGCTGATGGGAATGGCCTCAATTCCCCCGCCATGTCGAATATCGTGCAAGACCCGTGGCCCCTCATGCCAGGAGGCAGGCCGAGGCTGCTCAAGCCTCCGAATCTCATGCGTGGGCCGCCTGTACTCGACAAATCCTGGATCATGGGCTGCTAGGCGGGTTCCATCTCCACGGACTGGGACCCGTTGATAGAACCCGCCACGATCTTCCATAACGATCGGGGAATCACGGTCTCCCGGTCTTGGGGCCTCTTCATACGGCCGTCGACTTACCGCTATGGCCGGGGGGTCGTGCAGCCCATGCCTCGGCTCAGGGCGATACAAAGGAGCAGTAACAATACGGCTTCCGGTGCGAGGAGCAAAGTCCTGTTCGCGATGCAGCACGGCTTGTCCAGGGCCACTGTGATGGCCATTGTAGGGTCTGTCCTCGGGGGAAAGCGATCAGGGCGGGGTATGGGAGCGGCCTCATCCCTCACGTTGAGGTCTCGCAATGGGGACGAGACTGTAGATGGATGCTGTATCCTGGGACCAAAAGGGAGCTCATCCCTGAATGCCTGGGCTCTGGGTGGCACTGTACGTATAAACGAAGGCTTCATGGCTTCGGGAGATACTGGCTCAATGGACGGCAACAGCATATCTTGCAGGCGGCTGGCGACCCTCGACACCGGTCGACGTGCGACAGGCGATGACTCATTGAACGGAGACTTTACCTTGCGTGCAACCGGAGAAAAGGACTCACGCCCAGGGTTCATGAACTGGCTACTCGGAGCATGGTGTGGTTTCCCAACATAGCCATTCTCGTTTGGCGCAGGCCCAGCCCTTCCTGCAACGATCCTAAGTTGGGAAGCGGGTGGAAACTCATCATCTCTGAGCGCAAGAACTCCTGGCGGCGGCGGAACATGTGTATATGGGAGGCTTCGTGCCACGGGAGATTGGGGAGCCGGGGCCGGGGCCGGTTCTCCGCGGGAACGTTCAAGGGCTTCTTGCCAGGCTTGATATCTCTTGAAACCGCGTTGGCCCTTTCTCTCAGCCGAAGTCTTTCGCTTCGCTTTCTTAACCTTGGCTTTTTGTTTGGCTGGAGTAGCAGGGCCTTTGACACCCGGGTTGAGTCTGGGAGATTGGCGACGACCAGGACCATCTTGGCCAGAGATGTTGCTTGTGAGTCTGTTTGTCAGGGCAGGTCGAGGCTGAGGTACCACCTCCTGGACCGAATCATCAGTCTCCTCGCCCGAGTCCTCCTCCGAATCGGAGATGACCACAACTTCTCGCAAGATCTCATCCAGCTGGTCCCGTCCGCTCTCTTCGTCCCCTCGCCACTTGACGAGTGTGTCCAAGCACAAGGCCTCGACGACCTTGCGAGCATTCTGCCATGTGGTCTCCCTGAGTAAAGTGTCATACCTGGTGTGGGTATGGCGGATGTGAGCGAGCACTGCAAGTTGAACCCGTCGGGCGAGGGTGATGTCTGCTGAAAGTCCTACTTTTTCGGTTTTGGATGACGTGCCCTACGTTCATAAATATTCGTACCTAGACATGTTAGGGGGGAGTACAAACCCGTCTGAAGGCGTGCTCGATAATCATCTGGCGATCGGTGTTGGGTATCCTTGGGAAGAGATCTCGCAAAGCTGCATCCACCTGCGCGTCATACTCCTCTTGGGATTTGGGGATAGGCTCGGGCGAGCCACCGGCTGGCGGGAGCGCGCGGTCCAGAATGTGTCCCAAGCCGGTTCGGGCTTCGTCGACAATCGTCTCTCTGATGTGGTGGCCGATCCGGTGGACCTGATGTGACAGGGTGTTGGTGACATTGTCTTTTGCGTTCTTCAGCGTGACTAGGTTAGTGAGGGCGGTCGAGGGGGAGCGGCGGGATATCGCAATCGCATATCGCATACCGAAACTATAAAGATCATGGCATCTTTATCGCGAGACAGCTCTTTGCATGCTGCAGTTAGTTCGGGGTTGCCGGCAGGGACAAACTCGAAACCAGGAGGGGGGTCTTCTTGGTGGTGATCTAGAGGTGGTGAGTGCTGTGATAGACAACCTCGGTGCGATAGTCGCATTGTACCTGAAACTCGAGCTTCTTCTTCTTGTCCTTGTTCTCGACAAACTCGAAGTACGAGTGATGCTTGGTCTTTGGTATGGCCGGCTTGGCCACAAAACCTTGAGGCACAGGCGCCGTGGGATCAAACTGAGATCTTTGGGCTCGCCGGTGCCTCTCTTTTGGGCCTCCCGCGACGGCGGCGGGCAGGCCGCGCTTTTCTCTCCCCATATTGCGCAGCTATGGTTAGCTTACCATCCACATGGTGGTCAGGCACCAAGAGTTCAGACGAGGTGCAGACAAGGAAGGACACGAGACGGCTGTCAAACAACTGGGAAGACAAAGTAGCAACTCAGAAGGCTCTTCCGAGGCCGAGCAGTAACGTTCGTGTTTGCAAGGCGTGTGTGTGTGTTCCTGTGGGAAACTCCTCGAGCAACGTCGATGATGCCCCTGTATGGAAACCGGAAACAAAAAAGAAAGGCCAAGATGCGGACAGACCAAGTTGAAACGGCCGAGGTAGTTTCAATCTTTTTCTCACAAAGTCGCAACGAGGCAACAAACACTCTAGACCGCGACAAGGCAAGCACAAACCAGAAGCGCGACCTGGCGACAGGTACCGAGACCGGGCGAAGAATATGAAATGGAGGGCAGAGTCGGGCGCGTGTGCAGTTGGGCGCGCACAGCTCGTGGGCGTAAGGCTCCGATGAGGTTCTGCAGATGCAGGCGGATGGGTCCTTGGATGGATGGCCTCACATCAGGCTGAACACGATCAGGCTGTAGGCCAATCACGTGCCGCAAGGTCAATGGAGAGTGTAGTCACGTGAATCAGCACGTGTGTGTGGTCATGTGACTCTTCAGTCTCCAACCTCTGAGCACCGCCCCCTGCAAAGAGCAGTGAGCCTCGGTCTGGAATCAAGGGGGGATATTTCTAGAACATCCAGCCTGGCCGCAAGGCTTCTTTTACGCCAGGGTCCCCTTGCCACAGCAGAGCCCCTTTGCAAAGATTGGCCGTTGTTTAAATGATTCGCAATATCGGCGTGGCTGGCGGCTTTCTCCAGGCGTTCAGGGAACAGCTTTGGCTATGAGCACGTTGGAACCAATCACTCGATGTGCATGAATCCTCTTGAAGCGCAATCCTTGTAGAAACAATTCAAAGCCTTGATCTGAGTTTGACGGCTCGTCAGCATCAAGAGTTTAAAGCTGGACAAGCCTCGAGATCGTCGGGCGCAGGCTTATGAGATTCCGCATTGATCTACGGCATGTGGGAAAGCAAAGTGGGCTGGATACCTAGGTAGGGCCGCAGTTCTCGGAGCATAGTGTCAACCATCAAAACTCTGAGCCGGACATGGGTTTCAGATTTCAGGGCGTTCACGGCCAATCGATCCATCACAGTCTGAAACTCCCACCACGGAAGGATATCCGGGTGCTGACTTGTCTGAGGATGGAAAGATGGGTTCAAATAGGGGGGACTGCCGTTGGTGGAAGAGAGCAGAGTTTGTTTCGTGAAACAGCGCTGTATCAATGCAAACCGGCATGTGGGAGAGACGGGAGTCGCGCCAGACAGTCGTCAATCGCCTCGGGTCAGTGACACTTCATCGTCAGGGCGGTGGGGATGATATTCAGGGCGGCAGTTGAAAGGGCTCCAGTTTCTCGTTTTCTATTTTTGTCGGCAAGGGGGGGCGCAATACGGGGAGATGTGCACACAAGCAACACATGTTCTGCCACCGTCTGAAGTGTGTTTTGCGAGAGTGGCAAAAAGAAGCCCCGGCGACGGCATTTGAGACGCCGATGTCATGGGAAGTGATCGGTGTTTAACACGCAAAAGTCGGGCCCGACGGGGTTTCATTCATGCCGGTGGTGCTTTGATGATGCTGTGAGCGATGCTGTGAGTGGCGCTCTCGTGTCGCGATTCCAGCGAGTCGCTCCAACAAAGAGCGATGGCTGATGGAGAGCAAGCTTGCTGGTGAGCAGAAGAAAGCAGCCCCTCTGCACAGCCCCGAGGCGACGTTTGTGCCACTGTGACTGATCACACAGATCAGCAGCATGGCACAGTGCAGAAGCAAGGGCAGGCAAGGCAGGGCAGTGATTAGCAGTGATTAGTGAGCGGCCAGCATGAAAGGAGAGGCAGTGGGATGGATGGACTGTGCACGTGTTGGTGAGAGTCGGTGGACGGTGGTGATACGTAATGAGGGCGGTGGCAGTGCAGTCGATAATCATGACGGCTAGAGTGTCGTCCCCGCAATGGAGAAGGAGAGGCGAGACCATGTCTATTTCATTTGGGATTAAGATGAGCAAAGCCAAAGAAATGATGTCGATGATCCCTAATTATCTGCTTCCCTGGGAGCTTGTCAATTTGAAGGCCGCGAACAAGGTGTCAAGTGGGTTTCGAGATGTGCGACGTAGCATGATACAATAGCAGCAAAGCAAGCGTCGGCAAGAGCGAGGAAAGCGAAAGCGAAGTCAATGGCGTGCCCCATCGCCGTCCGTTTAGGCTAAGCGTTCGAGCTGAAGACGAGAGAAGGCCCTTTTGCTGGCGCCTGGTAATTCCATTCGCCTTTTCTCAACGAGGAAAAATGCGTGGGTTCTGTACAGCCACGCTCGGGATGCACGGATGGCAAGTATCGCTACCCGCTCGCCTGCCATGGCATGGCTGGATTGGGCAAGATGATTGCGTATCAGCACCGAGCTGTCAAGCCAATGAAGGACGGCAGGTCGTCGTTTGTTTACTGTCGAGCCGTAAAGGTGTGTCGTCCGTTACAACAGACGCCGTCGAGAAGCAGCCTTCCAAGAGAAAACAGATGCCGCGTTGCCGTCTAAGCAACCGCTTCGCTTCGCTGGCTGACGAGGACGTGATGCATTCCCCATCACATTGTGTCTGTTCCCCCGCGATTGGACGCAGGAATTCTCATGCGTCTCTCCGTCTGCATCAAGCAAGCGGGAGTGATGCTATGGTCGCAATCCCAAACCTCAAACGCAAGGCAACGGAATAATCAACCTGAGGCTTGACCTCTTTGAGCTCAGGCCACGACGAATATTCGTCAGCTCGTAGATGCAGCAGATGCAGAGGTTGGCGGTGGTCTTCAGCTGGCAGCGCCCACAATGAAAAAGCGCAGCCAAAACGACCCTTGGATGCTGCCATGACTGCCATTCTGGCGTCGACTCTGGCCCAAAAGGGCAATCGAGCGTCGTCATCCTCAGGCCGCAGCCCTTGAGTAAGGGCTCCAAGGGGGGGTCCCCAGGCTGGTCGAAAAAAACACCGCCGGTGCTGGCACCAAAATTGTATGGGGAGAGCGGCCATGATTTCTTCGACCCACCTGGTCCCATACTCTCTCGCCCTCTCGCATCCCTCGGGACACGATGAGACCTGGGACGACGGACTCTGGGAATCCAGGGAGAGGTGGGGGCCCAGAGCAATGTGAGAGAGGCGCTGGGAGGCTCGGCCGCCGAAGGAATCGGCCTCTTGGCTGGTTTTGGTTGGAGCAAGGCGGCGCTGCCTCAGCAAGGTGGCCTTGGTCGCCCGCGCCGCTCACCCAGTCGTCCTCGGCCGTCCACATCGTCACCCACATCCTCGCCCTTGGCTTGCACCACCTGCGAGAAGAGCTGACGCGTCCTCTCGCTCCACTAGTCGGCTCCCCGGCTGCTGATCCCTGTCAGCCCGGACAACGGCCCTGGCAGCCCCAGCAGGGGTGCGCAGGGACAGCATGAGCGGCGGCTCCTACAGCGCCCGCCCGGGACAGCTTTGGGGGATTTGGAGCATTGCATCCTTGGAATTAGGGGATTTGAGTTTGTTTACAGTGGATTCCCTTGGTGGATTTACAGTGGCTCTCCTGGCGTGCCGGGGGGTGACTTCATGTCCCGGAGGTACGTACCGCCACCAAGGCACCCATCCATTGATAGAACACCCTTCCCCCAGTTCCCGATTTCTGCCTGGTTCCATCTTCCACCTTTTCCCCTTCAACTTTACAACCAACGAACTGTTCATACCAAAACATCTCCATCAACCCATCGACCATATTCGACATCATCGATACATATCAGGCGTGCATTCACTCACTATCTGCATAAACAGCCGACGACGTCAATCTCTCTCTCGTCGCTTTCGCCTCCTTCATCTTCCGTTCTAGTCCGGTATCTGCCGCCTTGATAACCCTTCACAAAAACGTCATCATGTCGGCTTCGGCCCAGAACAACGTCGATATCGACGCCCTCCTCGACCTCAGCGAGTGTGGAAACTACCAGTCTTCGGCCTCAGTCTCGCCCTCAGCGACCGCGAAGCCTACCTTCACGAGCCCCGTCACAGCGGCCGTGTCAGTACCCGCCGCTCCCACAACCACACAGTCCTTGAGCGGTCCCAGCCACAACTATGATCTGTACCGGCAACAGACAGGCTTTGTGCCCGGTGCGCTTGCAAACACCATGGCGGTGAACCAGACCAACAACACTGGCTACCAAGACTATGCCAGCCTCGACTACCTGTCCACCTTTAGCCCCGAGAACGAGCTGTTCGACTTCAACACATCTCCTTCCCAGGGAACGCTCGGCGCTTCGGATATGGATATGGATTTCGAGTCGCCTGCCGATTCGCAGCAGTTCTTTACCATCAACCCCAGCAACATCGAGCAGGACACCAGCCTGCCCTCGCCGCCTGTCCTGCCCACGCAGACCAACAACGTCGGCCGTCTCTGGCCTGGTGCCCACTCGCAGGCTGCCATGGCCAAGGCTCAGGCTGAGCAGCGTCACCAGCAGCGCCTGATCCAACAGCAGCAGCAGGCTCAGCGACAAAGCCCTCAGGCCAAGTCTCGCGGCAAGGCTCCTCAGCCCACCGACCCCATTGTCGAGCAAAAGATCACCCAGCTCCTCAACTCGATGCGGGCCAAGCCCTCTTCGCCCGACTCTCAGTCCCAGAGCCCACTCAACAACCTTCCCCGCGCCAAGAAGGACGAGGATGATATGGATGAGGATGAGCGCCTCCTGGCCAGTGAGGAGGGTAAGAAGCTCAGCAGCAAGGAGCGCCGCCAGCTTCGCAACAAGGTCTCGGCTCGTGCTTTCCGTTCCCGCAGAAAGGGTAAGTCATATCGTCTACAACTTTTGATCATGTACTAACAGCCATCAGAATACATCTCTCAGCTCGAGGCTGAAATCGCCAACAAGGTCAACGAGAATGGTGACCTCCGGACTCAGAACCGAGCCCTCCTTGACGAGAACAAGCGCCTCACCGACCTGACCCGCATGCTTCTGTCCTCATCCTCCTTCTCTAGCTTCCTTGACACCCTCAGTACCAACCCTCCCGCCGCCCAGACCCCTCAGCTCAAGGTCGAGCCCCAGCAGGAGCAGCGCCAGATGCCCAAGGACATCAACCCCTACAACTCGCAACAGTCCCAGCAGCAGCAGATCGGCATGGCCATGATCCCTGAGCAGAACATGGACTTTTCCATGCTCAGCCTGGACAATGCCTACAACTTCCAGCCCCAGGTCTTTGTCGTCGACACCCCTGAGGCGCCTGCTCTCGACGCCGCTGTCCTGTCCGGAAAGACTTCCAACTTTGTCGAGCCCGCCTTTGACTCTGAGGATGAGAAGGTCGACATGCCCGTCATTGAGCGACCTGTTGAGAAGGCTCAGGTGACTGAGTCTGTCGAGGTTGCCCCTGTCGATGCCGAGTTTGAGTCTGATCCCGAGTTTGCCCTGTTCCACAACGAGCCTGCCTCTGCTACCGAGCAACCCAAGGAGCTCGACACTGAGGGTCTGTCTCACGTCGACATCTTTGGTGGCATCGAATCTGAAAAGCTTCTCTCGCGACTCGAGCTTGTCGATGCCAGTGAGGAAGAGACCACGGCTGCTCTGGCCATGATGAAGGTGCAACGCATCAGCGCCAGCGCAGAGGCCGTTGTGTCACGGTTAGAGCTCCTCACCCTCGACATGTAGAGGTAGTTGGATATTAGTGGAGGAACAGAAACAGGACATACAAAACTAGCGATCTTAATTTCCTTTGTCACATACGGAAACCATGGCGGATTGGGAACGGACACAACGGCGTTTTGGCAGATGGACGGCTCACCCACAGGCGGTGCCCTACATAATTTGTTTGATTGATACTGGCGGGATGATGAGTGATGACCCGAGGATTCAGTTGTGTACAGTTAGATAGATAGGCCTACCGCCGCTCGATATCACAATCAAGACTTGAAGTCTACTTGTTTCTGCGTGCTGAGTGATGGCTGAATACCGTAGTGTCAATGCGAGCTAATATGGGTAGTGCTGACAGGGAAAGTCCCGCATACAGAGACGCATTACATTCCCTAGAAGTGGGAATCCTGTTAGTTTCGCAACCTTTCTCGTCCTATCGTTCCACCTTGAACAAGCAGGCTGACTGTGCTGCTGTCATGGTCCTGAAAGATAGAGCGCTCTCGCTATGTCGAATCGCAACTCTACAAAGAGTCTGTGTCAACACTTGCACAGCCAGAGCAACCGCCCATCCTGACTCGAGCGATCGACGGCGGCGTCAGTTGAATCGGGCCTTTCATAGTCGCCACGGCCGAGCTCTGCACCATCATCAGAAACAGCCGCCGCCGTCTCGGCCCCGCCAAGCATCAACATCTCACAAGGCTCGCTACCTGGTGTCACCACTACCGCTGCCCTTCATGGACATTGACTCTGGGCCCGTGGTGGATACCGCCGAGCCGTACCAGTACGAGCCCTTCGGGGACAGCTACTCCATCCGCATCCTGACGCTCGAGCCCGGTACGGGCGACGAGCCCCTCGTCGGGCACCTCTCGTTTGAGAACCTCGACCTGAGCCCAGAGTATGAAGCCATCTCGTACGTCTGGGGCACCGAGGGTCGGTGCTCCGAGATTTTTCTCGACGGCGGTAGAGTGCTCCCTCTGACGCGGAGTATCCACGGTGCGCTGCGGCGCATGAGACATGCCTCTCTGCGACGTCGGCTCTGGGCGGATCAGATCTGTATTAACCAGGACGACATTGCGGAGCGGAGTCGGCAGGTTGGACTTATGAATGCTATTTACAAGGGAGCGAAGCATGTCTTGGTGTGGCTGGGTCCGGATGAGGGTCGTGTTGCTGAGGAGGCTGTTACTATGGTTCACTATCTGCATGGCGTGTTTACGAATGATGAGATACATGAGGACTTTCGGCTGGCGCACTCGGAGGAGTTGTTGAAGCAGGATAAGAGCCCGTGGATACCGCTGGCTCAGATGACGAGGCTGCAATGGGTGAGTTGAGTCTTTCATGATGAGGATATCGCTGATGAATCTAGTTCAACCGGATATGGATTGTACAGGAGATTGGCACTACAGCACCGGCCACGCTCTACTGGGGAGACACTGAGATTGACTGGGAGGTCTTGTCCCTCGTCACGGGCGTCCTAGGTGAAAGCTATCACTACCTCCGGTCGAGGTTTGGCATCCTCACGCCCAACATCCGATATCTATACCAGAGATTCGTCGAGCCGGATGAAGACTGCAACATTAACCACAACCGCGCCTCTTTTATATACGAGCTTCACCGCGCGAGGCATCTCCTCGCCAAAGACCCTCGTGATCACGTCTATGCCTTTTTGGGCCACTTTTCCCTTCACACTGGCGGCGAGGCTCTCTCAGAGCTGGTGCCGGACTATAGCACGAGCATCGAGGACGTCTACTACGATGTAGCCGCCAGGGAACTTTCAGGCTGCGAATCACTTCTCTTGCTGTCTGCCTGCCACTATGTACCTTCGACTTACAGGAGAAGACCCATGACAAGGGGGATCTACCAACGTGGGTTCCAGACTGGCGCATCGTCCCCCTTCACCTCATCGGAACCCCCGTAACCCCCCACCGAGCCTCTGGAGATCTTAAGCCCAGACTACGCATCGACGATGAGAAGAAAGCCCTGCACATCCGCGGCATACGGGTAGACCGCATCCGCCGCCCAACATGGACCTTTTGGTCCAACGCCTTCCAGTTCCGCCGCGAACCCGTACGCCAGCTCCCCATCGAAGCACTCTGGCACAGCGTTTGCGGTCGCGGGAATAAACGTTTCAGCCTTCAGAAAAAGTACCGCAATGGTAGTGAGCCGACCTTATTCGCCCTCGTGCAGACACTTACAAACGCCTGCATCGGCGCTGACCGGTCCCGCCCTTATGAGGAAATCCCAAAGGCGGAGTGGCTCGCCAACGGTGCAGCGTACATTGTCCGGGCGCTTGAAGAAAGCGCTGCAGACGCCGTGGACAAGGAGGTCAGAGAGCTTGCGGATACGGGAGACGGGTTCAAGTGGAGTCACCAAGCGACGCTGATAACGCGGTACCGCAAGTTTGCGGTGACTTCTGGCGGTTTCTTTGTCCTCGGGCCGGACATCATGCAGGTTGGAGATGTGGTTGTTGTGCTGTTTGGAGGGAGGGCGCCGTTTCTGCTGAGGAGGAGGGATGATGGGGAGACGTGGATGCTGGTTGGGGAGTGTTATGTGCATGGGCTGATGAATGGGGAGGCACTGAAGGGGGATTTGCCGCAGGAGGAGTTTGTTATTCTGTGAGGGTTGGAATATTGTAGGGATGGTAAGGTCTGGATGGATATACCCCGTTGGATAGTTCAGATGTTGATATACGAGATCAAGATGTTATATGTAGGTACCTAAGCTTAGGTCAACATCCATTGATGTTATATATAGGCTTCGACAACACAAGTCTCCCTTCTTCAATAGGCTTTAGAGTGATGGGTTCATCGTGTATCATTCAGTTGGGTATCCATATATGGCCATATCCAACCATCCAAAGGAGCGTATCTCACAGATGCCAATCCAACGCCGGTTCAAGTTCCGATCCAAATAACCAATAGCTCGGAAAGACTGTAAGAAGCAAAGGGTATAACCAGTCCATAAGCACTCCTCCTATTTCTCATCCGTCTCATCCGTGTCGTGCCTCATCCATATTCCGTGTCATTGTCACTTAGACGCTCTCATGCGCCTTTACCGGCGTCGCTCCCAAGACGCTGATATCGTCATCATCATCAACCGAACGTCTCGGCTCTGGCCCCAGGTCCTTTGCGATGATACCAGACATCTGAGGAGGCAGACCGTTTCGAAGCTCCCAGCTGCCCACGCGCTCATGGTGAACTCCCGTCTTTGTCACCACCACATCAGGATCCCCCTCCTTCCTCTCTGGCCCCTTGAAGCCGCCGACAGCAGCCTCGGTCTGTGATTCTTCTGCTGGAGGAGGAGAACGTTTGTGAGTAAGACGAATTCCTACACAAAAGTAAAGCAATGCACCGACGATGGCGGTGACAGCGAGCATGATGATCGCGCCGATGATTCCACCGATGGCTGGCCCAATCGCAGAAGAGGTAAAATCCATGTCTTGCACCGCGTTCAAGAGACACCAGGGCGCAGGCGTAGGACTGCAGATGTTGCACCAGTCGTCAGGTGTCCTACCAAACGTCTCCATGTTATCCAGAAACTTGGTATACAAGACCCCCTCGGGAGCCGTGCTGAACAAGCCCTGATTCGCAAAATCCTCATCCGCATCCGCCGAGGCGCGATACGACAATCTCACGCGCAGACTCTCGGCAGGAGGCTGACGGTTCGGAAAATCGGGGTCCTCGCCAAACAGCTCAAACACCAGCGCCGCGCCTGGCTCGGGGAGCGACGAGAATGGCTCCTCGGCGATGACGTCGCCATGAACAAGACCTGCGAGGGAGGCGAAGCTCATGATGGGCTCGAGGGAGCCAAACATGAGGCTCAGCTTGTTGTACTCGCCCTTCCAGTGGATGTTTTCCTGGAACTGCTGCGCGACCCTGGCGGCGAGCGTGCGGCCCGCGATGGAGTAGAGGACGGCGAGGGTGTCGTTGTCGCTCTGGCGGTCCCTGTAGCTGTTTTGCGCGCGGAGCAGGTCGTGGCGTGCGTGTTGAGAAAGCTGAGCGTCACGTTTGCGTTCTCGAGGCCCTCGTGGACCGTCTCGTTGTGGCGGTACATGTAGTCGACGTACTCCCACAGCGGGTAGGCGTTCCAGAAGTGGGCGTAGCCGACGTCGATTGTCCCCGCGAACGGCTCCGTCGAGAAGAGGTTCTGGTAGAAGGGGAGGGTTGACTCGTATAGGTTGTTGAGCTTTCGTCTGAAGTCAGGTTGGTGTTGACCTCTGTCAGCCAGGCAGAGCATCGAGATGTGCCGTCGAGTCTGGGCGTGTGTTAGTGGAAGTCGTACTTGGCGTGGATGTGAGCATACGCAGTAAACCAGGGTCCATGAAGCTGGCAGTCCATATTGGGATATTGATATCCATTGAGGGGATACTGGGTGCTGTTATCACCAATATCCAAGTTGAGGCTCAGATCGTCGCCTCCGGCGGTCGCATCGTAAGCATCAGGCGACGGCGGATAAAGACCCTGCAAGAAGGCCATGGCACTGGCAGATACCCACTCGTCGTCTGGGAGAGAATGTCGACATCGTCGTTATCAATCACATCAATCTTGAGCTTCTGGATGTAGGCTGTCTGAACGTCCTCAAAGTCGGAGTCGTTGACGCCGTTTCTCATGTAGCGAGCTCGAAAGGCCGTCCCCTGCCGCCACATCTGCTGGGCTCCCTCGGGGGTCAGGATGGTGCGCATGTCGCCGATGAGAGGCGTCCTCTCTCCGTGGTTGACAAAGGCGACCGAGGCCCAGACCCTGTCGCCGCCGCTCTGCGCGGCGACGCTGTTGATGAACGGCGAGGCCGCAAAGAAGCGCTTGGGTTGAACCATTGTCGAGGTTTGCTTGGGGGAATTGTGCCTATGGCCTCATCCAAGGTGAGGAGGAGGGGAATGAAGGAAAAGAGATAAGCTCCCAGATTGGGGGAATCATGGTTGGGTTATAGACGGAAGAGAGCTACAGCAAGCAAGCCGATCGTCATCCATTGACGGCATTTCCGCGCCCCAGATCAGGCTCTAACAGCCTGCATGTCTCTGCAACATGACCGCAGGGCCCTTTGACTACTGCGCAGCTTCTCATCGAGACATTGGCGGTGACATCCCTCCAACAAATGATGTGCTATCATGAGCGGGGGTGGGCGTTTTTGTTGTTGCAACAAGGAACTCGTAAATGGCATGATGGACAAGATGGCTGCCCTCTTTCGCCGGGAAGGGCGAAGCCAGCATTCGAGGCCATCCAATCATGGGGGACGCAGAGGTCGAGATGGTTGCACACGCTGCAGAGCGGGGGGAGAAAGGTGGCCGGAAAGCTGAGGGAGGAAGCTAGCGAAAAAAGGGCTTCAGATCTGTGAGCTCTTTGTGGTTTGATGGCGGTGAGTTTGGGGGAGCTTTCGTCCCGGGAGAGTTCGAGGCTGGGAAGCCAAAAGCAGCAGCTGAGCTGGAGTGTGTTATCTCACCGTGAGGTCTTGGCTTATCCTGCAAGGGTATTCACAGCGGAGGATTACTCGAGTTTGGCTGCAGTTGGTTGTTGCAACTGCAGATGTCGGTAATCACCCGGCTTGCGAGGTTGACAGATGCGGGGGCTCACAGTTCCCTTCTCAAGAGCATGGATCAATTGCTGTTGATCAAGACACAAGGTTTACCTACCCCCGGGTCACGGGCACTAGTTCCATATGCTTCAACATGACGTCGTTGGCATCGGTTTCGTGGCAGGGATATCAAGCTCAAGTGACATGCCATCTCTGTTTACACGGTGATATGGGTATGTGAAATGTCGAGGCTTGAATGCCCCTGGGGCTTAGCAGCCAACAGGAACGA
The DNA here is from genome assembly GCA_020883615.1 of Fusarium virguliforme. Taxonomy (NCBI): domain Eukaryota; kingdom Fungi; phylum Ascomycota; class Sordariomycetes; order Hypocreales; family Nectriaceae; genus Fusarium; species Fusarium virguliforme. The sequence goes on from JAJHJD010000002.1 coordinate 5,744,610, forward strand.
GGGACCAACGGCTTGAAATCCGGCCATCTGAATTGTAGAGTGCATGCGTGTTCGGGTCAAGATGATGACCCCTGCCACAGGGTAAGCACTTTCACAGGAACAGAGACAAGGTTCAGACAAACATTCTTCTTTCCACTATCCAACGATGATCAAAGGATATGCTTTTGAAGTCCTCTACTCAAGTGGTCTCTCGATAGTTGAGCACAGTTTGCAGTCGATTCGCTCTTTCGTTGATTGTCTACAGAGTCTGTCCGTTGGTAGACTATGATCTTGACCAGGATGGATACCTGACTCTGGTCTACCAAACGTATAAGATCCTTCATTAGCATCCCTCCCAAAGCCCAATTAGCAAACATCTCATGCTAAACAGTAAAGGAGAAACGGACCATTCGACATATATCACGCAGCAGCAACTGCTGGCCACCACGCACCCCGATGCGCCATGGAAAGCAGTCAAACCGCATGAATACCCGGTTCCGTGGTCTAACGGCTATGACTGCGGATTCTGATTCCGCCAGCGAGGGTTTGACTCTCTCTGGAACCTTTTTGACGATGCTCCGGTGTGAATATTGGTTCGCCGTGCCTGTGGAATCTCAGGATGTAGTTCCTTGAACCAGCACCACGTGAACCCGGGCAGCTGTCTTGTTTCCTATTGTCTCAGGAAAGTAACAAGAAAAACATGGATCTGGATCGGACAAGGCGTGCTTTTTAGATCAGGCGTCTCAGATATGGGGTTCAGGGACGTTACGCTTATGGCTCTCCGAGAGTGGCCTTGTGGCGAGGCAAGTGTGCACATTCAGCCGGTGTATAGCTGGCTTCAAGGATGTTGATGTATCAAGTGTGTTCGTGCTGCGTTCTCCTGGTGTGTTTCTACCTCGGCTGTGTCGGGGCAGACTCCCCTGTTCTCAACTTGAACAAAGGGTGGTATCAATGGTCTAGCGTCATGTTCATACAGACAACAAGACAACCTCCCTGTATAAGTAGAATCATCTAGTGTCTCCCAGTCAATTTCACCAAGACCCGCCTGCACAGCATCATCCTTTGCCATCCCGCAACAGACTCCACCAGTATACCTACCTACGTACCACTCTTACCAGTCATGTCGTTTTCCTGGAACGGCCAAGCTGGCCCAAACAACATGAGCCAAGAACCCCCTGCCTGGATGCAGCCGTCAGGTGAGCCAGAGTGGCCGAGTGCCGACCCATGGAATCCATCTCGCGCTGGATGTTCAGCCCAAAGCTTCAGGACGCCGTACGCACTTCCACCCCCGTGGCTGACACTTAGGCCGTTGAACTTGAGTGCTGTTGAATACCAGTCACTGGGAATGATAAGTACTGCCGGACGCCCATCACCAAAGATCCTGAGCCCTATCGAAAGTCCACGACCGGAGCTATCGAGGGCTATCGAAAGTCTCACACCGGAGATATCGACTGCTATGAAAAGCCCACCATGGGAGAGACTAAGTGATATCGAAAGCCCGTCGTGGGAAAGATTGAGTGCTATCCAGAGCCCACCACCGGAGGTATCAAGTGCTGTCGAAAGACCATCGCCAGAGATGTCGAGCACTGCCGAGAGCTCATCGCCGGACACATCGAGTGCTGCTGAAAGCCTGGTACGCCTGGCCCTGGGCGCTGCCCAACCCTTGGTGCAACAAGCACCGAGCGTTCTTGAAAGCCCAGCAGTAGGGGTAGATATGGAAGTTGATGACTTCGTACAAGTTGCCTACTACGCCGAAAGCCAGACAACAGTGACAAAAGACGGTGATGAAGGCCCGGCAGAAGGAGACAATATGGGAGTTGATGACTTCGCGGAAGAAGTTGTCAGCCACACCGAAAGCCAGACAAAAGGGGCTGCCAACCCTGATAAAGGCACGCAAGAGAGAGCAGCCCCCAAGGCTGGGAACACGAAACAAGAGCAAAGCAAGCCCAGAACATGCAAGGACTGTTCCATGCCTGTTGGCCCCCGAAATTGGTACTGCGCCGAGTGTGGCAAGAAGAAACACGCAATGGCCATGAAACAAATGGTCGAACTCAAGAAGCAACTGGGACAGTGCACGAGGTGCACAGCACCAAAAAGCAGCCATGCGCTTCAATGCAATTCTTGCCTGGCAAAGGGCAGAGCTTCTTACGAAAAGGCAAAGGAGAAAGGTAAATGTTACCAGTGCTGGAAAAGAGACGCAGAAGAGGGCAGGCTGAGATGCGTTCCATGTGCAACCGCCGCCAGTGTTTCAAAGAAGAGGGCTTACCAGAAGAAAGTGGCGCTGAAGAAAGCTCTCAAGAGTCAAGGAATGTCTATCACAGCCCCGGACGAGTCGAGGGATGCACAGCAAATCGAACTGAACGAGGCTCCAAAAGAGCCCGACACCCGCGAAGAAGCCCGTGAAGATCGCGTGAGAACACTGCGAAAGAGACAGCGATAGTTGATGAAGGGAACGAGACCAACCTGACCCCAGCAACCCTCGAGCAAGGACCTTGGATGAGGCCATCATGGGGTCAATGTGGGACAGGACAAGGCCGGGATGGTCGGTAGTGCACGATGGATGCTGGGGAAATCTTATCAATCTCATCAACGTGCGTTAGATGAAGATCTTTCGAGATTGGATGGCGCATGTGTCATGATCGATTTGCTTGGCCTTGAGGTGGGTCGATAAAGTACTGTAGCTGCTAACAACCTAGACCTTATTTATTTAATTCATTTGTCTCAATTTTATCCCGTGTTTGTATGTGAATGACTATCAATTACCCATTGTCTTGTACCATTAAAAGGAGTCTCCCTGATGGAAACCTCCGAAATAGAATGATGCAGGAGCGACAATGTGCCCCTGCCCTGGCCAACTGCAGCAGATTGCTCATGCGGCAGATTGGCTCTAGCGGCAGCCTCTGGGTACCCGCGCTGCCCTGTTTCTCCCGGTGGCAGATTGGGGCGAATCAAGGTTGCGAGCCTGCATGTACCCGCCAACCGAGAATAAGCGCCAAAAGTACCTGCACGCTAACATTTCTCCTCTGCATCACCTGCCCTTCTGACCACCAACTCTACTCAACTGCACTTGGCCGACTACGCCAAACCCAGACTCCAAACTCGCACGCCCTCTTTCGTCTCTCGCTTCCAACCTACACTGACCTGCCAGGCGAACACAATCTTTCTCGAGCACCGATACCTCTCATCTTGCGCCGCACGCCGCAGCGATAAGCGACACAAATCCCACAATTACTATTCCTTCCTCAATGGCACCGTCGCCGATTGCGACGTGATCGCCCACCATGTCGGAGTCGGCGTCCCTGTCGACCGACGCCAGCATTGCCGTCGCCGCGCATCCCCCCAAGACCCTGTCGCTGCGCCGGCCGAGGCCAAGGCTCCCGATGCAAAGATCGCCAAGTCTGACCCGAGCTTCCTTCATTCGCCGCCCGATAGCAACAATACAGCAAAGTCGGACGCATCCGACTCGGAATTGAGCGACCTCGAGGACGAACCCATTCTCAGCGATGCGCCGCAGCCTGCGCCCGCCAGCGACAACGGCGACAACCCCAACGATGCCTGCGACGACATTGGAGAGGTGCTTCCCGACCACTGGTCCGGAACCGTTCCCGTCTTCAAGCCGACAATGCACCAGTTTAAAGATTTCAAGCGCTTCGTATGTGTGAACAAAGTCTTTGTTGTCTTGCACTAACCCGCCTCAAGATGGAAGCTGTCGACAGCTATGGGATGAAGTCTGGCATTATCAAGATCATCCCTCCGCAAGAATGGAAGGACTCTCTCCCGAAGCTCGACGAACTGGTCAAACAAGTCAAAGTGCGAGAGCCGATCAAGCAGGATATTATGGGCTCCAACGGAACCTACCGTCAGGTCAATATTCTCCACGGCCGCTCTTACAACCTCCCTCAATGGCGCCAGCTTTGCGACCAGAGTGAACACCAGCCTCCAGCGAGACGTGGCGAACGACGTGCCAATGCCGACAAGCCGAGGCCCCGAACCCGAGCTGCCACTGCCGCTGCTGCGCCTAAACCTGCGGATTCGGCGACTCCTAGGAAGCGAGGACGAGGACGACCAGCCAAACGGGGAGCTAGAGGCAGACGTGCCAAGGAGGGACCAGAGGCTGACGATGACCGTCCCATGACCCCTGTTTCTCCCAAGCAGGATGCCACTGAAACTCAAGAACCAGTTGAATCTATCGAGAAGGACCCAGGTGTCGAGGTCGATGAGGACTGTGAACCTACTGTTGGTCGCATGGGTTTGCGACAAGGAAAGCCCAAAACCCAGACAGTCTCGGCCCGTCGCAAGTACAGCCGTCGAGAGGGATCTGCAATGATCGATGAGGCCGCATTCAAGGACTGGGATTACAAGATGGACATTTCGGAGTACACCCCTGAGCGCTGCGAGGAGCTGGAGAGGGTATACTGGAAGACGCTCACGTATGCGCAGCCTCTCTACGGCGCTGACCTGATGGGCACCCTTTTTGACGAATCGACTGAGATGTGGAACCTCAACAAGTTGCCTAACCTCCTGGATGTTCTTGGAACCAAGGTCCCTGGAGTCAACACGGCGTACCTCTACCTGGGCATGTGGAAGGCGACCTTTGCTTGGCATCTGGAGGATGTTGATCTGTACAGCATCAACTACCTTCACTTTGGTGCCCCCAAGCAGTGGTACAGCATCTCCCAAGCCGACGCCCGCCGTTTCGAAGCTGCGATGAAGAACATTTGGCCCGCGGACGCCAAGGCCTGTGATCAGTTCCTGAGACACAAAGGCTTCCTCATCTCGCCACAACATCTCAAGTCGCATTACAACATCACGGTCAACAAATGCGTATCATATCCGGGCGAATTCGTGGTCACCTACCCGTATGGATATCACTCCGGCTACAACCTGGGCTACAACTGCGCCGAGGCAGTCAACTTTGCGTTGGATTCTTGGCTTGATATTGGCAAGATTGCCAAGAAGTGCGAGTGCGCTCAGGCGCAAGACAGTGTCTGGGTTAACGTCTACGAGATTGAGCGCAAGTTGCGTGGTGAGAAAACCGAATACGAGGAAACAGAGGATGAAGACGACGAAGATGACGACGACGAGGGGTCTGGCCTACCGACTCCGCCAGGAGGTTCTGGTGTCAAGTTCAAAGAGACTGGTCGAAAGAGAAAGCGTGGACCTGGCGAGAAAGGGGGCAAGGTCAAGAAGATCAGACTTCGTCTTAGGACCAAGGCTGAGCCTCCTTGTTGCCTGTGTCCCAATGACGTCCCGACAGCCGAGCTGTTGCCCACCGATGATGGCCGAAAGGCTCATCGGATGTGTGCTCTCTATCTCCCCGAGACGTATATCGACACTGTTGACGGGCAGGAGACGGTTGCCAATGTGGCAGGCATTCACAAGGATCGCCTCGATCTCAAGTGCCTCTACTGTCGTTCGAGGCGCGGCGCATGCTTCCAGTGCTCGCAAAAGAAGTGCGCGAGGGCCTATCATGCGACATGTGCAGCTGCAGCAGGTGTCTTTATCGAAGAGCAAGATGTTCCTGTTTTTGGAGAAGACGGCAAGGAGTACAAGGAGCAAGCATTCGGCTTCAGCTGTCGATTCCATCGGACCAAGCGAGACAAGAAGCTGGATGGAGATGCATTGGAGGCTGACTCACAGATCCAGAAAGCCGCTTCTAGACTTCAAAAGGGAGAGACTTGCCAGCTGCAATATTTCAAGGGCGAAATCTTTGCTGGTGTTGTCGTGGAAAACCGCCCTGAGGAGCAAACCTTGCTGCTTGATATTCTACCAAATGGGTACGTCAAGGCTACTGTTTATCACCAACTTGGAAAACAACAAAACAAGCTGACTCTTCACAGTGACCGCCTCGAAGTCGAATGGAAGTGGCTGTTGCTGGCTGACCCAGCTGATTACCGTCTGCCAAAGGCATCGGCAAACGCCCTCCCAATGCCCACCTCGCAGAAGGACAAGGAGAAGCTCAAGGCCAAGCGTCTCAGCGATAACAAGCCCCAGAAGGACGATCCATTTGTCGAGGGCTTCACCTGGGCCGACTTCCAAGTGCACCCAGTCCACAACAAGTATCAGGTCAAGATCGACTTTGCCAGGCCAGATCAACTCTGGTACTACATGGGCAAGAATTCGACTGAGGCCAGAGCCCAGTACACTGAAGATCCTGCCAAACAGCGTCACAACCTAAGGAGTAACTACATGGACACAATCCCCAAGTCCCCCAAGCCGGCAAAGCCCCCAAAGGTGGTCCCGGCCTATGTTCCACGCTACACGCACCCTCCAGCAACTTCATATGGCGGCCCCTATCCTGCCACAGGACCTGTTGCCCACCCGATTTCAGCTCGGCCAGAAAAGCCATATGTCTACAAACCACGAAAGCCTGTCGAGGCAAACTTTCCTGTTCAAGGCAGCTTCGCTACCCAGCGATTCACGCCAACTGCTCCATCACCTGCTCCTCCTCAACAACCTCTTCCCGTGTATCATCACTACTCGTATATGCAGCCGCAAGCGCGCCAGGCTCCATCTCCGTATTCTGCTCAGAGGTTCGAAGTCAAGACTCCTCAGAGTTTCGCAAATGGCGGACATGCATCTGGTCCATCTCGGCCCCCTGCGCAGCCTCAACATCACCAGTGGCAGCACTCTACTGCTCCTAGACAAGCACCAGCTCCAGCTCCAGCTCCAGCACCCCGACCTCCACCTCATGGACCAGCACCTGTGACGCACCAGCAGGCTGCTTATGGACCGCCGCGGCCTCAGGTCAAGGGATCGTGGCAGGTTCATACGTCAATCTATCAGAAGTACCCGTTCTTCCAGGTCTGCCACAACAGGTATGTGTCATAGCTTGTACGCACAAACCCAGCTAACATTCATGAAGGGACTCTAGCAAGTATAGAACACCCTACGCAGCGTGGGGAGGATTTACCAATGGATATGAAGGCAATCTGAGAGCCCACCTCATGGCAAACAAGGATGCCTTCTTGCCGGGACCACGGATGGACAAGCCCTCGCCCAGTCATCACGGCCAAGGCAATCACGGCTCTCCATATAACCAGCCGCCGCCGGGAGCTCCCAGAGGAACGATTCCTTCGCAGACATCTACGAGTGGTCAGAATCCCTTCTCAAAGCCACCAGTGTCTAAGCCTGCAGCCGGCCCTCCGATCCTGGGTAGTCTGCCTCGTCCTGCTATCAAAGCTCAGTATCTGCCAGGCGCGCAGACGCGTCCCCAAGTGGTTCAGCCTCCCCGACCAGTCCCGCACCCACCGACCGCTCAGCACCCGCAGGCTGTTCCGCCTCGGCAAGCCGTTCAACATCTGCCGGCCCAGCATTCGCAGCCCGCTCAGCACTCGCAAGTCGTTCAGCACACCGTCCAACATCTACCAGCCCAGCCCTCGCAGACGGTTCAGCATTCCCAAGCCGTCCGGCAGGCCGTTCATCCTCCACAAGCTGCCCAGTCTTCACCGGCCGCTCAGCACCCACAGGCCACTCAACGCCCACAGGCTGCCCAGAACCCGCAAGCTGTTCAGCACGCTGCTCAGTCTCCACAACCTGTCCAGTCCCCTAACCAGAGCAGCAGATCAAAGATGGCACCTCCATCCAAGCCGTATAAGGTAAGTACCTGGAACTATCGAGACCAGTCACGGCTCGACTGAGCAGCCAATCCAGATACCCCCCAAAGAGTCGCCAGTGCCGCTGCCGGCAAACTTCTTGGCCGCCATGGGTTCGACTCAGAGCGCTTCTGCTGCTGGGGCGACCCAGAAGTCACCAAGGAGTTCAGCCATGAACAAACAACCAGGCGGACCAACGGTTCCGCAAACCCCAGTGCCAATTCCACAGAGGCCTGGGATTCCCTCGCCGGCATCTCAACAACGCGGTGCACAACAGCAAGCAATTTTGGACCAATCCTCTCGTGGGCCATCCTCCCACGCACCAACAATGACGACCGCTTCTGGGGCTTCACCACGCCAACCTGCAAGGCAGACTCGCAATCCAAGCTCAACAAGCCCAGCATCTGCACAAGCACACGGTCAAATGCAGGCTGCCCAGAAGGAATCGAACGCACTGCCCCCTAAAACTTCTTCCTACGAGCCTCAGGGGTTCCCAGACGTTCCTGGATGCGAATCTATGGAGTTCGTGGAGCGTCTTATGAGCAACCTCCGCAAGGTCTCCCAGCGCGAAAACATTGATTAGGTGGATTTCAACAGGTTTTCAGTCAAGGTTCCTCGGAACCTGTACAATACCCCGGCTTGCATTATTTTGGCTTTCAGGAGACGGCGTTCAGGGGTTTTTTTTTTTTGGTCACGCATACTACTCGAATGGATATGCGTGAAATTATGAAATGCAACGAATCGCATGATGGACCAGGTTTTTGGGAAAGCCTGGAACGGAATGAAAGGGGGTGGGCTTCTGTGTAGAATTAGTTTTTCGCGCACTGTATAGTTAAAAAGCGCCGACAATGGCAACATGAGGTCGGACAGCGAGTAGGAGAGAATTGTCATTATGTGATGGCATGAATCGAGCTTGTTGTATTTGAGTCATTGATTACTTTTCCACGCTGAATGTCTATCAGAACACGCCTTGACTCCATCGCTGATTCCTTTGGGTATCTGATGCTGTATATATAAAGTGAAACAATCCAACCTGATGTAAATCAAAAACATCGTAAACTTTTCCAATCACTCTCTAAAGACGGCAATACTCGAATCTTGAATCGAGCTGGTTCACACGAATTGGTCCCGTCTGTATCCCCATCCAGGAAACCGTCATCCAGAACCTCTCTCAGAGCGTACACGGATTTGGCCTCGTCGTACCCCGAGATGATCTCGTCTTCTGCCACTTGGAATAGCGCATCTCTGATTACGCGCTCAGGTACGTCTCTGACGTGGTCCACCTCGTTCCAGGAGAGCACCTTTTCGAGTGTCGGGTAGTACTCCGCGTTTCCATGCTTGATGTCGTCGTGCTTGGGACTGCGGGACTGGCCCACCTTCATGGCGGATATATATTGGCGGCGTGTTTCTGCAGTGTATTCTTTGGTGTTGATTCGTGTTTGAAAATCTTGAAAAGCGCAAAAGACGGGCTTGTTCTTAAAGTGCCTCTTGTCGTCGAAAAAGGCCCAGGCGCGTTGGCGATACATGCGTATATATGCCTGCTCCAGGTCCTCTGGTCCCTGGGCAAAGTGGAAGCGGAACCGGAGCTCTGCCCACAATCCACCGTCTGGGATATCTGGGATGTGATATTTGTCAATGGTTGGAAGTGAGCTACTCCGAGGAGCCATGACGGGAGGTTGAACCGTCATTTCGTCGTAGAGGTGATCGAAAAAGGCTTTACACTCATTAATGTCCAACCTAAGCAGCTCGTCGATGAGGTTGATACCCGAGGCGGCGAGACAGTTGATGAGGATGCAGATGGCGTCAGAGTCTTGACCCCCCATGTGAAGCTCCGCGTTAAACTGGGCGTTATCGGGGAAGACGAGCCCCCCGGCATCTTGAAGCCATCGTCATCAAATCTGGCAGCGAGTGCCCCGACAAGAGTGCGAAAGTACTCGTGGACGCATTGCATGGCGTCAATGTCCCTGATGCAAGGGCTGCTGCACCACGTCTGCTCCTCCGGAATGCGACCTTGGGACCAGTATCCGGGCTTGACGGGTTTCGCCAGGCAGTTGAGCTGGTAGTGGAAAAAAGCCTGGAATAGCTGGTTGCGTTCTGACTTTGAGAGAGAATTGAGGTGGACGCGGTCCTGGGAATCTACCTCGATGGTTCGATGCTCGTCGTAGGAGAGATGGCACCAGTGTGGCAGCTTCAGATAAGCATGGACGAGATCTGGACTCAGTGCCTTGGAGATATAATCTTCCATATATAACTCGGCTAGACGTACAAAGTGGAACGCCTTGTCGAGTTCTGCTGGGAGATACTCTTCCAGGGGATCCGGCAGCGTCATGGCTCGCCACTGCTTCAGGTGTATGCTGACGGCTCCGGGCATGTAGACAAACTTGCCCCGTCTTGGAAAGTCGACAATGGCCATGACATCCTGGATCCTGCTCTTCTGGTCCTCGGAGAATACGCGCTCGAGATAGGTCCTCTTGGCGTCGTACGTGGAAAGGGGAGACGCCTTGTGAATGGTGGCGGGGTCGGTGCTCTGCAGTAGCCGTTCCAGTTCGTTTTCGAGCTCGTAGAAGAGTCTGGAGCCGGGATGGGGTGTGTACTGGTCTGCCGAGTTTGACCTCATGCTGGAGAGATGCCGATATCAGGCCAGAGGTGAGAGAAGCGCTCAAGCTGGATTATAACGAAGGGGAGAGGGGATCCGATGAAGCTGTGTATAGAAAGAGAAGAAAGTCGCCGTCAACTTGGCATGCCTGGCGAGTGAGAGGAAGACGTCTCGTGTCGAGGGTGGAGGTGATCCCGGAGCGTAAAGGATAGGGCCGAATGTCAAGATTTACATCAAAGTAACCCGAAAGGGGACTGCTCAAAGGCTCTGTAGTCAGGTATCATGGCATAAACGTCGATCAAGAGGGTCGTCTCTGTACCGAGATGTGCACGGGTAGCATCAAGCATGGTCTGGGATAAAGGGGGGAAGAGAGAACAAGATATCCCAGGTAAAGAATGGATTGCCTGTGCAATAGTGAAAGACAAACAACAAGGACAATGATGAACAGCACTGCTCAGAGTGAATATGATTTCTCAAAGGCATGTTTCGAGTTGTGCTTTATCCCCTGCCGCTTTGTTGGACACCCCGTTTGCTCTGTCTTGCCAGCTGCCTATCACTGCTAGCCCCAGACCTTGTGATTCGCAGAAAGTAATTTGGCCTTGTTGTCACTGGCAAAGCGGGCCGTGAGAAGCTATTCGCACCCGCAGCTTGTTTGCCTCCCCCGGACAATGAATCAAACAGAAAGGAGAGAAGAGCAAGAGACACTTGTCTACTTCATTTATCCAAATGACTCGTTTGCATCACTCACGTGAGGCTACCGTGGGGATTATTCCGAACCGCTGCATCGCATAGCAGTGGCTGTGAATCCCAACACGTGCAGGCAGTGTGTCGTCACTGGCAGTGCAGGTGGCCGGCGAGGTAGGACTTATGCTGCCCGTCTTCATGCCTTTACCCGCTCGTCGCATGCTCAAAAATTCTCCTTCACTCGACCTCTTCAATCTCGCGCTCAACCATCATTTCCACCCACAAAGAGACACCCTCCTTTCTGCCTGCCCAGGTAGGCGCCTTCCATCAGCAACATGTCGTCGCTGGTGGTTTGGGATAGCGATGACCTTGAGCAATCCAGGGTCCGGAATCGTGACTTTCCCGACGGCCCTTATGTTCGAGGGAGTCTCCTCGGTCAGGGTGGTTTCGCGTGCGTTTACAAAGTTCTTCGGCCTCGAGATGGAGGCGTGTTTGCCGGAAAGACGACGTCTCCCAATGCGACCAACAACCTCAGCAGGGAGGCCTCTGTGCTGCGGAACCTGAACCACGTGAGTGAACAACGGCCCCGTGTTCATGCGTCCGATACTCATCCCGTTCCAAGGAGCACATCGTCAAGTTCATCGACTATTACGAGGAGATTGGCTGCCCCTCGGCAAACATCCTCGTCCTGGAGCTCTGCCCCATGGGCAACCTGCAGACCATCATCAACGACCACACGCATGGCCTGCCGCGCAAGAAGGCGCTCCAGGTGACGCTCCAGCTGTCGCGAGCTCTCAGATACCTCCACGGGCAGGGCCGCTACCACGGGGACTTTAAGCCGCGCAACGTCCTGGTCCGGTCGTGGGACCCCGTCAACGTGGCCATGGCCGACTGCGCGGACGTCAAGCGAGTCATCAACATCAACAGCCGCGACAAGCCGCACGGCACGAAATCGTACTGGTCGCCGTACGTCTTCCGGCACAACCGGCACGCGGGCACGAGCGACGACATCTGGGCGCTGGGGGTGTCGCTGCTCGCCATGATGTCGCAGTCGCCCAGGTTCACAAAGAAGGAGGAGCGCATGTATCCCCGGCAGTGCTTCCTGCACGCGCAGAGCCTGGCGAAGCTGAACCCTGATCACGGCATCGTGCGGCTCGTGAATCGCATGCTGGAATGGAGTCCGAAGGGGAGAGCGTCTGCGGCTGAGGTTGTGGAGATGGTCACTGAGATGCTCAGCGATATGGAGCGGGAGGATGAACGGGGGAGTGATCGGATGGACCTCAAGGTTCCAGAGGGGTTTGAGGCGATCACTTTCTGGTAGTGGTGACAACGATGGGACGGTTGGGTGAATGCTCTAGTGGAAGTGAGGTTGTAGATGACGGGCTTTGTATGGTACGAGCACATAATACAAAAGGCGACGAAGCCTCGAATGTTGTGATTCACTGAATTGAGCGGAATGAGGTCTTGTGACGGTTAGAGTGACGAGGTAGGATGTATGCAGCCGATAACAATCTCCAACGTCAACCTTGAAGCCCCACCTCCGGCCTCGGCCGCTCGTCCAAAACTCGGCATCGGGTCGGAGGCGGGATGGGAGAAGGGGGTACCATCGGAAGCAGCCCGACGCAGGCCGTGACTTGCTCAACCCTTCAAGAAACATGATTCGACGGCTCTCACAGCGTCCTACCCCATCGCGGAGGTTGTCGAACCAATCCTCGCCGAAATAGAATCAAGTCCTCATCATTGGAGGGTATGACGCGATTCGCACTGTCCTTCCCCCAGACTCCACCGCATTAGTCATCCTCCGTCGCGGCGATGTCGCAACCGCCAACTTTGGTGGAGAGGAGACGGCTCGAGGCCCAATTGAAGACTTGATTTGAGAATCTTTCCGCGGAAGGATATCCAAAGTGAGATTCTTTTTGTCTGTTGGGCTCAAGAATCATCTGACTAATGTGTCGTTGTCGTGGTTAATGTCGCGCTCCATATTAACCACGAGCCCCTCCTCTCAGTCTGTGCTGCTCAGGACCGCACTTCGAAGCATCACCCCTCTTCACTCGAGAGCATTTTCTAGTACCGTCGCCATGAGCCAGACACGGAAGCTTCAGCCCGCGGCGAGGGTGGAGGGCCAGAGGAAGGATGTCTGGTGAGTCTTTGTCACCTACCGGCCACAGAGCCATGACTCTGACCCTGCTGTAGGTCCATCATCAATGAGGCCGCCGCCTCTTCGCCCAACCAGCCCATCGTGAACCTGGGCCAGGGTTTCTTTGGATACAACCCTCCCAATTTCATCCTCGACGCCGCCAAGGAGGCCTTGGACCGTGTCGAGTGCAACCAGTATGCCCCCGCCAAGGGACGACCCAGGTTGAGAAAGGCCATTGCCGACGCCTACTCTCCCTTCTGGGGTCGCCAGCTGGATCCGGAGACCGAGGTCACCGTCACCACCGGTGCCAACGAGGGTATGCTCTGCGCCTTTATGGGTTTCATCGAGCCTGGTGACGAGGTCATTCTCTTTGAGCCCTTCTTTGACCAGTGAGTACCCTCAACATGCGCTGCTTTTGAGCGGCTCACTCATAGTCATCCAGGTACATCAGCAACATCCAGATGGCTGGTGGAAAGATTGTCTACGTGCCGCTGCACCCTCCCGAGACGGGTGCCACCAGCAACTCCTCCGCCGCTGACTGGACCATTGACTTTGACGAGCTCGAGAAGGCCATCACCCCCGCACCAAGATGATTGTCATCAACACCCCCCGTGCGTAATTTTTGTCTAACGTATTGTTCATGACTGACGCCCGTAGACAACCCTGTTGGCAAGGTCTTTTCCAAGGACGAGGTCGAGAAGATTGGAGACCTCTGCGTCAAGAACCAGATCATCATCCTCTCAGATGAGGTCTACGACCGCCTCTACTATGTCCCCTTTACCCGAATCGCAAAGGTTTCTCCAGAGGTTGAGAAGCTTACGCTCACTGTTGGCTCTGCCGGAAAGAACTTTTACGCTACTGGATGGCGCGTCGGTACGTTGATCTCACCACTCTGCAAGTACATTGTAAGCTGACAAGAGTCTGTAGGCTGGTTGATCGGCCCCCCTGAGCTGATCCAGCACGTCTCCGCCGCCCACACGCGCATCTGCTTCTCGACCGTGGCACCCCTCCAGGAGGCCGCAGCCGTGGGCTTCGAAAAGGCGGCCACAAACGGCTTCTGGGACCAGACGATCCAGGAGATGAAGGGCAAGATCGACCGACTGAACGAGGTCTTTGAGGAGCTCGGCCTGCCTGTCACGTACCCGGAGGGCGGCTACTTTCTCCTCGTCAACATGGCCAAGGTGAAGCTGCCCGAGGACTACCCCTTCCCCCCGCACGTGGCGAGCCGCCCGCGCGACTTCAAGCTGGCCTGGTTCCTCATCCAGGAGGTGGGCGTCGCGGCCATCCCGCCCACAGAGTTTTACACCGAGGGCAACGCACACCTGGCCGAGGACTACATCCGGTTTGCGGTCTGCAAGGAGGATGATGTGCTGGAGCAGGCCAAGGAGAGGCTAAGGAGCCTGAAGAAGTATATCCAGGAGTAGGTGAAGAGTAAGGAGAAAAAAGAGTTAGATATCAGATGGATGAATGGTATAGATTTCACTGTCAGCAAATCGGGACGTGTCCCGTTTATGCGTGTCGTCTACCCTTGTTTATGCATTCGCGTCGCTTGATATGTACGTAGAGCATGCTGGGAACCTGGGGAAGTCGGGATGAATCTCCGGAGAGGATGCCAAGAGATAACCAAATGTGATGCTACGGGTGTGTTGGGAGATTGATATGCCCCAGGCAGCCCGTCCTTGTTCAATGGGGTAATCTATATAGACCAGAGTAGTTCAAGACAAGGGCGAGGACACTGACACCATATATCTTGACAACCTCGCCTCTTACAAACCTCTATCTTATCTCATCCTCCCTATCTCAAGGTGGAAGCCCCCGAGCCGTCCCCCGCGGAGCCGGCCGAGGCGGTGGACCCCTCCGGAGCAAACAAGACGTGGGGTAAGCGGCATCTTCCCCGCCCTGTGGCGCACGGTGCAAATCTGCCTTATCAGTGGCGATTAGCACGGGGCCCACCTCCACGCGCAAACAATTGGCACGCAAACTTGTTCACCGTTCACCCATCACGGGCGTTCAATAAGGGAAGGTGCCGTTGCACAAGCCGCAGTGACAGTCAAGATGACGCACTGATTGCTTCCAGCTTGATACCGGCTGTCTAACCTGTGCCGGATGCGTCTCGTGAGCTTCCCCCCTCGTCAGAAACCTCGGTTTGATATGAAGTGAGGGACCCTTAAAAGGACCAGTTGCCTAGTTTCCTCCTTTGTTTCTACATAATTGCTTTCCTCTCGGCACTTGCGTTTTCTATCACAACTCCCTTGCGCAGGTCGATACTGCTATCACCCAGCTTGACCGATCGCAGCCATCATGGCGCCAAGCGCCGTCTCTCCCGTGCGGGACACCAACCCTGAGCCGCTGGCGACTCTGACCTCCAAATTTGACGATACCCTTCGCTTCTATCTTAACGGAACAAGAGTCGTGCTGGACGAGATCGACCCAGAGATCACGGTCCTCGAGTACCTGCGGGGAATTGGACTTACAGGGACTAAGCTGTAAGTGGCAGCTGAGGCCATCGCCAACCTCGCATGCTGACATACTCTCCAGAGGCTGTGGCGAAGGTGGTTGCGGGGCCTGCACTATCGTGGTCAGCCAGTTCAACCCCACGACAAAGGAGATCTACCATGCCAGCGTCAACGCGTGCCTGGCACCCCTGGTCAGCTTGGATGGCAAGCATGTCATAACCGTCGAGGGCATCGGCAACACCCAGAGACCCCATCCTGCCCAAGAACGGATCGCCAAGTCCAACGGCAGCCAGTGCGGCTTCTGTACCCTGGTATTGTCATGAGCTTGTACGCTCTGCTACGGAACAACAGCTCGCCTTCGAAAGACGACGTCGAGGAAGCCTTTGACGGGAATCTCTGTCGATGTACGGGTTACAGGTCGATTCTCGATGCGGCTCAGACTTTCAGCGTTGACAAGCCCGGTGTCAAGTTCAAGAAGGCTGGAGGAACAGGATGCTGCATGGAGAACGGCAACGGTCCACCTAATGGAGGATGCTGCATGCAAAAGGCGAACTTGAACGACGAGCCGATCAAAAAGTTTACACCCCCGGGTTCATCGAGTACAACCCAGAAACAGAACTCATCTTCCCGCCCGCCCTCAAGAGGCACGAGTTGCGGCCCCTGGCCTTTGGAAACAAGAGGAAGAGATGGTATCGGCCTGTCACCCTCGACCAGCTCCTCCAGATCAAGAGCGCACACCCCCAGGCCAAGATCATCGGCGGGAGCACCGAGACGCAGATCGAGACCAAGTTCAAGGCCCTGCAGTACCCTGTCTCGGTCTATGTCGGTGATATTGCCGAGTTGCGGCAGTACACCTTCAAGGATGATCACATCGAGGTTGGCGGAAACGTTATTCTGACTGATCTTGAAAAGATATGCGAGCATGCCATACCCCATTACGGACGCGAGCGTGCTCAAGTCTTTGAGGCTATTCTTAAGCAGCTCAAGTACTTTGCAGGCCGTCAGATTCGAAACGTCGGCACCCCGGCCGGAAACCTGGTCACGGCCTCGCCAATCTCAGATCTGAACCCAGTGCTGTGGGCGGCCAATGCTGTGCTGGTGGCCAAGACGTCCAGAAAGGAGACCGAGATCCCTGTCTCCCAGTTCTTTACCGGATACCGAAGGACGGCGCTTGCTCCAGATGCAATCATTGCGTCAATACGCATACCTGCTACTCGCGAAAAGGGCGAGTTCTTTAGAGCATACAAGCAGGCGAAGCGAAAGGACGACGACATTGCCATTGTCACCGGCGCCCTCCGGGTGCGGCTGGACGACGAGGGCATCGTTACCGAAGTTAATCTTATTTATGGCGGCATGGCTGCCATGACCGTTGCCGCTAAAACAGCCATGGAGTATCTCATTGGGAAGCGCTTTGCGGACTGGGATACCCTCGAAGGGACGATGAGTGCTCTCGGTCGAGACTTTGACCTGCAGTTCAGCGTCCCGGGAGGAATGGCCTCGTACCGAAAAGCTCTTGCTTTTGGTTTCTTTTACCGATTCTACCACGATGTCCTCACCATCCTCGATGGCAGATCGAATCATGTCGACAAAGGAAGTGATTGATGAAATCGAGAGGGATCTGTCACAGGGACAGGTTGACGAGCATGCCGCAGCGGCGTACACGAAAGAAGTGACTGGACAGTCCAAGTCTCATCTGGCCGCTCTGAAGCAGACAACCGGCGAGGCGCAGTATACCGATGACATTCCTCCCCTGAGGAATGAGTTGCACGCCTGCTACGTCCTGTCAAAGAGAGCCCACGCCAAGATTGTCTCTATCGATTACGCCGACGCACTTGACATGGCTGGCGTGGTGGATGTCGTGGACAAGGATGACATGCCGTCTGCGGAAGCCAACAAGTTTGGAGCACCACACTTTGACGAAGTCTTTTTCGCAGAGGATGAAGTGTTGACCACGGGACAACGATCGCCTTGGTCCTGGCAACTTCGCCTGCGAGGGCACAAGAAGCAGCCAGGGCCGTCAAGGTGGAATACGAAGATCTTCCTGCGGTTCTCTCGATCGAGGACGCCATCGAAGCAGACAGCTATCACAAGTTCTTTCGCGAGATCAAGAAGGGCGATACCGAGGAGGCCTTTAAGAAGTGCGACCACGTCTTTACCGGGACGGTGAGGATGGGTGGACAGGAGCATTTCTATCTTGAGACGAATGCTTGTCTGGTGATCCCGAAGCCTGAGGATGGTGAGATGGAGATCTTTGCAAGCACGCAAAACGCCAACGAGACGTGAGTATACTTCTTAGGATACGGGTCTAGGGCTAACATTTCCTAGGCAAGCCTTTGCGTCACGAGTGTGCGACGTGCAATCAAACAAGATCGTCGTTCGCGTCAAGCGACTAGGCGGCGGTTTCGGTGGAAAGGAGTCACGATCGGTCATCCTCAGCTCTGCAGTGGCTCTTGCGGCCAAGAAGACGAGGAGACCTGTCCGCTATATGCTGACACGAGAAGAGGACATGGTGACGAGCGGCCAACGACATCCCTTCCTGGGCAAGTACAAGGTGGGAGTCAACAAGGACGGCAAGATCCAAGCCCTGGAGTGTGACATCTTCAACAATGCAGGATGGACGTTTGACCTGAGCGCGGCGGTATGCGAGCGAGCAATGACGCACGTGGACGGGTGCTACAGCATCCCCAACGTGCATATCAGGGGACGCCTGTGCAAGACGAACACCATGTCCAACACGGCCTTTCGAGGCTTCGGCGGGCCTCAGGGCATGTTCATCGCCGAGACGTACATGGAGGAGGTGGCGGATCGGCTCGGGATGCCGGCCGAGGAGCTGCGGCAGATCAACCTGTACCGGGGCGGCGAAAAGACGCACTTTGGCCAGGGGCTGGGAGACTGGCATGTGCCGCTCATGTACAAGCAGGTGCAGGATGAGGCCATCTACCCGCAGCGGAGACATGCCGTGGCCGAGTTCAACAAGGCCAACAAGTGGCGGAAGAGGGGCATGGCCCTCATCCCGACCAAGTTTGGCATCTCCTTTACCGCCCTGTTTCTGAACCAGGCCGGAGCCCTCGTGCACATCTATCACGACGGCTCCGTCCTGGTGGCCCATGGCGGCACGGAGATGGGACAGGGGCTGCACACCAAGCTCACGCAGATTGCCGCGCAGGCACTGGGCGTGCCGCTGGACAATGTCTTTATCTCGGAGACGTCGACCAACACGGTGGCCAACGCGTCTGCAACGGCAGCCTCGGCGTCTTCAGACCTGAACGGCTATGCCATCTTTAACGCCTGCGAGCAGCTCAACGAGCGGCTGGCGCCCTATCGAAAGAAGCTGGGCCCAGAAGCAACCATGAAGGAGCTCGCCCACGCCGCCTACTTTGACCGCGTGAACCTCTCGGCGCAGGGCTTCTACAAGACGCCCGAGATTGGCTTCGACTGGAGCACGGGCAAGGGCAAGATGTTTTTCTACTTTACCCAGGGCGTCGCCGCGGCCGAGGTCGAGGTTGACCTGCTCACGGGGACGTGGACCTGCGTGCGGGCAGACATCAAGATGGACGTGGGACAGTCGATCAACCCGGCGATCGACTACGGGCAGATCCAGGGAGCCTTTATCCAGGGGCTGGGCCTCTTCACGATGGAGGAGTCGCTCTGGTTGCGGAACGGGCCGAGCGCCGGGCACCTCTTCACGCGGGGGCCGGGGACGTACAAGATCCCCGGGTTCCGGGACATCCCCCAGACGTTCAACGTGTCGCTGCTCAAGGACGTGGAGTGGAAGGAGCTGCGGACGATACAGCGGAGCCGGGGCGTGGGGGAGCCTCCGCTCTTCATGGGCAGCGCCGTCTTCTTCGCGATCCGGGACGCGCTCAAGGCGGCACGGGCGCAGGCCGGAGTCTCGGCCTCGGTGGGTGATGATGAGGATGAAGGGCTGCTGAGGCTGGAGAGCCCGGCGACGCCCGAGAGGATCAGGCTGGCGTGCGAGGACGACATTATGCGGAGGGCGAGGGTTGTGCCCAAGGATGGGGAGAAGGGCTTCTTTGTGGCGATCTGAGAAGAGTGTGGAGGACGGGACGGCAGATGGACGGGGGGAGATGTCTCGGAGGCTCGGCCTGGGCCATTCACAGGGGGGACATGATGTGTCAAGGGCTGGGTGTTGGCTGGTCTTTTACGGAGTCAAGAGTGTTTTGGTTGTCTATGCAAAGGACGGGATGCATGACATGCTGTATGTAGATGATGATGATAGCAATGCAGAGCCAACCTCGATTGAGGTACAAGTGCATTCGGTGCAACAATGTGCCGACAGCATCATGAAGATTCCATTGCAGGACTTGCAACGTGAATCTGGGGCATGCCAAGCGGATGGCGTAAAGGTCATGCTTTGCAAAGAATTGCTTTGTCCAGCCACGCAGGCTTGGAAAAGATACATGCCGTATCTGACTCGACGCCGTGTGCCGTTGCATGGCGGTCTCTCAACATGATGTGTATCCCTCAAGAAGCGGCAATGACAGCAATGATAATCCATAGACAGAGTCCCAGCGGCCTGGATCTTGAGTGATCGGCACCAGACGGCCGGGGCCGCCTCAGGCACGCAAACAAATTTCAGGACCTGGCCGGTCCATGTCACCGACCGATGTCTTGCATCGGCCCAACGGGGGCTGGTGGTCATCATCATGTTACGTACCTATGCAAGGTCTGTACTTTGCCCTAGACTTACATACAGCTGGCGCCTTCGAGACACAAAAGGCCAAGCCGCGAGAGAGACGAATTGGCTGGAGAGGAAGCGGTCCATGACGGTTGTCACAAGGCCATGAGGCGCGTCGTGAACGGGCGTAATGATGGCCGCGCATAGCCGATGTCCGGGATGACGCTTTTCACAATCAGCACCTTTGGGGTTTTGGGGGCTGACGAGGAAAAAAGACCAGAGCGGGGGGTGTGCTCAATTGAGCGGTGAGGAAGAGGCCTCTTGCGAAATACACCATGCGCGATTGCTCAAGCCATGGGACATCAAAATAGCAGAGAATTTCATCAATCTCACAGAGAGATTTGACCCCAGGTGAGAGATTACCTGATTCGGCAAGGCGTTAGCGCCATGGGATCTTCCAAAGTCTTCTCTCCCTTCCACGGATCTCTTTTAAAAGCGTACGAGTTTTTTCCCCACAAAGTATCGTACCAGGCCCCATCGTCCAAGCTGTACATCAGATGATGGGATACACACAGCCCGAACAACACAGGGGAAGAAAGAAAGTGGCCTGACAGCCAGTACTATCGAATTGGGACGGGCCAGTGTCAGCAGATGTGAAATGAAATTCTCATCCTTGGAAGGGGAGGGGGAGGGCTTGGCTTTGAGCTTATTCATGCCCTGTACCTCGCCCATCCCCCATTCGGCTATCTTTCTCTTGTTCGTCATCTTCCGCTCTGCCGCGCCTTCTTTTTCGGCTCCGGGGAATTATGAGGGTCCGGTGTGTGTTTTTTGCTGATTGATGCAATACAAATCAAAAGCACAGTAGACGATCAATATCATTCAACACTGCACACAAGTGTTGGGCTCTCTGTCTTATGTAAACCAGCTGTACGGTGCTTGCGCTAACAAAGTCGGCTGTGGGCCTGTTGCGCGCCTAGAGTAGGTGACCAAGGGGAAAGGAAGGTCAGCGCGGGTATTGGGGATTGAGAGAATGCGTCTCACTGCGGACAAGAAAGCTGCGCTGCGCTGCACTGTAGACCCGGGATCCGCTCCGGGCTGTGTCCGGCCGCCGCTCACCGGGGAGCCAGCGATGCCCCCGCCGCCATTCCCTGCCCTGACCGTCAGGTTCAAGTCCTTGACTGGACTGTGATCCGTTTCTCCATCGAGCCATGAAGCAGTTTCATCCTTTCATCCTGAATCTGGCCTGAGTTGTTCTGAGCTGATGACGCAGGGCCCCCGTGGCCCGTCCAGAATCAAACAAAGAATCAATCAATCTCATTGTTGGTCCTGTTCTGTCGCAGCACAAGGGAACTGGCTGATCGATCACCTCGAGTCCACCGAGAATAGATCCACTCCTCCACTCATCCACAGGTCTCTCTCGACAGACGTCCATCGTGTCGCCCGCCCCCACAGTGGTCAACTAAAGCCCAGCCCGTTCCAGGCCTCAAGGTCAGGCCAAAGTTCACCGTCCAGGTCCTCATCAGTCTTTTTATCCTTCTTCTTTGGCCTGTTTTGGAACTGCCTGGCGCCCCTTCTTTCACCTCCCCCGAGCCAGCCTCGGCTGCTGAGCTATCAATCCCAAACACTTAAACTCTGGTAGTCACCTGCCGACTGCCGTCTGTACCTGCCTGCCCTGGCTCGCCTCGCCTGAGCCTTTCCTCCCGCCTCGGCCTCACTCACTCCACCTCCGCCGCCACTTCGAATCTTCCCCCCCTCCACGGGACCATTTTCCGCCGCGACACACAGCTTCATTCCCAGAGACAGATTCACCCTTGTTCCCCTCCGAGCTTCATCAGCCGCGCATGCGTTTCGCAGACATCGCAATCGCCCCAGAGATACCCCGACGAAACGACAACGGTGCGGATGGATCGTGTCGCGTTCGGCTGAGCCGTAGAGACCTCGACGACCGACCGAAACCCGCTGCAGCGAGCCGCAAATGATCTGCGAACCTGACGCCCACTGCGTAACCTCGAGATCCAATGGGAGCATAGGACAACATGACCGACCGGAACGCCGCTGCCATGGGCAAGAGCGTCAAGGAGGATTCCGCCGCCAAGGGTGACGATGGCAAGCCCAAGAATCGCGACAAGAGCTCCAACAGCGCCGCCACAGGCAACCACAAGACTCCTACCAAGAAGAGACGCAAAGTGAACCACGGTAAGCCCAACCTAAATTGCTGCTGCTGCTGCTGCTGCTGCTGCTGCTGCCGCTGCTGCGCATGCGACCCAAGCCAAGTCTGCGCCGCCGCTTTGGTTGGCTGGCGAGTTGCGGCTCTTGGTGTTTCTGGTTATTCATTGTAGATGAGGTTCCCAAGAGATGCTGAGGCGCAACTGGGATCCAACCAACCTGTGCGCCTCTGGCAGCTCCTCCCAGCCCCAGGCCAGGCACGCAGGCTTCGGCGCGGCGCATGACATTTATTTCTGATCAAGAGTTTTGAATCTGGGCTGACATTGCCGGGGGGCGCGCGCGTTCCTACAGCTTGCGTATATTGCCGACGATCTGTAAGTCAACCTCAAACTCGACCATGCGCCCTTTGCATTGGCTGCCCTCGACCTCTCTGAGACGGCCCTCGGGCGCTCCGAGGCGCCAGACTATTTGCTGCGTCGACTGTGGTGCGACGATGCAACGCCTACGAGTTGACTTGCCTCCTGTCGACCCTTGCCCTGCATTTGCTCCGAGTCTTGAGACACAATGAGAGAGAAGGAGAGAAACGTTGCTGACACCATGTTTCTATGCGCCTATAGCACATGACATGCGATCTTGTATGTAAGATCCTGGCGAGTCCCCCCAGCTGGCAGTCGTATTTGTCTGCCAGGGCGGAAAGGGGCTTGCTTCTATCCCACCCTAAAAGCCATGCCGCTGACGCTGTGATTAGGAGAGACCATGCACGAGATGTATGAAGCGCAACATCGGGCACCTCTGCCACGACGAACCCCGCGACGCCGACTCGAAAAAGGCCAAGAGCGTCCAGAGCATCCAGAGCACCTCGGTCGTCGACGAGTCCGACACCCAGTCCGAGATGGCCCGCAGCTCCATCTCGAGCACCATGGGCCCACCGCCCAACTTTGACGCGACGAGGCAGAGAGGTGCCAAGGGATTTGGGGGCGTGTTGGGCCAGGGTAGCCCGCTGTCCATTGTGCAACCCGGTCATGTCTCCGGGCTGCAGGGAAATACGTTGAACAACGGCAACGGCAACGCGAATCAATGTACGTCTTGGGTCCTACTGGGAGGGGCCCCCGTCCCTTGCCTGTCTCGATTTTTAATAATCACGGGCGGAGCAGTGTGGGCTGGGCCTTGTTCCTGAGCTGAGCTTGTTGTTCCTGATGTGTTGAGAGATCGCTAACACGCCACCCAACCCCAGTTGCTGGCCTTCAAGATGCGTGGATGACGGCCCAGAACCACTTCCATGACATGCCCACATTTCATCCCAACTACATGATCGGCTCCGAAGTCCACCACGAGTTCAACCTTCTCAACGACTTCCTCCACACTGGCCTGCTCGATGACGGCGGGGTGCCGTCCGAAGACTCCCAGCAGAGCCCGGCAGCATTCAGAAGGTCGAGCCAGTCGGAAATGTTGCCTGGATTCGGAAACGGCAGCAGCAGCAACTCCCTGGCAGCTGGCGGCGGCGGCTCGAACCCGATGCCCAACAACACCATGTCGGGGGATCGATGCTGCCCCCCGCCCAACCTCGAGGGCAAGGCTATCCCGCGGCCGGGGAGCGTCACGCCCGCCGACAAGGCCCGCGAGTATTATCTCCAGGCCGCCGACCCGTCGGGCAACGACACGCCCGAGGAGCGCATGAACCGTGTGCTCAGGGCCAAGTACGACGCCGGCCTGCTTAAGCCCTTCAACTACATCAAGGGCTACGCTCGCCTGGGCACATACCTCGACTCCCACATCGCCCGTCGTCCAAGCAGAAGATCCTGCGGACCATCAACCAGTTCCGGCCCAAGTTCCGAGAAAAGGCCCAGGGCTTGACCGACATGGAGCTTGTGTACGTCGAGACGTGGTTTGAGATGCAGCTCATGGACTACGACCGGGTCTTTGCGAGCATGGCCGTGCCGGCGTGCTGCTGGCGGAGGACCGGTGAGATCTTTAGAGGGAACAAGGAGATGGCCGAGTTGATTGGCGTGTCGGTTGCCCAGCTCAGAGATGTGAGTCAGCGTGAGGGGACGGTCAAGATTTGTTTTGTTTGCTAACGCTCGTTAAATCCAGGGCAAGATTGCGTTGCACGAGATCCTCACAGAAGAGTCAACGGTCCGCTACTGGGAAGAGTTTGGCACCATCGCCTTTGACCCGGAGCACGAGACCTCCTGACGGCGTGCTCGCTCAAGAATCCCACCCTGGGTCAAATCGCCCCATTGTCAAATGCTGCTTCTCGTTTACGATTCGGCGAGACAACCACAAATTGTAAGTGCCAGGGGGGATGCAAACTTGCTCGAGTGCCGTGTTGCGTATTACTAACACCTGTCGAACACTAGGCAGCCTTAATTGTGGGCAACTTTTTACCCCACGACCCGCCTTCACAATGACGAGCAGGGGGGGGTCTTGAGATGACCTCATCAGCACACTCAAGGATTGACCGGGGACGGTTGAAGGAGAGATGCTGATTGGTACTTTGGAAACAAGGGCAAGAAAGAGAACGGGAACGCAAGGGCGCATGATTACGCTGTATTCGGAAAGCGTATATATATTGTCTAGGATGCGTTAGATAGCCAGTGTCTGTCTGTCTGAACAAGTCTATATCTGTTTTTCAGTCAGTGGTTACTTGGGATTTTTGCTTGATGTTGAGCCTCGGTTGTAGATTGGAATCTGGTGTTCGAGGTTTGAGGAAAGGGCATCCAGGGCGTTCCTGCCGTTCATCCACGAAACAGACTCACATGACATTCCCCAAAGGCACACTCTGCTTCAAAAGTAATTCTAGAACTGTCATCATCCCATCATGAAATGTATCCTCGCCTCCATCTACAACCAGCATGGCACCGGCCGATCCGTCGAATCTCGGCCGTGACAGGAAGATCAGGGGCTCATAGGTACAGTCATGCTCCGCTGGGAGTAGAGGGAATACTCTACTAACCCAGTGCTCCTTCAGAGTTCTCCGCGGATCTCCTCCCAAACTGCCGACCTCGCACGACTCGACCTCGACCGACACTCTTCTTGCCGACTTGAACCATCACATAACCACCGTCAATGCCTCTCACAGAAGCCGGGGACGGTATCCCCCGAGGCCGTGAAAGACCTAAAGAAAGCCGGAAGAAGTCTGTGGAACGAGTGTATCACGCAGCAAAGGAGGAGGAACGATGTGTTGGCGTCGCCATCGAGGTCCAAGTTGCTGATGCGGACACGACTGTTTGCTTTCCTCGTCCATGTTCTAGTACAAGAGAACCACCGCGGAAGGAGGAGAAGGGGAGAGGATGATGTCGTTTTCATCATCGGCTTGGGTCTGACGCTGGCGAGGCTCTGCATTGAAGAGTCGGACCTGGATGGCGCTCGTCTGGGCTTGGGCAAGGTCACCGCATACATTGACAAGCTGAGGCAGTTGGATACGGAGAATCATGTCGGTCCTGAACACAGGGCGAAGATTGAGGCCGAGTATCTGACCATGCGTTGCGCTCTGGTAGGTTTGTGGTTTCGAATCCTATCGCGTGTTACTGACACAGTTAGTCGTCGAAAGAAGATCGCCTTGACGTTGCTGAACACATGTATACCAAAGCCGACGATCTCCTCGACCGTCTCGATCCCTCATCCGCCGAGCATGTGGCTGATGCTCTTCAGCAGATCGGACATGACTTGTCGGAGAAGGGCGACCATGAAATGGCGCTCAAGTGGCTGCGGCGAGCACACGCTCTTGTAAACAGCCAAGAACTGGAGAGACTATCTGCACAGGGGTTGGAACTACGACTGACCATTCACCACGATCTTATCCAGGCTCTATTGGCAACAGGCTCACCCGAGAGGGCTCAAGAAGCTGACGACTTGGTCTCGTATGTGGAATCGGAAATCGGAGACAAGCCGGTTGTTCTGCACTGGAAGCTGGAGATTCTTCAAAGATGCCCTGGCGAGGTTTTTGACGTTGAGGCATGCGCGAGCATTCTACGACGCATGATTCGCTCCCTTGACTTGTCGGATGCTGCGCTGGCGTTTCTATTACACAACATCAAAGAGCTCCGAGACAGGAGTTCTCGACTGGCTGTGGGCCTGCTGGATGAGCTGTTGCTAACAAGATTGCTTCCATGTGGAAATATGGATTGGATTGGAAAGACGATTGTTCGACGAATATGGATGGGGACGATGGAGGGGGACGCCTCTGACGCTGCAACGAGTCTGATTCAGCTTTTGGAACAACTTGCTCAGGATTCTAGCTCATGCAACATAGATGTTGCAGCCGCAGCACAGTCGGTGAGTTCTCTCTGTCTTGTTGTATCTTGACGTCCAATACTGACTGTTGGAGCTCATATGGAAAAAGCTTGACGCGAGCTATGCCAAGAAGGAGTACAGCCTGTCCGAGTTGTGGTGCCGAGTCGCACTTCACCCCATCTTTTCGAGCGCAGGTGAAGTGAGCCAAGGCAAGTTTGGAAGGCGACTTATCCTCTGTGCAATAGCCCGCAATGACGCGGACGCTGCCAAGTCCACCTTTGAGACGTTACCAACGAGCGTTCAGAACGAGCAGCTCACGAGATATCTCATGTTCAAGGTCTCCCTCATCAGTTGGGATCATGACTTGGGTCGCCAGTGTGTCGAGTTTCTGAGCAAATCTGCCGAAAACGCCAAGAGCCGGGATATTCTGTACGCTTGTGTAAGAGAGGCGCAACAGGTGGGAGACAAACTGTGTACGCTGGAGGCTCTGAAAGCGGTGACGGAGACATTTACTGCGGATTCTTGTTCGGCAGCCAGTTTTCCATCTGTGTTGAGATGTGCCATCAGGCTGGTTCATATGATCGAAACACAAGACAGCCAGGGGGAAGATCAAGCAGCCAGCCTTATTCAAGACACCTGCGAAGTCTTTGAGAAAGGTAAGTCGACCCCTTGCCTACAGACACTTGCCTGACATCTACAGCGGCCGAACACGCCAAATCTGCCCCAAGGGATGAAAAGGGCAACAAGGTCTTTACAGTTCCCGAGCTGGAGTGGTTTCGAAAGAATGCCTACAACGTCGGGGTGACAAAGTGCCATGTCTAGGGGCTGGGGCCTTTGATCCGCATCTTCAGCGCCTGTCTTGCCTTCATCAACTGCTACCCACAGGATATATCTTCAGACGAAAGGGCCGACCTGCAGCTCATGGCTATGCGTTGCCACTTTGTCATGGCTGCGGCACTTGTTTCTAGGGCACGGACAGAAGACAAGGTGGACGAGGCACTCCAGCGTTATGTCGAGATAAGGCAGCACGTTGCAGCATTTGATGGGCTGTTTGAGAAGCACTTCCAAAACACCCTCGCAGCCCGGAACGCCAGAGTCTACACCGACTTGACGGCCAAGATGTCGACGCTCTTTGTCTTTGATTTTGAAGGCGCCATCTGTTTGAAGGACTGGGACGGCCTGGGCCAGGTCATCCGGAAAGCGAGAGTGTGCAAGGACGAGGTGATGTACAAGGCAATGGGAGATTGCCTACTGAGGAGCAATACCTCGGGGCAAGGTGCGTAATCTAACGAGAGACTCTACGAAGCATGCTAACACGCCTGTTTAGTCGTCTACACAAACATGCGCCTCATCATCAACGAGATCTTTGCCCTGGGGCAGTTTGACAACCAACGGCTGGCAAAGTATCTCCGATGCATGTTCCAGGCTGTCTTACCCCTGGACGACAGCCTCGCCCTGCAAGTCATTGAGCAGGTCCTACAAATCGCACGCGAGTGTAACCAGGTCAGTTACATGCACTGGTTGATTCAGTCGTACAGAACTAACTCTGGCCTGTAGGCCCAAAAACCTTTCCCTACTGAGGAGCTCGACTGGATCGTCGTCACGACCTTCAACCACGCCATCGACATCCATACGGGGGGCGATGAGGCAACGAGCCACCAGTGGGCGCACAAGGCTCTTGCTCTGGCCGAGTACATGAGTGACCGTGGTGACCTAAAGGATCTACTACGCGAAAAGGTTGCCAAGTTGTCTCTGACCAAGGGGTCGTTGTCATCTGCGTCTAGCTGAGTTGTGTCACTCAGGGGGTCGGTCAGTCAGTGTATTTCCCCCATGTACAGTATGTTCCCATGTAGATCTCTCTCCCTTTTGTAGCACAGCATATGCAAATCTCTTGATAGAGCCATCAGAACCAAACTTGGTTGGCCTCGCATGCCTTGGCCATCGACCAACAGATGTTTCTTTGTTCTCCATTCATTACATCCGCTCAAGAGAAAAAACAAAACATGCAGCAGCAGCAGCAGCAGCAGCAGCTTTATCTATGGGTCCCGCCCAACGCCCAGGTACCTGTGTCCCTATGCATGCCATGCTACGCCATGCCATGCTATGCACATGCAACCCATCATCCATCCCCTTTGCTCGTTCCCATGCAGCGTTTGTATGTGGTATCTCCATCCATCCATCGTCTGTCTCATTCTGCTCCGAGGCTGCCTAACAGCACCCGTCTTTTTCAAAAACAAAACAACAAAAAGAAAGATAAGCAGGACGCCGGCCTGTAAAGATGCCCCTGAACCCATAGTATGCGCCCCCTCCCCCTTGGAACCCCCAACCCCCTAGCTTTTCCTCGAGGTAGGTCCTCGTAAAATAGACATTAAGATTCTGCTCCATCCGATTATCCAACTCTTTGCCTCATCCATCTGCTTCAGATGATGTTTGCAATGCTCAGCCGGTCTTTGCTAGTTCCAGCGCCCGTCGTGCTCCCGCTTGGTGTCCTGCTGCCGCCTGGGATCGGGCTCACTGCTGCGCTGCTGCCTTCTCCCATCTTGGGGGCTTCGGAGCCGTAGCGCGGAATGTCACCTAGCCTTGGGATTCCCACCGATGGCCCAGGCGTCTCGCTCTTGATAGGCGGTGGCAGGGTCCATGTCGTGTTGGTCGGCGTCGGCGTCGGTGTGGTTGGTGCAACGTCTAGCCCTCGAATGGTAGTCTCGAGTCTTGCCCATCCGCCCCATTCGCTGCTATCGGTTTCGTCGAGTCCCGTGCGTGCCTCGGGGCTGAAGAGCTCACTACTGGCTTTGGCCGCTTGCGCTTGGAGTGGTGAGGATGCTCGCCGTAGCGGCGTCTCACGTTCCAATCCCGCCCAGAGCCACGAGGCATCAGGGGATGCCTGCAGATCAGCTGATACATAGGCGATCAAGTCTTCATCCCTAGAGAGCATCTGGAGAAGGGCTGTCTGATCAACTGAGGGTCGAGAAGGGCCGAAAGCTGGCGGCGCAGACCTGGCCAGATAGTTGGTGTACTCGGCTCGTTTGGTTGCCAGATTAGAAACGAAAAATGACAGATACCGCCCGCAAGCAACTGTGACATCTCTCCGCCCATCGATTGAGGCCAGGGCCCTGACGGCTGTCACGGCATGGTCGAGATACCCCGTGAGCAGAAGGAAAAGTGCGCAGCGGAAGATGTGGGTGGTCAGCAAAGCGGTAGCACCATCTGCGAGTAGAGCCGTGTTTGATCGGTGGAGCAGTGAAGCTGTCTCGAGTGAGATGTGCGTGCAGCTTTCGAGCGAGGCCATCCTGGCTTCAGGCGGGTATCCAGGGTCGAGATGGTGTCGGTGGAGGAGGAGACGGGCATGAAAGAGATATGCCAGAGGCGCCAGGAAGTGAGGAGCGAGAGGCACGGTGCTCGACGGTTCGCAGGCGGGGGGAAAGGTGCTCAGGCACTTCTTGAAGTGGGCATCAAGAGCTGAGAGATGGATCGTGGACAAGGCTGGAGGGGTTAGAGCTGCAATGAGCGACGTGTACGACCGTACAACGTGAATGACGGCGAGGAGAGAATGAGTGAGAGGCTCTGCTCCATTGGGCACCAGCATGCCTCCCTCGTGGATATACTGATCGTCGACCCCAGCAGGCAGCGAGACATCACAGTCCTCGTCATTGATCAATACAGGCCGCCCGAGCTCCGCCGCCAGCGTTCTGTCCATGATGTAGATCATCCACCAAGTCCTGCGCCGCATCTCTCCTTCGATGACCGGCCATGGCCCCGACTCCAGGTGAAGCCCCAGGTCCTGGCCCACACGAACGGCTCTTCCCAGCCATGTCCAGGCCGCAGACTTGAGGTTCATCTCATTCAGGCAGAGGGTGACTAGCGTCAGTGCCCGCGCGTTATCCAATGTGAAGTCGTTGGCCCATGGGTCGATCATCTTGTTTGCCGTTTCCAGGAACTCGGCCGGCTCGTAGAACGAGTTGGGCTGCGAGTTTGATGTTGCGCTAAAGAGGCTGCCAGCAGCGAGAACCGAGAAGAACAACGAGAGCCACGCGGGGGACGCCCTGCTCAGGCCGTTGTTGCTGTACAGGTCATTGACAGCTGCTCGGAAGGTTGGGAAGTGTAGGATCGGAAACATGGTATGGGAGGAGCATTGATAGGCGTGCAGCAGCTGGTCCACCAGGCGCCTGGCGGGCAGCTCCGGCCTTTGGGGGTCAAAGAATACGGGTGCTCGTTCGCGATACTGGGCAGGGGGCTTCCAGATGCCCCTCGAAAAGTCTCGCACGTTCGCTCTCGCTCTGGCCAGCTCTGGTACGGGGGCCGGTCTTTTTCGTCGTTTCGGTTCGGATCCGATCGTTGGTAAACTGGGGGTAGTCTGTTCAGCTCCCTCGATATCGAGTTCCATCGGGCCCTCTCGGTCTTGAAGCAACCGTCGCAGACCACTGTTCTCCCTCTTGACCCGTTCCATCTGTTTCTCCAAGTCCTGCACTTGCTTGATCGACGACATGCGCCGGTTCGTCTCCTTGGTGAATTGGCACTTGACATTCCGGCTTGAGCACTCGGAGCAGCTTGTTGTCTCCGTGGCGTCACATTTCACTTTCCTCTCCCGACAGGCATCGCAACTGGGATCCTTCCTCCGCTGTCTATAAGCTCTCTTCTGTCCCTGTGCACCGGGAGGGCCAGGAAGCTGTGACGATTGCGGGCCCGGAGTGCTGGCTACCGAATCGGTTGAGGCGAGTGATTCCTGCCCAAGAGAAGAAGGCGTTGTCGTGGGGCCGTAAGACTGAAAAGACTGGCTGACAGAAGGGAGAGGGGGGATCCCGATCGGTTGAGGCGTCGCCGCATTGAGGCGCGGGTTGGGATTCATGGCTCCAGTCGCGAAGTGGGATAATGACTTGGGAGAAGTGGCAGAAGAGACTGAGGAAGAGTCGTAGGACCTAGTTGATAGGTTGGGGAGCGGCATAAGGGTTCTGCGGTGTTGACATTGCTGAAGAACCTCTCGGGACCGAGTCTCTTGTCGTGCTGATGAGAGAAGATTCAAGGGATCCCCGCGGGGGCTGACGTTAAATGGACGTTGATCAACGAGCATATAGGAGGCTCCGTTGAACAGAAGCTGGGCGAGGTCAAATACACAGAAACTGAGCCGCCCTGCTACACTTTGCTAGTAGACCAGGTCGGTAGTCAAGAGACACCAGTGGTTTGTAAAGCAGCCTTGCGCCGGGGCTTCCAAACTATTACCACCAACGTCTTCGTCCCTGGCGAACAGTGTAAATCCGTCTCTGTAATAACGGTATCTGAGTTGTTCCAAGGCTGTGTAACCCGAGGCCGTTCTGCTCCGAAGGGGTCTTCGGCTCATGACCTTGTTCAACGCCTGGGATAGATTGGAGGATGCCAAGCTGCGAGACGGTTACCAGGAATGGAAAAGGTGATGTTCTGTTGCGCTGTGCTCGGAAAAGGTATTCGGAATAGCTTCTATTCCCTGCCTCGAGTGCCAGTGGCTAGAGAGTGTATCCGGGGCTCTCAAGGCCAGCAAATAAACCAGAACGAGCGACTTGGGAGGGGAGCCGATGCTGCCTGGGCTGGGTGAGGATCGGAGGTACACACACACAGCCTTGTGACCTTGGGCCGCTGTGGTTCAGAAACGGCCGGGAAAGGGGGGACAAGAGGAGGCGAGGCCACGAGGCCGGGGCTGACGTCGTCAAGTTTGGCTCACAGCATCTGGGAGCAGGAGGAAATGTATGGAAGAAGAGGCGCCTGCAAGCAGGTATATCGCTGCCCGTCACCCACCGGGTACAGCAGCAGCACCGTGTTAGTGGCGCTGGTCCGTGATCCGGGGCTCTCCGCGCCTTAACGCAGATTCGGAAATATTATCTGGGCCAGGCATGGTAAATTGGGGGGAGGGGTGGCCGGACCCTTGACGAGTTGGCTGAGCAGGGCTGTTGAGATCAGCCATGGCCGCTAATGTGTTTCGAGCGGAGTTGGGCATCCTGGAATACGTCGCCAGCAAAGACCCCGGATCCCGGTCAATCCATCCATCCATGGGTCCAACAGAGTGCTTGTTTCCAAGTCCTGCCTGCCCTGCCCTGCCTGAAGGGAAGCCTCTCTGTCAGAACTCGGGAGCGAGCGAGCCTGCGTGATGCGATCTTGGGACCTGCTAGCCGACCGGCAGGCCTAGTGGCATTAGTTGTCGGTGGTAAGCGCCGATTCCGTCCAGGCAAACTGCACGAGAAACACCACTCACTCACTCACTCACTCAGCGAGCGAGTCGTGATAGAAAGAAACTCCCGGCGCCGCGCCGCCCGATTTCTCTCTACCAAGCTTTTCTCGGCATCTGGTCCGCCTTTGGGGCAGCCGGGGAGGGCTAGTTTCGGAGATGCTGTGCACAAACAGTCCGGGACGATGTTCGGTCATCTTGCCTTATGCTGTCTTCTATGCCATGTGCTACCCCCGCGCCTGGATCGGCATGCCATGGAGAAGCGAGGTAGGTTGTTTTAGTTAGAGACCCGAAAATACGCCGAATACAAGCCTCTCCTGCTCCTCCTGGCTCAGGTGAGTGCGAGGCTCTGCGCTAGAAGACACCAGTCCACAAAGTCTTGACCCTCGAGGCCGGATCGTGGCTCGTCTCGTGGTGGCTTGCCGCCAGAGCCCGATATCAGTAGCACCAATGACCATGCAGTTTCAACGACATGTAAGCATATGTGTGATCCCCCATGGGTTGGGCGTGGTCAGAACTGAAACACATCGTATGGTCGCGCAGCCATGGCTCAGCCGGCTCTCCCATATCGGACTCGTCGATTCGTGGAGTCGTCTGAACTGAACAACCTGAAGCTTGTTGACTCCTGATTCACGGCTGTCATGCCAGATATGTGGCGTCAGCAGCCGTTGGTTTCGCTCAGGGATAAGCAGACGGGTGCTGGGTGCTGTCTTGGATTGCGAATGGCCATACCCCTTGGCCCATTCGAGGATCTCGCCCGAGCTGGAGGCTAGGTTGGCCGCCGTCGACTTGGAGGCTGCAAGCTGCCGTTGGGCACACGGCCTGCCGGAGCGCGTGGGTTCGGCCATGGTGGTTTCCGAGGGTGCCACCTTGTCCATGTGTTCGCCAATGGGACGGTTATATCCGCCGCCGTGGGTGGGAAGGGGATGACGAATCCCCAGTCAGGGTCGCAGTGGGGATTCGGGCTAGAGCCGAGTGAACCGCCGGGAAGGGAAGGGCTGGACGGGCGGCTCGCCCGGGCCTTTTGGGCAAAGAAAGGATCTCGATGTTTGACCGACCGAAGCCAGGCTATGGGCGTCGACGGCACGTCTACCATGGAACAAGGCGCTGTGCCATGGTTGATGCGGGCAAGTCCCCTTTGGCAGGGACGCAACGCAGCGCCCTGGGCGTTGGAACGAGTGAATTCATACAGTACGGCGCGGAGCCTGACCCGCCTCGTATGTAACGGAAAGCAGGGGGATGAGAATGTGCAGCTCGGGGGGCAGCCGATGCAGCATTGCAACTGGTTTGAAGCATCTAGCACCTGATATGTGAGAGATGTGCCCAGAGCACGGCGCTGAATGCCCAAGGTGTGCTACTCGGAATGTAGCTCGCAGGGCCGATAGGACCCTTTTCCTTGCTCGGTTGCCGGGCTAGAGTTGAGACGAGACGAGTTTTCCAGCCGAGCATCTGATCCGTATGCAAGTCAACCCTTACTCCGGAGAGCCGGCGACATGGACATGGACATGGACGTGGACATGGACCATGCAAACGGGCATGTTTAGTGGCGGCAGCAGCGCTTCTGGCTGCGAGGGTTGGCACACTGGCCAAACTTCGGGGTCGAGGCTGATAGAGGGGCATTCGAGGGACGGACGGTCCACGGCCGGCCGAAGAGTGGGCACGAGTCGCCCGTCAGCGGAGGCAGCGGGGCCGAGTTGAGATAGGGGGCCTTAGCCGCAAAGCAGCAGAGAGACCTGTCTCTGTGCGGCCTAGCTCCAAGGCATGCGACGGTGCTTGGTATCGTAGTGCGGTGGTAGAGGGGCCCAGCTCCATAATGCCATTCGCCAGGCGGCCCTTGTCAAGATCGAGGGGGCGGGGGACCGTGTGGACTGAGATTCGAGCTGGCGGGTGAGGTTTCGGGTGCTGACTACCGGAGAAGGGGTGTGGTGTAAGGGGTCGAGATCTCGGAGTGAGGATTCGCAGTGTGACAGGACAGGACAGGACAGGATGGGACGGTACGGAGTACGTACTGCGTACATCCGGCAGGAGCGAGGGCTGCAGGATCTGGATAGAGCCGGAGCCGGAGCTGGAGCTTGAAGTGGAAGAGTCCATGTTTCGCATCGTTGCGAATGGGAGTTGAAGGAGAGATGAAAGATGGCGGGGGAATGCATGTCGCGATTCAGGTTAGGCGAACCTCAGGTTAGTAGGTTTAGGTAAGGTTAAGGTACGCAAGGTTGGTTAGGTTACCGCTCGACAACAGGGGTCGCACCTTACCTTACTCAAAGAGTTGGAAGCAGGAACTCAAAACGAGGAGCCGGCCAACCTGAGGTAGCAGAGAACAGGTAGGGGGGGAGGAAGGATCTCGGGTTCCTAGCTGTCATTGTTTCCAATCCTACCTGTAGGTTATTCCCAAGCTGCAGAGGCGAGATCGAGACAAATGGCCGAACCGCTGACGTATGTTGATGGCGTGGAGGGCAGGTGCGTCCGGAGCACCTGCTCAGATATCATCTTCGTTCCTCCTTCCCAAGATCATTCACATGACAGCTGCTCCTTCTCACACTCAACAGTTGATGATAGCCA
Source organism: Fusarium virguliforme (assembly GCA_020883615.1). NCBI lineage: Eukaryota > Fungi > Ascomycota > Sordariomycetes > Hypocreales > Nectriaceae > Fusarium > Fusarium virguliforme. The sequence continues at coordinate 5,779,844 of JAJHJD010000002.1, forward strand.
ACTCGAGTCAACAGCCCGGTCTCCTTACGCTCCGCTACGAAAACTCGGACTCCATCTCCACCGTTTGCCCTCACTGTGCTCCCGGTAGGCCTGTTCATCCAGCTCCCCTGCCTGCTACTCGACCTGGTCCAGAGCTACCCGGCGCCGTCTGGGGCATCATCGACCAGGTCGACACTGACCATTCCGGCCCCTGCTTGCTGCAACAATGGCCACCTGAGGGCGGATGGAGTTGGCGATCAAACATGTCCACCGCCGACTTGGGTATTCAACCATCGTTTCATCGGCCCGTCAATTCATCTCAGCACATGCTGCGAGCCGCCAGCCGCGAGCACCCTCGTCGTCGCTTCGCCAGTAGCCGCACGCCGCCACAAAGCATGCGACCCATTACGTCCAGCCAGTCGAGAACACCAAGCCATCATGCCACCGCCGGATGGACGAGCCATGGTTACGAGAATGGAAGCTGTGGAGTACCCCGTACATCCATCGGCGAGGATGCTGCTGCCAACTTTTCGAGAACAACAGAACGAATGCGCGGTCCCTGGCCTTCCCAACTGAGGCCACAAGGGAAAAGGGCGCCGTCCCTGCGGCTGTTGTGGGCCGTGGCCCTGACCAGGGTCAATTGGATGGAACGCGGAAGCGCGATGCCGCCGTCATTGTCGTCTACTTTCTCCATCTGCCCTTGCCAGCCACAGCCACCTTGGAACAAGCCATTATCGCAGCCCGTCGTCTCATGGAGCCGTCCAACGGTGCGATGCATGCAGTCACGCCTTATCGAGCCCATCGAGGAACCTGGCTGGCGTTCCACCCTTCCTATTCCAGGTGAACGGAGAGTGACGAAGGTGCGGTATGGCTGATCAAGCTGAACGAGCTGTCAACTGCTGCCCCTAGCCAATGATACGCAACTGACTTGTTGTTGGTTGGACTCTGCGACCTCATCCCGCCGAGCCGTTCCTTCTGCCGTCCGCCAGGGTCCACAGCACAGCACCTCTTGTGCCAGGGAGCTTTATCTCATCGGTACCATCTAACAACCCGGTCTTCGGACCAAGCCCGCTTAGAAGGTGACCGTCCTGGTCGGGTAATGTTAGGCAGGTAGGCGAAGCTGGCGCTCAAGACGACGCCATCCACGTGCTACACGCAACTCTCGCGTATGATATCTCGCGCATTACGGAGTACGGAGTACGCCTTTAGGATAAGCCGCCTCGGGCGCGGGCTTGAGTCTGTCTGGCTGTATGTGCCCGCGTTAATCTCCATCGCAGGACCCTAATGCACCTGCATCCGCCGCCGAGGATTATTCTCAACAAAACGGCATTCTCTCCCGGAGAAGCAGCATTCATGTGAGAAACAGAAGATTGCGCTGATGAGGGAGCAAAGGAGCACAGTCCTGGGCAGCTGAAATCCCCAAGCGACGATCGCAGTTGTCTGCGGTCTGTCAACCCGCGCGCTCCAGCAAAACTGCCGACAGAGCTTGGTCCAGTCGACCTCCGCTTATTAGTCTCCGCCGGGTGTTTGTGCGCTAGTCGTTTCCTGAGACATTCTAGCCGTCAATGGCTGGGATTGCCCCCTCCGCTCCTTGACCAGGCTTGACTTGCACACAGCTCCCGCTTCCCGCAGCACGTTGCAGGCTTGCTTAAATCTACGAGCTTACGTACGCTGTTCCACATGGCCCAAGCTCGCAAAACGAGCTCCGTGAACAGAGATCCCGGGTCTCCTGCGGATAGCCCCTTTCGACAGAGACCGTGCTGCCGGTTGGCTCGAACAGAGGACACATAGGGCATGATGGGTTGGGCGACTCACTGACTGATGGACTGGCCAGAACCGGGTTCCGAGGTCGAGTTTGCCGGTTCGCAATCGCGAGATCGACAGAGCACGGCCCAGACACATTGACAAGATGGGCTGCTATAGGTATCCGTGCCATTTGCTGAGGCCACACGGCCAGACGATGAACTAGATGGCGCCACCACGAAGAACGTCAGGACTAGTCCTCAAAGGGAATCCCACAGCGATGGGATTGGCGCCAGTCGTCTGCTGCTTCTCGGCGAACGTCGAATTGCTTGGGCGATCGGTGGGCTGTCGACCGGGACACCTAAAGCAGCAACTGCCAGCTCTCGACAAGGCTGGGCTGGAAGGATTATGAGTGACTCTGTGGGGGTTGGTTTCAAAGCAGAGGCGAGTCCTGACCGACACGGCGGAACTCAAATCCCCTTGTTACTCAGCACTCGACAGGAACAATCGAAGAATGGCATCCCGAGTGAGAAATGACACTCCGGGCCCACGCCCCGACACATGCTCAACGATGGCACGGATCTCGTTCCTCGACATAACCACAGCGGTACGAATCCCGCCAACCCCCGCAATGCCTGAAACCGAGCCGTGCAGGCAGAGAGAGTCGTTGGAAAAGACGGGGAGGGCGGCATGTCCCATCTCGACTCTTACGTTATACCAGTGTTGAACGCTGCCCGAACATGCCCGCTATTCAGCCAGCCCCGGGCAAGCAGGTGTCCATACATAGTACTCCGTACTATGTATGTAATTGCGCGCGTCCGGTGAAGAGGGCTGGGCTTGCTTATTCTTATGTATACAGGCAACACAAGTGTATGCCACGCGACGCAGATGTCGTGAATCTCCATGCACGTCTGGTACCGATCATGGGAGCCGTTCCGATTCGCACCCTTGCACGGGTAGGCGGATCAGCAATGAGTTTATGTGCTCGAAACCGAGACGAATCAAGGACCAGAGGGGGAAGTTGGCAGGAATTCCGCGACTCGCGTGCGCGCGCATGTGGCTTGTGGGGATGACGAGCCGAGATCTTTCGATCCCAGGCGGTGTTTGCTTGGTTGATGCTGTGCTAGCACTGCTGCTTCTCTGCTGTTGTTGTTGTCTCGATCGAGTCTCTGCTGCTCACAATCCTCTCATCCCTCATCCCTCATCCCTCACGCCCCATGCTGCTCCGTGATCCATGTTCAGGAGAGTATGAATCGGAACGGCGGCTGGACGGGCTACCTTGGCATCAAGCCTCTGAAGCGGGTGGTGCTTTGAGCGACCATTCCTCGCTCTTGACCGGGCTTGTGCTTCCAACTGGCAACAACGGCGCTGTTACATCGTGCCTCGTGATGCCTGGATGGCTTGGGGGCAGGGCAGACAGGGCATGGCAGGCACACATGGCAAGGACATGGTGACTGACAAGGCCGGGATCTAGTTTATTTCGGTCATCAAGCTTCGACTAACAGAGTGCGAAGGCGGCGAGGCAGGCAGGCCAAGAAAGGACTCTTGGGTGTTCTGTTGATCCTTTACCTGTCAGATCAAAGTGAGTCCCAGTCAGTCCCGACCATGACGACTCAAGACAGCGGCCGATCCGGCGACCAACGGAAGGGGCCAAGCCCTCTTGTGGGTCGAGCAAGAGGTGCTTTCAAGGGAATCCGGAGCGGCGGTGTCCGGCAAGAAGCGATGGAAGGGCGGGACGCAGCTTCGGGAGGAGGCATCACTGGATGTCTGTCTGCACTTGCTGCTTGACGCTAGTTGTCGAGTAAGGGTGCTGGTCTCGCATCTGAGATGTGGATGAGCGACTTGACTCGCCGCGCGTGTCGTCGGCATGCACTGCTGCACTGCATACGCTGCATACACTGCGCTCGACTGTTGTCTGTTAATACCCGGCAAGCCATCGTCACCTTGGCCTGCCTCCGTCCGATGTGCGTGTGTGCGTGCTCCCGGCCGGGGAGGGGACAGTTTTTACTTTTGGCGCGGGTGTCGGAACGGGAATGTTTGCCCTTGTTGGTGGTTTGCTTTTTGCGCCCTGTCCCTTGTCCCTGGATCCCCTTGGCCCTGGGTCCAGAGCGAGCGACCCGTCGACATGGCATGGCACGATAGGAGGCGATGGATGGACAGTGCCCCAGCCCAGCCCATCCCAGCTGCAGTTGGTGCACAGCGCGAGCCTCGACGATGGTGGTCTGGGGCGGGAACGACAGGAAGGAGTCCATCCATCCATCATCCTCCTGTTGGAGTGGGCCGTCCCATGGATCTCGCTCAGGTGGATTCATTCTCGCGAGGCTCGCTCAGTTTCAAGCCCAGGTTGGCGACGGTGATTCAATTGTGCATGTGCCCCAGCATACATAGTATGCTGGCTGGCTGCATAGCGACATGTGCTAACTGCTAGACTTGGACTAGACGCCGCCGTCAGCACTTGAGGCGGTGATCGGTGGGAAGAAGCAATGAGAGATTCCGGCACTCATTCTAGTCATTCCAGAGGCACCACCATCAGCGGCACCAGCTAGGCCAGCAACAGCTCAGGCGCCGCCCTACTAACTAGCTGCGGGCTCTTTATCGTTCCGGCCCTGGCCAGCCCCAAGCCACAACGTTGGGGCTTGGGGGCTTCCATTGCGACGTCCAACAACGTGGACGGTATTCACACGTTGCTTAGTTCCGGCCGCTGTTCAGGGTCTTTTGACAAAACTCACCAAAAGACGGGCCACGTTTCTTGTCCAGGAACTCGGAAAGCATCTTGTCCACCATCTCAACGCTGACCTTGACCATCTCCGGACTGACTGCCATGATTGTAATGGGGCCGGGAGCTCCCGCGGCCGTGCTTCCTCCTATCGGACCGTGGGAGTCTAATCATCGTTCGAGCTTGACGAGTTGTCAAAACTCCATCTGGTCACGGGCGCACACACTCTTGGGGGCAACCTGAGAAGCTTTCTGGTTACCATCACAGCGAAGTTGAAGCAACACAGCAACCACCTCCTTTCCCCACGAGGTTCAAGCGAGCCTCGACAACCAACTACACCTTGGATCAAACATCATACGAGAAGCCACCGTCAGTTTGGGCATCAAAATGTGCAAATCTCTACTTCACGACTTCCTCATCGCTCTTCCTAAGGTCGAGCAGCACCTCCATATCGAGGGCACCCTTGAACCGGAGCTGCTCTTTGAGCTCGCCGAGAAGAACGGCATCTCGCTCCCCGACGACCCCGTCTACGCCTCCCCCGACAAGCTGCGGGAGCGGTACGGATGCTTCACCTGCCTCGATGACTTTCTGCACTACTACTACCTGGGCATGAGCGTGCTCATCTCGGAGCACGACTTTGAGACTCTTGCGTGGGCCTACTTTTGTAAAGCTGTAGACGAAAAGGTCCGGCACGCCGAGATCTTCTTTGACCCCCAGGCGCACATTGCCCGCGGCGTCAGCTACGACACCGTCGTCGCGGGTCTCACGGCGGCCAAGAACCGCGCCCAGAAGGAGCTGGGCATCACGGTCGAGCTCATCGTCTGCATCCTCCGTCACCTGCCCGTCCCAGAGTCTCACGCCCTCGTTGATACTCTTCTCGACCGTGGGCATTTTACCGACGGCACTCTTACGGGCTTTGGCATGGTCTCGAGCGAAAAGGATTTCCCGCCTGAGCTCTTCACCGACATCTTTGCTCGTGTCGCCGCCACGGGTACGCACCTCACCACGCACGCCGGCGAGGAGGCGCCCCCTTCTTTCATCACTGCTTCGCTAGAGAAGCTCGGTGTCTCGCGCATCGACCACGGCCTCGCTGCCGCTCAGGATCCGGAACTTCTCGCATCCCTCGCCGCGAACCGGACCCTCCTGACATTCTGCCCCTGGTCCAACGTTGCCCTCTGCAACCTCCCCAGCCTCGCCGACGCCCCTGTGCGCGCGTTCCTGGATGCTCGTGTCCGCTTCAGCGTCAATAGTGATGACCCGGCTTACTTTGGCGCCTACATCCAGGAGGTCTACTGTCGCGTGCAAGACACGTTTGGCCTGTCTGTCGAGGACTGGGCGTGGATTGCCCGTGGTAGTGTGGAGGAGAGTTGGTGTGCCGATGAGCGCAAGGCAGAGATTCTCAACGAGATTGAGCAGGTCGTCACCAAGTTTCAGGGGGAGACGGAAGCATAAGTGGTTGCGTGCGATCAAGGTGCGAGAGGGAGGGGGTAAGGAGACTGCGCTGGAGATACCCGAGATCATGGGGATAGCTGAGATGGAGAATGGTGACATGGTCTACAGACTAACGCCGGTGATTGCATATCTGAAAAGACATCATGATCTACCTGGTCATACGTCACGGCCCATAGACCGCAACTCGTCGACGTACACATTGTTTGTCTGTTCTTATCACTCGTGAACCGCTTTCCCACGCTTCACCCATGCCCCATACCCCGTAAAAACAAATCATGAATGCATCCATCCCTCAATTAACCCCTGAAAACAACCGCATACACACGCTTTCCGCTCAGACAGCCGTCATCTAGCCCTCGGTCGTGTCCATAGCCTCACTCTTCAGCTTCTCCTTGGCGGCCTGTACCCGCTCCTCACGCCACTGCACAATCTTTTCCTTCAGCTCCGCCTGCGGGATGGCATCCTCAATGGTCATGGGCTGTCTGGTAAAGGGGTCCTTGCGGTCGCTCAGCAGGTGCTGCACGATGGTGGACCGGTCGACAATGTGCTTGCTCGGCAGGAGGACGGGGTCCATCATGAGGTCGCCCATGATGGGGTCCTCAAACTCGGGGGGATGTCTCCCAGGTCCAGCTCGGCCTGGTCGAGCAGGAGCTTGGCGTCGATAAACTTGAGCTTGAGCTTGTCCCAGCGGGCAATCTCGGCCGGCTCCTTCTGGTGCTTGGATGTCAGGATCTGGCTGACGCGGTTGAGCACCTCGGGCTTGTAGGAGCGCCCGTCCGCAGCGACGGCGTCGATGAAGACGTTAGAGTTGCCCAGGTTGAGGTAGACATCGACAATGTCCGAGATGATCTGGACGGGGCGGAAGTGATACTTGTCCTTGTTGGAGACGCTGAGCTCAGCAGCCGCCTTCTTGCCAGCCAGCGTCTCGAGGTTGTAGTTGAGCATGGCTGCCAGCCGGGACACGATCTCGGGCATGGTAAAGGCCTCGCTCATGGCCTCGGTGAAGAGCTTCATCATCTCGAGGGTCTCGTTGGCCAGCTGCATAAACGACTTGGCTTGGTTGGCCAGCGACTGGAACTCCTCCTCCTTCTTCTGGCGATCCTCGGCTGAGAGTGATCGATCCTCGAGTTCCCTCTCAATGACCCTGATCTTGGTGAGCTTTGTGAGAGCTTCGTCCAGGACGTAGGTGGCATCGTTCAACAGCATATTGACAAACTGGACGAAGAACTGCTTGTTGACCCTTTCTCCTGTTAGCTATCTACCCAAGTCATGTCAGCGTATGAAAAACTCACTTGCTCTCCTGCGTCAACTGGCGCTTGTAGTGGTCATTGACCCAAACGCACTTGATCACCTGGAAGATCTCGTATCGAATGTTGAACTTGTCGTAAAAGGCAGAGTCGGCGCCTGTTGACTCGCACTCGATATAGAACTTCATCAACGCTCGCAACAGGTGCTCATTGGCAAACTTGCTGCCGATGAGTTGGTCGCCGAGCACTCCACGCTTGAGATGCATCAGGGGCCAAGTAGCCGAGAAGAGCAGCGAAACCAATGAAGACTTGAGATAGGGGTTCTTGATGTACTCGGTTGACTGAAGAAATGCCACACAGAGCGCAATCATCTCGTCTCCAATGGCACTCGGGAGGATCTTGGGCAGCCATCTAAGTATTGTTAGACCGGCTGGAACGCATGTGAGTACATAAAAACTCACTTGAAGATGAACTTGAAGTTGTCCACAATGTTCTGGAGGGTGTATTCTGGCAAGCACGAAAACACATCCGGGATCTCGGCAGGAAGAGGGAGTCTAAGGGGTCAGCATACAACAGAAACTCGAGGGAAAGGGTCACATACTTGATCTCTTGCGACTCCAAACCAGGCTTGTACTTTGATCGAGTGACCAGGCGAAGCAGCCAGACGGCCACATACCGCATGAAACGCAGAGACGTGCTCTGCATCCGCTCATCAAGAAGCACGCCCTCTATCGAGTACTTCATGCCAATAGTCTTTTCAAGCACGGCGACGTGCCTCGTAAGAGTCTCCTCCAGCAGCCGCGCCTGGTGAGGGACGTTGGCCACCTTGGGGCGCTCCGCCTCGATGGCTTCGATGTGGTTCTCCAGGTACCGAATGTCCCGGTCCAGGCTCTTGAGCTGTGTATTGCAGGCTTCACTGCCATAGTGATGCGCCGCCAGGGTGAGAAAGAAGGCCTCCGAGATAAAGTTGGCCTCGCCCGGTTGCTTGTTGGAGTAGAAGTTGTCCGAGTAGGCCTGGTCAGCATTGAGCTTGGTCTCATCCTTGATGTCCACTCGTGGTTGTTTCCTGAAGTAGTTGTCGTCAATCTTGTCCACCTTGCTAAAGTCGTTATCCATGAAAGGTTCGCAGAATCGGTCCAGAACCGCAGTCACGTTCACCATGAACCCGTGTGATGCAACCTCTCTTGGGTCAAACTGCAGCGCTCTCCTCTTGTGGTTTGTGTTCATGATGTAGGCAAGCCAGTCCAGCGTCCGTGATCGAGTGTCAGCGCCGCCCGGATGAAGGCGTTTGTAATCACAAAGAGGTCATCCTGGTGTGTCCGCAACACCATGCGGAGGGCGTCTTGTGCGGTGGCGATCCTGGTCTTGTCAAGAGACCGGGCTCCCGGGAAGTAGCTCTTGATAACCTCGCCCTGGAGAGGCGAGAGGCGGAAGAAGGGTCCGAGAAGAGTATGCTTCTCGATACCAGTGGCGCTCTGCGCCATGTTGAAGCAAGGGTGCTCGGTCAGGTTGACGATCAAACGCGGGAATCGCGCATAGGTAAGCATCGCCTATCAATAATGTCAGAGCTACGGCCGTGCAGTTGACGGCATTTATGGGGCGAACCTGGACGTAGGGCTTGTAATCGTCATTCATGGACAAGGTTCCCAGTTTACTCGAGATCTGGACCATGGCGTCGTTGAACAGCGTAGGGATAGCCTCATCGTCTTCAAACCTCTTGATGGCTTCCTGGATGAAGTTGAAGCATATGCCATTGTCGTCCAGGACGCCCTTTAGGAGATACGGCATGAGTGTGTCATGTCTTGGGTCTGGTTCCCGTCTACACACAACTGTTAGGGTTTGCTTCCGCAGAGGCGCAACTCTACTCACCCAAACAGATCCGGCATGGTCAAGGCGAAGAGACAGTTGCTCATACACAGCCGTTTTGCCTCGCTGTGCAGCTCGAACCGGGTTCCATCTGTGGCCTTGATCTGGGTCGCCGCCTTCACAGCACGCTTCCAGCAAGGCAGGAAGTAGTTCATGAGGGGCTTGTCCTGAGGCCATGTCCCGGCAGCCTCCATAAGAGCTTGGTCCAGCGTACCCGCCGAAAGCTTCAGAGGCTCACCAGAGTCGTTGAGCTCCTGGTTCAGGTTCGGAAGGAAAGCCAGCCGCTGGCCATGGCTGTTGGACATGTTGTGGGGGTCCACCGTGATGCGAAAGATCTGGGACAGGACTCGGTCGGCATAGGCCTCGTCGGACTCGGGTTGAGCGTTGGAAGGGCGTGGAGAGGGTCGTCCCGCTGGAACAGCGTCGTCAATCTCAGAAGCCAATCTCTTACGGTTCACACGGGAGCTACCTGTTGAGCTTGACGGCTCGCTCTGATTCTCGGTCTTGGCCACCAGCTTGGTGAAGGGGTTCGAGGCGGGCGCGGAGGAGGGCGTGACGTTGATCTTGGGCCGTGAGGAATCGGCCGAGGTGGTCTGGGGCTTGGGCGTAGACGTGCGGGATGGGTTCGACGATTCGGAGTCGGGAGCCTTGTTCTCGTCCGACTTTGACGAAGCAGGAGTCGATGTTCCCAGCTTGGCGAGGCGTCTAGCCCGGATCTAGACCTCGCATGTTAACAAGCGCCCTCCATCATGAGCTCCATGGGCGCATGAGGTCAACGTGCCTGTTCCATCTTCTCCTTGTCTGGGGCATCACCACCAGCCCACGAAGGCTGCTCGTTAGGATCCATTGCGGGCGCACTCCGGCGTCGATTAAGAGGCAACGATGATGAGGAGGGGGATCAAGTGTGATGGCGCAGGAGAGACGTGCAATATGGATGACAAGGCTGAAGATTGAGGTGGGAGGTCTGTGTGGACCCGAGCCTCACAGATGGTAGATAGATATGGATGGATGGAGGTGAGGTGGAGGGCAGCTTGGTAATAGTGGGGGAGGCCAGGCAGGTGCTGGAGCCCCTCAGATCGGGAGCTGGACGGCAACGCGGGGCGGTGAAGCTGCGCGCGCTGTAATTCAGTGACTGGTCCCTGTGTGTGGCGCTGCAGCCTAGCTGCGTTGGACTGCCCGTAGCGGCGGGTAGCTGCCTGTCTTGAGGGCGTGGAAGGCCCTGGAAGCAGTCGAGATGAACCAATGGATAGATTGCGAGATGCGCAGAAAGCCTGAAGTACTCGAAATCTGCCTTGGGCGGATGGCGTTTGATGTTTGGATCTGTCGAATCCAAAAAGAGAAGGGAGAGGTAGAAAAGCAGATGGAAGAGCAACCCTACTCTCGCATCCAAACTCCGCCTAAACTCCGCTCCGAAGTGAGTCCCGCAGATTCGGCTCCGTGGACGCGGCGCGATTGTTGATAACCTTTAACAACCATCCGACACATCGCCAGCATCCTCGACAGAGTAGTACTGCCCCCAGCTGATCTAAATCCTCCGAATATCATTCCTGCTGACGTCAGAACGCAACTCCCAGGTAGGCGGGCAGTCATTGATATCAACATCATTTATATGGCACATCATCACGACACTATCACAAGACGAGACCTACCCCGAGTATCAAATCCAACTTGATCGATTGCCCAGCTCTATAACAATTCACAAAATTTTAATGCCTATTTAAACCATGATTCCTAGTGTTTCTTTACAATGCCTGTGTATATGCTGAGGGTATCCCGGACCTTGATTACGCCAGAAAAGGAAAGCAGGGGAACAAAAGAGCATGCCGAATCTCTCGTCACAGTCGAGGCAGATTCGCCCCCTCGGCACTAGCTGAGCGGCGACGCTCCGACAGGCGAGGGCCTTCGACTGACCGGTCTCGCTGGAGAGTTGATGCTGATCCGGAGCTGTTGGCCGCTCGAATGCGACCTTCCTCGCGGCTCCTGTTCAGAAGCCAGTTGACATGCATTCGGATCATGTTAATATTGTTTCGTAGTTCAGTCACCTCCTCGCGGATAGGCATGATTTGGTTGATCGTCCACATACTTTGCCGGGCCTCGAGATGGGTCAGGTTTTGGTGGACTTCCTCAAAGCCAGCATCCAGGTCCTGGATGGTGCGGTTGTCTCCCACGACAGATTCGTCTCCACTTCGGCGACTGAGGGATGAGTTGATCTCGTTGAGTCGCCGGCTCGTTTCGTCCTGGCGAGTGTTGAGTTGCTGGATCTGTTGTCCAAGGTCACCATAAGACTGGATCATTTCCCGCTGAGACCGGATGATCATGCCGGATGGAGTGTCGGGGTGAAATGCGCAGGTCAAGGTATGAATGTCCATCTGTCCACGCATAGCCCTCGCGGGGCAGCCCAGTTCATCATAGGGGCAGTGGACAACAACGCCCTCGCACTCCAGGTCATGATGAGCCTCCATTTGGCTCCGGTAGACAAGCTTCCAGCAACCATCGCAGCGGGTCTTGCTCATGGGGCATTCCAAAAGATGCAAGTCCCGATCGGGGGTCTCATACGACGTCTTGCAGTGTGAGCACTTTGTCTCGCGATGAGGGCAGATATCATCCGTTGGCTTTGACCGCAGTCTCTTGTCGCAGTCGGTGCCAGGGCAGGTAAAGTCCTTGAAGCGGCACTCTGCGGTGGCATGGATTTCGACCACCTCGCGACGAACCTCTGTCTTGCATCCTCTTGCGTGGTAAGGGCACTTGACTTTGAGATTGTTAAGCTGCGTGCGTACAAGCCGCGGTGCGCTGAAGCAGTTTGGCCATGCCAATGGTTCCCGGTCGATAGGGCAGGCAGTTCCGGACGGGCTTGAGTCAATGCTCTGGCGCAAACAGAGATAGCAAAAGGTATGGTCGCAAGGAGTCGTCACGGGGTCGACAAGAGGGTCGTGACAGATGGGGCAGAGGAGGTTGGGATCGGGTTCGGTGACGTATGACAGCGAGTACATGTCAAAGATGCCGTTTCCGCCATATCGCTTGGGGATGCCGAGAGAAGAGGGATGAGGCGCAGCAAGGGCCCCGAACGGCGATCCAAGTTGATATTTGGTATCAACAGGCCCGAAGAATACGACGCATCCAGTCTGTTGCTGATGTCCTGCCTGCCTTGCTGAGTGATATGGGCGCCGACGTAGAGAGTATCAGGTGATGGAGGTCGAACGAGGCTTGTGACGAGATCGGGAGTGGGTGATGTGCGACGAAGGTTGCGACGAGCAAAACGACGAGCAGCGGCGGGACTCAGTCGGATGCCATCGTCACTCGACTCGGAGGCAGACGTTAGGAGGACGGCAGAGGCTGTGGCGACGGTGGGAGAGGTGGAAGTCGGCTCCTCGGGTTCGGGAACCGTTGGAGGAGTTGTCGCCATGGCAGTGGAGGTCGGGTCTCGAGCAGCTCCAGCTTAAACAGGAGCAGACGACGGTTCAGCCGTTTAACTCGGATTCTTGAGGGTGTCGGGTCAAGACATGTACAGGAGTTGGGGACGTCTCGATGACGTTCGGGTGCGGGGAGTTGATGGATGAGGGAAGAGAGGAACGAAGATCTCGATGAATGGGCAGATCAATCTGAAGCGGGAGGAAATGCCGGGTGAGGTGACAAGATAGTGCGGATACTGTAGGAGGTCGCGGTAGCATTTTGGCGGGGTCGACAAAAGAAGCGAAACACAGCCCTGGCAGCTCGTTCGGGAGAGGGCTGTTGGTTATTCAGAGGTAGGATAGACAAGGAGGGCGATTAATGAATTATAGGGGCGCCAAGCTGGCTTAAGGTGAGCTCTCTCAAGACATTCTGTTTATGATTGTCAAGTTCTTGGACAGTTGAGTGCCATGGGCAGTGATGGATTATACCAGGTCTCTTCAGGGTCCAGCCTCCTCCTTCTTGCTTTTTTTTTGTCAATTACATCATCGTGCCCCGGTTCTCGGCAAGCCATTCATTTACCCAGGAACCCTTTCCGTCTTTGGCGCACCATTGACGGCCCAACCAAATAGACTGGGGCCCGGGCTCATGTCACAACCTCAGTTTGGATCTAAAGCTGTGTCTGCCCATTGTGCTTCTGTTGTGCGATTCTTCTACAGTTTGCAATGTCGTACTGATACGTGTCCAATTCTGATTCTGTTGCTCTCAACTTCAACGGCAGAGGCGCTGCCTGGTGCTGAGCAATTGAATCACCTCTCTCAGCAAGAGCAAGTCTGCATATATGCAGTAAGTATCGGGATATGAGGGGTCAATCCCGAGTCATTTGACAACCTGTCTTTGAGGTTGAAAATGATCTAGAGATCCAATACCATCGTGGTGGGTAATGGGGGATTACGCAACGGGCAGGAGCCCTTCCCATGTGGCTTCCTCAGGGTCCTATAGCATCAAGGCTGCATCCAATGTCATCCTCTCCCCTTCTTCTCCCTCCATCATCCTCTTTCCTCTCTTCTCTCCTCTCCTCTTCCTTGTGCCGACTCCAATCACTCTATCAGGTGGGGTGGGTTTGAAGGACTATTCGATGCCTTCTTTACCAGTTGCATGACAACGATGAATACGGCCATCTCCGCCTCACATCTCACATCTCACATCTCACACCCTGGACGCTGCGCCCGCCACCACACAATTCGACTGATGCCTAAGCTATCACGACCATGCAGCGGACGGAAAGCACCTATGTTGTTGGTCTGTCGCCAGCCTGGTCAACCGTGCACCCACATTCCAATCAATGGTAGTGAAGAGGACCCTTGTGCGCCTCAAAAGGCAACCATCACTCCGGCAGGAATTGACTCACATGGATGAAGAAAGGTCCCTGCATACAGGAATGCATTTTCAACCCGTCAGCTTCCAAGATGGACCAATTACCCGTTACTTGGCCTTCGCTTTCATCCCCCCGATCAAGCGACATGCCTCAACAACACCTCTTTCGCTCTCCGTCTCTTCCAGCAATGCAAGCCGACCATCCTTCAATCTGCTCAAGGTCAGCATGAGTACCTCATGACCATGGAGCTCTTCCAGTCGTTGCTCTTGTGGCTTGCTTGTCCCACCTTCTGTTACAACAGGATACCCTCTCTCCAGTCCTGTGCGGCCACAACGCCGGCTCTGCATACCTCTACACAGCAGTGTCAGCAACTTTCCATTACGACTCGTCAAACTTCCGCTCCCTTTTCGAGTCGGCTGCAGGTTTCCATTGCCCGACAGCATGTGCAACAGGGATGGTATTGCGCCCAGCTTGTTGGGGGTGAGCTGGCTCATGGCTATCCATGCCGGGCAACAGATGACTACCTCAACGCCTCCGGTATCTTCTGGATATAAGAACCCCACTAGATTCCTAGTTATGGGCTCTTGGTCCCAGGCATCTCTCCTATTTGCGAGCCTTCCCAATGAAGCATTCAGCACCCAACCTAGTGGACGGATACCAAACCAACCCCCTTCGCATCACCAGACTTGGCAACCATGGCAAAGTCAAACAGCTCAACTGAAAAGACCAAGCACAAGGCCCTCAGTCCTCAGGCTGTTGTGTCCAAGTTCTGGGGAAAGTTCAACTCCAAGGCCCCGGGCAAAGTGACTTCCGTCTTCCCTCGCAGCCTACACAAGTCCCTTCTCGCAGATGCCGACTCGTCATCTCCCAAGTCTCGAAACGCTGCACAGAGCTACCAGGCGGCGGCCAAAGAGTGTCGCGCTCGAGTACGTGCCATCGTCAGGGAATGTGAGCGCACCAACTCCAAGTTCAGCGACCCGGAGTTTGATATCGAGTCGGATTTCAACGGTGGCGCCTACAACTGCCTCTTTGGTCTCCTCAACGGTCTCGATCTGCACGAAGACGATGAAGGCGATGACGATAAAGACTATGGGGTCTCCGAGCAACGTACCAGCTCCCAGGAATCCAAGAGCCCTCTTAACATCCTCGAGAGTAGCCATATCTCGTCAGGCGACAGAGACGCTTCCTTCTCTGGTTGCAGATACGTACCTGGCTCCGTTCACCGTATCCCGTGGATCTTTGAGAATCCCCAGTTCACCATTGGTGGCTTCTCTGGCTCAGACGTCAAGCAAGGCCGTCTGGGTGACTGTTGGTGGGTGGCTGCTGTGGCCACTATCGCACATCGGCAAGATCTGATGAAGAAGATTTGCGTTGCACGCGACGAAGAGTGCGGAGTCTACGGGTTCGTATTCTGTCGGGATGGCGAGTGGATCTCGACAGTTGTGGACGACAACCTGTTCCTCAAGGAAGGGGACTATGGGCGATCAGGTGAGACTTACGATCCAACTGGTAAAAAGGGGCGCCGTCACAGGAAGGAGAATCAGATGGGATCTGAGGCTCTGGCCTTTGCCAAATGCGAGGACCCCAATGGGACTTGGTTTCCCTTGCTCGAGAAAGCAGTAAGTAGCTCTTTTCATCAACGCTCGGCAGCGGCTGATCAGTATCAGTTTGCCAAGGTATATGGCGACTACGAGGCTCTGTCAGGTGGATGGGCAAGCCTCGCCGTCGAAGACCTGACTGGTGGTGTCTCTACAACGATGGCGGCGGACAGTGTGCTTCGCAAGGAGCGGCTCTGGCGTGAGCTGTTGGTGTGCGACACCGAAGACGCAGAGTTTGTGTTCAGTGCAGGTGTGATTCGTCCATGGGGCCATTCCAGCAACGGCATCGTGACGCAGCATGACTATTCTGTTCTCAAGGCAACCGAGGTTGAGGACGAAAAGGGCAACAAAATTCGCCTAGTCAAGATTCGGTAAGCCCTTCAACTTGTTGACAACTTGCCTCTAGGCGTTCTGCTTCCAGGAAGCTCTGCTGACACTCCGTAGAAATCCTTGGGGGGCCGAAAGAACCAAGGTGAACGAGGGAGCCTGGCTTGGCCCTTGGTCAGATGGGTCCAAAGAGTGGACTCCGTACATGGTTCAGAAGCTGCGATATCAGCCCGGTGATGACGGCGCTTGGTGGATGTCGTACAACGACATGCTTGAGCACTTTGCCTCTGTTGACCGGGTCCGCCTCTTTGACGAGCGATGGACTGTAGCTCAACAGTGGGCAAGTGTCAGTGTGCCATGGCTGGCTGGCTACCTCAAGAAGAAGTTTATCGTAGAGGTGAAGGAAGAAGGCACTGGTCATCGCCCTATCGCAGGTGAGTTCTCTCCCCCAGCAGCCCTTGCTTGGATACTGACCACAACCAGCTTGACGACAGATATTTCCAGGGACTCATAGGGCAGTACCGGTTCTCTCTCCAGTTCCTTCTCAGGTCTCCCGACGACCCCAGGCCGATCTGTCAGGTGCGGGCAGGTCGACTAACTGGCCCACGGTCAATCAACTGCGAGGTCGAACTCGAGCCAGGAATTTACGAAGTGATTCCCAAGATCGTCACGCCAGCGAGAGGGCGGACCGACAGTTCAGAAGGTTGTCAAGATTGCTGCGGACAAGAAAGCCCCGAAGCTTCGACAAGTTGGGCTGCAACACGACCTTGCGCATGCCAAGGGGGGATCACGGACGAAGATGAGGCTATTCGTAAGAAGCGGAAGCAGGATAGGAAGAAGAGGCGGGAGATGAATCTGAAGAAGGAGAAGGAGCAGAAGGAGCAGAAGGACAAGGACGACGCGCGGAAGAAGATGGAGGAGGAAATGATGCTGAGGAAGACGGAGTACTACAGATCCATGAGTAAGACCAAGGGGGTGGAAAGCAACGGCGATGCGACTCTGGAGAAGGCAGGCAGCAGGCCGGAAGAGGTACCTCTACCACCTTCAGCCACACCTGCGCCTGGATGCTGGCCTGCCGACATTTTCAAGAGTCCTTTGGAAGTTGAGGTCACGCCTGAGGCGCCGACAGAGTCAGAGAAGGAATCATGGGAAGAGGTGGACGACAAGAAGCAAGGGAAAACACGAAGTCCCTCGCAGGGTTCAATCTGCCCCCTATGGAGAGAAGCTCGACAAGCCAAAGCACCGTGTCAAAGCCAGTGCCGACGCCGCCCACCGAGGCTCAGTCCGAGGACGAGGTCAATGGTTCGGACGGTCCAGACACAGAGTCGGAATGCGAGTCGGAATCTGATGACGATGGTTCTGAGCCAGGCAGCAACGACAGCTCGGTTCGAAAGCAGCGCAAGAAGGAGCCGTGGAATGCCGTGTGCGTTATCGGTCTCCGAGTCTATGCTCAACACGCCGGCATCAGTGTTCAGCTCGCCGACAGCGACGCGCCCAGGGTTCGTTCGGCCAAGGGTGGCTTGACCAAGCCGACATCCGAAGCTGGGCCTTTGTGCGAGTGTGCGGAGCTTGGAAAGAACAGAGCTGGGTGGTGGAGGGAGAAGCCGTCCGGCCATGGACAGGTTGTTGCATAAGGAGCTGGCTGAGAGCCTTGAGTTGCCGTGGATCTTTGTCACTGCATCTTTCTATTTGCTATACTTTTTTCATTTCACTTCATCTTCCTTCTTCACTCAATCAGAATCCCAGAGCACATTTCTTTTTCGAGGTTTCCATGACTTTTCACGTCCTCGAATGGCTAACCCAAAGAGGCATACAGATGCGCCAGTTTCCGGCTTGTAACAATCAGAGATTGTTTTATATAGATGCTTCTTGCCTTGAATCCCCCTATTTTTGTTTCTTTCACATGACATGGCTCCAATCATGGGGTGATTCCGTCCAGCGCGTCGGTGAGGGCGGCCCCATATGTATCTACATCCCGCCAAGAATGCAACCTCGACGTGCATCTCCCGCTGCCATGAAGGCAAAAGATAGTCAGGCCTCTTCATTTTGTATGAAACAGAAACGCACAAACATGACAAAAGACGTCGTTTCAACCTCAGCTCGACCCCCCCCCGGGCCCGCCGTTTCATCGGGCCCTCTTGGCAACGCCTCCTCCCGTTTCACCATGATGGCAGCCCCACGCCAGAGCAGGGGATGAACCACTCTCGACCCAGGAAGTTGTTCGATCTAATATATTGTTCCAAGGCCCGATGCCGAGGCAGGGCTGAGTGAGCTGTGAGAGGTTAATGGAGGCTTTTTCGTAAGGATTTCCATCTTGGGAAGTGTTTGCGGACGTCAAAGAGTTGAGATGGGTCCAAAGTTGTCAATGATGGGTTGAGATGAAAAAAGTGCTTGAGCGTGGAAAAGCATATAATAACCCCCCGAGGGCTTGCAGGATACAGCTTCTTTTCTCAACACAATCCCAATTCAACCTTTTTTTCTTACTTTCGCTTCTTCAGAACACATTCGTTTTTTTATTCCCCTACAAAAAACATTCACTTCGTACAAAAACTACCTTCACGATGCCTTCCTTCACAAAGACCCTCCTCCTCGCCCTCGCCCCCTTCGCGGCCGCCAGCCCCCTGACCACCCGTCAAAGCAGCGGCGGCTTCTCGGGCTCTACGCAAAACGGCCTCGAGGGCGCCTGCAAGGACGTCACCGTCATCTTTGCCCGTGGCACCTCTGAGATTGGCAACGTCGGCAGTGTGGCCGGACCCCCCTTCTTCCAGGCCCTCGCCAAAAAGGTCGGCAGCGACAAGCTGGCCGTGCAGGGTGTTGATTACTCTGCGAGCATCGGCGGTATCATGTCGCTGGGTTCCGAGGGCGCAAAGAAGATGTAAGTGGCAGAACTGTGCTTGTATGGGAATGCAGGTCTAACTTCGGGGATATAGGACCGCGGATGTTGAGCAGGCGTACAAAAAGTGCCCCAACACAAAGGTCGTCCTGTCGGGCTACTCCCAGGGCGCCATGCTCGTCCACAACACCGTCAAGTCCCTCCCCGCTGCGACCTCTGGCAAGATTGCCGCCATTGTCACCTTTGGCGACCCTTGTAAGTTACTCCAGGTAATAGACAAAGCAGAGACTAACAGACACAACAGTCAAGTCCCAGGGCTTCCAGGGCGTCCCCGAGGACCGCTGCAAGGTCATTTGCCGCTCTGGCGACAGCGTCTGCTCGGGCACTTTTGTCATTACTGCTGCTCACATGCAGTACGGCCAGGATGCTGAGGCTGCTGCTGCCTTTGTTGCCGGTAACCTCTGAGTGGTGAGAGTGAAGCTTGGTGTAAAAGGAGAATATCAGGGGCGGGAACCCTGAGCTTGGGCAGTTTATCTTTGAAGTACAGGATCAGCAGTTGTGTGAATAATTGAGACCAATTGTAGAATCGACTTGAGTTGTGTTGGTGATTGCCAAAGACGAGTTGTGGCTGTTGATGGGTAAATGAGGAGTAGCGCCACTGTTTCGATGCATGTCATTGAGTCGATATTATTATGTCTATGATGTAGTTAGGATTTCAGCAAGGCCAAGTTTAAAAACCCTGAAGCAACGTCCTTCTCGGAATATTTGCATTGTCCAAGTTTATCTGCTCGTGGTATCAACTGCCTAGCATCGGAATACGGAACTCGGTCTGAGTACAGGCAGAAGTGGCCATAGGATGAAAAGAAAGAAAAACCGGGCATACCAAACATGCTTCAGAATGGATAAATAGATTGAGACTTGGCAGTTGAACGCCTTGTTGGTATCTAAAATCGGCAAGTTCAGGAGCCGATCATGGGGTAGGGAGAATAATCCGGACACCAACCCATGCAATATCCATAGAGAGTAACTTCTTATGCTCTTTTCAGGCTTACAAATAATTACTTTTCTAAAAGGCTTAGGTAAATTAAATACTTAAGAGCCTATAATATCCATATATCTTTATCTTATTTACCTAAATTAGATTATTATTTATCTAATAATATTCTTATATCCTTAATATTTTAGGTGTCTGGATTATTCTCCCCACCCCGTGCCGATGTCATGGAAGAGGCAAACCTGTCGGTATGAGAATGCGGCCATATCATCTGTATTTGGAAGCCCGGGAACCAAAAAAGAAGGGGATTTGGTGTAGGGGAATCACATCCGCTTTGCATGTTCTATGACGATTGCGGAAGGTCGAGGGTTCAAATCCCTCAGTCTCCATTTTTGTCCCAAGGGCATTTTTCTTGCTTACTTTTGCACCTTTTTGCGCAGTTCTTCTTCTTGACCGAGCCAACTATTGTGTGTTGGAGGAATTCTGTTGCGTAGGTGCACTCATTCTCACAATGTGTTCGGCGCCTTCGCTTGACTACAGCGCTGTGAGTTGTGAAGGATTGGCATGCCCACGGCAGTCGCATGCGCTTATTGCAGAACCCAATGAACGAGAGGAAAGCAGATGTTCAACTAAGGCTTTCGAATATGCGAAATGATCAGGTATTCTCTATTGTTTGCTTGTCTTCATCTTCCAACGGTGACTATATTACCCTACACCTCTGCCCGAAGATAACGAGATTAACTCTGTCAAGCCCTACGATGGAGCCAAGCCTACTACTATAGAGACATGGAAGTATCCATAAACTGTAGATGTGACTGTGGCTTCAACCTGTTATTATCCAAGGGCATAGCTTGAGGTAGGTAGTTCGGTGTCTCTGAAGTATACCATCCCACCGGTTTGACAGGCAACATCAACATCTCAGACAATCATCTAGCCGCCAACTAGTACGCCCTTTACCATGTCATATCTTCATACACCTGCAGCAATGACAATACGAAAGCCACTCGCATCGCGCGCGTAGACGGGTTCAAACAATGGCAGCCATGCCCGACGTTGGAGACGACCCCATGATATGGCCACCGGGGTGCTAGGCTATGAATCTGCGGGAACAGACAGACACGTGCCGCCACAAGCCATCAATCATGTGCCCTGCATTTTACCAACGCCATGCCGCACATTCCTTTGCCGTTCTGGATAATCAAGGCTTACCGTCGGGGAAACTTTTTAACCCCGTTCAGGCGGCGTACGAGTCGGGGACGAGAATGAGGCTTTGGCCTCGTGAGAAGCGTCAGGCACGCGCCATCCATGGATCATTCTCAGTACCTCCCCGAGGAGAAATACTCAATTCATGCTCTGCTCGCCCGTTGACGTCTTTCTAGAAGCAGCCCGTTACCCAATACTCTGGAAGATGCTCCGTACGACGTCATTGGGTGTCGGTTCACGCCCCCCACAAAGTCTCCCCCCGCGTTTCCCGTTGACGACTCCAACTTTTTTTGACACTTTCACATGTCAGCCCCAGCCCCAGCTCCCAACTCAAAACCAAGGACTTTGTTACTGTCACGAGTCACGAGTCGTCGGCTCGTGCGGCCGAATCGAGCCTGGTTAAGAAGATGGAGCCAATGTCAATTGAAGCCCGCCTTGATGGCGCAGCTGATTTTGCCTTGTCTTTTCTTGTTCTTCTTTTTCTTCCGACTTGTCCTTCTTTCAAGTGAAATCTCACCTCTCGACATTGCGGCCTCGCGTCATCATCAAACGACAAGAGCAACATCTCACTCGACTCGTGTCTACAGCCCTGATCGAGGCTTT
The DNA here is from genome assembly GCA_020883615.1 of Fusarium virguliforme. Classification (NCBI taxonomy): domain Eukaryota; kingdom Fungi; phylum Ascomycota; class Sordariomycetes; order Hypocreales; family Nectriaceae; genus Fusarium; species Fusarium virguliforme. The sequence goes on from JAJHJD010000002.1 coordinate 5,801,170, forward strand.
TGACCATCTATCCCTGTCGGCCGTTCAAGTGTTGCCGTTCTTTCATGTGAACGGCCTATCCAGACCAACATGCGACTGAACCTCTCTTGATCCTCCTTCTTTGTCTCGCCATCAACGCCTCTCGACGACACCTGATAAACCTACGACAAAAAAACCTTTGGCCCGGCCATCATGATAGACCACGTCCTCGGGCGGCCCTCGGCCAAGTCCCGACGTCTCCAGGTCCTCGCCGTCCTCACCTTTTGGTCCGCCTATCTCGTCAGGTAAGCCCGTCCTCCCCGTGGGGTAATATCACGCGACTGTCGGCTAACACGCAGCATCAGGGGCCACAAGCATGGTCCTCCCGGCGCCAAGACGCTCTCCAGGATCTTCTCTAAGCGACTCACGGCATGGCAGACGTTTGTCATCACCATGCTCTACCTGTACGCCGCCCGTAACTTCAGCGCCCTCGTCGGCCTCGCCAGCCCCGAGCCCATGGCCAACATGTACGACGCTGCCTACTTTCGCGCCACCTGGGTCCTCACGGCCCTCGACGCCGGCTTCTGGACGGCAATGAAGATCAGGTCCAAGTGGCTGCGCGACCTGGCGAGCATAGTCTTCTCCCTATTCTACCTCGTCGCCGCCGAAAAGGCCGACGAAAAGGTCCGCAAGGTCAGGGGCATGATCACCGTCGAACACCTCCGCGTCTCTTGGAACAAGGGCACGTCCCCGTACCTGAGCTTCTTCCAGGGGCTCATGCGTCCCCGTTTCATGCGCTGGCCGCCGAGGCAGATCCGAATTCCAAGGCCTGCCGACAGCGACTACAAGGAGCCGGTGCTGGCGTGGCTGTACTATGATGGGCCGCTGGCAGAGCTGGAGCGCCACGACAGGTTGATCCTGGATATTCCCGGCGGTGGTTTCGTTGCCATGGACCCTCGCTGCAACGACGACAAGCTGTTCTCATGGGCAGCAAAGTCGGGGTTGCCTGTCCTGAGCCTTGATTACAAGAAGGCGCCCGAGTTTCCGTTCCCCTATGCTATAAACGAGTGCTTCGACGTTTACACTACCATTGTAAACACCAAGGGTCGATGTGTAGGACTACCAGGAACCGAAGTTCCCCGAGTCATCATTACAGGGGACAGTGCCGGAGGGAACCTCGCGGTTGCCGCAACCCTCATGATTCTCGAGACGAGACATCCAGCGTTCCGCCGGCCCTCGGGAAGAACCGAGCTGCCGGCTCCCGACGGGCTGGTTTGCTTCTACCCTGCTCTGGATATGAATATCGGCAACTGGATGACGGATGAGCAAATGTCCTTGATTCGGGATCGCAAGATGAGAGGGACGAATCGGACCATTATGCGGCGCAAGAGCATGCAGTATAATGACCTCGTGGGAACACCTCACCACTCTGACGACGAAGAGGATGGCTCGCCACCACCACCTAGACTGAACCTGATAACAGCCCAGGAAGCTCTGATCGCGTCTTCTCAAGGACCCCGGAGTCCCCCCCGAGTTCTCTCACGTCGGGCCGCGGTCTCTGAGTCTGCCAAAGGAGACACCGGAGCCGAACGGGAAGCGGTCATCTCATCAGGTCGAGCCTATGAAGACACGACTTGCTACATCGTCAATGATCTCGTACTTTAACGACAGGGTCCTCACCCCTGAGATGATGAGGGCCATGATCATTCTGTACATTGGGGCACACCACCGACCCGATTTCACGCAGGACTACCTCCTGAGCCCTGTGCTGGCGCCCGAGGCCCTGCTGGTCGACCCCAAGACGTACTTTATGACTGGCGAGCGAGATCCGCTGGTTGACGACACGGTCATCTTTGCGGGGAGGCTGCGGCGAGCCAAGGAGGCGGCGTTTGCCCAGGATCAGTCTGCAGCCAGAGGCCGTGGGGACTACAGGGAGGACGAGTTCAATGATCGGGATGCAGCCGAGGTGATGCTGATCCCTGGAACGTCGCATGGCTTCATGCAGTTCCCGACTGTGTACCCACCGGCCTGGAGACACTTTGAGAGGTGCATAGACTGGTTTGACCAGCTCTTTGAGCACGCCGAGGCCATGAGGCTGCAAAAGGTGAGGCAGTCTCAGCAGGCCAGGCGGTCAGGCTCCAATGGGTATGTCAATGGAGAAGAGGGACGGCATCTCCGGACAGAGTCGAGCGGGGAGGAAGACAAGCCTCTCGAGATTAGCATGACAAAGATGAACCAGAGGAGGAGCTCAACACAGACGCCGCCCCAGACGAAGCAGCAGTACCCGTCGCCGGCGCAGGGCATAGACGAGAGTGAGAGCGGCAACACGACGCCGCGGGCGCTGCCGACCAACGGACACACGGCGGTGGTGAACGGGGAGAAGAATGGCAAGGGCGGGACTCGTCGCAAGAAGAGCCTGAGCAAGAACAAGAACAAGAGCCTCGTCAAGCTCAACAGCTCCGACGATCTGCTGGGGCGGCGGATGCAGGGACTGGCGAGCGGGCTGACGGGGATGGGTATGGGAGACGACGACTGAAGAGGCGGGTGAAGCAGAGGCCAGGCCGCTGGTGAAGCAGAGACCAGGTGGGTTCCCGAGATTGGCCATTTCGGAACCTGGAGCTGAGGCAGGCAAGGCTTCAGCCAGCGAGGGCCCAAGGTGATGGATCTCGGACACAATGTTGCGGGCGCCGAGGATCTTGCCATGGTGGTTAGGTCGATGTCGAGGTGAGATGTTCACACAGCGGGAATGGTACATAGGTAACCTGATTGATGTCCGGGTTGCGTCGGCGGGAAACGATTTATGGACCCAAGGGAGGGAGGCATGGAGGCCCAAGCTACATGTGTCAGACAGCGTTGCCGGGAGAGATTGACGATGGGTTGTTGACTTTTGACACAACGGGCATGGATCTATTAGTGTATACCTTGCTTTGATACGACGACATGGCAGGTAGTTAGAGACAAAGAAGGGAGACCCTTACGGGAATGGCTGACACGGCCTGGTATGATTGGGCATGTACACAGTAGTCTAGTCCTAGAAGCATGTGTTTAGCTTACAAGACGGGTATGTCCTGTAGATCACGATAACGCAGAGGCCAGTCTCAGTGAACTAAAGGATTGGGCTTCTAGAAGGGTTCGAGACTATCCGAAACAAACAAGGGACCGAGTCAACAACCCCCCTTGGAACATGCGTTGCTGAGAATCAGACGTCTCAGAAAGGTGCATATACATGGACTCAAAACAGCGACGAAAAGCGAAAAACAGCAGACGGAGCGATTATCTTTGAGATTGGGGCCGCGGACATTGAAAGCCGGACGGACCGTCGCGGGAAAAACGGGCAAGTGGTGTTATTAGCCGGGGGGTTGAATGAGCAAGGCATCAACAGGACGGAAACGCCGTGGTTGGGGGCTGGGGGAGGGGGTGTGAATTGCTTCAGGCTATTAATGGAAGGTTGAGCCAATGGGATCAAGCAAGACGCACGTGTTATAATCAATGCAAAGCCGCTACGTACCGAGGAGAAAAGGGGGCAATTGCGTCGTCGTCAGAGGATATTCTCGGTGAGGCCAGGTCTAGGCTCCCCGGTCAAGCACACAAAAAAAGGCACATCACCACGACAAAACTTGGGGGTGGGACGAAAAACGGGGAGGAGGCCGATTGGGTTGTGGAGAGTCTTGTCTCTCTCTGTATTTGTTTCTTTCTTTCTTTTCGATGTATGCGGAAACGGATTTGCGGAATGTTGGGGAAATAAGACACGCCACTCTGAAATGTCAGGTTATTCGGGTCGCAAAGCACCTCACGGAGAAACAAGGCCCTCTCACCCCCTTTTTTTCTTCTTTGTAGATTTCACACTGCAGATATACTACGTGGTATAATTCTAGAGAATGTTATTTTAAGAGATGCCCGTAAAATGTGGGAATTTCTTACACGGTTGATGTACTTTTGGCGCTTGTTGACCGTCTCCGTATGGGTCCATTGCGGAAGCGCACCCCTTCCGCAAAGGTCAAACGGAAGGAAAGCAAAGGTCAAAAGGAACCTGGTTCAATACCGCGGTGAGCAAGACCCAAGGTGAGGTCAGTGTCGTTGACATTGTACCTTGGTATTACCGTAACGTCCCCTGCCGCCTGTTCGGCGGCTCACACCCCGGGGCACGGGGCAGAGTGGATCCCCCGCGCCGGCAACCTCCGTGATTGGGCCGCGAACCTGTTGCCCCGGGCTGCCGTGCCCGATATTTCCCATCTCAGCCCTGTAGGTTGAACTCGATGTGGCGCCATCGTGGGCTTGGGATTGTCAAGAAAAAGACAAAGGGTCATGGAGTACGTTCTAGAAGAGAGAGGATATGTGTCAAGAACAGAGACATGAAAGAAGAAAAAGGAATGACCGACTCAGCCGTGAGCTCTGCATACAACTGCGTCATTGATGATATGGGGTGAGCGGGCCACCAGGGGGTGAGTGGTGCAAGGGCCGAGGCGCTGCAGGTCGTCCCAGAGCATTGGGAACTCTGGAGAGTGTGGGATCTCTGAGTGATGCCTCGAAGCAGGACGTGTGAGGACTCTCTAGGGTATCGAGAAGAAACACGAGACGGGAGGGTAGATGTGCCCACATGCGAGGTTGAAGCGCCCGCCAGATGCGCCCGCCAGATGGTAGCAAGCACAACATCCATCCCATCTCACACCGACTACTCGGCCGGGGAAGGGGGCGATGCAGATACATCTCCTATGAAGGTTGTCGCCAAATGGGATCGCATCCTGGGGGCATGTATTAATGGAGCCCCGATCTTTCGATGGCAACGGTAACTACAACGGGTACAACTACGGCGGCGATGATGACACGTTCCAGGGCCCGACCGACCCCCCTTTGTCCCGAGAAGGTGCTTGTTTCCAGAAGGGAAATCCCAGATGTGGAGGAGGGAAATCGGATGCTCGGCCACCTTGCAGACCTTGAGGACACCCTAGCACTCGGTCTCTCACCGACCTCCGGAGACTGGAAGCCGAGGAAAAAAAAAGCGCATGTTTTTTGGTGTCAAATGTGTGAAAAAAGACGAAACGAAAAAAAAAGAGGGTAAACCTCTTTCGGCATCGAGTCCCCGGCGCCCGCGGGACTGGTTGGTTCATTCGCATAAGGTGAGGTGAGTGAGGTGAGGTGAGGTGAGCCGACCTGATATTGGGGGGTTGGGGCTTTGCCGGGATAGAGGCCGCCCACGCGGGCCGAAACAAAAAGAAAAAAAGATGAGGCATTTCGGTCTAAAGACCAGCGAGTTATGGGACGAGAAGAGGATGGTGTCCCGAATAGGACGGCAAGGTGTAGCAAGTTCGGGGCGTAGGTGTGAGTTGGGGAGAGAGAGACTGGGGCTGGGGCCCAAGTCAGCCCAAAGACACGACAAATATCACCGAGAATTTGCGGGAAAAAGAGGGACATGGGGGGCCTTGACCCGGCGAATGGTTGTCCGCGACCTGGAATAGGAGAGTCAGAACAGAGAAGACTCATGTAGTTGTCATGTATTCGGGGGTATCTTTGTTGGTTGGGGTTCGCCGGGGACGGGACGGTACTGTACGAGCGGCAATACTCTCTTCCAGAGACGACATGGATGCTGTCTCTGTTCGCTCTCTGGCCTGGCCTGGGTTGGCTCTTGCCTGGGATGGCCTCGAAGCACGGAGAGACTCGGTCGGTCCCAAGGCAGGCACGGCTCACCATTTCTCGTGCCTCTCTCTCTGATTTTGTTTAAAAAGTCCATGGCTCAGCCCTCGTTATTTCTCGTCTCCCCTCCACTCTATTCCATCACATCCTCGTCTCTCACACACACGCACAATAACACAAGTCATTTTATTGACTTGTATTCTTGCATTCCCCCACCGAGACACACACACGCACACACACACAAATCTGCGGCTTGCCGTCATCGAATAGAGTTCCCCCCAGCTACGCCACATATTCGCAAACAACCGGCTGCTCCCGTTGTCCCCCTCTACCTCTACCTTACCTAGAGCTTCCCCTCTTCCCCTCTTCTCTCCTTCATAATGAGTCTCGTCGAAAACACGGAACCCAACGAGGTTCCCTCTCCCGCCGTGATCGAGACCGACGACGAGGGCAACCTCATCAAGACAAACGGCCACTCCAACGGCTACTTCTCCAACGGCCACCACCCAACCTCCAACGGCAACGGTGCTGCCACCCCGTCCTTTATCGACAGCATGGCTCACCTTTCCGTCGTCCGCGCCCGCGACGACTCGGACGCCGCCTCTGTGCGGTCGACGAGCTCCCGCGCCTCGAGGAGACCTCCCCTGCAGCTGTCCAACTACCAGGACGAGTTCACCACGAGCGTCTACGGTTCCCGCTTTGCCGGCATGGACCTGCCCCGGCACCACATGCCAGAGTGCGAGATGCCCCGCGATATCGCCTATCGCATGATCAAGGACGATCTGAGTCTCGACAACAACCCCATGCTCAAGTAAGCTTCCTCTTTCTGACAGTCACAGCTGAGTACTGACTTTGTCATCTCTAGCCTCGCTTCTTTCGTCACCACTTACATGGTACGTAACTCTCATCGGCTTCTCTCTTCCGTGTGCTAGGGTTGCCCGTCTCGCGCCAATGCATGTGTTCCCCCACCCGCGGGAGCCGGCCCATGTCTTGGCTCTGGGGACCGGGCAAGCCACACACTCCACCATCACCACCATCGCCAACGTCATTTCGCTGCATGTGGATAGCCTCACTGACAACCATCGCAGGAAGATGAAGCCGAGAAGCTCATGTCAGAGTCCTTTTCCAAGAACTTTATCGACTATGAAGAGTACCCCCAGTCTGCCGACATCCAGAACCGCTGCGTCAACATGATTGGCGACCTCTTCCACGCCCCCCCGGCACCTCTGTCGGCACATCCACCGTCGGCTCCTCCGAGGCCATCATGCTTGGTGTCCTGGCCATGAAGAAGCGCTGGAAGAACCGCAGAATCGCCGAGGGCAAGAGCACAGAGAACCCCAACATTGTCATGTCGTCGGCCGTCCAGGTCTGCTGGGAAAAGGCCACCCGCTACTTTGAGATTGAGGAGAAGCTCGTCTACTGCACCCCTGAGCGCTTCGTCATGGACCCTGACGAGGCTGTCGACCTGTGCGATGAGAACACTATCGGCATGTGCTGTATTCTCGGTACCACCTACACTGGCGAGTACGAGGACATCAAGGCCATCAACGACCTCCTTGTCGAGCGGAATCTCGACGTCCCCATCCACGTCGATGCCGCCAGCGGTGGCTTCGTCGCCCCCTTCGTCGTCCCTGACCTCGAGTGGGACTTCCGATGTGAAAAGGTCATCTCCATCAACGTCTCTGGCCACAAGTACGGCCTCGTCTACCCCGGTGTCGGCTGGGTCATCTGGCGATCACCCGAGTACCTCCCCCAGGAGCTCGTCTTCAACATCAACTACCTCGGCGCTGACCAATCGTCATTTACCCTCAACTTCTCCAAGGGAGCCTCACAGGTCATTGGCCAGTACTACCAGCTCATCCGTCTGGGCAAGCACGGTTACCGTGCCATCATGAGCAACCTGACCCGTACTGCCGACTACCTGACCGACACGCTCGAGAACATGGGCTTCGTCATCATGTCGGAGCGGTCCGGCGCCGGTCTGCCCCTGGTGGCCTTCCGCTTCCGCACCACCGAGGAGGGCGGCGACCCGGACCGCTACTACGACGAGTTCGCCCTCGCCCACCACCTCCGCTCCCGCGGCTGGGTCGTGCCCGCCTACACCATGGCCCCCAACTCGGGCGTCAAGATGCTGCGCGTCGTGGTCCGCGAGGATTTCACAAAGACGCGTTGCGACTCGCTCATTGCCGACATCAAGCTCTGCCACGGCCTCCTCAAGGAGACGGACCAAGAGTCTATCCGAAAGCGGGAAGAGTACATCAAGAACCACGTCACCTCCATGGGCCGGGGGAAGCACGGCCACCCTGTCTACACTGTAAGTTTAGTCCACCCATTGTATCTATAGTCAACTAACATGTACAGAACGAGCAACATTCGCTCCAGGGCAAGACGGGCAAGACCCATGCTATTTGCTAGACGGGATAGAGGACATCGATCACTCGGTGGGAGACTGGGATCTGGCGTCGTGCGGTGTGATTTTGCACAGCATTTTGTTTAGATTTGGATACATCAGCCATGCAAGCATGAATTGACATCTCGATGAATTTTTGGTTACTCTTTTTTTTTCCACAATGTGAAGTTGCTTGACAAGGGATGAAGCTGCGGGTTCTACTTGAATACCTGCTAATGATTTGACCGAGCTCAGTTGGCATAACAAGGCCCTATCATGGCGGCTTGGGATCGACAGGGTGTGTGGAGGAGAGAAGATTATTGAGGGTGGTGTGAGGACATATGTGGTGTTGGTTATGCATATAGATATGTTGATAGTAGGTATGAAGCATTAAGTGACGGTACAGAGGGGCTGAACTAGCTCATATGAGTTGACCTCTTTAGAGTCAACCGTGTCTAAAGCACTCGCAAGTTCACTTCAAGACATCAAATGAGTAAATGGTATCTGTCTTGCTAACTGTGCTTTTATGCTCAACCCAATTCTAACCGGGTAATTAAATCCAAGAAAAAGTCAACACCTCCAACACCTCGCCCACACACCACGCTCACCCTCACCGGGTCGCCGCAATAGCAGCCTCCAGGATATCCAGCCCCTGACCAATCTCCTCATCCGTGACCGTCAAGCTCGGCACGAACCGCAGCGTGTTTGTACCAGCCGTGATGATGAGCAGGCCCCTCTCCCTCGTAGCCTTGATGATTGGCGTGGGATCCTCAGAGAGCTGCAGACCGAGCAGCAAACCCCGACCGCGCACCTCCTTGACCAGCTCCGGGTACTTTTCCTGCAGCTTGGTGAACCGCTGTCGAAACACGTTCGACTTTTCCGCCACGGAGGCTTGGAGCTGAGTGTCGGCTAGGCGTCCGACAATGTAGTGCGCCAGACGGCACGCGAGCGGGTTTCCGCCAAAGGTGGTCCCGTGGTCGCCAACCTTCATCTTGTCGGCCACGTCCTGCGTCACGAGCACGGCGCCGATGGGGAACCCGTTTCCGAGGGCTTTGGCCGTCGTGAGGATGTCAGGGTGTGCTTCCTTGGGGAGAACGCCGTGGGCCCAAAAGTCGCCCGTGCGGCCGAGTCCGCACTGGATCTCGTCGTAGATGAGCACGGCGCCGACCTCCCTGCAGCGCTTGGCGAGCGCGACGAGGAATTCCTCGGTCGCTGGTGTGACACCTCCTTCACCCTGGATAGGCTCGACAATAACACCGCACGTCTTTTCCGTGACGAGGGAATTAATACCCGAAACGTCGTTGTACTCTCCGGCCTTGAACCCGGGGACCATGGGCGCAAAGGGCTTCTGGTACTTTGGGTTGGGCGTAGCAGACAAGCTGCCCATGGTCCGGCCGTGGAAGCCATTGTTGAAAGACACAATCTCTACCTTTTCTCCTGAGGGGTCTGTGATCTTGCCGGCCTTGCGGGCAAACTTGATGGCGGCCTCGTTGGCCTCGGAGCCAGAGTTGCAGACGAACACGGAGGAGGCGGCGTGCATGGCGCCCGACTCGAGCGTCTTTTCGACGAGGAGCTTGGAGAGGGCGCCCGTCCAGGGGTTGTAGTAGAGGTTTGAAGCGTGAACGAGAGTCTTGGCCTATCAACAAGTCAACAAGTCAACACTAACCCTTTCTCTAACCTGGCTGGTGACTTGCCTGCTCAGTCAACAGCCGAGTAAACTCGGTATCGCAGTGCCCGAGGCCATTGACGGCGATACCAGCCGTAAAGTCGAGAAACTTGCGGTCCTCTGCATCCCACAGCCACGAACCCTCGCCCTTAACAAACACGGGCGGGGGACGGGCGTAGGTGGCGACCATGTAAGGTGCGTGCTCGTTGACGATGGCGGCGCTCTTGGAGTCGGACGTGGGGTCGGCGTTGGGGAGGGAGGAGAGGGCTCGGCGGGCGATCCGAGGACGGGCGACGAGGGAGGTTGCCAATCGGCATCGGAGGGGGAGTCGGAGGGCCATCTTTTGGTGTGTATATTTACTTCCTCGTAGTGTACGTCGTAAAGAAAGATAGAGAGAACCTGAGGTGGAGGGGTTGGAGGGGGATGAGAATTATTTGTATTGTCTTATCGATAAAAAAAAAAACACCTCCGCTATCGCAGCAGCTTAATACTCACACTTTAGAGTCACCCAGGGGAAATTCAGCTCTAAAATACGTGACAGGGATCCAATTGGCTCGATATTTGGAATCATTCCCTTTTCCCTCGTCTCTTGCATGGTTAGAGTCACGGCGAACAGCTGCATCCCACGCGGTCTAGCCCCGAGTACCCCCCATCTCGACGGAGCTTATACCCACGTTGGATCGGTAGTCATCCCGTGCTTTTTCGTGGGATGGGGGTGTTATGATTCATATGCAGTATCAGCTCTAAGGAGGTACCCTTGAAAGGATACACGCGGAGACGTAGACTGAGCCTCGGACTTGAACTTGTCTTTCACCTCGGTTATGGCGCCGTATCATGGCCTCGGGCCAAGTTCCGAATCTCCTAGTCATGACAATCCCATCATACAAACTCAACCTCGATAAACTGACTGCCCAGCATTAAACAACCGGGCAGAAACCCAGCACTGCATTGCCTCTGAATCTGAATCTAAAAACACCCAATTACATGTCAAAGAAACAAACCAGCCCAGAGCCACCACCATACTACGTATACAATCCAAACCACAGAGAGCTGCGTAGCGCCGTACCAATTCCCTCCCTAATAGGCGAGGGGCCCTAAAAGGCCAGGCCATTTCACCTTGGTGTGCAATGAATAAAGGAACAAAAAGCTTAGACCGCGCTGTATCCGCCTCGACTCCCGGTCCCCTGCACGGTGTTGAGCACCCGGCGGATCCAGTCCTTGAGTAGGTAGGGAATGTCGCGGATGGTGTCGCTGTGGGGAGGAGGTCCCAGCCGCGGGCGCCGTAGCGGTAAAGTTGATCCACGACGCAAAGATGAGGTAGCCGGCGATGCCCAGGAAGGCGCTGCAGATGTGTCAGTATGCCGTGTGCAAGACACTGATTCGAGTACTCACATGATGATGAACCAGGTAAAGAAGCCCCAGTGCGAGCTGCTGCCGCCATCACCACCACCGGCCTGGCTCTCGCAGGCGTACTTGGTGTGCCACGTCAGGCGCAGCACTCCAACGTCTTTCTCCTCTTCAAACCCGTCCCAGATGAGGGTGGCATTGTCGTGCTTGAGCTGGTGCTCAATCGTAGACTCCTCACCACCCTTATCGCCATCCTTGTCATCGCCCTCCTTCTTCTCGTCCTCCCGCGCCTTGAGCTTGCCGCTCTTCTCTCCCCACACCCACTCCCCCTCGGTGCCCTCCTTGTCTGGGTCGCAGAGGAACTCGATGATGGCCTTTTGGTCCTTCTTCTCCTTTGCCGGGACGTCGCCGCTGAGGGGGTACCTTCCGCCGCCGAGCACCAGCCGCAGGCCCTCCTTTTGCCGGTCCGAATTCGAGTCGCTCGTCTTGAGTCTTGTGGGAGTCACTTCGAACCGCGAGCCGCCGGCGTCCTGGAGGTTTCCCGCTATCGCCACAATCTTTGTGATCGTGTCGGCCTCTTCCTTGGATTCGTTGCTGAGGAGGTGAGAGATGGCACACACTGGCACCAGTTAGTTGAAAGCTCCCTGCATCCGCATCAAGCTCAGCACGCACCTCTCGTGCCGTTGGGGCACTTGTTTGCCCCCTTCTTCTCCAGAGGCCCGCACACGTCTAGTGTGTATGTTGTGTTGTAGTGCCCCGGAACGCTGGGCTCGAAGCGGGTCGTGACGATCGAGTGCGCGCCGCCGAGCTTGGACAGGTCAAACTTCTGGCCGTCCACCCGGATGTTCGAGCAGTCGAGGTTCTCTGCGCCGTATGCCGACGTGGCCAGCAGCGGCACGAGAAGCGAGAATAGGTCCGGCCGATGCATCGGGGCGACGGGGACGAGATAGGAGATGTGGATGGAGATGCCAAGGGGAGCAGGAAGCCAGGGCGAGGCGGCTGTTGGATGAAGAGGGACCTTGAGAATGCTGCTGCCTTGTCAGGACCAAGGGGCTTTCGTAAGAATATCTGTCGCGTGCCGTCGAGCTGATGCGTGATGATGTGGTCACGTTGCGTTGTGCTGCGTTGCCTTGAGTTGAGCTATCGCGGTTTGGCTTGGGTCTCTAGCGTCGACGACATGACCAAGCTCTCGGGCTTGGCGCTTGTGTCATCTTGCGCCGGCACTTCCAGCGCACGTGACACCCGACGCGACAACATCAATTCTTGCCTACGATCATTGGATACACGTATTTCTCACTAAGACGTCAGAAGATGCTACTGCCTTGTGAAAGAATGCATTCACAACTACTCCTTAGCAATACATCCATCCCAGCGTATCCGAAAACACCGCGCAGCAACCATTGCCGTATTCCCTAGCAATTAATGACCAAGCCTGCCCGTGAGAACCATGTGCGCATCCATGGCTTTGCAAAACCCTTGACCCGAATTCGACGCTTTCCGCGGGGGTATAAAACATCAGCTCCCAAAGTTGACAAGAACCCGTGAAGAAACAAAAAAGACACCAATACACTGCCGGCCGAAACTCCAACTCAGCCATGCGAATCAAGCTTCTCGCTTGTCATAAAACGTCCCGTCTTGCCTCGTCCCATAATCACATCCCTCCTTGGGGGCCCATCATGTTGTTCATGCCCTGCATTTGCTGAATTTGCTGCTGCTGCTGCAACTGTTGCTGCTGTATCTGCTGTTGTTGCATCTGCTGCATCTGTTGCTGCTGTTGCTGCTGCTGCTGCTGCATCATAAGCTGCTGCTGGTTCCTTCGCTGTATGATTCCTTGCTGGAACATGTTCTGAGCGCGAGCCACACTCGTCTGCTTGAGCTTCTCCGTAATCTCCTGCGGAATCCGGTCTGCAGAGCCGTGCTTGAGAACAGCTTGCTGCAACATCTGGTGGTAGATGATTCGAGCGTTCTGCTGGATCTGGGCCTGGATGGGATTGCCACCCATCTGCTGCTGAGGCTGCTGCTGAGCCTGTTGCTGCTGGGCCTGCTGCTGCTGGGCCTGCTGCTGCTGGGCCTGTTGCTGTTGGGCCTGCTGCTGCTGCTGCATGGCCTGGAGAGCTTGGAGATTCAATGCGTTTCCGTTCAGCATCTGCCCGTTGGGGCGCTGCATGTTGTTACCCATCTGCCCGTTAGCCTGTTGGATGCGCATCATCTGCTGGAACTGGGCTTGCATCTGGGGTGTCATCTGCCGCATCTGGTTGCCAGACATATTTTGAATCTGCTGGGCATACTGCTGAGCCAGCTGCTGAGGCTGCGGCTGATTTTGCTGCATCATCAACTGGCGCTGCATCATCTGCATCATCTGTTGTTGCTGCTGAGGCGACATTTGACCATTAATGTTGCCGTTATTAACACCGTTTTGCATTGCAGCCATCTGTTGCTGCTGAGCAATGGCTCGCTGGTGGGCCGCCACCTGAGCGATGGCCTGCTGGTTCGCCTGGTTCATGTTTTGGCCGTTCATCATTATGGCCTGTCCCATCTGCGAGTTCTGTGCCATCATGTTAGGAGGCGGGCTGGCCTGGGTCATGCGAGGCGTCGACGTCATCGCAGGCCGGTTGATAGGTGTACCGTGAGACATGTTAGGTGTAGAGTGAGTGATTCGCGGTGTTCCGGATGGATGGCTCTGCTGGCTGCCTCTAGAAGACATGTTATGCGCCATGGGCACCGACAAGGGCGGGTTCTGCACAACCGAGGACGGTCGCGGGGGCTTGCTGCCATTCCAGAGTTGGTCTGCTGCATCGGGACGCTCGCGACCATGGGGGACGACATGTTCTGAGGAGTACCTTGTCGAGCAGCAGGTGACGAAGCGGGTGGCTGCGAGATCTGAGCCTGGAAGCGGGGCTGGGCCTGGTTTTGTAGGTTATTGGCAACAGCGTTTGGCGTGGCCCCGTTAGATGCACTGCTGGCTCCATTACTCATGTTGTTATTCTGGGGATGAGCGTGTTGGGGTTGAGCTGTGTTCTGGCGTTGTTTTGGTTGTTCGGCGTAGGGGCTGCAGCGCGGGCTTGAGCTTGTCGCTGAGCTGCCTCTTGTCGGAGCTGGGTCTCCCTAGCCGCGGCTGCCTCTCGTCGGGCACGCTCTTGCTCTGCAGCCTGTCTTTGAGCCAGCATGACCGCCTCCTGTGCTGCTGCTGTCTTTGTTGCTGAAGTCTCCGGTCGTTCTCTTGCTGCTTGAGCTTCTCCTGCTCCTTCTTCTCTGCATGTTCTCGCTTGATATCGGCAAGGACCTTGAACCTCTCAAACCTGGGTTCAAAGGTTCCTGCGCCACCTGACGCATCGCCGTCTGCTGCACCACCATTCTGAGCACCGGCAACGCTTGAAGAAAGACGCTCGTCGCCGAAAAGCATGTATCGTTCCTCGCCAGCGGCTGCAGCTTCATCCGCGGCCACCTCGGCAACAGTCCTCTTGCGAGTCTTTGGCTGCGGCGGCGGTTCGGAGTGCTTGGGATGAGCCATGACGTCAAGCAGGACAATGGTCTCCTCGACACTCTTGGTAGGCTCCAGCATCAGAGGCGCAGTCGTCGCCAGTAGAATCTGACCCTCTGCTGCATGGATGTTGCTCGCATCCAGTTCCGTCTTTTCGCGCTTCTGGCGTTTGGCCGGCGGTGGCATGCTGGTAGCAGTCGGCGTTGGCGGAACTATGGACATTGGCGTTGGAGGTGGTGCAGCAGAGGTGCCGTCGGTCGCCTCCTTGGAAGTAGAGCCCTTTATCAACAAGTCCATCTGCAGGCTAGTGGCAGTTGGATGCAGGACGACCGTAAATACTTTGGGCTTTGTCGTCTTTCCTTTCGCATCTTCGGGAGCGGGAGCGGGAGCGGTAGGTGTGTTGTCCTTGTCCTTTTCCGCAGCAAGTTTGTCCTTCAGCTGATCCCCACTCTTGACGTTGCCATCCGAAGACAAACTTTCCTTGGGATAGGGACAAAGGGAGAGGGCGTTAGATATTGGTTATAGTTGTGTATGGATGATGGCGCCACCGTGCCCTTGGCCGGTGTGGGTTTGGCGACATCTTTTACTTGGGCGACCGACTTGTGATCGTGGACTTGGACAATGAGGCAGCCCTCGTAGAATGGCACGCCGGCGTCGGTAAGGTATTGGAGAAGATCGTGAGGGACGGTGCGACTCCTGACGTGGTCGAGGAACAATTTCATCGGCGACTTGTACGCAAACATGCCATCTTGGTTGTCGAATCGGAAATGTCTGGTGCATATGGATTATAAGGGAGGTGGTCGGCCGGCGAACTTCTTGAGGATATAACTGTCGGAAACCACTGTGGGCGGGTTAGCGGCCAACGAACAAGACGTCAGCAGAGTGATATACCATAAGGTGGAGGCTCCGCATCGTGCGGTGTTGTCTCTGCCGCCATGGATGCGGAGCGAAGGCCGGCGCTGTTTCTCGAGTGTCGGCCGGCGAGTTGCGATGCGGTCTCTCGGCGTGCTCGGTTGATGGGTCGCACGGTCGACGCGGTTATTGCCCGCTCGCTGGCGGAATGCGGCGGTTGCTTCGCGCTCGGAGGAGGTTTCTTTGCCGACATTGACGGGGAAGGAGAGGATTTGGACGTCGACATGATTCCATTGGTCTGGATCCCAGGCGGGATGGGACGCTTGGCTTTGGTGGCGACATTTTGATGGACGACAGGTCCGACGACTGGCGCCATCGTGTTGAAGTCGCGCTGCGCCGCGGGGGCAGCAGGTAAGACGGCTTCTCTCGGCCGCCGTTATCAGGTCGGTGTCAATCAAGGTGATGATATCACGGCGCAAACATGGATGTTGGATTCGCAATGGCGCGACGCCGGATCCGAGGTCGGGGGCCTTTGATCGATTCGGTTCGATGTTGGTCGCACGTCGCCTGGAGTTACGCTGGGCGGGCCGAGGGAGTCGGAGTTGAGGGCGCGGGTTTTCAGATGCAGCGCAACTCGAAATCAATAGGTATGATCTATTAGAGTCCAATAATAAATCGAAATGGCCGTCTAGATGCCTGCAGAAGCTTGCTGTGTTGTATGGTAGTCAGGTGTTCTTTGGATGAGGTTGCACGCTTGGTCGCCGCATCACGGGTGCGGTTCGTTCCCTGGTCTGAGGTGGCTGACGCAGAGGGTGGGTCACGTGAGCGCAGCAACCAACTTTAGAGACCCAGATGAAGTAGAAAGGACGATTTATACCTATAGTATCGATGGTTAACTAAACAAAGTTTCCTTTTACGTTGACTGACCTTTAAGCTTCAAGTTTTCAACAGAGTTCATCGAAAAAAAGCAACATGTCCCGTATTCCAACTACATAAGGTTCCTATCCTGCTCGCGTAACTACATGTCAAAAGGTTGGTATCTTCTGCCAGTTCCCACTCCAGCTCACTCCTGGCCCTGGACTCGGCGAGCCCAGTCATCATTCAGCCTCGTACTATCAACAACAACAACACCGCGTCCTCGGCCAACTCTCTCAGGCCTCTGCCACCACTCCTGGCTCTTCCCAGCCCTCTCAGCCTCCGATTCACTATCTGCCAGACCACCAGAGCCGCCGTCAGCCCCGACGACGAGGATGACGTCGTGGCGGAGCCAGGTCTGGAGCGTGGTGATGGTGCTGCCATCCTCTCCAGAAAGAGACTTCTGGAGGTAGATGACCTCTGGCTGGAGATGACGGAGGATGTGAACGTGGCCATTGGGGGTGGTGAAAGGGAGAATCATGGTCTCCTTCTCAACCAGAGCCATGGCCTGCGAGTAAACAGAGTTGAACCCAGCGCCTCCCGAAGACCTTGGGCGGTTAGTAACGTCCCAAACAAACAAGGTGACAACTTACAGAGGGTTCTTCACTTCCTCGCCAGGGGTTTGAGCTTGATCGTGTCCAATGTTAGAAAATGAAGAGCTGAGTGAAGTTGGCGGAAGGTTACTCGTAGCAGCATCCATTGCAGTGTCCTTCAGACCAGGGCATAAATCAAAACAAAGAGCTTGACTCTGGAAAAGTCGTTGTGTCGCGGAATGTGCGACAGGATGGACTGGGCGCTCTGTTAGCGATGAAAGGGCCCAAGACCGGGTGGCTTACCGCATGCTCGTGGAAGGGGTCGTCGTCCTCGGGCCCAATATGAGCATCGGCGGAGACTACTACTGTGACAGTCTTTCGTCGCTTGCCTCCGACGAGGGCGATGGTGCCGTCGCAGGCGCAGGCGCTCGTTCAGTCTTAGCATCTGCTTCCTCCGACCAGGGGTTGTTGCCATCGCCATAATGGCTCTTGTCTTCTTCGCGAATCGAGGCCAGGGCCTTGCCCATGACTGTGCCTGTAGCTGCGACGCCGGCGGCTACACTCTTACCTGTCGAGTCGATAAACTGTCGCCAGCCTCCGGAGCTCGTTGCTTCGTGGTCCACCTGCGCAATACCGTGAGTCTGCTCCTCCAGTCCTCTCTCTCCTCCTCTGGTATACCCCGACCCAGGTCCCTTGAGCGGCGTCCCTGGGCGTCGCCGCCATAAGCTTGGTTGTCGTAGTCGAGACCGGCGAGATGCTCGTCTTCATCCTCATCCTTCCGCTGGCTCCAGACCCAGGCCGCCACACCCACGGTCGCGACCGTGAGAGTGACTGCGAGGGGCACCCAGTGGCTCCAAACTCCCCGTCGCGACCGCGACGATCCGTGATCGGGAGACATTTAAGCGGCGCACTGTCGCATTGCTAGGTGGAGGACGCGTCGGCGGCAGAGGGGGCGGAGGGCCTCGTAACGTCGTTCAGGGTTCGAGGGATACCTCTTGGTGGTAATTGCGACTGATTGATGACGTCGCTCCGATGAAAAAGAAATCTCGTGGTCAGATACAGCTCCTCGATATACGCGGTGGCTGGTATCACCAACATCAACAAGAGGTGGAGCTGAGGCCATCGCCCCCCAGCAACCCAACCCGGGTCGACAACCCGAGGTCCGATGAGCTGCTCAGGGGCACTTTGCGGGGACTATTGAATATCCGCGCCGAGGTCAGCCTTGCAGCTCCGGCACGTGAATGGCCCAGGCGTTAGGTGTGGCTATGTGGCTGGTGCGGCCGCCGTTGAGCCACAGGTGGACATCCGCCTACTTTTTTGAAGTCTTGGCGATGATTTGAGTGACTCTTCGCTGCATGTCAATGAAAACGACTCAACTGCGACCTGCACCGAGCAACAGCAGGCCGATTCGATCACGGGATCACCGCTTTACCCACCCGCAAAGTTATAGACGTCTCACTTCTCTACAAAGCCTCTCAGCGCCGACTCCTGCCCAGGGCACCCCGCGGCATCATGCCCACGCTGTCTCGATGCCCTCGACCGGGCTTCAAGCCCTCATTCTTTGCGGGCCAGGGTCGTCATTTCCGACCTTCACCTCCAACCCCGATGAGAACCCCAAGGCTCTTTTGCCGATTGCGAACCGGCCCATGGTCTGGTATCCCATCGATTTCTGCTATCGGATGGCATCACGGGTGAGTCACCTCTGTGTGGGTGAGAGCCGCAGCCTGCCCTGCAGTCGAGCAGCCATATATGCAATCTCAGCTTCAAATTTCACAGCATCTAATACTCCCAGGCATAACTCTTGTTTGTCCCCCCACAGCTTCCGCTGCCATCACCACTGCTCTCAACACCAACCCTTACCTGACAGCCCTGCCTCTGCCGCGCCCGGACATTCTCTCGCCGGCAGATCTTGACCAGAACACGGGCACAGCCGAGATCCTGAGGCTACCAGAGATCCGGGAACTCATCACCGGCGACTTTGTTGTCCTCCCGTGCGACCTGGTCTGCGAACTCGGTGGCGAGAAGCTTCTCCAGTCCTGGATGGTCAAGTCGGCCAGTCTGACGGACCTTTTGGGGGCTCCCAGACTCTCAAATGGCCATCGCTCACTCCCTAGTGGGGGACTCGGTGTCTGGTATGACACGAAAACTACAACGCCAGTCAAGCGCGAGAACACCGACTTCTTCGCAACCGCCCCTCTGCCCTCAACCCCTGTCGCGCCTCCCAAGGGATCCCTTTTCTCCAGTCTTTCCAAGGTTGTGTACTCGATGCCGACCGATTCCTTGAACGATCTCACAGAAGAGAGAAAGGGCTTCCCTGTTCGCCATGGGCTATTGCGTTCCCACCCTCGCATCCGGATGTTTACCACCCACAGAGACGCGCACATCTACATCTTTCCCCACTGGGTCCTGGACTTTATCAAGGAAAATGAGCGCCTGGAGAGCATCGGCGAGGATGTTATCGGATGGTGGGCCAAGGCGGGCTGGCAGTCGGGTTTGGCCGAGAAGCTCAAGATGGACTCGGTCTGCGGTCACGGTCGAGTTGAGGAGAAGCCAGAGGACTCCCTGGAGGGCGCGGCATCTCCCAGAGATCACAGTCCAGATGGAAAGCTCGGTCTCGAGCAAGCTTCCTCGAATGCTGGCGCCGCCGACTCAGCGCCGCCAGGGATTTCTATCGATGGCGAGCCGTCTCAAGACAAGAGGGCCCCATTCGAAGTACCGGCGATCGTTGCCTATGTCCACTCGGCCGGGGGCTCCGCACCGCTGATCCGCCGAGTCGACACGGCACAGCTGCTGCTTGCCATTTCGCTTCAGCTGGCCAAGCTGCCGTCCCTCGAGGAGACCGGCGGAGAGCCCGCCTCGCCATATGCCCACGCGAGAAAGGTCGCCTACCCCGAAGGCGTCAAACCCCGTACCACCATCACCAAGCAGGACAGTCTCATTGCAGAAAACGTCACGGTCGAGGAAAAGACGTCCATCAAGGAGTGCGTGGTCGGGGCCAACTCGCAGATCAACGAGGGCGCCAAGCTCTCGCAGTGCCTCTTGATGGAAGGTGTCGTCGTCGGCAAGGCTTGCAAGCTGACCCGGTGCATTCTCGGAAAGCGATGCGTTATTGGAGACGGATCTGTCCTGACCGACTGCGAGGTTCAAGAGAACCTGCTTGTCGAGCGTCGAAGTAAGTTTTTTACATTCCCGTCTCCTCCCTCTGCACACAAGTTTCAAAAGGAGCCGCGCGCTGATCACTGACCCTGTGCAGCTGAGGACAAGGATAACAAGCTCATGAGTTCCGAGGGTCTGGAAGCCACCGAGGCTGAGATGGACGAGGTGCTGGAGGACATGGAAGCTGAAACTGAAGAGGCTGTGATCGACTAGCCCAAAATCCACTTACCACATGGCCGCACAAAAAGGTTTTGATATTGTCGGAAAGGGAAACACCATAGAGCTTCAGCCAATCATGCTAGATTCCAAAACAAGCATCCGGCCCGAGTCAAGAAGGTTTCGTGATACTTCCGAGTCACACCTCTCCCGACCCGCCAGTTTAAGTCTTGTAGAAACCCGTTACGGGCATGGTGTCGAAAACAGAAAAGGACGTCGACGCCAACTTCAGCCTATCACTATACCTCAGCTGAGCCCATACGTTATGCAGGAAACCTAGCCGAGCGTTGTAATAGGCGCCAAGAGCGGCCCCTTGAAGGATTACACGCAAGGGACGGCTCGCTCCCATTCATACCCGACCAAACCCTGTTTTTGCAGCCTTATCGAACAAACAACGCAGCTCACTGGCTCATCTGAGAGACGAGGAAAAGAAAAAAAAAAAAAGAGACATGGGAATCTCTGACCGCCATATGATTTCTGCATCACAGTTCCCCATCTTTGGTAATCCGGCAGGCCGGCTATGGCGTCTAACGTTGAATGGAGCCCGTGGGGGCTGACCTGCAGGACTACCCAACTGGCAGAAAAAGTCCGACTCTGCATACCGAACCCGGGCATATCTCTGGCACTATAGTTCAACTAGAAGGTTTCTCTAGAGATTCAGCCGGTGCTAATGTCAATGCAATTTACTCCAGACTAACTCGAGAGTGCTGAAATCTCAGTCCCGCCAACATGACCACGGACCCTTCGGTAGTTGCAATCGCGTCACTCGCGCCGACGCGGCCCTGTTCCCCTTGTGTCGAAAAACAAATGACGCCCAGAGCCGAGGGGGCTGCTAGGAACCCCCTAGCCAAGTACCATCCTCGGGGACGCTCAGAAGCCGAGAGAATATCATGATGACTCGCGGTTGCCCGGGCACGGGTGGAGTTGAACTAACCAGAAGCATATCCAACTCTTGGCCTCGTAAACCCCCAGAATAGGAGGCCAACCCGTGTTTCGTGTGTCCTAGAGGAGCTTCCTGTCTGGGCCTTGGGGTAGGACTCAGCCAGCTGGGCCCGCCGTGTTCCGGCTCGTCATCCGCCGCAGGCCACTTGGCAGGCGGGCAAGTCGGGCCCCTATATAACCCTTTGTCAGCGGCAAAAGAGCCAGACCCCGAGGGGGCGAGCGCTTCCTTTACTTACAGGGACGTCCTACTTTTTAGGCTTTGGCAGGTGAGGATCGACTGGACGGTGGCTGTCGACCATGCATGTTTCCACCCTCTCCCCCTGTCTGGAGGCGACAAATTCTTCTTGACTGGGCAGTCAGGGCCACGATCGCACCGGGTTATAAACTCTTGGTGGTCCGGTCTCTGGCAGGAAAAGGTGACTCTCCAGATGGTGCACATTCTGTGTCGGGATCAGGGGCGGCCGAGAGAAAATCACAAAACCTCGTTGGTGGTCTGTGGAGAGACAGAAGACTTGGGAATGGGGGCATGAGGCATGTGTATTTATCACCCTGCGTCCACGCCGGATGATGGAAATCGTGGTGTCAAGCCATCATCTCAAAACCTAACAATTAGTGGGTGTCTTTTTTTACGCCTTGGTGCCCATGGCTCAAGAGATGTCGACTTCGGCATCTCGGCTGGTAAGCAGAGGCTTTCTTCTCGCAGCGTGGATTTAGGTTTGCGGCGTCTGCGGCGTTGGGGCTGCTTCCTTAGAACAACGTTTTTTGCGCAGAATCTGGAAACTTGACAGGTCGCCATGATGCTGCAAGTCGCCGCAACTGCATCCTCTAGTTGAGGTTGATATGCACTTGAGCGGCTCCAGGGGGACGAGCTGGGAGCACACGAGAATTTCTGTGGGTAAGCTTTCTTCGTGGGAAACTCTAGGGCAGCCTCGTGTGAGCTGTCATGTCATACTGAGTTGCAAGACGTTGCAGAATGGTCTGACCACCATGAAAGCCTCGAGCGATCAGTGTTGCCAGTGTTGGTGCCGGTGGATCGTAGTATTGGTATTGGAGCACCACAAGCACGTCCCCGCCTCCTACCCTACAACCCCGACTTTGTAGGGAGTGGGTGGCCCTGCTTGGGAGGGGATGGCCGCCCGTGGTCGATCACCGAAGTGGCATTGTATTGCTGCAAAGGGGCTTTGTCTTGACAAGATTGCCTGTCGAGGCATGTTGCATAGACAGGCGTAGACGCGGAGACAGGGCCCGAGATTGGGGTGTCCCTCCGGCTCAACACTCGTAAAAGCCGGTGGTCACTTTGACCTCGAGGCGTTCTGATGGCATTCCTCCGCCGACGGTTGAAGACTGCTCTGGGCACCAGAAGCCACTGGCGGGTTCAGGAAACACAGCGAATCAAAAGTCGTGATGGGATGATGTGCAGGACTCTTTACAGAATCCCTAGATTCTTGTGTCACGGACAAGATCCCTCGAAGCCGGTGTAACAGTAGCACAGGTAGGCAGGCACATGGATGGCGGGCAGCCTCACCCTGCCGGCTGCAGCCTGCAGCGGGCACGAGTGTGGGTGAAGATCAAGACGTGACTAGATGGCCAGGGTTCACGGCTGTGGACGCGGGACCCCTGACTACCCATGTTGGTCATCCCGTCAAGCTTCGGGAGATTCGCATGCAGTGCAACTCTGATCCTCGTGCAACACCAAAGCTGCCAGATGGCCGTCAGATGGGAGGAAGAACCAAAAGGTCCAGGGATCGAGAATCGCGTTGGAGATCGCGAGACCTTGCTTAAATAACGAGCCTGGATCCTCGTCGGTATGAGAGAGAATGAACACGATGGGTCGCTGGACCTGAGTCGGAGTGGGCCAAACGAGGGCAACTGAGAACCATTAACCAGACACAAAGGGACAATCTGAGAGTCATCCAACAGAGACCCTCGAGGCGTATGGGAGTGACCCAGATTTGGGTCCGTCGCTTGCCCAGCATTGCAGAGTGTAATCCGAGCCAAGCTTTTCGGGTGGAGAGGCCTTTGCCGGCGGCATCCCGAGGGGTAAGACCCCAGAGATCAGGGGAGAAGACGAGCTCTCGTCATATATCAAAATCGAAAAAAAAAAAAAAAAAAAAAAAAAAAAGCTGGCGCTGCAAGCTTGCAAGAATCGTTGCATCCGACTGTCACTGTCTGCTTCGTGGCTGGATACCTACTTGGTCAGAGCCCGCAGCGGGAGCCGGTGCTAGAGGATTCATCTTGGAACTCGCCGCTAGACCGCCGGGATTTGGCTGCTTACGGCTGAGGGTACAGTAGCTCGCCTGATAGTATGCAATAGGTGTGCAAGGCGTTCGGCGATGCTGAAAAGTGAGAATGAGGGAGACCAGGAGAAGCACAGCACCCTATTGTGCACATGGCAAGGGAGGCAGACAATGAATGGACGATAGCCGCAACAACAAGGCTGGCCCAGCTGCGTGAAAGGCGCCCCAGAGGCTAAAGGGATACCGGGAGAGGGTCAAGACAGGGTGATGAGACCATCAACAAGTAGTGAGTGTGCCTCTGCACCTGAGCTGAAAGATGTGAACCCAAGATATCACGTCTGGGCCTTGACTAATTCGCGGAGAGAGTTCTCCAGCGCCATGGACCACCGCCTAGGGAACCCCTGCCCATCAGATGACACTAGGGCCGGCATGGGAGGCGGAAAAAAGCAAAGGGTGCGGCGCGAGGGCGTGTATGGCGCAGGTAGGTGGCTACTTTTGTCTGATTACACCTTGGTTGTGTTGACAGTGGTGGCAGGATATATGACTGATCATTCTGCGAGGATCCGTCGCGTCTTGGATTCTCCAACACAAGGTCTCGACAGGAGCAAGAAGGGCTTGTCACTCTGGCGATGGAGGGAGAGTCGCGGACCAGAGGACGCGGGGGGAGACTCTGTAGAGAGCTGGCAGATCGATGATGACATTTGCGCAGCCAAGAAGCAAGTCGACATGAGATCGCCGCTGTGAAGAGATTGAGTGTTTGAACGGAGAGAGCCGTTTGATCCTGTGCGACATGAGACGGTCGAGTGTCGTTGCATGTGCACAAACACTCCCCTCAGGACATCCAGTGTCGGAACTGGGACAGAGTAGACCACTTCGGGCTGACAATTCGGTAATGACCGTGATGGGCAAGGCTCAAGGGCCCAGCTCAAGGATGACGCAAAGCTCACCTACCTAAGCAATTGAGCGGAACAGAGCTCTGGGTAGGCAAGACGAGCTTCGATCGGAACCGGCTGGCGTCGACATGGAGCCCGCCAGGCCAGGGCGCCAGGGCGCAGAGAGGCTAGGAGGATTAGAAGCACGCGAGGCCGAGCGGGAAGTGGATATGTCCGTCCGACTAGGGCGCGCCAGAGCAGCAGTCATGGAGGTCAACCAGCTCCCCTGCTCAGCTCTGGCTTTTGAGGCGCCAAAAACTTACGATATGACGACCGAGATGGAGCATGTCGGTGGGGATGCCGTTGGATTAGGGATATCCGTACCGTACTGGACTGTGCTGTACCAGCTGCCACGCCGCTCGCTGCAGGAGGCGTTCTTTGTTCGACAGGACGTTGAGAAATGAGTGCAGATAACAATGGGGACAAAGACACGATGGAGATGAAAAGAAAGGAAAAAGGGAGCTGAAAAAAGAACGGTTTTGGCGGGGGCCGAACCCGGCGTTGCCGTGAGAATCAGACTTGGGCGAGCTGCTGTGAGAGAGTGGGCAAAGGAAGGAGCAGTTCAGTCCAGTTCAGAGCACTCATCCCAAAGCGGAAGGGGCATCGCAGCACAGTGCGACATGCATCAGTGCGCATACCGTCGTTCCCAAGCTCTTAGTGCTCTTCCTCCTCCCTCCTCTACAGTTCCCAGAGATCTGAGTTATTACAAACTGCCAATCCATCTCAATGTCTCATCCGTATTCCATCAGCCGGTCAGGGGGCGTGACAAGACCCCCCGTTCCTCTGCGCGGTTCCTAGCTTCCCAGGAGGATCCCTGGATCGGCCCCGGAAGATCGACCGGCTACACGAGGTAGGAGGGCCCTTGACCTGCGGCCTCCGCGACGGGGCACCACCGGGTTCCACGCCGACGACACAACCACGCATCTCGTCCTATCACCGTTCGCTGCCCCGGAAAGCCTTGTCTAATTGCTGCTGTGACGGCCTCGGTGAGCCTCGCGTTAGCGGTTCTGCTCGAGGGTCGACCAGCGCCCTAACGAGCTTCTCCTCTCTGCCTTGTTATGACTCCAGTCGCCCTTGTTCCAGAGCGCGTTCGCGTTCTCAGGGAGTGGGCAAATGGATGACCAGACCTAGGCACGTCTTCATTACCCCTCTAACCCTTCAATTTTTGGCCCTTCTCAAGGTGATAGACTTCCGGATATCGACAAAGATGAGGACAAGGGAAATGGGGAAATCCAGGGAAGCTGGAACTATTGCCTTTCGCCCTCTTCCCAACTGTGAGCCCCGAGTCCGCTGAACTTGACAACCTCCCCGAGTCTCTTGGTCTCTTGGTAGCAGCTGAGGAAGCATCCACTATGGAGTTTGGTTGAGCGACACATCATTATTTTGGCCATCGGCTCTCAGCTCGAACGCCTCGGCACCTTGGCCGCTGGGGCCTGGCCTCCTTGCCCCGGCCGATAGACTCGATCGACCAGCCACGAGCGAACCAGCCCACCACAACCCACACCACAGCCTCCCAGCGCCTCCAACTGCCAAGCTAATGTTGAGTAACCCGAGGCTGCGTTTATGGAGCAACCACTGTCCGTGAGGACAACGACCGTTCTCCAGGCGTTGGGGCTAGTCAGTAAGGGGAACCGTGCGTGGCCCAGAGTAAACCTGTTACGGTAGGTGATGGCCGTGAGGCTCTGGATTGGGCTGACCATCTTCCAGACGTCAATAGGGTCTGGATGTTCATTTCCTATTGTTCTCACTCCCCACAGCCTCCCTCTCCATGTTCACACGCGTCTTTTAGCCTGGTCCCAGGCCGTTTGTCCTCTCAGGATGCGCACTATCCGGCCTGCACCGCGCCAGCGCACCCAGGCACGTTGGCCGACGACACCCATGTCGCCGTCCTGCGCTGCAACCTTGCTTGATGCTTCTTCTTTCACCGGACCCGAAGCCTGGCCAGCCAGCGGCCAGCCAGTTGCCAGCCTTGTTGGACCGCACTGGAGCCGAGCATGGAATGACATCACGAATTTCCCGTGCACATGGCGATCTGTCTGGAGAGAGAGGCCGACGTTGGTCTTCCCGCGTTGGTTGTCAACGGCACACAACGCTCCGAAACGTCCATATCGGAACAGAGGGGACCTATCCCGACGGCCAACCCCCAGTGCCACTGGATCCGAGGACAGTGTGCTTTGTGAGTACGTACCGTCATAATTGATAATGCGCCCTCAGGAACAGCCGCACCTCGCGTTGAGTGAGACCTGCGCCGCAAAACACGTCTCATTGCTTTTCTGAAATAGGGCCAGATTACTGCTTTGCCCCCTTTGCAGACATCCAAGGTCTCCACATCTTCATCTGTCGAGAGCATCTCTCCTACCGATGCTTGCTGCGTCTTGAAAGGTCCAAAGGGAGTCGAGTATCGAGCACCAAAAGGGCCCCAGATGGGGCCTGTCTCTCCTTGAGGGGTTACACATCCAGGCACGCTCAGGAACATACAACTCGGATCCTCTCGGCCAGAATACCTTGTCTCAGCTCGACGGTCTTTTAGGCGGAGATTTGCCTTGGTCCATTCCTGGACCTGTCCCATTCCTCGGGCACCTGTCCATTGCAGCTGGGGGCGAGAGAAGCAGCGGACCCAGAGGAGATCCGATGCACCCCCGCCTAGGTGCACCCATAACCACAGCTATGGGGTTCGTCTCGCTGTCTGGGGATGGAGGGGGAGGCGTGGTGAATGGCATCGAGGCTTGACAGGCAGATGTGCGAGATAGTGGGCGCTGGCGTCAGATCTCAAGAGCAGTCCACCCCGCGGGGTACGGTCCGTCAACTCATGCAGGGTCCGATTTCGCCTCTCCTTGGTCGTGAGTCTAGTTGATCTTGAGGTCAGGTGTGAGCGTATCGACGCATCCACCCTCCTCCCTCATCGTCTTGGTCGAGATCCGCAACATGGTACAGGGCCGAAGGATCAATTGGTAAGGTGTGCCCGTTGGCACACGCCCATAGTTGGCTCGTACGCCGGCGCTGCTAACATGCTTGCTCAGTATAGCTCGAGCACCACGAATACCGGCATCCTTTGTTCGTTTTCAACGTCCTGCGCCTGCTCCTGGCCTTGGCTCTGGTCAAATGCTCGGGTGTCTGCCGCTCAGGTCAGGTGCCAAGTCTGTCATGGTCCTTTATCGGTTCTGGTCTCGTTGTATAACTAGTTGTGTGCTAGCCGAGCTGAGGGTGTTCGAGGGCACGGCGAAACATCCCCAGGGACACTTGGTGATAACTGATACACCCTCATCCAAAACATCGCCCATCTATGCGAGCCATTTTGTACAGCACCCACAGTGGAGCGCGCGCCTCTCCCGCCCTGCTTCGGGCCCTGATGGATCGCACTGGCTACAGACCATCGACCCCCAGTCCGCATTCTTGACCTACTGCACCGCAGGCGTTGTCTCTCGGTCGCTCTCGACTAGCACCAGGTACATTTGAGGATTTATCAGTGGTTGATCTACAGTCTGGGATGTCTCAAAGCCCGCAGGTCTCTTACAGCACAGTCCATTCCACCTCATTATCTATATCTTCAAGGGCGTCCGTCGTCGTCGAACGAAAAAGCATTCCCGACAAGACTCACCAGTTCATTGAGAGCCTCAGCGCACCAAGACTCTTGACTGTTTCGACTGAGTCTCTCCAGACACTCAAGACTGCCCTTCTCTCAAAGAGACTCAGACAGATACGCCTACTCAAACCCTCTTTACCATTTAATCCTTCACCACCACACTCCCTTTTATCTCCATCAAGATGCAGTTCGAGTCGGATTTCCGGTTCGACATGGACGACAGCTTCAGTCTGTGCAGCCAACCCATGTCTTGCCCTTCCACCTCAACAAGCTTCTCGTCCGCTTCGTCTGCTTATGACCCCTTCACGCCTACATCTCGACGGTCTACTCCCCATGAGTTCGGAACCATGGAATTCGACGGCCCTTATAGCTCTGCCTCGCAACGGACTGAGCTGACCCCTCCCTCGTCCTCAATGGGCAAGTTCCTCTTTGGCAACGTCAAGTCTGAGCCTGAGCAGATGCCCTTCTCTGATGGTCTTCCCAACACTCCTGTCAAGAGAGAGCACATTGGCTTCGACTATGAGCAGATGCTGGATATGAACATGGCCCACCAAGGGTCCATGGGATCATTGACACCGTCAAACTCATTTGGCATGTACGGATACTCTCCAGAGGCGTCTATGGGGGCAACCTCCTTCATGATGACGCCTACCCAGAGCCTATCCGGATCTGAAGCTGCCGACACTGCCTCGTCTTGGTCTTGTGCCAACGACAGCCCAATATCCTTCTTCCCCAACAAGCAACTCTCGAGCGAATTTGACTCGTTTGACATGGACCGACACTCGCAGTCATCTCCTCTGGGTGCTTACTCCCTGCATGACCCCAACTCGCCAAACCGAATGCGAGCTCAGCGCAAGATGATGGTGCACGAGATCCAACGAAAGACCACAGAGCTTCAGCGAGCCCAGATTAGATCATCAAGGAAGCGAACCGACAAGCCTGAATCCGCACAAGTCGACATTGTCCGGAGGGCCATGTGCAAGTGCGACTACCCTGGCTGCCACAAGGCGTTCCGACGCAACGAGCACCTGAAGCGTCACAAGCAAACGTGAGTACTGTCCTCCCTTGAAGAATGGTTTCACACTCGCATAAGCCTCAGACATGGTGGCTAACCAGACCTGACAGATTCCACGGTGAAGGCCCCAACCGCTTCTCGTGCGAGTTCTGCGGAAAGGACCAGTTCAACCGCCAGGACAACCTCAACAACCACCGCAAGCTGCACGCACGACCCAATAGCCGCAACCGCGGAGTTGAGTTCATCCCGGCGGCAGTTCCTGTCATTGAGCAGGAGGAGCGCAGCCGAAAGCGACGGGCACCCTCAAAGGCCAAGGCCGAGAAGCGGGACCCCGACTACTGAGCAGAAGACATGGACTCATCCTCGCCGGGTACCTTGCTTAGGATACTGCACCTCGCCACCTGCGAGAAAACAAGACAGTCAAGAGAAGCGAGTGGGGACGCTCAGATGAGACATGCAGGACACATATACGCACACACAGACACGCACACACAACCTACTTACATATTTGGCCACACACATTCACATTCAACATTTTCGACATAAGAAGCGGAGCTGGCAAAAGAGAGGGGAAACTTGCAGCATCTGCAGCCTGGCCGTCATGTCGACGCCACGAGCAGCAGAGTAATGAGTGGCTCAAGCAAGAGGCCCCATTGGGAAGAAACACGACGAGGAAAGAGACGACGAGAGGATTGAAGGTGTAATGGTTGTACGATTGGAACTCGAGAGGGGCGGAAAAGGGTCTGTCTGGTCGGTTTTGCATGATTTTGGTGTTGAGGCGTTTTCATTGGGGATCCCGAATCGGTGTCAGACGAAAGGAACCACGTCTTTTTTTTTTTTTTTTTGTTGGTGTTTGATCACGACTGTATTGCAATACACATTCTTGGGAATGGAATGGTTCACTGGAGACGAGGAGGCGGGCATGGCAGTGCGCAGGAAAGGCCTAGTTAGACTCCAAAAGAGATGAATCATTTTTACTACTGGTTTTGCAATCTTGAAAGAGGACCGTCTGAGACGACGTGACATGATTTGGAGACAAGACTGGAGGTGGCGTTGAGCGCAGAATTGGCGTAGAGAGATATGGCGTAGATAGGATGATCAATGGACGACCAGGCTAAGAAATTGACTAAAGACCATGAGGGACAGGAACGAAGACAAGCTGCTAGTATCAAGACTCGCAGTGCCGAGTACGTAGTCTAGCAATCCTGACACAGGACTCTAGCTGGCTACCTATTCCAAGAAGGGACGTGGCGACAGGAGGCAAACGATATCAAAAATGATAGAAGTGAGGTTGAAGACAGCAAAGGGCCTGATTGGAAGAGAAAGGTAGCCCTGACGCAGATTGAGCCACCGAGTTGCGCCTCGGGTTCCCAGCATATCATTGACGGGCGAGGTTGCTCGCTTACGACGGGGGACCCCATAGTGTCTTAGATCTCGGGCCAGCAACCGTCGATCCGCGAGTAAAAAGGGACCACTTTTAAAGCCGGGTAGGGGTAGGTGTACACACGGACTCGTTTCTTCTGTGAGATGCAGCCAGGATGAGAGTATCCCACTGCGCTGGGTTTCGGTGGGAAGAGGTCAGAGGCGATATGACAAGTGACTGGGACATATGAAATAGGTTGGTGGCATCCAAGAGGCAAAAACATGGCGTCTGAGAAATGTTAATGGATGATAGAAAGCGGTCTAGTGAAATCTGCGGTTTCTCCATGGTCAAGAGGGAATGTCGATGGCGTCGTTGCGTCTTTGCCCCCGACCAATCTCGAGGCCAGGAATGTAGTCCAGGTCTGCTCAATGGTCTGAGAAACTGGTCCAAAGATTAGCTCGAGGGGCCAGAAACAATGGCCGCGCCGGATGGCCTGACCGGGCTGTCTCGCATGCTCTGCGGGCCGTAGTGGAGAGAGAAGCATGTGGGATGGGAGACAAACCCCCCCTCTCTTCTTTCTCACCCGCCGCGCGCCCGTTGAGGAAAAGAAAATGGGCCAACGTGTATGTATGTAGGTGGCAGGAATATGCATAACTGCAGGCCCTGGGAGAGAGGTATGCAGGAGCGGCGGGGAAGAGGAAAGGAGGTGAATGATGCTGCTCTCTCACCATGGCTTTAGGACTAGATCTACTGTACCTACTGCGTAAACTCGACCAGTCGATGAGAGAGAAACTCAGGGAATGCCAAGAGTTGGCCTTATGGGGCTGAGAAAAAGGGCACCAGTGCTGATAAGGGGAATGAGAGACGATCTGCAGACGTTAGGGTTATTGCATCTTTGTCTTTGATTCAACATTTTGGAGCTGTATGTTTCGTGAGTAAAAAAATATGTATGTGATTGACTACTGTGCAGAGGTGAAAAGGGCTTGTCGATTGGGGGCTGAGAAAGAGGGCTGACACAGAGCCGTGGACCCCTTGTGAGAGGGGGTGAAAGGGGAGGGGTTCAGTCTATGATTGTTGAGCTGGAGGAGGGGGTTTCAAGCCATCTCTGACTGACGAAGATGGTGGTGGTGGGGAGGGCGATGAGGATGGAATGGGACGAGATGAGGCGAGGCTTGTGTAACAGAGGTTGGTTAGGTGGGAAAAGAAGACTCTGGAACCTGGCACAGCAGGAAAAAGAGGTTGATCCAGGGGCACACGCAGGTGAATATGCATTCGTCTATTCTGGGGAATTGCTCAGTGTCCACTCTTTGAAGCCATCGCGCTGAACCAACAACACACACACACACACAGTCGAGGTTCATCTCGGTGTCCGTCCAGCTTCCGACCGAGTGGTCCATGGCCCCCCTTGTAGCGTAGGTTGGCGTCGTGCTACAACGGGGACTAGCGGGAATGGCTTCAGCTGGTGGGTTTCTTGGGTCACAACGTCCATTTTCCCCTGCCGATGAACGAGATTGAGTTTTTCTGATCCCAACTGCCGGGTTTTTACTGTTCAAGTAAGCTTTCGGCAATAGGATAGAAAGAAAGTGATGCATAAAATAAACACTGGGCTGTTGGTTCCTCGTACCTGTGGCGAATACGGAGAGGTTCGAGGGAGATCCGTAAGGAAGAAAAGCCACGCGCCCCAGAAAGTGGATGGTTGCACAACAGGAAAAGAACCTGTTGTGATGGTGACAATGACGCAGCTAAAAACGGACGCAAGAAAAAAGAAAGCACGACAAAAAAAAGAAAGGATGGACATGACCGTTTTCAGCGCCCGGCATGAAGACGATCGACGCCGCCGTGCGGAGACTTGCAGCACAGGATGGGCGATAGGTATCGAGATGCAGTGGAGAGAGTAGAGTAGCCTGCCGGGGAAATTCACTTGGCGATGAGCTCATGATCTCCCCGATGGAGATGCAGGTATTCCGATCAAGACCAGATCGAGTATGACGCTGTGAGTTGAGGCAGGGCGATGCGAGCCGATGGGTCCATGGACGGGCATCGCAAGGGGGTCCTTGGGGAGCTCAAGAATACCAGAACTTGGAGTGAAAGTAATTATCGTGATTTATCATTCTTGGTTATTCGCCTAATCAACTAGTGAATATCATTTGATGGTCTCTTGGTCATGAACCTCGGGCTCTCTTGGCGTGAGTGGAGGCTCACAAGGAGGACTGTGCGTAGCCTGTCAAATTCCCTCCACCTTTCACCATCATCCGAAGAAACCAACCTCCACTTCCGCCGACGCCAGCCTCGACCAAGCTGAGCAACGGAGCTTCATCTGCTTTCCGTCCATCTCCATCTTACAGCCTATTCAGCACGGCACGTGCCTACCACCAGCCCCCCATCCCGTCTGTTTGTTTGTCTGTTGGTGGCACCATCGTCGGAGAGGCGGGCCATCGGGCCTCAAGTACCTTGCAGCTTCGGAAAAGGGCCCTTTGTTGGGGAATTTACGTCTAAAAAAAAGATCGCACGCGATGGCTTCTCTTCCTTCGTACCAGGAAGCCATCTCAGTTGACTGGCTCCGCCTGGTGGCGCCGTACATCTCACCCGTGACCATTCCCCCTCTGCCGCGTCAACCGTCGCTTCTGGGACATGTTTGCCCCACGCCTATGGAGGGATGCTGCCCGGACTGGCAGAGACGTCGGCGTAGATTCTGAAGATGGCAAGTTACGAGAAATCTGTCCCTGGAGCATCACGCAGTTTGCTGACGGGTTCCAGGCCTCGGATGGCTGCTCGACTCTGTCTTTGGCCGGCTTGGACGCACGAGGCCGGAGACGAGGAGCCTTGCTCGCGTCTTTGATGTGCGGTTGGCTGGGGGTGTCTATTCTTTCAACATGGGGAGGAACCCCAACAGTAGCCTCAGAGAAGCCGTCAAGGCTCTGCCGAATCTGACGTGCTTTCTGATAGATGGCCGCCAAGATCTCAACCCAGCCGAGTTTCTGCACACTGAGCGGCACATCCTCCTGCTGA
Organism: Fusarium virguliforme; assembly: GCA_020883615.1. NCBI lineage: Eukaryota > Fungi > Ascomycota > Sordariomycetes > Hypocreales > Nectriaceae > Fusarium > Fusarium virguliforme. Next base: position 5,834,395 of record JAJHJD010000002.1, read on the forward strand.
GCATGGTAGACTGTCCTATCCCGCTGCCCACAAGGTTTGCATCCTATGAATGCCTCCGCGGGCTGGTGTACCTCGACGTCTCTGGCACCCCCGGCTCCGTCCGGCCGTTCCTGCGGCGGGACCTGCTGCCGGAGCTGCGGGTGCTAAAGATGCGCAACAAGGAGGTTGACGATGCCGCGCTCGAGGCTCTGGCTGCCCAGTTCGAGACTCGCCTGTGGAGCCTGGACCTCGCCGGCAACAAGCTGACGGATCATGCACTCGAGTTCCTGGGCGCCCGGTGCCTGGGGCCGACTGACGTGCGCTCCGACCTTCACTTTGACGTCGAGGGCAAGCTGGAATTCGGCAAGGTGACGCCAGACTATGGAGGTTGGATCCGCGTGATCGAGTCTGCCTGGAGCGCTTCGTTTGAGCATCCAGAGCGTCATCATGTTGATGCGCCGTCATATGACCCCCACGATACTCTACCTCAGGAAGACGAACAGGCGAGGCTGGACGGGAGAGGCCCCATTCAGTCCGACTCGGCAGACGGAGTGTGTAGGGGCCTCTTGGGCGAGGATCCCTATTTCGCGCCGGCGAGTTTCCAGTCTTGTCGGGGCTTGACTCATCTGAACCTGTCCGACAATCACATCTCATCGCTCGGGATTCGGAAGCTACTAACACAGGGCCGCGGGCATTTGCAGCAGTTCAGCTGCGATTCCATGCCCCTGGTCCCCCATTCTAGAGCCAACGCGCAGGCCTGGCCCAGGACGGCCAAGTTGTACGGCTACTTCTTTGCCCACACGCTGCGGCCCGTACTGTCGTCGAACCTGCGCGCCGTGAGGCTGCACCACTCGGTCGTCACGCAGATCCCCACGTTGGAGATTGAGGGTTTCTCTGCCATGGCTCGTTTATATATCGCCGAGACCTCGATACTGCAAAGGTCCGAGAAGGCCTTCCCCAAGCCCTGGTCCCAGACACGAACCCGCGCCTGACGTCGCTGACTCTGACGCGCATCCCGCGACGGTCCTGCGGCCCATTGATCAGTAAACTCGTCGAGTTCCTGAAGCTGCTGTCGATCCAGGAGCGAACCATCTCGGACGCCCAGTCGCGCCGGGGACCGTCCACGCTGGCCGGTCTGAGACATTTGCGGCTCGAGTTTGAGCCGGACCCCTACGACGAGGGCTTCTCCATGGCCGAGGACCTGGATGCTGAGGAATTGATGAACTCGGGGGACAAGGGGTTCAGCTTCTTTGACGACGGTGCTCAAGTACAACTTCCGAGACGTGCCTCTGTGATCGACCAGACCCTGAATTCCAGTGCTCCTATTCAACCAGAGGACGAGTCGGTCCGACACGAGCCCGAATACCTGAGTGCAGACGTCTCGTTGGATGGGCAGCCTTACCAAGGTACAGGTATGGATCGGATCCAAGGTGAGCAGCAATCTAGTGGTTGGTGAGTATCGAAGGTTAGTGCTGGAGCAACACATCCGTGACCACATCGGACCGGCGTCGCCTGAGCAGGCGCTCGCGGGGATACCTGCCTCGGCCCTGGTGTTCCACACGGCGTGGTGCATGGCCATGATGCCCCCGACCATCAAGGCGCCGACGCGGACCGACCTCGAGGCCATGACGGACGTCCTTGTCGAGCTGAAGCGGTTCCGACTAGACGGGAGGGCCAGGTACCTGTCCCTGCAGAGGGAGTTTGGCGGCCGGAGAGTACCCCGGGCGACCCCATGGGTTCTGGCTGGGGCGGCTCGAGGTGGCGACGCTCGAGGCGATGCCGCAGAGCAGACCGGCGCAGTATTGGCGGTGAAGGAGAGCCATTCACCAACTTGGCTATCCTTATCCGCGTCGTGTTTAGCGCCGGGGGAGGTTGACGATAGCGGATGGCGCTCGGGATGGGCGCGTCCTAGCTTCGGCATTCGCGGGGGAGGCTAGATGAGCCGGGAGCTTATTCCAAGGGCCGGGGTCTTGGTAGACAACGTGTTTTGAGTTGATGACTTTTCTATGCGAGAGCATATTTCTTCATCGAGCGAGGCTACTAGATGATTGCACAATCTACATGAACTTCCATAGCTATTCTTATTCACTCATACATGAAAGCTGCTTGCTGTTTCGCATCTCAACATGCCAAACCGGTCAGAGTGAGTTGCGGATATACCGCCGCAACGCACAATAGTATCCAATCTTGGTACATGTCACCACCCTCCCAGCATCGCCGTAACTCATAAACTGATCGCCAAAGACCTGTCATATGACCTGATGTCCATCCAACTCATCGGATATCCTCTTCCTACCGAGTTCTCAATCCCAGGTACCTGGGTCTGACCCGACCACTCATGTTGAGCCAACCGAGACATTCAGATTCCAGGTGATGCCTGTAAACTCCATCATCAGCTTGAATTGTCGAGGGGATCTACAACTTTTGTAGTAATGACCTGTTACTTCTTGCCACCTGGATAGTTTCGCCATGAACAGCTGAGAGGAGTTTCTTTAGCATATAACCACAACTTACGTATTAATTAGAGGCGAATGTGCTCGCTTACAGGGTTCAAGACACCTGTAAACCTTAAATTCTGTAGTTTAATATCCACTGTTCTTGTCGGCTTAGTTCCGTCCTCACTGTCGCCTAGATATTTCAGCTCAGCTAGGGACATTTCATCCAGGAACCGAGAAACAGGATCCTCTCTGAAAGAGCATTTCCTATCAAAGGTTGACACACTCGTCAAAGGATCCATTTACACCCTTGGAGGGTATCACATTCTCATTCTTCTGGACCCTGACGTGGCCTCGCATCTCGAACGCCCCCCCTCGCATTCCAGGAACCAGAACCTCGATTAAAGGGGGTGGTACCAAGACAATGGATCTCGTTGATGCCACGCGCCGGTTCGGGGCGTCAGTTCGTGGTGTTTGACGCTGAGTTTTCCTTCGAGAACACCATGTTCCCCCTGCGTCGACCGGCTCCGCGGCCTGGAATGTCCATTTAGACTGCCTGCACTACCACGTTCGAGATCTGACAGTTCGTGCCCATGTGTCTGGGGGACAAGGCGGGGAAAAGAGATCTTTCGCGGTCTAGGCTCTGTGCAGGGTCCTCGGAATCAAGTGAATCTCCAATGCAAGAGCTGGTGATGTGTATCTCTCAACTGAAACCTCACGCCATGAGGCTTTACTTTGAAATGCCCTCAGGGCAATGAGGGGATGGATTTCTCCTGCACTAGCGCAGCGACCCGAGCCGTCGGCTCTGATGGTGAGAGAAGGGCTTCTCGTTGGCTGGATCTCTCCGTCGAGAACTTGACATGTCGTTTTTTCCTTTTCCCCCCATCAATGTCCGGTTCCCCAGCCATGGAGATTAACTATTCCATCGAGTCTGGACCGCTCAGTCGGGTCCAGTACATGGGACACGCAGTGCAACCAGCTCATGGAGAGACATTTTTTTCTGTGATAGAGAGTGGGTTTCGTTTTCCACGCGAACGGGATGACTGCGCGACATTTTTCGGGAGGAGGAGTAGTAAATTGCACTACCAAGAGGTCTTTCAACTTGGCAGCCTAGGCTAGTATGAGATGACGGTGATCGAGGGCGTGTGTCGGCTTCGCCGCTGCACGACACTCGACCGGCTGCATTCTTGGGGCCGGAGCCGTCTTTCGGGGACCAAGGGATCGGACTCCGAGGGTCTGGATTAGGCAAAGGATTACTCCAAGATCTGAGAAACAAACACAAGAGGAGGGGCGTGGAGCATCACGGCTACAAGAAGCAATCCTCACAGTGTGGATGGCGGACACTCCCGCTCCTTGCATGGAAAAACAGTCCGTCGATGAGCCGGACCCCCATGCGAGATGGACAGATCGAGAGCCCGAGGGGTTGGGTCCGCCGACGACTAGCGGGTTGCCAGTCTCGGATAGTGCACCTGGAGGTTGTCCGAGCAATATCGGGGCCTGCTTCAATGCCAGGGAGGGATTTGCACATTGGCCCTGTTCGAGCGAAACAAACATGTTGCCAGGCGGACCGTGCGGGTAGGGTCAGCTCTCGTGATGCACTGCCCACGACCTGTTACAGACTTGGGATGGACTAAACACGAAACAAACACCAAGAAACAAATGGCACCATCCGCTGTCACAGGTTTATTAAGGACCCCCTGGTCATGCGATTTAGCACCCCCGGATCTCTCTCGGCCGGTGGCCCCACCTTGTCCCGGCCGCTGATCCCGGCCGGGTTTTTATCGGTGACGGCTCCGAATGGAGCAAAAACTCACCGACCGTGCCGGGGTCATGGCTTGAATATAGCGAGAGGAACAAACCACCTCGAACGTCATCTGGGCAGATAATCTATAGGCGACGCACAAAGGGGTTTCCACGAGGGGGAGAAGGAAGTAAAAAAGTCGAGTGTTGGCAGTGTAGATTCTCTCTCGTAGTAACAACATTCTCTTGACTGTATTCATTTTATTGCCGTGTTTTTTTACTCTCATTCATTCATTCTCTGTGATTCATTCATTATTCACCCCCATTCCTCTCAACTCTAATAATCAACATGAAGTCCGCCATCGTCGCAGCTCTAGCCGGCCTAGCCGCTGCCTCCCCAACCAGACTCATCCCCGGGGCCAGTTCTGCGGCCAGTGGGACTCTGAGACGGCGGGCACCTACACCATCTACAACAACCTCTGGGGCAAGGACAATGCCGAGTCCGGCGAGCAGTGCACCACCAGCAGCGGCGAGCAGAGCGACGGCAGCATCGCCTGGTCCGTCGAGTGGTCCTGGACCGGCGGCCAGGGCCAGGTCAAATCCTACCCCAACGCCGTCGTCGAGATTGAAAAGAAGACGCTGGGCGAGGTGTCGAGCATCCCTTCTGCCTGGGACTGGACGTACAACTGGCGACGGACTCATCGCAAACGTCGCGTACGACCTGTTTACGAGCTCCACAGAGTCCGGGGACGCAGAGTACGAGTTCATGATCTGGCTGGGCAAGCTGGGCGGCGCGGGACCCATCAGCAGCGACGGCAACCCGGTGGCCACTGTCGAGCTCGCGGGCACGCAGTGGAGTCTGTACCAGGGCAAGAACAACCAGATGACCGTCTTTAGCTTCACGGCGGATTCCGACGTCAACAGCTTCTGTGGTGATCTTGCTGATTTCACCGACTACCTCGTCGAGAACCACGGCGTCAGCAGCTCGCAGATCCTCCAGAGCGTGGGAGCCGGCACGGAGCCTTTTGAGGGCACCAACGCTGTCTTTACGACCAACAACTACCATGCCGACGTTGAGTACTAGGCTGCTGGGCAGTTTAGTCCGAGTTGAACACGGCTCAGTGTGGATGGGATGGGTTTTAGTGTTAGTTCTGGTGTATATAGGTAGTTGGAGACTGTGGTAATTGTACATATCGGCTTTGATCAGCCAAACCACATAGACTTACATTGAAACTCGACTGAGGGTCGTCGTCTGTCATTTTGTGTTTGCGTAATCGTAGGACCGAGGTGGTTGCTAGAAGCGTCATCATCAACAGTGAGAATCAATACATCGTAGGACGACCGCAAGGTCCAACCCCTCATCATCCTGGGATATCGCGCATGCCATGGGGCGGTAACAAGACAATGACTCCAGGAGTTGGAAAGTTACGTTTCATATTACTGATGCTACTCTGACTCTGGATATGCCATAGTACCGACGAGTGGTAGACCGCCCATGGGACAGGATTAGGTCTGCGACAAGACTTTGACACTGGATCAGATATCATAATGAAGCCATCCAAGACCGATGATGGTTAATTAAATATTGTAAGGTGTGATATGTGTGTGTGGGTAGGCCAAGAGGCTGATTTCTATGCGGGAAGCTGACCCTCCGCGTGTCGGTGCCTGCCTCGGGCACCTGTGCTCGAGCTGAAACTGAAGCTATCTCGATATATATAAGAAGCCCATTTGTCCTTTCTTGTGTCTCCCTTTTCCATCTTTCTTCCACTCCTCGAACATCCAATTCCATAAAGGCAGGGCCCGTCTCCAGCTGTGTGAGAAACTCCTTCTGCTCTGCGAGATTGCGAGCCCATCGGCAATCACCTCTCGGGTGCCGATTAGGATGAGGTCAAAATACTTATATGCAACTATCTAGATCGCCCGCTTGTTAGGTGTGATGCTTTGGTGGGTGTGAGCCGGATTGACGGGCCTCACATGGAGCCTCGCATTTTGCCTGTCTGTGTAGTGAAGGCCGGGGCCTTGCCATCGTACCCTATCTCCCACCGCCCAGCAACTGCTATGCCTGTTTCGCAGGTCTTCATATATATAATACCAATACGGTGCTTCCGATCGTATAGCGGTCTCCATAGGGTCGTAATACATTCTTGACTCCCGAGATTCTTGACTCGGGAGTCACGTCTTCCAGCCATTCCCCCAACAGGACATACAGGTCTTTGTTTTGGTCTGTTTCTCCTGGCCTGGTCCTGGTTCCGCCGTGGACATGGTAGGGTTAGGGTGGCTGCCAAACTCGCATTGAACGGTCGGCCGTACAACCAGATCAAGAGGATGGCTGATGACTTCAGGTCCAGGAGCCTTCCACGATGGGCTTCTCAGAAAGGGTACCAGATGAACCCCTCGAACAGTTCTGGTGGCTCTTCAGAATGGAGTGCGTGTCTCTGTATTCGACAAAAAGTGTATCGAGGACGCTCAAGATCGAAAGCCTCCGCGGCAGTCTCTCGCTGAAAGAAGAGGGCGTTGGACAGCTGGTCCAGCTCCTCTCTGGAGACCGAGATGTACTTGTTCATTGAGAGCTCTAGGAGGGTATTTATATAACGCACAAGCTTCTCAGGTGACTTGCGGAATAGGATATGTCGCCACTGAGGGTGTGAAGGGATCTCCGGTAGGGGGGTCTCAGCAGACCGTCCATCCATGTACCCGCTGCATGGGGACCCAGTCTGTGTTGATCGGGGCCTCGTCACCCTCAAGCAGGGCGATACCCTCTCCCGTCTCTAGTTGGCTGATGTCCTCGCCAGTTTCAATCGGGTTCAATCCATCATCACGTTGACCTCGAAAAGTCCTGTATATACGCTGATGAATGGTAAAAGTCTACGGCCGAAGTCGCTGATGTCTCGAGACCGCAATGATCTGGCGCCGGAGTTTGTCTATATAATCCGGGATGGCTCCGAACCGGAAAAAGAAGGCGCTTCGTTGGCCGCAGCCACGTGGGTTGGAACCTGTATGGCATCTTCCTCGATGCAAGGGATAGCTGTCTGGCATCGTGACCACGGGAGGAGAGGGAGCAAGAATCCATCCTCTGATACTCCAAGACGCCAATTCCTCCCAAAAGTCTCGGCCGGTTTAGCTCCGTATGATGTCACTTGGGGGATCGGTCGGAAACCCGTCCAACTGCTACCAATGCGTATAGAGGCATGCCCAGGATGCTTCTGTTGTGCCATAACGGAGCGCACCACAAGAGGCCTTTGTCCTCGATCTCCCTTTCCGTCCCATGTTTATATATATTCGACTCTTTCTTTCATCTTGGTGAGTCTCTCCAAAAGGGGTGCCCAAGTGGTGAGTGTTTGGGCTAGGACCCAACGATCCGAGTGTGGTGTTGTTCCTCTGTTGACTCGATGGCCCTGGAGGCGAATATATAAAAGGAAATTGTTCGTGTCCGTATAGGCGTCCCAATGCGTTGTACCGTCTAGCCTTCAGCTTGACAGATGAGCAACGGTACCTAGGACGAACCCGCCCCCTCTCTTCTTGACTCCCATCCTAGCCTAGGTGTGTCCGAAATCTCAGCGCAGAGCCCAGCGGGAAAGCCTAATGTGTTCCGCCGTTTGGCTGAGCACTTAGGTCCTCAGTCTCCTTCATATAATAGGCCAGAATAGTCGCAAACGGCCATTGCTTCTGTCTTCCATCTTGAAACAAACACAGATAGGAAGAAGAAATACGAAAGTAAGGAAGTAAGGGCGGCCTGTAGCTCCTTTGACGCTAGTCGAGTACGCGTAGGAGGGGTTGATCCGACATCGTGGTGACTTGATCGAGACGACGTGATGCCACGAGTATATATAAAATGACGTAGAGGTGCTGTGTAGAAGAAAGAAGTGCCTCCTTTGTGTGCGTTCAGGAAACGTCCCGGATGGTGACGAGATTCCGCTGAGGTCTTGGCCTTCCCGCTTCAGCCATCTCTGCCATCTCGTTCATGATCTCCTGTGAGGCTGAACTGATCAATAGGAGTTTGATCTTGCTTGCTGTTTCTCAATCCCTCGTCTGACGCTCCGGGAGGCTCAAAGGTACCGCCAACAGGGCACCATGCTTGAAGAGGCCTACCGGATTGACGACATCTGACCATGAGTCTATACTGACGCTCCCTGGGTTGAATGCCTCCGCAAAGGCTGCTCCACGGACTCATGACCAATGGAACCACTCGTATATACTGAATAGCCATCTGGGGGCGCAGCCCACGCAACGAGGGATGTGCTCTCCGTGGCTACCACTGCTAACCACCCACAGCGTTGCACTCGATTCAATTTCAATCAGGATGTCGAGCGGCATGAGTTGCCGAGGCTGTTCTTCGGCCTGAACCTAGGTAATTGGATTGAATTGTGCTTCCGAGGTGAAACAGGAGGCAATCATAGGTCCGTCTCGGGCACTCGATCGCCTACAACGTCTCGTCATCTAGGCTCCGCTGTTGGCCCAGGGCTGCGTTCAATTCAATTCCAAGAAGGAATTCGCCGAGATTGAGTTGGTTCCCATCTGGCTTGAGTTGGAGGGCCAAAATCGGTGGTGGATTGTATCGAATTGACATGCGTAGCAGTACAGGTGAAAGACCCCCTGGGACTTCTAGCAACTGGGGCGCTGGATGCCTTCGAGGTCTGTGGCATCTCAGATATGCCGCTGTGTCCCGATCATGACCTTCGGCAAGGCGAAGATGCACTCAGATGCAGCCGAAATTGAGGTTATCGAGAGGACAGCCAGAGCCATCTTCATCAACAGCCGGGACGCCTGTTCTTCTCGTCGCAAATGAGCCACCATGTCTCAGGGGAGCGTGCCAGCCACGTCCTGATGTCGAGGTCAGCTGGACCATCTCCGTAGGTTGCGTGGTCCACCCAAAAGTATATAGAGATTCCCATTGCCCCGGAGAAGGGCCAGGATTCATTCGGCGAACAGGATGACATTGACGAGTCAACAGCAATGACGCCTCATGACAGCCCATTGACTGCCAGCGGTGATCCTCTGCTGTTTAGAGGCTCCGACATCGTGCAAAAATTCAACAGTGCAGGTTTGATGAGTGAGGTACTCGTCTTGCACCCCCTTCGACAGTTCATCTGGAGGTATTGTTGATATATATATGAGCGGTGTTTTAATCGTCCGCTGTCGGCCCGGCGCAACGATCCCTCGATAAACCGTTGGGCTGTGCATCATCCAAAAGATGGGAAAAGCGAAAAGGCAAGTTTGTTTTGCCAGGACCTCTTAAGTCCCTGTAGCGCACCCGTTTCCATGTGGGCAAGACTGCGAAAGAGACACAGCATCCCAACCTGGGTTTTCGGTCGCGATCGGCGAGAGAGTGATGTTCTTCGCAAGTCGGCAAATATTTCATCGCGTGAGCTTGGAAGAGTGCTCTGAGGATCTCTACCACGCTTGTATAGGAGGAGGAAGTCACTTGCAGTCTTCTAAGCTGCGTGGAGTGGCCGCAATCTCAATGACAGTTTCAGGTCTTCGAGTACATGTATATATATATAGGGCAAGGGACAAACGCCCAGTCGAGTGTTGATCTGAACCCCTGTGATGCATGAGGGGAGGGGGTGGGGAGAAGAGGGCCTTTTAATACCCGTAATCACGTGAGTGATTCAGCTTGATGCAATACTTGGGCGCTTAAAGCAATTGCAAAAGCACGGTGGCAACATGAAGCTTTACTTCAGCTTCCTCACCTTTGTCAAAGTTGGCTCGTGGTGTTGCTGGGGAATCAAGTGCAAACACTCTCTTGGCAAGCGACACACTCGATCAAATTGGCTTGCACATGCTTGCTGGATGTATCCTACTAGCTATGTTCAATCATCAAAACTTCTGGAATCTGATGTCTGTCTGTTTGTGACTCCTCATCTTGCTCCCAAGACCCTGGCGCGACCGGATGGATGACTGTCGCTTCTCTCAGTCGGTCGGCTTGACACAGCAAACCCACAAAGACTTGAACTATTCTTAAAACCCCTGAGTTAATTGAATCACTTTCCCACGAGCTATGGCTATTGAACACCGCATTTAAGCCATCGCTGCTCACTGAGGACACACCCCTGAGGAGGCCGGAGCACCCCGGTGAAAGGGAGGGCCCCAATGCAAGACCCAGCAACAACAACGGGCCTCTTAGTTCCATATGTGAGCTCTTTTAAGGACTTTGCCTTATTTTCCTTGGGATAAGCTGCAGCCTCTGGTCCATGGATTCTCAAGTCGACTGTGAACGCAGAGTGTCTTGGACGAATCACGGGTAGTCGCTCAAGGCCAGACGGTCATCCAAATGGCTTTCTCGACATGTTGGTGAGATTTATATACTTAAATCACATGCTATGACTCAATAAAGAAGATTGCTTTGCCAATTATTCGCTGGCTTCTCTGTTGTCCCCTTTGCGACATTAGCCTAGACTCGCGAATTTGGTGACGGGATCGACGCCACAACTCGCTCGCTCCAGTCAATAGACGGCTGCATAAAGAGGCAATGAGGGTGAACTACATTGGACGCTCAATCGGGTTTCCCTGTCCAAGGCAAGCCCGCGTGCCACCATCTCGTCGCTCTCACATGCGGCCCGGGACTCGCGCCGAAAATGAGCCTGGACGAGCCCCCTCCCCCCTTTTTAAGGCACGATAATGTAGATACATCTTTACCAAAAATCTCGAACATTTCATCCTGGGACGTGCTGCCACATGCCTTATTCGATAAGAAGCAACCGCCGAGTTCCCCCTTTCAGGGCCTCTCGACCGTGCAACTCAGAGAAGAGAGCACATGATCAAGTTCGCTCATCATTCTAGACAGCATACAATCGCTGACAGCGCGGGGTGAGAGCAGATTTTTCATCCCCCACGCTGTAGCCCCTTTTCTTCTCTGATGGGGATGGGGGCATCAAAGGGTGGTTTGCTGCTGGGGCCAACCCACGATTAAATTAGCCCGTCAGTCGAGACGGCGGATTACTCTGTGGGCTTCAGGTCGAGTTTAATATGGGATGAACCTGCTGCTGACGCGGAATTAGCTGTATATGCAGCTAGCTGGCGTTATGAGCAGGGATACTGGCACATGATATTGCCGGCGTCAGGGGGGAAATGAGAAGAATTGAGCTCGTATTTGATGTCAGATGAAAGATATCTATCGGTATTGCCGTAATATGGAGATATATGAAGTGTATTCAGTCTATGAGGCCTTGTCGGCAGAGTCGGGGATGTGTTGTCCGTTGGTGACACGGTCGCGCACTTTCACATCCGAAACCACGCGACGTTCCCCCTAAATTTGTTTCTTCAACGTCTTTAATACAGGTTTACTAGAATCTCATAAACCCGATAGTCTTGAAGATCGAGAAGCTTAGTTATCTATCACGTAGTACAAGATAAGCAGCGCCTGTCATGGTGGTATTTCCGCGAGATTAGACACGCGCGTTGAAGCCCTTCTTTTCCCCCAATATTGCGGGGGAAAGAGAAAAACGCGTCTTTGCAACTGTGGATCTGACCTCGGAGAGTTAACAACAGATGATGGCAGGCTCGCTTATCTCGTCGTGAAAAAGGACGCCCAACAAACCTGAATCTGATGCTTTCTGCATCACCGTCCCCCCGCCTTCTTGTCAAGATCAGGATGTCCCTTGGATGCTGGGTTGCGGATCCGGGGCAGACGGGGATAGTCCTTGTGCGTGCCCAGAGCGGCGAACCCCGATGATCAAGGTCAGGGGTTGACAACCTCTTTTTGTGCGGGGAAGAAGGAATGGCCAGTTGCTACTGTACGTGCATCGAGAACACGAAGACCCCGGGGATCCGGAGGGAGACACAAAGATCTGCAGATGCCCAGCCGCCGTCAGCGCCCGCAGAGTGAAGCATTGTGACGGTGGGTTGCCTTGAAGGATTGGGATCTGATTTGCTCAGGATAGAAAGGTAGGTAGCAATTCCCATCCAGCCAAGACGAGCTGTTTGCCCCTCCTGAGGTTCTCGAAGCCATAAGCGATGGCGCAACGTGTATGCGTGTGCATGCGCGTCCCAACACGTGTTTCGACGAGGTTGATGCCTGCTATTCAAGCTTCTCTAGGCGCATTAGTTCAAGAGTTGAGTTCAAGAGTTGAGGGGTGTTGGTTCGACCCGTTCGTCCCGTGTCGCACTTTGGAAATCCCACTCGAGAAGAGAATAGTAATTAGAGCAAACACATCTGGGGACGTCCCTGATGCCGACTAGATTTTGTCCGCTGCAAGTAAAAGCTACATTGGCCGATGCCAAGTATCCGATAATCAAACACACGTAAAGAAGCTCGCTAATTGCCTCTATACCCCCAGAGGACACCGAGATTCCAGCAACAATAAACCGCCCAATCCAAACCCGTTGACTGGAGCAACGCCTTTCAACAACGCCACAAGGAAACAAGACTCCAAAGAGCCTCCCTTCACCTTCTTTTCATCCTTCAATTAAGCCTGGTGGGCCTTCTCGCTCTTGCCCTTGATGACGGTCGACAGGTCGCCGACGGGGATCTGGATGGGGAAGTCGACGATGGCGAAGAGGACGGCGATGAGGATGTACCAGCCGGCCATGCAGGTGACGAAGCCGCAAGCACCACCAGCCTGTAGACGTTAGTTGTGGTTCTCGGAGTATCAAATACAGTGACACTTACGACAGTCAGCTTCCTGGCGAGCTCGGCCTTGCCGGTATAGTCCTGAGCAAGAGTCCAGAAGGCAGCGGTCAGGAGCATGAAGCAGAACCACAGGCTAAAGAAGATGGCGACGAAGACGAGGTTGGTGCGGAGCGAGCAGATGAGGAAGACAAAGGTCAGGACAGCCATGAACAGGAGCCAGAAGCCTTGAATCTCTATCAGTATACTTGACATCACTTGTTTGATTTCCATCAAAGCTTACCGAGACTGGCGTTGAAGCCCGTAGTGGTCAGACCTTCGGCGGGAGACTCGGCATCGGCGGGGGCGTAGGCGGCGTAGGTGCCAAAGGCCGGGATGAGGGTACCGCCGTACGAGAACCAGAAGCCGCCGAAGGAGCAGAAGACGGTGGCGGGGAAGCTGTTGCCGAGAACCCACTCGAGGATGCCACCAACAAGCATGAGGAGACCGCCCATGAAGATGTAGACGGCGCTGAGACGGTCAGCATTGAAGATATAAGAGGGGCGTAGACGTTGAGGCTTACTTGTCAGAGGCACCGCTGCCGCCGGCGCCTCGCCAGCCCATGAGATGGCAGCTCAGGGGCGTGAAGGCGAGGAGGAAGCCAACAAGGGCACTGTATCTTTGTTAGTAACTCGATATTACATTCTCGAAAGAGTAGAAGCGCACATCGGGGTCGGGTTGCCAAAGGTCTGTCGGAGGTCTCCCTTGACCTCGTTCATGGGCGAGAGGTAGAGCTTCTCAAACAGCTCGGGGCTCATCTGGACGCTGGCGGCGGAGCGGAACTGCTTGAGGGCGTCGAGGCGCTGGGCCTCGGGTCGTAGGTGCCGTTCATGCCGTTGTGCTTCTCGTGGAGCTGCTCGGTGTGCTCGGTGGTGGCCATTGTGATGGTATCCAGAGTGAGGGCCTGGGATGGGATCTGATTAAACAAGGGAGGAGGAGGCGTCAAGATTCGAATATCCTTGTGGGGGAGATGGGTATCTTGAGGTTGCTCAAAGAAGAAGAAGTGGAAAGTTGATGAAGCCAGTCAATGTCGAGGACTCAAGGGAAGGAAAGAGGATGGATGCCCCAGACTTATATCAGGCCATTGGCATCTCTTAGCCCTCCAAGGACCAGGTCCCCCAGATTGGCACGGAACAAGGGGCGCCACCCTTTGATCCGGTCCCCCATGTCGTGGTATTGGTTCCAGTCTGACTCTGTGTGTGCTTTTTTCCCCAGTTCCATAGTCCAGTCCATGGCACAGCCAGATCTCCACCACTAGGGGAAGAGGAGCAGACGATCTCTTTCGTCTCCCCCAACCGCCCGCCTGTCCGTTCAGGCCAAGTTAGGGGCGCGCGGCGGCCGGCCCATCCGCAACGAGTCAAGGGCAGCATGTGCCGGCGCCTTGAGTCCAGTGTCTAGGATTCATCAGGGCAACGGACCAGGGGGGCACGGCGGATTGGCTTTCTTCTCCACGAAGTGTGTGGGCCATGACTCTTGACAAGAGGGGGTTTGTTCTGCTCTGGTTGCGGGGGACGAACACTAGTCAAAAGTTGGAGTCTCCCAAAAAAGAGAACAGAGTTCCCCACAGGATCCCTTCGCCCGGCCTGGATTCGACCAAGCAGAGCAGAGAGACTAAAGCCTCACCGTCGTTCTGGATGCGGAGGGGTTGCATGGGGCCCCAGGAATGGGCGTTGTTGGGGATCTGTACGAAGTGTCTGTCCAGTGTGCACAAGAGAAGACTACGAGGCGGAACCCATCCTCCGGCCAACCGAGAGCCTGGTCACTACGAGACGCGCCGTTGCCTCTAAGGATCTGTGAGGGGATGGACGTGTGGAGGAGACTCTAACGTGGAGAGGCAAGAGAACAGCTGACCTCGAAGCATGACCTTCAACGTCTGGATCAAAGGGTCCATCGCGTCGCATCTGGGGAAGAGGATCTCCAGAAAAATCCAACCCCATGTTTTCTCTCTGATCGGGGCCCCGGACTGATGCCAGTTCCCCGGAGCGTATGGACAAGGTGTTCCGCGAGAACGCAGGTCTTCGGATCCGCATTCTGGTTTCGTGGATATCCAAACGACACAAGACGAGACGACGTGGCAGAGTTGAGCATCTCTCTTGGAAAGATGTGCGTTGATGGGTCGATCATGGCGCGTGCCGGTTGCAGATTGATACTGCCCTACGGCCTCTCTCCAACAGTAAATGAGCTCCCCCCAGGGCGCACTTTACGCACTGGAAACGCACCTTCTCCAAATTCTCGACGGGCCGTTTTAGCAGCATACCAGGGTATGTTTTGTTTTGTTCAGCCCAGCCAGGCATTGTCATTGTATCAATCAACACGACTGTTCTGGCCCTTCTAGCTTCATCTACTCAAGAAACAAGTCTATATCCCACTCTGGAAACCCATGACTTTACAAAAGACGATCATCACCATGTGCTCAGTTGGCCTCTCTCTTCCTCTTCCCCATACCTCTCCCTGTAAACCAAGCTAATGCAGCAAGTGAGATGAGGGGAAAAAAGGAAAAAAAGAAGGCACATTAGCCTGCGGCTCCGAAGCACCCGCTAGTATCCGCCAAAACGCGGCTCCGCCTTTTAGCACTGCAACCACGGGGGGAATGCTGCATGGATGCGAGATCCAATCAGATTGCTGGCTCTTCGGTACTTGAGATGGTGTCGATTTTCTCCAATGACGGAGAAAAGAAGGTCCGAAGTTGAATGTCAAAGGGGGTCGTGCCGTCATGGATATTCATGTTGAAGGCGGGAACTCGATCACGGTGATGGACTATTCCATCTCAATTTCACGCTCTCATCGTAATTAAACTGTTCAATGGCTCATGTTATTGCTCAAGGTGAAAGAATATTGGGAAATTGGCTTGTTGCCTCCGTTCCTGATGTTGCTGTTTCTGGCCTCGACTTACACGTCCATGTTGTCATCATGAGTAGATGACTTTTGCTATCGACGACGTCACCAACAAGAGAAGCAGTAGAAAACGATTAAACATTCAGTTCCATCTAATCATGCTTCTCTTTACTGAATCTCTACAGTTCAGTCTCTACAATATCTGTACAACACCCTCCTAGACATCATGAAGCAGGTCTTTGGCGCAAGCCAGCAACGCTCCGCCGCCGTCCCCATCGGCACTGGCGTCGCCCTCCTCGGCGCCGGCATCTACTACAAGTCCAGGAGCAAAACCCAGGTCAGCGACGAGCAGGCCCGCAGGGACCGCACCCAGGCCAAGAGGGACGAGGGCCTGGGAGGCGCGGGCATCGGGGGCAACGCCGTCACTGGGGGCCACGAGCTGAGCCACGCCAACTCTCAGCGCAGCGAGGGCTCTACCGCGCCCCTGGAGAAGCTCCCCAGCGGGGGTGTGGGAGGAGGTGTCGGCGCTGGAGGTGCCAACGTCCGCTCCATCGAGATGACGGCCAAGCAGCGTCCCGGGACATCCAGCAACTCCTCCGGGAGTGCCGTCCTGGGCAGCTTGTTTAGCACGGGCGCGACTGCAGAGTCTGGCACCGGGGACGAGACAAACGACACGCGGGTGGCGAGCAATTACGACAGGACGCCCACAAAGAGGGACGCGACGCATCACGATCAGCACCAGCCTCGAGTGCCCAAGGCAGCCGGCAGTTAGGGGGAGAACAAAGTGGCCAGAGCTTGTTACGGGACGTTTCAGGCCATGGAGGGAAGAATGCTCCAGAGACGGTGATGAGAATAATGGCTTCTGCAACACAAAGATTACGAGCAATCGCTCTGAGGCGTCAAAGGCAGCTCAGGGGGAGGCGTCTCAGCTGAGTGGTCTTGATGCCTTGACGCCTTGTACGAGTTTGTAAAAGCAAACAAAGATTGAACAGAGCTTTTCCAGATGTTGTCACGTAATTTCCTTCCCCCAAGGGGGATGCCGAGATTGGATCCTGTCCCCGTTGAGACAGCACCGCGCGTGAAGCTAACGGTCTTTGTTGAGCTCCTGCTCTCGGCCTTACTGGAGAGCTCAGCAAGACGGAGATCAATCTCCCCTTGGGACGCCATAGTGCGTTGAGCTGAAGGGGGAGATCCTCTACACCACGTAATGTTGCATTCCCAGGTTTGTTTAGATCCATCCATGCGTCGCTCCGTGAGATTCAAGACACCTGTGAGATCCAAGATGTTGCTGACAGAGAGATTCGACTACGTGTGTGTCAAGTTAGGCCAATCGACTGGCTGAGCGCCCTCCATGTCTCCGGCCCAACCTACCCCAGAATCTGGGCGCCTCCCCCTCCCCCTTGTCCCGTCGAGCATGCACGATCTGCGTTCGGTCAACCCCCGGATTTTGGCTGAAAGGGGGCCAACAGGCCCTCTTCTCCGCAGTCTGAGGCTTAAACCATGTTACTTTGGGGTGCATGATGTTGGGAGGTGGGTTGTCAAGGGGCTACCGGAGCTGGAGGTGAGTGTTTGTGAAAAGTAAGGTGGAAGGGAATTTCAAGCTGCCATTTCAGCTGCACGGACTGATGGAATTTCGGCCTTGATGTGGGACGGCACCATGTGAGTCTATTACTTGGATCTTTGATGCAGTACGCAACCACACACCAGGCAACCCATCCACTCTCAAGAACACTGCGACTCGTTCATTCTACTCGACTCCGGAGAACTAAGATGAAAGAAAGGAGTCTCATGAACCGAAGCCACGATAAGGGTATGAATCACTGCAGGACGTACTCCGTGGACGCTGCTGAGACAGGTCCCAGGTCTTTCTCATTGCCGTTATCGATGCTCCCTACCCTAGGTTCGCCTTGATATGTTGCTTCGCATATAACTTGATGCACAAGAGCATCGTAGCTTCGTCCAAGATACCCCCTTGACGGTTACATCTACAGCTCGGCCATCAGCTTCGGGATCGAACGTCATGATTGTGCCAAACAGAGTTGACACTTGGGACTAAGTCGACAGAATGACTTGGAAGGGGAGAGAGCTTGTCACGGACAGTAAGGGGGTACGGACGCAACTGAGCAATGTTCTTCCTCAAAACGAGGCGAGAGGTGGACATGCGTGACTGCTACTCATGAGTAAGGACTGATCAATGATTCGACAACGCCATCTACCCAGGACCGCAAACACACGGCATTCTTGACTCAATTCTCTTCATTTCGTATTCCTTCCCATGTATTGAACTTTTACCCCTTTCAGTCATCGCGAGTTGCTGCGTACTGGACCAGTGGCGAGCCACAGGGGCCTCCCTTTCGCCCCGAGGAGAACTACGGAGCTAACCCATCACCATTGTCGGTAGCTAGGAGCAAATGGTCCTGATTTAATGGCATATGAGCGATAAAAACATTATGGCAAGGGTGTGGCACATTTGGAGAAGACTCCAATATGTCCATCCTAAGCTGGTAGCTGCATCTCGACTTTCCCGTCTGTCAGGTAGTAACATACCCAGCATCGCGTCGCCAGGAGCACATGTAACGTGTCCCTAGAATTCCATCATGATAGCCTTGATGCCGGCTTCAAGTGAGAATACAGCGACTGACCCAACATTTCCTGCACCTCAATCCCAGGCAATACCTCGAGTCTTCCCACCCTATACTCGGCATGCTAGAAAGGGCGTCTCGAGTTGGCTGGCCATCGCGTCGCCGTCCAGGGGTTTCTTGAGACCCAGAGCGCGTTTGTCTTTTTCGTACAAGTGATGAAATGCGATTGGAGTTTGGTGATCATGCGGATAATATCTGAATCGAGCAGTTGCCCATCTGCCTTTCTCCATACGTGCGAGTGTGACGACACTACGGAAAGCCAAGACGAGCAGGGCATCACCAAGTCTAGAATAGGCACGTCTGAGTTACTGGAACGATCCTTTATATTCTAAATATTCATCTATACACCCAGCTTAACAGATGCTCTCCTACACCTGCACCTTCCGCCTCGTCAGCCACCACCTCCCTGGATACTTTTGCTCCACGCTCTGCGGGTACGTCCAAAAGACCAAGACGGCGGCCGTCTTGCTCACGACCTGCTGCGCCAGCGACTGCCTCGGCCGGTGGCGCCTCCAGAGCTTGTACTCTGCCGTGAGGACGGCGTTGCCGAGGACGTTGACGACGCGAAAGATGCTGTTCAGGTTGGCACACGTTTACTCCCAACGGGTTCTAGGACTTACATGTTGCTGATTACAAAGAATATCGTTGCAACGTCGGCGTGCGTTGTCGGTCTCGCCTGGGCACTCCTGACTATCGCGAGCAGAGGAGGGATCCAGAGTCCCAGGATGCCCAGCTCCAGTATCAAGGCCCAGTGGTACGTCCTCAACTCTACGTTTCGAAACAGCGTCAGGAAAAACACCCAAGACGCCATAAAAAAGTTGGCCTACTTCCGTCAGTAACTGAACCCTTAAGGGGGGTGGTCTACTTACAATCGTAGGCCCCAGAACCATCTTTTCCTTGTTGTAAAAACTCCAGCACAGCGCCGACCCTACTATCGTAACAGCCCCCTGCGCACACCCAACGAGAAAGAAGTAGAAAAGGATCATGTGAAACCTCCTGTAGCACGCGCGGTGAAACTCGGGCTCGTTCCACGCCGGACCAGAGGTCACGGGGTACCCGCAGTACCGACACACCCAGACGGTCGCCCACGTCCCGAGCGTGTACCTCCTCCCGACGTCGAACCCCCCTCTCGCGGCGACGCAGTCGAGGCACTCGTTGGCCAGCGGGTACCGGGCGTCCGACTCGTCGGCCCGGGTGAGCGTGTCCCGGAGGGGGTCGTAGCAGAGACACCGGTAGCACGTCGACAGGAGCTCAAACTTGATGCCCGGGAAGAGCTCGCGGACGAGGGGCTGTCCGATGCGGACGCGGAGAGCACGGCACGTCCGGCGGAGGGACTCTACCTGACCGAAAGTGAGGTGCTCGAGTATCATCATGTGCAGCTCCGTCGGGAGCCGGACGAGGCCGTTGTCGGCGTTGGCTGTTGCCGCCGTCCACCGGTCCACTCGGGTTGTTGCTGTTATTGCCTCCTTCTTCTCATGCGCAGCCTCATCGTCGATGCGCACCGCCTCTCCAAAGAGTTGCTGTCGAAAATGTCGAAAAGTCCTAAAAGAAGCCATTGTCGACAATTCTATACCGCGGTAACTATCCATGAATGCAGAGCAGACCGTCGTTTATGTCAACAAAAAAAGAAGACTCCTAATTTGGCCCGCACGCGACCTCATCTTTTGACCCTTAATATCATACGAGAGGACCATTTCGCGAGGCTCGCAAAAATTATAGACCTAAAACGAACGAACCTCGGGACGACCGAACTCCAGTTCAGGCAAAACAACGACAGCACAGTCAGACGACCCTGCATCCAATGGGACATGTCAATTGTGGTGTTGGAATTCGCTGGCAAGAAGGGGCCCAGCTGTTCTAGCGCTGATAGGAAGCTTATTGCCTCCAGGGGGACGACGGGGTCTTTCTTTTGCCAAGAAGCATGTGCAAGTCGAGGCTGAAACGACTTCACGTGGGAGAAATGAGCGGTCAAATTTGCGGCCCTGGATATTACCGGGAGATACAAGAGAGGTAAAATCTCCGTCGGAGAGTTGGCCAAAAGAGGCTGCGTCGTGCGCCGGGTCCAACCACAAAACTCCTGACTCGCTGACGTACGCGTATTTAACGCAAGGCTGACTTGTAATTCAGGGTCCATGGTCGGGCTGAAAGGGGAATAAAAGAGGATGATGCAGGTCTGTCAAATTGCAGGGTGTTGGATAAAGAACCGAGTTGCCAAGGGGAGAGTAAAAGGCCCGTTGGGCACCTGACGGAATCACCTATTTACATCGTGTAGAATCCGCCCCTACCATATGACGATTCTTGATGCGACATCCCAGAAGATAAGAATCACGATATTGATCAAGTCACATGCTCCCCTGGGCGCTCAAGTTTAATCAAGTTAACCTTATTCTCAACCCCAAAATAGAAATGCTTCATGGGTTATCAACATCTCCCCACTGGTATCGACAACAAACATGTGCAAAAGAGATCATTTCATGACGTCGTAATCCCTTCCGAATCCGACAAATGGCATCCATATCAAACCGTTGCCCACAAGTACTCGGCCGCTGTCGCTCTATCGCAGCGGAAGCGTCATCTTACCGCCCCGTCTCCCACGTCCTACACCGACAAACCCTCCCCCGGCACTGGCGTCCATCTTCCGGGCTAGGTTGTTGAGCTCCTTAAGAAGGCAACACGCCGCCACCACGCGGAAGCTCTGCAGCTCGCCAGTGCCGTGGTACACAAACGGCGCGTCCTCCTTCCGGATGCAGGCCACGGCCACGCACGCCCAGCACAGCTCCACAACCTCCTCTCTCCACCGGTTCGGGGCCGCAGACGACGCCTCCGTCACCGTGCTCAGCGTCTCGGCGTCGTTGCCCACCCCGCGGTCGCGGATCAGCTTGACGATCCACGTCATGATCCGGTCGATTTCCTCCTTGAGCTTGATGGACGAGTCGCGCTGCCGTCGCGTCTGGCCGCCCTTTTTGTTTAGAATGAATCCGCAAAACACTTCCACCTCTGACAGGCACGAGCGTGCGTTCTCCGAGAAACGCCACATGTTGTCCAAAATAGCCGACTCATACCTGGACAGAATTAGCACAACCCTCATTTCCAGATGCACCAACTTACAAGTTGCGAATCTTCCATGCCTTCTCAGACTTGCGTGCCCGGTCAATGTCGAGACTGCACTTGACAATCTCGGTCTCCACAATGGTCAGCAGCTGATCCCAAACAGACGGCCCATCCATGTTGATCTTTCGATGAATATCCTCATGCCAGATCTTTTGCTCGTCAACGCTCCGGTATAGGTGGCCGAGGATCTTTGTCGACCTGTAGTACTTTGGCTTCGCTCGAGCCATGACATCGTCCTCATCAAACTCCTCGGGGTCTCCAATATGGTCAATCTGGCCGAGGTCGTACAGCTTCAGTGGCGGCGCCATCGCCAGACTATGCTTTGTTAGCAAATGATCCTCCTCATCCAAGCCTGTACTCACAAGTCGGGGCGGAACCGCGGCGGCTTTGGCAGTTTCTTGACCTCCACTGGGATGCCCGTCTTTGAGAAATCGACGGCCGTAGAATGCATCTCTGCCAGTGCGACACAGTTGGGGTGAAGCGTCCCTTCCTCGTTAGAGTCGGCCAACATGACATGACGTGTTGCAATCATGCCCAGGATGTCGGTTCTCATGAAATCGATAAAGAAATCCGCAATGTCCTTGGAAGTCACGTCGCGGTCCAGGGGCACAGGCGTGACTCGTGGATAGTCGGCAGGACAAAAGATCATCTCCGGCATGGCCCTCTCATCCCAGATGATGTTGTACAAATCTCCATCGAGGTCGCCTCCACTCAGCTGGCTCGGCAGGTCACGGTCGCCCTTTTGACTAAAGACGATGCAGTTCTGGAGGTTCCTGAGGGGGTGCCCCTTGGGAGGCGTCACCATGTTGGCGCGTTGGATGTCTCCTGGGTGCAGAGCTGGCGAACGAGTGACCAGAACTCTCTCGTCCGTAAGCGTAGCGTTAATACGCCTGCCGTTGCTCACACCGTACGTCTTGTCGTATGTGACGTATACCTGGCCTGCCTCGAGGAAGCCCGTCTCGTCCATGACGCCGAAAAGGGTCACGCCCTTGTCAACCGGGATACGCGCCTTGTGTTTGAGAAGCCTCAGCTCTCGGAGGACGACGTGCTCGACAGCCGATTTGAGAAACTTGTCCCGGCGGTAATCGATGCCCATTCTTTCCAGCTGCTTCACAAGCTTGGGCAGGCCCATGTTGACACCGATTGCTTGATACTCCAAGAAGGTGCTAGTGTTGCTCGCGCTCGCTGTCACGTTGCGCAGCACGTTGAGTGCCTGGTTCTGCAAGTCAAAGAACCACCCGTTCTGGGTTCCCATGTCTTCAAGAATCTTGATCATCTGGCGATTCAAGACGAGTCGCAGAGGCTTGGAGGATGTGTCGCAGATCCCAAGCTCCGACAGGTCCTTGCTCGGGAACTTCATCATCGACTCCTTCCGCAGGCAAATAACCTTGCCCTCAAGTCTGGTGTCCAGCGAAACCATCCCCTTGTAGCCACCGCAGCGTATTTGCAGACATGTCGGCGCAGATGACCGCATAGGAAGATATGTCCATGCATCTTTCAGTGCATCGAGGGAAATTGTCCCCACGCCGTCGCTAAACACTTGCGAGCCATCGGCAGTCTTGATGTCAGGGATCTGGCGAATGTCGATGCCGTTCTCAAAGAGCGGCACTGCGTATGAGGTCTCTGAGAACGCTTGACCAATGCGTGCTGCGCACTTGGCCGGGACCCGAATATCCTGAAAGTCTCCAAGGGCCTCTAGAATCGCCGAGATGGTTTGGCTCTGATTGTTACCATCGACAAACGGTGACGAGAACCAAGCAGAGTGGGAGCGCAGCGATGAATGAGAGAACCCGAGGAACATGTACTTTCGACCGACGATGTCGATACCATCGTCCATGATCTTTCGGTACCGGCCAAAGGTGTCCTCATTGTCGATGCGAGGATTGAAGCTCAGATCCTGGCCATCCTCGTCACAGAAAATGACCCGCAGAAAGGAATCGGTGTTGTCTGGAAACATTCTCAACACTCGGTTTCTGCTCTCCGCATCGGGGCCGCTGAGGAGCACTCGCGTGGGTGTGACCATGGCCTTGAAGACCCAGACCTGGTGATTTGGCAGCTTGGGTCCGTAGACTCTGTCTCTCTGAGGATTCTCTTCCCGATGCTCGTGCTCGGCATCCATGGCATCCGACATGATGCCCACAACATCCAGTTCTGACGGATCTGTGCCGGGACAAGGGTAGGGGATTCGCTGGAACAGTGTCTTCATCGAATCAGTCGTGACAGCAAGGGAAATCTTTTTTTCTTTGGCGCCATCGCAACTCGCTCGAGAATGTCCAGGAGCTGTATCCCGCTGACGGGGTTGATGTAGTTGTTCCACACCAGGGCCTGGACTTGGAACAGGATGGCAAACGGCACAAGCCCCGTTTGGAGGAGGCGCTTAGCCCGCGATATCAGCTGCTGCCGTCCCCGAAAGGTGTTGTTGATGGCGTCTTCCATGTAGCTCCACGAGACCAACGGAAGTTCGTGGTTGGTGACGGCCAAGATATCTCGGGATCTGATGAGGCGTAAAATGATGTCAAATTCTGCGGCACTGGCTAGGGAAATGCGATAGACGAGACAGCTTGACGAGTTGGCATGAGACAGCCCCCAGTCGCCCAACTCGTGAGTTCGCTTCCACTTGACGTTCTTGTTGTCCATCGAAAAATGGGGGCGGTAGATACGAGGCGGCTCCTGCAAGACCAGCGTGAATGAGCTGTCGCTGCGGCTGGCGATAAGATCCTGGATCGCGCGGTTGTGAAAATCCAAGCGGGCACCACCGTCCACCTCGATGGTCAGCCACTGAGGCGTGAACTTGCCCTTGGTGAGTCTGGGCAAGGTCAGGACCACCTGTTCAACGTAGGTGAGTGTCTTCTCAGGGCCCCGAAACACATTGCTGCCGCAGCTGAGGCCTTGAACCCAGAAGGCCTTGGTGGGCGCTTCCGGATCCCTGGTAGTTGACTTTGCCTTTTGTTCGCAGTCATGCTTAAGGTGCGCGAGGGTGTGCTTGTCGATGGGGCGAGTGCTCTTTTCTACATAGATGGCGGTTTTGAGCACGTAGAGCCGGGCCATCGCTCGGGGCTTGATCCATGGCCTGAATAAATTCCCCGGAGGACATTTTCCTTTTGCTGCTCTGCTTCGGGCATGATCTTTCCATGTTTGGCCAAGAACTTCTGGCCGTCCGAGGCGCTAAGAAACTTGACCCAGGCTTGGGGTCTTCGTCTTGGTTTGTCGCAAGTCCAGTCCGAGATACCCAGGGCCTTCATGAACGGGATCAGCTCGCGCTTGAAGCTGTCTTCTGACAGGTCCTGGGGACATTTTTGCAAAAGACCTCCATCTCGGCTGATGAGGCTTGGGTGCCGAGGGTTGGTGCCTCTTGATGTTCGGATCACGCTGTGAAGCCCAAGGGTCGCGTCGAACAGGGTCGGCAGGTCCGGATACTTGTAGGTCAAGAAGGCCAGACTCGTCGCACCCGCTTGCTTGAGATGAATGGCCTTTGTTTTAGCAATCAACTCGGTAGAATAAACGACCTTTCTTCCACGTCAGCTGAGGCGGCAGCTTGCAGACTGTGACGCCGCAAGTCGAAAACAGATTGGAGGCCGGGAATCTTCATGCGGGAGGCCGACAGCGACGACGAGGGGTTGACATGTGAGCGAATTTGCGTGCCAGGGAAAGGAATGGAGAGGAGAGGAGAGGGAAGAGAATGGCGATGGTTTGAAGCCCGAGATGAAGACGTGAGAGAGGAAAATGCCCTTCTATTGACAGTCAATCACGGCCTGCCACTGTTAAACAGGCGCTCTCCGCATGCACCTGCCTGCACTGCACGGCACTGCACATTCCAACGGCCCGTTTGGGTCTCGGTCAACGGCCAAGGGTCCTCCTCTCGGTGAGGACGGTGGGCCTCGGTGAGCTGCGGGGTAAATGTTTACACATTCCGCATCGTCCACATCCCGATCCATTTGCCGAAGCCGAATCGCGTCGTTGCCGACGATGCTCCACCTGCCGTCATGTAAATCACTCTTCCGGAGGCGCTGGGGGCGCTGTATATGTATCATGACTATTCCTTCCCCAAGCATTGACCTCGCTCAGTCTACTCCTCGTTGATAAACCGCCTCCTCAGACCTACCCACCATGTCGAAGCCTGGGATCCTCTACGTGACCATGCAGCCCAAGCCGGGGCTGTCTCTGGATCAATTCCACGAGTGGTACAATAACGAGCACGGACCGACCCGCCTCCGTCTCCCCCAGATCTTCTCCAACGGCCTCCGATACAAGGCGACGGACGGCCTGGAGCCGACCTTCCTCGCCGCCTACGACGTGACGTCAATGCCGCATCTCGAGACCGAGACCTACCTGACTCTGCGCGCGAACCGCTCCCCCAGAGAGGCCGAGACAATCGGCCAGGTAGACGTGAAGCGGCACTTTTTCGACCTGGTCCACACCAAGGAGTCGTCAGAGTTTGTCCCCCTCGAGAAGCTGTCTGATCAAGAGGCGGAGGGCATCCAGACAACTGCCGTCGACATTCAGCTGAAAGACGTTGAAGGAGCTGGAGAGCAGTACTCAAAGTGGGTCATTGAGGAGCACATCGAGATGCTGGCCAAGGTGCCCGGCTGGCTGCGCTCGCGCATCTTCAAGACGTCTTATCTTGAGGGAGAGGTCAAGACGACCTACTTTGCGCTGCACGACTATGCCAAGGTGAACGGCCAGGGTGGAAAGGAGCACAAGGCGTCAATGGACACTCCCTGGCGCACTGAGGTCTTTGACAAGTATGTCGCCTCCAAGGGTCGTCGAACTTATTCGCTCTTCTATGTGTTTAGTCCGGCTCCTCGTGAGTTGTCGTCGCTCTCGAAGCTCCCTTCAACGGCCGCCTTTATTTCTTCCGACTCGAAGAATGCGACTACGCCAGGCCCCAACGCGGCTGTTGAGTCGTACATTACAACTTCCGACTCTCTCACCATCCCTTATCGGCTAGAGGGAAACCCGGATCCCCATGCTCCGACAGTTGCGTTCAGCAACTCCCTCCTTACGTCTCTGCACATGTGGGATCCCTTTGTTGAGGTTCTCAAGCGCGAGAGGCCCGACCTGCGCATCCTGCGCTATGATACCCGTGGTCGAAACTCGGTGCCCCAGCCGCCTGTTGCTGCCACCATGGACAACCTGGTCGACGATCTCCTGACAGTGCTCGATGCCCTGCGCATCACCAAGCTCGACATTCTCATTGGCGTCTCCATGGGCGGAGCCACCGCGCTCAACTTTGCCATCAAGTACCCGCGAGCGCCTCGGCAAGTTTATCGCCTGCGACTTCAACGCCACCTCGAGCCCTGCAAACACGCAGGCCTGGAAGGACCGCACGGCCATCGCTGAAGAGGACAATGGCAAGGGGATCCGCAAGCTCGCCGAGCAGACCGTCTCGCGATGGTTCCACCCCGTGACGATGGAAAAGCCCGAGACGGCCAAGTGGATGATAGACATTGTGGCCGCCAACAGCGTCGAGGGCTTCAAGTACAGCTGCACCGCGCTCTGGGACTACGACCTGAAGCCCAGCATGGGAGGCTGCAAGGTGCCCGGGCTGTTGGTTGTCGGCGAAGTAGACGCCAATGGTGCCTTGGTCAAGGCGATGGACGGGTTCAAGGGGCTGCTTGGCGATGAGGGAGCGCAGCTCAAGATTGTCCCCAAGACAGGTCATCTGCCCATGTCTGAGGATCCGCAAGCGTTCTGGGATGCAATCCGGGAGTTTGTGTAGACTACATAGAGCTATAAAAGAATTAGAATGTTCTCTGACGAAGGACCTATCCAAGAACTGGGAGAGCCTCGTTAATACTGCACTTTGCTCTACACTGATACGTAATAGGCCCAAGGTCAGGGCGAATACAATGCGAGGACCAAGATATACACAGGTGCCCACACAGGACCGGCGGCCTTTCATGATTCCTCACACATTCCCCTTTGAATCACCCGGCGCCTTTTCCTCCAAGCCGTACTGTGTATCCAAGTCCTTTCGAAGAGGAATATCCTTCTCAAACAGAGCCAGGAAACAAACAGAGCCAGGAAAAAAGCCGACCCCCCAAAGGCCACAGCGATGACATAGACCTTTCGGAGCGCCAGCATAAAAACGTGACGAATCTGACCCCTGACAGGCTCCTCAAACTGCATAACAAAAGCCCTAGTAGCGCTAGCATATGCGTCACCCGAGCTTAGCACCTCTCGCGCCGCTTCGCTATCGATCATGTGTGCGTACTGCTTCGTGTACGAGTTGAAGACGGTCCCCGCGATGGCGACACCCCAGACCGTGCCAAAGGTGCGTATAAAAGACCAAGTTCCAGTCGCCGCAGCCTGGTCAATCTCATCCGCCGAGGCTTGGAAGGCTGGCAGCAGAGTGTTGAGCAGGAAGCCGGAGCCGATGGCGGGGAGGAACTGGATGAGGATCCAGGCCGCATCCGGGCTGTCCTCCTTGAGAAGCGCGAGAAGACCAATACCGAGGCTGATGAGAAAGAAGCCAGCCATGTGTAGCGCCTTGTATTTTCCCCATTTCGAGAGCATGGCGGCCGACAGTGCGGCGCCAGGGATCGCGATGAGCGCCACGGGGAGCATCTGCACTCCGGACCGGGAAGGGGTGGACATTTGGACGGCTTGAAAGTATAGGGGCAGAAAGAAGTAGCACCAAAAGATGAGCACGTTGTTGAAAAAGGTGTTGGCGTAGACGATACGAGAAGTTCGGTTGGGAATAGTCGGATGGGCATGACGGGTTCAGGGGGATGCCAGAGCCTTCATAGACGACGAACCCGACTAGTCCAAGGAAACCGATAATCAACGGAGCGAGGATACGGGCGTCGGACCATGGATATACCGGGCCTGCCCAGGTCAGGGCTATCAAGATCGAGACGCTCGCTGCGATGAGGAGGGCGTTGCCGATGTAGTCGATTCGACGGAGCTTGGCCATTGCCGACTCTTGACGGTTCCACTGCAGGTTGAGGAAGAAGTACGTGACGACCATGGCAAGGCCTCCGATAGGCAAGTTGAGATAAAACACCTAGCAAAAGTCAGGACAAGTCATGAGAAGCTTCCAGAGTAACTCACCCATCTCCAGGTAGTCTTTTCGACAATCAGGCCGCCTATAAACGGCCCAACAGCAAACCCGATAGTCGCAACAAGGAGGAGTATGGCGATGTAGTTGCCTCTGTATCGAAGGGGCACCAGGTCAGAAATGATGACATCCGCAGCCATGGTCACTCCCCCGCTGCCGACGCCCTGGATAGCACGACCAGCGATCAGCATGGCGCCCCCATTTGCACCACCAGCGATACCGCTACCCAAGGTGTACGCGGCAAAGATGAACATCATGACCCTCTTGCGGCCCCAGAGATTGCAGAGCTGGCCAAACAGAGGTTGAACACACGCACTGTAGGAAGTCAGCACGACGAGACTGGGCGTCTAACAGGGTGGCAACTCGCCTTGTTAGGAAAAAGATGTTTGTGACCCAGATGTAGCTGCTTCCCAGCTTCAGATTGTCGACGATTGTGGGCAGAGAAGTGATGACGACGGTCGATTCGAGGGATGCGAGGAGGGTGGAAATGACGAGTGTGAGCATGATCATCCAGAAGCGGTAGTCTCTGTTGAAGGCGAGGTTCTTTGACTGAGAGTCTGCCGCTGCATCTTGGACTTCTTCATACATCTTTGTCTGGGCCGAGAGACTGGCAGAACTGACAGTCCCGTCTTTGGATGTTTCGATACTCATGTTGTAGCTCCAAGGTTGTGGTTGTCAACTTGTGTGAGAAATAACACCAAAAGCAAGAGTCCGCATGCATAACAGTCCAGCAGGCGAGTTTTTAAGACAGACCTCCCAGACGCCGGGAGCTTAGCCGCCGGAGGGTTCAGATTGACGACCCGGAGGATTCGAGATTACGTTCGGGGATTTTGCCTGGTGAGACGACGACAGACGAGACCTACCTTGGGGCCCGCCCTCCGGGAGACAGAATGCTGACCGGAGCCGAACTCCGCAAATCCTTCGGAGAAGAGTATGATGCCAATTTGGGAGTGTTGCAAGGATTGCAGTCGCAACATGTCTTCCCGTTTAGGTTGCATCGTGTCGTACCCTCCATTATGAGACTGGCATAGCAGAGGCTTGGACTAATTACACACTGGAATAATACTGACATTTATCCACGGGCTCGCAAATAGCCATCTTGTTAGGGAAACAACCCTATCCAACAACGTCGCAGCATGTCAACAAACTCTTGGCCTCGGGGCTTGGAGAATGAGCCGCCAGTCAATAGGTATAACGAGAACCAATTGATCACCATGGCCAAGATGAAACCTACACTCTTCACACACTGTAAGAAAACAATTACGAAAAAGAATCTCGCAAAAAAGAAGCCTAATGTGGTCAACACCACGTGCCACATCACCATCACCAAAAAGAAAACCCTCGACACCAGAGACACAAAAAAAAAGAAAACGACGCCGATCGGATTTGAACCGATGCCTCCGAAGAGAATAGATTTCTAGTCTATCGCATTAGACCACTCTGCCACAGCGCCTTGTGATTGGATGGAAGAGGGAGCGTCAATCGCGGACTAGGGATGGATCCCATGCGGGTCTAGTTGTTGGCCGGCATCTCAAGCTGGAGAAACCTACTCACTGCCAAAACTCTCCTATCTAGATACGAAATCGGGGTCTGGGGTAGATGGTGTCAAGTTGTTGAGTTGACAACACTCACTTGTAGTTGAGTACACTGACTTCCGACTAAACATGAACCCGCGGACTGGACACTGCGTGATTAATATCTCTACCCAAGAAGCTATCATGCATGAATTCGTATCCAACAGAATATTTAATCACCGCTGCGTCTAAAACCTGTCTTCCGCGGGTATGAAGCCTCCCCGTTTCCTCAACGAGTTGGTCTCCAGGACTGCCGGCCAGGATTCGAAAGTAACAGTCGTCTCTCCCGGTCGTTTAAAGGGCTCTAGATACGTTCCTAGACTATTTGCAACTACAGTGTTCTGAAATGAAACCCCCAATACATCAGATGCCCTATACTGGCCTCCAACGTCGCGGCAACCTCCCACTTGGCCATCCACCCATAAGCCGGACAGGCCAGCACCGAGCCTGCTCTAGACGATGATAAGGTCAATAGGAGTGTAACCAGCATAGTTTTCGTTAGCGCCGCCAATATAGGCCCGCCCATCCTCACCAGCGTAAACCTGAGTCCAGGTAATCGAGTTCCATTTTTCGCAGCGGGTAAAGTCCAACATGGAAGCTGAGTTTATGTAGTCGCACTCTGACATTGGCACGCCGCACGAGAGGCGGCCGTCGGGCCTTCGCTGACAGGTGAGGGGGACGAGCGTGGCGTATTCAAAGGGGCAGAGGACGAGCCATGCGGGAGAGCCCCGCGGCCTGTAGTTGGCGCACAGGAACTGGTTCCCGGCCTCCCAGAGGCGGTTTCCGGAATCCAGGCTGAAGATCAGGGTCGCGGCCGAGTCGGACTCGGCGAAGGATGGGATGGTCCACGGCTCACCGGTTCCCTAGAGGGTCGAGCCAGCCACGGGTCCCCGAGAATGGAGCCGGTGATCCCGGTCGGGGCCGTGAATTCAGAGGTCGTCGAGGCTGCGGTCGTCGAGGATGAGGTCTCCACGGTAGATGGTTTCAGCCAGAGTTGTGGAAGATGTAAGCAGGGTGGTGGACGAAGGCTGGCTAGTAGAAGTCGCAGACTCGCTGACAGAGGTCTCGGAAGCGGTGGTCGAGGCTGTCGAGACCGTGGCAGTGGAGGACCCAAGAGTGGAGGAAGCGACCGACTCTGAAGCAGTAGTTGTGCCTAGAACGATAAAATAGCCAGACAATAGACAGCATGCCATCCGTCTTGTTGCTGGCCAACAAACCTGAACTAGAAGGCCGGCACACGCCCGCCACTACCACATCGGCCGCGAAGAGGGCCAGAGCGAGAGGTAAGACGCGCATGGTAACGGGATGCCAATAAGTAAACCGAGGCTTAACGAGAGACCGGTGGCTAAATAGTAAGAAGCATCACAGTCCGCGAGTGAGGAAGAGAACAAAGATGGGAAACCTATGAGTCAGCTCGAGTTGACGCATGTTTGCAGTCGGCACTTCAATCCCAAGTTGGACGACGCGCGAGCTTAAAATCATTAGCCTTGATATGGCGTCAGGGGGAAAAGCAGCCTCTTTTTTTCTGCTTTGTTCTCGAGAGGCCTAGATCAAGCCTTTTGAACGCCAGGGTCCTCCGTAGTAATCACCAGCCACCATGTAGACCAGTCAACGGCCGCAGTTAGATCGGGCACCTCAAGATGAACCCGAACCTTCTCCCAGCTGAACGCGGAGAGAGGGGAGGGGGTGCTAGGGCTGATCTTGGTCCCTGGACCCTGAGAAGCTTGTTTGTCGTGTGGATGCATCGTCAGGGTCGAGTGACCAGCATCTCAAGTGCCGGGTTGACCGTTCTCAAGAGGCCTGCCCGTCGCTGCCGAGATTCTCCAATATCTAGATAAAATCAAGGGCTCTATGCTTTCAAGTTGTTAAGCTGACAAAACTCACATATAGTTGAGTGCCTACCTACGCTCAACCTCAAAGGTGATAGATACCCCATGGTGGCATGTATTATCTAGGCAACCCGTCACTGTCAAACTGTGACATGTAACCGCAGCGTCGAGTAAATTCGGGCTCCTTCACACTCCTGGTTCCGTTTTTGCTCTGCTTCCATAAATCCTGTGCTTCGAGACAAGATGCAAAGTGAGCCAAGTAACCCGATCTCGAAAACACGCGGTCACGATCTTCGGAGCTGACGAGCAAGTTCTCGACACGAATTTGGCATCCCTTGCAGCTCACACCATGCTCAACCTCACCAGTGCCTCGATCATACCACGGAAAGGCTGTACAGGCCATGAAACGGTGGCTATCCTGGCTATCCCGCGTCGATAATGCCGGGGTCGAGTCTTGGTCATGGCCACCGGGTGGGAGTAGCTTTGCAATAGCTTGCTGCTGAGACACCAAGAAATGTGGGCGCTTTGGTTGCTTCTGTTCCATGGAATATAGCCCAGGGACGGTACGCAGCTCTGGTACCGTGGACTGGCGCAGCCGTTTCGCGGATATCTTTGCTAGTCTGCAAAAGGTTGATGTGGGTATCACGCGCAAGTCTGGCGAAGTCCTGATGCAGGCAAAGCAGTAGCGAGTAAGTGCCAGGAGGAAGAGAAAGCCGCCGAACTCGCCGCACAACGCGCACTTTCCAGAGGTCAGAGGACGGCACAAGTCCTCGATCGTAAAGATCTGCGCTAGGCCGGCGCGCAGCACGCCACGGAGGCCTTCCAGCCCATGTTTTGCAACGGCCTGGTATTCCAAGAGAGCAGTCGATAGGACGCGAGCCAACCGATTGACTTTCCGAAACCGAAAGTGCGATAGCAGGTCGAGATTGCGGATTATTATTGACAACAGTTCGGCGGGAAGACGGCCTAGAATGCCAAGTCCTGAGGCTGGCGGAGCTTTGAAGGGGTTTTGGAGGGATTCCTGGACGCGTTGTGTCTCATGCGGGCGCGACCGAACGAGGACAAGGTCAAAGTCGCGTCGATGGTAAGCGCAGACATCCACAACAGTATGTGATGCCATTTAGTAATGGGCCTCGAGCAAATTAACGTCCTGAGCCTACTCAACCCAGAAACATGCGGCTGCGGGTTGCGGTTCCAGGTTGGCATGGGTAAGACGCACTGCAAGATGCTTTCGTGAGTGGCAGGGTGAAGGGGGAGCTTTCGCACGCGGCCGCGATTATTCAGCGGGCACCTGAACTCGGTCGCGCACCGATAATGATCCGCTATTTTCAACCCGTGTCGGGATAGGGCACCCGCCAGAACGACCTCTATCAGTGTCCAAGTTCCGCAGGTCGCCTTAAAAAGAGGCTTAAAGGTGAGCTTCGTCATTTCATCGAAGTAGCTCAGGGTTCCGCACGCGAGACATTAAGGCTGGTCTTGCGGTTCACGCTTGGGACGTTATGAAACAGTGCCCGCGGGGCCGAAATATAGGTACGAAAGGTTCCATATACGCTCCTGGACCTGTCCAGTGTTCTTTTCAATGGCAACCATCAAAATACAATATATCGCTCCCAAGTTGCTGACCTCCCACCAGCCACCGCTCACATCCATTATCAAACAGGCCAGCGCCGCTTAGAGAAGGGTAAGGTCGATAGCAGTGTAACCAGAGTAGGGGTGGTCGTCGCCGATGAAAGCTCGCCCATTCTCGCCGGTAAAAAAGTGAGTCCACGTGCTTGAGAATGTGTAGCAGTAATCAAACTCGAGAAAGTTGTCGGGGTCAGGGTACTCGCACTCGCCACCCAGCACGCCGCACGAGAGGGCGCCGCCGGCTCCTCGCTGGCAGACGAGCCGGTTGAAGATGGCCCCGTCGTCGTAGGGGCAGAGGATAAGCCTGGCGGGAGAGCCCTGCGGTCTGTAGTTGGCGCACAGGAACTGGCCCTTGGCCTCCTTGAGGTGGCCGCTGGGTTCGAGGGTGAAGCTCAGAGGCGAGATTGAGGGGTCGTCGGATTCGGCGAAGGAAGGGGTGCTGAATCTGGCGCCGGTTCCCTTGAAGTATGAGCCAGCCACAGGTCCGGAGCCGGTAATGTACCCGGACGGTGTGGCAGATGCAGAGGTGGTGGAGGCTACAGTCGTCGAGGCCGAGGTTTCGATGGTTGAGGTGGTGGCCAGGGTGGTGGAGAGTGAAGAGGCAGATGTTGCAGTCTCGCTGGCGGATGTCGAAGACTCGATAACAGACCAGGACTCGCTTGCTGAAGTTTCGCTAGAGGTCTCGGAAGCGGTCGTCGAGGCTGTGGAAAGCGTTGCGGTAGACGACCCAAGAGTGGAAGAGACCGACTCTGAAACAGTTGTGTCTAGATCGACAGTCAGACACATGAGATTACTGGCAATCCATCTTGTTGCTGGCTAACCTGAAGAGTGAGGCCGGCACAGGCCCGCGACAGCCACATCGGCCGCGACGAGGGCCAAAGCGAGAGACAAGACACGCATGGTGAAAGAATGCAAAAAAAAAAAAAAAAGAAGAAAAAAAAAAGAAAAAAAAAAGAAAGACGTTTAACGAGAGACTGGCGGGAGAGGCGTCAAAATCTACAAGCTGGGAGGAGCGAGGCAGG
Organism: Fusarium virguliforme; assembly: GCA_020883615.1. Taxonomy (NCBI): domain Eukaryota; kingdom Fungi; phylum Ascomycota; class Sordariomycetes; order Hypocreales; family Nectriaceae; genus Fusarium; species Fusarium virguliforme. Next base: position 5,868,853 of record JAJHJD010000002.1, read on the forward strand.
CAGAGAATTTAAAGAGGGAGCTCGTCTAGCGAATTGACGCATGGTCGGCTCCGTACGCGATGTGAGATTAAAATCGATAGTCTCGAGTTGGCGTCAGGGGAGATGCATCTTTTTGCCCATGTTCAACGGCCAAGACCAAACTTCTGAGCGCTAGCTCCGCTGTAGAAATTGTCGTGGACCAGTCAACGTCCGCCCTCGGTCGGGCATTTCAAGCCGAGTCCCCAGACGTTTGTCTTGTGCGTTCATCGTGTCTTGAAGTCTCTGTAAGCGAACATTAACTGCTTCTTGAAACTGTAGAAGCACATACCCGACACTCAAGACAAGGTCCATGTTCTCCTAATTCACGAGAAAGAAGCATTAGATGCGCAAGAAGCCCCATCAAGCTCAGCTCTGAATGTGGCGACCGTTACTTGCAAAGAGTCTCTCCTGAGAGATTCTCCAGTCTCATTTACTGGGCTTTCCCGCTGACTTGATCTTAACCTCCTTCTTTGATGCGCCCCAAGGGCTCCCCCCCTAAAATGTTACCACACAACTGCATCAAAACTCAACACCAAGGCAGCAACCTAGACCAAGGTTGTGGAAAGCGCTGCGCTCTTATTTCCTCATCGACAACCTTCACCCTTCAAACTCAGGAGCGGTCACGTCTTAAGGTTCCTTCACGCTACAGTGAAAAAACCCTTTTCTATAGGGATATAATTCCATCATCTAACCTGCCTAAACGCCACGCTCGGCGATATTCGCAAAGCTATACTCGCGTCTCCTAGCAACAGGCACTCGAAGTGACTTGACTCGATATTGGACGGCCAAATAAACAAAGAAGAAAGAGGTGACAAGTTGAGTAGCTCTTGCCTCCAAAGACTATATAATTTTGTCCTCCCGCTCTGATAGAAGACCAGCTTCTGATCCTTCCCTCATCACATCAGACACTTGAGCGCAGCAGCTTGCTTACAGCGACTCCTTTTCCTATACACATCATCTTGCCTTGCCAACCCTACAACATCCATAACCACATTCCAATCCTCAACGCATCCATGGATCCATTCCTATCGCTCCCGCCCGTCGCCCAGGCCCAGATTCTCATCCTGCTGCGTTCCGCGGATGACCTGGGTCGGCTGTGCCGAGCCTCTCCTGCCATGCTCAGACACTATCTTGTCTACAAAGTGTTCGTCTCGAGGACGCAGCTATCGGACGATCTCGACGACGACCTTGTTCAAGACGCCATGGCTATTATTCACTTTCCTTCGCCGCGAGCCACCACATGCGACGAGTACGAAGCCGCCGTTACTCTCCACATGGCAACGTGGTCGCGCCGAGAACTCCCCAATCCTCTTACCAACAGAACCCTTGTCAAACTCGGACGCCTCTTTCGTCAGCTGCACAAGTACACGAGCGACTACATGGCCAAGGCAACATCGCCCTGTGTTCCAAGAGCATACCTCTGCCTCGACAATGTGACCCACGGCCTGAGCCAGTCCCGATACACACATATGCCGTTCGACTTGAACAAACTCACCCAGGCCGAGAAGAAGCGGCTCTTCCAGGCGTTTCTGAGGTATGAGCTGTTCTGCAAGGTAGACCATCCGCGACCCAGGTGGGCGCGCGTGAGTAGAAGAACCAGATTCCTCGCGCTGGGAGGACACAGGCTAGAGCAGTGGGAGTTGGAGGGAATACGCTGCGTTCACGAGTATGTCAGGTCTCTCTACGGGGCTGTGTTGGCGCACTGCAGCGGCATCCATCGTCCTCAGCCTGATGTGCATTGTGCCACCCAGCCGAGCCACTGGCACTTTGACGCCGACCCTTACGGTGCTGACCTAGGGCTCCCCGGAATTTACAGCCAGATGGGACCAAAGATGGCCGACTGTGGCCTCAGGCGCATCGAGAAGTTGATCGATTTGGCCACACAGGAGGAAGGGCGCCAGAGGGCGACAGAGTGGTTCGAGCGGTTCGCCCGCGACGTCAACCCTGCATTGGAAAGATCATTACCACTACCTAGTGGCCTAGCCCTCGCTTTTGATCACCCAAGGTCTCGAGCGGGTGACTTTCGAAAGAGTCCCTGCGTCTGCCAGGCCCTCTACGCTACCATGGGAACAGAAGAGTGGCTTGATTCCACAATCGAACCCTCCGAGTCGGCTCTGCGTCGATCCGTGTTCCGGCAACGAGCTTGGGTTCTACTGGACAACCCTTGTCTATATCCGGGGTATAGTCCCTCCCAGGCCGACTTCTGCCAGGCTCGTCTCTCTCATTTTCCATCGATGCAAGACATGGCAGGTTACAGCCGAAAGGGCAAGGCACTGTGTGCCCAGCTGTCCCGGGCACGGATTTGACATTCCACCCGATGCGCAAGAGAAGATGGATACTCCGACCGGCCCCCTACTGATCGTCCTAGCGCCAAAACCCGGAGCTCCGGCCGTGAATCCCTACCGAGTCGGCGAACCTCCGCTGAGGAAACCCTCCGAAGTGCCCCACAAAAAGCCTCCGAGCGGCCCAAGCCACCGGGGCTCATCCATCTCCTCCCCCTCCATCTCCGTTACCGCAATCTAGCATGAGCATAGCATTCCACTCTTTCACACAACAAAGCCAATCACCCAGCGATGCATCCCTCTCCTCATCCGAACCAGATCCGCTCCGCCTGCGAACGATGTCGTCGTCAGAAGCTACGCTGCGCGCGTCCCGTCGGCCCGTCAGCCTCATGTGCACGCTGCTCACGTCTCGGCCTCCCGTGTCAGCCTGGCCTCCAGCGGCGCGTGGGAAGACCGCCCAAGAAGAACCTTGTGCTACGAAAACCCTCCGAAGTTGCATTGGACCCGGTGGACATCCGTAGCCAGAACCACTCTGCAGAGGATATGCAGTTCCTGCAGGGCCTGCTGGACGATCCCATATCTGGCTTCAACTGGAACCTCGACTCGTTCTGCTCCTACGACCCAGAGAGTCTGCCCTTTCCCATGGAGAACTGGCCTGCTGTGCGTGAACTCGACCCTCTAGGGATCGACCAACGCATCATTGTCCCGACCAAGCTGCACTTTGAGACGCTGTCAAAGCTCAACGTCGAGATACACAAGGGCTGGAACCATGTGGCGCGTGCCGCCGAGAACACGCCCTTTGGTGAGTTCATCTGCAACACCTACGCCTCGGTTAGCGGCTACGAGAACCTCCAGATGGTCATGAAATCAGCTCAAGAGTTTCTCGCACTCATCAAGGCGCTGCATCGACAACTCGGCACGCGTACAGTCAACCACCGGGGCCGTTCATCGCGAACAGACTTGGCAGCGTCCTTGGTTTTGGACCCGGCTCTGTCTGGATCGACATCGCCTTCGTCAGCTGGATCACCTCCCGGTGTAGGCACAGCAACACCCTCTCTCCCTCCAGCCTTTGACTCGCCAACCATGTTCCTCGTCATCTCCTGTTACGTCCAGCTCATCAAGCATTTCGAACTCATCCTCAAGTGCATATATGGCACCGTGAACGACACGAACCAGGACCTCATCCGGCCTGCTCCCATGGAATACGCCCGCGTCCCCCTCGTCGAATCCTCAACGCAGTTTATCCTCTTTTCTGAGCTCGTGCGCCACGTCCTCAGCCAGATCAACCTCGTGCTGGGTCTGCCGAGCATCTGGTCGAACCGCAGCGCCTGGACTGGCCTGTTGACGTGCCAGCGGTACAGGGACATGGTCAACGTGGAACTGGGGGCCATGGAGGGGATGTGGACGGCAAGGCCGGGCAAGCTGATAGAGATGTCGAGGTTGATCAAGGAGTTGTTTGTCGAGTTTTCTATGATGGGCATTGATGCTTTATGATGATAGCGAGCGTAACTTGACAGCCCAAAAAGCGAATTTCCTAGTATCAAAGCGTGAAATGGAATTCTAATTAGGAGTCATGAGGTGTCGAGAGCCGTGAATTGCATAACTCTACTCTTCTAAGAAGGATTTAATAGACTGACTCCAATCCATCAGTTCGACTCGCGCAGCCGCCTATACAGCCCAGACTGCTTGGTCATGAAATAAAGCACTTTCTGATATCCTTAACTCCCTTTCCGTTCCTTCCTTTCCTTTGCCTTTCCCCTAAACTCCTCGCAAAGTTACAAAAGCCAAAGCGCACGTCATAAGGTCATTATGGGGTGGCCGCAACCGTGAATTCAAACGCATTCTGCTGCTCCTGCTGTGCGCCAAAAACATAGTTGAGCCCAAACGACCAGTCGCCCAAGGTCACGGGCGTCCTGGCCGCCCGCGCGAGGGCGGCCAGGCGTCGGTTTCTCGCTGGGCTGGAATCCTCCGAGAGTCGTCTCTTGTTGTGGCCCTTCTTGACGGGCGTCAAGGGTCGTCTGCTCGTCACAGACATTGGTCCGACGGCCCATTCGCAGGCCAGGACGCCAAACTGGACCTTTTCGGGGTTCTGGTGCTTGCTGAGCTTGCTCGTCTTGGCGTACTTGACAAACTGCTCCTGCAGCCACTTCTTCATCACCCAGACCTTGGGCTGGACCTTCCAGTCATGGTCGCTGACTTCGTAGTAGGTCCTGTTTCCGCTCTCAAAGGTGTGCGGCTGGCATCTCGCTAAACCTCAAGAGTCAACATTGTTCCAGCCACCATCCAACTTGTGTTCTAGTGTCACATACCTTTGTGTTTCGCCGAGTCTTCTTCCGCATCGTCAAAGTGCTTGCGCAGGATGAAATAGTCGACATAGTAGAATTGCTCGAGGTTGGGAAGATACTGAGCCAGGAACCGGTAGATGTGGTTTGGGTACCTGACTTCATCTGTAGGGTGAACCTGACCGCAATTTGGGCATCGCCGAGGGGGCGGATGCGAGTCCCACTTGTGGCAGTACCGAACCGCAACCTTTCGAATCTGATCCAGGCCTTCGCAGTGAAGAGTCTTTTTGAAGCGGAAGCCGGTCTCAAAGACCTCGGGCGGGACGTAGTCGAGGTAGATGACGTCCGTGGAGCCGCCCAGGCTGATGATGCGGCCGTTCTCCAGGCGGAACGCGCCGGGCCGGTCAACGAGGCTCTTTGCGATGGCATCAGACTCGTTGCAGGTGACGGAGAGCTTGGCAATCTGCCGGTGCAGGCTGGTGTAGTAGGAGATGTCGGCCTGGCGGGTTGGGTAGAGAGGTCGCAGCTCGCCGACCTGCACAGACCTCGGGCGCTGCTCCAGGCTCACCTCGAGCGCGACGGGGTCTTCTTCATCATGGTCCTGGATGAGGTCATGGGGAGAGGCGAATTCTTTAGTCCACCATCTCCCACCACCGGTAGTTGGCTGATAATCAGTGTCGATCCGGAGGAAGTGCATGCCAGGCGTCGTCAGAGTAGTCTCCCAGATCTTGTGGCGCAGCTCGGCCGGGAGACGAGGGAAGGGCGAAAACGTGCGGCAGCTGTCGGGGATTTTGAACTTGAGGCCTTGGTATTTGATGAGAGCCCGCTCCATGTTTTCCTTGGGGGCATCGCCATCAGGGTCGGGAGTCGCCATGATATGACGCGGGGCACACGAGCAGCGGCCGAGAGCGAGTGAGGGGTTCTTGAAGATGCAGAGAATGGATAAAGTTGGAGGTTTTTAAAAAAGAGAGGGAGAGAGAGGGTGTGAGGTCAGAGAAAGGCAACGACCAAGAGCCTCCGACGTGCACGCATGGCGGGGAAGCTCGCAGCCGCTGCCTGGGCACGGGGTGGGAATAATAATACAGACACCTAAAATAAGGAGGATTTTAAGAATATTAAGATAAATCATAGAATAATAAAAGTAAGATATAATATAATATAATAAATTATTAGCTATATATTTACCTAATTTATATTATTTTTATAGGAAATTAATTATTTTTTTAGCCTAAAAAGAGCATAAGAAGTTGCTCTCTGTGAGGCAGAGGCGCTTATTTTTCACTGGTTGGTGTCCGGATTATTCTGCCTACCCCGTGCTGGGGAAGGTCCCTGGAAGGTCAAGCCTGAGCCGCCAAACAGGCAGATCAGCCACTAATTATCCACCTAGAGAGAGTCACAGCTGCTACAAAATTCAGGCACGAGCATCAATGATTTGCTCACGAAACAATCCTTGCATAGTTTCATTTTGCACGGAATTGCTTAGCTAAATAGACTCGCCTGTCATATATGCGAGAATTGCTGTGAGGCTTGGAGTTGCCCACGTGAATTGCTTCAGCAGCCACTTTGGCTCAATACCTAATCCTATGCTAAGGCTTAGGCTACCTACTAACGCACGGTTGACGAGAATGAAAATCACCTGACAGCATGAGAGGCTTTGTGCTTTACCAACTTCCATTCAGGGACATATTCGCATATTCAAAACCCAATTTGGATAAAAACATCTCTCAATGTCTGCCTAAGGCGGTCAAAGAGTCAGGGTCGGGGGTAAAAATCCGAGACATCTCCCTGCGTCCCGTCGGATAGCCACGTCCGCGCACCTACCTACCAAAGAGCACATTCTGCCACGAGGAGATCGAGGCAAGAGAAGAGTAAGCGAACGGTGCTCCCCCAGTGCCTGACAGCTAGCAAACAGCCAACAAACGGATAAAGGCACTGGCCCCAATATACATGCTTGGTCTCCCCCATCACGTGCAGTCCCTTCCCAACCGGTTCCAACGTGGGAGGAGTGTTTCCTCTCAAAGAGGATTGTATTTCCAGGAACCTCCTCTACGGCATCTTCTCGTCTTCAGGAGTATCGAGGCGGCCTGCTCGCGGCACGATCTTCTTCAAGTGATCTTGGTGGAATTCGAGGGATCCTACGCCTGCAATGCGCGGCTCGTCCAATGGTCTCCAACCAACTACGACATTTCCCACCAAGAGTATTTAGTAGCCCAACTTCATCACCCGCGTTATCTTGAAATCTGCTTCGAGCAAGAGCTTTACCAATTTCGCTGAACTCACGGGGCCACACTTGGGCTTCGACCCGACCCCTACCCCGCCTAGCATCGTGAGGCCCATGATTTCCGACTTGAGCTCTTTCAGCCTGGCTCCCGACTAGACGAAATGAATTGTTTGCCTACGAGGTGCATAGAAGTCCCCACGTCCATGTTTAAGATTAGCTCAAGTTGCATCTTTAATTCTCACGACGGTCATCGTCGAGTTTAATACTCCAACCAGACTTGGACTCCTCAAGCGTCATAGGCCACTCCGATATGCCGGCATCCCCCTTCAGTTATCATTCAGGTAATCGATCGACTGTAAGTGCCGTCGAAACTCGGGGATCTCTGTCAAAATATGACCAAACTGTCTACCATACGCATCCAGAGCACTGTGCCCAGTCTTGATCCCGCCAATAGCCCGCCAAGAGATACAGATCAGTTGGCTCGGCATGGGACTTTGGTCATGCCGTGTCCGGACATTCAGCCTGAGCCCAATGCCGTGTAACCCCTGGTCAAGACTCGTTCATTCCATTGCATAGCAGCAACAATCGGCCCGGGACGACAACTCACGACAACGTAAACTAGGTTGACGAATACACGTGCGATTGACTCAACGGCGTGTCTGAAAAGACAACCAGCCGCCGATCACTGTGTTCAGCTTCTCAAGAGGTTGCATCCAACATGAAGAATGCGCTTGGACACTCTCCGGCGTGTGCCGCGCGGCAGTCGCTTACTGCATCACACAAGGCGGACTCGACACCAGAGATGCCCACACCATTGGGCGTCACTGGCGCCCATGTGAGTCTGCCCCGAAAAACGATCGACGTCACCGACAATGGTCTCGACTTGCACATTGATGCACATCGACAGGGGAATTTCCATGATTGAGAGAACCCTTCAATCGTCACGTTGGAGGCCGCGCGCTCAAGAGCGTCATTGACCGAACGAGGCCGCGTTCTAGACTTGCAGATCAGGGTCCTCTATCGGGTTTGTGAGAGGGTTGGATCGATCCAGGGTCTCTTGTCAAGTGGGTGTCGCTATTCCGATTGGTCACCTTTGCTGATGAAGGGATCCAAACTCCGTTGATGGGCCTGCGTACTCCGTCGGACTTGGACTCGAGACAACATAAGCCGATATTCTGCGCATGGCATTCAGCTGTCAAGGCCCATAATGACATCACTCTTCTCTCAATATCGGTTTTAAGGCTGAAAAATACAACGGGCATTCTCTCAATCGCTCAAGTCCAGAGTCAGCCTAGCCAAGCAGCCCCCATGAACACGAGCCGGCCCGTAGGCCCCAGTGACGTCACCGGACCCTGATTCGTATACGTGCGCACCACCATGAGAACCGCTGCGGCCAGGGGTCTTGGGGGTCTAGAACGCATGATCATCTCTGAGAGAGAAGATGCGGCTGAAGCCAAACTGTTGGGGCAATAGGCGAACGTCTGTCTCATTGCGGTGCCGGTGGGAGGCTGCCCCGGCTGGGCTCGGTGTTTTGGCTTGTAGGCTGTAGGAGCGCGGCCAAAATGTGACGCTCAGGGCTCCAGCTCCCTCTCCTCGTTGTGGATGGCGGGCTCTCAGCTTGCTCACCCTCTTTAAAAGAGGCTGCATCCCCCAAATCTTTTCGATATTTGAGTCTTATTTCCCCCATCGTCCTCATCAATAGCCTTATTTCTCGCTATTTTCCCCGAGGCAGCATCTTTGCTGATCTCCCTTTTCGGGATTTCGGTGTTCAGGGTCCTCCTGTCTTCCTCAACGCCCGGCCAATCACCAGCCGTCCGCAATTCTCCAGCGAGATCAACAACGCCGTGGCCTTGCATCTTGCACTGTGGACATTGCTCTACTCAATGGAAGTACCGTTTTCTGTTGAGCGCATCGCATCGATACCATGGCGTCCAATACCTCCGCAAACGCTGTATACTACCTGAACCTCTCAGAGTCAGACGTCCGCCCAAGACTTGAAAGAGGGTCGTCGCTAACACGCAACTCAGAACCACAACCTCGAACGATTCTTCTACCAATGGGGCTACTAGCACCGTCCTAAATCTCCAAGTCACCGTCTTGGATGATCGCCAGTACAGCCTCAACCGCTACCTCACCCAAGAGGACCAGCTAGCGCCGGACCACCCCGAGTATCGTCTCCGCGCCCCGGTCGCCTTCAAGCCTCAGCTCAGCAGCCGAGACAGTCGACGACAGAATAAGCGTCGGATGGCAGCTATCCTACGCGCCATCGAGGCCAAGTTGGATTCCTCTGGATGACTCTGTTCATCTTGGATCTTGCATGGATCACTGAGACGGCACCTGGTCTGGTGGGTATCCCGTCCTGTCTGTCCAGGCTGTTACTTACAGTTGCAAGACTGCTTCTCACGACTCAGCCGACGACAGCTCTCGTCGCATCATGGATATTTCACATCATTTCAACGATCCTCGCTCCTTACGATACCTCACACACTCTCCCTCCCATGACCATCAATTTGAGTTTCGCATCGCCCCAAGCTAGAACCCACCGTCGGCTCCATCCACTAAAGCTTCTGCGCCAATAGCAACCTGGTCAGCTGCCTGATTTGGCAATGCCTTCTGGCAGATGGCCCAGGCGTCCACGGGTGTTCTTGGGTGAGGCCGACCTCTTCTCTCATTTATCTTATTGGGTTCCGATGCTATGATCAAACGACTCTCCTTCAATGCTCGTGGCGTTAGATGCCGGGCAGGCCATGAAGTTGTTCGGCAGTCTTGTTAACGTCCTGTTTGTTTTCTCCAGTCATTCATTTTACGGACGGGATCGTTTTAGCAGCTATATTCTTGTCACTCTCTATAAACTCTCGCCTCTCTCACTCTCAAGGCGCTTCTTCTGTCTACTCCATTCGTCTCCCATCTCGCCGGAGCGTGCCCTGCCGACTCGGAGCGGCGAAAAGTGGGGCACCCGGCAGTACCCCCGGTGACTTTGACACCCGTGCCCCGGCCCATCCCAGGAGAAAGTCTTGCCATGTCTGGGTATGCTCTTTGAGCCTGTCTCAATAACTTTCCTGACTAATTCAAGCTCAAACAGCCAGCCTTTCGGCGTTAGCAAGACTCGCCTGTACATGACACCAGCCAGGCCCCACAAAACCAGGTTTGGCTGACGCCAGCACACCTGGTGTAAGTCGACCTGCTGGCGTCAGCAAGAAATCATGAGCATATGCCATGAATATCGAGTTTCAGACTTTGGAAATATTCTCGAGTATAAAGGCTTCATCTCCCTCTCGCCACAAAATGCCAATCCACCTCATCACAACCCATCACACCAAAGCAACAACCAGTTCAACCCACCAAACACCATCACCATGGCCCCTTACACTGCCTCTACTCCCATCAGCGAGCTCATCGCAGACTACGCCGACATCATCAAGGGCAAGACCATCCTCACCACGGGCGTCACCCCCAACACCCTCGGCGCAACCTTTGTCGAGGCCACCGCCGCCGCCAACCCGGAGCTCCTCATCCTCGCCGGCCGCACCGCCTCCAAGCTCGACGACCTCGCCAAGACCATCAACGAAGCCCACCCCGGTGTCAAGACCCGCAACCTCATCGTCGACCTCAGCTCCATGGACTCTGTCCGCAGGGCCGCTGAAGAGGTCAACAGCTGGACCGACGTCCCCAAGATCGACGTCGTTGTCAACAACGCAGCCGTCATGGCCATCCCCTACGCCCTCACCGCCGACGGCTTCGAGACGCAGTTTGCCGCAGGCCACCTCGGCCACTTTCTCCTGACCAACCTCATCATGGAAAAGATTCTCGCGTCGAGTTCACCCCGCGTCGTCAACATTTCTAGCAACGGACACAGCTTCAGCCCCATCCGCTTCTACGACCCTCACTTTAGCGTAAGCCATGAACTTTCCCCAGTCAACAAAGCTAACTTTTTCAACAGAAGGGAGATACGTACGACAGGTGGGCGGCCTACGGACAGGCCAAGACGGCAAACATGCTCTTCTCGCTGTCCCTCGCCCACAAGCTCGGGAGCAGAGGTCTCCAGTCCTACAGCGTGGATCCTGGCCTGATCATGACGACCAACCTGGGGAACCACCTCGACCTTTCATCTCCGGACAAGGATCTGGCAACTCTCCGTGAGTTCTCACACCCAACACCCCTCAAGAATTACAACAACTGACAAGACCCTGCAGTCCAAGCCCATCGCCAGCGCGGCAACTTGGAGGGCTGGGAGTTTTTCAAAGCCCAGGCAGTCGAGGTCGGAGCCGCGACGCACGCCTTTGCCGCCTTTGACCCCAACATCAAGGGTGAGCAAGCCCCCTTTGAGACTCTGGTCCTGTATTGACTGTCAATAGCGAGCAACGGCGCCCACTGCCTCAAGGCCCGCGTCGCCGACCCCTACGTCGACACGGTCAAGCCCTGGGCGAGGGACGCGGTCGAGGCGGAAAAGACCTGGAGGCTGAGCGAGGAGCTTGTCAGGCAAAAGTTTGGCTACTGAGAGCGTGCGGATGAGGTTGGCAGATATTTGACAGAGTAACTTGGGCAATCTGACGTGTATTGACAGCTTATCCTAGCCCCCATGTTGGAATAGCATAGGCAGAAATACAGAAGGGATCTTCAGACTGCTCTACCTCTCTTTCAAGATCTTTGCCCCATGATGCTTCATAAGAAGGGTCAAACATGAGTAGGTAAACTCGCTAGTATCCAACTAATAAAGCCAGGGTGCAGACACCCACTCCCCAGATGGGTTCAGGTACGAGTAGTCGCCCATTGAGATCAAAAAGTCAGATTGAGCAGATGCCATATTCGAGTCTATAAAAGAGATATTTTTTGCCCTTGAGGAATACGTGGGTATCCACCTCTAATCCAAAGCGCCATAAAACAAAACCCCCTTCCTTACCCAACCAGTCCGTGAAACGTATATATACATGAACTCATCATGCTGTGGCAGTCCCCCACTCCTGCATCACCGTCGGGTTCTGCACGGCCTTGCCCGTCTGCCCGCTCAGCCACGCCCGGCACGCCTCGAGGTGGGCGTACTGCTCCGTGTCCTGTCCGCCGAGGCTCCTCATCTTGACGTCGGCCACGTCCAGCACGCTCCGGCCCGCTGCGTCCCGGGCGTGCACGGCGGCGCCGTCCGCGATGAGTTGCTTCGCCGCGAGCTTCCGGCCGCAGCGGACAGCCACGTGCAGTGCCGTCTCGCCAGACCGGTTGCGGGCATTGACGTCGGCGCCGGCCTCGACGAGCTGGTGCAGAATCCTCCCGCCGGTTCTGTAATCGTCATCCTCGGGAAGCTGGGCGGCGAACGCCATGAGCGGAGTATACCCGTGGATGTCGTAGTGGTTTGGGTCAGCCCGTGCGTCGAGGAGACCTTCCAGAAGGTCTTTGCGCAGGTTGTATCGCTCGATGCACGAATCTAGATCCTTGGGTGCCCTGTCCTTTCTTCTCCTTCGGTCGCTGGGCTCTCCCTGGTCATCTAGCCCGTACTTGTGGAAGACGCTAGAGGCGCTCAATGTCGCTGCGGCGAGACAGTGAAGCCCATTGCGGCCATCCGAATCCTCCAGTCGAGGGTCGAGGGAGGCCTTGCGAATAAACTCGAGCAGACGACTCTCTTGTGCAACGGCGCTTATATGATAGGGCTCAGCATCCTCATCCTGCGAGGGCATCGACGCCGGTACCGGAGGGTCGAGGTCCATTGCTTGGGTGTAAGCTCTGTCAATACCGAGCGTGGGCTCAGGCCGCATGGCAACCGTTGGCGTAACGTTGAAGGCGTCCCGTTTGGTGCAGTTCTCGTCTTGACAAATCTGAAGAAAAAAGTTGCGCATATGGGCAGAAACATCCCTAGCAAGGAGGATGTGTGAAAAAGAACGTCCGTAGTGATCGCGAGCGCCAAAGTCAAAGCTCTTCTCAGCCAGACTGCGCAGTAGCTCATACAGGAAGGTCTCGTTATAAAACCAGCCACGATGAAGCACATGGAGGAAAGTCTGGTCAGCCGTGTTCCGCGCGTTGAGGATCCGAGGGCATGGGCCCAATAGAAGAGCCTGGAAAAGATCGTCCTTTAATCCTCTCGCCGCCATGAGGTGAAGGATCGTGTTGCCAAAGGGGTCGCGCTCCTCAATCTTGATACCCTCGCTGCTGCAATGAAGCAATCGCTGCGCGACATTCGATACGCCGCGCACCGTCACCCAGGCGGGCTCTTGAATCTGCTCGTTGGGGCGGCACAGGCATGACCTCTTGATGTGCTGCTCCGTCTCAGCAAAGCAAGGGGGCTGCTGTCTGAAGAGTTCATCGAGACACAGAAACTCGCCGGGGCCATGATCAGGGCCGTTGGGGAGAGGAGGCGGCGCATCGGGGTCGTTCATCCAGGTCGATTGGAAAGGCTCGTCATCGGAGATGGGCGAAAGACTCGATTCTCGGTTTATGGGGGCCGTGTATCGCTTGACGAGCCTCTTGACGCTCTTGACATATGCATCAGAGTAGTCGTTGAGCAGGCGGTGCAGGGTCCCAGTGGTACAGTCGGTCGATGCGGACATGAAGGTTGTGCGACGGAGGAACCGCTGAAAGACACCGTCATTGTTCTGTTGCTGGTTCGGCGCCCTCGCCTGGCTGGGAGGGACAGATCTATATTGCGTGTGTTGTTGAGGAGTCGGGAATTGGTTGAAAGGAGGAACCTCAAGCGTAGGGCTGATGCCATTGTTCCTTATCAGATGCGGCGTGGGGTTCGGGTTAAGCGAGGGCATCGAAGCGTTGGGGCTGCGAGCCTGCGAATTGATCGAGTTCCAGCTGGAAGTGGTGCGCGTGGGTGATAGTGCAAGCTCGTCCAGTCGTCGACCCATATCCTCCTCGTTTCGCGGGTGCAGCCATCGCGGCTGTTTGTTGAGCAGCGCATTGAGCTTCTTGTTGGCGGATTCAATCCTATGACGTCTCATCAGCACCGGTCAAGGCGGGGGAGAGGGAGCTATGGCACACGCACCCAGGAACGGGGTCAGGAGACTTGGCATGGACGACGGCCATGATCTTGTCGAGCGATAGGGTCGTGTAGAGGTAAAGGCGCGAGACCTTGCGCTGCGAAGAGGGAGTCCATAGCTGCGGGCGCCCAGTGGTGGTGTTGTTGGAGCCGCTGGGCGAGGCAGACGACACGGGGACTCTGAGACCCGAAGGCGATGCCCCGCCAAAGTTCATCTTGTCGGCGATGGGTTGCAGAGGATGTTGATCAGTAGATAGGAAAGTCGCAGCCTCGCGTCGGTAGGTGTCAAGAAGCAGACAAGGCGCCCATTATGCAGTCATCAGCGAGCACGGGAAGCACAAGCTTATAAGGCGGCGTCCTCATTGATGGGGTCGAGAATCGGGTCGCAGAAGCTGGGATACGGCCATGGCAATGAAAAAGAGGGATGGCCAACATCAAAGGGACCCCCAAAAATGCGCTGGTGACTCTGGCCCCCAAAAACAGGGCCAGGGTTGTGGGCATGAGTTGCAAGTTATCCTTGCCAGAGAAGCCGAAAAGGGGGCCGCACCACCATCTCAGTTGGCGGTTTGTCCGTAGGCAGAGCTGATGGAATGGGTAGGTTTGGAGGTGGCATGCGGATGCCCGCCTGTGGAGGTTGAAGCTGCTGCGCCCCAGCATCTGGTAGGAGGCCTGCGTCGGGAGAGCCACAGCGGGTATTCAGAGTGAGACAGGATGCCGCACAACTGGATAATGTGCATCCATCAGCAGAAATGCCGTGTGCCGGACGCATTGACTGGCTTGGTCAAGATTGATCTGATGCATCTCTAGCATCTCCAGCCTTGTTCTCCGTCTGTCGTGTGCTGCATGCAAGTTTGACAGCGGCTACAGCGTCCACAGTGCACCTACAGCTAACCGCCCAGCTACTGCAGCATCACACAATATCACACTCTAGCCAAACTCTTTCTTTCCAAACCTACTCAATCAAATCTTAATCCCTCTCCCATTCAAACACCCTCAATCACCACCCTCCGGAGGGAGCTCATCGCTAGCCGGCGCACAGGTGGAATGCAAGGCGAGGCGCAAGGCCAAGGCGGTGCTGATGTGGCTGACCACCAGCCAGGCACAACTCGGACTGCGCCTCACAAGGCACAGAACCAGGCTGGATTGTGACATTATGACCTCAGCCAATCCCTCTTGCTGCCTCTTTGCTCTGTTGCGAGCTCTGCACTATCTTTTCGATGGTTCACCAAAGGTCCGTCGGACAAAACAGTCTCTCCCTACCAACGGTCTGGATACAAGTGATGACCCTTGTTTTGCCAACACTAAGCTTGTGCCTCCCTTCTGCGGTATCTTCAGCTGGGCGGAGACCTGAGAATAGAAACCTTGACCGAGCATGCGAATGATAGCCAAAGTACCCAAGTTCCAGTACTGAGTAACTTTCACAACCACTAGGGAACCTACCTAGCCTATTAGCAATTAACTAGTTACACAGCCCACGCAGATAAAGACGACAAGATCTATAGATGCGCGAAGCAGTTGGCTCTTGCGCAATCTATAACGGCAGGGGATCGAGACCCGCTGACAGCTCCTCATCTCTGAGCTGATCACCGGCTGTAATTATACCATGCAGGGCCCGGATTACAACTCTGCAGACACGGATCACCGAGCCCTGGTAGGAGTGGCAACATGGATCATACCACGACATCTAGACGATACGCTCAAGGTTATTGCTGAGGTTGGCTACACTGCAACTCTAGGTCCAACTGAATTTGTCCCTTATTCCATCTCGCATCTCTATCTTTAGACATGCACGTCATTGGCCCTTGCATCCACATTCAGCCACTGCCAGTGAAACAACTCCGCCAACGTCCCTCGTCCAACGTTGTGATCCAGATTGCACTCAGTGGCCACAAACCCCCAACGCCAACCAGAAACATCAATCAATTAAAGGGATGTTTAAGGCGGTGTGCGAGGCTGCTGAAAAATTGTTCCAGAATCGCAACGGGCTTGTCTCAGGGCGGAAGATAAAGCACGACGCCATCGACGGCTCCACGTGAGAGCCAACTTAGACATCACCCAGGCGGGCACCGGAGCGGTCAAAGGTACGTACCTCCGAGATTGACATCATGGTCCGACCGGGTCCTCCGTCTCACATCCCCCGTATCGCCGGACCGAGAGGCGAGACATTACTCAAGTCAGCATGTGCATACCCAGTACTGCATTTGCCGTTTATCTTTGTTTGCGCTTAGCCTGCCAATCAAAGAGTGCCATTTCTTATTGTTCCTGCAACCTTCAAGCTGACTACATCTGGACGCTTATCGTCACAGAGCAACTTGCACCATCACCATCAACCTCACTCAGCCTCTACAGCAATCCCTCCTCATCTTCTTTCTCTCTTCACCGACAATTTGTAGTCTTCACCGCAACAAAAGCCACATTTCCCTCGTGACACGCCCCCTGATCTTCCAGAACGCTCTCTTCCCGCATTCCAACCTCCCCTCTCAACGGCAATCCCCCCTTTTTTTACTTTCCTCTCCTTTTGACTTCCCGAAAACTTTCCAGTGACCCGGATCAAACGGTCCCTTTTCTTCAGACACCCCCCTCATTCTAGCGCGTTTCAACTTGTGCGCAACGCCTTCTTTCCCGAATCGAGCACATTTTCCGTTGCCTACCCACTTGGGAAATGAAGAGGAAATATACTTTGGGACTACGGCCAGGTACGACCTTGGCTCCTGTCGCAGCCATAAAGAAGAAAGGAACAAAGATTCCTGGTCTAATTGAACGCCTTGCGACGTTGAGGATGGCAAGGGGTTAGCCACTGGAGAGATAATGTAGCTGCCAAGAGCTACGAGGCAAGTAAACCAGGTCACTTCAGCATAATGGAGGCAGTCAATACTAGAGATAGGAAATTGGTATCTTTCAACAATTAAGAAAAATACACAGTATTAACCAGAACTCGTAACCATTCTACACTATTGGCAGGGCCAAAGTCGTCTAATTCATACTATGTACATAGTGAAGCATATTATGTTTGTAAGAATTAACAGCCAAGGAAATATTTTCCGAGATGCATTTACAGGAGGACGGCAAAGACACCGACGGCAGCGACGGCCATCGAGACACCGACACGGCCAGCACCAGCGGTGACAGGGGTGATGGGAGCATCACCAGTCTCGGTGGGCTGGGAGTAGGGGAGGGTGGCAGAGGGCTGGCCCTTGGCAGGCTCCTCGTGCTCGGGAGTCTCGTAGCCAGGCTGGGTGGGCTTGGAAGGCTTGGAAGGAGCCTCGTAGCCGGGCTTGTCAGAGCCTGGAGTCTCATGCTCGGGGGTCTCGTACTCAGACTCCTCGTGCTCGGGGGTCTCGTGCTCAGGAGTCTCAGTCTCGGGGGTCTCATGCTCAGGAGTCTCGTACTCAGGCTCCTCGTGCTCGGGAGTCTCATAGCCGGGCTGCTCATGGCCAGGAGTCCCGTAGCCGGGCTGCTCGTGGCCAGGCTTGTCACCACCGGGAACAATGACAGTGGTGTAGGTAGGAACCTCAGCAGTGCCAGTGGGGTAGCAGGTGGTGGTGACCTTGCCGGGGTAGCAGTCCTCATCATCACCGACACACTTGGTGATAGTGTAGGTCTGGGTGGTGTAGAGGGTGGTGGCACCCTTGGGAGGAGAGTAGACGGTAGGCTTGGGGTGCTCCTCAGTCACAGGGCAGACAGTGGTAGAGACAGGGACAGTCTCAGTGGTGACATAAGGACCCTCGGGACCGTGGGTGATGGTGTAGACCTTGGTGCTGTAGATGGTCTTGGTGGTGTACTTCTCAGGAGGAGAGTAGACGGTGGGCTTGGCAGGGTGCTCCTCAGTGACGGGGCAGACGGTGGTGGAGACGGGGTAGGTCTTGGTGGTGGTGTAGGGACCCTCAGGACCGTTGGGGCAGTCAGTGACGTAGGCAGGACACTTGGTAAGAGTGTAGACCTTGGTGCTGTAGATGGTCTTGGTGGTGTACTTCTCAGGAGGAGAGTAGACGGTGGGCTTGGCAGGGTGCTCCTCAGTGACGGGGCAGACGGTGGTGGTGACAGCAATGGTCTCGCAGGTGGTGTAAGGACCGTCAGGGCCGTTGGGGCAGTCAGTGACGTAGGGAGGGCACTTGGTGTAGGTGTGAGTCTGGGTGGTGTAGATGGTCTTGGTAGTGTAAGGAGGCCCATAGGGAGTGGTCTGAGCGTTGGTAGGCTTGGTCTGAGTGCCAGTAGCGGTGGTGGTGTGGCCGTTGCCGGTCTCAGTGGTCTTGCCAGTCTCGGTACCAGTCTCGGTGGAAGCAGTGCCGGTCTCAGTGCCAGTCTCGGTGGTCTTGCCAGTCTCGGTACCAGTCTCGGTAGAAGCAGTGCCGGTCTCAGTGCCAGTCTCGGTAGAAGCAGTGCCAGTCTCGGTGCCAGTCTCAGTAGAAGCAGTGCCGGTCTCAGTGCCAGTCTCGGTAGAGGCGGTACCGGTCTCGGTACCAGTGGAAGCAGTACCAGTAGAAGCAGTGCCAGTCTCGGTGCCAGTCTCAGTAGAAGCAGTACCGGTCTCGGTGCCAGTAGAAGCAGTGCCAGTCTCGGTGCCAGTCTCAGTAGAAGCAGTGCCGGTCTCAGTGCCAGTCTCGGTAGAGGCGGTACCGGTCTCGGTACCAGTGGAAGCAGTACCAGTAGAAGCAGTGCCAGTCTCGGTGCCAGTCTCAGTAGAAGCAGTACCGGTCTCGGTACCAGTGGAAGCAGTGCCAGTCTCGGTGCCAGTCTCAGTAGAAGCAGTACCGGTCTCGGTGCCAGTGGAAGCAGTACCAGTAGAAGCAGTGCCGGTCTCAGTAGAAGCAGTACCGGTCTCGGTACCAGTGGAAGCAGTACCAGTAGAAGCAGTGCCGGTCTCAGTAGAAGCAGTACCGGTCTCGGTGCCAGTAGAGGCAGTGCCAGTCTCGGTGGTCTTGCCAGTCTCGGTACCAGTCTCGGTAGAGGCGGTACCGGTCTCGGTGCCAGTGGAAGCAGTGCCAGTCTCGGTGCCAGTCTCAGTAGAGGCGGTACCGGTCTCGGTGCCAGTGGAAGCAGTGCCAGTCTCGGTGCCAGTCTCAGTAGAGGCGGTACCGGTCTCGGTGCCAGTGGAAGCAGTGCCAGTCTCAGTTCCAGAAGACTGAGTGCCAGTCTCGGTGGAGGCGGTACCGGTCTCGGTGCCAGTGGAAGCAGTGCCAGTCTCAGTTCCAGAAGACTGAGTGCCAGTCTCGGTGGAGGCGGTACCGGTCTCGGTGCCAGTAGAAGCAGTACCGGTCTCGGTACCAGTGGAAGCAGTGCCAGTCTCGGTGCCAGTCTCAGTAGAGGCGGTACCGGTCTCGGTGCCAGTAGAAGCAGTGCCAGTCTCGGTGCCAGTCTCAGTAGAAGCAGTACCGGTCTCGGTGCCAGTAGAGGCAGTGCCAGTCTCGGTGCCAGTCTCAGTAGAGGCGGTACCAGTCTCGGTACCAGTGGAAGCAGTACCAGTAGAAGCAGTGCCGGTCTCAGTAGAAGCAGTACCGGTCTCGGTGCCAGTAGAGGCAGTGCCAGTCTCAGTTCCGGAAGACTGAGTGCCAGTCTCGGTGGAAGCTGAGCCAGTCTCGGTGGAGGCGGTGCCAGTCTCGGTGCCAGAAGTCTGGGTACCGGTCTCGGTGGAGGCAGTGCCGGTCTCGGTACCGGAAGACTGGGAGACAGTCTCGGTGGAGGCGGTACCGGTCTCAGTGCCGGAGCTCTGGGAAACGGTCTCGGAGCCAGTGGCAGTGGTGGAGACAGACTCGCTCACGGTAGCCGTGGTGGAAGCAGACTGGCTCACGGTCTCGGTGCTGGAGACAGTCTCGGAGGCGGATGTGACGGTGGAGCTGGAGGTCTCCTGGGGAACGCAGTCGCAAGCGGCGATGGCATCGGCGCGGTTGTCACAGGCGTCGCCGACGGGGTCGAGGCTGTAGTCGTCCGGGTCCTCGAGGCTGAGACAGAAGGCCTCGCGGTCGTACAGGGTCTTGACGGCGAGGTAGCACTTGTCGGTGAAGTCGCAGATGCAGTCCTCAGGGTTGGGGATGGGGTTTCCGCCGTTTTCTCCGTTGTTGCCTCCGATAGGGATGGTGGCAGAAGCCAGGCCGGCGGCCGCGGCCAGAATAAACACGCTCTTCATGTTGTAAATGACAATGCAGGATATGTATTAACGAATGGCTGCGGAATGTACTCGCAAGAGTCACTTATGATCCGCTAAGGGTTGTGTGAAGAGGGTTGCTGAGAATGGAAGTGGGAGAGGAATTGTGTCCAAGCAGGTTGGATATGGCTGCTTAAATGCACGAGGCGAGACCACGGATGGGACGACAAAGACTGCCCGCTTGGGCTATCCCCTGCGTCTCTTGATCCTCAGCTGCTCACCCACTCTGCAGCCCTCTCGGGCGTGCATCCTGGCGTGGGCCATGATTGCCCCGGGGGTGTGAGGTGAAGTCGGCCAAGATGCAGCGCCTGAGATGGGCGTTAGCCAGGTGCGCTATCGATCAAGCCAGGCAGCGTCAGCCACGCCCAGAGCGATGGCTCTAGGCCATAACGGGACAATAGGAGAGCTGTAAATAAACCAGTCTGTGCCGTGAGGCCGGGCAGGACCGCCATGCTGTGGTGCAAGACCGTTGTCGTTGTCGTTGGTGGTGTTGCAAGAAGTGAAAGGAAGCGCCGGTGGGGCGGGCGAAAAAGGACGTAGCCACTTTGGCGCATCGTTTATCCACTCCAATAACCCCTGACCCCCTGACTAGTCGATTAGCGCGCTTACCTGTTCGGGTAGTAGGCGGGATGCGCTAGCGGGGTCGTTGGCCGCCCAGAAGCCGCCCATCGCTGGATCCCACCCGCCGAGGCTTGCAGCGGGCGGGCTTGCTGGGATTACCGGTCACTAGAGCGTGAATAGTCTTGCTCTCGCCTATTCCGCGAGACGTTCAGAACCCATTCGGCGTCAACAGCAAAGAGAGTCGATCTCTGACTGGCGAGTTCGTTCCCAACGGGGCGCTCTAGTAGTTTGCCGGTTGCCGCACCAAGTCAAGCCCATCGTTAGGCTTGCTCCATACGGGCATATCTCGACCACGGTCCACATTCAGCTGGGCGGAGCCGTCCAAGGTTATCTCTCTGCACCTCATCCTTGTCACTCGGCCAAGGACAAGGCAATCTACTCCTCACTGGAGGCGGCAATCAGCAGTGCTGCTGGGTTGTTCGTCTGGCGCATCATGCCCACAGATTCGGACGCTCACAATGTGCATCTCAATCTCCGGTTTACGGTCCCGACATCTTTCCCATCAGAACCTTCTCGCCCGTATTCTATGTGATTATCTTTTTGTTCTAGGCTCGTTATCTGCGTAGGGCTCTGTTTATTTTTAGAGGTATCCTCTCTTCGGGGCTTTTTTTTCATGGCGGTTTGGTTTGCAGCTTGATGGAGATATCGGGAGATTAAACGGGGACGGCAAGTGGAAGACGACAAAGAGTTCCCAAAGGGTAAACTCACATGGCAATGGAGACCTTTCGGGAGTCCCGGCCATTCTGATTCAGACAATGATCGTCGTCTGAATCTTCATGAATCACATCGACATCGATCGCCATCGAAGTCTGAGAGTCTTTGACACCGTCGCCGAGTATTTAGTGCCACCTGATTCCTTGATTTACAGTGGAACCGTCAAAGAAACGAGATCCCTCACGTCGACCTTGACGCCTCCAGGGTATGCTTCACGCCGCCAACGAGTTGTGTGACGTTCACGGTCTATTGTGCCCAGTATCAAGGGCTGTTGTTGCTGGACTCGATGAGCCTTGTCTTTGTAGCATTCGCCCTGTTTTCGTCTCGTACCCGCATGTCGAGATGGTTTAAGGTTCAATCCTTTGACCGTTGGTCGTCTGTCATCCTTACGAGGCATATTCATCCTCTCCATTGGCCGTAGCATCTCGTGTTTCTCGCGGCATCCCACTTCGGTACCTGCGTCAAGCATGTGGTCATGTCTTTGATCCAAACTCACCTTGTGTGCCGCCATTGGATAATCCCTCTCTGCAGCCCGCATTCGACCTCGTAAAGCGTAATTACAGCGCAGTGTCTCGCCCTCTTTTTTGCCTCTAACCAATCCCTAGTTGAGGCGGGCTTCGGGTTCCTGCGTCGCCGGGCTTACGATTGACACGGCTTGCGGGGGAGGCAACAAGAACGGCTCGAGACGAAAAGAAAAGGGGACCGCAAATGACAATGCCCAATTGAAGGCGGAAAGCGTCATCGTTGATGGTTGTGTGTGTGTGTGTGTGTGTGCCTGAATGGCTTAACGGTAGAAGGGGGGAAATTAACACAGGGGTGGCACATGAGAACTCAACCGCCACGAGAAAAAACGGCTGCACATTCGCCCCGAGAGAATGGTCAAACGAGCGTGGCTTGCGCTACAAAGAAAGAAGCGCTTGACAAGCCCAACAGCCCAAAAAGAAGGGGGGGGGGGGGGGTCGCAATTTGGAACAATCGCGCTGTGGCGCCTTCTAAAGCCCTTGGCTTATCCACTTGGGGCTCAGCCGCCATCCGCCTCTTCCTCTCCCCCCCCCCACCGCTGCCGGCAAGAGTCATCACATCATAGAGGCTCCATCACCAACGGCTCAGCGCCTGCGCATGCAGTGGGAGATGAGCCTGCTTGTGCGCCCTTTCACGGCAGACGGTCTGTATCGTCTTCAGGGGTAAAAGGGGCCGCGGCAGATTTGACAGAGCTAGCCATCGAGAAACTTTGTTGTTGCCCAACTACCCGGGAGACGGTCATCACAAACTGTCAGTTCGTGTTGTTGACACCCGTCAAGTCTGTGTTGTAGTAAACTTTGTCGACATCGGATATGATCCTCCCGCTTCTATAATGCCGCATTCTACAGGGCACCCTCGTTGACAACCAACAAACTCCCCTCAGATAGATGAAACAAAAATCCCAATCTGTCGAGTATCCCCCGCTTGCTCCCAGCTTCCGAAGCGTGGTGAACGAACCTTCTTCTCTCCAGCCCTTTTTCGGAGTTTTGCCCGGCTGTGTGTTGTCTTGGGACCTCAGATCCTTCGTAAACAAGGTCTCCTATTGGTTGTGCATGGTTCCCTCTTCTCCATTATCGTGCTGTCATCCCTGCCCCTGATCACTGCCCTTCTCGTTGCTTGCCGAGACAGGATGGAAATGCCTGGCTCTCGCCAGGCTCGTGCCGCGACTGTGCCTCGTCCTCTCAAACACTCCAACAGCAAGAGATGACAGGGGACCAAAAGGTAACATCCCGCTTGTCGTGTTACTGTCAGTTCCTCAGCCATCAACCACAGCCACGAAGGACATCAATGCCGGGTTGGCTCGTCTGATTCGCTTCTCGGCATCTCTCCTCAACTGAAATTGACTCAGCGAACCCAAGCCACTCCCACTGCCTTCCCGCTCCGAGACAAGACATTGATTAGGGACGGATCACTGCATCCAAGACATGGTCAACCCGCAAAAACCTCAACCTGGGTCCAATCCATGCCCTGTCGCCTCCATGGGTGGCCCGTAGCTCCTCTCTTGACTCACTAGCAGAGTGAATTTATTCATTTTATCAATTTCTTTTCGCCAAGGTCCCCACCTTTTTTGTTTCTTGCTCTTTCTCTATCTCTGCCTTGCTGCCAATGTTCATCTCCTCCCACCGTAGACGGTCTTGTTAGCGCACCTCGAATGTCGATAGTTCCATGCGGGCTTATCACTTCCTCATGCTCTCGCGCTCCATGTTTGCCGCCCATCTCGTTTTTGCCTTTTCCTCTCTTGGAAATCTCACTCGGCGTAATGCACCACCGCTCTGTGCTCCATGCTTTTCTCTCATGCACTCAATAGCCTATAT
This sequence comes from Fusarium virguliforme, assembly GCA_020883615.1. Lineage (NCBI taxonomy): Eukaryota > Fungi > Ascomycota > Sordariomycetes > Hypocreales > Nectriaceae > Fusarium > Fusarium virguliforme. Next base: position 5,892,436 of record JAJHJD010000002.1, read on the forward strand.
CCCGGGGCTGACAGGTCCCTGCCGCGATGACAGACGGCCGCTCCCAGGCAGCATCAGCCCATGATTGTCATCGCCGACCATCGAGGGCAAAGCAAGATCTGTGCCTGGACGCTTGTTCGCCCCGGCGTCCTTGCCACAACTGGAGCCGGGACCTGGAGCTTTCTCGCCGGCTACCCCCTGTCACTGCTGATCCCCCTGGCCATCATCATCGCCAGCTCCCTCATCCCTGTCGCTGACTTGGCTGGGTCAAGGTCCCCCGTCCGCTTAATCATCTCTCTTTCCCCTCACCAAGATACGGTTGGTCCTCTGCCGGGCTGCGGGAACAGCTGGCAAATCCCTGGTCCCCGTGACGGTCCAGGCCCGGCCTGGGCCGAGCTGAGGACAAGGATTGAGGTGCCCGACGAGCTGAGCTATTGATCTTGGTTCTGATAGTTCTGCTGGCTACTGTTTCGTGGGCGCGCTTGCCTCTCTGGCTTCCTTTTCCCCAGCCATCTCAGTTTCTGCACACCCTCAACCGCTAAATGCAGCCTTGCCAGCATCTCCTTTTGGCAAGCGGAAATGATGCCATGAGATTAGCGTTTCTGGAGCAAAAAAGGAGTTGAGGGTGGGAGAGTGACAGCTCTCGTCTTTGTCGTGGCAGATGTTGAGGAGGGTGGTGATGTCAACAATAAAGAAGCGCAGTCTAGTCCAGATAATCCAACAGAGTTGTTATCTCGCTTGTTGGTGGCACTATGGTTCAAACGATCGCTCATTGCGAGCTCGCCTTTGTCAAAAACGTGCTGCCTTTATCTATTGACCATAATCGCTGATACAGGAGTCTCCAACGCGCCCAGGAAGAGATGGTGGTCTAGTTGTGCTAGTATCGTTACACGCAAGTTGCGTTGGCCCTGGACTGTCCGTCGTTGTTGGTTTCTGGACACCACCCAGGAAGAGCCAAGAATACAAGAAAGGGAGTAAAACGCCGCCAAACGCCTAGCTGTCCGTCCTTCAAAGCAATCTTTATTCGTCGTCCTTGGCCTTGTCATCATCCTTCTCTTCGGTCTTCTCCTCGGCTTCGGCTTCCTTCTCGGGCTCCTGGATTTCAGTCTCCTTGGCATCGTCAAACTGGTTCACCAGGACGTAGCGGAACCTGGGCTTGCCATCCTCCATGTCGACAATGGCCTGGTTGGCGTCGGACATGGGACGCTTCTCAACCCACGGCACGATGTGCTTGTCGGCCGCGAGCTGGAAGAGCTCCTCGATCTCCTTGGGGCTGCCGATCAGAGATCCGGCCAGTCTGCGTCGTGCGGGCACGAGCGCCCACGCACTCACGGGGATGGGCTCCTCGGGGATGCCCACCTGCACAAGTGTGCCGTCGAGGCCGAGCATGTCAAAGTACTCTTGCAGGGGCATCTGTGGGAGAAGGGTCATGTTAGCCATGTGGCTCTGGGGATGCACAGCAGATTTGCCTGAATAGGTTGCGGCAAGCTCGGCATAAGCAGACATTGGGCGCTGCTACGTCTGCTGCGTGAGCCTTGACGCAGGTGCACACTCATGCATGGTGAATCACGGGGAACTGGAAATTGGCAAAACGTACCTTGGGTGAAGAGACGGTGCAGATGATGAGGTCGAGTGTGCCGGCGTGCTTCTGAGACCAGTTCTCATCCTCAGAAGTCGCGATATACTCGTCAGCTCCCAGTGCCAGAGCCTCCTCTCTCTTGTCTGATCGTCGAGAGATACCGACGACTCTGTCAGCACCCATGGCCTTGGCGATGAGCACCGCAAAGTGGCCGAGACCGCCGACGCCGACGACACCGATCCGCTTCCCGGGGCCGGCGCCAAAGACCTTGAGCGGCGAGTACACAGTAACACCGCCGCAGAGCATGGGCGCCGCGTGCTCCGGGAGAAGGCCGTCGGGGATCTTGATGACAAAGTGCGAGGGGCTGCGGTGGTACAGGGCGTATCCGCCGTAGGCCTTGCCGCCCGTCCGGTACGTCGTGTTGTACGTGAGGTGCATGTCCTTGCAGTAGTTCTCGAGGTCCGACTCGCAGGCCTGGCATGGCCCGTCGCGGGACCGGCACGAGTCCGTCTGGGCGCCGACGCCGACCAGGTCGCCGACCTTGATGTTGCCCTCTGCCTTGGATCCGACTCGGACGGCGACACCGACGATTTCGTGGCCGACGACGCAGGGGAAGTCGGTTGGGCCCTGTTGGTGGTTAGTATGTGCAGGAACTTCCCCGTAAGGAGACGGAACATACCCAGCCAGCTCGCAGGGTGTGAATGTCTGAGCCGCAGATGCCCGAGTGGGTGATTCTGATGTCGACATCCGACTCTTCCCAGGGCTTGGGCTCGTACTCCTTCCAGACCATGTGGCCTTCAGCTGCTCTTGGGTCTTCACCCATCCAGCCTTCAAACTTGTAATCGGTCGCCATGTTGATGCTTCTCGTGGGTGTCGAGGTATGAATGTTGTGTGCAGTGTAGTTGCTGTGAGTGTATCTCGTCTTGGTTGTTGGTGTTGGACTGTCTGATAATTCCATCTCTTCCTGGGCATCATCCCCCCTTTATATGCTCTCCTTTCCAGCACCGTCCGAACCCTCCGCCTCTATTTCCAGCCCATTTGGCAGACCACCGACTCCTGGAAACTGCATCGACTCCTTGCCCGTATCGCGACGCAATCGCCCCAACCGGCAGCGGACCGGCCTCCCGATCATGATACTCTCAACAACATGGCATATCCCACTGGCCGATATGGGCCCCCTTCACCTTTGCTCACCTCACACCACGCCATGTGGGACCATGGCCCGGCAGAGCCTCCGTTTGCTGGCTCCCCTACCCCGGCGGCCGGGATGATCCACCGCGGTAAGGAGCTTCTAGGTGAGGGTAACGTCACCCTCCGATAGGACGTCTCGGTGAGCTCGTGGGGGCTTGATGGGTTATCGGCCGGTTGTCATTCGGTCGACGTTGAGTTTGGACCGGGGGTTAGATAGGGTTTCTGGACTTCTAGAAGGTGGCTTACGGCCGTTGGAATGCTGAGGCTCAAGTGCCGGTGCCATGTCGTGGAAGGTTTGAGGCTTGTGTAGGCTCCGGGTGAGGCTCTTCCATGACTCGTGGGCGTCTCAAAGGACAACTACAAACAACACTGATCCTTCATCGCCAACATCAGACTACGATCATCGAGACCGAGATAGCAATCCATGAGTTGCATGCCTGCCGGCTCATGGGCCGTTTCGGTAAACCCATGTCTCGGTAACTGTCCGATAGTTTGTCCCATACGCAAGAGGAACCCCCCGTTCAAAACGTTGCTGCCGTGATCCGCTCTTTCGGCTTGAGGTGAGACGGTGCCGAAGCCATTCGCAGACCGGGTCCTTGGGCGTGGAGTCGAGAACGGGCCGCGGTGAGGCATCAATAAAACACACAGGGTTGTGAAGAAGCATGGGCCTTGAGCCCGACACCGCCCTTGAACCTCACCTTTGCAGTGAGTCGATGGACAGGTATATGAGTCGGTGAATCCCGTGATTGTCGGGGAAGCAATCTTCTTTCACCGACGACTCTCTCGGCGGTTCCGCACAGAAAAGGGCTCAGGGTATGTATGGATCTGCAGCCCTATGTAGAGGCGAATGTCAGTAAGACTTCCCCTGCGGATAACGTGGTTTGGTATCCCGGAATAGTGGGAGCTGCGTGTTCACCGGGTCCGGATTCGTCGGGCACTCACAGGCCACCGTCCCTTGACGGATGGAGTATGAAGATGGCCCATAAAGATAAGGGTTGTCGCGTGATTCTTGGTTTTCTGTGTTTCTGTGTAGGGTAAGCGACTTGAGACGGAAGAGGTTGCATTTTCTGGAGCAATTGGATCTGTCACATTGTTATAGACTAGAAGCAAGATTCAGTATCTGCTAGACTCGAGCTAGTCCATCTTTGCTTAGTCAATTGGTTCAAATATGTGCTTGTTGTTGTGTTGTCACTCAACGTGAATATCATCCACCCCACACATTGGGCACTGCTCAATCGAGTGCTATAGGCGATAGTAGTATTGGAATTGTAACAAGAACAGGCCAACTCGGTCCGTCAACAAATCACATACTCCCAACCTGGCCCGTGAAGAGAGGCCCGTGAAGAGAGGCCCGTGAAGAGAGGCCCGTGTTGAGGCATGAGCATCTAGGTGAAGCCGACAACCGAGAAGCAGGGACCACGGCTTCAAGGGTCGCTCACCGATCAAGCAGGAGAAGACGTCGACGGCGTGGTCTTCCGGTTCTTTTTCGTCGTGTAGAAGAGGAAGCTCAGAGACGTCGGGTCAAGCCGGGGTACAGTCTGGAGCTTGATGTCGTTGGACTTGGTGGTTTTTGCGAGATGGGCAAGCATCGTGACATCACGTGATGGAGACGAGGGGGAGAGATTGTGGTATGTTTCGATTTGGTGTTGGTTCTTTTGATGGGCAGACAATCATGGAACCGAAAAACTCCCTGTCAGAGCCCACCTCAGCCCTGATAGTAGCGGCCTCCTTCACGACCTCCTTCACAGAAGATTTTTTCACGATAAAAAAAAGTGTAGAATGTGCTGTTCTCTGAGTGGTTGCACAAGGTTGGCTGCCTCTTGGGCTGAGCTGTGTGGCTGACAACTATTCCCCCTCGTGTGTCAGGTAGCTCAGCCAAAAACCGCAAGGGAAGAAAAAAAAACAACTATTTGCTGGTTTATTTCTACTTTTTTGCTCGCCTCATTTTTGAGGTGGGAGATTGATCGTCGGTCATCTGGGACGTGCCTCATGGTGACCGTCATGAAGTTGTGGCTGCAATCACGGCTGTGGAGATGGCCTGAGACAACAAGGCCACCCTCTTCTCTCTTTCAACTGTTGCTACCTGACTCTTGCAGTTTTCACCTGGACCGCTTCCCACTAGACATGCAAGACTCGTTGCGGGTGAGTTGGTTTCTCGAGCCACAATTGATTGTTGTCCTTGTTTTCTGTCGTCAACAACCCTTGGCATCGTGGCTTGTTCCTGCAGAGAAACCTCCCACAGCGCATCCCCAATTGCGCTTGATGCTCCCTGCGCGTTCGCGATCTTGTTGTTTCTCTAGTTTGGCGAGCTATCCCACGGCCGCAGCTCTAGCTTCGCCACCACGGCGGCATTCGCTGGTCCACCGTTGTGTCCGTCACAAGTTTCAGAACACACAGATGGGGGCTGCCCCCAAAGATCCCAATCTCCGTGTTGGCAGCGGCCCCAATTCAACGGTGGCTGTCTTCTTCTTCTCTTCCGGGTCTGGCATCCAAAGCCCCATTGGCTCATTCTTCGTTGCCTACCTCATCTGCGTGCGATGCTGGAGGCCGTGAGTTGTTTCGCGCGGCGCGCATTGTATGAAGCTTGATGTGTTCTGTGGTGTGTGTTTTTCCAGTTTGCGGTTTGCTGTAGTCTCTTCTGCGAATCTGTGATATTGAGAAGCTGGTTTGAAAATATTATTTAATATTTAATCTCCCATATCGATTAAATCTGTTGATATTCACCACCATCATCTACACCTGCTTCTACACACTAGAGACCATCACAGCCAACCATCACCAACCCAAGCAACACTGGTTCAAGCAGAAACGGACCAACACCAACAGCTCGCAAACCAACTCTCAACCATTGCAAACCAACAAGAGGCAAAATGTCTTCACCATCCAGCGCCCAGTAAGAAGCCTTTCCATCAATTCTCACGACGAGTTGGCCGCTAATCAAGCCCGTCCTCGCAGGTTCATCAGCTCCAGTGGCTCAGGCTCAGCTTACACGGGCGGCCAGGGCACCTCGGCCAACAGCACCATGCTCAGCCAGTGGGCCGCCACACAAGACAGATCAGAGCGCTTCCTCGCCACAGGAGAGAGGACCAGGAGGAGCGCGATGGAGCAGGCTGACAAGATTGTGGCTTTTGAGCGGGCCTTTAACGGAACGACGTCCTAGAGCTTGGATTTTATCATGTTTGTGGACTAAGCACGGCGTTCTGGTGTAGCGATTGACGGGGCTCTCATTTGAGGCATTGTACAACATTTGGATATGGCTTGGGCATCATTCACCTCGGCATTTTCCCTCAATTATATAAGTCGAATAACTATCAATTCCATCAAGTTATCGAACGAGCTGCAGCCCTCGCAAAAGTGTCAGCGTGAGTACTCCGCAAGCTTCACATTGGTTGGTTGAGATGTGGCGCTGAGTTGCGACCGTGAGACGTGAAACTGCTCAGCTCCTCCTCGGCCTGACTGCAGCCTAAATTTCCCATCTTACATCTCGGTCTTTGTATTTATTCATTGGAGACCGTCCTCATTGTATCATTTCAAGAGATTCCATCATCAACTCTTTGACGGGCAGGCCTGATCAGCTGACTGCCGTTCTGGATAATCTCCATCGCGACCCGGGCGCCGCACGGACCCTGGCTGTTGCCTGCCTTCCATCTGGGCAGCTGAACAGCATCAAGATCCATCTCTGGACCTCCTCATTTCATCATTTCATCTCATCTTCTCGGCTGAAGCATTCGTTGAACTGTCTTTACCTTGATTGACAGCATCTGGCAGATTGGCCTTGCCCTATCTGTCAGCCTTCACCGCCAGCATGGCTTCTCACGACGCTCTATCGTCGAGCGAAGACAACGACGTCGTGGTTCTTGGCCGTGATGATGTCAGTAACTACAACCCCGACAACATCCTCCCAGAGTCCTCAGATATCATTGCCGAGATCCGAAAGTGGCTGCGGCCCACCGAGTACAATCTCGATGGCAGCGAGTATCGCAAGCATCTCGCCTCGCACCTTGCAAACACTGGGGAGTGGTTGCCGCGCCTAGACGGATACAAAACATGGCACGACAGCCCAGACCATGGCCTCTTGTGGATCAGAGGCGTCCCGGGCTCTGGCAAGTCTGTTATCGCTGCCACTTTGGCACACAGGCTGTCCCAGGAAGACGTCCCGGTGCTCTACTTCTTCTTTCGACAGATAATTGACGCCAATCACCGGCCAACCAATCTGCTCAGAGACTGGCTGGACCAGATCCTCCTTTACAGCCCTCCCTTGCAGTCAACCCTCAAGGAATATCTCGATGCCGATCGACCTCTGGATAGTGTTTCCGTGGATGAGCTGTGGCGCCATCTTCGCATGGCCTTGGCTTCGATTCCACTGACCTATTGCGTCGTCGACGCGCTGGACGAGATGGACCAGTACAACGATGGCTTTGTCCGTTCACTGGCCGATCTTGGCCATTGGAGCCCGTCCACTGTCAAGGTGCTCATGACAAGCCGACCGGTTGTGAGTGTTGAGACCCCCATGAGGGGCATCGGCTGCATCGACATCCGGATGGACGAGAGCCTCATTGATGTCGACATCGCTACCTTTGTCCGGCATTGCCTGGATGGCATTCCATCTCGGAGAATGACCGACACCGGATCAAGCAGGCTGTTCCAGGTCGAGCAAATGGGTTGTTTCTTTACGCCAAGCTGGCCATGAAGGCGTTTCTGGAGCCAAATGCCAACATCTCTGCCGCTTTGGAGTTGCTCCCACTCGATATGGAGGCCATGTATGTTGATCTCCTCCAAGAACACGCCAAGAGATCCGGCATCTCCGAGACGACCCAGGTACTCATCCTGCGATGGGTGACGCACGCAACCCGCCCCCTTAGGCTTCTGGAGCTTGCCGACATGCTCAAGTACGTGCTTGGCGGGCAGTCGACCACTCTCAAGGACAACAAGGACCTTGTCCGGGCTGCTTGCGGACCCTTGTTGGAGATTCTCCCAGACGAGACCGTCAGCGTCGTCCACCACTCCCTCACCGAGTTCCTCGTTGGGACAAAGAGGCCAGTACACTCTACTGCTTATCCTGTCTTGGACTCGATTTCATCTCACAGCCAACTTGCCGAGGTCTGCCTCAAGTACCTGCAATCTGGGTGCTTGCAAAGCACAGACCCGGACTGGAGACACTCCAATGAAAAGATCATGAAATTGAACTTTCCATTCGCAGAATATACCGTCGACAATTGGCATGTGCATGCTGCGAGATCAGAATGGAATGGTCTGCCCGCGGACCCCATCACCCAGCAGCTGGGGCTCTTCCTATCCGATGGCTCTGCAAAGAACAGCTGGTTGGGAATGTGTCTGGAAGAAACCCAGGCGAGGATCGATGACGAGTACCTTGACTCATTCTCAAATCTTCATGTGGCTGCAATATGCGGTCTTGATTCCTACATCACGACTCTTATTGACCAAAAGACCCAAGACAAGATCGACCTGGAAGACCTGGAGGAGCGAACGCCGTTGTGGTGGGCTGCCGACCGAGGACATGCTGGAGCTGTTCGCGTATTGCTCCAGGCCGGGGCAGCACTTAATCGTCCGGACAAGACTGCTGTGAGGCCAATTCACAGGGCGGCCACTTTCGGCCATTGGGAGGTGGTCAAACGGCTTCTCGAGGAAGGGGTTGACCCCTTAACACCGAGACATGCGTACAACGTGCCTCGCGAGATGATATGGGGACCAGCTCGGCCCACGACAGCCCTGGAAATTGCATGCAATAACGGTCATCTCAAGACTGTGGAAGTTTTCCTCCCCTTTATCGATACAGATACAAAGCAAGCCACCCTGTCCTGGGCGGCCCGCGAAGGCCAATTTCACATCCTGAGGCGGCTTCTCAAAGAGCCGGGCATTGACCCCAATGCCAAGGACATGGACCAAACGCCTCTGTCAGCTGTGGCTATCAAAAAAAGTGTCGACTCGATGGAAGATCTTATCGATGCTGGCGCTGATGCTTCCATCAGATCCAAGAATCGCACTTGGAGCAGGCCGAGACCTGGTGAGGTTGAACTGTTGCAGACGCCGCTTTCTACTTTTTGTCAACAATACCGTACTTCAGCTCGGAGATATCATCATGGAAGATCTTCCAACGAAAACAGACTCAAGGAAGAGTTCCGGCGAGGTCTGTCGCTCTTGGTCCGAGCTGGAGCCGATGTGAACGAGAGAGACTCGTTTGGGCGAGCCCCCATCCATGTTACCTGGCACCCCGACGCCGTTAGGATTCTGCTCGATGCAGGGGCCGACCCCAATGCGGAAACCCTCGATGGCGAAACCGCTCTTCATTTTTTGCCGTCAGGAGCCGACGAGAATCATCTGAAACTGCTGGTCGAAGAGGGAGGCGCTGACATCAACAAGAGAGAGTTTCGAAATGGGCAGACACCCCTGATCAAGGCCATCAGGCAAGGCGCGGATCTTGCCCTCCTCCTTCTCAAGTACAATCCAGACTGCAATGCCGTCGATACCTTGGGAAATGGGCCACTTCATACTCTCGCTCAATTCTTCGAGAAGCCGAACTTTGGCAGGGACCCGTTCGAGCCTGAGGAGCTCCCAGAGAACGATATGGCGCCGACCTTGTTGTCGGCGCTGCTGGAGGCTGGTGCCGACCCAAGATTGGCCAACAACGAAGGAGAGACGCCCTTGCATCTATTTACCGCGGAATCCCTGCTGAAGCACCCAGAGTTGATTGAACTCCTGATCAAGTTTGGCGCGAGGATCGAGGACCGAGATTCCATGGGCTACACCCCTCTGTTTCGCCTGATAAACAGAGCATTAAATCACACTAAACAACGACGAGTCATCAAGGTCTTCAGGGATGCCTCGGCACACCTCCACGCCCGAGATAACAGAGGCCGTACTCTGCTTCATGAGGCTATCCGAAGCGCCGACCGGTTCAACCATAACATGGGCAGCTTCCCCTCAGCGTTTCAAGACCTCATTGATGCAGGTGTATCGCCCTTTGCAGTGGATTTCCAAGGCAACACCTTGTGTCACGAACTTGTCACTGGTCCGGATCCTGCCTCGTCGTTGGACACTTCTGCTGCGTTCTGGCCGCTTCTGGAAAAGCTTGGGTTGGACACGGATCAAGCCAACTTTGAAGGAAGAACTCCCCTGCACATTGCATGCATGCTGTGCTTCCCCGAGTTTGACACATTGCCTAGGAATGCACACAGGTGCTTTGAATGGCTGCTGAACCACTCATCCGACCCCAACGCTCAAGACAGGCAGGGCGTGAGACCCATCCACCTTGCCGCCTCCACACACGAACACATTGTTGGCCGGTTGATTAAGGCTGGAGCAGACCCCTTTGCCTCGACTAAGCAAGGGATGAATGCATTGCACATAGCCTCAAGATGCCATCTGAGCAATACCGTCGGCCTGTTGCTTGAGTGCATGAAGGAGTTGGATCCTGAAGCTATGCTCAAGGCCATAAACGCAAAGGACACGCGCCAGCTCACGCCTCTTCACTACGCAAGTCGCTCTGGAAGGATAGAATCAGTCTCGCTGCTGCTCGAGGCCGGCGCTGATGTTAACCCAACGTTTGATGCGTCTCTGCTGTCAGAGGATGGGGAGCCTTGGTACCCTCCAGTGCTCCAGTGTGTCTTCTTCAAGAAAGAGAACGCTCTTTGGAGGCAAGCCACCCCACCGCAAGATTCTCGAAAGGACCTTAATTGTGCGTTCGCGATCGACATTGTACGTACGCGAGCTGCTGCGGCCTTTACGATTGAGGACACCAACCGCCCACAACTGGAAGCGCACCGGAGCACTCGCTCGGACGTGTTTGATCCAGACCTTGGCAGTGTCCGGTATGATGAGATTGTCAAGACCTTGCTCGCTGCTGGCGCAAACATGTACGACGATACTCACTGGGAAGGCTCGGCGTTGGACAGTGCCATGAGGTTTGCGGCAGGGGAATGGGATGACTATGTCACCAACCTTCTCTGGACTTGCCACGAAGAAACCAAGGGCCCAGAACTGCCGAAGCCTGTCAAATTCGCAGTTGCCGCGAGCAGGGCTCGGCGTCAAGTGGATACGAAACTGCTCGGCGAGGCAGTCTTGCCATGTGCCAAAGAGGCGACGTGGGAGACAATGGAGCAACTGCTCAGCGTCCGCGAATACTCGTTGATTCTCAAGCTCTACGAGGCTGGTGCAGATTTCATGTCGCCCAATCATGATGGGCTGTCCATCCTCCAGGAATTCACCCGTCTTGGGTTTGCCCAGCTGGTAGACGGTTGCTGTTCATCGACCGAGGCATTGCTGTTCGACGATGCCGAGTGGTGTCGAGAGCAATGGAGCTCTAATGTGAAGCCAAGACGTAGGTCTCAGCCTGAGCCCCTACCTCTTGGACCCTTGGCCGCCACAGCTTGCCACCGTACCGCTCCCAACATGGATGTGCTGCGGGTCTTAGTAGAGAAGAAAGGGGTCGACGTCAACGCGCCAAGCGCCTCCGACACCACCGGGAAGCGTCCACTTCACATTGTTGCCAGGGGCAGGTACTGGTGGCAGGTTGCTCAGGCAATACCATATCTGGTATCCAAGGGGGCAGACCTGGAAGCTCGCGATTCCAAAGGCAACACACCGCTGCACACTGCCCTTGAAAAGTACAACTTGCATAGTGTAGCTGCGGCAAAGACTCTGATCGAGCTCGGGGCCGACGTCAACGCGGTTGACTCAGCGGGCGAGGGGTGCCTCGAAAAAGCAGCCCACGACGTGGAGCTTGTTCGCCTCCTGGTCAGCCATGGTGTCAAAGTCAGCCCAACTGCAGTCTCATCTGCAGCCAGAAACGAGGACCTGGGCGTTTTGAAGGCGCTGCTATCGTCGGAAAACATGGCAGCCCTCGCCAAGTGCTGGGACTTGAGCTTGAAGGATGTGAAAGGACTGGACCCGAGTTCGCCCAAGGTTCGGGTAGCTCGTCAGGGACATCCGTTGTATATCGCCGGTAGGATGCCGGGAGCATTGAAGGTTAGCGAAGACGTCGATATGGGCGCAGCACGCGCCAAAGCGAGGGTGGAAGTTCTTGTAGCGGCAGGCCTGAGCCCTTATGACACGTTCCTGGTCGAGGTTGAGAAAGGCAGGCCCATCAAGCCGATGCCGTACAGCTTGGCGGAGGCGAGCTGGAAAAGGGAAGACAAAGTAACCGAGAGGATCCCATTCTTTGAAGACAGCGACGATGGATTCATGCCGGCTCACTTGGCTGATAGGCTGGTTTTCCACCAGCTCCTGGCCGACCTTGGCGTCTATGAGCCCATCCTCAACCTGCCGGGCCTTGACCTGGAGCGTCGAAACGCATCTGGCCAAACTCCCCTGTTGGCTGCCTGTCGAGGATTGTGTTGGCGAGCCAAGCCTCACAAGTCGGCTGTGAAGGATCTACTGGGCAGAGGAGCGGACCCGACTGCTGTGGATGATTATGGCCGGAACGCCCTTCATCATTACCTCGGCAGCGGTCACCCTGCCACGGAGGTGCTGAAGCTGCTGCAAGAACTCGGTGGCGCTGTCCCAGCGCTTGTCAACCAACCCGACAGTTCCGGCTTCTACCCACTGCATCATCGTTTGGCGGTAGAGGTCAACGGGGTCTTTGGGCAGATGCGCGACGAGCCGTCTGCTTATGAATGGCTGGACTACCTCATCTCGCAGGGGGCAGATGTGACAGTCACGGATGGCGATGGCAACAACGCGCTGCACTATCTCATCTCAGGCCTGCGGTCGAACATGAGAGATCAAGGGCACACCGAGGACCTCTTTAAGCGATTCGTGGAGCTTGGGCTGGACGTGAATGCTCGCAACAAGGCAGGGCAAACGCCGGCCTTTTTCTTCCAGTATTTGAGATACGGATATGGGTACCGGGAACGCTCGGCGCTGGCGCTGCTGGACGAGATGGGGGTCGACTGGCAGGCGAGAGATGACAAGGGGAGAACGTTGCTGCACGCGGTAGCAGACGAACACGGGGACTTTTTCAAGGGCATCATGGAGAGGGGGGTTGATCCGCTCCTGGAGGATGTTGATGGACGGACCAGTCTGGATCTGGCGACGGCGTACGGGAACGTTGGTGTCATTCGGCTGTTTGAGAAGAAGGGTGAGGAGGATTGAGATGCACTTGTGGAGGATGGGGGTTGATCTCTTGTATGTCTGTATTTGGATCTAGTTATTCAGCTCTAGCAGCCCGAGCTGTTGCAATGCAGTCAGGGCCGACTCCTCTTCAATCTCTTCGACGATTAAATCATCCTTGAGTCTAAATATCGTTGTCCCTGAAAAGTTCATTTCCTTTCCAGAGTTGGGAACAGGCAGGCTCCCGACGGGAAGCTCGTGAAAAGCGACCCCAGTGTGTTTGCCGCCCCCGAGCCAACGCACAACGACGTAGTCTTGCTCGGCGATGAGCGGATAAGGCGAGAAGAGTGTGAAGGATATATTCGGGAAGGCCTTTTAGTCACAGTGAGATTTTTAAGCAACACCTATAGACGTCGGACGCACCATTTTGAACCTCGTTAGCATGTCCTTGACAGCCGCCTTGCCCTCGAGCCGGCCGTGCATCGGATAGCAGTTTACGACATTTTCCGAGCACAGCTGGTCAACAATGTCCGGGTTGGCGTCGGTCCAGAATTCCTGCCAGTAGCGCGCCACGGTGCGTCTATTGCGGTCTTGTTCAGACAAGCCGTCCATGGTTGGAGGTGAGAATAGGAGGAGAGTGAGTGTGTGTGCATTTGGGGATGGAGGTGATGCTGATAAATTCGGAAAAATGTATTTGCTCTCCGTAATCATGGGTTACACAAAGTGTTGTTTGAAGGAGGCATTTCTCTTTGACATGAGGTAGGTAGGTTAGGGTTTCTAATAACTACACCGTCAGGATCCTCTCAGCTTCCCGTCTCAGCTCCTCCATGGCCTTGATCTGCAGCGTGGGCCCAACGCTGATCCTCGCAACCCCATCTCGGCTAGCTCCCCCGTCGTCAGCCCATCGGGCGACAGCTTGAGCAAGACGTTCAGACGTCCGTCAAAGGCCTCGACCAGGTCGGCGACCTCGGCCCGGGAGACGCCGCGGGAGCCTCCCCCCAGACAAAGACGGCCGTGGCGCCGGCGGCGAGATACTCCCGCCCGCGCTGCACCACCTCGTCTAGGTCTCCTCCGTGGAGGAGCGCGTCGCATCGGGCGTTGACTACAAAGTCGGGCACCCCGCAGCCCGGGCGACCTCCAGGACCCTCTCGATCCTGGAGGACGCTTCTGCGGCGCCGTACATTTGCTTTGCCGTGTTGTCGTAGTCTTCGAGGTTGATCCCGGCGACACCCGCCTGCAGAAGCTGTGTGATACCCTCTTCAAGCCGGTCGCCGTAGCCGTCCTGGAAATCGACCGACAGCGGCTTCTTGATTTCAGAGGCTATATGCCGTGCTGCGGCAATGTTGATTTCCATGGTCAGGTCGTTGTCGTGCAGTCCGGCGGCTGCTGCGACGGCGTAGCTGGCGGTGGCTAGCGCCTTTGTAGAGGGTAGTGATGCTACGGCTTTGGCTGAGGCGGCATCGTAGACGTTGGTAAAGATTACGGGGAGTGGGGTTGGTGAAGAGCCTTCAAGGTCTTTGAGGGCGAGTTTTGCAGAGAAGCCATGGTTAAACAAGAGGGAACAAGGCAGATGATGATGGATTTGTTGTAGTAGATGGTGCTGCACTTTTGAGCAAGACAACTCTAGTTGGTGTCTGGCACCTATATATATATATAAACCAGATGCAAGTCGGCAGTTCAAGGATGGATCTGGTGATGCAGGTGATTATCTATCCTCAATTTCATCTGTCCAAACACTATGCTTCATCAGTACATTACATGCGTGATTCGATTTCATAATCAAGCCACGTTACTTTTCCTATCCGAGGCCAAGTCTATTGTAGGAGGATCGGGTTTCATCAAGACAGTGTTCATGTTACATTTGAGGCAAGACTCGCGAGATACTCCTTCGCGTCCAACACCAGCAAGTCTTTAGCCTAGCGGAGGTCAGCTACTTGTTACGAACAGATGTCTAAAAATCAAGAAAACTCAAACCTTGCCTGATAACAATAGGCGTATCAGCTTTGGAGATCAGACCGGCATGGTGTGAGCAACGCTCCGGAGAATAGATTACCAAGCTAGGTAGGTTGCTAGCCCACACTTACATGCACCGAAGCGGACCCCGGGACTAGGTTTCAGGGGTAAGCCTATGCGGGCAACGAAATGGCAAACTTTATTGCCTATTTGGGTATCCGCTGTCAAAGTGACGAAGAACTCCGATGGCAGCTTATACTCTTGTAGATCTCCATGCAGTGTTTTGTAAATCACCTGCCGAGACCTTGCGGCAACGGCTCGGAACGTGCTCTAGACAACGGTTTGTCAGCTCCCAAGTGCAATTTCTGATTATCTGATCTCTGCGGCATCTCATTATTCATCAGGATGCTTCGTTAACATGCTTGCCATGTCTGACTTGGTGGTTCTCGGGGATATTTGTCTGTGGGCTTCTTCATTTAGATGAGTTACTACTTAAGGCCTCTGATCCGCACTCCAACTTGTACAGTATCACTTCATCATACTACATCACCATCATCACACTCTTCAAAAGACCTCAGCCATGCACGATCTCATCAGAGAGGCCCCGCTGGGCCAGCTTGTCCGTCTCCTCTCCGGAAACAGCCTGCTCAAGTACCCAGAGGAGATGGACGACTTTGAGCTGCCGCAGCAGTATCGCGCCGAGCCCACAGCGACCCAAGGCGACGAGACCGCACCGGATGCAATGGTCACCCCTGAGGAAAAGTCCGACGAGGATGATGGAAGCACTCGCGACCTGGAGAGCCTCGGCCGCGTGAGAACCGTCAACAGCACGCGCACCGCCCCCTACACCCAGGACCGCATGCGTGCCGAGGAGGACCTGTCCATGCAGCGGACCCAGTCCATCGCCATCGTCCCCCAGAGGACCTCGGACGGTGTCTTGCTCGTCGACTGGTACACGACAGACGACCCGGCCAACCCCCAGAACTGGTCTGACCCGAAAAAGTACCTCGTGCTCTTCGTCATGTGCTTCTACACCTTCACCGTCTACGCCGCTGGCCCCATCTACTCGACGGCCCAGGAGGGCATCCAGCACCGCTTCGGCGTCAGCGCCGTGGCCTTGACCCTGGGCCTCTCGCTCTACATCCTCGCCTACGGGGTCGGCGACCTCCTCTTCTCCCCGCTGTCCGAGATACCCAGCGTCGGCCGGAACCCCGTGTACTACGTCACCTACATCGTCTTCTGGATCCTCTCGTTCCCCGAGGCCGTCGTCGACAGCTTCGGCGGCCTGCTGGCCCTGCGGTTCCTGCTCGGCTTCTTTGGGAGCCCCGCTCTCGCAAACGGCGGCGCCACCGTGGGTGACATGTTCCCCCCGATCCACGTTCCCCTCGGCCTCTGCTGGTGGGTGTTTTCCGCCTGGGCGGGGCCTGCCTTTGGGCCGCTCATCGGCGGGTTCGCGGCGCAGGCCGAGTCCTGGAGGTGGCCTCTCTGGGAGATTGTGTGGATGGCCTCCCCGGCGCTCGTCCTGCTGCTCTCCGCCATGCCCGAGACCTCGTCCGATACGATCCTGCTCCGGCGTGCGCAGCGGCTGAGGAAGCTGACGGGGAACCCGGCTCTGCAGTCGCAGAGTGAGATTGACCAGCGCAACATGAAGCCTCGCGAGGTCCTCTTCTCGGCCCTCGTCAGACCCATCGAGATCATGATGAAGGATCCGTCCATCTTTTTCGTCAATGTCTACACGGAATACTTTTACGGCGTGTTTTATACATTCTTTGAAGTGTTCCCACTGGTCTTTCCCGCCTCGTACGGTTTCAACCTGGGAGAGACGGGGCTGGCGTTTCTGTCCTGCCTGATTGGCGTCAGCGTCGCCATCGCCCTCTACTTTGCCTACCTGCACCTCTACATGATACCCGACAATATCAAGAACGGGTTCAGAGAGCAAGAGCATCGGCTGGTCCCGGCGATTGTCGGCTCGTTCCTGCTGCCCATTGGACTCTTCATCTTTGCCTGGACGGCCAGGTCGAGCATTCACTGGGCGGTGCCGCTCTTGGGCGTGGCAATCTTCTGCATCGGCCATTTCTGGACGATGCAGTCGCTGTTCATCTACATCCCCTTCTCTTACCCGCAGTACGCCGCGTCTCTGTTCGCTGGCAACAGCATCTGGAGATCGGGAATAGCATGCGGATCCGTCATCTTTGCTAGGCCCCTATTCATCAACCTCGGGGTCGACAAGGGTGTCACGCTCCTGGGGGGTCTCAGTGTTGTGGGCATCTTTGGCACGACTGCCATCTACGTGTTTGGCAAGAAGCTTCGAGCAAGGTCCAAGTTTGCTCAAAGCTGATTGCTGGTGAGTGTCTCTTGGGGAGAGCTAGCAAGAAGTACTTATTCTAGAGAAATCTCGAGCTTTGGATATACGCTTTTCAACTGCAGCTGGCATCATTGGAGGAAATATGGGGTCGATATATACTCATAGACTGATAGACTGTTTCAATTTTGTAATTAGAACGTTGGCCGTTAATAGGTAGACAAGGGGCAATATTAGAGATGGAACAGGGAAGGACTGAAAGTACACATGGTTGATCTAATTCATTTATTATCGGGTACCTTTTGAATGGGAATCCATGTCATTTGGCGACTTGTGAGACTATACATCCACCCTTGCCTGGCATGGTACCGCTTCCCAGGCAGTGTCTGTCCACAACAGGAAATCAAATGTCAAATACGCTCTCCATATTTGGTTAGCCTTGTTCCCTGGTAGTAGTATCTAGCTGACTCATGGCCTCCGTCATGCCGACGTGCCTTTATCTGCTGACAAGAAGCCAGGGCAACAGTATTCACCACCTACACATCAGGCCTCGCTGAATTTCCTCGACGCGGAATACTATCAAGGGCCCGAGATGGTGCGTAATGCATCACCTCAGAGTGAGGTCAACCAAATGGTGGAAAGGGCACAGCCGTACGACTCCATCAGGAGCAGGAGGCGGAATATCTTTGGGACGATCTCTTTTATGCCTCCCCTGACTACCAATGACACGCAGTCCGACACCCAGGATTCCTCATCAAAACGCAAACGAGAACAAGGACACCAAGCACAAAGGTTGGTGACTGTCTGTTCTCTCACGTATCGCGCCAGTTGCTCATGGTGGACACTCAAGGGATCACCGGAAACGGAAAAAGGACTACATGAATGCTCTGGAGGAAGAGATCCTCCGCCTGCGAGACTGAGAAAGACACTTGACCCAGATCGCCGACGACTGGAAACGCTGCGCCTTGTCCCTCGTGGAGCTGGAATCCGCCGTTCATTTTCAAAACGGCGTGCTGGTTTCTCCCGGCCTGTTGATGGGCGCCGTGTCTCCATCAGAGACCCTTGACCCCTTCATCCTCGCCCAGGCGTTTGAATCACCGCTGCTGTCCCCTCCACACCACGTTTACGCTCGGCTGTCTGAGTTTGGGATAGACGAAACGCTGGGCGTACTGTTGCTCCAGAACTGTGAGTACCCCAAGCACGACGTTTGTTTCTTGTACTGAACTGTGCGCTCCTTGATAGTTTGCAGCAAAGTCATTCCTTCTTTGAGCTTCAACCAGGCCGTCAGGGATGGCTACTCGAGCTACATGCTGCCCCTGGCGCTGCAGGACAAACCGGCTCTTCACTCCATCCTCGCCGCCTCTGCGAGGCACATGTGCATTTCCCATGCGATGATATCCGTCATCCACCCACTGAAATATCGATCTACTGCGCTGCTTGGTCTACAGAGAGCCGCGCACGCCTCAGAAGTGACAGCTGCGGTGTCTTTAACGGCACTGACCACGCTTCTAGGCTTGCTCATCGACGACATCATCACATGTAACCGCGAGTTCCCCGTCCTGGTGCAGCTTGCCGATTTCTGGATGCGTGTGGGTGCACCTCTTCACCATGGACCTCAGGAGAAGACGGCAAGGCACTTTCTCCTGGACCAGATCCTCTTGTACGGCCAACATACCCCTATCGTGCCTGTTGCAGCCAACTGACCATGAATCCAGAATGAAACAGATGGTCTGTCCATTATACCGTATTGAACCATCCCTGCTGCCAAACGGAAACGAGGAAGCTAACCGGCGGCTCATGATCCCCGACATGGCAAAGCTATGCGAGACCTTCAGCGCTCTGCAAGATGCAACGGTGCAGGCAGTCCAGATCTACCAGTTGTCCCGCCGGGATTCTAATCGAAAACGGAAACACGACCCGCCTGACCAGATGGAAAAGCTCCTGGACGGACTCCAGGCGATTGTCGGATGCATCCAACCGTTCGCGCTCGGCGAGAACGCGTTGGTCTGGGTGTACTACACGGCCACGATGAACAGCAGCAACACCACGCACCGCACCTTTTTTACCTCGAGGCTGGCAGGTTTGCTCGAGCGGGTTGGTCTAGACCGGGCGGGTGGCCATTGTCAGAAGGGGAGTCTGCCAAAGCTGGACTTGTGATTGTGTCCATGTTGCTGCTGTTGTTCCTCCTGGACCTGAAGTAACTGACACTCGCTGAGGTGGGTTTTATCACGTGATACCCTTGGAGAGCCATGCCCAGGGCCTAGGTATTCCGACAGATACTACGAGCTTGCAGCAGTTGGGGGACTTGTAGACGTGTGCTTTTGCGATCGATGTGACGATGAATCAGGCACGGGAATGGCGTCAAGATCTGGGTTTCAAGGCACACACATTGCTCGACGTCGGGGAAAGGTTGGGTTGGTGACTGGTCAGAGGGGGAATGCGGCATGGCCTGGCCATTTTGGCATCCTAGAGGTCAAGAGAACGAAATGACAGTCACGGATGGAGGTGAGATGAGGTAGACTTGGGGATATCGCGGTTGAGGCACGTAACTACTCTATGATATGACGACGAGGGCAAGCAACGGAGAAGCAGTTGTGGAGGATGGGGGCTGATGTCTTGCATGCCTGACAGATGTAGCTCTGACGATAGGATTGAATACTGGCGAGTTTTGTAGATGGATGAATGGATCTGGATATGTACCTATGCTGCAATTCACACACAAGCACCCACGGTATTCGTAGAGTATATATGCTTGATGATGCTGAAAGATGGATCCCAATGAGCCATGGTCACTATCATTCTGATAATTGCATGCCCCAATGCCAAAAACGCGAAAGGACCCGCATAATTAGCATCCTTTAGCTATCAAGCTCTTTCTCTAAAAACGGTATCAACTCTTTGCCTGAGCATCTTGCATGGCAGAATGGCTTCGCCCCTGAGAGACTCCTCAACAGGGCGACCACGTCTCCCAAAGCCCCGGATACAGGTCCTCTCCGACCTGCACCTCGAGTTTGGGCAGCAGTACTGCTCGTACAAGTTCCCGCGACAGCGCCGTACCTGCTCTTGGGGGAGACGTAGGGCGACTGATCGACTACGATGAATACCTAGGGTTTATGGAGGAACAGGTCCACCGGTTCGAAAAGGTGTTTTTGGTGCTGGGCAACCACGAGTTTTACGGTCTAGACTACGAAGCCGGGATCGACATGGCCAGGCGTCTTGTGCGTGAGCCTTCTCTCGCCGGCACGGTTGTCCTGCTGCACAGGACCAGGTGGGACGATCCCGAGTCCGAGTTTACGACACTCGGCTGCACGCTGTGGTCCCAGATTCCACGGGAGGCGTACGAGGTCGTGCAGACCAGGGTCAAGGACTTTAAGAACATTGACGGGTGGAGTGTCGAGAAGCACAATGCGCTTCACGAGGAAGAGCACCTCTGGCTGCGTGAGCAGATGTCGTCAGACAGAGAGATACTGGTGGTGACGCATCAAGCGCCGCGGGTTGAGGGGACGTCGAGGCCGCAGCATGTTGGAAACCCGTGGACGTGCGCGTTTGCGACCGACTTGATGGATCATGCGTGGAAGGGTGTCAAGGTCTGGGTTTTTGGGCATACGCATTACTCGACCGAGTTTGTTGCGCCGGAGAATGGGATTCGGCTGGTGGCTAACCAGAGGGGGTATGTGGTGGCGGAGAGTGAGGGGTTGAGGGATAAGAGCGGTGATGGGCCTGTTTTTGACGATGGGTTGGCTATTTTGACATCTTGGGAGGTTGAGAGGACTAAATGACAGGCATGGATAGAGGTGATGACTCTAGAGGTTAAAAGATGAGGCAGATTGAGGATATCGCGGCTGAGGTACGTAACTACTGCATGATATGACGACGAGGGCAAGCAACGGCCTCTGTTTGGCCAATGGCTCACTCACAGATCTGAGCAGTTGTTGGTCTGAGATGATCTGAGATGAGCCGGGGTGGTGTGTGGGTTGCATTTGTCGGGGCCAAGCAGCGTCCCGAGCTTGGCTTCGGCAAAGGAACGAGGCAGAGAGGTCTCGATAGGAGGGGATTGAGGGTAAGGGAGGGGGCATATATCTACCTACATTGAAGCTGAGGATAGAGCGTGAATGTCATCTTGACCTGGCCAAGCATTGAGCCAATTGACCGCTCAAGGTGCGTGATAAAACAACAACAAAAGGCTCGCTAGTTCGGTCAAATGCCCCGAGACAGGGGGGGAGGAGTCTTGCTTATCAGGCATCGGCCATTGGCCGAGCCGGCAATAAGAAACAGATTCAAGACAAGGCAGAAGCACGCAAACGAGAGAAGAAAAAACGGGCTTGGCTTTTGCCTCCCGTCAAGTTTCTTGTGTCCATGAATGGCCAATGCCGCCACGTTGACGAGCAACGGTTGGTGAGTGGCGGGGCATGCCGAGGAAATCCCGGACAGTGCAAGATCTCGTGTGCCCGGTTTGCAAAAGTGAGATGCGAGATTTGACCTGGAATGAAGTTGCTGATAGTGGAACTGGCTCTTTTGTCTGCCGTATCAGGATACAATCAGGCTATATACTCTGTAGACTATGTTTTGTCTACTGTTGAGATGACTCTCGGTGATAGATCAATCCCATCTACCTATCTCAGATACGTACGTCACTCTGCTTGCTTCTTTGGCGGCTAACAAGGTCCATCCATCGCTACCCCGGGCCTCTCGGACGTCGGAGGAGCACCCGTAGGCCAGGCGGCACTGTAATCGGTAGAGTAGACGCCTGGAAATGCCTGCTATCGCCTGTAACTTGCTGCCAAACGCCGGCTTTTACGTACTGTCCTCCCCCGGCTTCTCTCCCCTTGGCCCGGTCCGTGCGGCGGTCGGCGCCGATTATCCGAGTCTTTCCGACCAAGCAAGCGGGCGCGCGGGCAGGAGGCATTATTTTTCCCCCGGACCCCAAGCCAAAACAAAAAAAAAAAAAAGATCTCAAGATTTTCCCTCCCTCCTTCTCTCCTCCAAGCTTCTTCTTCATCACCACATCCCGTCCTTTTACAGCTCGGGCTCTCTTCATCTCCTCTCAGTCCTTTTTGTCGTCTGAATCCCTCACTCCCATTCACAATGGCTTCCGGCGCTGCTTCCACCGGCTCGACCAAGGTCGATGCCGTCGTCCAGACCATCAAGGCTGAGGAGCCCCAGAAGCTCACCGGCCTCGCCCTCTACTCGCGATTCGCCCTCGCCGGTGCTGCCTGCTGCTCCATCACCCACGGTGGTCTCACCCCCGTCGATGTGTACGTCCTGACTCTGCCCGCGCCAAGCGTCTCTTGCCAATTGCCAATTGCGCCTTGAGCGGTTATCCAGTCCTCAATTGACCCGAGGATGCCGCTCCGCCGTGTCGCACGCAATCCCGGGACTCAATGGCTATCTCTGAGGTATACCTAAGCTGACAATCCCTCAACAGCGTCAAGACCCGTATCCAGCTCGACCCCGCCACCTACAACCGCGGTCTGATCGGCGGCTTCCGCCAGGTCGTCCAGAACGAGGGTGCTGGCGCTCTCCTCACCGGTGCCGGCCCCACCTTTGCCGGCTACTTCCTCCAGGGCGCCCTCAAGTTCGGTGGTTACGAGTTCTTCAAGCAGCAGTGGATCGACCAGCTCGGCTACGAGACTGCCTCCAAGAACCGAACCGCCGTCTACCTCGCCTCGTCCGCCACCGCCGAGTTCTTTGCCGACATTGCCCTGTGCCCCCTCGAGGCCACCCGTATCCGTCTCGTCTCCGAGCCCACCTACGCCAGCGGCCTCATCTCTGGCTTTGGCAAGATGCTCAAGAACGAGGGTGTTGCTGCCTTTTACGCCGGTTTCGGTCCCATCCTGTTCAAGCAGTGAGTTCCCCTCAATACCCCTGACACCAACACATGTACTCACAAAGCAGGATCCCCTACACCATGGCCAAGTTCGTCGTGTACGAGAAGGTCGCCGAGGCCATCTACCGCCAGTTCCCCAAGAAGGACATGTCCGACGGCATGCAGACCGTTGTCAACCTGGGCTCTGGTCTGACCGCCGGTTTCGCCGCCGCCATCGTCTCTCAGCCCGCCGACACCATGCTCTCCAAGATCAACAAGACCAAGGGTCTCCCCGGTGAGGGCACCACCTCTCGTCTCATCAAGATCGGCAAGGAGCTCGGCATCCGTGGCTCTTACACCGGTATCGGCGCCCGTCTCTTCATGGTCGGTACCCTGACCGCCGGTCAGTTCGCCATCTACGGTGACCTGAAGAAGGTATGTAAACCTGTCCCTGATATGTGGTATGACATTAACAACTGGATTAGGCCCTCGGTGCCGTCGGTGGTGTCGAGATCGCTGCTTGAACGATCACGTCGAAACGAAAAGGGGAGTGAGGAAAAGTGTACGAGCTGTCTGGGAACCGTGGCCTGAGCAGTGCCCAAGAGCTGGGCCTGCTTGAAACACTCGCCGCTGTTTCTTGTTGACAACATATGGAAGTGGGGGCTGCACACGGCCTGCGGCGCAGTCCAGAAGGCTCTCTCCAGGGAGGGAAAAAAGGGGAGGGAAACAAAAGTGAATCCTTTGGAAAAAAGGGGGGATACTCGTTTTTCGTCTCATGTGTGCTTATGATACCTCGAGCATAGAGTGGGTAGACGGGTGGTACCCTGCCGAAGGGGTTGTATAATAGTCTTTTTTTACGCTTCGAATCATAGACTGGGAGTTTGTGGACTCTTCATCTGACGTCTCTGCATATCATCTGGGATACGTGCTCTGAAGTGGCTGGGACATGGTCAACTTGAGCATGTTGCAGTTTAGATGTCTGGGTACCTATGAATGGACATGGTTACTTTGCTCATCATTCTCGACTATCTGTGATACATATGCTATGTACATTGGGAAGTGTCGGGCAGTGTTAGTTGGCTGGATATTGTAGTTGACCTCACAAAGAGCGTCTAGATTTAGATGTGGTTCTTGGGTCTGATGCGTTCCCATAGCCCCGGCGAGACGGCTGTATCAGGAACTGACCAGTTCGCCCCACACCCATAGCATTCCACAGGTAACAAACCCGTGCGAGATCAATAATGCTGCCCATGGCTTTTCCCAATTCGTCCATGCTCATCCTGGAGGCAGACATCCCGAGCATCCATTGAACCTGATCGAGGGAAACACCGGGGCGTTCGGCCCATCTTTCCCATCTCCTTTCTGGCGCCGATGCGATTTCCTCCTCGTGCGTAAGGAGCGTTGTGGCACCTATATAGATGTTGGCTTATGGCCACAAGAGCTAAGTGTTCCTGGTAAGGGAGCGGCAGCAGGACCCCTCCTCCCGCCGGGCTTGTGATGCGGACATGTTGCTGCCCATGACGAGTTGGTATATATAGAGTCTAGCTTTCCTAGACGGCAGCCGGAAGCTCCCCATTAGGTAGGAATGTTTTCTTCCCGCAGAATGTCCCTGAGCGCCATTCCTCACCTGTGAGGTGGGTATCATCACCCCTGATTGCTGGGGCGGGCGAGGCAGAAGATGAACCTCATCGAATAGCATGAAACCAAACCGAGGAGGTGAGTCCACGAAAAGACTCGTGGCAGGAAGATAAGAGGCTGGGTTGTGCCTCATCCACGATGGATGCCCGCCGAGGGAGGAGGGTTCCATGCCCCCGTAGCGTTGTTGGCCAAAAGCCGTGTCCTTGTTGACGAAGGCGGACCTTTGTAGTATATATAGGCGAAAAACGACCACGAGAACTGAACTCCCCAGTGCTCTGAATTCGACTCAGCCCCACCTGCTGGAAAGCTTTTCCGTTGGATAGAGACCAGTGGAATGTAGGGCTCGTATGTATCGAACGAGAGGGACCCATTGCACGGCCTGTGGTTCTTGTATATACGGCGCAATCTACAGGCGCATTCTAGTCTGTTGTCGTTCTGTGGTGCACCAGCAGGCGGCCGAGATTCGTGGTACCGGATCCAATGAGGGTAGTATATAGGATGAAAAATTCGAAACACACCCATAAATGGGAGGGATGGATTACCAGACCGCTTCTGGCCCAATAGTTTCTTCTTGCCCTTGGAAGAACATGAAATCCCGTGTTATATAGGTAGCTGGGCGAAAGAAAAAAAAAAACCAACCGACCGACCACGAGAACTAGATGCTCGCTGGATCTGCGGTTCGAGTCTCTGACGATCCGCCAGAGAGAGGCCAGGAGAATCGAGGGCTTGTTCCCAAGTAGAAGCAACGTCCATGATCTTTTTCAACAACTCTCCTCCGGAGGGAAAGTGTCTGGCCGGTTGGACCGGCCGTCGCTAAGAAGCCATTGAGACGAAAAAAAAGACCAACCAAGAGAAAGTGAACTGCCCGCACTCGGTTCTGGATTTTTCTGGGCGTTTGTTGGCAAGGAGATGAGAAGCACCCACTGAAGGTATGCTTGGCGGATCCGAGGTGCCTTGTCATATGGGACCGCCAGAGGAGGCGAGAAGTATGACCTGTTGCTCGCGTATATAATAATAATCCAGGTATAATGCACTTGGATCTGTCGTCTTTCCGTTCGGCGGACCAGTACCCGGTTAAGAGCTGCGAAAGGAAACCCAACAGGACAATATTCCCGGGTGCCATCTGATTCGGCCTCTGTCCGACCTCATCGAAAGACCAACAACCAGGGTGTTGACCCGGGCCACCTTCATGAGAAGGGGTTCACGTCATCATCCTGACTACTGGTTCGCGAAAATCGTCCTCGATTTTCCCGTTACTTTTCGAGGAATTCTCCGGCCTCTATGGCTGCATCTCTGGCCTTGCGAGCTTCTCTGGTCGAGTATATATAATGGATATATAGGTAAGTTGAAACACACACCCACGAAGCCGAATTCGCCGCTGGCGGTACTCAAAGACTCTCCAAGCACTGCGAGCGCAGAACTTGGAACGTGTCGAAGACGCGGCACGTCAGGGTTGGTCTTCCTCTCGCGCACACAATGGGGTTCTTGGAGGGTGGCGGGAGCTCCTCAGGGTGTGCAGTAGACTCGTCGCAATTCCGGGCGAGGTTTGGAGAGGATCGCGAGAAGAGGCCGCCAACGCACTTCGGGTCAAAAAGACAGTCAGAAGGGCAATTGTGACGGTGACGGGCCTGATTGCCCACCATCTTGCGCAGGTTCTGGACCGCCCGAAACTGCATCATGGTTCACTCTCCAGTTGTCCCCTTATGCGTCTCTTCGTCCTCGTCTAGCGCAGGCAGGTCGAAAGTTGGGAACACCGTGGTGCAAGAGGGCACCGATGTACAGGCACTTGGTACCAGGAAGGTTCCTCTGCACCCATTTGGCTAGGTTCGTGTCCAGCCTCCCTCCCAGATGATGTCGACATACCGCACGCCAAGGATAGCTCGTGGGAGCACACATTGTCGCCACCCCGCCGGTGGTCTGCCGAAACGTTTGGCATGTTCTGGTCGAGTGCGTTCTTGTGCCCTTATATATAGATGCTTCGGTCTCCCTTGCTCTCCACCAGGAGGAATGACGATACGCACTTGGCGACTGTTTGACCTTAGCCATCGTTTCTAAAGGAAAAAGAAGGCGAACCATCCGGTTCAACTTACCGCAGGAAGACCGTTCGCTTATGTTGAACAGACCAGCATCCTCTCCGTCATTAGGAAGTTGTGATGGTAGTGGATCATCAGGTTGGGTGGCGGAACAGGATCCGTCCACACGGAATTCCTTCAGTCGAGATTTGCCATCTATATATATACACCTTGTAAATGAAAAGAAACTGGAATTCGGAGCTGATGTCGAGAATTTTCTAGAAGGCTGGGGGAAAGGGGCTATTTATAATCACCTCAGACATGTTTGGGCCTGGCTTGATATTATATCTACGTAGCAGTGCAAACACAAACTGGTTATCCAGCGAGGCAAATGCATTCATTGAATAACAAGTTTGAAGCCATTCGTGATTCTATTCCCATCAAGGTACCTGCTTGTACTAAACTCAAACACCATTCAAGACGCCTCTAGCTTTCTCCGCTTAAACTTGCCCCTGGCCTCAATCTTGCCCTCGACCGGCACCGCCCTCCACGCCGTCAGCAGGAACCCGTCGGCGCCGCCCCGCCCCATCATGAACGGGTGCGTCCGCCCCGGGAGGACCTGCCACCGCCTCGCCCGGCTGCTCTGGATTGTCACCCCCAAGAGCAGCGTCGGGTTGAGCGGGAACTCGGCCGTGCCCTCCCAGCGCTCGAGTTCTGCAGCTGTCTTGCCCTCGATCTCGGATGGCGGCGTCGATACCCACGCTGCGCGACGGGCCACGCTGAAGCAGTCGGCGAGCTGCGTCAGGGGCTCGACCGTCGGGGAGTAGATGGCGATCGGGGCGCCGCCTGCGAGGAGGGGCACGGCGTGGCGGACGATGGAGATGGGGTCCATGTTGCTCGCGACTGCGAGGCCGGAGAAGCCGCCGGCGCGTGTCGCGTCGACTACGTGGCGGATGCGCGCCCACCTCCGTCGCTTGCGGTGGTAGTTGCCCCGGCGGTTCGTCTTCCAAGCGGCCATCTCCTCGGGCGTGGCCTCGACCGGCCGGTTGTTGTAGGCGTCGTCGTCCTCGGGGGCTATCAGCTGCAGCCAGGAGATGGGCATGAGGTTGGTGGCGAGGGGGTGGTAGGGTAGGATGGGTTGGGGTTGGTGGCGTCGTAGTTGAAGTACCGGAGGAGGGAGAGGTTGGGCTGGGTCTGGCCGTGGATCAGGGTGAGGGTGTTGCTGTTGACATAGGGCACGTCAAAGTCGCTTCGTCGAGCGTGTCGTTTCTTGTGCGCTGTTGGTGATGAGGGAGCCTCTGTAGCTTCTGAAGTTTCTTGAGGCTGGTCTGGTTGCGCTTCTGTCGGCTCAGTGCCTACTTCTGCGCCTGAAGCATCACCAGTATGTATCGGCAGTTCTTCCGTGTTCTCCTCCTCGGGCTTCTGGTGAAGAATGCCCATCCTCTCAGCCATGGAAGCGACCAGCAGACCACCAGTGTCATCCACAATCAACCACCTCCCGCCCTGCTGCCCAGTCGCATCTTCAGAAGAGACACCACCAAAGTGAACATCAGCCCAGCATCCCACCAGCGCCATCATCTCCGGCCTCAACTCGTAGATCTTTGCCGGGTCGCGGTCCTCCAGCAGCCACTGGGCGAGCATGGGGACGTCCAGAGGCAAGATTGTGAACCGTCGGATGTACTTTTTCGTCTTGAGGAGCTTGTACTTGGCGAGCGAGTATGCCGTCTTTTGCTCGATAGCCGTGTGCGAGAGGAGCAGCTTCGCGATCAGCTCCTTGCCCGCCGAGGCGCCCTTGCGCTTGAGCTCCTCAATCTCCTCTGCCGAGAGCGTCTGCCGTGCTGAGTCGTCGATGATCTCGCGGTTCGACCTGGCCACGACCTTGCCGCTCTCGTCCACCAGAGTCAGCTCCTCCCCGTCGGCCGCGGCGATCACGTCCTCGCCCTCTGTCGCCTCTGCGCCGCCCTCCGCCTCGGTCTTGTCCGCCATGTTGTCGGCGTGGAGCTCCCTGGCGGGGACGACGCGCAGGCGCGCAAAGTTTTCGCCTTCTCTCTTGTCCTGGACCTCGTACGTGAGGTGGAACGGCCGGCCGATGACGAGGTTGGAGGGGAACGAGCCATACTTGCCAAGCGAGATGGTTCTGTCGCAAAGAGCATGTCAGTCACTGAAGCGCGAAGAGAGAGGGTTTGCTTACGTGTTGGGCACAAGTTCCAAGATGCGAAAGGTCTCGTTGGGAAGCCTCAAGGCCACCCATTGATTGGGCTGAACCGCTTCTTCCGACATTTTGCGCTTTGTGAGGAGGGCTGGTGTTTTGACATGTCCAGCCTTTTGGAAAAAACTAAGGCCAGGGCTCACCGAGCTCACCGAGGTGAGCCCCGCCACGGCCCCCACTCGCCGGCCCTCACCTGCCCGCCGACAGGTATGTGCCTCTAGACCGTGTAAATGACGACGTGGG
This sequence comes from Fusarium virguliforme, assembly GCA_020883615.1. Classification (NCBI taxonomy): domain Eukaryota; kingdom Fungi; phylum Ascomycota; class Sordariomycetes; order Hypocreales; family Nectriaceae; genus Fusarium; species Fusarium virguliforme. The sequence continues at coordinate 5,921,416 of JAJHJD010000002.1, forward strand.
TGTGTGCCTCGATATGAATACGACTACCCACCGGACCAGCAGAACTTGAGCATGCCGATGGAACAAGTACTGAAGGTGGTAGGCTCTGGAGATCGATCAACAATCGCTATCCATTCTATTACACTATCTATACGTCTAATCGCGCTGGGTTCTCGTCTTCCCGCACCTCCGGGTGGTTACACTGCTGCCCCTACTAACGTAGCATGCGCCTGTCCACTGGCCATTGCATCGCTTCAACGTCAGCTTAACACACGAAAGACCGTCCAAATTCGAGTTCATCGTCTGCTCATCCGAATCCATCACACTGGCGAAGATTGAAAGCCCGATGAATAGCTCAAGCCAGTCTCTCCTTAGAACTCGCGGCAGAACGCTTCTTGCTGGCTCGGCGTCCAAAGCCAGAAACAAGGTTGCACAGGCCGAACCAAGCGTAGAGCATCATGCTCAAAGATCCAAAGATGAACATTGGAACAAGGGTATAGGTTGCCAAATCTATCGCGAGTCAGTTTCGGTTTTGAGCCGGAATCTCCTGCGCAAACACTCACAGACATAACCCCCGGAACGCTTGACGACGTTGAAAAGCTCGTTGCGCATGATGTCCTCAGCCCCTTGCTCCCACTTCCATGGGCCCACCAGTCGGAACTTGGTGTTAAAGTTGGACCCCATGGCCCAGGTGAAGAAGATCTTCTAACCCTTCTTCATCATGTGGGTGGCCGTGGGCGCGGCGCCCATGTCGAGAGCAAGTTGGTAGGCGTAACTCTCATGGTCAACAGCCCGCTTCGTCTCAAAGAAGCTGTATCCGCCGCGAGGGTGAAGCTGATAGTCCAGGTCATAGGGTGCCAACGCGTTGTGGTCAATCTGACGAGGAACGTCGTTGGGGAACTGGTCCTGGAGAAGCCTGAGGACCCAGAACTGAGCTTGAAGCTCGGCCAAGGGAGGGATGGCGCCTGGTTATTGTTAAGCTTGAGCTTGAGCCAGAGAACCTTGTTACTCACCAATCGCCGGACGAACAAACCCGATGAAGCCCAGTGTCACATCTCCTTCCTTGTACACGCCCCGGACATTGGTTTGGGACACACTGGGGCATTCGCTGCTCAGGAAAAGAAAGCCTCGTGTGTAGCCAGTTGCAAAGACCATGACATCTGGCTTCAGTTGATGGTCTGGGAGAACGGAGTCGGTTTGAAGCACGTCGTCGAGGACCACAAGTCCGTTCTTGTCGATACCCTTGGGCCAAGTCATAACGTCGATCTTCTTGCCCTCGGTGTCACGGATGGGCACGTTCATGACCCAGGAGCGCATGCGGTTCAACCACGAGGTGGATCTTTTCCCGACGTTCATATATGGGAGCGCCTTGTCCGACTTGCAAAGAAGGACTATCATTGTTAGTACATTGCTGTGAGTTGTTGCTGGATTGCCTACTCGAGTCCATGTACTTCCTGGAAGCACTCATCTGGCCCACCCACTGGTCGGGGCCCTCCTCGGTTCCAGAGATCACCCAGTGCATCCTCTTAATCCATCGATCGTAGTACGTCCAGAGCAGCTGACTCTTCTGCAGCCTGGGGTGGACGTACGCCGTATCGAAGAGGCTGGCCACGGATGTGTCGACCGGCTTATTGGGACGACCATCGGGATCCGCCTTGGAGTGACCCATGACTCGAGGGATCGGAATGATCTAAACGCTCTGTCAGTGCTGCTTTCACGAGAATGGAGAGAGATGAAAGCTTGCCTTGGGTGCACAAAAGAAGCCATCCCTGTGACAGAGCGTCACTGACTTGGCCTTGGAAGTCACGGCAAGGTAAGCCAGGTCCATGCCTGTTTCGCCAGCGCCCATTATATATACGTTAGTGCCCTCACCAAACTGTGCTCGGGTCTTGAGCTGAGAAGAGTGTAGGACTGAGGGCACTCGGTCGACTCCCTTAATCTCAGGGATGGAAGGGTTGACGTTGAGACCGGTGCAGATGGCAATAGCATCGCACGTCCACTCAGTCAACTTGCCAGTATCCTTGCATCGAAGGCTGACAATGTGACCGACCCCCTTGGCCCCACGGCGGACTTGGTCGACCTGGGTGTGGGACTCGATCATGGACCAAAGCTCAAAGGCAGTGGCATAGGCCTTGAGGTATCGAACATAGACCTCAGGAGTGACAAAGTCAGGAGCATCTTCCGGAAGACGAAAGTCGGAAAAGGCAGTCAGATACTTGGAAGAGACGAGCTGAAAAGACAAACGTGGGTCAGAGATGGACCGATTCACAGCGCAAAGGGGAAACTGACCTCGGCGTCTTCATATACGCGGTAGGAAAAGGTGCCGCCAATCTGGGTTTCGCTTTCAAAGAGACGAACTTCGATGGGAGGGATGGGGAAGTACTCGTGGGCATGGGCGAGGAACTTGAGGGTCGCGAGGCCAGCAGGGCCGCCGCCAACGACTGCGACCTTCATGATGTCGCTTTCCGAGTACGCCGGCAATAACACGAACCGAGGCAGAGCGGGTGAAAGAGAAGCAAAGTGAAAGAGAGGCAAGATGAAAAGGAGTCGGAGTGAAAGAAAGTGTAGAGTCGCCAGTGTTTACTAAAGGCTTCGTGCGCGGGTGTAGTCAAGGGCAGATTGAAGTCTTGGTTTGGAGGCGACTTGGTTGGATTGTTATGAAATGGGCGAGGGTGAATCACAGACGGAGTCATCAAGGTAAACAAACTACGATCAGTGCTGGCAGCTGTCGACAGCTGTCAGACGCACCACGGCCCAGAGTGTCTAGAAACCGACCCGAAGCTGTAAACACTGGCCGCCAAACCTCGCCAAGGGGCTTTGCCAGTTGCCTGCACTGCCCGGTAGACAGCTGTCTTCCGCCCGCCGCAAGGGCGGGCAGGATTCTAAAGACCAAAGGTTCAAGTGCAAACACAGAGAATGACGGGTTTCTAGGACATCAACATCAAGTTGCCATTTGCTTGACGATGGTTTGATGTTTCACTCGCCTAATGGTTTGCGGGGGTTTGCGATAGTTTGCCAAAGCTATCAAACAAGCCAAGTGTACAAAGAAGACACCCAGGGTTTCTAGAACACGACAATTGTTCCAGCACAAAGACCGAGTTTCTAGATCAGATTCTCTTTGTTTGCTTTCATCTTTCCAGATGCAATCTTCATTTCTTCGCAACCGACTGTAACCATTGTCAAAGGTGAGGTGATACCTTAGGTAACCCCATCGGGCAATTAGCTCAAGCTTGCCCGGAGCTCAACCCCACAATCAACCTCCTCCTTCTCCTCCTTCCACCAACACCATCAGCACCGGTCGCGAGCATCAACTCTTGCATTACCTTTGGCGGCACAAGCCTCGTGCATTCGTCATTTCCCTCGCCTTAATGCAACATCATGAGCCAAGCCTCCACAAGATGCAAGCTTCTCGCGTGCCATTTCCCCGTCCGCCTCGAGACCGACGGCATCTCCTCCGACCTGAGCTACGCGAGCTTCGACCAGGTTATGCCGAGAGCCAACGCGCATACGTAAGCGCATATATCGATTTGGCTTAGCTGTTGTTCTTCTCGGTTGCCACTTCTTGATCTCTTACGCGCTCACTATTCACCATGTTACAGATTCGCTGTGATGCGTCCGGCAGACGAGCCTCCTCGGGCAGCCCGAGCCAGACATTTGAGCCAACTTTACTACAATCGGATCATCTCAGTCTCTCCATAATCCTGCGAGGGGAAATTCATATGATCAAGTCATAATCATATGCTCGAGTCAAAAAACTTGCTCTCCAACATCAGTCGCAGCCAACGAGCGTTGCCGCCAGCTGCAGACTCTCCCTGTTCAGCCACCACTGCCTTCACATGTCTAGAGGCTTGCCTCGCGTACCTGCACGCCCTTTATGGATTAGATGCTTGTCAAACTACGATCCGACTACGAGATGCTCATTCGTCGCCACCGAAATAGGATCCCCGAGTGTCTGGGGCACCATGCTGGTCAGCGTCAACCACTATGCACCCCAGCTCGAGAAACGATTTGCCTTTGCTATGCTCGAAACCTCCTCGTGAAGACTGCATTGTATACTCTGCACTGGTTGTTTACATGCATTCGTGGGCAACACCAGATTTCCGATGGCCTGGCATTGACTGAATACCGACTCGGTCGAGTCCTCTGTCTTGTTCCTTTGTCGCGCTGGAGGATATGTTTCGCTTCAACTCACCTCTCTCACAGACTTCAATATCACAACCGGCATCATCTTCTACTACCTTGCGCCGCTGCCCGTGTCAAACTATCGATTACCACGCGCCGCCATACTTGGCCTGAATCCCAACACTTCCTCCTTTCTCGCCATTAGAGTTCATGTCTACTCATCATCCAAGGAACTCCTTGAGCCACGATCTAGCTTCTCCGCCATCTCTGCTCTCGGTCGAGCCCGCAAGCTCACCACCGCCGCCATGGCGCAACTCCTCACGGCCAGCCTCTTCCCGGACGAGGGCATCCCGATCACGCGTTTACGACTGGCTTCGCAATGTTGTACCTCATGGGTTTAAAAGGCCCAAGTTGATCTCTGGGAATCAATCATCCCAAACCGATCAAGTTCGCTATTCATTCGTTTTCTCTCTTCTTCTCACGATGAAGATGAGAACGTCCCTCTTTTGTGCCCTTCAGGGCCTCGGGGTCGTAGCCCACGAATCCCTTGCTTACTTCAAGGCTGACCACTCCCGAGGAGGCTACCGCAACCTCGATGGATGTGGAAAGGCTGGCAAGGGAAACTGGGTTCCTGACCCAGCGACCTTTGTTTTCCCGCAGAACGACTTCAAGCCCGGCAACCACTGGGATCTCTGTGTTGACGGACATGACTGTGCCCCTCACCAGGCAACGGCCAAGGTCTACTTCGACTTTGAGGATGATGGACTAGTCTTCAAGTTCAAGGACATCGACCACTACAAGTACGAAGACGTCAACATCTTTGTCGAGCGAGCCCGCCCCCCTCATGCCCAGTCATCCATCTACAACAAGGACAGCGACCACTGCAAGGCCAAGAACAACTACAAGGAGGTCAAGTGCCACATCCCGTACTTTTCTCTGACCGACGGTGGTTCCCACGACAAGATGTGCCCCCTCAGGGGTGAGGGCGGCTGGCGCTTCTACATCCGGATTAAGGCTTCGATCGTTCACGGCAACAAGAAATACCATCTCTACAACCGCGAGTCCAGCCATGGCGAGAAGTACTTTGCTCTTAGCTACACCTGTGCCAAGTGCCACGAGTACGTTGACCTGCTTGCTCGTTATTACTCACTGTTAACTCGAACCAGTAAGCACGATCCCAAGATCGAGCTGATCAACGCTGCCAGCCGCCACGATGGCGACTACAAGCACAAGCACCATGACGGTCACCATGGTGGGTATGTACTCAAACCAACTGGCTTACTTCAAGCAGCGAATGCTGACTCCCCTTCTAGGCACCACCATGGCGAGCATCACCACGGGTATCACCATGGCCACCACGATGGACATCATCACGATGGACATCACCACCATGATCCCGAGTAAGCAGCGTTGTTCTCGGCTAGTAGCAAATAAACTGACTCGTCCCAGGCATCGCCATCACCACCACAAGGAGCACCATGATCACAAGGAGCACCATCACCACAAGGAGCACCACGATCATAAGCATGGCCATGACCACAAGGAGCATCACGACCACAAGCATGATCACAAGGAGCATCACCTGCATAAGGAGCATCATGATCACAAGCATGGCCATGGCCACAAGCACGGCCACGATCATAAGGAGCATCACCACCACAACGAGCATCATGACCACAAGCATGGCCACTCTCATAAGGAGATCCACCATGCCGAGCATCATCATGAGCATCACCACAAGCACCACCATGATCATGGCCACCGCCATTCTCACGGCCACAAGCACGGTCACGGCCACGAGCATGGTCATCATCACGGGCATCATCATGGTCATGTTCACGATCATGGCCATAAGCACGGCCACCATCACGGCCACCATCATGGTCATCACCACGGTCATCACCACGGTCACAAGCACGGACATGATCACGGCCATCATCACGGCCATAAGCATGGCCATGATCATGGTCACCACCATGGCCACAAGCATGGACACGATCACGGTCATCACCACGGCCATCATCATGATCACGGCCATAAGCACGGCCACGGTCATCATCACGGTCATCACCACGGTCACAAGCATGGCCACGGACATCATCACGGTCATCACCACGGCCACAAGCATGGCCACGAGCATGGACACGGTCACAAGCATGGACATCACCATGGCCATCATCACGGCCACCATCATGATAACAAGCATGGCCATCACTCCTACCACCACGGCGGCCACCACCACGGAGGCCTTCACCAGCGTGATACCGGCTTTTCTCATAACTACGGTCTGAAGAACTTCTTTGATGGTCACCACCATGGTCATCATCATGGACATCACCACGGTCACCATCACGGACATCACACTTGGTCAATCACGGTCACCATTTCGGCCACACCATGGTCACCACCACGGCCATCATCACGGCCACCATCACGATGGGCACCATGACCTGAAGCACTTCTTTGATGGACATCATCATGGCCACCACCACGGCCACCACCATGGACATCATCACGGCAACCATCACGGACATCATCATGGTCACCATCATGGTCACCATCACGGCCACCATCACGGTCATCGTCACGGTCATGGGCATCACCATCTCCACGGTCACGGCCATGAGCATCACCATGGGCATCACCACGGCCATCATCATGGCCACCACCACGGCCACCACCATGGACATCATCACGGCAACCATCACGGACATCATCATGGTCACCATCATGGTCACCATCACGGCCACCATCACGGTCATCGTCACGGTCATGGGCATCACCATCTCCACGGTCACGGCCATGAGCATCACCATGGGCATCACCACGGCCATCATCACGGCAACCATCACGGACATCATCATGGTCACCATCATGGTCACCATCACGGCCACCATCACGGTCATCGTCACGGTCATGGGCATCACCATCTCCACGGTCACGGCCATGAGCACCACCATGGCCATCACCATGGCCATCACCACGGCCATCACCACGGCCATCATCACGGTCATCATCACGGCCATGAGCACCACCACGGTCACCTCAATAGCCATCATCATGGTCATCACCACGGCCATCACCATGGTCATCATCATGGTCATCATCATGGTCATCATCACGGCCATGAGCACCACCACGGCCACCTTAACAGCCATCACCACGGCCATCACCACGGCCATCACCACGGCCATCACCACGGTCACCACCACGGTCACTCGCATCATGCCCGTGGTCTGGGCCACGGCCACAAGCACGGCCACAAGCACCACGGCCTTCATAACCATGATGAGCACCATAGGCATCGCCATCACGAGCATCACGGTCACCGCCATGGACACCATCACGGTCATCTGCACAACGAGCTCCACAGGCACGGTCACGGCCACGGCCACCACCACGGCCACCACCATAACGAGCATCACAGGCACGGCCACGGACACCATCACGGTCATTACCACGATGAGCTCCATAGGCACCGTCACGGACACCATCACGGCCATCATCACGAGGAGCATCACAACCACCACAACCACCATAACCACCGTCACGGCCATCATCACGGCCACCATCACGAGCATGATCATGACCACCACCACAGGCATCGCCATTCTCACTCTGAGTATCATCACCATGGTCATCATCATGGTCACCACCACGGTCATCATCACGGACATCATCACGGCCATCATCACGGCCATCATCACGGCCATCATCACGGGCACCACCACGGCCATCACGGCCATCACGGCCATCATCACGGTGATCACTTCTATCATCACGGCCACCACGGCCATCACGGCCATCACGGCCATCATCACGGTGATCACTTCTATCATCACGGCCACCACGGTTACAAGCGATCCGAGGTTTCGCATCACCACAAGAAGCCCCACTTCGATGTCGTGTATAACGAGAGGGTTGAGAACCTCAAGGCCACTACTAGCAAGGTGACCCTCGATAAGCTGTTCAAGGGAGACCACCAGAGCCACCGTGACCACCACAAGCATCACGGCCACGTCCACCACGCTCATCACGGCAAGCACCACGATCATCATGGCAAGCACCACGAGCATAGCAAGCATCACGCCCACCACGACCACAAGCATCATGGTCACCACAACAAGCATCACGCCCACCACGCTCACCACAACAAGCATCACGGACACCATGACCACAAGCACCATGGCCATCACCATGACCAGAGCGAGAACCTCGACAGTGCTGCCAGCAGACTGCTGAAGCTTTTCCGAGGCGAGCACAAGCATCACGGCCACCATAACCACAAGCATCATGGTCACCACAACAAGCATCACGGCCACCACGCTCACCACAACAAGCACCACGGCCACCACATTGAGCATGCTCACCTTGCTGATCTGGCTCATCACGATCATCACAAGCATCACGACCACCACGCTCACCATAACCACCATGGCAAGCATCACGGACATCACCACGGTAAGCATCACGAGCATCATGTTCACGGTCACCACGGTCATCACGATCATCACAAGCACGGCCACCATATTCACCACCATCACAACCACCATCACCATGATAAGCATCACGGTCATAACGGCCACCATGACCACAAGCATCATGGCCATCGCGTGCATCACTCTCACCATGATCATCACGGTAAGCATCATGAGCATCACGTTCACGGCCACCACGGTCACCACGATCATCACAAGCATCATGGCCATCACGGTCATCATCACGGCCATCACGAGCATGGCCACCATGCTCATCACTATGGTCACCACAAGCACGGCCACCACGGCCATCATCACGGCCATCACGAGCACGGTCATCACTCTCATCACTATGGTCATCATGATCACCATGGCCACCACAGCAAGCGCAACAACAACCTTCGCAATGTTCTCAAGGCCAACGCTCACGAGCTTGCTGGCGTCACCAGCGTCAACGACCCCAAGCTTGAGAGGTACGTCCAGCGTGCTGAGCAAGCTGTCGGCCAGACCATCAGGCAGGCGGTTGATGAGCTTGACGACCCCAGCGATGCCAGGGTTGAGAAGTACGTTGAGAAGGCTGAGGCTGCTGTCGGCAACTCGATCAGGAAGGCTGTTGTTGATATCTTCAGCGGCAACCGCCGAAACGCTGCCGACCCCAACGCTGTTGCCAGGGTTCTTGTGAATGCCGACGCGGTCGCTGATGCCACCGCTGATGGTCTTGATGGTCTTCATGGCCATGGCCACAACCACGGGCTTATTGGTGCCGGCCGCCGCAACAGGGGCAACAAGATCAAGACTGTCAAGATTGACAAGCGTGAGCCCAGCTCGCACTCTGTCTACAGCGATGTCAAGGTTGAGAAGACTGTCGAGAAGGCTGTCGAGGAGGCCGCCGCCAAGATCGTCGAGAACCTGGACGGAACCCACGGTCACAAGTCGCACTCTCACCACACTCACCACCACCCCAAGCGAAGCGTCAAGTTCTACAACGGCTACCAGCGCGAGTGCGAGGGCAAGCTCAAGAAGGCTTATGCTGTCTGCGGCCGCCACGGTCATTCCCTGAAGCAGCTCGGCTACAACTCGCACTCCAACACTTGCCACAAGCACGACGGCCACTACCTCCGCTACCGCTACGAGGACCTCAAGGAGTCCGTCTCTGGCAGGGTTGTTGTCGGCCGCGGCTACAACGGGCACGAGAGCAAGCACCACAAGGAGGGCAAGTTCCACATTGAGCTCGTCAAGAAGGACCACTACAACGAGATCGTCGTCTCTGTCGACCTCAAGGACCAGCACGAGTACCACGCCACCAAGGCCTCCGTCTTTGTCGGCTGCGACGGCGGACACGACTCGCATGACGGCGCCAACATCTGCCACCCCAAGACGTACCCCTACTCGGCCGTCGAGGGCAAGGGCTTGAACGAGTTCTCGTTTGCCATCAAGGACAAGTACCAGTGCCGCGGCGAGTACTTCTTCGCCATCGTTGTCGAGCTTTGCGACAAGAATGGCGACTGCCACTCTTGCAGCAAGGGCCGCTACGACTACCACCACTAAGCTCGTGAAGCTTGGGTTCGCCCAGCGTCCAGGCTTGGATGCTGAGGCACAAAAAAGTAAATGACATTCTCGACTTGTCAGACAGGCTGAGTGCAATTCCTGTTGGAAGGGCGTCAATCGTACTGCGAGATCGATGGGGGATAAGGCAACATTTCAATCTTTTAGATAGTCAATCCTTACAGACCTTTCCCTCAACTGATCAACTGATCAAGACTGGTGTGACGAAAGATGACTGACTGACTGTTTTTGCTTGTTGCAAGCACAGGTGCCAGGTATGTCTCACAAAATGGTATATCTGATACTAACCAAAGAAGTTTTACCAGCTTTCATGCTAACGCACTGAGATGTTGAGGCTGGTATCGATGACGCTTTGAGGGGCCGCCTCGTCACAAGCATAAATCACATGCTGGCGGTAAGTGATGGTGTTGCTTTATCGCTCTTCTCCTTACTGACCTTGACCTCATCGAGAACAAAACACAATGGCAGTCACAGTTAACAAGCAAATATTTGGCAAATGTCATTATAGTCTATCGGGTATAAGTTCTATCAAGCAATGTCCCAGCCACCGCTTTGTTGTCCAAAATTGGGGGACACCACCACATCCCGGTATGCAAGCGAGAAACAAAAAGGCAACACTCCAAAGTCCCAAATCCAAGGTCGTAACGATCAGATCAAGGCAAAAGTGTCGGCTTAGGTCCACCTGGGAGCGTTGCTGATAAAGGCCATGAGGATACCCGAGATGAGACCAGCAACGGGCACAGTGATGAACCAACCCATGTAGATCCAGCCGACCATGCGCCAGTTGATGGATCGCCAGTCGCCGTTGCAGAGACCGACACCAACGATGGCACCAGTGATGCACTGGGTGGTAGAGACGGGCAGCTCTATAGACGTGGTTAGCAAGTTTGTCGATGACATAGATTCAGGGGGACTTACTAAGACGCGTGGCCAGGATGATGGTGATGACAGAGCCAAGCTCCATGGAGAAACCACGGGCAGGAGACATGAGAGTGACTCGGTTACCGAGGTTGCGCATGATGTTGTAGCCATAAGTCCAGAGACCAAGAACGATACCGGCACCGCCAAAGGCGAGAATCCAGACGGGGACCTGGGCCTTCTTCTCGGGGATGGCTCCAGACTGCCAGATCTGGTAGATGGAGGCATAGGGACCGATAGCGTTGGCAACATCGTTGGCGCCGTGAACAAACGAGGCGGCGGCGGCAGTCATGATCTGAAGGAACGTGTAGAGGAACTCGGCGCGGTTGTCGTAGTGGGCAGCGCGGGCGTGGATCTCCTGGACGTCACCGGCGACAACAGACTTTTCGCTCTGGGAGCTCACAATATCCTTATCAACACCGTGAAGGAGGGCAAACTTGAAGGCCCACCAGATGAAGGCGCCAGTGTACCAGGGGGCATCAGGCTTGGGGCCGATAAGAGACTTGTGCTGGGGGTGAGAGCTGGGCTGGGGAGCCTCCTCCGAGACGTTGTCGCCAGCAACCTTCTTCTCGTGGTTGGCCTCGAGATCCTCGTTAATCTCAGAAGCATGCTGGGCGCGGCGGGCGTCGAGCTCCTCGCGGGTGAGATGTCCCTCGTAGAAGTTGCGGACAACACCCTGGAAGTCCGCGGGAGGAGGAGGGACAGGACCGCGGCGGAGCAGCATGGGGCCGAGGAAGATGTGGTAGAACTTGAGCTGCCAGTCCTCCTTGATGACGGTGCGGTACAGCCAGGGGACGAGGGTGAGGGCCATGAGGAGACCCCAGGCAGCACCGGCAGCGACGATGACGCCGGGGATCTGCTCGTCGGTGAGGTTGACCTTGTAGGAGCCGCCCTTCCAGATGAGAAGCATGACGATGAGGGAGGCGGTGAGCCAGAAGTAGAAGGGGACGAGGATCAGGCCCTTCATGGCGGGGTTCTTTCGGAGGAGGACGCCGTACTTTGTGAAGAGGAAGATGAGGGAGCCAAAGATGCCGGAGAGCATGGGGGCGATGATCCAAGCGAGGAAGACCTGGAGAAGCTGCATTAGTACACTGTTGGGGAAGTAAATGTTGGTGTTTAACTAACCTGGACGACACCCTGTTGGATATCTAGAGAACCGTTCTCCTTGTAGCCAACCCAGGTAATACCGTTGCTGCCAAGAGCGCCGACACCCATTCCCAGGACACCACCAAGGAGGGAGTGGGTGGTGGAAACGGGGAAGCCCAGCTTGGTAGCAAAGGTGAGGTAAGAGGCAGAGGCGATGACGGCGCAGACCATACCGAGCATGAGCATGCCGGGGCTGTCAGCGAAAGCCTCGGGGTCGACAATCTTTGTCCGGATGGTGTCTGCGACTCGACCGCCGACACCCAGGGCGCCGGTGAACTCCATGACGGAGGCGCCCAGCATGGCCTGCAGGTACGAGACGGAGCGGGACGAGACGGACGAGGCCCACGAGTTGGCGACATCGTTGGCACCAATGTTCCAGGCGTCGAGGAAGGCAAAGACTGTGCCCACGGCAAAAAGGTAGTCCCACTGCGCAAACACTGCCATTGCTGCGGTGTTTGGGGGGGGTAGTTTTGAAAAGTTGGAAGAAGGGAGGAGCTTGATAGAAGCCACCAGGCTTGGTGTAAACCGTGTGGTGGTTGAAAGAGGAGGAGGAGGGGAAGTGAGTGAGTTGAGTGACCTGGATAGACAAAGGAATAGAGGAAGAGGAGGAGAAGATATATATACAATATTTGCGTAGTGGGAGAGAGCAGCCACAAAAAAAACCTTGAGCGTATTCTCGGAAGCGAAAAAAGTTATCTGCCCACACGCCCCCCTCGCCATCCATCTGTCCAAGACGATTCTCGAGACGGGGGAGGGGGATACCTAGCTTCTTGGCATCCTCATCGTGGATACCTCAAAACGCCAAGAGTGGGAACGACAGTCGTGAGCAATTCCCCAAAACAGGCGGCCTCGGTCGAGGGAGGGGGGAAGAGGATCTGGGGCGATGATCCAATCGCCTAGCTGATGCTGACCACCGAGCCTTGTCTCTCTTTTCTCTTGCTATGGTGGATATCTTTGTCACAAATTACATACATTTCCTCAAGACGACACTGAAAACTTGAGAGCAAAGAAGTGGCTTCACGCTCGTGGACGCGGACCTTTGTGAATTAAGCTTAGCAGAAGGGGCGTGAACACCTGAGCCCACACGCATTAACCTTGTTTCCATGCATAAATTCCCATACGCAACGTAACCATTTTTGACGTTTGGTATCAAGAGTCGCGGATAAACGAGGAAGAAAAACACCGCAGATGGGAAGCACGCGACACAACTCCCAATCCGTCACCAAGAGATGCAGCAGCGACGCAGATGGCGGTCCCCAGCGACAAGGGTCCGCTGCATGTGCTAGACAAGCCGGTACGCCACTTTGGAGTCTGGATGGTTGGTGACTTAGCGGGAACGTCAGCTTTGCCTCCCCCCTCCCCCTCGGCCGAAGCCTTTGAGAAGAGGTCAGTTTTTCCCTTGTGATCCACCGCTACTCGTAAGACCGTGTGACCTGGACTGAATATACCAGGAAATCCAGACAATGTATGGACTGCGGGTATCATCGGTGGTCTGTTCTGTGGTGAAGGCAGAGATGCTCGAGCCCTCTCGACGAGCCCCCGTGGGAGCTCTTCGCAACCTCATCAGTCAGAGAACAAAAGGTCCCCCCACATTCTCTTTGCTCGACCGCCCCGTGGCACGCGCACGATTTCCCAAACCGGGCGAGTCAAGAAGGGGGCCCGGGCATCAAAAGATCTGAGTGAGGGAAGCACGCGACTCGTGCCCTCTTTCGGCTTGGGGCCCTGACGGATAGACGAAACGCCCTAGCGGGGCCAATGGGGGTGATGGATTGGGATCTTCTCGGGAAAAACGATGCTGCTCTTTGCCCCATGCTATGGACAACGACCGAGAGGATCTTTTCGTGGTGGAGAGGGGACGACCAACTCTATCGTGGATAAAGCCAAGCCCGCTTGTCCCCTTTTGGACTAGATCGGGGTGGCTTGCGGATAGAGTGCACGGGCCATACCTTCTTTCCAACAAGGCGGATCGTGAGCCCTGGCCAATCAGAGGCCGAAATCTCTCCCACGTGTAGAAGATTAATGAGAGATCGGCTACTGGGGCTCAAAATGCGCGTGGGGTCAGGGCCCATTCCTTGTGCTTTTTGCTCTGCTGTCGTCATTCAACTAACAGTGTAAAGTGTAATCTAGGTGGTGGAATGATACGGTCGAATCCTCCTGGGCAAGACGAGTACCTACGGGTCCCCCCGAGACAGCTCAACCACCCAGATTGCGCGTCTCGAGCACGTTGCGACGACACAACGACAAGGCTAGCTCCCCCGTTGCCTTCTCCCCGCTTGGCGATTCATGGCGACGCCTTGGAAAGAGGAAACCCAGGCGCTTATCCCTTCCATCTGCCGGTGCCATTGAAACCGCGCACAAAAGTGTAATTCTTGAAATAGAACGGCTCGGGGGAGAAAATGTTTGAGAACAACTGAACTCCTCTTACTGCGTAGTGCTACTCTCTGCGACATGTCGTCGCAACAAACATTGTCAGAGAGGAGACCTCGAATGCAACCCACGCCCACATCTCCTCCTCCCCCAGCTGAAGTCTTTCTCCACCCTCTCGATGCCCTGTTTTTCTTCGCTGCTGCATCCTCGACCGACTTGTCGGTATCCAGAAGTAGAATAGCGTTCTCACCTCATCACACACGCCCCCTTGACGTTCACCCCCTTTACGAGACATCCATGCCTCTTTCATGCATCAAAACGCGATTCTCTTGTTTGTCTTTTTGTTTGACGCATTTCTTTCGGTCTGCCGATCGAGACAATCTGAGACTGTCGCCAAGACATTTTGACGCGGCAGCTTCGTAGTAGAATGAGGCGGGTACGCGTGGTGGTGAAGAGATCGACAGTTTCAAAGAAAAAAGTTCCCGTCGGAAGCAGAGTGTTCCTGAGCGATGATCCTTCTTTTTTAGTGTCACCTTCTCGAAAAAGAACGTCGCATTAGAGTTGAGGTTAAGAAAGAGACGCGCAATCGTGAGGTTGCACGCGTTCAGTGTCCAAGGATGATGCTCTCAGCTATCAAACACTTGTTTCGTCAGCTCGTTGATCAGCTCCTGAAGAAACTCGCCTCGTGTACTTCTCCCTCGCGGCATTTTCGAAAAGGTACGTCAACTGAAGTCAGCTCATAATCCAACGTCAAAACGAAAATGCTCACCGGGGAAGCGTCCTCAGCCCGGTAGGTGTGGCGGAAGGGAGGGAGGGCCCGCTCGGTGAACCTCCAGCATCACCAACTGGGAAAGCGCTCGCGTGATCTTGTCCCCTAACGTTCTGCGGAACATGATCGTTTATTACGCGCAGCTTTAGCGAAGCGGGAGGCCCGCTGTCTCCCGGGAATGAGCAGGAGGAAAGCAGCTGGATGGGGGTGCAGAAGAAGACGCGAGGGTTGAGGAGGCTATCGAAGCCCACGTGGGCCTGCTATTGGCTGAGGCTCGCTCGTAGGGAGTTCAGGGATGGAGGCAAGGCTGCCTTAGGGGCGGGTTTATTATCCGTAGCTGTCGGCTCGTCGGGCGTGTCCTGTTTGGTTATTTCAGCCGCCTCGGACGATGTCTGTTCTGAACAACTGGGGACGACTCGCCACTCCCACGTGCTGGATATCGGACTGTCAGCTTGAGATGATTCTTCGGTGTGTCCAGATTTGGGCCAGCAGACTCTATCGTTTGCCCTCGGTCTTCCCGATGATCCTCTTCGACAGTCGAGAGTCTAGACGAGAGTCTAGACGAGAGTCTTTGGATCCTTCGACCCATTACTTCAGCTCAAGACCAGACAAGTCGACATTCTTTCAGGTTGCATGCCCTGCGAACCCTTCGACACTCCCTCTCGACGACAAAGCATTCCCCAAGGCCTTGCCTCCCATCCAGACACGACTCAAATACCAGAATCAAGACTCAAGGGGGGACAGTTGAGCACCCACAGTCTTGTCAGCACCAGAATCGACAACCGTACTCCAAGTGAAGGGGCATCTATCTCATCCCTCGGGCTCCATTCTCAACCGACGACCCTTCCAGATGTCAGATAATGCTAGAGGTCGAGATAGGAGCTCGAGGGAACCAGGTGTGTGCGGTGCCCTCGAGGCGGTTTCGTTAATCGTCCGGGGGTAGTCGATCCATAGCATCCAGTCGAGCATCACTCCAATTCCGACAATCAGCAACGGGTACTCTAATAGCTCTTGTCAGTATCGAGTTGTCCTTACTCCAAAAACCCCACTTGGGGTCGAGAATGCTGAACGCTCAAACTTGGCAAGTTACGGCAACTCGATCGCCGGACCACTTGGGTTGGAGCTGCTTCTAGGAAACCCAGTTTCTTGAGATCAACGCATTTCTCTTGGACATGTCGACAATATGCCAGACCTTCTGGATATTGGTTGACTAGAAACTGTCCAAACAAGCTCGGCGTCCGTCGGAACTCCCAAGATGGCCACAATACTGATATAGTAGCCATCCCAACAAGAGGACCTCCCTCGGTTTGACCATCTTCGATAGTTTTCTGTATCGACAGTTATATATCGGCCGCAGTCGAGAAGAGCTTTGCCTTCATTGTCTCCTTGGACAAAGATTGTTAAAACTCAAACACATGGGAGGTCCGTAGCCATCGATAATAGCGGCTGATGCTCTGTTGAAATGCAACTTGGAATCTTGGACCGCCGTCGGTCAGGGAAAGAAGCGGATTCTCGGCCGAGGGTTACAAGCTATTGGTTTCGTCGTTCACTGCTTGAAGGTTTCCCGTGCAGCCCATATGGCAAAACCTCGTGGGTTGGTACGAATGCCAGGCCGCAACCGTACTACCAACCCGATAATCGACCTTGTTGACGTCTCTCTTCACTCCATGTTACCCGTCAGCAGAGCAACAGCCAAACGTTTGACATACCTTGAAGACACCTGTACCGCGCGCAGCTCGCACAGCGTAGCCCACGTGCTCTCCTACCGCTCATGGGGTGCACGAGTTCTCCTCCCAGTCCACAACACATGTCCCTCCCTGCCCAGGAATCTTGGCGATGCATCTGCCAAGAAAACTAGGTCAGTTCCTGAGCGGTCGTGTCAGGGTCTTTGTAGTGCTTGCATGGAGTGAAAAGCGGCCCCTGGCGATACGGATCTCTCGGCACAGAAGAAGAGCAAGTTGGCCAGTCGTAGGGCAAGTTTTTGGAACGTGGTCATCGAGCAGGGAAGCGTATCTCGAGTCCCGGTCTGCAAAACATGCGAGCCATTACACGGACCGTAGGTGACCCCTGAGCGAGGGACACTCGTTCGACGCTGTGCCGCATGCTCAAGATCCTGTGTTCTAATGCTGAAAAGAGATACTGCAGCTCTAAAGTATCTACCCTATGTGGTCAAGACTCGGAAGGCTGCTAAACTATGCAAGTATGCTTGTCTTGAATATGATTCTGGTGATTCTCTATTCTGTAGGGTAGGAGGAGTCAAACTGGCAATATTTCGCAACACGACATGAAGAAACCTATGAGAGAATTGACGTAAGGCTGAACTGCTAGCGCTAGAATAGATACTGTTGTGTTTTCCTGTTTCTCTATGAATATTGGTTGTCATTAAGGTGTTAGTTAAATATTACTGGAACACAGGTGTTGATGAATAATATTACTGTTAGACATCCAGTGAAGGAATGGATGTGTAGTGATGCGACATCACGCTTAATCCATGCAAAATAACCAAGTAATCTAATAATTGGCATCAAGAAAGTTATATGTCGACTAAAGTCCCCAAGACTACAATGTATCAAAGAGTGTCGCTTGCGCGTCGGCGCGCTCTCAGCCATTGTTCGCCAATTCAATCAGCACTGTGTGCCATGAGCAGAGTACCTGCGCACTTCTCTCCTCCAGCCCACCGTACAAACCCCTGTTCACAGCGGAGATTTTCCACGCCCCTCATTGGCTCGCTTGGACATTTAGCGGCCGGCTTGGCACGTGCTCAACCGACGCTAACCAAACCCCACTCCACCAAAACCTCAGCATCACCACCTCCATATACCCCATTTGCAAGCATACATCTCAACAACCAGCAAGCGTAATTGGTTTAGTGGTAAAATTCTCCGTTGCCATTCGAGTAACGTCGGGGAGCCCTGGGTTCGATTCCCAGATTACGCATTGAGCAACAGGGAGACGCTGAGAAGCGTCTTGAACCCTGAACCCTTTCTTTTGCAAGTTTCGTTTTGTTCCGACCTTGTCCTGACATGATACCTTTACGCAATGTTCAATTGAGAGATATAGAGACGCTGAGAGGGGTCTTGAACGTTTTACAAGTCATTCTTTTTGTTACTAGCTTGTCCGAACCTGATATGTGACATGATACCCTCACGCAATGGTCTTGCTCGTCTCCTTCTCCTCTATCCCGCCCTGGATCTTCTCCTCATCCATAGTGTGACCGTGAAGACCAATGTCTGCCTCATAGAAAGAGTCCACCACCTTCATGTAACTCGGCACAAAGTTGACGCAGATGGGATAGGACCAGGCCGCCACGAAGAAGATCATGGGCACTACCAAGCAGATGCCGATGCCGTGCTTGTCCGCGACTGCTCCTGTCAGCGGTGGAACACAGGCACCACCAACAACACCGGCAACGATGAAGCCACTTCCTCGCTTGGTGTGCCGTCCAAGGCCCCTCATGCCCAGAGCGACGATGGTGGGGAAGCAGATGGACTCGAAGAACAGGACGACGTATAGAAAGGCGATGCCTGCATCCTGGTGGTGAACGATGGGAGGACCGATGAAGACGATACACATGGTCAGGAACACCAGGAAGATCTTTCTTGGCTTGCAGTATTTCATCAGGAAGCTGCCAAAGAACCGGCCGACCGCGAAACCTGCCTGGGCACCAGCAAAGAACTTGGCACCGTCCGAATCGGTCGTGTTGGCACGTGTCTCGACGGCATAGTTGATAAAGAAGCTGGCGATGGCGACCTGCGCACCCGTGTAGCAGAACTGGGCAAACGAGGCGTGGAAGAGTTTGTACTGCTTAATGAAAGGCTGCGAGTCTGCTTCGGAGTTTGTTTCTTGAGCCTGGAAGGCCATGTCTGACGGGTGTTAGCGGATCTGGCAATAGGCTCGAGACTGGAGATTGACATACCCGCATCGGTGATTTCTGGAATCTTGGATACGAGGAAGAGGACGGCCAGGATGAGCACGAATGCAGCGATGGAGATGTAGACCCATTGCACGTTGGCCAGCGCCTCCTCATCGTCTAAGTTGTTAAAAAAGACATATGAGCCGAGAACAGGGGCAATGACGGTGCCGATTCCGTTAAAGGCCTGGGAGATGTTGATTCGGATTTCCGAGTATCGAGGCGGACCGCAGACTGGAATGTCAGTTGAGTCCCAGTGACGGATCATTTGGAAACTGACCAGTGATGAAGGGGTTGGCAGCAGTCTCTAGAGAGCCGAGGCCGTTTCCGATGATAAAGATGGATGCACAGAAACCTCCAAACGACTTGGCCTTGATACAAGGAATGGCAATCAAGGCGCCGATAGCATACAGGCAGAGTCCCCAGATAAAGACAGCCTTGTACGAGTAGTGACGGAGGATCCACGCAGCATGCCCCAGCGACGCGAGCGGGTACGCCCTGATCAGATCAGTCACAAGAGACAAATTCTCTCGATGGTACTTGGCCTACCCAAAGTATGCCGCTTGCAGCCCGGCCGAACGAGCGCGGTTGATATCCAGAGTCACCTGGAAGTGCTTGTTGAGCGTGTCGAGGAGGCCATAGCTGAAACCCCAGAGGAAGAAGAGGGTGGTGACGAGCGAGATGGGCCAGATGGATTCTCGGAGGGTGAGCTCGGCGGCCTTTGTCACCCGGTCGTCAGAGACCTTGAGGGAGCGGTCCTTGAGGAACTTTTTGATGCCCATGGTCGCAAGACTGTAGGTTAATCTTTGTAGGGCAGTCGTTTCACCGATCGATAGATGAGAAACGGGTAAAGACAAAACAACGGCAGGCGGGGACCGGGACGTTTATTTGATCGATCCAACCTTCACTCACTCAACTCAAAACGTTTGACCCTCCGCGTTGGCTCGGCAGGTGCAGACGCCGAACCTCGGACACTCTTTCGGCCAATTTAGCCAGAAAGCCACTCCCACTCCCCTTGCCATGTTGGTGATACCTGTTTGAGGCGGAACCGCAGTGGGCGAGACAAACTGGAGGCCAGTTGGATCAAGGAAGAGGGGGGAGAGGTGACCCCATGGGGAAAGAGAGAGGTCGATGGGTTGTATCAGGACTCCACAAGCCGATGACCCCCGAAATCGCTTGTCTTGACTCGCGTTGGAGTAAAGCTGGGGGAAAGCGGGCGCTGCGGGGGAGGAGGGGTGATTGATTGGCGAGAGGCATGGGCGATTTCAGGTTTCGTTCAAGGATGGATGCCAATGTTTGGCCCAACAACGTTCGATGCAATGATAGCCCGAGGATGGTTACCCTCAAAGTTGCTGACTCGGGGTTCAGGTCTGTGGCGTCATGTTGGGGGTCAGAAGGAGGCGCTGCCTGCTCTCGCTTGGAGAAGTGATCGTGTATGCAGCGGAGCTGATATCCATCTCGATCAGGTATTCAAACACCCCTGGACGAGGTTGTTTTGGATAAATTGGGATCGTGTTCAAGGACCTTTGTTAGACCCAACTCAAAACCAGGTGGGCTATCCTGCATGCAGCTGCATTTCATGTAGATCAGCAATATACCTCGGCACTTTCCATTCTGCCCTTTTTCTGGAATGCGGGGATAGAATCGTCGCGGCGATCCCCGCAGGTTCTCTTCATCTAGAGCTCGTCTCGTGATACAGACTCTTCCAAGGCACGTTGCATGCGGCTATTTGGTGTTGACCATGTAGTCAAAGGATCTCGAGCATCATTCGCCCAAGCACTTTAACCGGGTGCTTCCTTGCCCACATCATGCATGTCTCGATCCTCGCATAACCCTTGTCGGGGGCTCGGCCACGCGGCATAAATTATTTTGCACCAGTATGCGCCGCAACCGTTGCCAAACCGCGTGTTGTCAATTGCCGTACGACGGCGCGGGGAAGGAGACGTCATAGCCTCTCTATCAATGCGCTGAGACAGAAGGATGTCTGGAGGTTTCGAGGAGCGCAGAATCGGTCATGTAGATGTATACGTGAAACATGTGAGGCAAACATAATGTAGCATGTAGAAAAGGTTCTCCAAGTCGTTGGTCGCAACAACGTATAACCGATGTTCCCGTGATATATCGGAGGTTGGGTATCATGTCACTCTCGGCCTTTGAACATCCAAATCCCTGTGCCTCGATGAATCGGATCAGTGGACCTCTCACCCTGTCACTCTTGCAGAGGAGTCTGGCTCCTCTCTCGAGAAGAGCATTCCTCCGGGATCTGCAACGCAATGCATGCCAGCTCTCCACAAAGTCCAAAGACGGCAGGTCGGAAAAGACATCTGTGACAGTCGAGCCTCACCAATATGACAAAAACTTCTCATTCGGACAAGGCTTCCTACAGTCTCTTGGCCAAGTCTACCAAGATATCCATGAAACAAAGCTATCACCAAGCCAGCTCAAAGAGATGGAGGCCGAAGCCATCAAAATCATGAAAGAGCTCGGTGACCCTGGAGACTCCATCTCTCGCACCGTCAACCATGAGTTCACGGCATACATGGTGGCGCCGTACCGAGTCCTCAAAGCCGGCGGCGCGTCAGTCTCCCAGATCCGTCCTCTCCTCGAAGAATCCCTGCAGCGAACCATGGCCTGGACATCGCAGATTGTCCGCGAGCAGTTTGACTCTGCGCCCGACGTATTTCAGAAGCTCGTGCAAGAGTCGAGAGACAAGGAAGAGAATTTCTACGTCGAGCCTGACTTTAAGCTTCGACGAGCTCGAGATGAGCCGGACTCGTATAGCTTGGAAGTGCATAGATGCTGGTACATGGACACGCTGCAGCGTCTGGGCGCGAGAGAGATTGGCCCTAGTTTCTGCTCTTTTGATAGAAGCTGGTACGATCCTATTGACCCTGATAAACATGGTGTCAAGTTTACTCGGCCAAGTACCATCGCTGAGGGCGCTGCCAGATGTCGGTTCAACATTGACCGCGTAAAGAAACAGGAGGAGTGTCCTCACTCCCCCGGGGTGTGTAGTAACTCTGGGAGGTGAAATTTGTAAACTAATGTATCATACAAGTTGTGTAGTTCCTGAGATACCCTACTCTTCAATATTCAATGCTGATGCAAATCATAATTCTCATCCATTGTCAAAACCGAAATCTGCTTGAACTGAATTTGGTCGAAGAGGGACGTGATGGCTCAGACAACGCAAGTTGCCCACAATGCTTATTGCCTTGACTGGTTGCCCTAGAAGAGTCATCACCCCATGAGGCCCCCAGTACCATCACTTTGAGATCATTCCCTGTTGCCAGTACCGTGCCACCATGGTCACCGACGCCGAGATCCTCAGATGCTATCAACTCTTCTATTAAGTAGACTGACCGCGGTTCGCAGTACCATCTATCAACAGTTCATGAAAACTATCCATATGCAAAAAGAAACAAGCAGTTGATATCGTCTTGAAACAAGCGCTTCATACATGCCTCTACGTCTAACCCCAACTCCCTTATGTTCCGTTCCTCCTGCGTCCTCCCCTCGTACTCCTCTCCACGTGCCCCCTCAGCACCTTTCTCGTCTCCACCAGACTCCTCTTGTGCTTGCTCTTGGCCTTGCCCATGGTCATAAAGATGTTCTTCTTGCGCTGCTTCTCCCTGTTGCTCGTGCTCTTGCCAGACGCCTCCTTCTTGGACTTGCGGATCGCCTGCGTGCTCTTGTGCTCCTCGCGGTCCGGCTTGCCCTCCTTGGCGAGCGCCACACGCTCCTCCTTGGTCAGCTTGCGCAGGCGTGCGGGCGCCTCGATCTGCTCGGCCGTCAGGCCGTCGTCGCGGTGTCGCTGCTCCAGCTCTTGCTGGCGTTTCCGGTGGACGCCAAGTGCCTTGTCGACGGCCGAAGATGTTCGAAGCTCTTGGAGCTTGGCCAGGTCAGCGGGCGTGAGGATAGTCGTTGTGGCTAGCTTGGAGATGCGCTCCATCTCAGCCTCCTTTTCTTTCTTCTCCTCATCATCGTCCTTCTCGTCTGATGAATCATCGTCCTTCTTTTGCTTCTTCGACGCAGGCTCATCCTCCTCCTCGTCTGACGAGTGATAGACCTCAATCCAGCCACCCGAGTCGCTGCTGTCGTCCGAGTCAACCTCCCACTCATCAGACTTGAATCCGTCGTCCTCTTCATCCTCATCGCTTCCAGCCTTCTCGGGAAGACCCTTGGCAACTCGCTTGCGGATCCTTTCCTCCTCCTTCCACTTCGCCAGGAGCTCCAGGCCCTCGATACCGCCGGCATCCTCCTCTCCAAACTTGCGCTGGGCCTGGATGCCGGCCTTGAGGTTGATGGTGGCATCCTTGCCACGGTCCCGCTTCTTCAGCAGCTCAGCACCGACTTCTCGGTACAGCGACAGGAGACCCTTGGCAGCCATCATGACACCCTTGTCCTTGCTCTTGCGGTACTGCACCAAATCTTGCAGAAGAGTGTCAGTCATGGCTAGAGGTTGTCGAGCGCAGATCTCGCGAATCGAGTTGAGACCAGCAGCTGCGACCTCGGCGGCAGAGGCCTCAGAGACAAACTCGTTTGCGATCTTCTGGATCAGCGGCTCAAGGACATCAGGAGGCACCAGGTTGTGCACTGCCTGAGCCAAGGAAGCCAGGAAGGATGTGACGGACTGTTGGCGAGGAGTGAGGAACTTGATGAACCACGAGTAGAGCGACACAATAGTGAGCTTGTGCAGACCAACGAGTCGCGTCACCAGCTGTGTGACCAGTAGCTTCGTATCCAGGGACAGCTTCGCCTTTGTGTTTTGTAGGTGCTTCGAGAAGAGCTGCTCGGCAAAGTTCTGGGGGTCGTGGAGAAGGTGAAGAGCAGAAAAGTTGAGGGGGTGAGGCTTGTTCTTCTTGCGCTCAGCACGCTTCACCTTGTCGACGGCCCTCTCGTGAGCCTTCTTGTTCTTCTTGGTCTTCTTGTTGATGCCTATTTGATGCCTGACCTGGCTGAGGTCGACTTCCTCGTCGCTGCTCTCGTCCTCAAGCTCCTCTCGCTCCTTGTCTCCGCCGAGGAAGAAGCGCGTCGCACCCACAACCACCTTTTCATTGTCAGACATGCAAGCCTCCTTCATGACATCGACGGGCTTCGAGTCGGTCCAGAACTGCCGCTTCCACATCTCGCGGGTGATCTTGATGGCCCAGATGGCTCGAGGGGAGGATCGGTCGGCGGTGACGAGGTTGTAGAGGACGGTCTGGACGGTGCGGTTGAGAGGGTGGTTGATGGACTTGGTGTTTGAGTTTCGCAGATCACTCAAGATCTTCTGGAACAAGACCTCGCGCAGGGTCTTGCTCGGCGACGACACGAGAATTGGGAAGAGCGTGGTGAGGACGCTGGTCGAGTCGATAACCTCTTTCCGTCGAAGCAGCACCAAGCTTCCCACAATCTTTTCCCGCAGTTCAGGGTGCAGAATGACATGATGCTGAGTTAGGATGGCCTTGAGGTCGTCGGGGAAAGTCTCGGTCTCCTCCTTGTAGCAATCGGCGACGTGGGCGATCAGGTCAATAATGTTGTGAAAGGACTCGATCGAGTCGGCGGTTGCGGTCGCGGGGGAGACGAGAAAGATCTCGCGCTGTGCCTCATATTGCTCCCATTGCTTCAGAAACTCTTCCTTGTACGATCTAGCATCTCGAGTCAGCGACAATCATCATTTCACTGCAAGTAGGTGACCGACTTGGGATCGCGACGGATTTTCTGCTGCAGACTCGCGCTGTGATTTGTTAGCCAAGGAGCTGAGAAAAAGGCACATATTCAACACACAAGTCAGCATCAAGCTTCTCGAGAGCAGCGACCTTGCGTTTGACCATGATGGAGCCGGGCGCAATGATTTGGTCGTTGCTGTTGTCTGGATTCAACGGCGGCCGGGTGGGGGATCTTTTGGAGGAAGAAATTTTGGGACTTTTTGGCTGATAAGATAAGCGGATCTGGGCGCGGAATTTGGCCGCGATGCGAACGACATCACCTGGGCAGGTTGAGGATTCAGTTTATGAAAGCGAATTTACGAAATATTGACTTGAAATGAAGGGAGAGCTTTGTATCTACGTTGATTATTGTATGTGAGTCATTGCGGAATAAACACGTTGGAGGGGCATCATTGACTTCGTTCAACGGATGAAAACCATGCAGGGCCTGGGATTACATGCTCTAGCTTTAGAGGCATGACTTAAGAGCTTGGGACAAGTATTGTGGTGCATGCTTAGATACGAGGCAGGTTTTGGAAGATGGCCCTTGAGCTTTAATCAGGCGAGACCCCTCATCCATCCATAGATCTATCACGTCCATTTCCACCCATCCTTCCATTCCTCAGTTGAACATCCTTCACCCAATCCTCAGGGGCACAATTCGGCAGACCAACTTGAGTTCAGAGTCCCATGTCGTCTTCCACATTCTTGAGTTGCGAGGGGCTTCCGGGATCTAAGCCTCCTACAATAGAGAGTGGGTGAGCTGTACCTGATCGATCTTTGCCAGTTCAATGGAGCCATTGACAGGATCGAACTCCCCGATGGCAGCCTTGAGGAGTGGCCCCACGTCAAGCACCTCCTGCAGGCTCTGCTGAAGGCTGATAACAAGCTGGAGCCGGTTGGACAGAGCGGTCAGAGCAGGCTCGTGGTCGTCATCATCCGAGTCGGCGGGGGTTGTCTGAGCGGTATATTTGGCTTGCTCCGCGCGTTTGTTGGCCTCTTCCTTTCAAATGCCCCGATGTTTTCCAAAACTTGCGAGGTCTTTGTACAAGGAAATCATGTTGGCTAGGAGATCCTGGCTCTCGGTACTGAGCTCGGTGTTTTGATCTTGAGACATGTTTGCAGTTTCCTGTCGTAAAGATCGGGTGTTTCTGTGTCGTTTGAGTGCAAGTAAGATGTGGTAGGAAGCGTCGTTGGTTAGGTATGGGAAAGAACATGGCGATGTCTGAAAGCAAGCTCTTTCGTTAGGTGAGAGGCGTTGCTATCAAAATCACCTATTTGGGAACAATCGATCCAATATTCACAATGGGGCATTAATGGATCGTGGACAATAGCACAAGAACAATAGAATCACTGCATAATGCCCCTCAATCGACTAGACCTACACTAGCCCCAAATCTCCTATTTGGGCACGCAGAGCAGACAGCGAAATAAACAATTGGCTCACATGGGGAAAAGACGTCTTTTGCAAGGTGCCAGCTCTTTCTTCAACCTGTGTGCGCAATCGCACCCTTCTAATATTCAACCCCTACACCCCCTACACCCCCTACAGAGACTTTCCCATGAACTTTCTCTTGGTGAAGCTCAGCCACCACTTGCTGGGCTTGGCTTCATCCTCATCGTATACCCTGGCGAGTAACCGGACAGCCAACTCCTGGCGAACCTGCGCCAGGTACTGCTTCAGCTGCTCGGCCTCTTGCCTGTCCCGAGGCGGCTCGTACATCTAGCACAACACGTCAGCATTCCAACAACCCCCTAATGACCGGAGCACTTGTCCGCTGTCGCCACCCACCTGGTTGAGAGGCCATCCGGGGTCGCCGGGAATGGCAAAGTTAAGGTCGAGAGCCAAGTTCATAACATCCTTCTGGGCATCGCGCAGCGACGCCTGAGGCCGGATCTTGGTCAGGCAGTCGCTGATGAACCAGATGCCATAGACGAGCAGGCGGTCGGCGGGGCCCTGGATCTCAAAGTTGCGGAAAAAGGTGTTGGCGCGGAAGAGGGCGATGACCTCGTCGAGGATGTCGTAGCTCTCGCTGTCTGGGTCGGGTGACTCGTTGGCCGGCAGAGGCGGCGAGGGGATCGGGAGCGTGTAGGCAGGCCCGCGGGTCTTGGTGCGGAGAGGGAGGAGGGGACGTTGCCGATTAGGCGGGGGATGTTGGGGTCGGAGTTGAAGACGGAGTTGTATGCCTAGAGGAGGAGCATGGTTAGCTAGAGCGTTGTGGGTTGATATCGCGGACAGGAGGCGGAGGAGACGGGATGGCGGTGCGCATTCGTATGGGAGCTTGAGGGAAGCAATGCGAGTATAGAGACGTACAGGCATCTTGAACAGCAATGGAGCCAACAAGCTCAGTATATGGGACCTTTTTCTTTACAAGTTAATCGAATCGGCGCAAGTTGTATGAATGCGCTTCGTCACTGGCGGGGCTGCATCAAGCTGCTTGCTTGCTCACGAAGCTGTCGTCAATGGTGTGGGGCCGTGAGGTTGGCGCAGCCAGTTGATGCCTTACCAGAGCTGGGAGCTCCATCGTCACCGGATCAGGCCACAAGTCACGATCGTGGCGCAGCTGGTCTACCGCCACGTCCCCCCAAGTATTAGTCACCTCGGACCCACTCAGCGGCAGCTGCCTAGCACTTTTGAGGCTCACGTGCACTCGCACCTCACTCGCGCCGATTCCACCCGCGCAAAGCACGGTGGCAACGCGCTTCTCCCATTCCCCGCGTGCACACACAATTTTTTCTCTTACTGTATTTGGGTGGGTACAGCCTGGGATCGCGCAGGGAAAAACGTGAGACGCTTTTGATGCAGCCTATTTCAGGGCTTGTTCACGCTCCCACGAGAAAAGGCAGCTCGGCCCGCCCATCGCGATTTGAGTGTCATCGATTTCTTCCTTCCCTCGCCCTGCACTTTCTCCCGGCATCAGAGGGAAATCGCCATCAGCCCTGGGTTGCCTCTTTTTTGCACAGTCTCTCTTCTCATTGGACGCCGCGTCAGCCTGTGCCCTTGCCTCAGTCCCCCTTTTTTGCTTTTTGTTACTGTTTGACAAGGAAAGGCGCTCGTGCCAGCCGCTAGTGAGAGCTTGTCACTGGATATAAACAGGGAATCACTTTACGGCGCGTCGGTCGCAGACAGGAGGACAGAAAGATCCGGCGCAGGCAACCAAACAGGCAAGAGTCATCAAAGGGGCGAATAACCACCGTCAATCGATGCTACCATTTGAGTAAGTACGCGTCTTGCCCTCTTCTTTCCCAAAATCCAAAGTACGCGACTACAAAGGCGTCCACGTTCGCGAACTCCGCTCACCCCGCGCCCACAGTTCCCTCTTTGGTCACAGCAGCTTCATCCATCAGCTGCGATCTTTGGTGGACATGGCGACATCCGGATCCGCGACGTCGTCGTCGTCTTTCCTGTCGCGTAACGGCTCCTCCCCCGACTCGACGCCGTGCACGTCGCAAGCGCCTGTCGCAGCCGCGACCCCCGAAAGAGGCGACCTCAACGCATCTACCGACCGGCAAAGAACTCCCTTTATGACATCCTGCATCAGCACTCTGGCACTTCGCTGTTTGTGCGCCCCATCTGCTGGACTGATCTACACGCGCAACTCCTCGGCGCACGATGGGAGGAACTGCCCCCATGCGATACACCTCAGCCTGCCGTGTCTCCTGGCACGCCACCCTCGCGAGGGCATCTGAGCCCGTCCAACACCATCATCACACTCAGCACCGCGCTCACGCAGATCCTTCTGCCCGACTCGATGCATCCCATTCTCTCCTCAAACGCCGTCAAGACCGTCATGATGACCTTGTGGCCTGAGACCTTCAGCAAGCCGCATTATCTGCCAGAGCTGCACCTTTGCTTTGGCGGTCGCATCTACCGCGATGCAGTGCGCGCCCAGATGATGTGGAACTTCCCCTCAGAGGAATACAAGTCATCGTATTCTTCCTTCAAATCGGTATCGACGCGACCAGCCGAATCCTTCAATATCTCGACACAATCCTCTCCAACTCACAGCTCGGCCAATCAGCCAATGATTTGCTATATCGGCAAGAGCCAACTTTCGTCAGTTAGGAGCAACCTCTTCCGCGTCGCATCTGGTCCTGGAAGATCCTGGAACGAGCCTGTGTCCCGTCTGCAGCAACTGCGGGCTCGCTTGCTCGTTCCGTCAAACTCGGACCATGACGCGCACTTCATTGGCATCTTTCTCGGCATGGCGCAAAAGTACTTCTACCCTAGCCCCCCTATGACCGGCAGAAGGGACTCACGACTGTCCCCAAGGCGGGTATCCCACCCTGTCCCAACTTTCGAGATCTCAAGTTGCGGATCCTCACTCATGACACCGAGACCTCCGAGTTTATCGTCTACACCGGCTACGTGACAAAGGAATTCCTGGAGAAGTTCCACGACCCATTCAAGGCACAGCCTGACGATGACGATGCCGAGGTTACAGGGATCAAGATTGAATACACGAGGGTTCCCATCTGGCCGATCCTAGGCCTGCGGGAGCGACTTGGAAAGGCGCTTGGCCAAGATGTTGTTGGTGCTTTCAACCCCGACGAGATAGAAACTTGGGAGAAAGACCCAGAGAAACAAGGCAGTGGGAAGCGCAAGCGAGAAGTCCTTTCGGAGGTCATCAACAGCAGTTTCGAGGATGACTCGGACGATGAACCGAATCTGGTGTCGAAGAAGCGTTGTTTGAGCGAGGGCACACCGGTGGGAGTGGTGATGTGAGACCAGACTTTGGCAGCAATATGGCGAGCCACGAACCATCCTTGGCTGGATTTATCGGAAACATGGGGCATGGACGGTACACTATGCATTTGGGCGAAACGGATTTGCTTTACACAAGACTATGCCTCACAGGCACCTGCATCGGTCGGCAACGGCGTGGGGAGAGGGCGGTCAACAGGTTACGAGCGTCACCATTGATTACAGGTTGGCTTATGACATGATTATGGAACGGATTGGGACAGGAAGGGACGGGTGGATGGCATGGATGGATGGCATGGAAGGGATGGAATGTTCAAGACGTGTAGATATTATGCTTCTCTGTCAATTCTTTTTCGCAAGAGCTTAGGAAGATGGATGGTCAAGGCGGACCTTGCAATGAATTCACGAACATATTGACATTTACATCTCGGTGTGTCTATTCGCCCGGCCCTTCCGTGCGAGTCTGTTTGCGTTGATGGCCTAGCCTGATATTGGAGAGCCAAGAGTGAAGGCGGAACAAACCGCGCTCAACTCTGTACCCATGTTAATTAGTAGAAGTTCAATAGTCTCTTCCCCGCTCCTCGGCTAGGTCAAGCATTGTGATATCCTATCCACGTACTCGACTCTTTATTCAACCGACAGCCACGTGTATTGTCCTTCCTCACGAAGTTCTACTCAACCTCGGGATGCTGCCTCATCACACCCTTTCCTTCACTTCCCTTTGCCCACGAGGCGCGGAGATTTCTCGCGAGTCCCCGCTGTCCGTAAGTACAGTAGCTTCATCGTGCCATGTTCACACCCTCTTCCCTCCGCTCTGCAGGTGATGGATGAAGTGGTTTCCGGTTATGGACGACATCGGACTGGCGGAATGGGCAGATTTCCGTGTTCATGGGGAAAGACATTAGCGCTGCTGCGGGGGATAAAGAGTGAGTGCCGATCATGGGCTGTGAAAGTCGCGACTGTTGCCTTTTTTGTGTTGTTGATGGGCAGATTGAATAGAGAACATGGGATATAGATTCCCATCCAGGGGGCAGACGGCACAGACCTAATGCCACCAGATGCTGCGCTGCAGGTAAGGCTGAGGCGAGTTTCTGTTCGCTTCGAGTGCAACTTGCGTTATTTTACCTGACATTGAAGCGCAAGGTTCTTTTCCGCTACCGTTCGGGTGGTTCGGGACAAGGGTTGTTGTCGAGTGACGTCTCTGAGGTTTACAGGTATCACATCTACGAAACCAGATCTTTTCAGCAAGTTACAATCTACTGCTGAAAACCTCTCTCATAAGCTGCTATATCCTCTTTAGACCGTGATCATAGCAGCAGTATCAGCAAATTGTGATGGACGGAGCCAGTTGAGCTCCCACCGCACCCCGCCTTTATGCCCGGCTGCTGGTGTGGGTCTCCGGAGCCGGTGGTGGGTTGGGGAAGGAACCAGGGGCCGGGGTCCTGGTCGGCAGGTGCCACTCCCTTCCAATTCTCTTCCAACTTCGTCCCTCCCACCAACCTTTTCAAATGGAACCCTCTTGACCCTCCACCAACCAAATCACATTGCCCTCGCGCCGTCCAGGTGATCATCGGTCCTCCGCAACTCCTCGTCGAGTGACGACCCTCGCCCGCCCTCCACGAGTTGTCGTCGACCTCACCAGCTCAGCTCCCCACGTGCCCAACATGCCTGCTCGTCCATGCACCAGGTCCCAAGGGATTGAGCTCTTTAGAGCTCATGCCTCGGCCGATCCCCAGCGACAAAGTTAAAAAAGCTGTCTGGCAGCTGCTCTTTGCTTTCATGTGCTCTCCCGCTCGGCGCCCAACCCCCCCGATCTACCCCGTGGGGAAGCGGGGATTCGACGGCATCTCATCGGCCATGGACCTCATTTGGGACTCGATCCCCCGTCCCGAGTCGCGATGGCTTCGGCCGGCCGCGGCAGAAGCTTCCTGATTCGAAAATCGAGCTGCGGGGATGTTCCGTGGAAGCTGAACGAGATGGCGGTGGGAGTCGATGTCGGCCCAGGGTTGAAGCTTGTCAGTTCGGTGGAGCAGCAGCACGAGAGGTCCTCTTTCAGATCATGTCCGGGCAGAAGTGAGAGGACAGGGTGCAGTTGTTGACGAGTTCAAATTGAGCTCGATTCCCTCCCTCGGGATGTCCCACAGGGCCTCTGAGCTACCGAAAGCATCGTCGCTTCATCAACCTGTTGCCTGTCAGCAGACTCATTCTGACTTGTCCTTGCGGCTGCTCCCTCAAGCAGTGCCGTGACCGGTCTATCTTTGACTGCACCTTGTGCCCATCCCAAGTCCTGAGCTTTGGATTGCCTTCCAAGCTTCAACCACCAGGATGAAGTTTCATCGCCTGCTCTTTGGTTTCAGCCTCATCACTGGTGCCTTAGCGGTTCCAGCCCCGAAGCCCTTCCCTCAGCCTCCTACGCCTGTCAATATCGAGGTACGCGCTGAGAAGGTTACCGTTGCTGTCCCCTCCGGTACCGTCATCGGCTCCAGCGCGGGCAAGGTTGAATCATTCAGGGGCATACCCTTCGCAGACCCCCCTACTGGTTCCCTACGCCTCAAACCTCCGAAGAAACTCTCAAAGGCCCTGGGAAATTTTGATGCATCTGGCCTCATCGGCCCATCATGCCCTCAAATGTTCATCTCTACCGGGGCTGAGGACGTCATCTCAAAGTTCCTCTCTGACTTTCTGAGCATCCCCTTCCTCCAGGTTGTCACTGGACAAGAGGACTGTCTCACCATGACTGTTCAGCGTCCTGCTGGCACCAAGGCTGGGGACAAGCTTCCTGTTCTCTTTTGGATCTTTGGCGGTGGCTTCGAGCTCGGCACGAGTGCCACGTATGATGGCACTAGCCTTCTGGGCACAGGCATTGACCAGGACCAGCCCTTTGTGTTTGTTGCTGTCAACTATCGTGTTGCTGGCTTTGGTTTCATGCCTGGAGCCGAGCTTCAGAAAGAAGGCAGCACAAACCTAGGTTTGCTTGATCAACGAATAGGACTGGAATGGGTCGCGGATAACATTGCGGCTTTTGGCGGTGACCCTGAAAAGGTTACCATTTGGGGAGAGTCTGCAGGAGCAATCTCTGTGCTCGACCAGATGACCCTGTATGGGGGTGATGCCGACTACAAGGGCAAGCCCCTTTTCCGCGGGGCCATTATGAACTCGGGTAGTGTCGTCCCAGCGGATCCTGCCGACAGCCCCAAGGCTCAGGAGATATTTGATACTGTGGTGAAGAACGCTGGCTGCTCCAGTGCTTCCAACAGTCTTGAGTGTCTCCGCGGTCTCAACTATAACAAGTTTCTGGACGCGGCCAACTCTGTGCCAGGACTGCTCTCGTACAACTCGCTGGCCCTCTCCTATCTCCCTCGTCCGGATGGAAAGGTGCTCCCCGATAGCCCTGAAGCGCTCATCGCAGCGGGGCGGTATCATGCGGTTCCGATGATCAATGGCAACCAAGAGGATGAGGGTACACTATTCGCACTTTTCCAACCGAACCTGACTACGACGGAGAGGTTCGTCGACTACTGGCAAGAGTTCTACTTTGCTCAGGCCAGCAAGCAACAACTGACCAACCTCGTCAACTCGTATCCAACCTCGATCACCGCAGGCAGCCCCTTCCGCACTGGTATTCTCAATGAGGTCTTCCCTGGGTTCAAGCGTCGTGCTGCCATCTTAGGCGACCTTGTCTTTACCCTCACCAGACGCCTCTTCCTTCAGACCGCTACGGATACGAACCCAGACGTTCCTGCATGGTCATACTTGGCAAGCTACGACTACGGAACGCCCGTTCTCGGTACCCTGCACGGCTCGGATCTCTTGCAGGTATTCTTTGGCATCCTGCCGAATAATGCAATGAGGAGCATCCGGACGTACTATTTCAACTTTTTGTACAACCTCGATCCCAACAAGGGTGTTACAAAGTATGCCAAGTGGCCCGAGTGGAAGGAGAGCAAGAAGCTCATGTGGTTCAAGTCGGCGAATGGGAATGATATCTTGGACGACGACTTTAGGCAAAATTCGTACAATTGGATTGCTAGCAACGTGGGCGTATTGCGGGTGTAGGACACGATTGGTTGATGGTTGGTGTATGCGAGATGTGCACTCTTGATATGAAGTGATGAATGAGTGAGAAGCGATTGATTTGTGCAACTCCCTCAGTGTGCATGGTTTACTGAACGATGTTGGTGATCAGTCTTGTCCTTGATAGGTGGACAGAAGTGTAAGAGGCCCTGTAGCACGGTTCCCTATCATTGTTGAAATAGCTATAGCAGTCTCTCTTGTCTATCGAAGAAACGCAACTTATCCTCACTTGCCTACGACCATTCTCGTCCCATGATGCACAGTGTGACGGCGCAGTCATGACACAATGCACACGGACCCCACCGGCTCGCTTGTCGCCGGCAACGCGGCTCTGGACCTCACGTTGACCCGAAATTTTCAAAACGCCGCGCGCGACATCGACGAGGACGTTTACGGGCGACACTTGCAAAAGTGCCATCAATGGGGTCTCCCAGTGACTAAGAGCACTGCGAATACGACAAGGACCTCATCACCGAAGCCCCCAGAAGGCACCCGACCTGCCCAATTCCGACAGGCAGTGCGGCCACAATGTCGTCGACCAAGGGCCTTTTGCGACAGCTGGCTCAACGCCAGGCCCTGTGGAGCAGCAGCCCACTATCACCGGCCTTTACACGGCAGACCGCGGGTCACACGGGCGTGTCTTTTCCGTTTTGGTCGGTCTTGAATGCCATCTCGAATGGTGGCCATTCGCGAACATTGGCCTCGGTCGCAAACAGCGGCAGCAGTCAGTCCGTCAAGGACTTCCGAAACCGCCGTGAAAATGCTCGGGAGGTGCCGATCGGCGCCCGGAGGTACGTTTCAGCGCCACACCTGCACCTGTGCCCGCCGCCACCTTTCCTTTCCCGGGCGGCAAGGGCGAATGTGCGTTGCCCCTCACCGCAGCTGGCATTGAACCCCGCGGTGGGGTGGGCCGTCCCTGCCGCATCACGCTGTTGCCCGTCGCACCTTCCCTAACACTCCCCCTTCTTGCCAACTTAGCTCCTTCCCATCACGTCACCTTTTCTCATCAGCACAAAATCTTGTCTCTTAAACTCCTCAATTCTGCCGTTTCTTGTCTTCTCAAACGGCTTCTTTTCTCCTCTTCCTATTCCAGCCTGGATAGCTCTGGAGCTATAGCTGCTAACTTTCCTTCGCGTCAAGCTCTCTTCTCTCCCAGATTCCCCACCGATTCTGCTCCGGCCACGCCAGACTCAACCGCAACGTCAAGATGACTGACCGCGATGTTCTCCCCGACCATGTCAAGCCCAAGCACTACAACCTCTCCCTGAGGGACCTCGAGTTCACCAACTGGACCTACAAGGGAACTGTCACGTGCGTCTGAGCTCTACCCCTCATTCCAGCGATCGAGCTCCCTCCCCTCTAACAGCTGTCCAGCATCGACGCGGAAATCACAAAGCCCACCAAGGAAGTTCTTGTCAACACTCTCGATCTCAAGCTCTCCAACGCCAAGGTCTCCGTCGACTCCAAGTCGGTGGAGTCTACCAGCTTCGACTATGACGACAAGGCTCAGCGCTCCACCATCACCTTTGACGAGGAGATCCCCGCCGCCTCCAAGGCTTCCATCATTATCGAGTTCGAGGGTATCATGAACAACGAGATGGCCGGTTTCTACCGCAGCAAGTACAAGCCCGCCGAGACCCCCGCCGCTTCTGTTCCCCGCGACGACGAATGGCACTACATGCTCAGCACCCAGTTTGAGGCTTGCGATGCTCGCCGAGCTTTCCCTTGCTTCGACGAGCCCAACCTCAAGGCCACCTTTGACTTTGACATTGAGATCCCCTCGGACCAGGTTGCTCTGAGCAATATGCCTGTCAAGGAGACCCGACCTTCCAAGGACGGCTGGAACATTGTTTCCTTTGAGACTTCTCCTGTCATGAGCACCTACCTCCTGGCCTGGGCTGTTGGCGATTTCGAGTACATCGAGGCCCTGACTGACCGCGAATACAACGGCAAGAAGATTCCCGTCCGTGTCTACACCACCCGTGGCCTCAAGGAGCAGGGTCGATGGGCTCTTCAGCACGCCCCCAAGATCATTGATTACTTTTCCGAGATTTTCGACATCGACTACCCTCTTCCCAAGTCGGATCTGATTGCCGTCCACGAGTTTACCCATGGCGCCATGGAGAACTGGGGTCTTGTTACTTACCGTACCACCCAGGTCCTCTACGACGACAAGACCTCGGACCCCCGATTCAAGAACGCTGTCGCTTACGTCGTTGCCCACGAGCTTGCTCACCAATGGTTCGGTAACCTTGTCACCATGGACTGGTGGGATGAGCTCTGGCTGAACGAGGGTTTCGCTACCTGGGTTGGCTGGCACGCCGTTGACCACCTCCACCCCGACTGGCAGGTGTGGGCTCAGTTTGTCAACGAGGGTATGGAGGCTGCTTTCAGCCTTGACGGCATCCGCGCCAGCCACCCTATCCATGTCCCCGTCCGTGACGCTCTCGACATCAACCAGATTTTCGACTCTATCAGCTACCTCAAGGGCTGCTCCGCTATTCGCATGCTTGCCAACCACCTCGGCGTCGAGACCTTCCTCAAGGGTGTCTCCAACTACCTCAAGAGCCACGCGTATGGCAATGCCAAGACCACTGCTCTGTGGGATGCTCTCAGCGAGGCCTCTGGTAAGAACGTCACCGAGCTCATGAGCCCCTGGATCTCCAAGATCGGTCACCCCGTTGTGACTGTTGCCGAGGAGCCCGGCCAGATCTCGATCAAGCAGTCCCGCTTCTTGTCGACTGGTGATGTCAAGCCGAGGATGACACCACCACCTGGTGGGTGCCCTGGGTCTGGAGGGCAAGAAGGACCAGGCCGGCATTGCTTCGCTGTCCCTGACCACCAAGGAGGACACCATCCGGGACATTGACGATGACTTTTACAAGCTCAACAGCGGCGCCACTGGCTTCTACCGCGTCAACTACCCCCCTGAGCGTCTCGCCAAGCTTAGCCAGCAGCTTGACAAGCTCAGCACCGAGGACAAGATCTCCATCATTGGCTCTACCGCCCACCTTGCCTTTGCTGGCAACGGCACGACCCCTGCGCTGCTCACCTTCCTGCAGGGCTTTGGCAAGGAGACGCACCCTCTCGTTTGGCGACAGGTTCTCGACTCAATTGCGGGAGTCAAGTCTGTCTTTAAGGAGGACCCAGCCATCAAGAAGGCTCTGGACAACTTTAGCCTGAAGCTCGTTGAGGAGAAGATTGCTGAAGTTGGCTGGGACTTCCCTGAGGACGAGGACTACCTTACCGGCCTGCTGCGCAAGGATATCATTGGTGTTGCTGTTGCCGGCGGCCACCCTGGGTAAGGCATCCACGCCCGTTGATTCGTTTAATGCTAACAAATGTAGTGTCACTGAGGAGGCTCTCAAGCGCTTCGACGCCTGGGTTGAGGACCCCGAGGCCAACCCCATCCCCGCCCTCTCCGTGTCGCCGTCTGGCGCGCTGCCATTATCAAGGACCCCGCTCGCACTGTCGAGATTCTCAAGAAGGAGTGGCTCAACACCAAGTCTATCGATGGCAAGCTCCTGTCCCTGAGTGTTCTTGGCAGTGTTGAGGATGCCGATCTGCTCACCAAGGAGATTATCCCCTTCAACTTTAACGAGTCTCCTCCCTCCAACGCGGTCCCCAGCGGCGACATGCACGTCTTGGGTAACTCTGTGGCCGCCAACGTCATTGGCCGCCCTCTCCAGTGGGAGTTCATGAAGAACAACTGGGACGCCGTTATCGCCAAGCTCGGCAACCCTGTTGTGGTGGACCGATACATCAAGATCAGCCTGGGCGCCTTTACTGATGTTTCGGTTGTGGACGACATTGAGCAGTTCATGGCAGACAAGGATACCAAGAGCTTTGACCGTACGCTTGGCACAGTCAAGGACAAGATCCGCGGCCGTGCTGCTTACCGCGAGCGCGATGCTGCGGCGCTGAAGGAGTGGCTGGGCGAGAACGGGTATGCGTGACTTTGTAAATTATAGATGTGAGGTGTTGAGCGTGTTGGGTGATACCGTTGCCTGGAGTCAGGGCGATGTTGGCTAGAGTATGCCCTAGCTTAAAAGTAGTAATAGCCCGTTTACGAGACTTGAATGAAAGTGCAATGGCCTAGATTTGCTTGACCAGAACGTGGATGATTCACGCCACCCGTTAACGGAGGTAAGAGGACGTCATCCCACACCTGTGTGATCTGCGGGATAGCGTGGCACCTTGACGCTGCAGCTGCTTGATAAAGGCCTCGAGTACCGAGGGCGGACAGGCTGATCTCATCAGCAGCGTCATGAGGAGGGGGAGCCGTAGCTGAGAGGTGCAAACTGTTCGTACTCTTCCTTGGTTCTGAGGGTTGATCCTACACGGCGTATCTTTCGTGGAAAGTTGAACCTTTGGGATGACAGGCAGCAGATGATTCTAGTGCCACCGTCGAGCTTGACCCTGTAGGTGGAAATCTTGAATGTACTGAGAAAGGAGCATGGGAGGTGTCTCATTGCCGTGGCGAACCGGACCTGGGCATCGAGGTCATCATGGTCCCAGGTCTGGCTGTCAATCGACGCCGTGGTTATGTCGGCACCGTTGTCCACGAGCCATCCAAGTACCTCAAGACATGGATCTTGGTCATTCTCATTTTCTTCCAAGGTCTAGTATTAGCTGGCTAATCGGCTGGTGGAGAATAAGCAATTGCACTCGCACCCCCCTGACTGGACGGCATCGATAGGGGCAGCAGCGCACACCGCCCAGATCAGCCGATCTCAAGGCAAGACGGGAAAGGCTCATAGTTTTCCCGGAGGCGGAATTCGGGACGCACGATGCCGCCGCATGTCAGGGCCAGGCCGGGTACCTCACATGTGGTCGGCGTATCCTGGCAAAGTTTATCTTGCCGGGCCCCTCTCGCCGAGGGTTTCTGAAAAGAGGCCGCCATGGCTTCGTGGCCCAGGGAGGAGACGATGGTTCTAGGTTTGGCACCTGGCATTTAGCTTTCGAGGTGATGGTGTCTCCTTGTTGCCAAGCGTGGGCTTGTGAGTTGTGTATCGTGCGCAGGGTATGCTTTGCTCTAGAACCCCTTGATGCTGGTAAGATTGTTTGATTACGCTTTTACAATAAACTTTGAACTAGTTCCTAACTTGGCTTGAAGAGATGTTTGTTGTCATTTTTACGTTTCGATGGCTTCTCTGTAAAACTAGGAACAATCCTTTTGCTCTCACTCATATCCAATGCCTCCTCTTGCGGGACTCCTTGTTACCCTGAACAAATGACAGCTTGAGAACCAGGAACACATCCTGACCGCTTGACACATGCCAAGTGGGTTGTGCCATGAGAACCTAGGCTCTAGTTCCATGACGACTTGCAACGGCCTTGACAAGCTAGTCGTTGCACTACGGGGGCGCGAATACCCTTAATAACTCTGTATGATACATCTCGGTCCGGGCCACACGCGGACGACACCTACAAGCCCTTGTCCTAGAACTCCACAGGTCAACAGCTCACGCCACGGCAGAATGAACGGGGGTTGTTTGTGCTTACATTTCAGGGGACCGCCCACTGGGACGAAACAACGGGATTCCGTGCACCCACGAATCAGAGCCCACCGCGTCGCCCGATCCGGTAACCCACCCCGGAACCCCGGGCACCGAGCCCACGGCCGGACTGGCCCGATAGAGCGTCTGGTACCGAAGTAGGGCTGCGTCTTGCTGCCGCGAGTGCCGTGCCAAGGGCAACGCCGTCCAAGCTGGCGGGATACCTACTTGTATATATATCCAGAGATGGACGACTGACAACAACTCGCTCCCCATCCTCAACCACCACCGCCATCATGCCCTCCCTCTTCAAGACCCTCCTCGCCGTCACGGCCCTGCTCCCCTCCGCCGTCCTCGGCGCCCTCCCCTCCAAGGCCGAGGGTTTCGCCTCGTCCACCACGGGCGGCGGTTCCGCTTCGGCCGTCTACCCCAAGAGCGCCTCCGAGCTCGTCTCGTACCTCGGCGACTCCCAGGCCCGCGTCATCTACCTCGACCGCACCATCGACTTTACCGGAACCGAGGGCACCGCCACCGAGACGGGCTGCGCTCCCTGGGGCACCGGCTCCCAGTGCCAGCTGTCCATCAACCAGAACGGCTGGTGCGACAACTACCAGCCCAACGCCGAAAAGGTGACGGTCAAGTACGACAAGGCCGGCGTCCTGGGCATCAAGGTCGGCTCCAACAAGAGTCTGATCGGCGTCGGGAGCAAGGGCGTCATCAAGGGCAAGGGCCTCAGGATCGTGGGCTCCAAGAACGTCATCATCCAGAACGTCCACGTCACAAACCTCAACCCTACCCTCGTCTGGGGCGGCGACGCCATCACCGTCGACGACGCCGACCTCGTCTGGATCGACCACGTCACCACCTCCCTCATCGGCCGCCAGCACATTGTCCTCGGAAACAAGGCCTGCAACCGCGTCACCATCTCAAACACAAAGATTGACGGCACCAGCTCCGTGTCGGCCAGCTGCAACACGTACCAGTACTGGGGCATCTACTTTGCCGGTGCCAACGACATGATCACCTTCAAGAACAACTACATCTACCACACCTCGGGCCGCGCCCCCAAGGTTGCGGGCAACACCCTCCTCCACGCCGTCAACAACTACTTCTACGACATCCCCGACCACGCGTTCGAGATCGACTCGGGCATGGTCCTCGCCGAGGGCAACATCTTCCAGAACGTAAAGAACCCCGTCAAGTCGGGCTACGCCGGCAAGCTCTTTGGCAGCGCCAGCGGCAGCGCCTGCGCCGCCAGCCTCGGCCGCAACTGCGAGGCCAACGGCTTCGGCAGCTCTGGCACCCTCGGCGGCACCGACACCAGCTTCCTCGACAACTTCAAGGGCAAGACCATCGCCAAGGCCACTAGCTACAGCGCCGCCAAGAGCGTCGCCAACACGGCTGGTTTCGGCACGGCCTAGACGGTTAGAGGATAGGATGGAGAGTTTGAAAAGCAGCATAGACCTTCTTGTATATACACGTTACCCATGTGGCCCGTCAGAACGGCCTTGTCAATATCAAGCACATACCTCAGCTGTCATAACAGCGGTTAAACACCTCTCAAGATACAAGTCCACGCTGGTGATTGCTATGGGATAGAATGCTCCTATGAAACAAATTACGGAACTGTAAAACAATATGCCATCCAACACCTTGTAACGACCGAACCCATGCTATATAGCCTGTTGACACAGGCAAACTCCGACATGCCCAATGCAATGACACTTCCAGCCACCTCCCAAGCCAAACCGCCAGCAACGACGAGTCATAACCTGAAGAGAACGCCATCATCCATGAAACAGGCATCTCAATGTATGTAGTGTATGTGCGTATTAAAGTCAGACAACCAGCTCGCTCTCCGTCAACCAACCCTCACTCCCACGAAGAAGAAACCGCATTCAAGCCGGGAATGCTCTTCCTCTCGTCGATCTTCCAACCGTCTTGTAACTCTGATACTGTCCATCGGCTCCCATGACGTCGAACCGCTGCATACCCATGGAATCAGAGGTGAAGCCGCTAAAGTAGTAGCCGATCACGACAACTCCGTAGGTGAGCATCAGGATGCTGCCCTTGAAGTAGTTGCTCTTCCCTTCTCCGTACATGTAGCTCAGCAAGAACACGCACAGGATGACCGTCACCATGTCCCACTGAGGGAACAGGAGGGAAAAGGTGTACAGCGCCGGCTCGCCCCCTCGGGGACACCTGGCCAGAAGGCCGAGTAAAAGACGAGGGCGGGAATCTGAAGCAGGCAGACCTGCAGAGCGTAGGCTGAACCGATCTCCATGGACAAGGCAATGTTTCCGTTCATGGCAAACGAGATGGCGTTCTGCACATGGTTAGTTACTGCTTCATCAGGATATTAGGCTGGAATGTTACCAAGAACTCAGTCGTGTTGGGTACAAGAGCAAACAGGGTAATACCAAGGAACTTTTGATCAATCGAAAAGCTCTCCAGGACAACGTCCACGGTATCAACCAGGATCTCGGCAATGATGGCGTACAGGACAGTAGCTCCGAGAAGGATGATGGAACTCTTGGTCCGGCTCCAGTTGGGGGCGTCATGGCCGTGACTGGCATGGGCTTCAGTGGCAGGGGGCTCTGTCTCGGCTTCATGGTTGGGTGGACGTGCGGCCGCTTGGGGACGGGAGCTTCCTGCACCGTGGGCTACAGGAAGAGCAGATGGCCTTCTCGACATACGCTCGCGGGAAGCAATCGTAGCAGCCGTTGCGGCAATCTCAGCCACCTCTCGGCGAGAACCTTGTTGTCGGCGTCACTGAGACCGGGGACATGAAGGGTAGAACGACCAGGCTCGCCGCCGCCGCTCGACTTTGGAGGAACGACGTGTGGGGTCGACGCAGAACCGTTCGAAGTGGACAGCATCTGCGTGGCAGTAGAGCCCTGGCGGGACAGCTCATCCGGGAAGCCAGACTGCTTCAATGACTGCCCCAGGATGCGCCTGTAGAGATGAGAATCACGGACATCATTTCCACTTGCCTCACAACTACCGGAGCGTGAGCCTGCGAAGGTCGAAGGCTGGATGAATGCATGTGCTCCTCGTGTCGCTTTTCATCGATCTCGGCGTTCCAGATGACGGCCGCGTGCGTTCGGAGAGTGAACCAAAGACCAATGAGGTAAGAAAAGAACAGCATCGCAGCAGCCATGTAGCAGTAAGGGCGAACTGCCTCGAGATAGAACCTATCGCTAAGCGAAGGCGTCTGTGAGAAGTAACAACGACGACAGTCTCGGCCGTTATCCCCAAGACCGTAGTCCTCGCACTCGGTGCAGTTGAGCTCGTGAGTTCCATAGATCTGGTAGAACAGAGTCGGGCCAAAGGCACCGACTACGGCGAACAGCAGCAT
This sequence comes from Fusarium virguliforme, assembly GCA_020883615.1. Classification (NCBI taxonomy): domain Eukaryota; kingdom Fungi; phylum Ascomycota; class Sordariomycetes; order Hypocreales; family Nectriaceae; genus Fusarium; species Fusarium virguliforme. The sequence goes on from JAJHJD010000002.1 coordinate 5,963,996, forward strand.
CGTGGACGTAACACCGGCAGACCGGGCGTTGAATCGCTGCGTCTTTCGCTTGATGGCACCAAAACACATCGAGATGCCTGGCAGGAAGAGGATACCGGCAAAGATGCTGCCCACGATACTTCCCTCGACAAGCTGGCCCTTTCCTTGGGCCAGGGCAACACAGTACAGAAACACCTCGACAACGGTGGCGAAGAAGGCGTTGATAGCGGCACCCACACCCATCGAGGACTGGGCTGAAATCGAGGCGACGGCCTGTCCGATGAAGTAGGCCAGAGGAATAATGGACAGCAAACCAGCACCGAACAAGAAGGCAGGCGACGTGATGAAGCCCTCGATGTGAAACACGCCCTCGAGAACAAGCCAGTCGAGAATAACGAAGCCAACGACAACCAGAAGGTTGATGAGGAAGATGTTGGTTCCGTCCACCGTATACTTCCAGTATCTTGAGCCAACAGCACGGTAGGTGCAGAGCAGGATCGAGGACGTGGGGGCATCATCGGCCCGGGCGTATCTGATATCCGTCTCAAAGGACAGGGCCAGAGGGTGTCGTCGCAGGTGGTCGAAGAGCAGGAAGGTCGCCTTGCCCATGGGAATCCAAAACACCAAGAACCAGCAGATGCCAGACACGATGATGAGCGAGGGCGAGATCAGACAGTAAAAGAAGACGAAGAAGATGACTCGGCCAATGTTCCACTGGCCACGACCAAACAGTCTCCGCTTCACTTGAGGAGGCAGTTCAGAGCTCTCACCACGTCGGCCACGGCCAAGCAGACTCTCGGTCTCGCTAGGCTCAGAATCAATGCTTCTCCTCGAGCGTCCCACGATAGAGCGATTGCGATCAGGTCCAAAAAAGAGTCGTCCGTACTCGAGGTCTCCGCTCTGCCATTGCTCATACTCTGAGATGCTGCGGCCTTCATCTTGGTCCTCGTCCATGTAGGCCTCGTCCTTTTCCAGGCGCACAAACTTGCCAAAGGGGTAAAACAGATATCCTGCAAGACCCCAAAGGACTCTTCCGTACTCTCTCCCGCTAGGAGCAGCAGAGAAGAGCAGGCAGGTTATGGCGCCAAGAGCTGCCAGAGAGGCCATCCACCAACCGAACAGGAGAGTCCAGAACAGGTTGAAGGCAAGGAGCCAGTTGCTCACTCTGCCACCAGGAGCCGAGTGAATATCGGCCTGGGCAAACTTTTGGATCGAACGGTCCTTCTTGTACAGTGCAGGCTTCCATACACGGATACCGAAGGGATGCGTCTGGTTGATGGCCTGCTGTCGATCCTTGAGAGTGAAGCTTTCGGCCTCGCTGACTTCGCCGTCAGACTCGCAGTCGACATGGTCTTCCAGGTCAAGCTCTTCTGCGTGAGGTTCTTCTGCGTCGGCGCTGTCGGAAGGCTCCTCGGTTTCTTCGTTGATATCGTCATCGTCGTCTTCGTCATCGTCGTCGTCTTGGCGCGAATGGACGCGGGACAGCTGGGTCGGGAGCTGCGGTCTGCGGCGGAACGTCTGATGGCGCTCTGCAGCATCGGCCTCTACCTCGTGCGCCTCGTCGTCGACAGAGAAGACGCCGCCGCGATGGGGCGTCGAGGATGGGCGTCGAGGCATAGGGGGCTTTCGAAGTCGGGTGACGGATCGCACTCGTTCGGGGCCCTTGGGGGGACGCGATGACTGGGAGGGTCGGGATGATGTGCGTTCTTGGGAAGATTCGGCCGTCTGAAGATTGGAGCTGGAGGCAGCCGGGCCGCTTATCGAACCTGGGAAGCTAAGATTACTCCTGGGTCCCGACATATTTGACGAGAGACCTACCATAGCCCTCGGGCCTGCGTCGCACTGTGTCAGTGGACTGGAAGCTCTCGGACAAGCCATCATCTTCGCGACGGGCTGCCGACTCGGGTCGAGGAGGAGGATTGCGCGTGTCTGCTGGAGACGTCGCACCGGACGAGTCGCCTTGGCGCGCAGCTGACGAGCTCTCACGCCTCGAGGGATCCATGGTGAATGGTGACGGTGACACTGGGTCCAGCGCAGGTCGACCGAGGGATACACGAGGCCGTCACGATGCCCTCTGCGTGCTTTTGTAGGACAGAGGAGGCGAATCGAGATGGGGCATGGGTTTGCAAAGAATTTCAGATCAAGGTTATGCCTGTACTCGACGTAGCTGAAGGACGAATGGTCAAGGGAATGCCGAGCATGCCAATGTCACGATGCAGCGCCGAGATACCGAAGGATACGATGCCCAAGAGACCAAGGTCCGGGTCGAGTTGGGTTGCGTTGGGTCTGGTGATTTAAATGAGCTGAGATGTCGGGGCTTTGCTTTGTTTTCTGCCCAAACGCGAGTATTAAAAAAGGAAAAAGAGAAAACGATAGACGGCGTCGCCGGGTGAGAAAACTGGTTCTGGTGTTGGCTGCTGTCTGAGACTGCGAGGAACCTGCCAAAAAGAAACACCACAGAACAAAAAGCGATGAGCAAGAGGATGCTCGAAGCTGATGATGGGAAGGAGAGGGTCAGAGTCAGAGTCGAAGGCGGGCTGAGCTATGGCACAAAGCACAAAGGTCCAGCTGCTCCGTACAGAGGAGAGGTCGGATGTTTACCTGCACAACACCACACAAATCAATGTCAATCCCCAAAATCCACCCGGCATAGGTTCCTCTGCCTGATCCACAACCGGCCAACCTTGCAGCTCGTGATCAGCTAGCTTACCCAGGACGGCCTAGCGTGTCTTGCCGCTCAGCGCGTGCGCCCTGGTCCAGTGGAGGCAACGTCATTTTGCAACTCGGGGGACTTGGTTGGCACAGACGCTGTTGCGCAGCTCTTGACGCGGATTGATCGAGGAAGAGATTGAAAGGACGCACGACTGTGTTGGATGAATTGGAGGACGGCCAAGAACGGCCAAGAACGGCCAAGAAGAATCGCAGAGCGGTCAAGCCAAGAAGGAGCCGCCATTACCGAGCTGTCGATCAAGGCTATCATGATGTGACCATGTCTAGATACCGTTGGTGTCTCGATCGACAAGGTTCAGGTGGGGTATCGGCTGCACCTCAGACTTGAACATGGTGCCCACTCACGGGTGGAGACACGTGTTGTGCGTCGCCTACCCTAGACCACCCCTGTCGGAACACGGCCCAACATAAACCCGACCACATGCAAGCTTGCGCTCAAGCTGGCCTGTGCATTCGCCTGGGGCTTACGAGACAAGCTGTAGCCTTGTCATCGAGCTCCAACCTCATCGCAACCGGCCCAGTCTCCGATTTCCATCATATCCTCCGCCTTCACACCCATCTCGCACCCAGCGCAAACCTCGCCAACAATCCTACCCTCACCTCACGAATCACACACCTGGTCATCGTCCCCTGATCAAGGGAGCTCCGCCAAGATGGCGCTGGACGCGTACTACCACAACAAGATCGAGGCTATGAAGCTCGAGATCCTCAAGGGTCAAGCTGCACTTCGTCGCCTCGAGGCTCAGAGAAACGACTACAACTCCCGCGTGCGGTTGCTGAGGGAAGAGCTGGGTCTGCTGCAACAGCCTGGATCCTATGTCGGCGAGGTGGTCAAGGTGATGAGCACCAAGAAGGTTCTCGTCAAGGTGCACCCAGAAGGCAAATATGGTACGGTCCCTCCGTCCCCCCCCCAATTAACCCTGCTCACACCCGTTTCAGTCGTCGATGTATCGGATAGTGTCGATATTGGAAAGCTCACACCTGGAAAGCGAGTCACCCTGTTGTCCGACAGCTACAAACTCGAAAAGATGCTTCCCTCTTCGGTCGATCCTCTCGTCTCCCTCATGATGGTGGAGAAGGTCCCAGACAGCACATACGACATGATTGGTGGTCTGGACCAGCAGATCAAGGAGATAAAGGAGGTTATCGAGCTTGGTCTCAAGCACCCCGAGCTTTTCGAGTCGCTCGGTATCGCACAGCCCAAGGGCGTCCTGCTCTACGGCCCACCCGGTACCGGAAAGACGCTGCTGGCACGAGCCGTCGCCCACCACACTGCTTGCAAGTTTATCCGAGTGTCAGGATCCGAGCTGGTGCAAAAGTACATTGGTGAGGGTAGCCGAATGGTGCGAGAACTCTTCGTCATGGCTAGAGAGCATGCTCCTTCCATCATCTTCATGGACGAGATCGACAGCATTGGTTCCTCGCGAGTAGAGGGTTCCTCTGGAGGCGACTCGGAAGTGCAGCGAACCATGCTGGAGCTGCTGAACCAGCTCGACGGCTTCGAGCCGACCAAGAACATCAAGGTCATCATGGCCACCAACCGTCTCGACATCCTCGACCCCGCCCTGCTGCGACCAGGCCGTATCGACCGCAAGATCGAGTTCCCCCGCCCAGCGTCGAGGCCCGTGCCGACATTCTCCGCATCCACAGCCGCAAGATGAACCTGACCCGCGGCATCAACCTCACCAAGATTGCCGAGAAGATGAACGGCTGCTCCGGCGCCGAGCTCAAGGGTGTGTGTACGGAGGCCGGTATGTACGCCCTCCGCGAGAGGAGAGTCCACGTCACGCAGGAGGACTTTGAGCTGGCCACGGCAAAGATCCTCAACAAGCACGACGACAAGGAGGTGTCGCTGGGCAAGCTCTGGAAGTAAGGAAAAAACGCAAGAGGAGGCGCTCTTTTCTATGGACCTATCGCTATTCTGTCTCTGCTGGTGGTACATCTGCCGGGTCCACAATGGGGTCTGGTTTTCATAGATGGGTTGGGACATGGCAGCGGGGGGGGGGGTTGGGTTGTAAGGATAATCAATTGTACGAGCGGAAACAATGATAACCAAGCGCATTCGTGTTCCGCTTTCTGCCTGTTGGAGTGATGTTGTCAGTGGCGACCCGAGACGTAGGCTCACCCATGATGTCCCTGAGATATCCATCCATCTCATGGTATCTGAGATGTCTATGGGTAGAGTTGCAGCGTGGAAATGGTAGATAGGGCTAGCTGTCGTTGGTTAATAGTTCGCAGCACGGCCCAAAGTACTCGATATATGAGGGTGTTGGCCTTGTTTCAACGTTGGTGAGATCCATCTCAGGAGTTGTGTAGGTAGGTACTCATCTACCACAGGTATGAAAACAAGAGCTTCTGAAAACGCATGTCAAAGATGACCAGAGAGGTCCATGGCATTGTCCTGTTCCGCATCAGCTGCTCCATTGACTTTGTGCGGGTCTCAGTCAACATGTCTAGATCCCCTCAATGTCCGGAGAGATCCCTCCGCTGACATCTGAGACCTTTGGACCCCGTGAAGCCATGGCCAGATGATTCAAGGACAATGCGCAAGCCACGTGTAGTGAGCCCTTTCCCCAACTGGGAGAGGGACACTAGATTGAGTTGTCCCAAGCCCCTGAAACTTTTTGTTTTCTGCTTGAATAAAAGCCACCGGGAATACCATTCCGCTTTGTGATGAACCGTTGAACGTCATTGACTCTTTTCAGTCAAAAGAGACAGCCTAGCTTGCCAGGCTAAACCAGATCCCTCCCCCTTCCCGTAAACGCCCACGCTAGAAATCCATTCGGTCACTCCGTTTCATACACAAGTTTTTCTTCTTCTCTCTCACGAGTCGTGCGCCTGGACGCTAGGCTCTGCCGCATTCCTTCCCGGTTGATAGTGTCCCCCCGTCTTGACCCCCCGGATGTCTATGGCCCGGGTTGTCCCCGGTGCCGGTGCTCAGAGATCTAAGAAAACCTGGCGGTGTGCAAAATCGGGGAGGCGGAGAACGGACGAGAGACTAATTATAAAGAGTGATGTGCTCATCATGACTGTTGTCTCTGAGTATGTGTGCCTGATATATGCACTCAGGGCCGCGCACGATGCATTGGGCCGTTGGGGAGCGGCGTTTTTATGAAACGGCGGCAAGAAAGTTTTTCCTGGTCGGCATGCATATGAGCTGATCTCTCATAGTTGGGTGAGATAGATCTCCCAGCCACTTGACTAGGAAACTCTCGGCTATGTCAAGACTCAACAGTGACAAGTCTGAGAAAAGGGTCGTGTAATGCCTGCAATAGAGAGTCAAGCTTTCGTGTTCCGTGTCTGAAACCAACCTACATTGTCACAAGGAAGCATGTTGAGTAGTCGGCTTGCCATATATGTTATATAATATTGCTCAACTTTTTAGAGGGCACAAGTCTCGGATTTTAACTCGGCGATTGTGACTATCGGACGAGACACTTGTGATGACGTTGAGCCGCATCCGAGCGGTCCCGTCATCATGCTGTGTCCTATCTTGCAGAAGAGTATGAGCTGACCTACCGCTTTAACCTCCAGCCGCAATGACCTGGGCTCCCTCGATGAGCTGAGAAACTAGCATCTGAACCCTCACATCATCAAGGAACCACCGAGCAGCAACGGAGGTTCGAAAAAACAGCCAGCTAGTCATGCGAGGTTTTGGAGTCCTCTCTATCCCCGCTTACTCGATCAGGAATTCAATGAGTCCTGCAAGGTGAACTCGCCTGTCCCGTTCCGCCTTGCGGGAAGAGAAGGGGGGGGGAAACACCCTCGTGGTGTCGTGAGGGCTTGCATTGATCGGCATGGCTGGCAACCACTAGGACATGGACAAAAGCGCGCCCGGACGAGGCAGCTTCCCTAGGAGAGAGAGGCTGAGGAGAGTTGAATATGTCATGTTCAACCCGCGGCCACTTTTTTCTGTATTTGATGCGTTGTCCCTCAGCTAGAGCCATACCCGCCGTCAGCATCTAGAACGGTCCAACGTACGTCATTGAGGCAAAGGCAGGGCTTGCGTACTTCCGGACGGGGTCTGCCTGGCTTCGGTAGGGTCTTCCGACCGATGGATGCAGAAATGCCATGTGGTAAAATGTCCTCCGCGTGGGGGACGATAGAGAAATCACGCGTCAGGAGACCCCCTTTGAGCTGGAGATTCACCATTCCCAAGGAAAAGCAACAAAACAGGCTATTACCTTTTTCTCTGTTCTTCACCTCGTGCCTGCTGCTGCCCCTCCAGATCCATCCCCTCCCACCACCCCCCAAAGAACAAGAGTTCCAGGGTCCGCCTTGCTAGGGCTGGGCGCGGCCTGGCGTGCTCCTGGCCCGTGAGGCGGCGTCTCGTGGCACCAAGTCTAGAAGGGAGGCGAAAAAAGAGACAAGACCAAAAAGCTTGGAATCGACGCCATCGTCTGGGCTTCTCCCCCCGGAGGGTTTTCTTGGAAACTGGCGGTAAAGGGCCACCACGGGAACGGGGGCCCATGGACTCTTCCAGGGATCTTTGACCCGAGTCCGCGGCCTGTAGAGAGTTCCACCCAAGCGGTTCCGCGATGAAGGGTTGTTGTTTCCCCTCTCTATCTCTATCTCTCTTGTAATCTTGCGTATGTACCCGTGTTTGTACAACCGTCGAATTTCCCTTTATTTGAGGCTGTACTGTAACAGCTTGGAAAGCACAACTGAGCAAGCGCCGCTGATCCGTTCGCCGACTCTCCTCGCGCGCGCGTGTGCGACCGCCGATTTGATAATCAAGACCACAAGGGGGGAGGGCGGAGGGCGATGATCTCAGGGTCCAGGCCCTTCGATGTGGATGACGGTGAAGCGAATTTGTTGGTTGCCTTTCCGTCCCGGCAAAAAAGAGAAAGGGGGGCGTGGGCTTAACGCTGGGAAAAGGTTGGCCGAATCGGGAACCGTAAGCTGGGAGAGATAGAACGTGTGGGTGAAACGGCAGCCATCTCCGGAACGAGGCTGTCTGTCGGCTTGCTGGCTCTGGCCCAGGACAGGCCTGGTTTCGTGAGGTGTTGTTGCGTGTGGAAGCGGACGAATTCGGTCGAGGGAAAGTCAATGGTTCAGGTGCTGAATAAGGGACCAGGAGCATGTCACAAGCATGACATGGAGTCGTCTGAGAGACCTCAGTGAGGAACTAGTTACACGCAACACGGCTTGTCACGAAGAGTCGAGAATTCGCGGTTGGGAAGCACATCAGCAAAGACTTCGGCAGGCAGCTCGTGACGGAGCCCCTTCGCGATTGCATCTCTGCATCAAAGGCTCACGATCTGGAACATGCCGTGTACCACCAGCCCGCCAAGATCCTGGGCGCGCCTCAGCCCTGAGGGAACGGACTCCCCCAAGCCTTGAAACAGAGCCCGGTCAGACAGGACTTGCTTGCTCTTAGCGGGAAGGCGTCAGGCGTTTTGACAGCAGCTGAGGCCCGTCCCACGATTCAGCTCCAGGCTGACATATGGACTTTCAGGTTTTGCTGAGGTTGCTGATTGCTGATGCTGATGCTGTGAAACAGTTGCAAGGGCAACTCTGCCGTCAGGTGCTTGTCTCAGCATCTACGTCATGCCGAAGCCCCCGTATCCCCATATTCTCATGCAGGCCCGGGGTCCAGACCGTCAGAAGAGCGGAAGGTTGAACAGAGAAGTCAAGGGGTTCGGAGGTTGACAAGTCCAACAACCAAAGTTCTTGCATGATTAGCCCATGTATCACTTTGTGCGCGAGTTTATCTGCAGCGAGGATCATGGCCCAAAAGAAGGAAAAACCCGTCTTGTTCTAGACCATGCCCGGGCCCCGGATGGCATCTTGCTCCCCGGGGGGGGCTGGGTTGCATGAGAAGGGGGGAGGACCAGAAATGGGCAGATATGTTCACAGGCATTGGGGAGAAGGAGCGGAGTTTCCCAGCGTCATGGGCAATGCACGTCGAGGGGACGATTCAGAGAGTCTAGAAGAAATAAAATAAAAAAAGATGGTTGCGGGCCGGTGACGTTGGTGAAGGCGCCACGCGTTTTTCTGGTTGGACCCAGGGGACCTCACAAGGGAAAACGGACCAGATGCGGGCTCCTGGTTTTGACAGGGGGGGATCCTCTTTTTCCGGTGGACCCTGACGCCGCAATGACGATATAATGGCCAGGGGGAAAGAAGAAAAGCAGTGACAGGACAAGGGGGGAGCGGAGGGGTTGGATTCCTCTCTTTTTGAAGAGAGAAAAGAGAGGGATACAGACCGACAAAAGGGGATCTTCAAGGATGAGAGAGGGGAACAAAGCAGAATGATGGCATCCCGCGGTGCTCAGTCCAAAGTTTAAAAAAAAGTCATGTTAGTCTGGGAAAAAAGTGTGGATGGGTGGACGGGCAAGGGGGTTTGCAGACAAGAAGGAAAGCCTCAAGAACAATGGATGGAAGGCTTGCTCCTCTCGGGGACCATCCACGCCTGGGTTAATTAGTGACGGCACAACTTCTGCTGTTCCCTCGGGGTTGGCGGCTGGAAAACTAGTCCCCGTGCTGTAGCACGACATGCTCCCACCGCTCAGGAAAGGATGCATCCAATCAATCAATCCAGGTGGTTGAGAGACAATGGGTGTGCGAGTTGCGAACTTGTCGATTCAAGGGGTCCAACGTTCCTTGTGGTGCATCGCAAGGCCGGACCGGAGAGAGAGAGCAAACAGGCGACGACGATCTTTACTACACGCGACCCAACCACCCCCTAGCAGCCTCATCCTTCATCGATGCGACCCCAACGACGACCGCGCCGCCGTCCGTCCTTGACCGGGAGACCGTTGGTTACGGTGCTAACCCACCAGAGCTTTTTCACCATCATGAGATCGACAGGTTAGCAAAGGGCAGCATGCTTGAGAGGGGTTTTTACGGGCAATCATGATCGACGGTTGGGAACCATTCAGAAGCTTCGCGAGAGCATTGAACAAAAAGCTTGGGAGGGCTGATCTCTCAACTGCTTGTCTAGGAGGTCCCTTGATGCATTGAGACAAACAGCCCTCGGACTAAAAGAGCCCGTGACATGGAAGCCGGGACGGGACACACAGCTTGATTGATTAAAATGGAATCATCGCCCACCATCCCCGCGTGCCCTCCATCCCACGCTGAAAAGCACAGGCCGAGATAGGGTTTCCCTTGACAGCTCCGAGGGATGGATTGATCGATTCTTCGTTAATGAGGCGCCTCCCCGCTCTGTCGTCTTTTTCTGTTTCCTCCCGTCGTTTGGTACTGCTGACCAAGGGTCTACTGTGTACTGTACCTACTGCCTCTCGGTGTATTGTAGCTCTTTAACTTCCATCTTACTCATGCCTTGGCCTCCCGATTCTATCAGCATCCATCAGTCGCCACGAATCTATCCAGCATTTTAAACGTGTCAAATCCATTCCCCCAGCTCTGTTGAATCCCTTACAAAGCATTTTCCATTGCTGCACAGATCCTCCTCCCCCTGCTCCACCCCGCGTCATCGGCCGTCAGACGCCACCGTCGCCATCCCACGGCAACGGCGTCTTTTGGACTGGTCCCCCCTTCTATCGCCACCGTCCACCCGCGCCCTCTACGTCTTTTTACCCTTCTCCTCTACTCGACGCACTCCCCCTCGCACACCCCTCAACCCTCATGTATAAGCTACCTACCGTTCCTCGTCCATCCGTCACGTCAGAGCCCTTCCAATTCGGTTACCGTCTGAATAACCCGTAGCCTCTATCGAACCCTCTGGCTTCAGGTCTCTTCCCCCCCTGGCGAGACCCTCCCCCCCCCTTTGGCCTGTTTCCAAGTGTGTTCCAGGGATTCAAGACCCCACCATCCGCCGCCCGCTTCTTCACCTGCCCGTCTCCCATCCATCTCTATCTGCATTTCTCAAAATCTATGCTCACCTCCTGGACGGCTCCGAGAACCTCGTCCTCTCTTACCTTTTGGCCGCAAAAGGTTCGCTTCTCAACTTTCTACCCTCCCCCGAATTCCTTCTCCTTCAAGCCTTTCGCCATGGCCTTATGAGAAAGCCTCGCTCAGCCTCCTTGACCCCCTGCTTTCTCTGGAGATGACGTCGACTACTCCCATCACCGCCTTCGCCATGCATGACTCGAGGACCGGCGACCGCACACCTCTGCATTATACAATGAAGGCACCTGCTCGCCATTCTCCCGTCGCCTCTGGTGTCCCGGCTTACTCGACTTCTCACTCCCGCTCAAATTCGTATACAATCTCGCATCCCCAGTCGCTGCGCTCCAAACAGGCAAAATCCTCGACCCCCTCGCATCTCCCCGAATGCCCTACTCGGTGGGCCAGAACCACCCCCCAAAGCTCTCTCCGCGCGTCGTCCCGGACGCGAGAGCTCCCAGTCCCAATTACTTTGGCCTCGTCGTCGAGTCGGGCAATGACCGGGGAGACTCTTCGTCCGGTCTCCCCAAGGACACCTGGAGCCCGTCGTCGTCGGTAAAGTCGTTCGCCGCAGCCATCCCGAAGCAGGTCCCTCTTGACGCAAACCCCGAGTTTGAGGCTTTCAGGAGGCAGGCGGACCTAAACCGGGGCAAGTCGTTTGCCCTGTCAACCAGCCACTACGCCGTCCCCTCTGTCTCATCGACCGGCGTCACTCCCGCGCGACCTCGACCGCCGCGATGGCACACCCACGGAAGCGAGACCGGCGCAGAATCTCCATTTGGTCGCGGTCTCAGCGCCGCCAATGTTCGGCCGGCGAGTCGAATGGATGTTGACCAGGAGAGTCTTCATGATTCGGCCTATGTCTCGTCCGAGTCGAAGCGCAACTCGGAATCGTCTCTTCACAACCATATTCCCACTCTTAATCTACCCCGATTCGAATCGCCGCGCCCAATGGACCCCCCGCAGCACCGTACTAGCTTAACCCGAGCAGAGGACCGCGATCCGCGGTTGTCTGTCATGGAGCACCGTGTCGACCCCCCCGATGCCCGAGGCATTCGACGGTCCGAGACAGTGCCCGCGACCCTGGAACCGGGACAGCCTCACATGATCACGGGTGCGCAGCTGCGCGATATGCTCCGGACCGTCAGGGAGGACCGGCTACTCATCCTCGATCTGCGCTCCTCGCAAAACTACGCCCATGCTAGAATCCAGGGTGCTCTCAACCTCTGCATCCCGACCACCCTCCTCAAGCGGGCCACCTTTAACATCCATAAGCTTCAGCAGACATTCCAGGCAGGAACCGACTCGAGTAAATTCTCCAGGTGGAAGGAAATGGACTATATTGTCGTCTATGATGCTCACTCATCTGACAAGCGGGATGCCGTAACTGCTCAAAACATGATCAAGAAGTTTACCAACGAGGGATTCTCAGGCGGCACTTGCATCCTCAAAGGAGGGTTCAACTCTTTCCAGCAGCATTACCCGGCCTTTGTCGACCATCAATCGGCCACTGGCTCTCCTGGCAAGCCTGGTCATGGAGGCATTGCCCCTGTCATCGGCGGAGTCATGCTTCCCACTGCCACTAACGATGTCAACCCCTTCTTCTCCAACATCCGGCAGAACATGGATCTGGCAGACGGCGTTGGTCAGCTCGACGTCTCTCGACCCACAGCCCTGGACTCGCCTTCTCTGCCGCGATGGCTCCGCGATGCGGCCTCCAAGCCCGACCACGGAAAGCAGGTCTCTGACAAGTTCCTCCACATCGAGGTCGACGAGCAGTCTCGCATGAAGGCGGCATATGCTGCTTTCAACCCCAGCAACAAGGAAAAGCGCGCACCGGTTCAGCTATGTGGCGTCGAGAAGGGTGGTAAAAATCGATACAAGGATATCCTCCCCTTTGAGCATGCCCGAGTCAGGCTTCAGGAGAAGCCTGAGGGCTCATGCGACTACATCAACGCCAGCCACCTCAGGGCGTCGCGGAGTAACAAGCGGTACATTGCCACCCAGGGCCCGCTCCCTGCTACATTTGAGGTATGTCCACCCTGAGCCTCGAGGAGAGCCTCACTAACATGTTCCAGGACTTTTGGTCTGTCATCTGGGAGCAGGATGTGCGTGTCGTCGTCATGTTGACTGCCGAGTCAGAGGGAGGCCAGCTTAAGTGCCACCCCTACTGGAAGGGCAGAGACTTTGGGCCCATCAGGCTCAAGCCGCTTTCTGAGAAAAAGGTGTCCCTTGACATTGATAAGCACAGATCCGACTCGCACGCTACCCCGTCCGCCTCAATGGGCGAGCAGGGCAGAAGACGCGCAAACACGACGACGACGCTGGAGTCCGCCTCACCGACACCGAAGCCGCTGCAGGGCCAAACAGAGACGCCGTACGTCATTGTCCGGAAGTTTGCCCTGTCGCACAACGCCCCCCCTTTGATCCGATTCGAGAGATCACGCATCTGCACTTCCCATCGTGGCCCGACTTTGGCACCCCGGCACAGCCATCTCACCTGCTGGCGCTTGTTGAGCTGGCCAATGTCATGCAGCGGTCTGCTCTCCCCATCGAGACGACATCGGTGTCCAAGTCGTCGCCCATCGAGCTGCCCATCACCTGGTACGACGAGCCAGAGCTGGATGCTCGCGCGCGGCCTATGCTGGTCCACTGCTCGGCCGGATGCGGACGCACGGGGACGTTTTGCACGGTGGACAGCGTGATCGACATGCTGAAGCGCCAGAGACAAGCCAAGATTGCGGCGGTACGGGGGCGGGACGCAGAGGGCGACGTCTCCATGGGAGAGACGGGAGAGATGTCCCCTCGATCTACTAGGAATTTCAACTTTTACACGCCGGGCCAAAGGTCTAATATGGAGAGGAGAGTGGCCCGCGGCGCCGCAGCTGTCGACACGAGCTGGCTGTACGACGACAGCGTGGACCTGATTCAGAAGACGGTGGAGGATTTCCGAGCAGAGGCTGAGCATGGTGCAGAGCCTGAGACAATACGTGCTCTGCTACGAAACGGTGCTCGAGTGGGTGACGAGGATGAATGAGCGAGGAGCGAGTGCTCCCAACGGCAGAGGAAGAAGCGGGAGCCTCCGACACTGAGGGATCGAGGCGATTGGAGGATGCATCACGATCGGACAGCGGCATCAGGAGCATAATTGCATATGGAAACGGCGGGCAAGGCAACAACCAGGCAGGATTGGGCGGGGCGGTGGTTACAGGCAGGCGTTTACTGGGTTCGGTTTGACTTGACTTGCAAATGGATGACTTGACGCGTCTTGATTCGAGATGGCGGTTGCGCCGTGCCTTTTGAGGCACGACAGAAGCGAGCGCGCGATGCTTACGAAAGGAAATACACAAAAAACAACACCACGAAGGAAGAACCTATTTGGATAACTCTTCCCCTTTTAGTGAGTGGTTTTTGGGGATTCTCTCTTGTTCTTTTTTCTGTATAGTAGAATAAAAAAAGGAGGCAAGGAGATGCAAAACTGGAAACATGGAACTTGCATGGGGGCAGTTGAAGGGGATACATGTGCTATACACACACACTACTCAGAGTAAAAGTACTGTGACTACTTGGATTATGTTGCTACATGTGCAGGTGACAAGTCACGATGCATGCTGGACTCGTAATTGGCGATGTGAAAGTCAGCCCTCGTTTGCTCCATGGCCCGAGGTTGATATAGCCGTTTGGGGTTGGTCAGCGGACACAATGCGCAAATGCGCCATCTCTACTGGGACGAGCGTCATGAGGGGGGGCACGTGTGATGACGTCGCATCGAGATGCATGAATGTTTGGGACGGGGGAGGTTGCCAAAGATAGCTAATGGGGGGGGGGGGGGGAGAGAACAAGAGGCGGGATATCCGAGTGAGGCCTGGGACGTTTCAGGAGGGGAAGAGGGAAGTTGAGATGAAGTGATTGAGGCTGATGTGATGTGATCCATCCTCCAATGCTTGCAGTCTGGGGCTTGATAATCAGAGGGGGGTGCCCGGGCTTCTGGGCGATTCCATCTCCAACCCGCCTGGGTGCTCTACTAATTCCGCTGTAAGCCGCCCTGGCAGTGCCCCCCCCCCGCCCCCCGATGTGTCAGGATCCAGCTGGGAGGCACCAGAGTTTCACAAGCATCAACAACAAAACGTCAATGCTTTGCTTGCTCTCTCCATCCTTTCACTGGAACCTTCCCTTTTCCCCCTTTCCAGACACAGTCATCAAGTAGGTAGTTGTTATAGGCAGGCAAGATTTGCTATATAGAAGAAGTTTCCACCCCCACTTGGACATGGGATGCCTTGCTTCCTTTTTCTTACTCTCTTCGCAAACAGAAAGTGGAAAGAGCGGCAAAAGCTCAAGTTGGACGCGCTTGCCTGCTGCACCCGGTGATAAGGATTTACACTTTATTGGGCACCCACCACCAATTTGATCCAGCATCTTCCATTCCAAAAAAACCTCCACTCTTCCAACTTCTTCCTCCTCCCCAAAACCTTGCCGTATCCTCGGGGCCCCAAGGCTTTTTCTTCCAACGGCTTTTTTTTTTTTTTTTTTTGTTGTGTATTCGTCGCTTTTACCTTGCGCCGCTTTACTACTATTTTATAATCTTTTCGCCTCTGACCCGGATCCCTTCGTTCTTATCCTTGGGGGCCACTGCGCAGTCCTTTCATTTCTTCCCCAGCCAGCCAAACGTTTTTGGTGGACTCGACTCGTTTAGCGGGCAGTGAGACTTTGACTTGTTTCGCTCGCTGATTCAGACACAATCCCGCCCGCCGCCGCCGCGCGAACTCACGGATCTCACTGCGCCACCCCGAAGTTGCCCTGACGAGAGACCTCGTCTCGTCTACCTTACCTACGCTTGCAGCGGCGCGCAGCCGACTTTGGGTGTTTACACTACGAGACGTGACTCCCACCCCCCGTTCCTGGGATCGCCCGCGCGCTCTCCTTCGACATTTATTATTTACATCCCCTCCATCGGAAGACTCGGATAACGACTCGATTGTTGCTGTCGCCATGTCACAACTGCCGTCAGCCGCCGATACGATGCGGCGCCCCTCACTCGACTTGACGGAGCCGTCGCGCACCATCGAAGAGACCAATGGAGCACCCTCAGACGACAACATGGATGAAGACATTGATCTCTCCATGCCCCCCGCCGAAGACGACGTTCTAGAAGAGGACCCGAGGATCTACACACCACCTCCCCGCATCGCCGCCCGATTCTACCGCCCCTCGCAGGCCCGTCGCAGAGATTCGGCTGCCTCTTCGCGCCGAAACTCGATCTCGTCCGCCCACTCGCGATGCTCCTCTATCCAGCCTTCCAGCCACCGCGGCGGCGAGCAGAGCAAATACGTGGCTCAGCACCTCCGACGTGCCTCGTTCCTCGAGGACCGCAGGGCGCGCCTCGCCGATCGAGCCGCCCATGCCGAAAAGGTCCGCCTTCGGGCGGCACTGGCCAAGGCGACCCAGCGAGATACCACCCTGTCAGAGGAGCGCGCCATCGCCGCACAGCAGGCCAGGGAGCGCAACCTGGCTGAGATCGTGGCCAACTGCGCAGAAGAGGTCAAGAAGGCGAAGCAGGTGGCCGAATTCATGAAGGAAAAGCGAGAGCAGGATATCGCCCGGATGAAGGCCCAGATCGAAGAGAGAATGGCAGAGGCCGAGAGACGGAGAGAGGAGCTGCGAACAAAGAATGCCTCCAGGCGGAGCCGGGGTCAGAGTGTTATGACCAGGAAGCCCATCGAGCCCGTTCCCGAGGCAGTTGAGGAGGAGCCCCGCAAGCTTACAGAAGAAGAGGCCGCCGCCAGCATCCAATGGTGGTGGCGCGGATGCCTCCGAAAGCGGATGATCCGCGAGTTCAACGAGCTGGGCTTGACCGTGGACGGTATTAGAGACACACATTTCGACACCGTTGTGGAGCTGCTCGCGCAAGACAGGGTGCTCGTCATCACAGCGCGATTGCTCCGGCTCTGCGGTCTCCAGGAAGGTGATTCCGGATCAGTGGGAGAGATGGCGGCAGTTCGCACATTTCTCAGCGCCTTCTTGATCCTTGGCCACCCCAATCAAGTCCTCAGCACCAAGAACGACAACGGTGACGATGAGGTCGTCGATGCATTGACCGCCCACCGGCTTCCCTCAGGAGACCTTGCCAACCCTCAACTACAAGACCTTGTTGGCAAGGCGCGAGACTTGCTCATATCCTTTGAGAACATCCTTTCTCGTTTGACATCGACGAATGCATACACCACACCCCCGACACTGCAGAATACACTGCCCGAGGCATATGCTACCTTTTA
Source organism: Fusarium virguliforme (assembly GCA_020883615.1). NCBI lineage: Eukaryota > Fungi > Ascomycota > Sordariomycetes > Hypocreales > Nectriaceae > Fusarium > Fusarium virguliforme. Next base: position 5,980,831 of record JAJHJD010000002.1, read on the forward strand.
CAACGCCTTTATCGCATGGAAGTCGCGAGACTCGAATGCTCTGATCGAGGTGATGCTCATGCAGTTCGTCGAACTTGACGCCATCTATCACACCGTCAAGGACACGACTGACGATGCAGCAACGGCGCTCTACAAGAAGAGCATCCAGGACAATCAGCTAATGCTCATTGTCCGAATCAAGAAGCTGGCAGGCCAAGAGAGGGGGAAGAAGCTCATCTTTGACGCTGTCGGAGAGGCCAGGAAAGCTCGCTCCGCCAAGAAGAAGACGGGCGACACGAAGCCCCGTGTAGCTGAGAATGCTGCAGGGGAAGCATCCGAGACTGCCAACAGCCTGGTTTCTTCGGAATCCCAGACTCTTACCCCCCCTGCCACTCCAGCCAGCAAGTCGCAGGCCAAACCCTCTGTTCCAAAGACTGGCCTTAACGGGCTCCTGCCTAACAATAGGGTTGTGGTTCATGAGCTGGCCATTAATAAGGAGTACCAGCTTTCTCCCGACGAATACAGGGAGCAGCAGGCAGAACGGGCCCAGCCCATTTACAGCCAGATGAGGAACATCATGGATGACTCGGATAACACGGCCAACTTTAGGTTCTTTGCCGTGGTGGCGAGCAACATCAGGGACAAGCTCCAGCGTCTCCTGAAGCCCGGCAACAGCATGTACAATCTCATCGGAGAGATCCTGGACCCAGATATGGCGGAGCGGCAGTTTGCCTTGGGCAACTTTTCGTACGAGAGATTCTTTTCTGCGATGGCGTCGCTTCTCCCCAAGCTGTGTGCGCCATTCCGCGACGAGGAAGTCAAGGACCTGATACAAAACAAGCTCGCGGACGGCAACATCATCGACCGCGTCGAGGCTCTTAACGGCTTCATTGACCTCATGCTCTGTGACTACATCAACTATCTAATGAAGATTGCTGCGCCCCAACTCATTGAGTCTGCCGCTCCGTACGAGGCCAAGAGGTTTGCCGAGGACGTGGAAAAGGGCCAACTGGGTCTCGCAGCGGCGGAAGCAACCTGGAGATCGGCCCGAGCCAAGGTCATGGCGGAGGTGCAGAAGAGAGACCCCGAGAGTATCAACCACCCCAAATCTCGACCTACGGCGAGCCGTTTCTACGCACAGATGCTTGTCGACATCTTTACCAAGATCTCGCCTACCCCCATCGAGGAGGTTCCAGAGATGCTTCGGCTTGACCATGGCCGGATCAGCCAGGTCTCGACCATGATCCAGCGAATCATCACTGCTGGTGCGGTGCTGCTTCAGTGCAAGAACCTGCTCAAGCGGGATGTCCGGTCTGCGTGGAAGATGGAGGCGTCCCGCATCATGGCGGTGATTGAAGCCGGCCACCCTCTGGACACTACAGTAGATGGCGTCATGGCCGCTCTGGAGTCTGGACGATCGATGCCGGCAGCGACTAAGGGCCACCTCCGAGCCCTCGTCACAAAGGTCTTGACTGCCAGCCAGGAGATGGCAGTCAGGGGAAGCGAACCCAGCGAGCCGGTGCTGCGTCTGCTGCTCACCCGCCTACGAGGCAACATCCTCACTCGCCTGGCTGCCGGGTCGGCCAGCGAGAAGGTCAAGGCGACCAACACCGCCGGCGAGAAGCTTGCGAGTCTTGGACTGTCCGAGTTTGTGGAGCGAGTGAGGGAGATTTCGGGTCTCCTGGAGAAGGTGGGCGCTGTCGACAGGGCAGCCCACGGACCGTGGTGGGATGCAGTTGCGACAAAGGTTGAGCAAGAAGAGATGTCAACTTGAGGGAAAGACGATGCGTGACGAGCAATATAGATGCACGAATGTTGGGAGGCTATGGTTGTTTTGAGGCTGGGATCTTGTGTTTTTACTGGGAAGCGTTGCCGGGTTCTTTTTCTCCCTCTTTTTGCTGTCTTGTTTTCGTTTGCAAGGCGTCTGGAACGGGCAAGCCGACATGGCTCTGGGATGGGTTTTGGGACTGAGAGGTATTTGAGCATCATAGACGTAGCGGCCTTTTCTCGTTAAGAGGCATGCGTTTGATGGGCTGGGTTCATTTCGGGAGCATCCATATGCAATGGGTAGCCTTGGTTTTGTGTTTTGGGATAGCGATAGAATAAGAATGTCAGCTGCCATCCATACCAACTTGATGTCATGATGTGCAGGTGATTAAAGTGAAGCTATTTCGAATGGGGGAGAGAGGCTGGACTAAACCTTTGGCAACCCAGATGAATATTAGGCTGGACTATGAGGAACCTTCACAACCATTCATTACACGGTGGCTCATGTGAGCTATCAAATAGATTATCCATCAACTCAACACGCAAAAATAGAAACATAGGATCCGTCAAAATCGGCAAAAGGAAAGGGTCTGGCCGGGGATTGAACCCGGGACCTCTCGCAAGCTATGCTGTAGGGTTTGCCCTAAGCGAGAATCATACCACTAGACCACCAGACCAGGCAGCGAGTTGCTGTGTGTTTGATGGAGGAAGACGCCCCAAGATTACTTTATCAAGATGGAGCGCCTTCATCGCTCCCAGCACCCCCCTATTTCATGACCCTATCAACGCCACCCAAACTGGATACATTGACTCCAAGTTTCAAGAGCCATTTAGGTCAAATCCATCATGTCCACCAAGCTCATGTACCTATAGAACGAAACAGAAGATGTGTTTATCAGAAGCTAGTAGTACCTATTGGTTCTCAGCTTTTCAGCCGGGAACGTCGTGGATGTCCAAGTATACCATAAGAGCTTGAATGCTCAAGTTCTGGGGGATAACCAGCCAGGAGGTGAGTCATCTGTGCGGGCAATTCCCGTGGCATGTCGAAGATTGCGAGGGGCGGGACTCGGTGTTCGTACAACTGATCTAGGTTTGCCGGATCCTTGGTACAGCCGTCTCATGGCTGGTTGGTGACGTTCGGGGGTATCTCCCGGTTTGGTGGACCTAATGTCGATTGGTGTACCCTTGATCTGAATTGACCGTTCAGACTTAGGTACTCGCCCTACTGCTGGCATTCTAAGGATTTGGTGAACTATCCAGGGCTTATTTTAATGCCTAATGATACTTTTCGTGGGTTAATGAAGAGGTTGATCATAAATCCGTACCTAATGGCAGTTCTCGCGCAAACAAGAGCGTATGGACTCGTAGCGGACAGGTGCCCAAGACGCCTCGAGCTACCCGCTTCGTCGTCGACTCTGAGGAGGCGGGTCGTTTCTGACCCTACCTTGCTCAGTAAATCCTGTGCGATGTTGCGTCGAGTGGAAGAGGAGGTAATAGACCGCGTGAAGCCAGTCTTGGTTCCTCGTTGCTTCAGGTAATCGGTGAGTGAACCCGCCAGCATCGCCTCGCCTGTTCGTGGGCGCTGAGCTGGTTTTCGCGTCCCTCGAAGCGCTCGTCGAGGGTGTTGATCCCCAGGACCCCTCGGCGCAAGGCGATGGTGAGAATCCGATGAGGTGCCGACAAATCCAAGGTCCACTAGACTGTGGAGGGATCTTCAGTATACTATGTTGGATCATATATACCGATCGAGGTGCAAGAGTCTCGCTCACATTTTCAGCGCCTTGTTGCTAACGCCCTTGGTGTTCCTCTTGATATCCAGGCCGCCATCACGAGGAATGGCAGACGACGGCCACCTTTCCATGCCAAGTGACACTCTGCGAGCTCAATGCAGGGCGTCTCTCTCATGTCGACGTCCATCATCATCAGCATCTCCTAAGCTGAGTCGACATCAGGCTGCGAATATCGACTTCTTTTTGCAGCAGGCGCATGATCTCGGTCATCTTGCCGTGAATCCAGCTGCTCGGCGGTGGCTCGATTTGCCTCTCTCGATGCCTACGTCCGACCCAGAATTCTATGCTGCGTCGATAGTGAACGAGAACGCGGTAGCTAATGCAGTTATCCATCCTCGTCCGGCCGAGGGATGTATTTCTTTAGGGCATATATAAGGAGATGTTAATTGCTGAAACGGTTCTCGGTCATGAGTTGGCGAGGGAAAACAGAACTCGTCGATATTATCACTCTCTGAGGGCCGATGGATTATCCAGGATCTATAGGGCTCGAGGTGTGAGTCTTGGAGAAGCGGTGTTCTGAGGGATAGATGTCGAGACCCATGCGCAAGGTCGTCGAACGAACTCTTCAATAGCTCAGAGCCCTCCGCGTCTCGGTCGACCCCCTCAACGCGATGGAGAAAGTCCTTGAATCTCACGTTTTCGTCCGATATTCGGTGCTATTATATATCGTAGTCTCGCCCTCAAAAAGAGGTGGTGGGAAAGTAGAAAGGAGGGCAGATGAGGTGGTGCATAAGGAAGGGTGTTTTGATGAGACTTGAAGATCTGGGAGCAAGGTGAAAGAAGAGAGTGGAAGAATGTAAACAGGAGGAGTGATTTTTGTTGATCTGTGTTGTGCGCGAGGGGTTCCATTAGGGTCGCCAGCTGCCTGCCACTGCGCAAACCGCAGCCTTTGTGACCATCGCCAAACGCCTCGGCTAAGCTCTAGAGGTGCGTGTTTGTTTGATATATCTGCCTTGTCCTCGTTTGATATGCAATTTCTGGCATCTTGCACCGTAAGAAATCCTGTATGGTCGCTTCACTCCTCCTCCTTATCATTGAGTTCACGATCCTCTTTATGACACTGATTAACTGCTGATTTCATGATTTAAATTACCCGAGGCCTTTCCTTTCATCTTTATGACACTGATTGACTGTTAATTTCAATTACCCGAGGACTTTCCTCAAATCCTCGGCTCGCTAGGAGCCGAGTCAAAGACTCTTCATTCATCCTCCCTTATTCTCAAGGCACCAGTTCTCTTCACAAGGCGCCGACTCCCGCAAACGCGATGGAGTTCCCCGACATAAAAAGCAGTGAATTCTCGCAGGATCCTGTCGACCAAGCTGCTCTAGTAAGCATCAGGAACAGCTGGCGTCGTCACTCTGCCGGTTGGTGCGACGAGGTTAAGTTCACCATCCTCGACAACCTGAAGCACGTCCGCTGGAGTAAGAGCAACACCTCTCAGCCAAGCAACCACAAAATCTGGAAGAGCAGAGGTTGGAACTTTGGCACCTGGGTTCTGATGGTAGGAATCTACAACGGCCGAGAGAAGCTGGGCAAAATGCAGAACCAGCTGGGTTGCCTCTACCCGGGCCTCGACTTCAGCTCGATGCAAGGCCCTCCTCCCGCCAGTCATTCTTCGGAACCCGCTTCCCAATCTTACCAGGTAAGCCAGCTCCGAGCTATCAAACAAGCCATGTTAAATAAACCAACTCCTCACTCAAGGTCACACCTAAGAAGCGCAGTTCCACGAGCGACAGCGAACCTCCTGAGCAAGCTTCTTCTCCTATGCCCAAGAGGGGCAAGCCTGATCATGGAGACCGAGCTCCCAGCAGCTTCAGCTACATCACGGGGGCAGAAGATGATGCTAGCCAGATCCTCAATCATCATACCAGCACCCAAGCTAGAGGTGAGACTGCTCTCGCCCAACTCCTTCGCCCCTTTTCTTCGCCAGCCAGCCATGACCCCCAAGAATTCGATGGCACCGCCGATAGGAATGCGTATGCTCGTGAGCAACCATTCATGACACACGCCCCTTCTATTGGCAGCAAGGAACGATCGCAGTATACCGGGCGCCCCGAAAGACATACCAGCGCCAACCATCAAACGACCCATACCGAGACACACCCTCGGTCTGCCCACTCTCAACCTTCCTGCGTCCGCCCTGTTCCCAAAGCAGGAACAGCAAACTATCCCGACTACTTGCCGTCGAGCCAGCCGCAGGCTAATCATCCAAGCCGTGCAGACGCTCACGCAGACTTGCCATCCAGTCTTACCCCTGATGACCCCATGCATCAACTCTCGACCGGACAGCCTTCAGCAGCCTTTAACAGCGCGGAGCAAACACACACAAGTACTCGCACCCATGTCGAGACTTCGGCTCTTACTCGAATCCGAAGCACCTTCTTCGACAAGCTCCGCACCATGGAGCAGAAGCACTCAGACGAGATTCGGGCGCTGAAGTACGATCAAGCGACCAAGCTCCAGCAATTTCAGAACGACCACACGATCAAGCTCCAGCAGCTCCAGAACACGACCGATGATGACCGCGCCAATGCAGCCAAGAGTACTCAACGCTCGCTTGATGCTCTGGAGGCCAGGCTCGCAGCCTTGGAGGACAAGCTCCAGTATGGAGCTTGATGGTAAGGAAAAGAAACCCATTGCTAGCGAACAAAAGCTTTGCTAATTAATATCCTCCTTTAGACGATTTCCTGCCTTGGTTGAAGGAAGTTTTTTCAATTTTTTCAATTTGTTTTTGGTAGACACGGGTTGGCTCAACATGGGATCAAGGAATTGGGATGGATTTATCATCACAGGGGATGCGGATGATGTTTTTCCAGCACAAGGCATACAGCAGGTTTTTAGCTCAGGCAGGGGCGTATGGGAGATATTGCTGAGAAGCCTTGTGGTAGATATATTCTGAGCTCAAGATCCCTTCATATCGTATGTGCCTAGACTCACGCGCCGCCTTTGTTGGCAGCCAGATCAGATACTGATTAAGTATGACTTGGCCATGATAGATGGTACAAGGTTATCATAACTCACTTCAGAGATAAACCCTACCTATCCATGTAGGTTTTTAGGAGGTGAGTAGATACCTAGGTACCTACTTAAGAGAGGAGCAGATATGATCATGCCTAGTACCTGCCTATTGGGCTGCTTGAATTGGGCGGCGGTCGTACCTGCCTCTATCGGTATGCAGATCCAGGCAGGGAAGGGACGACGGTTTTCGTCCGTACAGACCACTCCTGCCCGATCCTTTGCATGGGCATCTTTGATCTACAGCCTGAGCTTCCAACACAACATCTACAACCACCCGAACCTGTCTACGAAGGACATGATGCCAATTCATCACCGATTCAGAAATGCCGCGTGCTCTCCAGGTCAGTTCTCCGACGACATCCATTATTTCCATCAAACGCCGCCATCCGACATCCTACACGATGCTCTCTCTGTCAGCACGTTGATCCTCGTGTGGTGAGCCGTCGGTATCTATCGTTTAAGTTGCTCTCTCTATCTCTCCCTGTTCGGCTCGATGCTCTACTAACTTGTCACCTTTCGATTCGGCAGGTTCCATATGCCCAGCCGGCACTAAACGACTCGCCAAACGAAAACGATCGATCCGCCAGCACACCAGCGCCGGCCTTGACCGATCCCCCACGTCTACCTTTGGACTTGACCTGCATGCATGGCCACGACGCGAGGGATAATCACCAGCGTATACATAAGGGCTGTCAGCATCCCGGCTTCCATCGAATCCTCACTACAACGGTTGTCCACAACCGCCATCTTCCGTAGTATAGTGGTCAGTATGCAAGCTTGTCACGCTTGAGACCCGGGTTCAATTCCCGGCGGGAGAGTCGCCCCACGAGCAGCTCGTGGATCCATATTTTTTGATGTTTTCGACATTTTTGCGTCGTGCTGTGGTGTCGACAAGCCGTGGCGCCGGTGACAAGGTTGCATCAGGAAATCCCGGCTTATCGTTGCAGTTGGCACATAGTTACCAGCGGTACGGGTCCTTTTTGCCAGTCAAAACTCCTAAACCGGACGGTGATGACGACGCTCTTTTTTGCTGGGCAATCTGGGCTGGATGGGGCTACCGATGGGGATGCCGGTTTGCCGTTTCTCGGCCGAACCTTGGGCGGGAGTGCCATGCCAAACTCTGTCTGTTATGCATCAGCTCAACCGTAAAGCTGCAGGAGGTGATCTCATCAGCCGGCGATTTCGTATCTCTGCCAACCTCGAGACGCCTTGTCAAAGTCCAAGACTTGCCCAAGACTTGCCCAAGACTTGCCCAAGACTTGCTCATTTCATGACACTGGGGTAGCCCACCGCGATGATGATCAACCGTCAACACCAAGCCATTCAGCACACGACTGCCTCCTAGGAAGGGCCTAGCGCCGACGGACTGCGCCACTGCTGGAGGGGTCTGATGCTTGGCATGGCCGGGGTGTACGTCTCCCGAGTCGCCTGTCTCCCGTGCGGTCGACTGCGGTGAGCATTGGCGCTGCGCATAATGAAACGGCCAAGACGAAAAGGAAAAAAGAGGGCGCCAGAGCCTGCGTCGTCGGAATGTCCACGTACGCCAGGAAGAGTCGGGGCACGCACAGATCGGATGCTCGGGAGCTGACGCGGACATTGAGTGCTGACATGAGGGCACTAGAGAGAAGCGCCGGAAAGGGCAACAACGCCAGGCGTTTGGTGGCTCACAACGAACCAAGAATTATATCCCATCGAGTTTGCTACTCGAGAGATAAGAATCGTGACACAAAGAGGTCCTTTTTGGATTGATTGATTGTACATTGTCTCACGGCAACGCCTTCCGGGTTACACTTGTACTCGATACCGTCTCACAAAACAATCCGTGCTGGGCAAAGAGGCGCGTGCCCGCCCTGGATGATCCCTGGCTTGCCCTGCCATTGTCCGGCGCCCGCCCACCTCCCGAACCCTTATTTCCCCCTGTCAGTCGCAGCAGGCGCAAGGCGTTCCTTCCTTCAGTGTCCACTGCTTCCGTCATTCATCTTGACGTTGAGAGACGCCTGTTCCTCTTCTTCCTCCACCTCCGCATTTGACCCTCACATAAAGAGTCCACGGGCGGGACTCGCATCCTTTTATCCCTCCTAGCGATTCCTTGCGTCAAAGCATTGTTATACCCGTCCCTTTTTCACTGCGATTTTGCGACGCATCGACTTGAATCACCAACCTCGACCTTGAATCCTCCCCTCCATACCTATCACGAGATCTTCGCTTCCTCGATTCCCCTCAATCCGACTCGAATACTTTCGCCATAATCTTCCCCCCTCTCGCGCCTCGGTCGCGCAATCAGAAACCATGCGCTCCGTCAAGTCATTACTCCTCTGGGGCCTCGCCTCGATCTCTACACCCGCCGCCCTCGCGATGCCTTCAAAGCGGGACCCGGGTCTCTCAGACAGCGACCCCAATGTCAAGCGCGAAAAGGAAAAGACACCAAAGTACTTCAGGGAAGCCGGTGGGAATCTCGAGCTTGGCCATTACGACCGCCGCTACTTCGTGGACAAAGTCCCCTACGAAGAGCACCGTTTCGTCCTCCGCGACCTCATTCGAAGCTACCTCTCCACAATGAACAGCTATGGTGCCGAGACCTGGATTGCCCACGGGACCCTCCTGGGCTGGTGGTGGAACGGCCAGATCATGCCCTGGGACTACGACCTCGACGTGCAGGTCGCAAACCACACCCTGCAGTGGATTGGTGACACACTCAATCGCACCGAACACGTCTGGAACTACACGGATACCACCACGGGAAGCCTCATCTCCAAGAAGTACCTGCTCGACATCAACCCCCACCACGTCGAGATTGACCGCGGCGACGGAAGGAACATCATCGACGGCCGCTGGATCGACATGCAGAACGGCATGTTTATCGACATTACCGGCCTGCGGGAGCGCGAAGTCGAGCGCCCCGGTGTATGGAGCTGCAAGAATAAGCATCGCTACAACAGCCAGGACCTCTGGCCCATGCGGATTTCCGAGTTTGAGGGTGTCAAGGCCCGTGTGCCCTTCAACTTTAACAAGATTCTCATTGACGAGTACGACACAAAGAGCTTGGTCACTGAAAACTGGTCAGGGTACGTTATTCCCATTGTACATGTCAAGGACGCCCCAATGCAGCCCGGTTGATCTTTCTGCACATCATGCATATTGCATTTGCTAACGTTTTTACAGCCACCGCTGGGACCATGACACCAAGATTTGGGTTCAAGAGACCGACGAGGAGGCCGAGCAGCGCAAGCTCGAAGCTCTGGAGCGTCACAATGCCGAGCTTGCTGCTGAGGCGGCAGAGACTCAGTCCGCAACATAACTCTATCAAACGCATTCCTGAATACCCTGGTACCTAATGAATTGCCATCTCTCATCAACTCATACCCCTTCTCATCCTCTTGCTTTATTGCTGCATATTGGCGTTGGTCTAGGAATGGCGTTGGAGGACGAACCATCATATCGTGCTTGCCGTGGCGGCAGACGTTGGCGTTGGGTCTCTTGATCCCGTGTTTGCATTGTTGGATATCTTGGCCGAGTCTGCACGATAGCCTCATCAAAAGGAGCAATCATGTTCTTGATATCATGAACGGACATCGGGTTGTATGTTTGTGTACACTCAGCGGATCAATGTACGATAGTTGTCTTGAATCATGTAATGACAAACAGCCCCATTGAATGTTTCAACAAAAATACCGTGATCCTGGGGTACATCAAGCAACCCATCATGACTCCTCGCTCCAGCTTTTCCACCGCACTCTATCCTGTCGCTCCGTCTCCCGCCATCCCCCAAACCTAGCTCCGGCTCCGAGATCGACCAGCGGCGCCATGCTCGGCCGACCATGGGCGCACTGGAAAGGAAAGACGCAGCGCGAGAGGCGCCAGATGAGCTGTTCACACTCTTCAACGCTGAGGACGTCGTTGAACATGATGGCACCTATATCAGAATGTCAGCATAAATTAGGGATTATCGGGAGGTCGCATACTTCTGCAGGCCCTGGAGTGCAGCATCTCCAGGATGCCTCTCGGGCAACCGTGAAAACGCGACACCCAGTGCTTGTCACGGCCCGAGTCTGGTGGCTGTGAGAGGCCAATCCCACCATCGACACTACGCCATATCTCCGTGCGAAGCAGTTCAATCAAGAGACGGGGTTCGAGGCGACAACGCTCCAAGATGCTTGGTGGAAGAGCCGTGACGACAACCGTCCTCGGCCGCGAAGGGGATCTTGGAGTGGGGGTTTGGTACGTGATTCCCCAAGCAGCAAAGCGGTCGCGGTGCTGGTCCAGGAGAGAATGTTCCTCCAGCGGCACTTCGAAAATGATTGGTCGCTCGAGAGGTTCAGTAGCGGGCAGGAACTGATGTGTCGATTCATCTTGAACAAAATAGTCTGCCATGAGGTCCTCGAGACGACATCGCTCGTCAACGGCATGTTGGTCAAGCATGACGAGAGCAGAGCTTTGTTTGCCAGACGCGGGATCCTTGGAGTCTGTATCCTTCAACGGCAGTTTGACAAGTATAAACTTGCGGTCGATCTGTGATATCACTGTCGCTTCGGCGAGGGCTCGACGTGAGATTCGGCTGGTGAGGCTCATGGACCCGGCGTCGAATATGATGTTTCCAGGGCCACAGCCATGAGAATGCCCGGGAGCTGGGGGCAGGTCTGCATTGTCGACGGATGGGATAAAGGACTGGACGGTTTCAAACACGGGGTTCTCCCACGAGTCGATGACTTCTTGCAGCCACCTGCTTCTTTTCCTGAGCTGAGTAGCTGATTTCCCCGTATCTCCATCTGCACGGGGCTCAGCAGAGTGAGACCCAGTTTGTGTATCCACGTTTGGCGCTGCTGTAGAAGGTGAAACCTCCTCAGGTTCAGGCGAGGGTTCATCGAAAGGTTTGCGCAGCAGTTTTCCACCTTCGCCGATGAGTCGGCGGGCAGGAGTCTGGTCTCGCACCTTTGCTTGAACGTCATTTGCCTTTGCATTGGCACTTAGAGACGAGCCCGTCCCAACCTTGACACGATGCCACCCGTGGAATGGGCTTTCTGACCTGGCGATAGGGGTTACGGAACCGGCCCTTGAACTACCCGAGGACGAGGTCGCCTGCTTCTTAGACGGCTTCCTCGATTTACTGAGTGTTCTTGACGTGGAAAGGAGGGACTCGTCAGGGGAAAGCCGGACTTTTCGGGGTCGGAAGTGGTGCTTCTTGAGGAAGCCATAGCAGGTAGCCTTTAAAAGACCCAGGATCGCTGACAACGTCTGTCCTTGACTCTCGAGGCGATCAGGGCCATCTGCGTCATCGAAATCTGGAACCGTAATCTTCAAGTAAAACATGGGCCACCTCTCGATGGCCTTTCGGGTTCGCAGATCTCTGCTGGAGAAACCCTCAAGTTTTGGCGAGTCCCCGCCCATGTTCTCATCGCCATCAATGACACCAAAGCTGGAGTTGCTAAAGACCCTGTTGATTTCTTCATAAAGAACATCCGTGCCAAACTCATTCAGGATTGGGTGGATTCCCAGACTGATGAATTGAGACCGGCGTGTCGCAACGGGGTTCGTACAGATGCAGCCCTTAACCGAGACTGGTCCGCACGACGCTGAAATGGGGACCCAACTGTCGACATCGCTCGAGTCGGCAAGAGAGGCTTGCATAAGCAGCCGTGAAGTTTTGTACACCGTATCTGTCCTGTCTGATGGGCGGAATCGAAGCTCACGCTGTGCGGCTGGATTCTTGATCGACACGTGGACACCTGATGGCCAGGCCAGCAACATGGCCAAGACTTGTCGAACAAGCTTTGACCATTCCTTGTCGAGAGCAGGCCTCTCGGTCAGTGAAGCTCTCTGCTTGACTCTAACGGGCATGGACCCAAAGAGGTCTCGGACTGCAACACGGGTTCCATGGTCAAAGCTGACAAGCCTCAACTCCGGGGGCGACGGAAGATGCCTGGCCAGGACCTTGGAGTTGTGAATGGTGATGGAGTTGTGCGAGATGCGGCTCTGATGGTGAGAAGTGATGGACAGCAAGGACAGCGTGGCCAAGGATGCCAGGAAATTGCCGTGTTTTCCATGGAGAGAAGACCGCGAAGGGAACTTGGAGGTGTCTACCACAGGTTAGCATTGGTTCACTAGGGAGATTTAAACGGTATCGCTCACGGTGGAGCTTCCCTAGTCCCCCCGCATCTTTAAACTCATCAGGAGGTATCCCCGAGCCGTCGTCTTCAACAGTGCAACTCCCCCGGCCATAGTCGATCGAGATGTTGACCCTGAAGGCGCCCGCGTCCAGCGAGTTGGCGAGGAGGCCACAGGCAACCCCATTCAGGGAGGTGATGTTGACCGATGACTTGATCTTGTCGACGACATCCTGAGGAAGTTGTCGGATGGTCATACTCTACGAGTATCATTCTCCTCTTGATGGGGGTTCGTTGTTGACGATGACGTCGAGGCGAGAGGTGGATGCTGGAGGTGAAGCTGGGGGTGCCTGGTCTCGGTCTTGGCCTGATTAAGGCACAATTCAGGGTCCCACGTGGTGAAGTAGCGCCAAGAGCGATGCGTCTTAGCGCTCAGCTGGGGATTGGAGGAGGCCCTCACAGGCAATTAATGGGGGAAGCCACAGCAACATCCATTTAATATCCCTTGAGAGAAAGGATAAAGAGATCAGATGGAGCAATCTCCACGTCATTTGCCTGTTTCAGCGCACGAGCTTCCAAAATAGAATAAATGGTGTGGCTTGTGACGAAACGAACCCCTTTGCCTCTGTGTCACGTGATCTCTCCTCCCTCCGTCCCGCCATCATGCTTCGCCGCATCCAGCCGTCCATCCTCCCACGTCCATGCCCATGCTGCTCCAACTGCGCCTGCGTTGCTACCTAGACGACGTCCTCTGCCAACCTCCTTTCTTAGGTCTTTCCCCTCTTTCATCCGTCTTTCATCACGGATTGTGTCACTAGTCACCCTCCTCTTCCCTTTCGATTCTCTTCTCTTCCTCCTCTTGTCATTGTCTCCCCACCTCAGTCCGCTGCCCAACACCGCTGCCCAGCCTTTGATTTCAACATTTCGGATTCGCCGAACCGTTTCTCAACCCCATGGCGACGACCGACGCGATATCTCAGGAGCATGGTAAGTGTCTTGTACAGACCCGCTGGGTGTCGGTTCATCTCCTTGATCCGTATCGCCACAGTGACTTTCCATCAGCAAGTCTAACCTCCCCAAGACCGTCAAGGTCAGCGTAGGAGACCCTTTACGACATGGGTGAAGAAGCTCACCAACTTCAAATCCGACGGCGAGCGCCACAAACGCCATAAGAAGCGCACCCACAAGAAGAACAACCCGTACCCCGAGTCCGGCCATGTTGGCAATGACGTCCCCGACGGGACGAGCGCCTGCACCTTCACCACTACCCAAACCGGCACGAGCAACACCAGCGTGAACGCATCGATCCGGGCATCCAGGGAGAACCAGGCCCCGCCAACGGTGGGGAGGAGGAGTCTGGCAGGCACCGTGTTGACGGATCATGAAGCGTCGCGTTCCATCACGGCGCCCAGCCACGGCGCAAGCTCCTTGGCTGGGACGAGCCGTACCGTCGGCGGAGGGGTTGAATCCAGGAGAGGAGGAGACAGCACCTTTTCGAGCCCAGCGCCGTCAGTACGATCCCTGACCACAACTTTGACCACGATTCAATCGATGGCGCCCAACGGCGTTGGGCAAGGTCATCACAACGGCAACGCCCAAAACCAGAGCACCAACCAGTCAATCCAGTTCAGCCAGCCCTTCCCCACGACAGCGCCAGCATCCGCCATCCCAGCCCATCTGGCCCCAAGTGGTAACCCAACCACGTACACCTCGGCTACTGCCAACAATCTCTTGACGGATAATGCATCCATCCTTACACTGGCGTCATCCAGCAAGCGACGTCGTCGGCGGTCTCTGGATACGGATGCCTCTGTGCGGGCTCTTGCTCCTTCCTCCCTCTGGGGTGGAAGCCGTGAAAGTCTTCCTCTCAGCGTTTTGAGCGCAAACATTGACGCGACGGGCATGCCCCCAACTCCTGGGCTTCATGGTGGACCACGCCTGGGTACTGAACGCACCAGCATTTACTCGGCCACGGGTGTTGGGCCAGCAATTTCCAGCGACCGTAACAGTTTCTACGCCAAGCAAAGAGACGATGCCAGCGTGAGGAGCGGCTTGCTGGGACATGGACGAGCCGACAGCGTGAGCGGGAGCATCGGCGGCCTGAGCAGCCCTCTAATTACCCCACGGGAGGTGCTTGGCGAGAAGAATGAGAAGGAGGAAAAGGACAATACCCCCACGACTCCAGCTACTAAGGAGGAGTAATTGTTTTACCGTGCTTTATAAATGATTGATGCTTTGCTTGTCTTGGGTCGGCTTGGGTTCGGTTGGGGATCTGGGCGAGACGGAGCGTTTCTGGTTGTTTTGGTTGCGGATAGAGTTTTGGTCCAGCACTTACTTATAGGCAGTCAGGGCATCGAGCCCCTATAATACACCATCTATGATACCCTGAGAATGCTTATTATATTATTCTGTTGGTCCATCTCGGTGCTGGCAGTTGATTTACCTGCCTCGGCATGGATCGTTGATACCGTAAGGGGTAACTTGTTGCAGTTGACATACCGATTCTACCTACACCATATGCTCCATACCAATCAAAAGTGACTCTTCTCTCTAATATCCTTTCTGTTCCTTCAAAATCACTCTTTCAGCAACAAACCCTGTGTTGAGTTCATCTGAGCCCCTGGTGCCCTGTGGAGCTGCAGCCACTGTGGCGCTAGGCAAGCTCCAGCTCCCCAGACCCAGGTCCCACCATCGTCATCGCGCGGCCGCGAAGCATTCTCCCCAACCCAAGACGCTCCCCAATGCATCAAGATGGCCATCTCGGTAAGGAAGCCTCTGTCGCGCGCTCATTCTCTGCCCTGCATTGGAGCGCTTTCCCTTTTGGTCTACTAACACCGCGCCACAGTGGAAGTCGTTTGACTTCTTCGATGTCACCCAGATCAACCTCGCCGACGATGAAACCCGACAGCTCTTCGAGGGCAACGAGATCGCGAGCGTCTGCGCAGGCTCCGACAGCCTCTTTATCGGGGCGTTTGACGGATACGTGAGCATCATTGGCAAGGCATGGAAGGTCATTCGGCGCTTCCAGGCCTACGAGGCGGGGAGCATCACGCATATGCGCCAGGTCGAGGGGACCAGTCTGTTGTTGACGGTTGCGGTGAGTCCGGATGCGCTGGGCCAAGCAGGCGATAGGGAGAGATGCTGATGATATCGAAGGAGGACATGAGCAGCGAACCCGTGTTGAAGGTGTGGGCGCTTGACAAGCTGGTCAAGAAGACGAACATGCCGACATGCTTGAGCACCGTGTCCATCAACAACAACCGCCGACAATTTCCTGTACGATCTCCCATATAGTTTATATTCTTGTCAAACCGCTAATTCCCGCAGATCTCGGCATTCGCGGCGACAGACGACCTCACCCAGATCGCCGTAGGCTTCACCAACGGTTCCGTCACAGTCATCCGAGGCGAACTCATCCACGATCTCGGAACGAAGCAGCGCATAGTCTTTGAGTCCGAAGAGCCAGTCACCGGCGTGCAGCTCGCAACTGACACGAAACTAAAACTGACGACACTGTTCGTATCGACGACCTCGAGGATACTGAAGCTGGGCCTGTCCAAGAAGGGCCAGGGACTTCCCCGAAGACCGTGGAGGATACCGGATGCGCCGTGGGATGCATGACACAAGATCCGAATACAGACGGCGTTGTTGTTGCGCGGGACGATGCCATATACAGCTACACATTGGAAGGCCGCGGGCCACCCAGGGCGTACGAGTCGCCAAAGAGCAAGATCGACATCTACCACGAGTACGTGGCGCTTGCTTGTCCGCCAGCAAGCCTCGCAGGAAAAGACTCCGAGGCCATGAGACGTCGCTTTGGAAGCAGCACGGCTAATTCCCTCTTCAATGCGTCGTCTTTTGTGCTGTTGGATATGGACCTCCGAGTTATTGGCCACACTGAGACGTTGATGTCGCCAGTGGGATTCTTTGTCGATATCTGGGGAGATTTTTACACCATTACTCAAGATGGCAAGGTAGGTCATTCGAAAGATTGTTACGAAGCTCAACTCTGACTGTCGTAGATCTACCGATACCACGAAAAGAGCCTGCAGCAAAGACTGGAGATGCTATACCAGAGAAACATGTTTCCCCTGGCCATCGAGCTGGCGCAAAAGTCTGGCATGGATGCTGAGCAACAAAGCCTCATCTACCGCCGCTTTGGCGATCACCTATACCAAAAAGCCGACTATGACGGTGCCATGGTTCAGTACATTCGGGCAATTGACACGACTGAGCCGTCACAGGTCATTCGCAAGGTAAGTACGTTTGATTCTAATACGATATGACCTAACACGCCCAGTTCCTCGACACACAACGCATTCACAACCTCATCCAGTATCTGGAGCAACTACACGAGCACAGAAAGGCCACGGCTGACCACACCACCCTCCTCCTGAACTGCTATGCCAAGCTCAAGGATATCAACAAGCTGGAAAAGTTCATCAAGTCCCCGGGCGGCCTCAAGTTTGATCTCGATACTGCAATTGCCATGTGCCGGCAGGGCGGTTACTATGAGCAGGCGGCGTATCTTGCCAAGCAACACGGCGAGACCGATCTCGTAGTCGATATCCTGATAGAGGACTCCAAGAATTACTCGGAAGCGCTTGACTTTATCTCGCGATCCAGATATAGTATCTACAGCAACAGGACCAGCTGCTAACGTGATCAGGCCTATCCTTGTCTTCAAAAGTACGCCCGAGTGCTCATTGAGAATTGCCCTCAGGAGGCCACCAAGCTCTTTGTGGATTATTACACAGGCAACTACCGGCCCAGGCGCACAGTAGTGGTGCAGAACGAGACGGATACGCCTGCGAGCGGAGGCTTTGCGGCCGGAGCCGCCAGCGCAGTTCAGAACCTGTCCAGCCTTCTTCCCTTGCCATACATGAACACTTCGACAATTGCATCTCCAGGGACACCTGGAAACACAAAGGCTGTCGTAAGCGACAGCAACCTCGTCGTTGAGAATGACGACACTCCTGCGCCGAAGTATACCCTCCTCCTCCACGAACCGCCTTTTCGTCCTTTATCGACCACCCCGATGAATTCATCCTCTTCCTTGAGGTGTGCTTGGAGGAGGAAGACCTCAAGTCGAGCGATCGGACAGACCTGTATACGACCCTTTTCGAGATGTATCTGTACAAGGCAGGCGAGAAGAAGGGCCAGCATCACAAGGAGGAGTGGGAGGCAAAGGCCAAGAAGCTTATCGAGGGTGAGCACGTGCCCATGGAGAGCTCAAACGTTTTGCTGCTCTCGCATCTTGCGGATTTCCGGGATGGCACAGTGCTTGTCAAGGAGCAGGCGGGTCTTCTCTTTGACATCTTTAGGTCTTACACGTCGGCTAAGGATACTCGAGGGGCCATCAAGGCTCTGCGGAAGTATGGGCCTGAAGAGCCGCAGCTCTACCCAGCTGCGCTGGCATATCTTACCTCAGACCCGCGGGTGTTGGAGGAGGCCGGGCCGGATGAGCTGTCTCATATCCTGACCAAGATTGACAAGGACAGACTGATGGCGCCTCTACAGGTGATCCAGACGCTGGTGGGACAATCCTCGGGCGGTGGCGTGGCTACCATGGGCATGATCAAGCCCTACCTTCACGAGACAATCACGAGGGAGCGCAAGGAGATCGCCTCTAACCGGCACCGAATCAATACTCTTCGGGGAGACACGGAGAAGCGGCGCGACGAGCTCGCCGACCTCGGATCCAAGCCAGCCGTGTTCCAGGCGACGTGGTGCTCCGACTGCAGCCAGAGGCTGGACCTCCCCGCGGTGCACTTTCTCTGCAAGCACAGCTTCCACCAGCGGTGCGTGCGGAGCAGCGGCAAGGACGGCGAGGCCGAGTGCCCCAAGTGCGCGGCGAGAACGACATGATCCGCAAGATGCGCGAGGGCCAGCGGGAGAGGGCCAACAAGCACGAGCTGTTCAAGGGGGATCTGGAGAATAGCGACGACCGGTTCAGCACCGTGGCCGAGTGGTTCTCGAGGGGCGTGATGGATGGGCAGAGTGCCGAGTGATTGTGTCGACAGGTGCGAGATTGTTGGTGTCTAGAGGAGTTTTGGGTTCTCTTGTCTCGCGACTTGAATTCTTTTTTATATGGGACTTGAGAAAGAATTGTGCCGCTATGTATAGGCATTGGGAGGACGTGATAATATGAATAAGCGGTTATAGTGGTTGCAGATTCAATGGTGGTTTACCCCACGTCTGGCTCTCCATCTTTGAACCTCTACAACATCATGAGCACACCTACAGACTCATCGCAGACAGCCATGTCCCCCTCATCACCACCTTTTCCCGGGCCCTCACATCCTTCCAGGCCTCCCCGGACGCCCTCCGCATCCTGTGCACCCTGCCCCACATCTCCAGCACCCCCGCGCCGCGCCGGCCAACCCGCCCGGTCCGGGACCTCGTAATCCTCGACTCGAGCTTCAACCCGCCTACGCTCGCGCACGCGGGCATGGCGCGGTCGGCACTACGGGATCTCGAGGGGAACAGCAGATTGATGCTGCTGCTGTCTGTCAACAATGCCGACAAGGCGCCCAAGCCGGCGAGCTTTCCCGTCAGGCTGTGCATGATGGAGGCGTTTGGGAGGGAGCTTGTGAGCGAGGTTGAGGGGCTAGAGGTTGATGTTGCGGTCACGACGATGCCGTTCTTTCACGATAAAGCGAAAGCGATTGTCGACTCTGGATTCTACGGTCAACATGAGCAGACGTTTCTCGCAGGTTTCGATACTCTGGTGCGCATCTTTAACCCAAAATACTACAACGGCGAGATGCGTCGCGCGCTGGGTCCGTTCTTTGAGAGTGCGAGGGTGAGGGTGACTACGAGGCCTGATGAGACGTGGGGAGGGGTTGAGGAGCAGAGGGCTTGGTTGACGACGGGTGCGAAGCTGGGTGAGGTTGGGGGTGATGATGCGTGGGTTGGGAGGGTCGAGGTCGTGGA
Organism: Fusarium virguliforme; assembly: GCA_020883615.1. Classification (NCBI taxonomy): domain Eukaryota; kingdom Fungi; phylum Ascomycota; class Sordariomycetes; order Hypocreales; family Nectriaceae; genus Fusarium; species Fusarium virguliforme. The sequence continues at coordinate 6,000,423 of JAJHJD010000002.1, forward strand.
GGGTGACGAGGGGGGTGAAGGGGTGAGTAGCTCGAGGGTGAGGGAGGTTGTAAAGAGTGGTGATGGTGAGTTGGATGGGTTGGTTGGGGAAGAGGTTAGGGGGTGGATTGAGAGGGAGGGACTGTATCGTGAAGTGAAGGATTCTAGTTTGTGAGTTGGGAAGTGGTGTGCATGAGAGTGATGATGTTGATTGAACAAGGAATTGAAGCAATCTGTAGATAACCACTCGCTGCAGTGACATCAAGAACGCCAGGATATAATCACCATGCATTAAAACAGCATAGTTGAGTTGTCATAAATGAATCATTGAAGAGCGTTGCTTGAAAGTTCCATGAGAAGCTGTTGGAGTTGTCCATCTTCAGGGTAGCCGACTCGGCATTGTGATACAACAGGACTTGAGCAAGGCCGAACTCGCATCCGAATACACAATGCCGCGAGCATAAGCAACATGGATTTATGAATGCAATAACATCCATGACATTGGGGAGACGGACAAGTGCCGTCCATAACGGTGGCTTGTCAGCATTTCATGGCGATTAACGGCACACTTGTGCTGTCACAGCGCATCAAGTACACGCCTGCATAACATCAGGCACAACATCCAACAACGGTACCTGTCGTCCAGACCAAAGTGTACCGCACAGAGGTACCCAGGAATAGCCAAGTTCCTCCTGGCTCAATGAGCAAACCTTTCCATGAGGCGTCCCAAGCCGACAGCCGTCCCGCCAAGCATCACAAGCCAGACCAACGTCGCTATCCGGAGCCGCATTCTCCATTACCAAGCAAACGATTCGTCCAGCCTCACTTTTTTTTTTTCTCATCGTGAATGGATCCCTTCATCTCCGTGACCCTCACCGCCACGGCTTTCCATCGGCCAAACACGACTCGAACAAAAGAAAAACTGCACAGCAGAATCCACTTTGCTGAAGCTGCAGTGTTCCACCGCCTTGGTGTCCCCACTAAAAATTCAGGCATAGGAATTCTGCCGGTCAAAGAAAAAACTTTTAGGCGGTGAGCAGCGGCTGATCTGCCGCCCCACACCAGTGGTATAAAATCTCGTCTTCCCTCCCACCATTTGGACTTTTTCTTCTTTCTTTCTTCATGTCGACAATACTTCAGTAAGTCTACCCCTACAGTAGCACTCTCCACTCTGAAGCGCTCTCTCCCAGCTGCAAATGATTTTTTGCACTGGAAAGAGCACTTCAGCTTGGTGATCTACACCTTTCTTGCTACAGCTGCTAACCCATCACCCCCAGGAGAATCATTTCTATAGTATTCGATCTTCTCTTGGTTCCCTAAAGGAGCCACAGATCCCACCCTGGTTGATGAGTGCATATCCTCGACACCCTAGAGTGAATACCTTGGTCCTCTCGCACTGTCCGCAAGGATGGCGGTGGTTGCCTCGCGCAGCTGCTGTATAGAGAGTGTTTTTCTCTTGATGATCTCGATCCCGTCTGCGGTCTGCCTTCGGGCGCGCGGTCGGGATGGGTGTTGATGGACGTCTGACAGGCGTGTTCTTTTTTCTTTTTCATTGCTTTCTGGGGCTTGCCCTGGAAGCGAGGAAGAAGCTTCGATCGATCCTCCAGCCCACATCTTGACATGGCGTGTCGCATGGCAACTGCTGCCGAAGGTGTGTCCATGGACTGCCGCCCGTCTCATCGTCAATCACTCTCGAATGATTCGCACTAATGTAGATCTCGTTTGCTACCTGAGCTACGGATCTGATAACATGCTCCCCGCCGCGCCTCCACGGGCTGATCATGCAGTACCTCGAACCCGGCCATCGCCACGGCCACTTTTTTCGCCAACCTCGCCAATGCAGATGATCAAATGCTCATTCGTTCGTCAATCGTCAATATTCATGTACAACCAGTCTCCCTTGCGCATTTCTTCGCCTAAGCCACCGGCTTCCGGGCATAGACATAGCGAACCGTCATGTAGGCGTGGACCTTGCGGCTGGCCAGAATCTTGCGCATGCTCATGAGGAACAGCTGGTACTCGTCTGCGGGCCAATTGAGCACGTTGTGCCACATGAAGAGGGTGTATCCCTCAATATCGTTCTCCATGGTGAGCTTGACAAAGCGGCCCACTTCGGCGAGCTTGGTGTCTTTGGGCCAAGTGCCGACGGGAAGCTATCGAGACGTCAGCGACAGAGCGTGGCGACGAGCGAGGGTCCTACCTTGTAGTTAACAGCCTTCATGTCGGTGAAACCAGCCGCCTGAATACCCCTTTCCTGCAGATTCTCCTGCTGCACAAAGAACGGCCTCTTGGTCGCCTCTGCCCCGGCCTCGTACAGTTCAGCCCACTTCGCGAGCACAGGCGCCACCTCGGGGTCGTTGATGGTGTTGTCGTCAGAGAAGAAGTGCACGTCGGCCTCGCAAGACTGGACCCAGCCGCCGGGGCACAGCAACGGTAGGCTTCTCGGAAGAGGGCATTCCAGTCGGGGATGGCGCCAAAGAGGTAGCGGATGTGGATAAAGTCAAAGTGGTTGTCATCCCACGTCCAAGGCTGCTGGGTGGCATCGTCAACCTCGAAGTGGACGTTGGGAGGTACCCATGTGGGTTGGCAGGGAGAGAGGTCGGAGCCGATCACTTCGGTCTGGGGATGGTGGTCGCCAAAGTCGCTGCGGGTGGTCAGTCAAGAGCAGGTGACGAGGTCGGAGAGGGAGATGTACATGGCCCAGATGCCAGAGCCGGTACCGACATCGAGGGCTCTCTATTTGCACGAGGCTTCAGTATCGAGCGAGCGGGCATTTGCTCCAGCACAAACCTTGACATCGGAAGAAATGGGCGCGAGAAAGAGCTTGCCGTCGAGGAGGATGGTGAGGTAGTGGTGGGTGATGTCCTGAGATTGGAGCTGCTGTCGTCGTTGGGGGTAAAGTACTCGGTGGAATGGCGTTCGCTATGGAAGGTTCGGCCGTGGATGGTCCGATACTCGAGGATACTGGCCGTCACCGAGGCTGTTGAGCTTGCGCTGTGCGACTCGTCAATGCTGTGCTTGTGATGGGGGAGCTTGGTGGTTGCACGTACCCATCAGAGCCGATGGCTGAATCGGCATCGTCAAAGTCATCGTCCTGCAGAGAAACACGAAAGCGTCAGCAATCCATCGATGGTGGTTACTCTACGCATAAAAGAAGGCTATTGATATACTCCGTAGTCGGCGGCGGCGATCGGCTCGCCTTCTGGCGGGGAGGAGGTCACAGGGCTGGGTGTTTGGCCAGCGGGAGCGGCGGCGGGAGTGGCAGCCTGTTCTTCGTTCTCGTTGGCCATTATGACGGAGATTGTTTGCAGTGGACGGGGATGTTATTGTTGTACAGAGGAGGTTGTTTGGGGTTGGAATGAGCAGAGGGATATGGAGGATGACACCACCTGAGCTGCTCCTTCCCTCTTGATGCAGTGCCACCACCAACTGCTGCAGTTTCCAACATCTATGGATCGCAGTTTCTCAATCGCGAGACGGGGGAGGCCAGATGAGAGGTCTAGAGGAGGGACGGGCTGAGCCTAGCGGGTGTGGCTCCATTCCTGCACGTCGAGATCTCCATACATGCAGGAGGGGTTCACCAATGAAGAGGTACGGCGCCGGAGACCCGGGGGCGGGAGACGGGAGATGCGCCATTAGCTTGGATCTGATGGAGGGCATCCGCAAGAGGTAGCTGGGTTGGGCATGGGGGCACAGCTTGACGTTGTGGGAATAGCTTCGCGTGGGGTAACACGAGGCTTCAACTTTGGAGACACTCACGAAGGAAAGGGTATAATGACAAAAGAGATAGTTGTGTGTATATAGGTGCTACAAAACACCTCGCTACTAAGGTAGGTAGGTAGATATCAACCTATCCATAAAAGACACAGCATCTAACTGAATCCATAGATCGAGTCGGCAAACCCCCGCCACTCTTGCACCATGAAGGAATACTCAGACTCAACTTCCTCTGAGAAATCCCTCTTGATGATGCTCAACCACTCATCCATGCTCATCACCCACCACTTGGGGACTCCATCTTTCCGTTCGGGATCTTGTCGTTCCCATTCTTGGAGAGCCGCCCTCTCAAACATCCTCCACATGGCCTGCCACTCCTCATCCTTCTTCAGCTCCTGCTCAAAGACCGCGGGGGACATGGGGCCCCACGCCTTCAGCCGCTTCTCCAGCTCGGCCTGCGTGTGCCACGCCCGCCACGGGTTGTACTGCTCAGACTGCTTGAAGGCGAAGCGGTGCAGCCTCTTTGGCGTGCCGTAGTCGATCGACTTTCTCTCGTCCATCTGGTCGGTGACGTCGATGTCTATCCACCTGTGGAAATTGGAGATGGACGTCCACATCTCTTCCCACGCGAACTTGCGAAGTGCGAGCCCGGTGAGATCGCCCCTCTGCTTCACGACTGAGATGTCTGTCATTGCCGGGATGAGCTGCTCGAGCATCTCGTCCTCGATTGACGTGACGGCTTGCATGTCCGACAGCATCGCCCACTTGCTTTGAAACTTTTCCACCACACAATACGCGTCACAGCCTCTCCATCCCGATAGTCCAAAGGTATCGCTGTAGAGGGTTCCGATTAGATCCTCCATTCTGCACGTGTGCCACCACTGGGTGGGATCGTACGTCTCAAATCCTCTCTCCTTGAGTTGGGAAGGGGGGTTTGAGTCGTCCATGTCGTACTCTTTGAGCTGGGCAGGGGGATCGTAATACTCCTTGTTGAGCTGAGCGCCGCGTCGCTCATAGTCTGTGAGCACGACCTGCAGGAACATGTCGGGGATATGAGCCCTCATCGCCAGGGACACCAGGCTCCCTCTGACATCGTTGGGACCTACGCTCTGGCCGCGATAGTCGCCGCTCGAGACGAGGTAGTTTGGAATCTCCCGTGTCTTTCCGGGAAGCCTGTCGAGCGCAAACTTGGTGCAGGGGACTGGGAACCCTCGGTTGCTCAGGAGGCGAATCATGCGGGCGAGCCACTTCATGGAGCTTGCGCTTCTCACCTTTTGAAGCTGGCTTGGAAGCGACCTCACCATGTGTTTCCCGGGCAACTCTTCGTTGCCGCTGCTGGCGTCATAGCTTCTGTCTACTAGCCATTTAAGGGTGTCGAAGTGATACTCGCCGATGTCCTTTGTCTTAAAGACGCTGGCCAAGAAGCGGTCGACAGGTCGGTGAAGGAGGGGCTTTTTGCGGCCGTTGATGAAGTGGGAGCCGGGATACGACGAGAATGGACTCGTGTCTTCTGAATCCTGTGAGCCGTCTGAATCTTCGGAATCCTCCTCGGGAGCGGCTTCTGAATCATTGTCATCTCTCGTCCTCACAGGGAGAGCCGCATCTCAGGTGTAGTCGGTCGACGCAACGCCATACTTCTCGCACTGATCTAGGATGCCTACGTCGGCAGTCTCGAGACCGTACGAGAATATGGCCTTGCCATGGCGGCGGTAACAGTCGGCAATGTCGGTCTCCTCCACTAGGACGTCTACCTCTGCCGGAACCCCCGAACGGCATGTGCCATTGAAAGCCTTGATCACAACATTGTCTGATAGACAGGCCGGCGTAACGTCATCATTGCCGGGACGGGTTGGGTTGGGACAGCTCTGAGTTGACCAGACGGAGCCGGAGGCGGAGCTGGCGTGGTCAGACATGATATGCTTGAGGTCTGAACGAAAGTTGGAAATTTGGTGGAAATTTGGTGAAAGATCTGGAGTTGCTATGGTGTTACTGCTTGGTGTTGAAAAGTGTGTTGTTCCTGGTGGACTTGATCTACCGGTGATTTCGTGGCTTTATAAACACTCAACTCGTCCCAAGACAACAAACAAACACAGCCAAGAGTGTTCCCTAATCCTTGAAATTGCAGTGAAAGAGCTTGTTTTCTCCTGCGAAGCTATAATTACTCGTGTTGGCTCGCGGATAACGCCAGGGCGCTATGGACAGAGACCGAACAACACTCGGATTTCTTTGTTTCATTGACCATTTTGAGAGAGCCGAGCAGCTGTGATAACACAGACGACAATTTTGGGAGGACCCCATCGAGGAGTGAACTGAAAAGTCGACGGAAAAGGAACGGACAAATGAAGCTGAACAGGAAGAGGCTCCGTCAGGGGTAAGAGCTTCAGCGAGGGGCTGGCAGAAACGTCATCTAGGCATCATGTTCTATGAGGATTTCGCATTGAATGTCATAGATATTGGGACGATTTCCAAAGCATCCTGCCAATAGACACAGTATTCTGATCGGCACCCAGACGAATAGGTTCTTTGTGTGATGCTCACATCGCGAGCGGCCTCCCTTCTTAATGCTCCTGGGAAGAAGGTATTCAGAGAACTACATGATGATGGATTAAAACGAATTAGGGGATTGTTATGAACATGATCAGTATATAAAAGCATACTCTCAAGGATCAAAGACGTAAACACATCATCTACGAATACAACCAACTTACCACTCCTCCAAAGAGAGTCTACACCAATCGACATTACTGCCCGATATCGAATCAACATCGCCCATCAGACAGCTAATAAGACATGACACTCACCGACCCGTTCGGGCGGAACCGACCCTGAGAGTGCTTCCCACACGGAGCCCGCGCGAGGCGATCGAGAAGCTCTCAACCTTTGATCAAAGCCAGCTTGAGGAGGTCTACACGACCATGAGCCGCAGATATCGATCGAGCAAGGGGAAGGGTAAAGGCAAGGCCAAGAAGGCCACTACCGTGGCCGAGGGGTTCGTCACGGATGTCAGTGGACGCGGTGAAGGTAGCCAGTCCACTGGTATCCAGACCCCCGGAAGACGCGTAGTGGCCAGGTGCCCAAGACGCCTCATAAACCTCGAGAGACTAGCATTTTCGTCGACTCTGATGCCGAGGAGGACGTGATGACGGATATGCAATGGTCATTGGGGACACTACTGGGTGTCTCGATGAAATACTTCTCAAAGTCCATCATCCATTTTATCATACGTAAATGACAATAGCCTTTCTAGCCTACAAGGGTGATTACAATCACGACTGGCGATCTTCGCGGTCGATGAAAGGACTTGACTACCTACTTGCGCAAAGCGATGGTCAACCGAAGTGCGCTCGAACAACCTATTTACAGAATCTACAATGGTGTATTCGGCGACCACAAGGGGGAAAACAACAAGAGTAACACTAATAAAACTAAATGATCCAATGACTATGCTTCCTAAACTCACATGGATAAAGTTCACATTGACGTTGACGGCACCGTTGAAGGACGTTTTATGCATGCAGGGCCGTTCCCGAACGATGACCGTCTGCATTGCACCACGCAGACCAAGGAAAAAGATGGAACAAAACAGACTAGTCTTAGGAAAGCAATGCGTAAAGAGAAATAAAAAGACAATAAAATCCATAATATTAGGAAGATGTCAAGACTACATACAATTCCTGGTTTTAGTAGACCATTTTTTTTTTTTCGCAGTCTTAGACGTCCTCGCGAATCTTCAACACCATCGGCGAAACCCTCTTAGTCCCTAATTCCACCCTCGCTTTCAACCAGCCCCCACTACAACAGGCGATCAACGCCTGCCATCTTCCGTAGTATAGTGGTCAGTATGCAAGCTTGTCACGCTTGAGACCCGGGTTCAATTCCCGGCGGGAGAGATCCGGCCGCCTGCGATACGCAGGCCTTATTTTTGCCTTTTATACTGATTTCTTCTTTTGCTTCACGAAACGTTTATCATGCAACTTCGCCAGTGTTCATTCAGATGCTCCTACAGCACAGACCGTCCAGCTCATCCCTCAAGTCCCAGACCCTAACACGAGACAGACATAACCACAACGTGCCGGGTATCGACGAGTAGTATAAAATAAGAATCTCCCTCAGAAAGGAAAAAAAAAAAAGGCACATACACATACTAAAACATAGGTTCGTCGTTGCTGAGCCCAGCTTCATCCAACTACTACAACACGTATATGCCCGCCCAGCAACAATGCACCCTCCAAGCATAAGAAATCCTTCCTCCGTTCCTCTAACAAATATGGATGCTACCGCTATCGTGCAAACACCTTGACAACCCCGTCGCCACCTGCGCTCACCACCCACTTCCCGTCTTGGCTCCACACGCACGAGCAGACGCCCTCTCCGCGCATCACACGGTGGCTCGTCACCTCCTGTGTGCACGTCCTCTTCTCGAGGCTCCAGAATCGGAGCGAGGCGTCGTGGCCGGCGCTGACGAGCTCGCGTCCGTCGGGGCTAAGCGAGAGGCTCGAGATGGCATCTGGGTGGGCAATCATGTTATATGTACATTGGCCTGCTGCAAGTTAGTGTGTGCACCCTCAACGTCCGAGCAAGCAACATACCGCTGTTGGCATCAAAGAACCGAATGAAGCGGTCTTCGTGACCCGAAATAATGGTTCCCTCCACGCCTGAGCCTGCCATTGACCGGCCGCCACCAGTAGCTCCAGCACTGGCATCTTCCTCGCCCAGGTTGCCGCTGTGGTGCTGGCTGGCCTGGTCCAGTCCCATCGTCGTCGCGACGACCGCGTTGACGCTGGTCTTGTTGGTTTGGTCGTATGTCTCCAGACTATCCATATGGCCGATCTGTTCACCAGTTCGGGTATCGTAGGCAAGAATGGCGGCGTCCGAGTATGCAACGACAAAGGATTCGCCTGAGGTGCCCAGGGGTGTGATGCATGTCGGGCTGGCAGTGGAGCCGTCCGACCTAGCGATGTTATGTACAAGGGTATGGTTAAAGGGCGAGTTGGATGCTATCGTGGGTTGGGGCGAGTTGGAGAAGCCGCTGCCGGAGCTCATCGAGTTGCCGCGGACTCGGCCTCCCCGGCCTGTCATGGCTCGGTTCGTTCCCGGCTGCGGCGAGCTCAGCTGCGGCGGCGCGCTTACAGACCACAGGCGGACACTGCCGTCTGCCGCGCCCGATACGACGAGGATTCTGTCTGTGCTTCCGTAAGGACTAGAGTTTCCAAAGATTGAGCCGAGTGTCGCAGGAAGAACGCATAGAGCCCAGACGGCATCTGTGTGTCCCTCGAGAGTCGCCTTGGGGTCAACCCTTCCGCGCTCCCAGACTCGGATAGTCGCATCCTGGCCACCGGAGAATATCCAGCCATCGCCTTGTGCGCGACCACCAGTCGAAAAGTTTGGCGAAGGGGACCACGACGTCAAGCAGAGGACTCCTCCAGAGTGGCCTCGGTGCGTAAAGTTGGCCGTGACATCGAGGTCCGATGCTGTGTGCGGGCCGTCTAATCTGGGAATATGGAAGCGCTTGATCATGCCGTCGTCTCCGCCGGTGCAGATCTCAGGCTCTCCTGGACTACCGCCTCCAGAGAAGATGACCGTTCGCACAGTGTCGAGGTGGCCTCGAAGGCCGAATCTTAGCTTAAAGTTGCCGCTCTCAGCCTTCTGAGCTGCCAGGGCTAGTTCATGATCTGCACTTCGTCTTCTCGACATGGAGCCCTTCCTCCGGTGAGAGCTGTCCCGTCGACCAGGGGATTTGGGCAGATTCTCTGCAGTAGGAAAGGCATCGGTGTCCAGGCGGTTCGGTAGGGACTGGTTCGGTTGAGCGTTTCCAGGCTCCGGGAATGTGCCCTCGGGGAACTCCCATCCGTCAGAGTCTGGCGGAGCCGAGTGCTTCTCTCTGAGCTCGACAGGATCTTCCATTCCACCCAAAACTTCTGCTGCATGGTTTGCCTGGGGTGCGTGGTCTTCAATAGGTCTGGAGGTGACAGACACGGGCGTCGGCCAGTCGTTGGAGTTTTGATAGGGACTGGGTTGGTGTTCTGCTGAAGACCGCATCATAGGTTGAGGCTGCATTTCCTGCTTCTGAGAAAAGTGCGACTGCGGTGGCTGCATAGGGGGCGCATGGTTTTGCTGAGGTATTCTCGAGTTCATCTCTTGGGCGTGGTTCTGGGCAGCTCTCGTCGGCAGCTGAAACTGTCGCTCCATGGGTTGGGGTTGCATGCCGTATGCCTCGACTTCTCTTAGATCCTCCATGATCGGTAGCGGGGGAGACTCGCGTGGTGGTTGGGGGTTCGCGGGAGTAATCATCAGGTACATGAATTCGGACTGGCACTGGTCGAGGAAGGACTTGAGGTCCTGTCGCTGAGCGTCCTCGTCGCTTCGGTCGATCTTTGCGTAGTCGACGCCGTCGACGCCGGGGACGGGCATGCTCTCTAGGGAGGCTGTAGCATCTGGTCAGCACGTGGCAGCTGGCACAAAGACGGGACTGGTCTCACATCTCAGCTTCTCCTGTATCTTGGCGGCTCGGTCGTTCTTTGCGGCGGTGGCAGCGTCGACGGCGGGCTGCCCCTTGATCTGGGCAGCCTGCTCCTTGACCTTGCGCTCCAGCATGGTGACGTACTTCCTAAGGACACGCTGTGTGGCATCGGCCCTCCGCGCCTGGCCCTCGAGATTCGCGATGCGGCCCTTCATCTCCTGCTTCTCAATCTCCCACGAGTTCCTGTCGCGCTCGTGGCGATGCCACTCGGTCTGCAGGAAACGCATGACACCCTGCAGGGTGTACTCGGTGGCCTGGGGCAGGTTGGAGCCGTTGCCCTGCATCATGGGCCCCATCTCCAGGCCTCCTCCCACGCCGTTGCCAGCATTCGGGCCCATCGCGGCGCGCCTCTGTCAATTGGGCGGGTGCATGGAGAGCGAGGCGGGAAGGCGAGGAAGAGCGACGGCGGCGAACGAGCCGGAGCGGACGTCGACAAGCTCGGTGATGGAAGAGAAGATTGGACGGTCGACAGCTGCGCGACGAGCTGAGCACGTGTTGTCTTTTGGATCGCGAGGAGATTCCGACGAGGTCGACGTATATCTCAACTGTATCTTGAGTCTTGAAATCGTGGAGGCGTGTGCTGCGTGGGAAAAAAGCTTCAAGCCCGGGTGTTTGGTGACTGGAGGTGCAGTCTGCTGCTGTGCTGTGCTGTGCTGTCCGTCCCCGTGTGCTGCCCTGTACGTCGGTGCCGCGCCTTCTCTGGCTTGACGCTTTGCCGCTGAAATTTCGACCAATCACCAACGGCCGAGCTGCCCGTGAGGCTGTCAGGCATCAACTTTTGGACCCCTGGATGTGATGGAGGACAACCAACATCCAGTGATGCAGAGAAAAGTGACAAATCAAGCGTCACTGTTGTTGGGAGTGGATATTCAAAGAGTACGGGACAGTTGTGTGAGCTAATAACGAATCGTTTGCTCTAATATCTCCCAGCTGGAGCTGTCTTCTGGTTACAGTATTGGCGCGTACAACCGCCAACTCAGACTGAGCAACCAACCATCAGTCGACATGATCTGAGGAATCGCCAATCTCAAATCAAAAGACACCGCAACTCCTGGACCTTGCAGATACTCCATCCAAACACAGACCCCATATCCCAACGCCAACCCAGGCCAACAGCCCCTAAAACTCCAGCTCTTCCACCTCCATCCCGCACTCGACACACGTCTTGACCGTCATCCCATCCTCATTCTCCACCGTCCTCCCCCACTCGTGGACGTGCTTCCCACCCCTATCGCGTCCCCAAACTTGCTCGCCCCGGACTTGCTCAGGTTGCCGGCCTGCCTGCGGAACGCGTCCGTCCTCGTCTTGCGCTTGAGGTCCATCAGCTTCTCCTTGAACTTGGCCTCCTTGCGGGCCTTCTTTTGCGCCTCGCGCCGCTCGTACTCGGCGTCCAGGGCCTCGGCCGAGCCCCATTTCGTCTTGATGGCGTACTCTTCCACCTGGCACCGGAGGAAGAGCATCATGTCGTGCCAGTGCGACTTGTGGGGGTTTGGCTTGGAGAGGTGAGGCAGCAGTTCAGGATCTCGTAGCTCGGCTGTACTGCGTTAGTGATGATCCAAGTTGCCCCCAAGGAAAACTTACGATCTGTAAGAAGATAGTCCTCTTTGCACTCCGTCTTGGTCAACAGCGAGTACTTTTCTGGGTACTTTTCCTTGCACTTGTTGCAAACGCAAATGTGAAACACCTCTTCCCAGACAAAGTCAATCTCCAAGCTCTTGCAATCCTGGCACTTTTTCCTCTTTTCCTCGTCTTCGAGTACGCTCAGCCCGGGCTCAAAGGGTCCGGCCTTGAGCCTCTTTAGGTTGCGGATGACTTGTAACCTCTCCCACTCCTGGACACTCATGTGCTTCGGCCGCTGCTCGTCGTCCGGTTGCCCCGGCTTCTTGCCGCCGAGCGCATAGTTATGAGGGTCGTCTTCAGTTGTCAAGAAGCCACCTTTCGTGTCCGTCATGGCGCTCATGTTGTAGTCGACAAACTTCGTAAACTTGCGTGCCGGCCGTAGCGCCTCCTCGTCGCCCTTGTTGCGTCCATCGCGGTTCGTGCCCTTAGAAGATTCGCTGGTAGATATGGAACTGTATGGCCGTTTCCCGCTGGCAGTCTTTGAAATGTGCACGTCCTCTGTTGGGACGAAGCCGCCGGAGCTCTTTGGTATTTCGGGCGCATTGCCGGATGCTCGCTGTTCGGCTTCTCGCTGGTCTCGGATCGCCTTTGCGCGGAGTCGGTTTTCTTCCTAACAGAGAAGTTAGAAGCCGAGCGCAAAACGAGCTGCATTCCGGATAGCTTACTATTCGCCTTGTGACTTCAGGCGTAGGCGGAGAGACGGCCGGCGCAGGCTTTGTCGATCGGGGTGGAGTGGATGGTCGCACCATGACGGTGAATATCGAGAGGATGAGGGTCGAGAGGAGGGAATAACACAGGCACAATGACTTTTGCTTGCTGAGGTTGCAGAAGCGAAAGAGACTCTATTGCAGGCACCAACTATGACAAATGTGAAATCGCACTGGCGGAGGGGCACCATCGCGACCTGGAGATCCTGGTTATGTCACCAATCAACGCGAGAAAACGTGACTCTCCTGGGGCAAATTTGATGCCTTTGGCGCAAGGCAAAACGCACCCAACAAGATAAGCACAGAGATTTGTCGCAATAGATTCATGCTCTTATACACGTTTTACATCCCAGACTCTAGTCCCAAATACGCCCTTATCAGTTCACCTGAACAGACCCTTGCGCACTAATCATGACACCCATATTGTTCTCATATTATAGTTATACAACCGAGGTCTACAGAGCCTCGGGCACAAGAACTGTGGTATACAATGGCCTGACCCAGGCTTCTATGCCCAAGTAACTTTCCAAGACCACTCTACTCCTCCTTGGCACCGCCACGGCCAGCACGCTCGGCGGCCTCGACAGCCTTCTTGTCGCTCTGGGCAGGGCCGCCCTGCATGGCGCTCATGAAGCCCTGGGCCTGCTTGAAGGGGCGCTTGAGGTCGCCGGCGGCGGGCTGGCCAAAGATGTGGATCTTGACAATGTTGCTCTCGATGGCGCTCTTGACGGGGATGATGCTCTGGATGAGCAGGGGGTTGGTGTACTTGAGGTACAGGTGCATAAAGGCCATCATGGCGACACCCATGGCCTGGCCGCGGAAGGCGGTGCGGATCTGCTGGTTGTCGTAGGCGTGGATGGTGGTGGTGACGAGCTTGCCCTCCTCAGAGGAGCCCATGGGGGCGGGCTCGACATACTTGAGCGTCGTAAGATCTAGGGTTATGTTAACATCGAGTCGAGGATAGGCCCGTGTGGCTGTCGGGAGTTTGTCGTACCCTTCTTCTTGTTGATCTTGAGCTGGGTGAAGAAATAGAGGCCGGCAATGATGACGTTGCTGGCGAGGTAGACGGCGCGGACAACGTTGAGGACGAAGGGATCATCAAAGGGCACGCGCTTCGAGACCTGCATCATACCCAAGATGATGATCAGGTTGGTGCTATCGCGAAAAAGTTAGCATCGGCGATTCCCCCTCTGCGCAGTTGCGCCACCAAGAGGTTTGCGCGACAGGCTGTCGCGTGAGGGTCGCTTACATCTGAGGAGAGAGAGCCATTTTGCCGGTTATTGAAGGAATTCCCAAGTGATAGGAGAAAATGAAGGAAAAAGAAAGCCCACGGGTGGTGTGAAGAGGAAAGGTTGCGGTGCGGGATGGACGGAGGAGGAGATGGGGAATTCAATGGACGAGATGTCTTTGCTGGCCTTTTGGAAAGTTGCCCCAGTCGGTGGCTTTCCTGCCGCGCACCCTAGCCCCTTTCGCCGCCGGTTTCCATCTGCTGTGGGGAAAATCTCCTTCTTCTTCAGGCGGTTTGCGCCGCTGGATTGGTTATTCCGGGCAGTGAGCCACTGAAGCCACTGAAGATTTCGGACGGGACGCTCAGGGACCCCGAGAAACAATGGACCTAACCTCCCGGGGTCGAGTCCATGCTGATGGCGCCATTCTTTCTTTCATCTTCTCACGGCTTCCATCGTGAGATTGATTCACATCGACCTGCCATCTTGGGCATGCTCAGTCCCATTTCTTTGACTGAAGCTCGGTTACTGACATGAGTTGTTAGAGGGACAACGATCCAAAATCTGTCAGCCTTTGTTTTTATGCCAATTTGAGCTGCCAACGAGTGTTGACAAAGAGCTTCTCTTTGAAGCCCCAATCCGCTGAATGTCGTTGTTCATTAAGGGGTTGCTTTCTTCTTTATACTCCTACCGAACATGCAATGCTGTTCATTGTTGCGCTCGTCGTTTCCGGGCTCCTCATACGCTGAAAGGCGAGCACAGGTAGGCGGAGCTGGATATAGCCCAACTTCTGGTCCTGGAGCCCAGCAAACCTCCGGGTTCCTTTGATTCGCATGCAGCGTCTTTGAGGGCCGACCAGCAACAAGGAAAGTGAATATGGAACTCAAGGCCATATATACCAGATGTCTTGTTGACAGAAGACATGAGCAGCAACTCACAACAACCCCAAGAACTACACAACCGTACCAATTACCAGCAACAGTACGTCAACGGTCTGTATAGATCGGAACTGATTGAGAATGGGCTTCTCTCGTACCACAAACAACTTCCACGCTCCCTCGAGCTACGCTGGCTCAAGGAACCGTCAACCCGCGGCCCGAGCCTGTGATGGCTCCCAAGCCCACAACGGCCGCACCCTCTTCCGTGAGCCTACCCCCTTCTCACAGCCGAGGAGGGGAGAGCAGAGCAGGGCTACCCACGGCCACGAGGCCTCACGGACTCGGGGCTCCACGTACGGCACTTACATCTTGCCCATAGAGGCGCAAGGCCAGTACCGGACCCTGGATCCGACAAGGTGTGGGTGCAACTGCTGCCCGCATCCCAGGAGCACCTCGAGGAGTCATGATGATCATCGACGCATGGAGACGCCCAACCTTCGATCTTCCCTGCGGCCTTCGTCTGGCGGAAGCCGGCGATCAAGTCAACCGCGTGAGCGCACCAGCGGCAGCACCAGCAGTATCCCCAACTTCTCACGCAAGCTCAAGAGCAGGTACCTCATCGACGTCGTGGACAGGTCGAATGGCTCCCTGAACCGGCAGTACGCCATCTCGCTCTACCCGCACTCGACGAGCGCGAGCGTCGAGGCCTTCTTGGTGCCCGACAGGCGCCTCGCCAAGGCGGTTGTGCACTGGGACAACGGGCAGATGGAGCCACTCGGGAGCGGGATCCCGGTGCAGGAACTGCTGCGGCACGCCGACTACCTCGAGGTCAAGCGCAAGAAGCGGGTGCATTGGGCATAGGACCATCTGGTTATGAGTCCTTGGCCCCCGGGTGGCAGTGAGGCTGTATCGAGTGATACCCGAGGCGGGAGCGGGAAGAGGAGGAGAAAAGGGTGACCCTGTATGCAGTTCTGTTGGTTAATAGAGAGAGATCCTGGGATACGAGAATGCTGCTTTGACGTGCTGTGAGTGTCCTACCCATATCAAAATCGAAGCATTCGCAGCTTCATAGCCTCCACAATCTGCCTAAATGCACACCACCACCGGTAGGGTTCCCACCACTGGGGGGATACGTGCCGCACAAGGCTGAATGTTCTCCGGGCGTCTATCAAGCGTTTGAAGGAATATAGGTCACTCAACTCTGCCACCCCCTCACCGGCCAGTTCACGTGCTGTGCCCTGCCTGGCTCTCATATGCAACCACTTAAAGGACAGAGTTCCATCGGCAAGGCTACCCAACGGCTCTTGACCAGAAATAGTAGTTTCATGTTA
This sequence comes from Fusarium virguliforme, assembly GCA_020883615.1. NCBI lineage: Eukaryota > Fungi > Ascomycota > Sordariomycetes > Hypocreales > Nectriaceae > Fusarium > Fusarium virguliforme. The sequence goes on from JAJHJD010000002.1 coordinate 6,016,401, forward strand.
AAAAGTCCCTCTATCCGAGTGAGTCAGCTCAAATGACATGATAGATTGGGTTATGACGGTTCCAGGGGATCCATTCATCGGTAGCCGGCAGCAGAAAGTGGAGGCTTTTGCCTAAAATTTGGGAGGTGTCGACCAACGGCATGTAATTACCGTGCTAATCCCTACCGGCGCTCCCTCCTCCTCCTCCAACATGGTGTAGTAGATCTTGCTTGACGGGAGGGAGGAATGCAAGGCACGTCCAGAGGGTTGGGAGATGTTACTGTGGGCTTACTATCAAACTGGATGAATATGAAGAAGAGGATAGTATAGTCAGTCAGCTGACGTGAACCTTGCAAGGCACTATATCCCACTTACACCACCCCTCCTCCAATGTAAATCTCGACGATTTTCATTACACAGCCACGGGCATATCCCAAGACAAGAGTCTCGAATAGCCCTAAATGAGGTTTTCCTCCGTCATGATGGGTTGTAGAATCCCAGCCTCCTCCAGGCAAAGGTGGAGCTCATGTCACCGGGGTGCTCCCGAACTCCCCACACACGGACCCGTCGTCATGATAGAGAACCAAAAATCGCCCTGAAGGATTTTTTGACTTCATTTATCAACAGGCAGCCTCGTGAGGGGCGTGACATCGTCGGGCAGCTAAATGGGAAGAGGCAGTATGTACTTCGCCCGGCCCGGAGAATCATGGCCCGGATGTGGAGAACAACGGTAGGACGCCATAGATCGGGGGGACAGGGGGGCCGGGGTTCCTTTTACACACCATCCATGGGCGGGAGCCTGGGCAGTGCGGCTCGGCGCGAGGGATGGGGTCCTCGAGTGTCGCCGAGGGTCCTTTTCAAACCATTGTTGGGTGGAAGGACCCCGTTGTTGCCTACAATGACAGTCATGGGGATGAGCCCAGATGGGCTTCTGCTCCTGTGCTTTAAAAACGCCACGGGAAGCTGCTTTCAGGCAGAAAACCAAAGTCCCAACCAGCCTATGCAACTCGAACTATACAGTTCCTCCCCAGATCACACTACTATCCACCTTTTTGACCCTAGTTGCCTCTACACTATCGTCTTACTGCTCAAGATCAAGAGTCATATACACACAAGACTCACACGCCGAACCAACAACCCACAATGTTTGGAACTTGGAAGTACGACCCCGAGACCGACGAGGTCCAGAGCGTCCGCAACGGCTTCGACCCTGTGACGGCTCGCTCCAGTTCCCACCAGGCCTGCGATAGGTGTCATGAGAAAAAGGTACGTGTCTGCGGATACTAGTGGAGCGTGCTCTATGCGCCAGGCCACGAACACCCCCCTGGGCCGCATATAGTCGACCTATTCAAGCTGCAATTGCTGACAACATGTTAGCTCCGGTGCAGTGGAGACAAGAATGGCTGCGAAAGATGCCAGAACAACAACCTTCGCTGCGAGTACACCCGCTCCGGCTCCAAGTCTTCACGCCGGGGCAAGTCCAGCCGCAAGTCGGCAGACGGCGACAGCCCATCAAGCTCCAGCTCCAAGCGAGGAGGCAGCAGCTCGTCCAAGAGGTCAGGCAAGCACCACTCTTCCCGAGCAGCAGCCCCGGCCGAAGAGGGCGGCGACGGAGTGCTGAGCCAGTTTGACTTTTCCTCGCTCGGCCCGGAGGACGGCTTCGATCTCAACCTGCTCTCGTCCGGGGCCGACCACGGCGCGGGGTACGCAACGGCGGGACCCTCATACGCGCAGGGCTTCGACGGGAGCTACCACCAGGAGTGGGATCCGGCAGCCTATTACTCTCAGCAGCAGCAGGGCTACCCGGGGCAGGGCTGGGGCGAGTATGACCAGGGCGACTATGCCCAAGACCCCCGGTACTACCAAGGGCACTAGACGAAAGATGTCGTGGCAGTGCTTCTGGTTGTTTACGACATCATGATATGAGGATGGAGGTGTACGACTAATATTCCCTTTTTTTTTTGCGTCAACATTATACCCCATTAATCCTGTTTTTTTTCACCCCTGTTAGATTTTGTCTTGTCATTTTCCCTTTTCATCGTTTCTTGACTTACATAGAAGGTCTAGACCTTTCCACAGCCTCTGCAGAATGGCAAGGCGGACAAAATATCGAATGTTTTTTTTCCCTCTCTCTCATTGAACGTCGTCGACCTTGCCCTTTTGGACTGTGGCGGAGCTGTTTAGCCAAGGCCGGTCTTGATCCCCTTCCGGGTGAAAACCCATGTTTGATACAATTTGGAGTTGCAGCTCTTGACCGTCGCAGAGGATCCGAGATACGAGGAAGTTGCAACACTCCTGTGCAATTCTGCAGGGAACTTTTGACGTGGCCTTTAGTTATTCAGGATCGCAAGCACGTAGGTAGGCTGACGAGGCCATATGTCGTTGTTGTGTAGGATTGGGTGTAAGTCGATAGGCGGCAGCGAAAAGGCAGGGCATGTGACTCAGGCACCAGCTTAGTCATCAGACCGACGACGTCACTCTGCGACAGGGGTAGCTGGGTCGTCGGCTGTTATCGTTATCCGACAAATCTTTTGAAGCATCACGACCTGCGACGTCGATTCACCAGCTGCAATTGCGACGGCCACGATTGACTCGTGAGATTGAAAACATGGCTAGTCAAGAGTCCGGCAAGTCCAAGTCCGTTCTGGACTATCTCAGCGACTGGGGCTGTAAGTACACTCAATATGCGTCCTTGTGTCTCTCACCATGTGCCTCACTTTCATGTGCTCTCAATCTCAACTACATACTGCCAAAAGAGACAAGGATACAATAAACTGACATCTCCCAGCTGCCTCCCTCCCCCCTCCCTCCTCGCAACCCTCGTCACCGCTCTCCACGCCCGGCCCCCATCCCTCCCCCTCTTCATCTTCACCCCTCCCCTCCTCTTCTCCTCCTACCTCAACCTCTCCGGCTACCCGACGGGGAGCGCGGGCCTCACCGCCGCCTGGTCGGGCCTCTACGCGCTCCTGGCCCTGCGCCGCCGCCAGCCCCTCCGCGGCCGCTTCTCGATCCGCGGCATCGTGCGCGGCACCGCCGTCGGCCTCGGCGCCGCCAACTGCGTCGCGGCGGATGGGTGTACTTTAACGGGGACTTTGAGAGGGATGCTGCCGAGAGGGTGGACAGGAATCGCTGGGGGAACATGGATTAGATGGCTGGTGTGATGTGTATGATATGAGGTGTATGATAGCGAGGGATGGGGTCACGGGTGGAATATCGCAACGAGGTCGAAGACAGGCATATGGGACTGGAGCATAATCCCAATTAAACACCAGGTGAATGGCTCCGCTCAGCAGTTGTCCTGTTCTACGACAGCTTCATCCATGTTCGGGACCGACCCAGCGAATGTCTCTCAGAGTGGCATAGTAGTCAACTAAGCATCTTGAGTGATCAAGAAACTGATCCCTTGCTTGAACAAGAGACGAAATTACTGGCCACAGACAATACAATAAGCTCCAATGACTCGGTCCTTTCGAGTTGCTGTCCTAGGTCCAGAGCAGGCTTGTGTCATAGCCTGTCGCCATCATGCCAAAGGCGTGAGCTCAAGCCCTTGGCCCATCGTTGACCAAGTAAGAATATTGATGGCATTTTGAATACTTGCTATGAAGTGACTTTCATGACGGCCGGTGTGGGACAGCAGCTCTCCATCACATAGATAGGTGGTCAATCTCGGATATATGTAGTCACGAGAGGGTCATAACGACCACGGCATAGATGCGTTCCAACTACTCCCCACAAACCAAGTTATCACGGCCGGCTCCTCAGACATCACGATGCCTGCCTGTCACTCTGTGCGTCAGCATCGACGACACATGCATATGACACAAGACGATGGCCTCCGCCACTCACAGAGACTCGGTATTTGCCCTCGATGTTAAGGGCCCCAGATTGAAGCTGCATTGGGAAAATACCTCATTAGTTGAACCAACCTGCATCCACCGTTATCTCGGCACGGCGCGAGACAGGTCGCTCCTTTTCAGGGCGGACGAAGGATGACCTATCGCTTCCCCCACGTCGAGGTCATCCCCAGATCACGGTGTGGCTGCTACTAGTAGCGCTATTGACAGCGTTTATGTCCGGATCGAGATTGATCAGTGTTGCTGTAGGAATACTTGCTATAGAAGTATTACGATGGGTTGCTTGAAATGATCTCTGCTCGACTTGGTCGTCACAGTGACCTCCCAAAGGGAATCCAGGTTTATGAACCATGCCCTTCTCCAGCGTCAGTGAGGTTCGGGCACATCAGATCCAACATCCTCCCGCCGGCCGCGATAGCCGCCGTTCCCGACTGACGCCGTCAGAAACTCGCAGCGCGCTAGGATGACAGTGCAGCCAGAGCCGGGAAGCTTCCCGATGAGAAGCGGCCTCATCTCAGTCAGCTGTGATTGGTCCCATACGCAGCGGCCAAGATCTACACTCACGTCAACGTGAAACACAAACAAATTGAAACATGATGGCTTGATACAGGTGTTGTTACACGTGTCTAACGTAGTCCGGTCACGGCCTCCTTTTTGGTCACTGCCAACTTCACCCAACGCCTTGTTTTCCAGGTCTCAGCATTGGCTCTAATGCTACAGTTTGAACGCTGTATTCCAATGGCTCCTTTCTCCAGAACACCACAGTATACACTACAAACAAAGAAGAAGAAAAGAGTAAATCAAGAAGCAACTGTTTTCCTCAGACGGGCATCCCGGTGCCCCGTCACTTGTGAAAATAAAACGCCAATCCGGGAGACGGTCTCAGCCCTTGATGCGTCTCCAAAACCCTTACGGCCTTTCCGTAAAAGGTGCATGCTGCAAGTCGTCAAAACGCGGATCCTCAAGCCAGTGAGGAATTGATCATCTCGTTATCAGGCTTTGAAAGCCGTTGAAAGCCTGGGTATGCTGTGTTGCGAGTGCTCGACATCTCGTCTGTCGTGTCCTTGGGGTATCGAGGCGGTCGTGAAATTGTCAAGGAAAATGTTGATGATTATCGATGGACACAAGGATGTCGCTAAGTGTCTTGTTGATGTCGGCCAAGACGCTGTGGTCGTATGCAAGTGTGTGCAATCAATGCCACTCTTGGGGCACGTCATCCTTCTCTCACAATAGAAGATGGTCGGGTCTCGTGGCTGTGCTCATCTTTGTTCCAGACACAAGCCAGAGCAAGAGGACGAAGGTGGAAAAGATGAGGGTTCGAAAGAATGTTGTCATCTGGGCGCGGCTGTACCTGGGACCGAGGGATGTTAACGTGCGGAGAGTTGAGGTCTGAAAAGCCTGGAGGTATTCGACGTCGCATTCGCGGGACTTGGGTTCGGCGTAGCTCTTGTACTCGGCGACAACGCTCTGGACATCCCAGCCTGCCACCTTTCGGACAACACCGACGACACATCCAGTTCGGTGCTTGCCGTGGTTGCAGTGGATCAGGAGAGGGTAGTTCTCCTTGTCGAGTACGATGCTGAGGATCGACTTCATCGTCTTGAGGGGGATGGCTTCCTTCTTGGTACCCTTCATGTTAAAAACGACCTGTCGGATGCCCTCCCGAGCAACAAACATCTCGAGGTCATGATCAAACTCTTCCTTTTTGACGAGGGTGCTGTGGCATGTTAGTCGAGGCACTACACAAGCCAGCTTGGACATTTACACGATCGTCTTGAGCTTCAATCCCTTAATGTACTCAAAGTCGTGAGACTTGGGGAAGCTGCTTCGATAGACGCCGGGAACAACGACACCAAAGTTGTGAGGTCGGCCATTGAGAGGCGCAGGTGGGTGCTCGGTGGCTTGCGGCTGGTAAGTCGACACGGATGATACTGGGATGAGGTCAGCAATGACTCGATGGACTGAAGGCGACAGATGCGACGAACCGCTGGATTCGCTGGATGATGCCGAGACGGAGCTCTTGACGCTGATGGCAGAAACGCTCTGGGGGCGGGCAATATTTATGGCGTCACGGACAGAAATCCCATTTGTGAGACCGCCCTCGATTTCCTTGGCCTGCATATTGTCCTCCTTGGCGGAGTTGCGGGAGCTCGAGCGGAATGGTGTGTTGATCTTTTGCTGCTTCTCTTGGGAGGATGCAGGTTCGTCCACGAATACTCGTGAATTACGCTTCGAAGTCATGTCGCGTCGTGTACGATCCATGTGCTCGATGTTGGATAGTCCTGACGTTCGTAGAGGATCGAGGGTAGGAGAGGTGTCGGATGACTAGGTTGTGAGAGGGCCTAGTATTGGAGGGTCGTTGGAGAAGAGGAAGCTCAAGGAGTCAGGAGCGAGGCTATCGTGAAGAGGAGAATTGAGTCGAGAAGAGGCCGGAATCGTGGTTCTTTTATTCCAAGAAGCACCGAGGGCCCAGATGCTCGCGCGTGGGAAGCAGAGGCTACAAGGTGGTGGGATTCATCTTGGCGACAGTGAGCTGAACCGGCAACCTCTGCAGCTTCTGGGGGGAGAACAGGAGAGGAAGTAGTCAGGAGCGTGGGGGATCCCAGTACGAGGTCCCGACGAGTGTCTGAGCTCGGTGAAGGAGAATGGACAAGGCGAGAGAAGGCGAAGGTGGAATGGGAAGAATGGGGCGAGAAAGACGATGTTTGTAGGGCCTGGGGAGCAACAGAGGCAGCAGAGGCACACAAGCGCAGGTCGCAGCAAGGGTCTGCCGGATGTGCCAGGAAGCCCCGGCGATACCAGGGATTGTTGGAGGCGGGCGGAGCGGAGAGACTGGAGAGACGCAGCAGGGCAGGGCAGGGCAGAGGAAGAAGTGCAGAAGAGGTGGACGAAGGAGAGGGAGAGGAGTGTACCTAGCCAGGCAGAGGGAGGAAAAAAAGTGGTGAGGGACTTGGAAGAGGCGGAGGAGACAAAATAAACATGGGCAGCGGAGGAAGTTGACGGCCATGTTGAACGATTGGCTCGGCTACAATAAGCTAGTCAACAAAAGGCAGAGCTCAACAATCTAAGCCAGATAGGGCAGAGCCCATGTGCGCCGGGGCGCTTCACGGCGCACCCCCGCCTGGAACCTCCACTAAACAAACTCCACTGAGGAAGAAGCGAGAGAGGGCCCGGACATGGGCTCTGTCGGCCGTCGGAGATATCCTCAGCTACAAGTCACGGCTTTGCTCAAGCCAGCCTGCTTAATAACTGCCATTGCGAGGGCCAAACAGTAATTACGGATGTGGTCAGCAATAGCCTAGGGTTCGATCTGACACGGCCTAGACTCGTCCCGGCTTGGGCTCTCTCGGTTGCACTGCAGAGTGCCCGTGTGTGTGGCCTGCAAGATGCCCGAAGGGTCTGGCGCTAGACAGCCTCGAACTGCAGACATACATTTCACGAATGCGAGTTTTTGGCTGTTGACAGATTTCTCGACAACCCAAACTCGCAAAGGGTCGGTCAAAAGTCTATTCTGTCATTGCACATGGCAACTACAGTAGTTTTTCTTGCTCGTGAGGGGTCGAGAGTTTCTTGTCGAAACCAGCGAGTCCTCACTAACGACCAGGCCAGCTCTCAACTAGGCGCTTTTGCTAACGTTGGCTGACGTCGATGGAAGCTTGTGATGGGTGGCTGTGGCAGAGCGACCTACTCAGGTCCAAGCCGCACAACGTGGAGGACGGCCGCCTCCGCGTAACGACGCAGTGAGATGCGAAGCGAAAAGACCCGGCTACCTGGAAACCCCAAAAATACCAAGCCGCCCGTCGTCAGACCGACAAGTCGGTGTCTCAACATTTGATGCCCTGCAGGGAGTTTCCCGGCGGTATTATTGATACATGTGAATAATTATCAAAAAGAACGGACCCGGTTGTCGGAGCGAGAAATCACAAATGGCCGACTCCCAGTTGGCTCAGCTGGGGCGACTGTGGGAAAATGGGCCAGAGTCTCGACGTCTGGGCACAGGTTGGAGACTCCGAGCCGCAAAGCTGGCGGTCACTGGATCTCGGTGGAAAAAAGGAGGGTTGGATGACGGATGCGTTTGCAGGGGGATTCCCTGGCAACAAGGGGGGCATCCCCGGATGAGGCGGCGAATCGAAGTGCGAGGCCAATGCGGAATGACAGCATCAGCTCTTTTTTTCCTTTCTTTCTCGTCCCCGACTGATTCTTCTGACTTTTTGTATGCATGCGTCTCGTTGTCGTCTTCGCGTTTTGCTCGCTTTTTGTGCAGGTTGCATGGACGGATATTCGGGGTTACGATCGGACGATCAGCTTCTCCTTTCGAGCATCTCTTTTGTTCCCACAGGGTCGGCCACAACGGCTTGGCCCCAAGAAATGATGCTCGCCGTCAAGCAAGGCACACTCTTGGTGTAGATCGGCTGGTTCTCTGTTTGGTGGTGTGGTGCCGCCGTCACTGGTGAGTGGCCCGGTCCCGACGGGGGTTCAACGCAAGGCCAATGGGTGAACCGTGAGCGAGGACCCTATTTTCATCTGTCCTTCGTCTTTGGGAAAAAGAGGTGGTTGCTCGTTTCGTGTGTGTGTGTTGATCGTGACGGCGACGCATCAGCCAACTGAGGGGTAAAAGCTGCGCGACCAGGTCGTGAGCGAGTAATCCGCAGCCAAGCTGACGACGATGTTTGGCGCTTCTGGGGATAGTAATCATATCTTTGCCCTCTTTGTTGGACATTACAGGATTAAAGTGATGTCAGGTCGTCGCCTCCCCTCTTGTCGATCTTGTCATGTCCAACCTGCATTTCCCGTACAACACACACATTGTCCATGAAACAGGGCGAAACCAAACTGTTCCCGACTGTCTCGGAATGAAATCTAAAACATCCATTTGATCCAAGAATATTCGCTCTCGGCAGGTTAAGAAAAACCCCACGAAGCCTGGCCAATGATGCGTGTCTCCGAGTCTTTTGTCTTGCAGCGACCAAAGTGTCTGCAGTTATTCTGTCACCCTCTCTTGACGCTTGTACCCAAAAGCTACCGCCACCACCCTGATCATCAACTGGTGGATTCGGCCGCCACGGATGGGGGACCTTTCTCGCGACCAAGTCCCCGGTTGACGATCCATTCCACATCATAGGTCCAGGCTGTGTGAAGAAGCATGGGCAATTGCCATAGAGTCGCGCGTTTGCGGCGTGGATGACTACGCGAGGCGTAGACGTGCAGTTGTGTATATGTATGCGCATAACAGCGACTGACGTGTTTGTGCTGCGTCGCCGCGTGCGTCAACTTGGGAGGCAGAGTTGCCAGGGAGAGGGCATCTCCAAGCAGTCTCTCTGGTGTTGGTGGCGGATAGCGGGTACGACCGAACGACCGACCGGGGCGTAATTACGGCTGCCTCGGATATCTCCCGCACTGGTGTTCGTTATACGGCATATACCCACCTATCCAGTTACACCAGCCCTTTGCTGTCGTACAACTCGGTCCCTTTTCTTTTTTTTTTTTGCAAGATCGGATCTCGTCCTTGTTTTCCGCTCCGATGGTATTACCAATTCGCCCTCCGACAGTCACGAGATGGCCCGGTCCTGCACAACCGGAATGCATGGCTTGCCGACGTCATCGCCGTCGAGGCTGACTGACTCTGCTGACGACGAGCGAGACATGTTTCGCCTCAGCCTCGGGCATCAGCCTCAATCCCTGGGGCAATTGGTCTTGCCCGATGTGACTGGGCTTCCATTTCTTCTCTAATGTTACTATAATCGGAAACCGGTAGGAATTTCCCCCGGTTTTGTCATGTTTTTTGAACATCACCAACAGCAACAACAGCCTGCGTTGTCATGGCCCGCTTACACGCACGCACGCGACGTCGCGAGTGTAAGCACATTACCTACGCAGGCGCCTTCAATCGCGCCACAACTGATCCCTCGCTGCGGCCCGTAGGCAGGCAATATTGCTTCAATCCTTACTGGAAGGTGCTCGCGTGTCGATCGTACCAGCGAGATCATGTCGGCATGGATCACCAACCCTCTGCATCCCAGGAGACAGACATGGCCGGGCGTGTGTGTGTGTGTCACCCCCCGGTCATGGTTCTCCGTCTGGGGGAGCTATGCGGATAGGTTCATGTCTTACATGACCTTGCTCCCCCTGCCGAGACTCGAACCTCCCGCGGGATGAGCGATGCAGAAGAGGCTGGAATCTAGCTCACCGAGGCCGTTTTGGGATCTACCGAGCCTCTCAGACATCAAGTCTCGAGATGTCTCATTGGGCTCCAACAGCACAGAGAGACAAACAAACCGGTTCGTCTTCATCCCACGTGAAGACCTACGCTTTTTTACACCGAGAGCTTCGACGGGAGAAACATCCGCGACGTCTGGATCCCCAAATTGCCTATTCCGGACACCGAGATCCCACGGTCCACGCTCAGGGGGAATCTCGCTCTTCCCCCAGCTGCGTCTGCATCCCCGGGACGTCTCCCCGGGGCCAATCGACCAGGAAGCATTGGTTTCAGGGCAGGCACCTAGAAAGTTGGAACACTCCCATTCGGGCTTGAGACAGCTATGCGGTTCCTTCAGCCCTGTCGAGCCTTGACCGGTGGGGGACGGTCGCGCCTCCGGAGCCGACGCCGCGATGGCAGAGCCGGGATGACGGCCGTCGTCGGCTGATGGAATTCATCAATGGCTGGTGGATCTCGTATTGGCCGAGTTGGGAGCTGGAACCCGGCAGTCTCTGAGTCCTCCGGCTATCATCGAGTGTTCATGCTCGTGATGCCTGCTGCTCTTAGCCGCCGTGCTGCATCAGATCATCTGCGAACCTTTCAGAGAAAGAGAGCCCACTTAAAATCTGCAACCGAGTTCCGATCTTGTTGAGCTTCGGTCGCGAGATAAAGTGCAGAAATCGCCAGACAGTGGACGAGGGTTTGACGACCAAGCCGAGGATCCTACTGTTACGTAGTGTCCATGCAGACGACGACTCTTGTTTGCGCGAATTCCACTTGCAGAGGTGCCGCCGAATGACTTCCAAGTTGCTCTCTATCACCATTGCTTTTGCCCACCCTCACGGCCTCATCTGGTGCTCCTGATACGGCCGCTTCCTCGCCCTAGTGTATGAGGACCCCCACTGCGACGTAGATTGAGCCGTTAGCCGCTCAAGTTGCTCACAATTCAGACACTTCCCCTCATCGCTGATAACCGGCAACCAATGAGATAGACCATCGCGGTGCACAATGTCCACCATCATGACGTTGAGAGGCCGATGGGATTCCGATAACCCCTCAGCGGGGTTGAGGAAACCTATATCAAGCCGTGTCTTCCGCTGCTTTCTTGACTTGAGACTCTTCTCTTTCAACTCAGTTCCGTGAATTGAACCCTTTCTACAACTTCTACAGTCTTCATCGACTCCCGTCACATATCTTCGGTACGATGTGAAACCGCACAGTAAAGGAGCAATGGCTCCCTTCGCAATGGTCACCAAGTATCAAGGTAACGTTTAAAAAGAACGCATCCGGGTGTTTGGCTGCCTCTCCTCTGTTTCCTCCCCTCCAGCCTACATAGACGGGCCACCGACGTTCCATTGTCATGGACGACGGCCTCCGTCTGGGCTGGAGGACGGGCAGAGCAGGGCAGTTGATCTGAGAAATACCGGCGAACTTGATCTGGATAATACCAGCGAAAGGACATGCTTCTTTGAACTCCCCTCCCCTTTGCCGCCGGTGTGACCGGGAAACTAACCCTGGCAGCGTCTCGCTTGATCTCTCAACATGTCGACTGACAAGATCACTTTCCTCACCAACTGGTACAGGACTGACCTACAGCTTGACAATCAAAGCATGTATTAACAACAGTCAGGCACGCGACGCCGTACCACGCCCCGCTGTACCTGGCCCAGGCCAAGGGATACTTTAAGGAGGAGGGTATCAAGGTTGCTCTGCTCGAGCCCAACGACCCCAGCGTACGGTGCCTTGATGACCCAGAAGCCGTTCCTTGCTAACTCTCCCAGGATGTCACCGAGATCATCGGCACCGGCAAGGTCGACCTCGGCTTCAAGGCCATGATCCACACGCTGGCCGCCAAGGCGCGCAACTTTCCCGTGCAGTCCATCGGCAGCCTCCTGGACGAGCCCTTCACGGGCGTCGTCTACCTCAAGGACTCTGGCATCACGACCGACTTCCGCACGCTCAAGGGCAAGCGGATCGGGTACGTGGGCGAGTTTGGCAAGATCCAGATCGACGAGCTCACGTCACACTACGGCATGACGCCCGACGACTACACTGCCGTCCGTTGCGGCATGAACGTGTCCAAGGCCATCATCAAGGGCGAGATCGACGCCGGCATCGGCCTCGAGAACGTCCAGATGGTCGAGCTCGAGGAGTGGCTCGCCTCCCAGGGCCCCCCAAGGACGACGTCCAGATGCTGCGCATCGACGAGCTCGCCGAGCTCGGCTGCTGCTGCTTCTGCACCATCCTCTACATCGGCAACGAGACCTTCCTGGCCGAGAACCCGGAAAAGGTGCGATCCTTCCTCCGGGCCGTGAAGCGGGCCACCGACTACGTGCTCGCGCAGCCCGAGGCCGCGTGGGCCGAGTACGTCGACTTCAAGCCCGTCATGGGCACGCCCCTCAACCGCAAGATCTTTGAGCGCAGCTTTGCCTACTTCAGCAAGGACCTCAAGAACGTCCAGCGCGACTGGGACAAGGTGACAAAGTACGGCAAGCGCCTAGGCGTCCTAGACGAGAGCTTCCAGCCAAACTACACAAACTCGTACCTCGAGTGGGCGCTCTCGGGCGAGTCGAGCGACCCCGTGGGAGACCAGAAGCGCATCGCCAAGCTCCAGAAGGACGTTGCTGCTTCTGGCGGCTTCCACCGGCTCCAGGCTGACGCCGAGGTCAAGGCTTGAGTGTGAGTGGCTGAGAGAATGGTTATGGAATCATGGTTGGACCAAGTACAGAATTTTTGTCTGATACACTCTCTTTGGTCCTGGAGGACGTTACTAGTCACTCATTTGACCTGGCTCTGCCATAAATAACAAGTTAAATTGCTTGAAATGCCTGAAATCTTGGGAAATATGGTGATTGTCTGTTGAATGAGTGTTGTACTGAACCGAGGTTTCTGTTGTCGAGTATAGGGTGAGGCGATCGACTTGCGGATCACATTTCCAACAGTCGCCGAAACGGGAATTCAAAGTTTGCTAGATAAACTAAAATTCCCAAAAGGTCAGAGAAGATCATGTCAGATTCTAGATGATAAAGCTGCTGAGCGGTCTTGGCCGTTGTGCACGTCAATCATCATGACAACGGGTACAGACGAGAATGATACGGTAAATCCGTTCATGACAAGTTACGTAACTACATCACATTGACTGACATTGAGGATTCGTGACCAATATGATATCATAACGAATGGCTTTGGGCCAAGTCGTATGTGTATGTATATATTCGTGGTGCCATCTAGCTTCCACCAAAATGAGCGTGCCTCCATTCGCTTCATCAGACCGTGGTCTATAATAACCAGATATTACCCAAAAACTCCCATAAACCGTAGAATCGTTGCCCATTATTAAGGAGTATACTCGAGAATGTCTTCTGGCTGGGGTAGGAGCAGGTAGTCGTCCGGCAGCCCGTCCTCCGGAGGAGCCTGCAGCTTCACTATTAGTACTGCACCTTTTCTTGTGTGTGCTTGTGCGTTGCTCACCTGAAGCCTGAGAGCCCAGTCCTTGACGGCCTCGTAGTTCTTGCACTTGTGCTTGGTGTTGAAGTCGGGGAACGCGGTGGGATCTGCGGGGTTGGTCCACACTTGACCGAGGACGCCCGTGTCGACGTTGCACATGAGGACTTGGCGGATGGTGTCGAGGCAGTGGGCTGGCTGGTTAGATTTTGGAGATGCTGGGGCTGAAAGTGTTACTTACTGACGTGTAGACGAAAGACCTCGCCGTCGTTCTTGAAGGCGTGCATCTTCATCTTCTTGTAATAGTCGTAGTTGTACCACAGAGACTTACGCACAAGGTTCTGTCACTGTTAGCTGCTGTTGTATTGTCAAGACAAAAGTGCGCATACCAGGCAATGGAGGTGATGCATGCCTTCAACGTTGACGATGAAGCCGCCTCCATACTTGGGGTTGCGCTGGACAAAGGAGTGATCCAGACCACTGGCAATTCCATCCTCGTAAGAGATGACACCGGGTCGGGCTGATTGAGTTAGCAACTGTATGAGAGTCTCAGGGGAGGGCATACCATCAACGCCTAATGACTCCCATGCTTCGTCAACCTCTGGCGAGGCATTCTTTCTGAAAGCGTTCTCATGCATAAACTTGCCATCAAACGCTTGAGTCTTGTACTTGATCGAGACGTCGTCGAGGAGAGGCGCTGCGTCAATGTCAGACAGGGGAGACCATGCTATCAAGGCGACTGCAGACTTACACCATTGAGTCGTGTGGGCAGCACAGTTCTGGTCAATGTTGAGAAAGGCCATGGAGATCCAAGCACCCGCAACGCCAGAGAGAACCATGAGTGTCGTCACGGCGAGTGCCCAGCCAAAGCACCTGCATGGGCTAAGACGTCGCCGTCGCTGCGGGACATATTGAAACGACTCGCCGTCCGTCTCGGAGGAGAGCTCACCGTCGACGTCGGTGTTCAATGGGATTTCCTCTTGCTCCTTTGAAGCCATGATTGCAAGTGATGGGAGAGGGTGATGGAGGAACAGGGCGAATGTACGTGCGCCTGGGGTAATAAGACACAAAAACTAAGAAGGGAGACTAGAGAAGAGGAGGGACGGGAGATGACAGCCGCCGAGTTTCTGGCGTCCGGCGTCTGGCGTGAGACAAGTCCAAAGTGTTGAAGATGCAAGTTGAAGCGAAAGAGGGTGGTGGGCTGACAGCTACCTACCCAACTCTCGAGGCCGACTGTTCCGAGAGGCAGATTTTACGATGAGGCAAGAGGGCAAGATGTCATCGCAATCTTGAGGGGGTGAGTAGTTCCCGAGTGGAAGGCCAAGAGGCTTTCGATAGTTTGTGAGCCGGAGCAGGGAAGCCGGCCGGTATCGCGAGCTGAAGGAAGCGAGGTGGGTTTTCCAACCTTTCCGATTGCCGGCAAGAGTGACGAAGCGGGCACCAATAGCGTGAGTACGAGGGGATTCAGATGGGTTGTAGGCAATCGAGACGTTGCGCAGGATGGCGTACTACGTAGCAGTGGGATGCAGAAGGCAGACAGGAAGCAAGGGAGGCTGAGTGCATGCTCGCGATCTCTGGCAGGGCTGGGCTCGGCGCCGCTAATGCACATCAAGGAAGCTTCTTTTGGCTGGCCGTTCGGCCGCTGGAAGCACCGAGGAGAGGAGTGCGAGGTTGGAGACTCAGCTGACAGACACTTTTGGCGATAGCTCCCCCATTAGGGTTGCTGCTAAGACGGGATGGGGGGGCGCTGATCTGGAAGAGCTATCCATGGATACGAGGCTGGGCGAACCTCTCAGCGCCTGAGAGGTTGTTTCTTTGGGGAGCGGCCGATCCCCCATCTCCGCATTTGGAGTTCTGGAGGATTTGAGTAGGATATCACCTACAAGATTCGGCCTCGTGAAGGCATCACCATGCCCCATTGGATCGCAACAGAACTGCCTGTATGCACGTCTGACATGATGTGTAAAGCTTCTCGAGTCCTTTGTCTCGACGGGGGTAACTCTGCTGACCCGCAATTGACAGCAGGAATGAAGGCATCGCCATTGCGACTCCAACCCCGCAGAGCTGACCACCTCTCCAGTCTAACACAGCACAGCATATCAACTATGGGCTATAAGGGTCTAGGATATTAAAAGGTGAGTCCCCTTATTATACCCTTACTATAGCTAGCCCGCTATAACAGCTTCTTATTCATCGGCTTTAAAATAAGTCACTTTACTAGTAATTTTATAGTAAAGTAACTTATTTTAAAGCTATCTATATAGGTAAGAAGGTAAAGCTATCGCTACTGCGCCAGAAGGTATAGAAGCTACCTTTTAGCCCTATTAATATTACTAAGATCACTAAAATAGCTTTTTTTTAACTAGCTTTTTTAACTATCGCTATAGCTTCTAATCTATAAGCTTCTTCTTTTATTATCTTTAAAAACTAGCTATAAGACTAGCTATAAGACTAGCTATAAGACCTCTTTCCTTATTACTACTTAGTTATTCCGCTTTAATAGCTACTGCAGTAGCTAATAGCTAAAAGGCATAAGAAAAAAGACCTCTTATGAGATAATTATAAGGATATTGCATTATTAATTATACTACTATACTAAAAGGTATAGTTTTATCTTTTCTTTACTTAAAAGAGAGAGACCTAAACTTATACTATAGGGCTTATAGCAGCGAGCCTTTATAGAAGAGAGACTATATAGAAGATTCTTATAATAATTATGTTAGGCTTTATAAAATAAATAAGTGAATTAATTAGGGCGTTACTAAAATAGCTATTACTATCCCTTTTATATATAGGTAAGTCTAATATACCTTTATAAAGCCTACCGGGTTATTTAAGAATAACCTTAAGTTAAGTAGCTATTAGCTATCTAAAGAAGAGCTTAAGACCCTACAATAGTTCCTTAATATAGACTGCTATAACCGGAATATTATATAATAAGACCTTTGCCTCTTTATACTGGGCTTTTTAATATTAAAATAATAGCTATTTCTATAGGTATAAAGAAGCTTAGATTTAGCTATTAGTAAGTCAGAAAGAAGCCTTATATCAGCACCTAGATTTACTAAGATTATATTTAAATATCTAAATTAATCTTTAGAAGATAACCTAATATTAATAATTAGATTAATAGCTATATTATTTTTTTTAGATAAAAAAACTTTCTATACTATTAATTAAGGAGTCCACTAGGTTATAATATATTAGTCTAAAGAAAAATAATAATTTTATTACTTATAGTAAAAGAGTAGTATAAGGAATTATTAAGGTGCTATTTATAGCTATTATAAGGGCCCTAATTATATCTTTCTATTAGATATATCAAATAGTAAAAGGACTTACTAGCTTAGGCCCCTATAGCTTATAAATAGCTTTCTTTAGTAGCTATATATCACGGAATTAAGTGGCATACCGATTAAGCTATTAGACTAAAAGATTAATTAGTTTAGGTACTTTATACCAGAACTATACTATACCCTTATATATAAGGTCTTACCGGCAACCTAAGGGCTCGCTAGGTACTTAGCGCACTTAATGCCTAACTGCCTTATAATTACCCCCCCTTTAGTGGTAGCGCACCCCGAGCTGCCGAAGCTAGCTATACGCGCCCCTGCTAAGTGACTACGCTACGCGGTTAAGGTAATATTATAGAAGGTTAACCCCTAAGGCTCGCCGTAGTAGGTAACTATATATTGCCTTATGAGCCTAACGTAAGCTATGTTATCGCCGAGAGCCCTTTATGCCGCCGCCGTGTCGTATGTGCTTACGCGCTAGGGATCGAACCTATGACCCTCAGCTAGGAGAACTATGAAGTGCCTAAATAATTATTATAGAATCGGGTGGTATACTGATTGAGCTAATAGACTAAAAGATCAACTAGTTTAGGCACTTCGTGCCGGAATTATGCTATACCCTCGTATATAAGGTCTTACTAGTAACCTAAGGGCTCGCTAGGTATTTAGCGCACTTAATGCCTAACTGCCTTAAACTATAGTAATTTAGCTATAATAATATTATATTTATATAATATAACTTATTTATATATACCTCTAATTTTATTATAAGTTAGATCTCTACATATAGTATTCCTTATTTAAATTAAGCTCCTTAAAGCCCTAACTTAAATCTAATTAAAAATATCTAGGACTTAATAGAGATATAGCTTAATAATAATTATAACATAGAGTTATTAAGTATAATAGCCTAAGAGGCTATAATAAATAAGGCTTAGGAAGCTCTTAATAAAGAGACTTTTATTAAGTTATCCCTTAGTATAAGGGAAAGGTTCTATAAATATATTTAAAATAGTAGCTAGCTATTAAATTACTAGGGTTAGTATAGGTACCTTAAATTAGCTAATTTTACTAAGGAAATTAAAGTATTATTACCTATGACGATAATCGCCACCTATACCTGGTTTAATATTCTAGACCCTTATGGCCTATAACCTTAGTTGACACCATGAGCTGGTCCAATGTGGAAATTGACAGTGTTGATTTAGCCCTCTCACCTGACGGACCACGTTCTAGAGCTCGTCTTATCGGCGACCAAAAAAAAAAGGAAAGATCCAACAGACAAGCCACCGCCCACCGGCTCCAAAGGCAGCGCGTGGCAGAGTTGGCAAGCTGCAGCGGAAATGATGCAACATCTTCCTTGGACCGAGTACGCGATCGTCGGCACGAAGAGTGATGTCTCTTCGCCAAACAACACCAATGACAACCTCCCGGCACGATGATCCGGACACACTCGATACCCGAACGGGGTATGCTCACATCCATCTAAGAGACATGTCAAGGATGTAAGCTGGTGGTGATGGGAGCTAGCTCGTGGCCAAGAACTGCCGATGGGCAAAGATTGTCCCAGTCCCAAAGAGTCGACGCCGTCACCAGCCCTCCGAGTCTCGATCTGAGGGCATGGCGACAGGGCTGGTGCCGGCTTCCCGGGGAGCTCATCTTGCTCGAGTCCGAGGTTCGTTCGTCGTCGTCTTAAAAGGGGGTCTTTTCCCGCCTCGGTTGGTGGTCTCATCACTCTTCACTCTCTCACACTCTACACAAACTCGCAAACCTTCTTCAAAACACAGACAACATGAAGCTGTCCGCCGTCACCCTCCTCGCCCTCGCCGCGGGTGCCATTGCCGCTCCCGCCCCGGCCCCCGCGGCCGAGGTTGCTGCTCCTCAGGAGGACAAGCGAGAGGCATCCCCAGGATACGCGAGCTACGGCGACTACAAGGGAGCTGGCGAGAACCTCCCCAGCTACCCCAGCTACGGCTCCTACAAGGGCAAGGCGAAGCCCAAGCCCAAGCCCAAGCCTGCTCCCAAGAAGTACACCAACTATGGTAAGTTGTCTTGGATGAGATCACGGAGTCACTTGAGATGGATGTCCTGATGGGCACTCTATCGATGTACTCTCTTTCATGCCATTGTCTCTCACAACTGTAAACACCAACACTGACAACCTCCCAGGCAGCTACAACTACAAGAAGTACGGCAGCTACGGCTCTTACAAGCGTGAGGAGGCCGAGAAGAGAGAGGCCGAGCCCGAGGCCGAAGTCGAGGTCGAGAAGCGCGAGTCCGAGGCCGAGGAGAAGCGAGAGGCATCTCCCGGCTATGCCTCGTACGGTGACTACAAGGGAACCGGCGAGAACCTCCCCAGCTACCCCAGCTACGGCTCCTACAAGGGCAAGGCGAAGCCCAAGCCCAAGCCCAAGCCCGCTCCCAAGAAGTACACCACCTACGGTATGTTTTGACGTCAAGAAGGGGAAGCTTGCAGTTACTGACAGAGACATGCAGGAAGCTACAGCTACAAGAAGTACGGCAGCTACGGCGCCTACAAGCGCACCACCGACTGGATCAAGTCGTGGTTCTAAGCGCACTCTGAGGTCAGGAGTGAACAAGATGGTGGTTTTCAAGCGAACACGACAGCGCGACGCAACGAAACGTTCTATGAACGACTTACGAATCTCAACGAGAGAAAAAGAAGCGACACATTTGGCATTGGCATTGGATTTTGCGGGATACCTGGGCTTTTTATGAAAGAGGTGTTGGGATACTGATAAACTTCTTATACTCTCATTAATGATTTTAATGTTAATGCAAATACGAACTGAGCCGGCGACGGTTCGAGTTGAGTTGTATGAATCTTGTTTATACGTGACTTGATCAAGGAGATGAGAGCTGTGCTCGAGTGAGCACAAGAGAGTCCGAGATGACGACCTGAAACTAGAGTCAGTAGACGCACCTTTCTTCAAGCTTGGACAACCTATCTAAACTAATGGTTCAACCGCACAGACGGTTCCCCGTGGTGTGGTTGACCACCACGTCACCGCACAGCAAAAACCCCTGCCATCTCGAGAGCTCTCGAATCCGAGACCCAGTCGGTGGCTTGCCATGGTCCAAAAGAAAGCAAGGCTGATGACGATTGGCTTGTTGTTGACCGTGTGACCCCAGCCGGATCTGCGGGTTTATCGAGGGATCTCGAGGGTCTAGAACATGCGAGGACATCATCGATTGGGGGGGGGGGTCTCAGCTCTTGCTGCAGAGCGACATTGACGATGCGAGGATGCACTCACCGCCAGCCCATGATATCACACTGACCGCAAACGATTTGAATTCGGGTGGCCTCAACGGCATGGCATAGCCGTGTGTGTGTGTCCAGGCCAGGCACCACGTCCCACGGGCCTGGAACAATGGCTTCCAGCATGGCTGAGGAACAGACGCAAGCTCGTTGTCCTCGCAACTTGGCCACTGGTCCACGACCGCAGGCTTCAAACTAGTGCCCGCCAAGAAAGACGCCGGATGGGTGCTCGCGCCGGACCTCGCGAGGGGCAAGGTCGCTGCATTCCGCTCTGGGTTGGCCAAGTGGTGCTTCGGATTCGCTTAGTCTGGCAGCCCTACGATCATGGTGGCGCTGGGGGGAGGAGCCAAGCTTCTCTTAAGCCAGGGACGGAAGAAACATGGAGCTGTGCCAAATCCTAGCTCGGTCCCCGAAGCTGCGGTAGCATCATGGCGACTCTATAGGTGAGTCAACTCGAAACCTGAAGAGACAATAGGCCTCAACACCAACAGATTACAGGGTCAGACGGTAGCATCACAGACGGCTGATGCTTCGATGATGAAACTCGGTAGCACCGAACTCGCCGATGGGAATCAGCCATGTTGGTTCTAGACTCGGGCACCTCGATCGTCTTTGACTGGAATTCTGCCCGGAGGCCGTCGCAGAGGCACCAGGGCCTCGGCTGGGATGGCTCAAACTCTGACAAGAGGCCATCGTCATTTGAGTTTTGGATGTTGATGTATAAGAGAGGGACGAGCTCTTGTTCTGAGGAATGGGTCAAACAAGCAAAAGTCCACTTCTATCCTTTACTTTTTGGCAATCCTCTCGTTTATAAGAACAACTGAGAACATCATACTCACTCACTCCTTAAACTGTCCTCACAATGAAGACAAGTACCGTTCTCTCCGTCCTGGCCGCCTGCGCCCTCTCGGCCGAAGCCTCCCACCTCCTCCTCCGCCGCGAAAACACCGACTACCGGAACCAGCCCGACTACCCCAGCTACGCCGACCTGCCCAAGTACGGCTACAACAAGTACGGCGGCAACGCCGAGCACCCCGAGACCAACCCCGTCACCAAGAGCCTCAGGTGCCGCGACAAACACAAAGACGACGTCGGCGGGGGGTTCGTCGGGATGTATCCCTCGCTCCAAGATTGAGCCCCTCGTCGACAAGTACATTGCCACCTTTGCCGGCATCACGGACGGGGTGCCGTCGCAAAGACGGTGTTTGACGACAACTACAAGCTCTACTCTCAGTCCATCTGGTGGGTGACGTCTCCAGACGTGATTGCCAAGCACGGAGCGGTAAGACCCCTATCCTCCATTTACAGAACCCAACTGACAGTTTAGAACGACGACTTCCCCGCCGTCTACAACAGCCGCACCGAGCTCATCCGCGGCAACACCAAGAAGGAGAGCGAGCCCAACGCCTTCGTCAAGGGCCCCGTCGCCTACGGCTGCAACAGCTTCACCTTTTACTGGAAGGGTGACTTTTACGTCCCCGGCGGCAGCAGGCGCGGCCGCGGCAACGGCATCGACATGGTCTTTCTCAACGCAAAGACGGGCAAGGTCAGCAAGTCGTACTCGGAGTACAACACGCTCAACCAGATGTACAACTGGGGAGCCCATCACCTGGGCCAAGGAGAGCGTCTGCTGCGACTGCCCTGTCGTGTTTAACCCCAAGTGTAAGTGCAAGTAGACACTGAGAGCTGCTGGTATCTGGTTTTCTTTAGGATGTCTTGGCTGGGGGAAAAGGAGTTACACACACACAACGTGGGATCTGTGATTTTCTAGATAATGGCGCACAATGCCGAGAGTTGACTCTCGACGATCTGACTACGAATGAATACTGTTCATCACTGCTTCCGCAAGCATCTACAAGTGATTCACCACCTGATCCGGCGTGTCAACGGATCCGGCGCTGGCGAGAAATGTGAGTCAAAGGCTATCTCCCAGCACGTCCCTGAAACGCCCGGCGCCACCAAAGAGTAGCCTTTCTCATTATTAAACGCCACTTGATGGTTGTGGTGATTGCCACTTTGACGGTGAGCGCCACTGCGAGATGATGGACGTGCCCAGGACCGCGGTCGGCCCCTGGAGGATGGACTGATCACCAGGGCCGGAATGCAATGAAAGGTTGGTTTGGCCTCGGGTAGGAACCTTTGGATAAAAAGTTCGATTGACATGATTATCCAAGCCTAGAGCCATCGTGCATGCATTGCACTTCAAGGCCATGGGTGTTCTGCAAAGCGGACAAGTGCCCAGATCTATTCAGTGACCTCGTCTGCTACAAGTGCCTTTGAAGTGTTTTCTTGTCTATTACCCCATATCATGTTGCCTTCCATGGCCTGCGGGTGTTCCTTTGGCAGACGAGGACTCGACCATGCCGCTGATCTAGGTACGAGCAACTCCAACAAGTACCTTGAAGTATGGAAAAGGGGTAACTAACTGAACTCTAAACAGTGTATTCTATCAGAGGTAACACAATGTCTCGAATCGACTGCTGCAGAGACTAACAATAGGAAACTGATCTCAAATCAAGTAGCAAAAGGACATAGCCTGCTTTCAACATTACTTTCAAGCCTCGCGTCACTATAGCAAAACAGCAAAGAAGACTGCAGCAAAGCCCACAACCAACGACGCCGACAGCACACTCGCACTCGCCGTGACAACCGCCGGCGTCGGATACACGGTAGGCACCGGATAACTAGGCGCCACGTACGAAGGCCCCGTCGGCGCACCAGTCGCCGTAGTGACCGTCGTATTGGGAAACTTGACAGTCGTCGAGTTCTCAGCAACCACCACCGCCGGCAGCGCCCTCTGGTACGGAACTCCCTTGTCATCCTCTCCAGAGACGTACACGAGCAGGTTACTCCTCTCGACGCGCACCGTAGCAAAAAAGGAATTGTTTCGTGGTGCCCCGCGCTCGCCGGAGCCGGCCGTGGCGTTGAGGTACGACACCCTCGAAAAGTTTTGGCTCCGAAACACAAAGTCGGCCGTCTTGAACCGTCCGTCCACTTCGGCGATGGCTCCGACGTCTTTGCCAAACGGAGGCCGTCCGGCCATCGGGTACCAGCCCCTGTGGCCCGGTCTTCCACGAACACTGGCAAAGTTGAAGGATGCGAGCTGCAGCGTTGATATCCCCGAGCTGAGAAAGGTGAAGGCGCCACTGCCTGATATCTTGACCTTGTATGTACCCGGAGTCGGCGGGGAGACGGAGAGGTACGTGCTGTCCTCGAGGATCGTCTTGGTGATGCCGTCAGTGTCGAGGGGTTTGCCGTCTGGTGTTGTGATCTCCAGCTTGACGCCCTGTCCCAGGAGGGAAAACGTCACCTTTGTCATGTACGAATCGACGGGGACGTCAAACTCTTTGGAACCCCCATCCAACTTGTCCTGAACGCGGATGATGGTGCCGAGATCGGTCGTAATCACATTCTCGATAAACGACGTGACATTCGCGACTTCAGACCTCGGTCCTGTCCGGTACAGTCCTCCGGTAGCTGCACACAGCTGGCCGTACGCTTCGCCGGCGGCTCTCCTGGAGATGGTGGATCGCTTCATGGCGGTATCCTCGCAGTCAGAGGCATATGTGAAGACACTGATGCTGATGCGCTTCTCCAGAGCCTTAGCTAGCAGCTGTGCCATGAGATGCGAGTCCTTTGCGTCGGCGTCTGTGAAGAGCAAGAGACCAGAGTCGACGTCCATGACATCAACAGCAGCCAGCATGCCCGTAAAGGCCAGCTCGGGACAGTCGCCGCCTCCTGTTGCACCAAGACTACTGATGGCGTCCTCAAAGGCTGCCAGGTCCGTCGTCACCGTCAACGGCCCCGTGCCGGGATCATTAAACGGCGAGAGGACGTAGAGACCAGGCTCGTTATCTGTACCCGAGAGACTCTCTGCTATCTGCAGCGCCTGAGCACGAACAGCGTCAATGACATCGTCCATACTCCCCGTCGTGTCAATGGCAAAAGCCAAAGTCGGCACGCCAAACAGCAACCTCAACGCCTTTGGTGCACCGCTCGTGTCCTCTTTGATATCATCAAAGAACTGCATCGTGGCCTGCATCGCCAGCTCGGCAGCCTTGAAATGCAGATCCGCGTGCGGCGACCACCAGCAGTTGTTGCTGTCCTTGTTGATACCCGGGTACGCCTTATCCGCAAACCCACCGTGGCGACATTTGTGATCCCCGGGGATCAAGACATCTTCACCCGGGTAGTACCCGCTCGTGAGCTTCGGGAAACCGTCCGTGTTTTCCTCGCAGTGGATGCCCTTGCACGGGATGGGCCAGTCGCTGTCCCAGCCTGGGGGTTTGGGGGACGTCTTGCAGGACCTGCACGTTCGCTGGTCGGGCGTAGCCATGTATGAGCCCATGGGCTGGTTGCGGATGAGGTCCGAGTTGGGTTCCGTGTTGCCCAGCTCTACCCAGTTGCTGTGGGAGTAAAAGTCTTGAATGGTGTGAAGCGCCTCGCCGACGGCCTTTCTCGCCTTGGCCACGTCAGGAGGAAGAGCCAAGAGAGCTCCTATAGCCTCCTTTTTGAGATCCTGGATGCGAGACTGCGCAGCTACAAACGACTCTCCGTCGCAGTGCTTATGAGCGTGGTCCTGGTCATCGTCGACGTCCATGTTGGCCTGCTGAATCTCCTTGCACGCGGCGCGCATCTTGCTCGAGATTGTAGAGATGGATGGAAAGTAGAGGTACGCGCGGTCCTCAAAGGCGACTTTTGTCATGTCCTCGTGGGAGATGCCCCCGTTACCGGCAAAGTCTTCTTTCCATTGTGCCGGGAAGAAGGCGGCTGCTGGGATGGCGAGGAGAGAGGTGAGGATACAGAGGTAGCGAGCGGCCATGATGCTCAAGGCTTGGGTTAACGATTGACCAGAGAGTTGGAGAGCTCAGAGATAGTAGAAATGAAGCCTATAATAAACATCATCTTGCCTAGTTGACTGTTGTGTTGTTGACTTGCAGCTCCGCGCCGTTGCGGAGGTGTGTCAGCGTTGCTACTGCAACTCACATCTCCCAACGCCAGTCTGAAGGCTCAGCTGGAAACTCCAACATGGTCACGCAGCTGCCTACAATAGTCCTATTTGAACAAAAGCCCAGGACGAGATCTGATTCGCCTGTGGAAGAATGAGTCCATGTAACAGGGCTGGCCACGGTGACGTCAAGAGGCAGCTTTCAACCCTCGTATCGCCAGAGAGTCTTTGACACGCTACAAGACGCCCTCCTGCAACGCCTCCAACTTGGCCAAGTCTCCGTAGTCGTGAGGAGATGCGCGGATAAGTTGCCGTGACCTCGAGCTAATGCAGCCTCAAAGCCGACGCAGGACGGCTGAATCTACCATTGTTGCCACTAACTACTACAGCTAAATATAGCAACAGAGCCAAGCCCTATTCTGTTTGGGTATTGAAGTTGGCTACCAAGTTGTAAACATCGTTCAGTAACTAGACGAATGCTGGGTCATCTCATGATAGATAGAACACGGTACACGCCTAGAGAACCATCTCCTTTAATGCCATCAGAGCCTGCTCGACAGCCTAGGCTCACCATCCAAGAAATCATTAATCATCTTAGAAAACTCGTCCGCATACTGCCACAGGAACCCATGCCCAGAGTCTGGAAACAGATGCAGCTGAGCCCCCGCGTTCCTCAGCTTCCTCCACATCAAGTAGCTATTCTCAGTCGGGAGGAGAAGATCCTCGCTCCCTGCACATTCGTCAGTAACCAATGTCTACAGTCTGATGATTTCAACTCACCGTTCGCAATCAGCACGGGCATCTGCAGCTCCTCGAACCTGTCGTACGACGCATCCTTGGCCTGCTTGCGATCCATAAACTTGGCAAACGCGATGCCTTGCCTGTGAGCATTGGCAGGGTCGACGTGGTTGCTCCTGTTCTCTCGTGCACCCATGATCCTCTTCCACGCAGCTTCACCCGCCCTCTTGCTGTTCTCCGACGTGCGAAACATGCCCTTGATAAAAGCATCTTTATTCTCTTCATCCGTTGAAGCAGCCTTGAGTCGGTTAAACGGCTCCAGCGACGCGGCCATGACAACACCCTCGCCGGCGCTGGGTATCGTCCCGCAGAGGATGAGTCGGCGGACCAGATTAGGCGCGTTGAGGGCGACGAGCTGTGCGACGCAGCCGCCCATGGAGAAGCCCAGGACGTCGGCCTTGGTGACGCCGATTGCGCCGAGGACGTCAATGTAGTACTGCGCCCACTTGGCAAACGTCTTGGGAACTTCGCCCTCGGAGCGGCCCACGCCGGCATTGTCGATGAGGACGATGGGGCGCTTGGCGGCGATTGGGTT
Source organism: Fusarium virguliforme (assembly GCA_020883615.1). Lineage (NCBI taxonomy): Eukaryota > Fungi > Ascomycota > Sordariomycetes > Hypocreales > Nectriaceae > Fusarium > Fusarium virguliforme. The sequence continues at coordinate 6,042,728 of JAJHJD010000002.1, forward strand.
CACCAGGGCAGGATCCCAATGGTCCATTGTTCCTCTGCAAGAGTGAGCATCTAGACAGGTCCATCACTGAGGTTTACTCACCTAAAGTGCATGAGCAGCGCAAGAGGGACGCCATGATCTCTACCGAAGCGTCGATAGGCGAATTTGATGCCATCGACAGTGACAAACTGGTCTTTTGCCGTCTCGTACATCGCCATTTTGAACTCTTCTTTTCTGTTTGTCCAAGAGGAATTGAACCCCTCGGTGAGAAACATGGAAGGGAAAGATGCCGAGGTTCAGCGGCTATTGATGCTCCCTGACGTCAGGTGACTGACTCAAAAGTTGGGGAAACCCTGCGACATCTCCAACACTTGCCTAATTCGGCAACTTTACCGCGTCAAGTGGAGGCTTACCCCAGGTTCTTCAACACCGTCAAGCTTATTGTCGGCATACCAAGGGATATTATGTATCTATCTAACACCCTACAGCTATTGTCTGCCTCCATCTGTCCCCTAGTGAGCAAATCTAAAGTCCATGCGCTGCTGACCCTCATCCTCCGTGTTGAGAATGTAATCCTCCTGCTGCTCCTTGGTGAGCGCATTCCACCTCCTGTCACGCACCTTGTTCCTCCAGACGTAGAAAGCCTTGACCAGGTAGAACAGCACAATGTTGCCGCACGTGATACCAAGAATGACCCTGTTGCCCCGGCGGTACAGCGGCTTGTCGTCCTCGCGAAAGATGTTTGAGGCGGCAATGTTGCCCGTCTGCACAAACATGTTGTACAGGGCCGCACTGATGGCCCGCGTGCGCACGCTGTTGCTGTTCTTTGCGTTCCAGCCCACCAGGATCGCGTGGCAGTACGGGTAGCTCAGAAGACCCGTGATGAGGGCGTACCGCACCCAGGGCGACATGTCGGCGGGGAGCACAACCAACGCAAGCACCCAGGGGAAGATCCAGATGTTGGAGATGGACGAGAGCATGCCTCGCTCCTTGACGCGCTCAGAGACCCACGTGATGATGAGGAGGTTGACGGCGTACAGGAACTGAGAGGGGATGGCGAGGAGGTTGGCCTTGAAGACGGAGAAGCCGATTTGGCGGAGGATGTACGAGAGGTACGTGCTGAAGGGCGGGGGGGATGTAGACCATGAGGCCGATGATGTAGAGCGGCCACTGCTCCCAGTCCTTGATGGCCTTCCAGAGCCTGGGGAGGTTGACAGCTTGCCTGCTGGGTGTCAGTTTCAGGGTCATTATAGACGTGCAAATTGGAGTTTACCTATTGTTCATGTCGCCCTTGCTGGGATCATCACGGAGAAGTCGGTTGACCATGATGTACTCTTCGTGCTCAGTGAACCAGCCATCTTTACCGCGGAACCAGCTCTTTGTCTGGCAAGGGCCAGGAGGCATGAGAACCCACGAAAAGAGGCCGATGATGAAGGTGCCCGCGGCTTCAAGGATGAATCTATGACTGCGTGAGCTCCATCCCTCAAACTTGTTGTCATTAGACTTACAGCCATCTCCAACCTGCCAGACCAGAAATGCCTCGCATCTGCAGAATACCAGAAGCAAGCAGCGAGCCCAGAATGTTACTGGTACTCAGTGCCGTCCAGAAGAAAGCCAGTCTGATGGGCAGCTCATTGGACTTGTAAAAGTAGGTAAGCCACAAAACAATATCCCTACATCTGTTAGAACAACGCCCCTAAGCTTCTAGAAAAAACTCACGGAATGAATCCACCCATGAGGAGGCCAAGAAGAGCCTTGAGCGCAAAGTAGGCCGACTTGCTCTGCAGGGCGGCCTGCGAGCCCGCGACCAGGGACCACGAGCAGATGAGGAAGGGGATCCATCTGTCGGCTCCGAGCTTCTTGCTGATCAGGCCGCTGGGGAGCTCGGCCGAGAGGAACGTGACGAGGAAGATCTGTCGGTGTTAGTGGTGGGGTGTGTGAAAAGGGGTTTGGTCAACTGACTGTCTGGCCGTAGTTGAAGTCGTTTGTATCCATGCCAATCTCTGGGAGCTATCACTAGTTAGTGAATATTGTGCTCATCGCCATTGGTACACTTGCCATATTGTCCGAGATGGCGCGGTTGATGTTGCGCCGGTGAAAGTCGAGGGAGCAGAACATGACCCATGCCCAGAGAGTGATACGCCAATCGATCTGTGGCGGCGGGACTGGTTAGCGAATGGTATAACATGGTGTGTATAGAGCCTATACCTTTCTCACAAGTCTCTTTTCCTCTTGGTCGTCCCATGTATAGCTGGGGTCGAACCGATGACGGTTCTCGTACTTTGCTTTCTCATAGACCTTGCGCCAGCGGTCGGCGACCTGAGGGTCGGAAAAGACGTGCTCGGCTGACGAAGAGGCAGACTCGTCGCCGCTGTCGGTGGGAGATCTGTCATTGACGAGGACCTCTTTGGTGTCCCGGTCACTGGCATAGACCTCCTTGTTGTCCCGGTTGGGTGTGTCACTAGCAGCCATTGTGAGAAGCGCGTTCGAATTCCGCGGAGAAGTGAGAGAGGACTTGGGGCCGCGGAGATGTCAGAAAGTCTGTAATGGATGCATGGCCTGGCTTATAAAGGTTTCAACTCCCTCCCGTCCTCTCGGGTCGATACAACATCAGGGGAGCCGTTCGCCAGACACTAGCAATGTCGCGATGAGCCTCGACAATCACCTCAAGCTCGGTGAGACGACTTTTCTCTACAGGATATCCAGGTTACATTCAGCACTGGGAGGCAAAAAAAAAAGGAGCAGGGACAGACCGAAGCTTGGGTATCTTTGCAAGTTGGGGGTCAAACCTGCGAACATCGACGAGCACTGAGCCCCCGAGAGCCTGTGGCGACGGAGCGCAGGGTAACTAACCAATGAAGAATCCTTGATAAGGATGCATCAAGACGAATAGAGGAAAGTGTCGGCCTCGATGCGAACGTTGCAATGGCAAGTTCGTCATTGGCGAGGACTAACATGACAACCTCTAGCGGAGCTTTATCTCGAAGAGGAGAATGACGTGCCCGGAGACGGGGAGAGGCCGGTCCAATCGCTGGCAAGGCCGACCGAGAGGCCGGAGACGTAGACTTGGTTATGGAGAAAATCTCGGAGGTGGTGGTGTTGTTGGGGAGATGATCTAGTGATGGGGTGGTATATCGAGATGAGATATACCGAGAGTACGTACTATTCAGGATATACCATCTACGATATATCTATCATGAAATTCACAACTCAAATACAACTCGCACAACTGAAATTGAACTCGACCTGATCAAAAACAATCATCGACATCCGACGCGATATCCCGACCTTTTCTCTCATCGCCATTGCGTGACCCGGCCCTTGAGATTGCGACACCACCATGGCGCGGGCGTTTCGTGATGGCGCAATCCTTATCCCATCGCCCCAGTCACGGCTAAACTCCTTGGCAAATGTCATGTTAGAAGAGTACATGATTCTCGAGAATCCATTGCGTGATTTCACTCTCTGCTGTCGAGTTAAATGCACTCATTGATCGACGGTGCTCTTACGCAATATGCCCGTCCGAAGTCGCTGCACCTTCTTCCTGCAACCCTCACCAAGGACGAATGAGACTCTGTAGATGCCGTCGGTATTATGCTTGTTGCTTTTCCCCGCGTTGATGCCGGCATTCGTGTGCTGGATCGCGATATTCCCGATGAGGGGGACTGAGTGATGTGTATATAAAAGACGGCCGTCTCAGAAACAGAGAGTAGAAATTCAAGTCAACACTTGTCTATCATCGTCCGCAATTCACAATGGCCCCCTCAGCAACTACAACCACGGCCAGCTTGGTCACTGACCCTGCCAAGCTCAAGCTGTATCCCGGCCACGTCGAGGGCGTCTACAAGGAGCTGTCTCCTACCGTCTACCGCAAGGAGGACGAGTTGCAGGGAACCGACGAGTTTGCCGCAGCCAAGGCTAGTACCCTTTACTCACCGATATATACTATCAAAAACTAAACAGCCTCAGTATCCCAACTACCTCCCCACCTGGAACAAGGACCAGGTCTACCCTCCCCTCGAGCCCTTTGAGCACTACGACCACGGCCGCGACGCCGACCCGTCCCTCCCCAACCTCATCACAGAGGACGCCAAGGTCTCGCACCTCACCCCGACCATCGGCACAGAGGTCGACGGCGTCCAGCTGAGCAAGCTCTCCGCGGCCGGTAAAGACGAGCTCGCCCGGTACGTCGCCGAGCGCAAGGTCGTCGCATTCCGAAACCAGGACTTTGCCGACCTCCCCATCTCCGAGGCCCTCGAGTTTGGAAGCTACTTTGGAAGACACCACATTCACCCCACGTCTGGATCTCCAGAGGGACACCCCGAGATTCATCTTGTTCATCGTGGTGCCGGGGACAAGTCCCACGAGACCTTTTTCAAGACCCGCGTGAGCTCCGTCGCCTGGCACTCGGATATTACCTACGAGCAGCAGCCCCCGGGCACTACTTTCTTGTACATCCTCGACACTCCTGAAACTGGCGGTGATACGCTCTTTGCCAACACCGTCGAGGCGTACGAGCGTCTGTCCCCCGCGTTCCAGAAGCTGCTCCACGGACTCAAGGCCACACACTCTGGCATCGAACAGGTCAACGCAAGCGTAAAGAAGGGCAGCATCAAGCGACGCGAGCCTGTCGTCAACGAGCATCCCATTGTGAGGACGCATCCCGTCACGGGTGAAAAGTCGCTATTCATCAACCCTCAGTGTAAGTCAAACCTCCCTCCTATTATGAATACACGCTTACAGACATCAGTCACCCGCGATATCGTCGGCCTCAAAAAGGAAGAGTCCGACGCCATCCTCAACTTCCTCTACGAGCACATCGCCTGGGGCGCCGACTTTCACGCCCGCGTCAAGTGGCAGGAAAAGACTGTCGTCGTCTGGGACAACCGGACCGTCCAGCACACGGCCCTCGTCGACTGGAAGTCTGGCCAGAGGAGGCACCTCGCCCGCATCACGCCCCAGGCGGAGCGGCCCTACGAGACCCCTTTCGAGGGTTGAGTCTTCTATAGCGTTGTGGTTACATGTCCCGCGGGCAAAGATCCCAGCGGAGGACCGGAATGAAACAAATTCATCAAGTCAATGCATGCTGTAAATGTGACTGAAACTTGTGAATAGGGGCTCACCAGACCGGCTCACATGAGATCCTCAGTAAATTCCAATGCACGCTATCAGTTGCAGAGCCCGTGTATGCCTCACAAACCAACTCTTGTATGTAAATGCTCTTCAACGCCAGGCCAACGCTCTATGCACAAAACCCCTCAAACCATGGTACCCCAAACCTGATGCCCGAGCATCACTGTCAAGACTCCGACCCCGTACTTGCCAGCGTCCGCACTCCCCTGCCAGACCTCCCAGCCGAGCCAGCAGACGGCCGCCAGCTCCATGACGCTCAGCACAGAGCCGACATACGTCGCTGTGCTTGGGCCCTTTTCCTCCTTTGTCTCCTTGCTGGCTTCGCCGGTTACTCGCAGCGCGATCATCCCAGCCGCAGAAAGCAACGCCAGTTGCACCTCGCGGCGAAAAGGGGTGTGGATGGAAAGGGTGAGCCCCCATACCACAACCAGCGCCGCGAGAGCCATAAACTCAACACCCAACTTGTCCAGCCGAGGTCCTACAACCAAAGGCCTGTCCGAGGTCCACCCAGCCGGTCGTCGTGCCGAAGCATCACCCTGTTGACTCTGCTCCTGGCTCAAGCTAAAGCTCTGATTCAACATGTCAGCCAAGCTGTTGGCCTCATCGTTGCTCTCCTGCGGCGCAAAGAAGCTCGGCGGCTTAAAGGCAACCTCGCTCTCATCCTCCTGCTGCCTCTGGGCCTTGGCCGCGCCCCGGAAAAAGATGCTCTCCTTCTCGGCCGGCTTGCTCCTCAGAACAGGCGCGTTGGGTGGGTTCCGCAGACGGTGGGCTGGATTCGTCGGCGCTGCGGGGACCTTGTACCAAAAGGCGCTTTGCTCGGCGCTGACGGGGATTCTCCAAAGGCCCGTCTCGGGGCGTTGGGGGGCGCGTCGCGGAAGGCTCGGTGCTGTGACTGAGGGGACTCGGTAGGCGTCCAGTCCATCTCGTCCGAGTATTGAACCTCTTGGGTCCTCTTTGGTGAGATATTTAGGCTGCTAAACTGAGCCCGAGGGCTCTCCGGGATCCTCACGGGGTTGCTGGGAGGATATGGCCGCGGCAGTGGATTCGTAGGTGGTGGTTGAGCAAGGGGTTCTCGTTGAGGCGCAAGAGTCGGCGAGTCCAGGGCTTCGTTCAATAATTCAGAAAACGTCTTTCGCTCCTCCTTTTTCCTTCTCGTGATCTTGGGCTGTTTCGGTGAAAGGGGGGCACTAGAGTCGCCAAAAAGGGGTGTCGTATCAACTCTGATGGACCTCCTGGCAAAGGAGTAGATCTGACAAGTCAGCCTGCGTTCATTCCCTCTGACAGAAAAACATACCATAATCATGACAACCGCCATGACCACATGGGCGCTCAGCTGGGCACTCCTCGACTGCGCCCTCCCTCCGTTCATCTCGAGCACCCTACGGAACAAGACGCGGAAGAAGATGATGAGCCCCTGGAAGGAATACCACTGCGTGAACCCCAGAAGATGCCTCGTGAAGCCGCGGCTGACCTGCACAAACTGGGGATTCCACCACGCAGACAGCACACTCGCCGCAACCGCCCCGCTGATCAGAGTGTCCGCGGGCGGGAGAAACGCGACAGCCCACGCCAGACCAGCCGTCGCCATCGTCGGCCAACTCTTATCATCCGGGTCATACATGCCCTCGTCCGTGTGCTCCAGCACATACGCCAGCATCTTGAAGTGCCAGAGCATCTGCATCACCAGTCCTCCCCACCACACTCCCCTCCCCAGACTGTTGGCCCAGTCCAGCGCAGTATTCCTCCCGGGGTCGACCCTCCTCCCCCGGCTCTTCTCCATCATCCGCCGGAGGTGGTCCGTCTTGGCCGTGTATCCCGCCCGCCGGATCTGCCCCTCCACCCGCTCGGCGCATTCATCGCAGACCTGGGGGTACCTCTCCTCCAGCCCCTTTCGGTAACGGTAGTAATTTCGCTCGAGCTCTGGGTAGTCTGGGTGGTTCGGATCATCTGGGAGGTACTGGGCGAGCGAGGACGTAAAGAGCCGCTGATTCTTCAGACATGTCGAACAAAAGATGTTGTTGCTCGGAGACGACGGAGGCGACTGTCGGGGAACGGCGTATTGTGTCGCAGGAGCTTCGCGCTCCGTAGCCACCGGAGGGTCTGTAATTTCTCCATTCTAATGTCATTAGCAAAAGATCCTACCAGGAATCTGACACTCTCATACTTCGTCGAGGTAGTTTGTCGCATCGCAAAACAGGCACAGAAACTGGCTCATGACACCATCATATCTGGTGTTGGACCGCTTACCGCAGTAGAAGCAGCCAAGGTATCTAGTCCCTCGCAGGCGCGGCATGATTCCATGACCATTTGACAGAAAAAATGTGGTCGGATGGAGAAGTGAAAACAAACGGGATGGAATTTTGATGTTTATTCCAAGGTTGAGCCCACTTTCTGCCGGGCGGTCGGCACTTTTTAGAGGCTCCCGTCATGCCCTTGTTGCGGGGGTGGCAGCGCTGTAACCCCTGCAGGGCCCCTGTAGGAGGTCACGTCACCACCAAGGAAAGATTGGGACGAACACCATCCATTCAATCATCAACATTCTGTCACTTGCGAGACCATTCACATCGCCAGCCAGTATCAAAGATTGTTTCTTCTCTGGTTATAGCGCAATCACGACAACAATGCCGCCATCATGACAACTCCACCCTCATCATCCAGTCCCCCGCCCCTCCACCTCACCATCCGCTTCTCAACCTCGCAGCCAGACCTCGAGCTCGACATCCCCTCGCCGCGCGCCACCACCGTCCTCGCCCTCAAGCACCTCCTCCGCACCCGCATCTCCTCCCGCAGCCGTCTGCGCCTCATCCACCAGGGCCGCCTCCTCCCGGACTCGTCGGCCCTCAGCTCCGTCCTCAGGCAGCCGCCTCCCCCGCCGCGGGACCATGACCCCAAGGGCAAGGGCAAGGCCGTTGAGGCTGTGTCGCGCGTCTACGTCAACTGCTCCATCGGCGATGAGCTGTCAAGCGACGAGCTCTGGCTGGAGGAGGAGGAGGCTGCGAAGCCGCCTGTGGATACAACGCCCGGAGGATCCAAGCCGGCGGCGTCGACGAGGCCGCGGCCGAGAGGGTTCGACCGGCTGCTCCAGTCTGGGTTCACGCAGTCCGAGATCTCAACGCTGAGGACCCAGTTCACGTCGATACACACCTCGCGCTTCACGCCGGACGCCATGCCGTCGCCCGACACGCTGCGCAACATGGAGGACGCGTGGATCGACAACAACGCCGAGGGCATCCCGTCAGAGTCCAACCCACTCGAGGACGAATACACGGGCATGGCTTCTGTCCTAGAGATTCTGTTCCGGGCCATGATGGTCGGCTTCTTCTTCCCGCTCGGGAGCCTGACGTGGCTGATGCGCGAGGAGGGGATCTGGAGTAAGAGATGGCAGATCTTTGTGGGCTTTGGCGTCGTGTTTAGTCTCTGCATTGGGTTCATCATGGGATATCCGGGGACCGGCCTTAGTAGAGCCTCCCTCCGGTCAATCAAGGATAGGGTGGCGTCGGGCGTTATACATGGAGCGTACTACATAGTCTACAACTACAGATAGCGAACAAGACGACGGGCTAGCATAGATTCCATTCCCGCCCGACAACAAAAGACTAGAATATCTTTTTTCCGTCACGCCAAACTCCCGTTCCCGTTGATGGTATATCAAAATTATGGCCCAGCACATGCCCAACCCCTTTTTGAACTGTTCGTGAGCACGCTTAGAGGTACAGACTCTGGGCGGCCACAATGTCCCTGCGGATCTTGGACAGACTCTCTTCAAACTTCTTGGTCAGGTCCTCGTTGCCCATGACCTTGGCGGCCTGGGCCATCTGTCGCAGGAGCTCTTCCAGGCGGCGGAAGAGGCGGATGAGTGAGCCTTCGTACACGTTTGTCATTTTGCTAAACCGGTCAGCGGCAATCTTCTCCCAGTGCGGCATGAACTTACCAAATCTCAACAAACGGACGTCCCTGGGCCCACGTGTAGACCGTCTCCATCAGCTGCCACTTGAGCTTCTGCACATACTCCTCCTCGTTGACGTCGAGCTTGCACTCCTGGCTGACCTTGGCAACGATCCTCGCCTTGGCCTGGACCTCGCGGAACGGCTTCTGCAGCTCCTCCTTGAGGGCCGGCGCCTCGACCTTTTCGTCAAAGATAAAGATGCTGATGACGGCGGCGCACATCTCGGGGGTCATCTCGTTGAAGAAGCGGTCAAACAGGAGCTCGGAGAGGAGCAGCTCGTGGCCCTCGGTCGAAGAGATCTCGCAGGCCACGCGCGCCTTGAGCTGCACCACCTCGGCGTCGTTGATGAAGCCGAGGCGGCGGAGGACGCGCTTGCGAGACTTGAGCTCGTCCATCTGGGCGATGCTGTACGCCTTGGCAATCGACTTTTTGGTCTCCTTGACCTTGTCGGTCAGCTTGACCTTGGTGTGGTACTGCTCCCATAGCGAGGGGAGAAGAGGAGAGAGATGCAGGGGGTTGGCCAGCAGCCTCGACTCCAGGACCTCAATCTTTCTCAGCAGCTTCTTGAAAGAGTCGTCGGTGATTTCCATGTTCTCGATAGGATCCAGGATGGGCATGCCATCGGGGAATCGGCGCTTGACCTCCATGAGAGACTTGGTGAGCGTCTCCTTGTCGCCCTCGGTCTTGAGGCCCTCCTTTGGCAGGAACAGTCGGATCTGGCTGATGGCCTTGATGCAGGTGAGGAGGCACGGCACAACCGCAAACTTGATGTCGTCGTCGTCTGAGAACGGCTTCAGGCCAGGGGGCATCTCCTGAGCCGGCTGTCCAGGGGCAAAGTCGGCGCTCTTCCTCGAGATGGGCAGGAGAACGTCAATGACGTGGGACTCTTGGGGGATGTATTCGGGCTCGCCAAGCTTGGGCGCTCGGCGGGGGGTCTGGTTGACAATGACTCCCCATCCAAAGTCGGTGCCGTTGCCGGCGACGGTCTCCTGGTCGTCCTTGGGGTTGTAGATTTGCACCAGACGGCCCGGCTGGAGGTAGGAGATGCTGTAGTTGGGGTGCTGGATCACAGTCCGCATGTCCTTGGTGTAGGTGCTCAGCTGCTGACGGATCTGGTAGTAGTCCTTGACCGTCGCCTCATCGGGGATGCTCATAGTATCGCGCTCCTGCTGTAGCGACATCAAGTCCTTCTCCAGAGCTGGCACGCGAGAAGCGTTCTGGAACTGATGGAAGCATCGCTCCAGCATAAACTCGGGTGAGATGGCCTCGATTCGCAAAAGGTTCAGAATCATGTTGTAGCCCAGGTAAAAGGCCGAGTTGAGACGATCCTGGTGACCAGTAACAATCTCCTTGGCAGTGTCGGGCTCGAGCTTGTCGTCAATCATCATGATGACAATACCTCGAGCATCAAGACCACGACGACCAGCACGTCCAGCCATCTGAATGTACTCGGAAGACGTGAGAGGACGTCTCTTGACACCGTCCCACTTGGTAACCTGGGTGAAGACGACAGTCTTGGCAGGCATGTTCAAGCCGATGGAAAAGGTCTCTGTCGCAAACAGGACCTTGATGAGAGACTCTTGGAAGAGAATCTCGATAGTCTCCTTCAGAATGGGCAGCAGGCCAGAGTGATGCACACCGATACCTCGCTCCAGCAGGGGCAGCAGGTTCACAATCTGAGGCAGCTCCCTGTCCTGCTCCGACAAGCTCTCAATGGCGCTGCTAAAACCTTGCGGACCATGGCCTTTTCGGAATCGTCGTTGAAGCTGAGGGACGAAATGTTCATGGCCATGTTCTCGCATTCTCGCTTGCTAAAGTTGAAAACAATGACCGGGTTGAACTTCTTCTTGATGGTCATCCGGATGATCTTGGCAATGTCTGAGCCGTTGTCGGCACCGCCCTTGTTGGTCTTTTTGTTCTTGCCCTTTCCTTTTTGTCGTGCAGTCGGGTCGTTGGGGTCGGCACCCTTCTTCTCCTCCACCTCCTGCATAACCAGGTTGAAGTTTTGCTCGTTAAAGTTGCTCTTCTCATCGACGATGAGTCTAGCACCAGTGCCGCCAGCGGGGAAAAAGTAGTTCTGAAGAGGAGTCGGTCGGAAATCAGTGTAAACAACGTGACAGGCCTGGTGATGAATCTTGGCGATCCACTCGGCGAACTGGAAGGCGTTGGGGATGGTGGCCGAGAGGAACACGTATCGGACCTTGTCGGGAAGCATGATGATGGTCTCCTCCCAGACGACACCTCTCGTCTTGTCGCGCATGTAATGAATCTCGTCAAAGACAACCCAGGCAACCTCGCGCATAATCTCGGAACCACGGTACAGCATCGACCGGAGAATCTCTGTCGTCATGACCAGACAGCTGGCCGTGGGGTTGATGGTCACGTCACCAGTCATCAAGCCCACGTCGCCAAAGATGGCCTCGAAATCTCGGTACTTTTGGTTGCTCAGGGCCTTGATGGGACTCGTGTAGATGACCCTCTGGTTGCGCTTCAGGCACTGCGCGACGGCGTACTCGGCGACGACCGTCTTTCCGGCAGAGGTGTGGGCAGACACGAGCACGCTCTCCTCGCGCTCGATGGATGCCACGGAGAGGCTCTGGAAGGGATCGAGCTTAAAGTTCCAGGTTCGCGCCGGCTCGTTGGGGGCCTTGTGCTCGGACAGCGGAACGTACTCGTAGTCTAGGTCCGGGGGCAGCGCGACCTGATGCTGAATGTTATGCGACAGGACCAGTGACGAGTCCTGGGGCACAAAGGTGGATGCGCCGGCAACCTCTCTCGACTCTGCCGTCTGAAAGGTATCCGTCATGACGGGACCCGCGCCGCCCTCCTTCTTCCGCCTCTTCTTGTCCTGCTGGCTGGGGGTGTCGGAACTCTCGTCGTCATCGGAATCTTCGTCCTTGGAGGTCTCGGTCTTGTTGTCCATGTCCACATCCTCCGCGTTGCCGTTGATGGCCTCGTCAGCCTTTCTCTTCTTGGTCTTGTCGCGCTTGCGGGGGACGCTCTCGTCTTCGCTCGCACTCGGGGCCTCCACCTTGCCCTCAAACACATCAAACATGTCATCCATGCTGGCGGTGATTTCCCGCGATCGGGGATCGAGATCGGAGTAGTCGCAATTCCAGGGCGCTTAGGAGCGAGATTCGAGAACAAAGATCAAGTCTCAAACAGGACCTGGGAAAATTAACAAGAAAAAAGCGCGACCTTGTCGTCCCGTACAACAACACAAAGCGATCGATCGGAGGTTCCCAATTCGTGGGACCTGGGCCATGCGATTAAAAAAAAGTTGGTTGACCAGGAAGTGGGCTTGGCGGCAGAAAAAAGCGTCCCTGGAGAAACAAGCTGCGGGCGGTGAGAGCCATCGAGATCCACCGGTTGCTGCCGACGTCACGTACGACTCGGGATGTCAGCATTACCCGTCACTGGATCTTGCACGTGACCCAGCTAAGCGTTTTCCCTTCAACCTCAGACCACTCATCTTGACCTCGGCGCTCCCCATCACGACGTTTGACACATACCCAAAAGCTCCCCCCAATCGCCACTCCACAACGTCAAGGTGCGTTTCTGTCCACGATATACGACCCATTGAGCCTCTCAGCTCTCCTCTCCCGCCGCGCACGAACCGAATTGACCTCGCCCAGATGCTCTCCCGCGCCGCCGTCCGCACCACCACCTCGCTGGTCACCAAGCGAGGCTTCCAGACCACCCGCGCCCGCCTCTCGTCGCCCTACCACTACCCCGAGGGCGCCTACAGCAACATCCCCTTCAACCCCCGTAGCAAGTGGTTCGGCGTTGGCTTCTGGGGCCTCATGGCCACCGGCTTCTTCGCTCCCTTTGGCATCTCCGGTGCGTGGTTTCCTCCCGAGCTCTTCCGGCGTCGGTGCTAACCAGTGTTGCAGTCTGGCAGACCTACAAGCCTACCTAAGTCCGTGGTTAGCGGATTGGGTATGCTGCTCGTCCATTGACAGATCAGGGAGCCTGTGGATGGATCGTTGTGTACATGACCGAAATAGACATCAGACTCTCAATCCTTGTCAAAATATTTCATTTGTAGCATGTTCTTTGTCTGCGTGACTTGCAAGCGTCATGTATGCTCATGATCAGCTCAATTCGTGGCCACGTCTCATACGAATCATCTAACTACAGAGCTCTCCGGCTCTGGGGTATGCTCTAATTGGCGTAATATACAAGTTTGTACAGAATATACTGTTACATCATAACCGCGTTCCATCTTTTTTGAATCTCCGGTGCGACGGGCCATCCCATCGACCCGTCGGCGACTTCATGTCGGCGTCGTTGAGAACATTGTCAAACAGGGACTGGATGAACGGGATCCGGTCCGGGGCAATGTCCCAGCGCTTGGCCAGTTCGTCATAGACTCGGATAACGGCCGCGTCGGAGTCGTGACACTTTCTGACTGCTCGCAGAGCCCAGATGACCAACCACCGGTCAATTCGGAATCCCGGGACCCCCTCGTCCTTGGCCTGGTACAGGGCCTTTAGCACTCCCTCGAGACGCTGCTCGCTCCACTCTGAGCTCATATACCCGCCGTGGGCGTAGAAGCCCTTGAGCAGGGCCAGGAAGATGGTTGGGTGGATCGTGATCCGGAGAAACTTCATCTCGTCCAGGTACCGAGCGACCTTTCCCAGGTCCCCGACCCGCGTGGCGTAGTGTTCGACAAAGAGCTTGTAGGTGTGGAGGTTCGGGCTGAGCTCGATCTGCTTCTGCAGCGACTTGTGCAGCTCGGGGTGCTTCCGCCCAACTCTGGTGAACATCATCAACACCTTGGTCACGACCCGGGGCATCCCGTAGTTTCTATCAGGCATGTCCGGGCCCATTGAATGGGCGTCCCTCATCTTCTGATACGTCTCTTCAGCCGCCACCTCCTCGCCGCATCTGAGGAGTCCTGATATGACACAGTTGAGCACAACAGTGTCAATCATCTCACCCGCCTCGACCATGTCTCTGTAGGCAGCCCGGATCCCTGCCGAATCCATCTGCAGACCAAAGTAGTGTATCACACTGACATGGTGGTATCGGTTGTACTGGACCCCCCGGTTCTCCATCTCCTTGTAAATCATCTCGGCGAGGTTGTAGTTGCCAACCTTGGACGCAACATCAAACAGGATGTTGAACGTCACCTCGTTCCCCTTGACGCCAGCGCCGCGCTCCATCTCCCTCCATATCCGCAGGGCAGTCTCCATCTCGGTGGATGTCGCGCGGCCCGCGTACTTGGTGGCAAAGGCCATGGCGAGGTTCCAATGGGTCCGGCGCAGCGTCAACCCAGCGCTTCTCACGTCGCTCATGAGCGCAAAGTACCGCAGCATCGACTCGGAGTCGCGCTTCGGTGGAAGTCCCATGACCCTGAGAAACCTATCTCGCCATTGCCATGTGAGGTGCAGCATTCGCGGCTCGGGGAGTTGGAGATAGAGGTTGTATATCGGTTCAAGCGAGGTGTAGTAGGGGCGGCGGAGCTTGTGAGAGATGGCAGAGCAGAGCTTGGTAATGACTCGTCTCGTCTCGTCATTGCTCTTGAAGGTCTCTTCCTTTGACGGGTACTCAATGTCTCGTCGCTTGTCCGACACCTGCAGCTGCTGCCCGTCGGGCTGGGCGTACCCTCGGCGGTATGGGTCCTTGTAGAATTCGAGGTGCTCCTCCACCGTGCCCGAGTCTTCTTGCCGGACAAAGGACATGAGGTGCTGCGGATCTTGTCTATGCACCGCATTGCAGGTCTGGCTCGAGTGCCGCGGGGCTGCGGCGGCAGTGCCGTAACTCTTTGCCGCATGTCGGGTTCGGTGGATTGGTAGGGTCCGTCGGAGGTCGGTCGCTGGGGCAAAGGTCGAGAGAAGCCAGAGAGAGCTCCTCGCACAGAAGAAATTGGCAGCCGGTCTCTTCCTGTGCGTCTCCCCGGCGCCATATCCCACGGCGCCGAGGCTCCTCCTCACGGTCGTGGCGGCAAGCCTGGCCGACGGTCGGTTCGAAAGCACCGCACAGACGGAGCCGTCTACTCGACTAGAGATTTTCATGAGCTCCTCCTCATTGTGCTGCTGCGACCTCGGAGTTATATCCGCGGCACTCGAGGCAGGGACAGCAGGAAGAGAGAATTGAGAGAGGGGAGAGGGATTTCGGCAATCTCTCGTGCTGGTGAGAGCGCGGGTTTGAGAGGCTTGTTTCTTTAGCGGGACCTTTCTGGGGATGGTTTTTTGCTAACAGATCGGCCGGCATCCCGCATTGTCGGCGTTAAGATTGGCCGATCTCCAAAATTTCCACCACCACACCACCACGCCCAGCGTAGAGCCGCGACATCGCAACCCACTCCCGCTATAGAGAGCCAATTGACCCTGCAAGTCGAGTATGGCACATCCAATTACCTCTAGCTTCTCCCGCTGACCCCTCCCCCAGAATTGGCCATGGGAGGCAGACAGATCCGGCCCGCCAGGGTCTTCCAGACCGTCACCGAGGAGCTCAACCACAACGTCCTCGGCCAAAAGACCATCGCTACGCCGCCATGGTATAACATCATGCAGACGGTCCCCCCTCCGAGACCCTCGTCCGAAGCATCCCTCCCCGACACCGAGGACTCAACCCCAGAGCCAGCAAACCCAAGAACATCTTTCGCCCGCAGCGGATAAAGTACCTCGAGGATTCACTACGGACCACCTTTTACAAAGACCACCCCTGGGAGCTCGCGAGGCCCCGTATCATCCTGGAGCTGGACGGAAAGGACCATCAGCACTGCGATTGGAGCAAGGGCCTGAGGCAGCCCGGCATTCCTTGTCAGGAGAATGGTAACCAACCATCTACACCCCGCGACAATGAACTTGGCAGCTAACCCCCGCAGCGTCGTGCAGCGCCAGATGTGGCTCATGGAGAACGAACAGGTCAGCGAGCGCAAGGCCTACGACGTGACCCGCCGCGAGTTCTACCGCCTCCGACAAGAGGAGGAAATCGAGAAGCGCGTGGCCGTCGAGGAGGCCCGGCACGTGGGCGCCTACTTTGGCAAGACGCGCATCGATGTCTCGCACGACCTCGAGGACCGCGAGTTTGAGAACTGGAAGGTCTGGGCCGGCAAGGAGACGGAGCTCTCCGAGGCCCGCCGCAACGCCGAGATTGAGAGCTTCGGCCTCGAGGAGGAGGGCGCCACCGGTGAGGAAATTGCGGCCGAGGTCGAGAGCGGCGAGGCGGAAAAGGCGGCGGCTTGAGGCCTTTGCTGATGCAAGAAAGAGGGCGGAACGACACCCGTCATGTGTACACAAACCCTGTAAACATTACTGTCTATGTACGAGAATCAAGATTCACGCAGTTCCATGAAGCCCGTGGGTGTGATCCCTTTCCATTTCAAAATCCCATACCAAAACTTTTCCTCCATCTCAAATGTCAGGACGCCTGGCGTTAAACACCATCTCGCCGACATTCTCAATCCCATACTTGGCAGCAACCTCTGCATGCTGCACGACCAAGACATCGGCGATGCCGGTGTGGTAGAAGAGCTTCCCCGTGAGGCTCAGCGTCGAGATGCGGGCCCAGGACTCGATGTACACAAACCTCATCAAGTCCTCGGGCACGAGGTAGAAGAGCTTGAGGAGGTGGACGGCCAGCGCGACGATGAAGCCGTTGGCGGGCCCGTTGGAGAAGATGCAAGTCGGGTACCGCAGCTCGGCGCCGACCTTGTTCTTGGGGGCGTGAGCAGGACGGGAAAGATGCTGAGGATGCTGCGCAGCGCGGTGAAGGGGGTAGACCACAAGGGCTGGTGAACGTGACGGGCACGGGGGACGGCGAGGGCGTCCCAAGTTCCAGGATCTTGGCCTTCTTTGGCGCACAAGGACTTGAGGTCGGTTTCATACTCGGCGAGATGATAGGCAGACGTGACGTCCCCATCGGAATACAGGTAGCGGCGGTGAAAGTTGGCAAAGTTGCAGAAGCCATCGTCCATCATCATGAGCATCTCCTTTGTGTGTCCACCAGAGCCGAGAACAAAGAGGTGATAGTCGACATGGCGACGACGACGAGATCCAAGCTTATTTCCAAAAGCAGCGCGAGGACGTTTGACGAGCTGAATGCTGCGGGTCTTGTCGCTTGGAGTCAGGGCGAAGGCTGTCAAGAAAGGGACAAGGAAAGGCTCACCGTGAGGAAGACGATGAGCCCGACGAAAAAGAGCAGATGGAGGGTGAAGAGGACCTTCTCGGCCGGGTAACACACCAGGAGGCCGAGGCTGATGCCGAGGAGGGAGGCGACGATGGTGGCCAGGAGCTTCAGAGACTCGGTCGACATCATCTTGGCGAGGTGCTGATGAGTGAGAGAGCAAGTGTGGTGTTGACTTGTGTGCGACTGAGGACAAGTGGTCAGTACAGGGATCATGGGAGGAAGAGTCTGTGAGATGGGGAGGGGGTTTATACCTCATGGATCCTGCATGCATGAATAGCTTCAGAAAAGGGTCATGAATAAGATTCCATTGTTCCCCAAGACGGCAAAATAACAATGAGGCTATCCCGACTCGGCAAAGCACATGCTGAGAGAAGACCAGGTGAGGTTGAAAGTGGATTCATGTGGCCATGCACGGGCCAGAAGGGGAAATGTCAGCCAAGTTCAGGGCTATTTGACTGGCTGATGGATTTACCCTGAATCACTGAACAACGGGCCTTCATGGCCATTGTATATGAGGAAGAATCGATTCTCAAGCAGGTATTCGAACTACTTTCTATCGGTACATGAAAGCTCTCAATGCGCAACTAGCAAGTGCTGCACTAAGCATTGTTCCATGGTGATCACTGACTCCAACAATACCAACCTCCAATGATGGCCACTGACAAAAGCCACTCCCTCACGACTGAGACATGCGTTACCGGCCTCCGCTCAAAAGAATCGACGTCTCTTCTTGGGCGCAGCACCATGATCCTCCTGACACTCCTCCCCGAGAGCCAGCTTCGTCGCATCTCTGACAGAGTCTTCAAACACCTCCCTCATGCCTTGGCCGGTGGCAGCCGAGCACTCCAGATACCGGTGGGCACCAATGCGCTTGGCATGCCAGTTGGCCTATGCCATGTTAGCCACTACAACCCATCTAAACGATGACGCACGACAAATACTCACCTCGGAAGAACAAACACAGCAAGTCGGATAGGCGAGCAGCCCCGACGGCGCAAGCGCAGAACCGGTCCGGTGGTCCTCAAGAAAGCACTGATCACGCAGATCCTTCTTCAACCCGACAAGGTAAAGCAGCGGCTGAAAGGCCTCGGTCCTTGCAAATGCTTCGTGGGACGCATGGTGCCACTGCACCTGTTCAGTCTCGTGTAGTCGAGCCACAGGGACGCACTCACCCATTGCATAATGGTGTACATGGACACCTTGTCCGAAATATCGAAACAGAGAAACACGGCGTCCCAGGAAATGTACGTCAACTTCTCGACCGTGGTAAGGTCCGGCACGCCCGAGGTATCCTACAGCTCAATGCGCACAGGGTGGTCGTTGTAGGTACGTTCATTGACATAGGTTTCAAACAAGGGCCGAGAAAAGGCGTCAGACTGTGACAAAGTCAGCTCATGGTTCTCGTCGATCTTTGTCAACTTGCATCAGGAAAGTAGCCATATCGAGCACGGCTAGAAGAGGTCAGCACAGCAACAGATAGAAGGACAAGCCTCTCACAATAGCAAAGACGTCTGTCCAGCGGCCTTGCTCCCGACAAACAAAAAGTTGAGGTGGACAGGCTCCCGCGGGATGCTGCTCTCGTCCACAGACTCCATGCGCTGTCGCTTGCGGCTGAACAGTCCCAGCAATCTCTTGCGCTTTGCCTCGGCAGGCCTGTTCGTGAAGCTCGAGGAAGGTCGGCTGGAGGCGGTCGAGGCCCCTCCAAAGAGAGGCGTGGCGGCGCGGAAGAAGCTGAGGCGGGTTGATGGGCGCTGTTGCGCAGGAGGAGGCGACGACTCACGAAAGGTCTGACGTGATGAGCAGGAGGAAGATACGAATATGAGGAAACTCACGAGGCGGGTTGCCGGGCGCAGCTCAAAGTGGTCGCCCTCGAACGGATCGTCTCTATCCATGCGGCTGGGCACACGCTGTCGCCACAGGTCGATGCGCTCCTTGGGCTTTATCAGGCTGAAAGCCATGTCGAGAAGATATGCCAACCTGAGATGCAGGCGATAGCGAGATGGGTGAGGATGTGGTGAAGAAAATTCTGTGTGTGTGATGTGAAGAAGTGAGCAGGCAGTGGTGATACATCCAAGGCAGTAATAGGTTGGCAGTTGGCAGCCGTCAACAGCTGTCAACCCGTGCCCACCACTTCACTACAAGCATTCATCCAACCACATCATGTTATGTTATTCTATAGGCAGATATTCAAACTTCAACTGGCATAATCAGCTAGGTTAGCTACATTCGCCCTCCTCAACCTCCCTCCATCAATCCCCAAACTCTCCCTCGGAAACCACTCCTCCAACCTCCCCCAGGCCTTCCAACACCCTCCTCCAAATCACCATCCTCCATCCCAAGCACCATGATCGCCAGAGCCGTCCCGCAGAGCCAAGCCCAAACCATGCCCTCACCGTTGAACCCCGCGGCAACCCACTCCCCCGAGCTCTCGTCACCACCAACACGGCCGACAAAGGGCATCAGGTCTCCCGTAAAGCCCAAGATGCCCGTCCAGGCTTTCACAAGCTTGCTCCCCTCACCCCACTTCGGCTCAAAAACAGCTGGCATAATACCCCGGATATGCGCCAGCGGGAGAGCCTGTACCTGACCATCATCCCAGACCCCAACCTGGTCCAGCCCCTGCCGACGACTCCTAAAGAAACCACCTCCAATCATCAAATCCCCCGGCGTACCATCCTCGCTATCCGGACGCTGCGTCACGTAGTCAAAGCCCGGGCTGTACACGATCGACCACGACCGTCCCCCGTGCGACGGCGGGAATGACGCTCCAGGCCGCTGAGCAGACATGTGTGCCAGTGCGCCAGTGAGAGACCCACGAAGGGATTCAACGAGGTGAGGCGCGTATGCGTTGGTTGCGTGAATCACATGCCGGGTCTTGAGTGTCCCGCGAGTCGTCTTGACTGTGTACGATCCAAGCTCAACTGAGACGCTCTCGACTGGTGTGTTGGTGTGGATGCTCAAGGTTGAGAATCGATCGAGTAGATCATTCCACACGCCCGTAACAAGTCTATACGGCCACAGGGCTCCAGCTGAATAGGATATCGCTCCTACAATAAGCTGATTGACACCAAACTGCAACCTGTTAGCTAATAGTATCTCAACCATGAAACAGCAAAACTCACCTCCTTTCTGGCTTCATCCGCCTCCCAGACAACAGCCTCCTCCTCGGGCATCCACTCTTTCATCTCCTCAACTTCACTCTTGGCCTTTTCAAAGTCCTCACTCTCGATAAACAAATCCACCGTCTGCACCTCCCTCACCTCCCCCTGCGGCACACTCTCCCCAATCTGCTTCAGCACCTCCAGATGTCTCCTCTGAAACCTCGCCAGCCGTCTCGCCTTCTCCGGCCCCATCTTGGCGCGGTACATGGCCAGTATCTCGTACGGCGTGGCCTTGATGTGTCCGCCATTCCTCCCCGTCGCGCCGCTGCATAGCTCTCTGGCCTCACACACGACGACGTTTAGCCCCCCCGACAGCTCCAGCAGGGACTTGGCAACCGCCGCACCCGTGATGCCGCTTCCGATGATGACAACATCTGCTGTAGAGGGCAAGTCGCCCTTGACGTTGCATAGCTCAGGGAACGGCGGGTCGTCGAGCCAGTATGAGCTCGTTGGTGCGGGGGAGGGCAAGCTCGGCGGGGATGAGGCCCGGACGAGAAGTGAGGAGAAGTGAGTATGCAGAGACGAGAGGGTTTTCAGAACCGATGATACGGTTGAGGTAGCTGACTGGATGGTGGAGATGACGGAGCCCATGGTTAACGAGATATGGTTGAGTTGCGGTCAGGCAAGTTGAGTTGGGGAGATGTCAAAAGTGAGACATCGAGCACTATCGACGATCAGCAAGCATGCTAGGTAGGCAACCAGTAATATGCATCTTATCAAGATAAACCACGCAGCCTCGCCCATTAACTACATGGAGAAGCTGAGAATCGGCCTCGAGTGTCACAAAACATCACCAACCACGCAACATGCATCTGGTCCAATAGTAAAGACATGAAATGCTGGATCAGCGACCCTTCTAGTTGGCATTTTCTCTAACGCTCTAAGAATCCCTTCCCCAATTTCCCCAGTCCTTTTTTCATTAGCTGCCGTAAAGATGAAAGAGAACAGCAACCCGCAGTGAAACAAACAAGACCGTTCATCATTCTGGTTTCCCGATAACCCCCTTCCCCATAAACACCGCCAGTAAGAATGGAAGAAGAAACACCATCCTCGTCATAGACCGTTGCCTATACCCCCCCCGTCCATTGCTCGTTGTCCTCCAGCCCAAAACGAAGAAAAAGTTATACAACAATAATTGGGCTTTTGAAACTCCAGCTCCCCCATCCCCTTCCCCTTTACTATTACGCCATAACCGATGCAGGGTATGTTTTTCAAGAAAAAAAATAGTGAATCTGTCATGAGACGCGAATCCTGTTCCTTTTGCCCGTTTTTGGCATCCTCTTCTGTCCCATGAATTCCAGGGGCAGGCCCTTGTTGAACGCCGAGTTGACATGACAGTCCAATAGACGAATGAAAAAGAGAAATAAACAGAAAAAAAAAGGGTGGTGTAATGAAGTGAAGAGGGTAACAATAAAACAACCCTTGCGACAAAGCTGCGCAAGGACAAAGGTGTGGGTATCAGACTGCCCATGTCAAACTTACACCGCCGCTGCCAGCTCATGAGCGACCATCGCGTCGCGTCCATCAGATGCTGACCATTCCGTCATCATCATAGTCGCACTCCCCCGGCCAGTCCACGGGACCCGAGAATCGACCATTGGGATCCAACCCGAGCTCTTGCCTCACGTCCCTCTGGATCTGGAGGAAATACCTCCTCAGGCTCTGTAGACCCTTGAGGAATCCACCGTCGGGCTCGTCGGGGTGTTGCGGCGGGCAGGGCTTGTCCGTGATGTCGTCAAACGGCGTCAGGCTGTTGGCAAAGTCGGCAATCTTGAAATCAATCTCTCGCTTGTTCTTCTTCTTCCGCCGTGTCGTCTCTTCCGTGTCTGTCGCAAAGTCGGTGGTTGATTCATACATGGTTTCGTAGTCGGCATCCTCGGACGTGTCGCCATCGTAAAACATGAGAAGACTCGCCGCGTAGAATCGATAGCCGTGCAGCTTGCTGACGATCTGCTCCAGCTGCCCAAGCTTCTTCAAGACCACTGGAATGTGTCGAAGGATGCTGTGCAGGTCAAGGCCGTTGTAGAGGAACTTCTGAAGAGCGCCTTGGAACTCCTCACCGACTTTTAGCTTGCGCCCGTAGTATTTGTCCTGAAAGTCGTACGTCTGCGATTTGGCATTCCACACTTGCAGACCGCAAATACGCACCCCCAGCTCGGCAGACGTCGTGGTCCGACACTTTTCCGTCTGCGACTTTTGCTTCTTCGGTGTAGCCTCAACGCCGTACTGTCGAGTACCCATCTTGAGATCCATCATGCAGGGTCTCTTCATGCCCGACGTCAAGTCTTCCAGGAGCAAAAAGTACTCGACTCGATCCTTCTGAGTCTTGGCTTCCTTGGGGTTGACAGGCCGGGGAATCTTTTTGAACTCGGCTGCGGGTTCGGGGGCAAGGTCGGGTGTGTCCTCGGGTTGCTGGTGAGCCGTGTGTGGAGCATGCTCCTTGACCCCATTAGTCGCCGGAGTGCTGTGTCCGTTCACCGTGGAGCAGGTCTTTGAATGTCGCTTGGTCTTTTCCTCGTTGTCTCCCTTGTATCCAGCATCATCGGCCTCCTCAAAGTACTTCAAGTCTCCTCTAGATTCTCGCACATCTTCAGGCTTCCGACGCAGTCCGCCAGCAGAATATCTGCGCTTCTTCTTGGTGGTAACAGGGTTGTGGTTGAGGGTCTCGGGCTCTGGTGCACTGGTTCCTGTCACGTCCTTGATCTCGCCTGGGGCTTGCTCAGGCTCAGACTGCACATACTCGTCCATATCAGGTGCAAGCTCAGGGCCCAGGTCGCTGTGTGAGTAGTGGTGGTGCGCAAGCTTTCTCGGAGTGTGAACATGCTTGGTCGGCTCCTCGTCCCGGTTGATAAAGGGCGAGTCGGGCTTGATGAGGGCAGGGTCCGAGTTGGTAGATCGGAGCAATCGTTGAAGCGTTGGACGTGGAATCGACCGTTGATGAGGCCGACGGTGACGGTGAACCTTGACGGGCTCTTTCAGGAAGGCATCGTTGAACACCTCGTTCCGCAGCCTCTTGTTGATCATGGTGGCACCCCAGCTGTTGGGCCGCTCGTCGAGTGGTGGGCGTGTCGAGGCATACGACGGCATCGTGGAGTGTGACAGGGTCGATGTCGAGATGCTCTGGCGTCGGAACTCCTTGGGCAAGGGCATTGGCTGAAGCAAGTTTCGAGGCAGGATATGCTTGTTGTCGTCGAATGTCACCGTGGGTATGGGGATGTTGGAATTGGCCAGAGACTGGCTGATGACTCGTCCCATCGGTGGTTCGGCCTTGAGATGGTCCTCCTTGTGTCCGTTCTGTCCGTTCTCCTGGCGGTTTGCCTCAAGCTGCTCCTGAGCCTTCTTACGCTCGGCTGCAGAAGCCTCATCCTTCTTTGAGGTGCTCTTTCGGCGGGCTTGCTTGCGGAAAGTCACATTCAAGACGCCAATGTAGCTGCACATTAGTTAGCCTCGAATCTCCAAAAGTCGCATCAACGGAACGTAACCCCCGTTCAATCAGAAAATGACAAAACTGCGGTGCAACATACCGAGGAAGAAAAGGTAGCAGATCACGGTGGTATCTCTCAATAGTCTCGTAAAACTCATTCTCCCTATTGTTGAGTTGCTTACAGACGGCTCTCCGAGAGAACCGCCAGAGAGTGGTGTGACCACCGACTTGATGTTTATATGGAATGAGCTCAATGGCTTCAAGCGGCTCTTGAGGATCGTGCTGGTGGTCATGGATATGGTCCTCATAATGGTTCACGACTTGGGGTGCTTTAAGAGGAGCGTCGGTCGTCACGGCAATCTCTTCTTCGACGACAGCGCGGTCCTCGAACTTGTCAGGCGCGACGTCGCCACGCTTCACAGCAAGGCTCTCGCGAGAGGGGAGGCGGGCGAGGCCGTAGGGGGGCTCATCCTTCTCCTGAATAATTTCAGGCTCAGGCTCATCCGCCTTGACGAGCCACGGATGTTGTTTACTCTGAGAGAGAGACCGCACCCGGAGACTACGGTCCTGGGGCTCACCTATGCAGGGTTCTTGCAGCTCCTGGTGGGGCAAGAAGACGGCAGATGAGATCTTCTCTTCCCCGGATTCATCGGCATCTCCATCATCGTGAGATCCGACCTCGGTATTGACGCTGTCGCCTGATTTCCGTCTCGCCTCCACTCTTTCGGCTTCGCCGTCGGCATCAGCGCCAGCCGGGGTCGGCCCCACAAGCTCAGATGTCTCCACCGGCTTGCCCTCCTCATGACCGTTTACGGGTCGAGGCGTGGACTGTTGCACTCGCAACGGAGTCTTGCCCCCGAGGTGAAGGAGCCATTGACGGGTAGGGAGAAATAATCCTCGTCTGGGGAAGTGCTGAGAAGTGGTTGCTCATCGAGGACATATTCTGAGTAGGGCGTCCTTGGTGTAAGTGGAGGAACCCCTCCATCATCGTGTCGCAGGCGAATGGCTGTTGGTTCTTTGGTTGAGGGAGTGGCGTGCGCCTTTGCATTCGAGTTGAAATCGCGGTCTTCTTCAAGCGTCGGTGCTAATTTCTCTCTTGGGGTGTGCCGAGGTTCTCTGCGACGAGACTTGTCCTCTGGTGGGAGGCCTTCCTTGAAGAACCGCAAGCTGTAGCTCGACTTGCGACTGCGCGCATTGGGCTCTACGCCAGCCATTGCCTCGGCAATGGACTTTTCGACCAAACCATCCTCTTCCTGGCCCTCGACAGAGCCAATGGACCATATCTTTTCCGTCTTTTCGGGCCCCATCGCCATCCAATGTGGGGAAGCTTTGACCCATGGCGCTGGTCTCTGGTCGGTATTCCTGGCTTCCTCTCGTCGCAAAGTCGCCGGTGGTGTTCTGGTCCCTGGACTGTCGTCTTCGAATGGAGTGGGTGAATCGTTGAAAGATGTAGTGTAGGTCGTCATTCGGGTTGGTAGTAATCAATGGTGCTTCTGTCTAGGTCCAGCGAGGTCGAGGTTTGGCCTCGGGGGACATCCCTCGCCTCACGGGAATCGCTAATGACATCGCGAAGGGTGGCGAGTGCCGAGTGGCTGAAGGATGAAGGAACGCTCGCAGCCTCTCGGGCGGCGAGTGAAGTCATTGTCGTGACGGTGGAGGCTGCCATGTTGGTAGATTCGGACGTGGCTCTCATTAATGGCCTAGGAGCGGCGCATTTCGTCGGGACATTTTGGTGGAAGGGATCGGTGAAAATGGCAGCGCTGTCTCGGTCGGGTCGCGATGTCGAGTCCGCAGGTGCTGTGGGAGGGCCGTCGAGTATAGGAGAAGTAGTCGATTGCGGTGTGGGAGTAGTAGGAGTCGAGGTGGTGGCAGGCGAGATCGCGGGCGAGGTCGCAGTACTATGACCCGGCTTAGACGATCGGACGGTCGGCAGGGTTGTCGTAGGCGAGTAGTTGGGGAGGTGACAGTTGGAGAGATGGTGGCTGTAGTTGTAGTAGAAGTAGACTGGGGTGAGAGCCTCGCGGTCTTGGGGTTGGTGATTCCACGGGCAGAAGCCAAAGCCTGGGTCAACAAGGAAGGACCAGACTGCCTCGGCAGGGACCCGGGGCCACGGGCCTTCTTATTACTGGAAGCACCGGGGGTATGGCCGTTGACGGGGGCGACGGGGCCAGACAGAATGTCCCTGGCATTGGCATCACCACGGGGCACGTAATCAGGAGCAGAATCAGGCACGTTGTCGGGCACCTTGTCTGGGGAGGAGGAGGAGGGTGGCGGCATGAAGGGAGAGATGGCAGTAGAGGGAGTGGGAGTAGTGCTGGTGGAGGTGGGAGCAGCAGCAGCGATCAGCCCGGGGGGTTGAGCACGGCGGCCGAGACGGGCAGCATCATCATCATCATCATGGTCATGATCAAGGCCGGCGCAGGAGCCAGAAGCGACATGAGCATCAGGCGCAGCGCCCGCGGGCCGGGCAGCACCTGGGGCAGCATCTAGCAGGGCCTCCAGCTCGGGCGAACGACAGGGCTCAGGCTCGCTCACCGGTACGGCGCGTGCGGCATTTTCGGATGAGGGATGCGGACTGGACATGAGGAGGACATCTGGCGCAACACGCTCGTATGGTTGGCAAAGGGGGAAAAAAGAGGGAAGAGTTGTGAGTTTGAAGATGGGAGAGCGAGGGAGGGACGAGGATGTGGGCGTGGAGGAATGATTCGTAGATACGGAGCCCGGGGGGCGGTAAGTGGTATCTGAGACCCGGTAGAAATAGCGAGGGGATGGCCCGGGCGTCAGTCGTCAGGCCCTTGTAATGGATGCCCCGCGCCTCTGCGTACAGGGCAGAAGGTGCGACCTAGGGGGGTGCCCCGAGAGAAGCCCGCCCCAGGCGAGGTACCCTTTTGTCTGACAAGTACCTGACCGGCCCAGCACTTCAACCCGGCAGATGCACCACCGAGATTTGGCTGTGACTGGGGGAGCACAAGGTCCCGTCCTCAACGACGTCTGTCCATCTTCCATGCCAGCCCAGCCAGACCGTCTCAAAAAGGGCTTTCCATTCCCGAAGCCAGCCCTGAGCCATTTCGCGGGGTCCGGGCTCCTAGTGGCCGCCTGTCCGAACTTGACCATGTCTGCGTCCACACCGCGTCCAAACTGCCCAGGTTTGCCTGTCAAACAACGAGCAAGCCCTCACCCCGGCAAAGCTGAGATCCAAGCAGGCCCGTCCGTGCTTCCCACCATGGAGGCAGCCCAGCAGTTCTGTTGCAGAGCAGGATTCCAGGCCGCTGGATAGCGGTCACGCCTGTGGGGTCCAGCTACTGTGCTCTGTCCAAGCCTGCACCGGGGCGGCGGCCGAGGCGTCTGTTGATGCAGCCCAGAGGTGCAGGGAGTTGGCTCTCCACCACGTGCAGAGTCTGAAAGCGCTCCGTTATCTGGGACGGTTGGCACCTCCGTTGAAAGCAGGGCGAAGTGTCATGGACGGCATTGAGGAGGGGAGTGTTGTGTGAATGGCAACGGGAGACCACAAGGGTGTATGTGATGGAGTGCTATCAAGCAACACTGGATATACCATCCATCACCTTGGGCCATCCCATCAAAAATAGACTGTTACCCCCAACGTCAACGTCAATCAGAAACGTTATTGCTTGCATGTTGAGCAGCGCCTGTCGTCTCTTTGTACCTGTGTCAGCGGGATTCTCGGGTCCCAACTGAATTGCGCCCGTGACTCGTCCGTCATCCTATGGCATCTCATCCCATTCGCCGTCCAACTCTTCCATAATCGACAACAACACGCGGCAAACATCAGTCCATGACCGCAGTCTGCCAATATTTGCCAATACTCTGCCAATGCCAATCAGGCAATGTTAATTGCTTCCTCCAATCTGCACCGCCTACCGTCCTGACAACAAACCAAAAAGAGTCCCGCTGTAATAGGACACTCCGCTGCCAAATAGGCGTCCCCCATCCGCGAAGCGTCAGATCCCCCATGCATGACCTTATCCAAAGCTGGCGGCAGCCATTGGACGCCCTCACAACGCCTCTGGACCCCTGTCTCGAATCTTCCGGGACCCGCCTTGGCTTCCCAGTCCGCGGCTGCAGGCGTGAACAAGAGGCTGGAGCGTTGTGGAGGCTGCTGGGCCTGCCCTTGTCCGAGGGTGAAGGAATAAGACGAGACTCGAGCCGCGATCTTGCTGAGTGAGGTGAAGCGGGCATCTCTGATCAATGCCTGGTAATTGCTGGCCGCAGTTATTTCCGAGTTCCTGACCAAGACACGGCTCAGATAAGGCTCGGGAAAGAGATATAGAGTTCCATTGAGCGCCTCATGGAATGGAGCTCCTTGCAGAGGCCGAGGCTGACGTATTTTGTCACCTCTTGGCGGACCCGGACCCCGTCTTCGGCTTCGCCAGGATCATCTCTGGGTCATTCTTTGGTCATTTTTTCTGGACTTTTTCCTTTGGGCCCCAAGATCCTCCTCTGGTCACGCTGCCCAACAGCAGGGACCCGGCCATGGATTTGTTCACCGAACACGGCGGGCAAGGGGAATAAGGTGGCGATTTACGAGATTGATCTGGTGAATTGGTTGTCATGATTGGCCAGATTGTTTTTTTCTTAGTTGTCTTCTTTTTTTCTGAGCTGCTGACTTCCATTGTAGAGGGGTGCAACCAAGGCCATGACCCCAGGATAATAGCTTGTTTTCATGACGGCGCAAAAGCTTCAAGGCCAAGGGTGGAAAACCCAACGACGGGTGGCGCAGGGCTTCAGAACCCTTCGATCCATCCAATGCCGGACTCTCTCAATGCATTTCCTCTCCCTTGAGTTCAGCTCTGAGCTAGCCGCGCCTAACAACCGTCTATCGGACTGCTCCGTTTTCGCGCCACGAAACGACCAGACGCGCTCCATGCAAGAGACGGACCACTCTCAACCCATCTCGTCATTTTCCCCCGTTATCGCACCGTCCCCACCAGGGCCCTCGCTGGGCTGGCTCAAATCTCGACCCCAGTCTGTTGCATCTGGTGGTCTGTGAGATGGATGGATGGATGTGCACCGGATGCGCGATTCAAACGGTGTCTCGATTCGATCTAGTGCGGGGCTCCTTCCGTTTGGCGCGGGCAACCTGGGAAGCTGGGGGGTGTCATGTGATGCCCCAGGGCGCCCGCCAAGATCATGACATCTTTGCCGGTTCTTGGTCAGTCGCTCCAACAGTGTGAGTTTCTTTGTGCACTTTCATAACCATTCAGCCAACGACAACAAAAACGACCTGGTCCTGACGCCGAAAGAGAGATCGCCCGGCTGCCGTCTCCGGAAGACGGAGCAGTCATCCCATCCCGTCTCATCTCCTTCTCACCTCCTCTCGTGGCACCGTGGCACCACGACCCCCGTGGCATTCTTTGGTGGCATTTCCTGGGACGCACATGGCTTGGATTGGTTCATCCTCTTCCCGGTCTGGAGCTTACACGTTCGCACAACATGTCACTTGCGACCATTAAAAGTCTCGCCTGGTGTCGCCTTGCCACGTCCAGCGCTTTCAGTCGCTGACCGAGCTTGAAGCTTCTGCCCTCGTCATCTCATTCCACCATCATAGCCAACTCATCGCCCATCAGCTCTGTGTTATGGCACAATGAAACCCTCGAGGCACGTTTTCTCGCCGGCCCTGTTGAATGGTTCGGTTTTGGCTGGTGTGAGACGGGAGATGCGACACCCTCTTCTCTGCAAACCCTCACCCATCCCATACGCCTCCGCACCGACCTCGTGCGCGCTTGATCTCGGACTCGCGCCCCCTGGATGGATCGTGTATTTCGTGGCAACTTTGGCGCTGGCAGTCGATCCATGATGCATTCATATCTTGCTACATGCCACGGCCGAGGTAGGTACCGGGTACGGATACTGTGCTGTGTCTATCCCAGAGGAGGGTTGATTGGCGCGGGACGCTATCTCTGTTTCTTTCTTTTTCCGATTCTGCATAACCTTTTCCATCTAGGGGCGTGTTCTTAGATGCGGGAATCCACGAAGCAACCGTCGATATGCTCAGGCAGAATGCTATGCCATGCCATGCCATGCCCTGGCCCCGCTCAGATATGCGACCATGCGCGTGCTGCGAGACGATCCGCAAGACACAGCCGGACGGACCAGAACACCGGCTGCGAATTTATCCCAGCACAGCGCGGCTGTCAACGGCCCTGCAAGCAAGGGCACCTGCCTGCTGGCTCTGCAGCAAGGCCATGAGGATGGCTGCATTCTGTGAACGGTGGAATTCTGAGTTGCCGTCTCATGATGCCCTTGATCCGACCGAGGGGGGCGCAGGCATTGACTGTCCCTACCCTGGGGACATGACGATTCTATGCTACTTTGTTGATCCGACTTCCCCGGCGGCCCGGACGGTGCAAGGGTTGCAGAAGGGCATGGAACAAGATGAAGTTTGTTTCGTTTCACGCACACAATTTTTCTGCAGAATTTTGTGCGCGAAACAACCCAGCCATCCATCATCTTGAGCTAGCTGCTGGCGGCACGTCCCATCCCGCCGTCTCCTCCTCGACCTCCAACTTGCAAAGACACCAAGCGAACCAAGGAACCAAGCAATCAAGGCAGTTCCGCCCGGCCTTCCCTGCTCCATCCCGGCTGCCATTGTCCAATTACTCGAGCCGCTGCTCTACCCCGACTTTTAGCGAGACATTCCCTATCTTGTCAGAGGCATGTTCGCCTCCTTGGCCTGGAGATGTGCATATCACCCGCTGAGCCGCAACCGGCCAATCGTCGCTCGCCTATCGACAACGTGCCTCGACTGCCGGCTCCATGACGCTCCAAACTCAACTTCAAACCCCGGCCGGCCTTGATCGTCCTGGAGGCATGAATCCCCCCGTTACATTTAGAATGATGAGGCGAGCTAGATTGTCCCAAGTGAGACACGCTCTTGATCGTTGGGCCAACGCCAATTCAGGGGAAGGGGAAGCGAAGCTCTTTGGAACCGTCACCACACGAGGTTGTCGTGTGCTGCCACCGCTTCTCCGAGCTAGCCTCCTATGGCAGCCATGCTCGGAACATGGCAAACTTTAACCGCATCTCCCACGTCCAGAGATTCAAATCTGGATATCGACGGGAGGAGGGGGCAAGGACTCGATCAAGCTCAAGTCCCAATATTCCCCCACGCCCAATCTCTCTATCTGGTCCAGCACACATGGCCAGCCCTCCCCGAGCAGATGAAGGTGGAACAACAGATGGGTACAAGCCCACAAAGCTCAATGTCGTCTGACTCTAGACGATGGGGCATGCTCTTGCAGCGGTCACCCTAGTCGGAGATGGCACAGAGGAGACAAGAGACGACAACCCTAGCTGGTACTGACAAAGGGAACAGCAGGATTGCTACGAGATGCTGCGTGGGCCGCGCCCTCTCGGATCCGACTAATAAGCTCTCTCCTCCAGCGCAGGCATCCGTCCCGGGACCGGACTGGACGGGCGAGTGCTCCACCCGTCGCTCCGCCGGCGTCCTGCCGAGATATTCAGTCCTGAGACGTCGTCGCGCGTCAACCACTTGACCTCATACTTTTCAACACGGAGTTTGAGAGCCAGCCCCCCTGAACAGGATCATCCCCAGGGTTACCTGCTTTCCCGGAATATTGGGAACTTGAGCTCACTCACCGACGGGTAATCTCCCTGCCACCAGAATGTCCGCTGACACAAGCCGAGCTTCACCGCACACTTCGATCGAAGACATCGACGATCCAGCGACCCGTCCACAGACGGCCTCCCTCGCAGCCATGTGCTCCCAGGACCCCAGATGGCGGCGGCGCCCTCCCACGAGCGCGCCCTGCGCGCCTAGTACCATGGCTGCCATGGGGGGGCGTGTGCCCAGGGCTGAGATGTACTCCGACAGTTGTCCTTGTACCATTTGCCCTGCCTCGTTTTTATTCTTGGCAGCTCGGGGAGATGTGTTGAGGAACGTCAGTCCCTGGCATATCTCACAAGTTAGAAACAATACCCGGGGGGAGAGAGCATCTGGCGAATCAGCGCCGGCACCGCGCACTCATGGGCGCTGACAGCCAACATAGGGGGTTTAAGGATGCACGTTTCTCATCCCCCTGAGACAAGAATAGGGTTTTTTGCTTCTTCGTCATCATTGAAGTGGCTTCTTTTTACGTAGTTTCAATATCTCGTAGACTTGTAGCATCGCGACACGCTCGGTCCGTAGAGCTTCAACGATTCACCCACGTGAAGTCATAGATAGACATGCAGCCTTTTTGAATATGAAACAACAAAATTCTTCTACTCCTTTACTCGAGGTATCTCTGATACAAACGCCCATTGTTGGGGGAAACACCCCATGCCTATTAGCCGTCCTCGTGTCATGCAAATCGTGTCGTCCGTTTTGCCCTTGACCCCTTAACTCCTGACTGATCAAAGAAGAAAAAAACAGAATTCAAATCCGATCCCTTGTGTATGCCCACGTAGGGCTTGCCGCAAAATGGCGCCTTCCTTCATAGCGCCTCAAAGAAAAAAACTGTGCATCTGTTGAACCGACCATTCACCACGGGCTCTGAGGCCCCTGAGCGGGTTGGGGGGTCTTGGTGTTGTCCACATCCCACTTCTCCAGAAACTCGCCCATCTCGCGGAAAACGTCCTCGACCATGTCGAGAGGATCCTGTGACTCATCCGTCTCGCGGTCGCTCTTAGTCTGACCCGCCAAGTGGTTGTGCTGCTGCTGCTGCTGCCGGAGCTGGTCGGCCGTGAGGAACGTCTCCGCCATGGCGTCGGCGGCGGGACTGCCGACTGTGCGCTGCGACTCTGAGGGTAGCAGGGGCTTGAAGAAGGCGTTTCCGTGGGACATGTTGCTTCGGCGGGCCACGGCGTTGAAGTGCTTGCGGAACTTGGCGTCCTGCGAGGCAGGGAGTTCCTCGATCGGGGTCGTGGGAGGGGGGATGCCGGGCGGCCTGGGGCTGGCAGAGGCGTTGGGGTTGCTGGCACGCTTGAGCGTCCATCGGTTTCATGAGGCAGAGGCGCCCACGACACACGGCGCTTCGAGCTGCTGCCGTCCCAGGGGTTCTTGGTCGCTGAGGCCAAGATGCCTTGTGTACTGGGAAGACGAGAACCCGAGTCTCTCCAGCTGGCCCGTTTGCCTTTGCGGGGGCGGCGTTCCGGGGAAGGTGACATGAACGAAGCGAATGACTTGACAGAGAACTGCGGTTCAGGCGTGGTAGCTCGAGCGGTCGGAGCTGGGGTGATAGCCGGAACCTGACTCTCTACTTGCGTGTTTGGCACATCAACGTCCATGTGATCCTCCTCAGCAATGGCCGGGATATGCGTCTGCCCCATGGCAGGCATGCGAGCTGTCTCTTCCGTCCAAGGAGTCTGGGCTGGAGATGTCATCGCGAACGAGTCGTGCGTCTTGTTCAGTGGAGTAGTTTCCTGAGCACCGTCGCTTGGAAGAAGCTGACCCATTGCCATCGACGCGTCCTGAGATAGCTTGCTTGCTGCCCATGGACTTTGTTGTGAAGGTGGGACTAGCACATCTTCCTTCAGACCTTGCTGGTCAATACTCATGCGATCGTGTCCTTCCTGGGCCGTTTGTTGAATCTCCAATTGTTGTGCTGTAGATTCAATGGCATGAATGTCAGCCGGCGGCATCATTGAAGGGGTGTTTGCTCCAATTTTGCAGTCTTGGGTGCGCAATTGGGGCTTCGCTCAGTTTGATAGCCATTTTGGGATTCGTTGTCGGGGCTTGACAATTGTTTTTGCGAGGGATTAATGCCCGTGTTCGATCCAGTCCGGCCCAATGATGCGTTTGTTCTGGGAGTGTTGGGAGGTAATTGAGCAAGGCTTTCCTCGTGCTGCAAACGGCGAAGGCTGGGTGACGCGAGCGGACTCTCGGTAAGGTGAGCTTGCTTCGTCTGCGAGTTCTGCGAAATGCCCCTATCCACATAGCTTTCCAGGAGAGAACCACCGTGAGAAGGACTGGACACAGAGCTGCTGGCTTTGGATGGTGTGGATTGGGCTGGTGATGCCTTGGCCTGGTCGTTCTGAGATGTAGCTGATGCATCTCCCGTGTGGTCTTCCTGATCGATTGGCACCTGTGTCGTTTCGTCCTCGCAATCTGAAGTATCTTCAACCAGGCTCAAACTGTCGTCTTCAGCCGCCACAAGGATCACCTCACTCTCCGGCTCGGAATCCAGTGCTTGAGAGTCGCTGCAAGATTCGGTATCGACAACCTCGATGGCATCCTCCACTGGCCTGGGGGAAGCCATGATCGCCGTATCCGATCCAGTCTCGGTGGAATCGCTTGATGTGTCTACATCGCAGGGGTCGTCGGGTGTTTCCTCAGAGAGATCGAACCCTGTAAACTCTTGGCTAGAAATAGACGACAGATCACTTGACAAGCCGGGTTTGTCCAAGTCCATCGGTTCAGCCGCAGTGGCACTGGTCAAATCAACGTCAGGCATCTCGGAGTTGTCAGGCTTGCTTTGGGATACACTGTCGTCTCGGGTGGGTGCGTGGACTCCAGAGCCTTCGTCCACAGACGACAATCCGGACCAAGATTCCTCTTCATCGACGCTAGCCTGGAGATCCTCGGCGGAGACTGACGTCGGCACGAGAGAACTCGTCTCGACGATTTCGGTGATGGCAATATGCCTCGGACGCATCTTGAAACAAAAGCTTTGATCCTCTTGTGTCTCGAAAGCTGGTGAGGGACCTGTAGATGCGTCGTCTTCTGAGGATATGGACACATGAGACTCTTGGTCATAGTTTTGTGAGCCACGCTGTTGACGGGGTGACGCTGGCTTGCTTTGACTTTGCTGTTGCACGCTGTGCTGAGAGTAATTGGTATTTTGGCCGAGAGCTGGCGTATGTCGTCTTTGCGATATCGGCGATGATAACGTGGCGGCAGCCCGAATCGACGCCATCTTATCGCGGGAAAGTTCATCGTCTGCGTGTTTGGCTTCTTCGCCCTGGGCGCATTTCCCAACTTCGCGGATCGGCGTGATGCGCTTGGTGGAGGAGACGGAAGACACAGCGGATGACCCGCGATCAGGTTCGACGAGTTCATCCACATCAGTTGCAGCTTGAGTATCCCCTTCCCAGTCACTAGTCTGCGAGTGGGCAAAGAATCGGTTGGCAGCAATAGTCGAAGAAGGCAAGCGATCCGGGACGCTGTTAAAGGATGTAGTCGGCGCATCATAGTCAACCTCGTCGTCGACGATAGTGATGGGATGCGATCGTTGCGGAACAGGGGTGTTGACGGATCCAGATTCCATAATATCTGTGCGTCGTCGTTTGGTGGCCAAGTGCTTTAGCCACGAGGAACCCTTGGCTTTCCGCTTTCTCGCTGATAACGATGACTGTGGTGTCGAAGTCCAGAATCGATCTCTCGCCGCCTCGCCAGGCTCTACCGATTTCCTCCACTCCTGCACCGCGGCCAGTTCGTCATCCTCCATGTACGGATGTGCTTCCGCGACTGAAGCCTGCTTAAGGCTCTCGGGACTTGGCAAGTGGCATTCCAGGCTGTCGTTTGGCGCCGCAAGGACAGTCTCCGAAATTGACACATTGCGTTTCACTTGTGCCGACCTCAATAGCTTGCCCGGCGATGTCCGTACGCCTTTCGATGTCCCAGCCGTGCGGTGTTTCGATTGCCAGGGGTTCACCCATCGGCCGGGTCTTGTGTCGAACGGGCCCTTGAGTGATGCCGTGATAAGGAAAGGTGTCTTTCCGTCGAGGTATCGCTGTCCAGCTTCTTCGTACCGTAGTTTCCGCGAGATTGGGTCATCGTAATCCTCGTCGTCGGACCCTTCATATAACACATCCTCGGGGGCGCATGTCGCTTCGCAGTAGATTGTATCCTCCCCCCATTCCAACGCAAGTTCATCGGCTGATGGATCGATGCGCTGCATGATGTTAGCGCCGGAGGGTATCGCCCTCTATGTCAAAGGTCGTCGTCCTGAGTAGGGACATATATAGATCGGTAGGCTTCCAGGAGGCGCAAAACGTCGTTATCTCGGTTGATCGGCCCGCATTTGTGTCGTCACCTGTGCGCTGTTGTATGCTTGGCCGTTGGTTGATTTTCACGCCGTCTCCAGGGGAGACGCGCCCCGCGTTGCTCACGTGAGAGCGCGTAAAGTGGTTTTCTGAAGACCGACACGAAACCTCGATGAGAGGCGAAAGAAGTCAAATGAGGCTGAATGTGCCGTGAAGCGTATCCTGGACACTCTCAAAGGTGATGTTGGGCCTGTTGACGACATTTCGTTCACACCAAGCCCATGTTGAGCTAGAAAGAAGGGAAGCGTGACTCCGCACGTGATCTCGCACAGGAATGCTGAGGCGTTGACACGGCAACCGGTCGAACCCCAATCAACAACCCCTGTCTTGTTTATTCCAGACTCCAAGTTCAAGGATACGCGCAACATCGCCTCGTGATCTCGACTCCCACACAATTCTTTCTGTTTGATATCTTGTTCAGACATCATGCATACCTCTTGAATCCCTACCATTCGCTCATGTCTTAATACCTCTTCATTTTGATATCCCGCTCCCACCCTCTCGCCTGGTCGAGTACACACGTCGCGACGCATAAACAACATTGGAGCTTTGCGACCCCGCAGCCGATCGCATTTCCGTCTTGTTTAGTTTATGGAGTCGCATTGACATTTCCTACTCCAAACTTGTCTCTCAGGCGTCGCCATGGAGCACGCTTGGTTGGATTCCTTGTCCGAGGACTGGGTCTCCCTGCCCGGATCCGACGCATCAGCTGCCCAGCTTCCTCCTCTCAAAGACACCGAATCCCCCAGCCCAAGTCAAGAGGCACACCGAGTCGGATACCGCGTAGAACGTTTGGTCCGCGTCCTCAATTGGCAAACCCCCACGACACCAGCGCCAATGCCCTCAACGAGCGAACCCCGAATGACATCAACATCTCGAGCCTTCGCATCACCAAGCCGTCGCAAGAGTTCAAGTTTGCGCGCGGAAGCTACGGCAGCAGATCTGTCTCTGCATCCACAAGCGGCTCTGTTGTTCACAATACCGTCCAACACAAATCGTCTCCTGGAAAGCCCCAGGATACACCAGAGTGGAAGCGACGCCTGGTGTACGGGGACGTTCAGTACGGAGAGCAGCGCGACCTGTTCTGTTCCGCTGCGGCTGGTCTTCAAGACATGTTCAAGCCACCTTCCTCCGGCGAAGACCACGGAGATGACGAGGAGCAACCGGAGTCTTCTGTTATGCCGTCCAGCCCACCCTCCTACCCTCAACGTCTCGCGAGCAACAACGTCAACACAGGACTGGACGCCTTGGACGAGCTGGATGAACTTGAGGATCAACACGCCCCATACCCCAACGAAGTTACACCAAGCCCGAGCCCCAGGAGGGCGAAGAGAGAGGTCAAGTACAAGCTCAATGTGGAGGATTCCATGGCTTCAAGCCAACCCAGCCCGAGAGATGACGCGACCCCTTCACGGCAGCGACAGGATATCTATCGAGACGAGAGCTGCTTGAGCGCCCCCTCGGAAGCGGATGGCAGCGTTCGAAAGATTAGCGGCCAGAGCGTGATTCGCAACGAGGACTTTAGCCCGATCCTCATCGGCAAGCAGAGCGACAAGGATGGCAAGATGGACTTTGCGCCCATCGAATTGCCAGCCGACACATTGAAGCAAAAACTGGAGGCTCTGCGCATCAACCAGATGCTTCTCGACCCGAATGTTGACCCCCAGGAAGGATTTGATGGGCCAAGCCAGGATGCCTCTGGCTCTGTGGAGAACACTGAGGATTACGCACGGAGAGGAGGTTTTCTGAACTTGCAGAGAGGAGGTCGATCCGAGGAGGGCTCTTTCCGCTATCACAATCTGAGCCCTGGCCTGGGCGTTGATACGAGTGGAATGCTTCCCGAAGAGTCTCTGCAGGCCAGCACTCCTAAGCAGTTCCCTTCTGTCCGGACAGAAGTCACCAACCCATACCAAAACGCTTATTTTAACCTCAGCCCTCCTATGCCTCGAGCTCCTTTCCCAAGCCCCGACAAACGGGAGGTCCCTTCTAGGCGCCGGGTGCCGTCTGCTGGAAGCCCTCTGAAGCTCTTTGGCCCTTACGACACCTTTACCAACCAGACACTTCTCCGACGGATCAGCCAATTCGAGGAGGGCATGTCTGCAACCCCTTCCCGACAGTCGCTTGGCTCGCCGGCCCATGAATCGAGCTCTCCAATCGGCCAATATCCTGTGGCGGCTTCCAGCCCTGCTGCACAAGTTCACCACACCCCTGGCATGAGGTCGGTGAGCCAGTTTGGTGGAGGAGACCTCGAAGGGTACGAGTTTAGCGAGGACATCTCGTATGTCTCGCAAGCAGACTCCCCCTACTCGGATAAAGAGAACGCCCCTCCTCCTCAGCCTCTGGCGTCGCACCCCGTCGAGCCAATGTTCCGGTACCCAGAGTCTCCCGGGGAAGATTCTGAGCTCCTTGTCCGCAGGCGACGAAACAAGTCAATGTCCTCATCTGCCAGCAAACATCACCGAACGTTTTCGAGTTCAAGCGTGATTCGCAAGAACCTCAATCCGGCATTGGGCGGCCCGGACAATGCCGATACTCCCAAGCGGGACGCCGGCTCCGAGGGCAAGAGGCCGAGGACATCACCGTCTAAGGATCCTACACCCAAGCGTCGACGCACACTTCACCGTTCCGACATCGCCTTTGGTCGTGAAGACTGGCTAGACAGCGTAGAGTCAGCGTCTCGTGACATGCAGTCAGCCATGGGCAGGAAGCGCAAGGATGCCCGACCTGGAGACTTCCAGTTGGCGAACCCAAGCGTTCTTGCTATGAGAACCATCCTTCGACCCCGGAGCCCCACGCCGAGTCGCGGATCATCACAGCGCAGTGACCAAAGCCCAGCAGCTAATTCGGACGATGGCGATACTCAGCAGCTGCCCAAGAAGTCGCCATTTCGAGCTCTCCAGGACGAGAGCGTGGCCAGTGATGCCCTTGGCGAGACGGGCCGGAAGCCCTCTATTAGGACTCAGGACTTTGTTGACCAGGCCGCTCAGATCATGGCCATGATCCGCAACCAGGTGAAGCCGCCTGTCTTGTCGAGCGTGGAGGAATCAGAACTTGAGCGTGAGACGCCCTCTGCTGAGGATCTCGAAGAGTCTGACCAGGAGTCGACAGGGGAACCCTTATCTCGACCTCCCAGCCGCGAGGGCAGACCTCTGTCTAGACTCCCTCATCGTCAAGAGGATCCCGAACTTCTCAACCGATTGAAAAAGTACCAGGAGCTGAGCGAGATGGGAGATATCATCTCATCATCCATGCGATCTATGGGCCTCGCACAGGATGCGATCCGCGCCGCTCTGGAGATTGAACGCCAGATTGACCAGAACTCGCGTACTAGATCCGATGTTCCATACACCACCGACGATGAAGCCATCAGCGACCCGCCTAACATCCGGCTGTCGTTCAACCCTGCTCACAATGGAACGCCTGCAAGCCCGAGACGAGACTACCACTCTCACTCCTCGGCCGGAACGTTTCCGACAGGGTCTTCTCGTGGCTCTGACACACGCAAGACTATCATGCCGGAGAGTGTGTCACATCTTATTCCAGACCGAGTTGGCAGCATGTATCTCGACAAGCAGAATAATATTTGGATCAAGAAGAAGGAAACGCCAACTCGTCGCCGGTCTAGCAGCTTCCTGCCCTCAGACAGCGAGGATGACCCATTTGCCAGCATTCCGGACCTCTCTGTCGACCTGACAAGGGAGATGCAGAACCTCAAGTTGACCACAGCCAAGAAAACAGACGCCGCAGGCAGCCCGAGCCAAGCGATGTCACCGGTCAGTCCTTCCAAGGCACCGCGGCTTCGGTCCAGTCGGGGCTACACGACTTTGTCTCCTGATGGACAACTCAGCCCGAACGTGGCAAGCCTCGCCCGGGAAGAGTTTCAGAAGCTGGATGCGCGTGTTATGGAGGATTCAGAGCTGGACATGAACGAGTCGGTTGAGGACTACAGCGATATTCAGTATGATCAAGCCAGCAACACACCCTCGACGACCACCAAGAGGCGCAATCTTACCATCACGTTTTCCTCTCCGGTAGCATCCATCATCCAGGACGTGGTGGCAGAAGACCTGGACAACCTGGAAGACGACCCCGAGATGCCTGACGGACGTCTCAGCTCCAACCCGTCCCCTAAGAAATCGCCAGGATATCCCAGCATTGGCAAGTCAGCCCTCAAGAACGGCGGCCAAGGCTCGGTGCGCAGCAATCGTGCTGTCTCGCGGAGTGTTGCCTCTAGTGGACCAGCATTCATCCCAAGACCCGTGTCGCGCATCGACGAGCAGGATGAGGAGAGTACGATCGAAGTCCCGATCGACGATCAACGACAGGTCAGCATCATTGGGGAGACGAGCGTCGTCAGCCACAAGACGCCTGATGGCCGTCGCGCCAGCCTCAGCTTCATTGTCGGTCACACACCGCGCAACAACATGCTGTCAGTCCCTCCGGATGACAGTGCCATCCTTGGACAAAACGTCGGAAAGCTCTCGCTCAGCCCGCTGTCCGAGTTCACTCTTAACAACTCTGATCAGTCGTTTGGCTTCGAGGTCAGCTATGTCATGGGACGTCGACACATGGCTACAGGGGATGGCTCTAAGAAGGTCATGTCCATGACGATACGGGAGCTCGTGGACAAGCTTAGTGAGGTTGAGCCTTACGAGCCCTACTGGGAGGACATCACAGACTTGGATCTGCATGAGAAACGGCTGGGGAGTCTCCACATGCTTGATCAATTCTGCGGCAAGCTGGTGACTTTGGATGTTTCCAAGAACACGCTGGGACACTTGGACGGTGTGCCATCAAGCGTGCGGCAGCTGAAGGTGTCGCAGAACATGCTCACAGAGTTGACGTCGTGGGATCACTTGATGAACCTTCAATACGTGGACATTTCCGGGAACGAGGTTAAGAGCCTGTCGGCCCTCAAGGGTCTGGTACACTTGCGAAGCATCAAGGCCGATAACAACCAACTGACGACACTCGATGGACTTGACACCCATGACGGACTTCTCACCCTTCGAGCCAGGGACAACCTGATTGAGGAAGTCGACTTTGCACGTGTCAAGATGGAGCGCCTTACTGAGCTCGACTTGGGCGGCAACCAAATCTCGTCGGTCCGGAATCTGGAGCATGCACCGGCTTTGTCGCGACTGAAGCTCTCCAAGAACAGCCTCGACAGCTTCACGGTAGCAACAGAGATCAAGGGGCTCCGTCAGTTGGATGTCAGCGACAACAGACTCACCTCTCTGGATATCGGCAACATGCCCAACCTGCACTCGCTGCATGCTGATCGCAACCGCATTGTCGACCTGACAGGCTTCAACCGAGCGCGACGACTTGACAGTCTGAGCCTCAGAGAGCAATATGGCGAACAATCTCTCGATATGAGCTTCCTATCGGAGGCTTATGAGGTTCGAAAGCTCTTCCTTTCCGGTAACTACCTGGGCACGTTTGAACCGACGGTTGATTTCCTCAACCTTCAGCTTCTGGAGCTGGCAAACTGCGGCCTCCAAGCGTTGCCCGACAACCTGGGCCAGCTGATGCCCAACCTCCGGACGTTGAACATCAACTTCAACGCGATCCGTGACCTGGAGCCGCTCCGCTTCATTCCCCGGTTGAAGAAGCTCTTGGTGGCTGGCAACCGGCTTGCCGACTCGACTGTGGTGACGGAGCTGCTCATCGAGTTTCCCCATCTCACGCAACTCGACTTGAGGGACAACCCGGTCACAATCGGATTCTATCCCTCGATGCAAGTGATGGTTTCGAGGGAACGCAGCGGAGCCGTCGACCCGTTCGTGCTCCCGGATGCTGACGTTGAGCGGGACGAGCTGTTTGCGAAGCGACTGGACGAGATGACCAAGCTGAGGCGAAGGTTGCACCAGATCGTGTTTGTGGCGAGCTGCAAGAGATTACGAAAGCTGGACGGCCTTGCCATCAACCGAGAGGTGGTTCTGGTCAAGGATGCGGTGTTTCAGACGCTGGTGGCCGAGGGCCTGCTGCCAGACGAGACGCTGGTAGGGGACGAGGCCTCGAGCTGCAAGGATGCGGCGGTTGAACCTGAGACGAATCGTGGGCTTGACACGTTGAGAAGCAGCCGGTGGAACGCAGAAGACAGTTTTGCGTGAGGCGCGAGCATTCATGACAATGCAGTACATGAAGAGGAGATGTCCCGAGTTGTGCATATTTGGCGTTTGTGGAATTTTTTGTTCTTTTTTGATAGATGATAATGAAGCGAAGCAGGGGCTGGAGAAGGGAGAGGAAATTGACGAAATACAGCAAAAGGAAACTGGAACTGGACGGACACGGCATCACCAGGATGGTTTCTGGCAGGACAGGAGTACGGACATGGTTAAATGGGTTTGATTATTATAAGCAATTATGCTGCATACCTGAGTTGTATGAATACAGAGATGAAAGAGATGCATTCCAATCCCATCGAGACGAATCTCATTACAGGGCGCATTGACAAGGGAGGTCTTGGCCTGACCGTGTTATGCGGATGATGGCCAGGGCGAGAGGTGAGACTCAAGGGTACCATGTGCAAGCGCGTCCTCTGGCTGCAGGATGAAGTCACGCTGATCACGACGCAGGCGCACCGACGTCAGAGATACGATTTGTTGAAGAAGCATTTGCATGAGACCCAATGATGGCTATACGCGATGAAGCTTGAACGCGAGACGGAGACTGGCGGTTTCCACGAAAATTCCTCGCGTGACCACGAAAATTTTTTTTTGTACAAAAATATGTTTGTTTTTTATCCCTTGAAAGAATTTTCATGAAAAAGTTTTATTCTCGTCGTCCGGCACTGGGTGAGACAGAAACATCAAAGTAGAGAAAAAAGCAACCATTCGGGTTCTACAGGGGGCGTGTGCAGAGTTCTAGAATTGCGCCGCAAAAAAGAAAAACAACAGGACGTTTCTTTTGAGGATGGAATTCTGCCAGTTGGCCAGGCGTAACCCAGGGGGAATTCAGCAAGAATACTTGAGATGAGCCATCTCGGTCATAAGGCTGGTGATTTAAAGGAGATGCTGCTGGGCAGGGCTAGGAGCTAATGTCCCTTGCTAGACGGCTCTTGATCAAGCTTCTAGCTTGGCCTCGTTGGGCGCGCGAGGAACCCAACCGTGGAGCCGGTATGGTAATAGCTCAGGGCGGGCAATTTCACAGGCCATGTCGCTAATCGCTCTTCTCGGGTTGTGAGCCGTCGCAGAGGAGGTCGTCACGGGCCAACGCATGCCTGCGAATGGAAAAAAACATGGAAAGCTGGGGGCCAATCGCTAGGGCACAAACCACTTTACGAAATGTACAGGCGAGGTACCGGGGGTGGTTTCTAGAACTGCCCGACTCTTGCTTCATCTTGGGGTAATTTTACGACATGGGCAACAGAATTGGTGAGAGATTTTGCTGCCTTTGATGCCTCTTTACTCTTTAAACGAGTACATTACTTCTTCAACTTCTCACTGGAACAACTGATACCGCTTGCCTTTACTCGCTTCCCCTACATATTTACGCTGGGCTGCGTTATCATATCGTCGAAGCATGGAAAGTACAAGCAGGTACTTGCTGTACTTTCTACTTTCGGCACTTGCCCCTCGGTTGGTGGTGGGAGCTATCCCTCCGATCGCACACCCCCTCAAGCCTCACACCCTTTGATTGATTGCTTGCTTGCTTGGCCCTCGCTCTCTCTCGCTTCCTCTCTCTTCCCCTTCCTCTTCCCAACTCTCGTCAACCTTGTTTACCAGCAGCAAGATCCCAATCGGTACAACTCAACATCGGCACGCATTCACCGTCAGATACCCGCTGACCGGCCCAGCTATGGCGACGGCCATGGACGCGGCCGACGCATCATCGCCGCCGTCGCCCCTCCAGCGGTCCGTCTCCCAGCATAGTAGCACCTCGCTCGCATCCCATCGCAGCTCCCGCAGCAATCGAAGTGCCACCGTCCGAGGCCCCGAGGCCGCAAGCGTCTCAGCCAGGCTGGAAGCTCTGCTAGCAGCGTCGCTGCCAGTGACAAGTCGCTCACGAGCTTCCCCAGCTTCTCCCCCGACACCCCCAGCAACGACCGCTTCGAGGAGCCCGCCTGGAGCAAGTCCTCAACCAAACCGCCCAGCCCTGATGGCACGCCTGCTTCGAAGGCCGTGCCTGCCTCTGGCCGCACCTCTGGTGGCATCGTCGACAACCTCACGGCAGACTCACGTGCGAGGAGCGCCTTGTTCGAAGATGCCCCGCTGATGCGCAAGGTCCCCGGCTCCCTCCACCAGGCCGATGACGAACACATCCAACGCTTGATTTCTCGACACGGCGCCATTGGTCTCATCAGGCAGATATCCGAGGACCTTGCTCAGCGAGATGCCCAGATCTCCGCCATGCGACGACGCGCCGATGAGCGAGAGCGTGCTCTGCGCAAGATAATCCGAGAGTGCGGTCTCTCCAACCTGGATCTCGAGACGAGGCTGCGAGCCGTCGAAGCCGAGCTGCGCGTCCCCGGAAGAGGTCTGCAGAGGGAAGATAGCGGCTTGAGCGACCTGATGAGCGACGCGATGCAGGACACGGTCGTCGCTACTGCCTACGGCGAGACAGGCACCAAGAGCTCCACCATCCGGGCCAGCAGCCAGTCGATCAGCAGCAACACCGAGGGCGGAAAGGGCACGCTGAAGGGGTGGAAGGAATACCTCTGGGGCTCAGGTACCGCGAAACGAGCGAGCCGGACCAACAGCGTAAATGGCGATGGGGTCAACCCGGCAACTGTAATACGATCCCACTCTAGCATGGACCGACGGCCAACACTGCAGGACGACCTCTTCAGCCCACCCGAGGCGCAATCTGTGCGGAGCCCTAGCCGGGCATCGAGCATCCAGTCTGCAACCCCCGGCGAGCGCAAGCCGTCATCCTCGTTGGCGAGCATGGCCCTGCGCCTGGTGGCTGGCGGTGCCATAAGCGGGCGCGGGGCTGAGTCTCGAGGCCGCGCTGTGAGCACCTCTACCAATGCAGAGTCTCTCCGAGCTGCGTCTAGTGCTAGCAACCGGACTGGCCAGCCCCGAGCAGTGTCGGTCGCCGGAGGCCCCAAGGCGTTGATGGCGATGCGAAGATCTACTCCTGCGCCGTCTGCCCAGGGAGGAGCAAGGGGACAGGCACAGGAGGGATGGGATAGCTTGCGTGGTAGTCCCCCAGCT
Source organism: Fusarium virguliforme (assembly GCA_020883615.1). Classification (NCBI taxonomy): domain Eukaryota; kingdom Fungi; phylum Ascomycota; class Sordariomycetes; order Hypocreales; family Nectriaceae; genus Fusarium; species Fusarium virguliforme. The sequence goes on from JAJHJD010000002.1 coordinate 6,087,674, forward strand.
AACCTATCTTCGAGACAAGAGAGCTACGGACCCGTTGAGATGGACGCCATCCGATCGCCGGAATCGCAGCCGCCGACTCTTACGCACATCTACAACAACTATCCGAACAGCGAATATCTGACAGATTGTTTCGGCTTCATCTATGACCAGAGGCGCAAGAAGCGCCAGCGCGAGGCAGCGCAGACGGCGCGGCATTTGCGCAAGGGCAGCCGCACTGAAATGCTGCACAATGGTCGTGCTGGAATCTCTCCCAGTTCCTTGGAGGACGTGCCCAGCCCCAAGCATAGTGTTTCAAGCGACGGACGCCCAGAGAGCCCAAGCAGCCTGGAGGAGCGGAGCACAGAGGACGGCAAGTCGAAGAGATGGCAGGATTACCTCAAGATCGCCACGTTTCCCACAGAGCTACTGAGCCATACGCCGAGCATCGCCATCCCGTCACTGGAGGTGATGGAGGGGACCCAGACACCCGAGCCACAGTCGCAGACTAGCGAGCCAACCAAGCCAGCCATCGTTTCCACCGACTCTGGACTCATTCCTTCGGCCAGCACGACAACAGCCGTTGACAGCGAAACCCCACAGGTGTCACAACCTGAGTCGTCGGCTGCCCTCGCCAAGGACGACACGGAACCTGTGAAGCTTCTGCTTCAGCAACTCAGCGAACTGCACGATGCCCTCCAGCGCGAAAAGACGGTGCGATGGAACGACTTTCTCCGAAAAGTGCGCGCCGAGCGTCGTCGTGACGGCGAAGCTGCCATTGCGGCGGCCAAATCTGCTGCCGAGGCTCGATATGAACAGCCCGCCATGATTTTGCCCGAGACGCGCGTTGCTGATGGCGAGATGATTGGAGTCTCGGATCTGGGCAACAAGGGCAAGGTGGGAAGAAACAAGTGGAACGAATTCAAGAGTTTGGTGTTGGGTGGCATTCCCGTTGCTTATCGAGCCAAAGTGTGGTCAGAGTGCTCGGGAGCTGCGGCTCTCCGTGTGCCTGGCTACTACGAGGACTTGGTGAGCCAGAGCGGTGAGGGTGACGACGCCGTGGTTGTCAGCCAGATCAAGATGGACATCAACCGAACGCTGACGGACAACATCTTCTTCCGCAAGGGCCCTGGGGTTAAGAAGCTGAACGAGGTGCTCCTCGCGTATGCCAGGCGAAACAAGGATGTCGGCTACTGCCAAGGGATGAACCTGATTGCCGCCAACCTTTTGCTTATGATGCCGTCGGCCGAGGACGCCTTTTGGATTCTGGCATCCATCATCGAGAACATCCTGCCTCATGGGTACTACGACCACTCGCTGCTGGCTTCGCGTGCGGACCAGCAAGTCCTGCGACAGTACGTCTCGGCGGTGCTGCCCAAGCTCTCGGCGCATCTCGACTCGCTGTCCATCGAGCTCGAAGCGTTGACATTCCAGTGGTTCCTGTCGGTGTTTACAGACTGCCTGAGCGCCGAGGCCCTGTTCCGGCTCTGGGATGTGGTACTCTGCACTAACGACGGCAGCACATTCCTCTTCCAAGTGGCCCTGGCGCTACTCAAGCTCAACGAGGGGAATCTGTTGCAGTGCAACACACCCGCCGGGGTGTACACGTACATTAGCCACCAGATGACGGAGCACGCTATCAGCATCGACGGGTTGATCCAGGCCAGCGAGGCGCTGCGCAAGGTGGTTCGACGAGACGACGTGGAGCAGCGGAGAGAGAAGGCGATACAGGCGGAAAAGGACCTGCTGGCTGCTAGAGACGGTGATTCAGGACGAAGCAAGCCTACTACAGCATCACTCGGCGAGACGGGGAGCGAGACGGCGGTAGAGACTCAGCCGAGTGAAGAACAGGCTTGAGGGAGAAGTTGGACACATTAGGATTGGACAAGCAGGATTGGAGTTTGCGTCTCAGAGGGCCATGATACCCATCGACCGACTGGACGAGATGAGTACATCTCGACAGGAGAGTTGGAAGCATTGCGGCGTTTACATGTTTTGTCAAACAGGATGATTTTCGGTACTGGTAGGGAAGGGTCTGGTTTTCGATGGGGGGAAGGCGTTTCTTGCTGCTTGAAGCGTTGTTGTTTTTTGGGCTTGAATAAAAGCAATGTCGTTTCTTAGCGGGCATACACACGAGGGGTATACACCAGAGAGAGATAGAGGAATACATGAACAATGACATGAATGGGTCTATACTCTACAGCTTTGCCTTGGTCTCCTTGAGCCACTGCTCGTACCAGACCTTGCCAAACTCCTTTCGCTCGTCCTCGCTCGCCTGGACATCATCGAACCTCTTTTCATGAGCCTCCATGGTGGGACTCTTGAGAAATTCAATAAGTTCGCTATACATCTCGGCCTTGAGAACACCGTAAACACCCGTCTTGCACTTTGTAGCCAGATCCCTCTGCTTGATAAACTCCAACGCGTCGTCCAATCCGCTCGCCACGCCGTCAGCGAGACCAGCAGCCACGGCCTCGTCGGCTGAGAACCGCCTCGCCTCGAGGACGAGGCTGCGGTAGGTCGTGGCAGGGACCTTTTCGCGGAAGAGAGCAGACATGGCGGGCTTGAGGGGCGCGCCAAAGAGGAGCTCGTTGAGGCAGAGGAAGCCGCGCGGGAGGGCGCGAGGCGGTAGTCTTGGGCTGCTGCGAGCATGAGGCCGCCTGCAAAGGCGTGGCCGTTGAGGAGGGCCACGGTAGGCATTGGGTATCTAATCCGACTTTAGTATTTTGAATGTGTAAGAGCAAGAGGGTTGCAACAAACGTTAGGAAGCGTCTCCAGACGTCATACAACAAAGCCCAGAAGCCATCCGTAGCAACAGCATGTTCGAGGTCCAAACCATTACTGTAGAATTTTGGGATTCCTGATGTGGTGATCACCACGCCATGGGGTGTCCAAACTCGATGATGTCGAGGGCGCTGAGCAGAGCCTTGAGGACGGGCGTGGTGAGGCGGTTGTCGGGCGGAGACGTGAGGGATAGGAGGTAGACGGCTGGCTGCGGGGATGTGCAGGTTATGGTGCCGCCTGGGTGGGCGCCGCAGGGGGGATGGGGAGTGTGAAGAGGGACATGGTCGATGAGTTTTGACTCGTGAGGTTTGAGAGTTGTGAGAGGATCAAGTCAAGTATATAGTCTTTGAGGCTGGGATGGGGAACCTCGGCTCGTGGCTGAGTCGGGCAAGGTTAGATCTCGGTTTGATCGGAATCATGTGCTAGACTCGATCGAGGTGTCAATGGGTTAAGCATCGCATACCTATTTATATCTATATTAGCCGGTAAGCACTATTCATCTCTGTCTATCCTTGTCTTCCCTCTTGTTCAAACTCGGTATTACATACACATCTTTGCATGTGAAGATCCAATGGGAGATGAATCTGGGGTACCTCCCTCATGATGAAGAGGCCCCACTTCCCATGAGGAAGCACGCACGTTATCACCTTAACCCCCAGCCAATCACCGTCCTCCTTCCCACACAGCTTCATTTGAGCTCCTGATCGTGATAGCGTGTTCCCCCACCAAAACATCTACACTCTTTTTATAAACAGCCACGACAAAGATGGCTCCCGGCCAAAAGAAGGCAATCGTCTTCTTCCATCCTGACCTCGGCATCGGCGGCGCCGAGCGTCTCGTCGTCGACGCCGCCGTCGGTCTACAGGAGCGAGGCCATCGCGTCGCCATCTTTACCAACCACTGCGATCCAAAACACTGCTTTGAAGAGTGTCGCGATGGTATTCCCCCTCTAATCCTCTTCTTTCAACAGCTAGCTAACTCTCTAGGGACCCTCGACGTTCGTGTCCGCGGCAACTGGCTCATCCCAATGTCCATCCTCTCCCGCCTCACCATCCTCTGCGCCATCCTCCGCCATGTCCACCTCATCCTCCAAATCACCCTATCAGGCGAACTCCGCGAGCTGCGTCCCCAAACTTTCATCGTCGACCAGCTCTCCGCCGCCTTCCTCTGCTTCGCTACCTAGACCCAAAAGTCCCATCCTCTTCTACTGCCACTTTCCCGACCTGCTGCTCCGCCGGCCGCGACTCGCTTCTCAAGCGCCTGTACCGTGGACCGTTTGACTGGATCGAGGAGTGGTCCATGGGTTATTCGAGTGCTGTTGCTGTAAATTCTGGCTTCACAAAGGGTGTTGTTGAAAAGACGTGGCCAGACCTCAAGAAGCATGTTGAGACTGTGGTGGTGTACCCTTGCGTCGACGTCGAGGAAAAGGAGGAAGATGAGGGTGTTGTCTTTGAGGGCGAAAAGATTATCCTCAGCATTAACCGCTTCGAGAGGAAAAAGGACATTGGTCTCGCCATCAAGGCCTTTGCTGCCATTCCCGAAGCCGGGCGCAAGGGCTGCCGGCTCATCCTGGCAGGTAATCTGGACCCATATCTCTCTCGCCATGTCCAGTGCTAATGTTGCTTAGGTGGCTACGATCACCGCGTCGCCGAAAACGTCCAGTACCACGCCGAGCTCGAGGCCCTCGCATCGTCCTCTCCCTCCAGCACTCACGGCAAAGACGCTCATCACGGCCCTCTCTGCCCCGGCCGACATACCCGTCCTCTTCCTCCTCTCCATCCCGAGCTCGCTCAAGAACGCCCTCCTCCGCTCCGCCCGCGTCCTCGTCTACACCCCGGCCAACGAGCACTTTGGCATCGTCCCCTCGAGGCCATGCTGTCGCGGACTCCCGTGCTGGCGGCTGACTCGGGGGGTCCTCGAGACGGTCGTTGACGGTGAGACGGGCTGGCTGCGTTCGCCAGAGGATGTGGATGCTTGGGCAGAGGTTGTGCGTGAGGTGCTGCGCATGGGTGACGAGGAGGTCGAGGCTATGGGAGAAAAGGGCGCTGCCAGGGTCAAGGACCTCTTTGGACGGGAGCAGATGGCGCAGCGGCTCGAAGAGATTGTGGACAACATTGTCGACAAGGAGCCGCCCATGTCTGCCACACAGGCCAACATCTTTATTGCCGGGGCTTTCGCCATGTGTGTTGTGCCTCTTGTTGCGGCAGTTGTCTTGGGGCTCAAGGCGTAGTCATCTTTTGTCTAGATACCACACCATACAAGTCAAACTTGGCCAAGTAATAAATGTACACATATACACATGGAACATTGAAACATATTGGAAGTCAACATGCAAGAAACCACAATCACTGCAGGCCATTCAGTTGACATCAGTTGACAGTCAACTCGCTGTCGCTTCTTGATTCATCTTGTAGTGATATCTCGCTCCCGTCTCCATCCCGTCTCGTCCCCCAAAGGGGGGGACATGAAAGCAAATCAGTAAAGAGACGCTACTTCTCCCAGTTCCTATGCAAATGCACCCCAGAGCTCCTTGCCTGTCCCATGGCACTGGCAGGCCAACGCCCAAAGCCACCAACTAGTAATGAATCCCTAGCCCCAGCAAAGAAATGCTATCAATCATTCTTTGTAATCCCTCCCGTTTATAGATAGAAGCCGCCCCGTCCATGAATGAACCATGCCGGGCAGTCCTTCTAGCCTCGCATCAATCAACTTGAGCTTAGGCTCCTCCGTCAGACATGCCTTCATCCGCTCGTCTCCGTCGTTGAACCCCAGCTCGTAACCCATCATTATTCTCATCCGAGGCTTCATCCACCCATCTCGTAGTCTTCAATCCACCAGAAGACTTCACCATACCCAGTACAACAAAAAAGGGGTAATATGTTGAGAATAACCGAACCGCCCGTGATATGTCCAAAAGAAAAGAGAACAATGAAGAAAAGAGATATGCAGCAAGTCCCTCTCTAGGGAACCAGCCATGGTCTAGTAACAAGAAAAAAGAAGAAACACCCGATGCAATGGCAGGTCCCATGTGTGTGTGCGTGTGTGTGTGTGTTTGCATGCTTCGATGCCTCGAGAAACCAAAAGACCACAGACGCAACTTGACCCGTGAGGAAGAGGTCTTGCAAGGTATGTGATGACAAGAAACGCTCGACAAATCTCGTTACAGAGTGGGGAAGGGTATCATGATTCATAGTGCGACATCCACTCATCGCCGTGCACGGAGGTCGGTACCTTCTTGGCCGTCTCTGTGCTGGCGATGCTGATGTTGGTATCGCGCCTCCGAGGGTTGAAGGCCGGAGGGCGGGAAACCCCAGGCGTGGGCAGCGCAGGCTTCTTCTTGGACTTGGCCATCAGAAGGATGCCATCGTCACTGCCATCCTCGTCAAAGTCGTCTTCCACAGGCCGAGCGATAGGGGTACTCGTCACCGAGTCCCGCGCGCTTCCATCCAGGTGAACAGTGAGTGGGCCACTCTCCATGGCGGGAGGGTTGCCAAAAACCTGATCGATCGGGAAGCCAGCCGCGGGCTCCTTGTTAAGGGCTGGTGGCGTGAGGCTGTCGGTCGTCTCGAGAAGATTTGGGTGGGCGCTCACGATACCTGGCTTGCCAAGGAGTTCTGCCTCCATATCCGCCGACACGGAGCTGGCTCCACTGAGCAGGGCTGGCAGCGAGGGGTCAGACTGGAACACCAGCATCCGCTCCGACGTGCTGGCGGTCGAGGGCAGCGCCGACACCGGGCTGGTCACCTCGCTTGGGCTGGTCGAAGGAGTCCCCAGAGCCTCCATCGAGTCTACGCTCGACGACTTGGTGGTGGGCATCGTCTCTGCACGGGGCAGGGACTGCTTCCGGCTCCATTCTTCCTGAATTGGCGAGGGAGGGCACGAGAAGCTGGCAGGGTCCGCCTTGGGCCGCTCGATTCGCCGCATGCAGAGCTCCTCCGAGTGGCGAGGCGGTGATGTTCGGGTCATGGCGCGCTGTCGACCCTCTGAGCTGCTTGGGGCCTTGTCCTGGTGAAGGCCCGCCTTCACCGGAAAAGCTGGGGTCGGAATGGGTTGGCCGTGTTGATACCCAGCAGCGGCTGCGAGCGACGAAGAGAGCAGTGATGCCTCCAGCCGCTTGCTCTGTGCACCCTTGCCCAGGTCGACCGACCGGATGGGGTGTCGCCCGTGACGAGAAGGCTTATGAACGCTGCCTGGAGCGACCGCCGTGCTCACAGCAACCTTGGCTTCGGCGCGCTTGTCATTGCTGGCAAATAGTCCACGGTCGACTGAGCGTGACCGAGTGCTCTCGTCAGCGGAATCCATGTCACGCGCTTTCCGAATCGTCTCAGCTCCAGAATCTTCTGGACCATCGGGTTGGCAAGCAAAATTGGGGTGGTAGGTGTGGTCTGAGCGATGGGCAATGGAGGGCCAAATGCAGGGTTAAAGTGCATGAAGTGATAGCTGGGCCTGTTCTGGTGGTGACCATGGCCATGGCTGTTGCCATGGCCGTGACTATGGGCATGGCGATGGAAGGGCCACAGCGATGCCGCCGAGTTGGACTTTTCAGATTCTCGCAGAGACTCACTTTCGCTGTGCGCATGGGCATGGCCCCGAGGAGCATCGTTGGAGGGAAGCACTGTGGCTAGGGGGTCGTAGACGACGGATTCGGGCTGAGGGCTGATCGACTGGCTGACCGAGAGAGGGTGGTCCGGATTCGCAGTAGCGTCCCGAACAGCGTTGGCAAAGTAGTCATCGGCGCGGAGGCTTTTGCGTCGGTTGTCGCGATACTGTTGATGCGGAGTCGGCGGCGGCACGTTGTTATACATGCTCATACTGTCGCCGGTGGAGCTAGCGGCACTACTGTCGGCTCGACGTCGCGTTTTGCTATCACTCCGCTCCACCAGGGGGTGTATTACCTTTCCAACGGCCTTCTTGACCACTGAGCGTGCTCGCTCGAGGAACGTCAGGGGCACAACCGCAGACGAAACATCCCTCTCGTCGACTTGGATTCTTCGACCAGATGAGGGCCGTGCAGGATCCGTGTCATCGAGCCAGCCGATGGGGTCAAGCAGATCTTGGACTACCCACGGGTGTCGTTTGATGTCTCGTAGTCGAATACGCTTCTCGGGGTTCTTGGTGAGCATTTGACGCAAGAGGTCGACGAGGAAATTGTCGACTTCCTCATATGCCAAGTCGTTGTCGTCTCGATAGGGGTGCATGTTCTGGCGTTTGTACAGCGATGTCGCCATCGGCGATGTTGAAGGATGGACCGGCATGAGGCGCCGCCTAGGAATATACACCTCTTCCGTCGCAATCTTTCGGAACATCTGGAACTCATCCTCTGCCAAGAAAGGGATTCGGGCGTAGATTAGGCAGTAGAGTGTCACTCCAAGAGACCACACGTCAATCTGCTCCGAAACCTTGGGTTGTTCCTGGTCCAAATCCGTGTAGCACAGCTCGGGAGCAAAGAAGGCCGGGGTGCCAACCGTCTTGGCGAGTTCGAGGTCATCATCAAAATCCTTGGCCTCTGATTCGGAGACGATATCGTCGGGCTCGCCATCGCGGATGGGTCGACCAAAGTAGGAGACGCCAAAGTCGGAGATTTTAACGCGGTGTTCCTTGCTCCACAACAGGTTTGCCGGCTTGATGTCTCGATGAACAACGCCCTGATAGTGCAAATATTCCAGGCCCAAAACGGTGTCTCTGAAAGTAGAGCGAGCTTGGTCAAAGGTGAAGCAAGGAACGTAGGAAAAGTCGTCGGAAAAGGGGTCATGCTCTCCGGGGTTGAAATCGAGTGACGACATGTGAGAGATGATAGAGTCGGCCATGCTGGGAGAGCGGCCACGGAAGCCTTCGTCGACGTAGGGACCGTACATGGTTCCATCCAGAGCAACGCTTGACGTGTGGTTGGATCGAAGAGCGCCCGGTGTCTCGTTGTCGTCCCCCCACGAAATGAACTCGTCAGGGTCCTCTACGGCTCGGGTTGAGGATACGACGGAGCGGGATCGTGAACGAGTTCGGGATTCGGTGCAAGATGCTTGGCGAGAGATTGGTCTCGACATTGGTTCGTCGCTGATTGCGAAATCGTCCCTCGATGGCACATGGGATTGCATACCCATGCCGGGACCGGGCTCGTCGACATCGCCGTGCTCAAAGCTCCAGTAGTTGGTGTGGCCGTGATAACCCAGTGCCGCCTTGGCTCGCTTTATTTGCTTGAGGGCTTGGCGGTTCTCGAGAAACTGTTGGTATCGTTCCTCCTCGGGAGTCGGGGCCTCGCCTCGCATTCCTCGCTCGATGCGCCGTCGTTCGTACAGGCAGATGTGAGGTAGACCCTTCTTGCGCCATACCACTTCACCCAGCTCCACGTGCTCGAGAACCATGTAGATCTTCTTGAGCTCCGGGTCATCGATGACCTCGAGGAGGGCTACCACGTTCGGATGACGAATCTTCTTGAGGATGGCGATTTCCTTCTTGGTCTTGTCCTGGGGGGACATGGCTGTGACCTTTCCAAGCCGGCGCTTCTTCGAAAAGCGCGGGATGATCTTGATGGCCACATTCTCGGTTGTTTCCAAGTTGCGAGCCAGCTTGACTTTGCCGTGCATGCCACGGCCGATTTCTTCGATCACTTCATACTGGTTGATAAGCTTCCGGCCAGTAATGGTGTCTGAATCGATAAGAGCCTTGTGTGTCCTATGATTGGCAAGCGGATTAGTATCTCGCAAATTAAAGACCCCACGATAAGCTCCCTGCCTGTCCCACCCCGCTGCAGGCGAACAAACCCAAGCGAGAGCGGGAGGGGTGGGATTGAGCATGATGTGGAACAAAAATCCACGGCAGTTCACAGTGCTTACTCTCGAACTTTGTGCATTTGTAACGGATGCAACAGAGGGCTCTGGGTATAACCAGGCGGCGTGTTGTTCTCGGAAACGGACGTGACGAGGTTCTGTCGCGAGGCCGAGGGGCTGAAGAGCCCGGGAGAGGACATGGGAGTGCTGTTGGCGGTCCTCAGCGGCATGGAGGAGGAGGAAGGGAGGTGCGTGTGCAACGGCGGGGCTCCGCGGTTCGCCGTCGAGAGGGAGGCGGACGACTGCTGCTGCGACAGCGACTTGTGGTGGTGGCGATGGGCGTGGTGATGGTGGTGGTGGTGATGCTGAGAGGGATCCATGGTGGGCGAGATTGTAATATCGACTTTGGTCGACTCGACATGCTGGTGCGTAGAGGGCTCGCAGAGGCGGGCCAGAGAGTCGTTAAAGTCACAACGGCTGTGACTAGAAACCTATAGTGCCATTGTCGGGTGTAGAGCGCAAGGAGGATCGAGGGAGAGGGTCGGAGGACCGAGAGAGGCGCTGGAAGGGTACAAGAGGTGAGAGGCGAGAGGAACGAGAGATTTGATGAGGGAAGTTGAGATGGAGAATGGGTCAAACAACCTGGACAAAAGAGTCGAGGGAGGTGGAGCAGTAAAGAGCGAGAGAGAACAGGTCGTGTGTTTTTGGGGGGTGGATTTTTTAGTTAGCTGGTGGGTTGGGACCGGGTCGTTGATGTATGGAGGTGGATAATGGATAATGGGCGTGGATGGGGCCCAGCGGCGGCGGCGACGACGGCGTGTGAGAGCGAGCGAGGAACGGAGCGGGCGGGCGGGCGAACGAAAGAGAGAACCAGCCCTTGGGCGGCCGGCCGACTCCGCAGCACAGGAGCAGAAGCAGCGCGGTGCAGCAGACAGTCGAGAGTCACAGAGGAGCGAGAAAGGCGGCCAGGGGGGTTGGCGAGATGCAACCACCCCCTCCCTCCCCTGGGCGAGTCGAGGCGAGCGAGTCCAACTGAACTGGGCAAAGATAAGATGCGTCGGCCAGTACTAGCGAGGCGGTACCTTACAGTACAGCGTTGGGCTGGCGAATGTCAAGCACAAAATCAGCTGTCAGCGCGGGCTGCTGGTTTGTCGTCCAGGCAGTAGAGTTTTCCTCCCTCTGCCTTATTCCTGCGGACGGCCGGGGGAGCGCAAAGTCGCGAGTGCTTGATGCAAAGTGCAAGACGGTGCGCGCTAGCAGCTGGAGGTTGAAGATGGTGGTGTGGATAAGGCAGGGCGTGAACGGCTTGGTGTTTAGGACGGTGTGTGCGGATGAGGAGAGATGGCTCTGTTCGGTGCGGTGCAGAAGAGGACAGGGTCGGGGCAGATGGTGAGGGCGAGGTTGCGAGCGAGGGTCGGGATGGGAATGGGAAGCATGGCGCCATGGCGTCAAAGCACGGACCCGTTTTCCCTGAGATCGGTCCTCGCACGGTAGAGACTTTCCATCTTGGTAGCCGTCCTTGGAGGTGTGGCCACTGGCAGTCCGCCCTGTTGCCACTGCAAAAGCCTGCAGAGGCGCTGCGGCCTCTGGCTTCAAGTGAAGCCGGGCACTGTGCAACGATCAATGCCTTCACTCTGGCGCTTCGACATGAGGTTATCTTGAAACCACAGTCTCGATCAGGCCCATCATTCGATATCATCTCTCACCGTCAGATCAATGCTGGCCGAAAGGCGAGAGCTATGGGCACCAACAGCCAGCTCAACAGACAAGGGAGCAGCACCAGGGCTGCCACGAGCAAGTCCTGGCCCTGCCCGGCGAGAGCCTTGGCAACGCTCGGGCTGGGATGGCTTGGCGATGTGATTTGCAGCGCGGCGTCTGGTGAGTGTCACAGAAAGATTGACATGGGAAGAAATAACCCGGTTTGTCCAACAAGATCCCAGCCGCGACAATGACGACTTGGCGGGCGTGGCGAGACGACATGTCAACTTGGAGCTCGAAGACGGCAGAATTCAACATCACCTATTATCCTCCTCACTCACACTGAAAACGACATCTCCAAGGCGTCGTCGATAGCTGACGCAATGGGCAGAGTCAGGGAGCTCGAGCGAACCAGTGAGCGGCTGCGGGCCATGGTGCGGGAGGCGGTGATGTTGTAACAGATGTGGACACTCTCAAGACCTACCCTTGCCTTATCGTCGATGTCTGATTCGCGACGCCCTGCTGTGCCCTGCAGCAGCACAGCAGGGCCCTGGACACACACGTCCCAGTCTGGAGCATCTCTGCTCCTCGGGCCTGGCTTGAGATTCACTGTGCTCATCATACCGTGCATCCCTCGGGAGCGATGCCTTCGCGGTGGAGCCCCAGCGTTTCGTTCAAGACGGGAACCTGCCTTGCAAGGCCCATGATGGGCTCTCTCCTGCAGCCGCGCCTTGGATAAACCCATGAAGGATGGACGTCTCCAGGATGGATCCCCCCAAGCCCACCTTTTGACACCTAATCTGTCAACAGCAGCCGAGGCCAGCATCGTTCATGGGGTGAACTGAACGATGGCCGATGAGACACCGTTCAAATGGGCGAATGGACAGACGACGTGACCAGCCAGCCAATGGAATCTCACCATTTGCATTTTGATGTGTGTGTTTGATTTCTCACCCTCACCAAAAAAAATCCATCGCTTCCCGTTGGGCTTTGGGCGGTGGTGGCTTTTGCTGGCTGGGCCCCAGTTTCTTTCGTCCAAGTGGTGTACGAAATAATCCGCACACCAAAGCCACCTATGAGACGGCCAAAACACGACCATAGAGTCCAATCTAAGAAAATGAAACGCCAAAAGGATAGCTTAGGCCTTAAGAATCTTTATAATTCTTTTTGGCAATTAATATCACTGATTTTAAGGTATCCTTGAGGAGTAAAGCTGAGAGCATAACATAGGTAGTCCCTTTGGTGTGCGGATTATTTCCCACACCACTTGGACGAAAGACCCATTTTGCTGGGGCCGTTTTGTTTTTTTCCCCTGTCCCAGCGCAGCGCCCGATGAGATTCGCGTCCCTTTCGAACCCAGGTTTTTTTTTTTGCTTTTGGGCATTTGTGGCATCTTGGCTGACTCCTCCTGTCTGACCTGGAACCAACAGATTGGAATCCTTGAGCCTCGTTCCAGCGGGTTGCCTAAACGGAAGTTGTCCATGTCCACCAAGACACGGACATGCTTCTGCGCCTCCGTCTCTGCCGTGCATGAGAATGTCTGTGAATCAATTCCGGGCGCCCTGCAAGGGTACAGGGCTCCAGACATTTTTTTTCGCTCTCGTTTGGCGCATGGCTTGGCTTGGCTTGCTCAACTTGCTTGTCTTGTCTTGCCCGTCAACGTCTCTCTGCTATCCCGGGCCAGCATAACTCATGCAGTCGAGGCTCGCCTCAGTGCACATTGCTGGTTTCCGCTTTGAACGGAAACGGAGTCTGCTCGCGTGCCTCCTCTTGTCATGAGATGGTTTCCATCCATCACGTCCAACAACTTGCAGCCGTTCATGTGCCCGCTCGGATGAACCACCCAACTTTTAGTCTCGCAATTCCAGGGACGGGCTGGGCAACTCCGTCGTCCAGCCCTTGGTCTGCGATTGTTGGGTGATTGTCTGCCGAGAGGTGAGATGCGAATACGTACGTGGTGAGCACTTTGTTTTGGTCCATCGACATTGTGATACCACTAGCCCCTGTTTCGTGAGGACTCAACGGCATGGACGGAGATAGACTTCACTTAGACCGCATGCACATGGGTGAGCTAGCAGGTTCGTTGTGTCGATCGAATCCGGCAATTCTCAGCTTTGCCCCTTTTTTTGTCCTCCGTCTTCAACGACGGCTTACACGTGTGCCCTGTCGAGTTTCGGGTTCGATTTCGAATGTCATATTCGTTCGTCAACTACCCATCATTGGCCCAAGCATGTCGGTATTGTAGTCATCTCCAAGAGATGTGTATAACAGCCTGCACAAGACACAACATCGGCATCCGTGGCCGTGATAATCGCCTAGGCCTGACTGACTAGCTGACTCGCCACGATCGCTCGTCCTCGTCCAGTTTCAGAGCCAAACACGCTCTCCCACCCACCCTTGCGCCTTCGTCTTGACTGCACCTTGTTGCAGCTGCATGCAGATGCACAAGGCCTGCCTCCGGTCCCCGCCGGTCCTCCACGTCCGTCCGCTCCAGCTTCGAGGTCGCTTTGGCGCCTTCCATTCACCCCATCGCCCATCTCCATCTGCACCTTCCCCGCCACGCCAACTGGAAAGTCACCTCCGCCCACTTTTTCCTTGTCAGTCTTCCAGACTGACTGGCTCTGGCTCAGGCACTCGATAAGCCTTCCTCTGCTCTTGTCATGATATTGCACGACAGCCCAACGGCCAAGCAACCGTGGGAGTTTCCATCGCATCGCCAGATGCTCACTACCGAGATGGCCCAGCCGGCATATCCAAGCTTCTTGACCCCGGCCGCGGTCTCGCCTGACGCCGCCAGCCATGATGGAGCGGCTAGTGATTTCAACACCTCCTGGGGGGCATCGCCTCTGTGACGGAGAGGGCACGACCAACAGGCGAGACATTGATGAGGCTAGGCTGGGCTGGCGTAGGTGAAGACAGCCAGAACCAACTGAATCAACGATAAAGGGCCGGCAGCATCGTCAAGTGCTAATTCCGCTCCTGAGTGGACATTGCCAATGCATCTGGAGGAACCAGTCCTTGCTCAAGCACCTCGCTCAAGCAACATGAGCTCGTGTCTTGGAACGCCATCAGAGCAGCTCACGATGGGGTCCTCTCTGAGACGCCATCTCCAACCAGCTAGTGCCCTCTTGGCTCTGTCTCGACCGGAAATGGCTCGCACACTGCCTCGAGCCCTTACACAAATCAGAGGCGGATTCGTCGCTACGTCACTGAACGCCTCCCTCCCTCCTCGGCTCACTCTTGATAACAAACCACGGGCGTCGTTCGGCCAGCATGCCAGTGTATCCACGGACTGTTTCGTAGCCGCCGCATCATCGTACAACTTCTGGCCTCACTCGACCCCAGGGCCCTTGGGAAGGGTCCCAGACGAAGCAAATGTCTCGAGCCTTTATCGATTGGGCAATTCCTCCCGAAATAATCAGCACCACTGCCCCAGACGGACAGAGACAGGAAACTGATTGCGGCAAAGTCCCCAACCTGCGGCAGGGGAGCTGCGTGGCTCCAGCTCTGACACTACCCATCGCGGCCACCAGCAGCAAGGCCCATGTCGCCCAGGTCCAGCACCGGCCCGGCTCGGATAATGAGCGGAGCACCGAGCGGGCCCGCTGCTGCAGGTAGACGCTGTCTGGACGAGATCATCTGTGGGTGGAGATGACCCAGGGGTCTGCCCGACAGCTTGACAGGGAGCAGAGGCAGGGATGGGGATACGTAGCGGATTGCTGTGCTCTTCTCTGTTCTTGGGGATCTGCCTTGATACCGTTGTCGACGGCAAGCCAGCAGCTGCTGAGCGCCATTGCCCCGATCCCCTGACGCCGTCAGCACCGTCCTCTGCTAGCCGGCTCCGGGCTTCGTGGCGGACATCCTGGCCGGGCCATCACCGCAGCTACGAACCTTGTTGCAAGGCCTTTGCGCGATGGTATGATTACCGTCACTCATCAACAGAGATCGCAGGCCGCGATGGCGCTGTTCGTCGGCCCTCCTCCGGATCCCGTTGGCTCCTGTTAGCGATCCTGGGTGACGATGATGCTGCAGACGCCGCCGACTGTGGCTATCGGTCTCGGTCCGTTTCGACTTCGTCGCATTGCATGGCTTCGCATTCGAGTCTGCAGCGAAACTTGAGATGGGGACACTGAGATCTTGTTTAGCGCGCTGGCCCTCCAGACTAAGGAGGGCGAATGGAGATCTGGCTACGGATGTGCCCCAGGTTTCGGCCATGTGCGTGCTCTCCGTATTGCCCCTATCTATCTACAGCCTCGTCGATCACGGGAAGCGATCCTGGGTCGCAAGTTGGCCTCAGCATCATGGCGGCAAGGAGCACGACAAAGATCGGCTTGGACAAACATCGACGCCCTCGGCTCAGCTCCCTCGGGACTCGACAACATGGGCACATGCACAAATGCCTTGGCTCGACATGCTGCGGCGTACGCACACTCACCGCGCTGGCTCACAATAGTTACTCCTAGTGCGGGATGAGTGCTCGACAGTGGGGTGGTGTCCGCTTTGACGGTGGCTTGATGGGCTTGATGGAGTCGCAGCCCGCACCCATCATCCCTGTATGAATGCCCGTGCGTCTCTCGTTCCGTCCCATCAGAGCCGTTGATCGAGGCCACGGACCAACTCTTGTTCGCTTGCGCTACTGATGGAGCTCCTGGCATCAAGAGACCCGTCACGATGCAGCAGTCTAATGACATGGGACTCGGTCGTGGGTGGAAGAGTCCCTCGGTGCATGAAACGAAGCGGCAGACGACGACAACTCAGTCTGCAACGCAGCGATTGGCATCCAGTCCAGTCCAGTCCAGCCCTCCTCGTCATGCTGTTCGAGATTTGCTTGTTGTGATGTGTGTTCCACAGCTGCACCACGGCCCAGCACGGCGACCCGAGTTCCTGCATCCAACGTGGCGGCTGCTCACTGATCTAAGCCTGGCCATGGAAGAACCAGCACAGAATCGGCAGACGAATGATCCAGGTCCAAGTCGAGACCGACCCTGCCTGCATTGCATGGAGCATGGAGCATGGAGCATGGCAGCATGGCAGGGGTCAGGATGAAGCAGGGATACGAGGGGCTCGCTCGTCGACTGTTGCTTTTGCTGCCCACACTCACTCTCGATGCCGATCGAGTCTGATTGAACCAGAATCAGAATCAGGCTGCGAGGCAGGCCAGGACGAGGGCGAGAAAAGCAACGCGACGGCAGACCAACGGGTTCCCAGGATGGAGGAGCTAGCCCAGACGCAATCTTCAGGGGGCCTTGGACAGAGAGCCCTGGACCCTGCCATGAGAAGGAAAAAAAAAACGCCTATGCAAGTGATGCGTACGTTCGGTGGCCCGCTCCTTGTCGCTGCCCGTTGAGCCCCGACATTGAAACGCTGTCCCGCCGTAAGCGACGGTATGGATAATTCTTTTCCATTCCAGCACACGGTTGCATCCGTTTCGTCATGATGCCTTGGATTCGAGGTGTGTCACATTGAGAACGGCAGAAGTAGAGCAGAGACATCCGTGATTGCTGCTCGTGTGGGCTGACGACTGCGGCCAAGGAGTTGATGGCTTCGTCAGGAAGCGAAGAAATGCAACTTGTTGATGCTTATCTCGGAAACGGAATCGCAGATTCCCCATTCTGGGGCTGTTCATGTAGTTGCATCTGACAAGCCTCACTCTCCTGCTCGGCAATCTTACAGGCGGCGCCCGTTTGGTGAGCGTCAACGGCCGCCACCCAGAGACTGGTACAGCCCAGCCGAGCTGCAAGAGGCAGCATCAGGGCGTTGAGCTTCGACCTTTTCGGACGAGCTGCGATCATGCTGGGCAACCTCATTGGATGCGAGACTCCCAACAGTTGCCGGATCGCATGTTGCCCGCTCTGGAAAGGGCAATCTGCTGTAACACAGCTCAGCCAGGCTGGTTGCATGTTACTGTGCCTTCATCTCTCTGCCGTTCTGGCGGCGTAGAATGTGATTCGTCACAAGCGTCTGCGCTCAGTGAGGGTCTGGACCTTTGTTTGCCTCATTTGCTACTATGTGCAGTACTGTACAGCAGGCACCGCTGCCAGGGCCTTGACGGCGATGACGGCGTCCGAGCAGCTGGAAGTCCTGTTTTCGGACATGTCTTGATGACACTTTTGCCGCAACCCCTGCCCTGGATTTGTCGAGACGGCAGTCCTGGAAGCAGCCATGACTGTGCCGCTGAGAAGAGAGAGAGGGCCGCGGAGTTCCGAGACGGCCATCGGGCTGTTGCGATACACTGTGGGAGAGACTTGGATGCAAAGTACTGCCTCCAGGGTCAACACCGACAGATATTTGCGCCTACACCTACACCAACAGTACACCTGGATGTGAGTTCAACCCCTGCACTCCAGCTCGACTCCCGTCCCCTCCCCCAGAATCTGGGCAGCTGCAAATGGATCTCGAGATGCTGCAGTGCCGCAGCTTGGCCCGGAGGTGGTGTTCCTTAATCAGGCGCCAAAGATTAGACTCGGCGCCGGTGCTTTCCAACGCGGATGCAGAGACGGGAACCATCATGCCACTTTGGATTGACACCAGGAGCTGCCGCCACTGGCGGGAAGGAAGGGAAAAGGTTTCGAAGTCTCGCGATATTGAAAACTCGACTTGGATACCGGCCAAGTATTGGCGGTTTGGGATTGGAGACATCTCTTGGCTGGCTTGCAGATAACGAGTGCTTCCTCCAATCACGGCAAGCTACTCTGCATGAGCGCAGGTCTTGCACTCGGCTGAACCAACAGGATGGGTACGGAGGATCTGGTCCCTCGACGAATACAGCTGGTCTCGATAGCCACGGCGCTCTCTTGCAACGGCCAGGAGGGCTGGATCATTCGACCGTTGACAGCTTCAGCACTGAATCGGCAAGGCCCTCGTCATGGCATGGAGAATGCCACGCTCTACTGTCATGATTCATCATATCCTCGATAATCCCGGGAACCACCACGCTCAGGAGGCGTGAGGGGTTACCAGATGGGGAACAGCGTTCCTGTGGAAAAAGCAAACAAATGTTTCACGGCTTCCCGCGGAAGACGGGGACCCAGCTTTTACAATGCGGAGAATGAGAACCGACATGTCGAGCAGCGCTTGTGACTGCAGCACACCAGTCACTCAGCTGCAGTCAGTCTGCAAATGCAGAACCCAACGACACAGTCCCAGCTGGAGATTGAGCTCCCGAGTCCGTGTTTGGCAAAGTCAGCCAGCCTCCCGTTGAAGCCGAAGCCCGGGATACTGTAAGCACTCTGAACCGTTCTTGTCTTTGCAACAACAAAGGGTCCTGCCCTTTTCTTCGAATGACCCGTCCCAAAGAGGCTGCACTAGAGACTCGAGGGGAACGCCACAGCGGTGAAAGGGGGCAGGTTTTTGTTGCTGCAAAGGACGAGAGAGCAACGAGGGAATTTCATAGGCTGCTTAACGACCCCGGGGTAGACTCATGCACGTCATGCCCGCTTTGCGGATCACAGATGGGGACCGAGAGTCCCCCCCGTTCGTGTTGGTGGTGTGGGACACCTTGATGCGTCCCACGTCAGGATGATGTCTTTTTTTTTTTCGCTTTTCGCTTTGAGCAGGGCATGGATGGACTATTGCCTACCCTGGATCAACTACAGTATGTGATCGGCCAAGAGTTTCGGGAATGGCGGATGGGTTGAGGATGGCTCAGAAAGGATGTGACGGTGAGACGAGTGAGCTTTGCTATCAGCAACCAACCCCTTCTGTCTCAGGGTGCCGTTCAGCTGCTTACACAACTCAACACCCTGTTTCTGACCCAGGCCGACGGACTCTTTATTCATTCATTCGGCTCTGGCCGCCATCTAGCGCCCGCGTCGGGGATTTTGGGTCCGCCTACCTGTTTTGGACCTCGAGTGTTGCACCGCCCTGCCCTGTCCGCCCTGCCCTGGGCTCGGCAACTTCTGCTTGCGGGTTGATTGATGTGACTGATGCCGGATATCAGTGTCTTACTGTCCTCACCGTGGGCACACCTCTTGGCTCAACAGCCACACCTTGATATCCCCGGACGCCGGACGACCAGTCATGTTGCGCCGTCCAGACAGTGCGCCAGATTTGAAGCAAGGAAGAGAGACGAAGAAGCCATCACGGAGCGGGGCGCTGAGAGAGGTGTGGTGCATATCGAACGCCATCAAAGGGGTTGGGCATTTTAGGGGATGGGTGAGGGACACCAGCGCCTGGTCGGCTGACAAGCCATGTGATGCCCCTATCTCACCCGAGCCTCGTGCGAGAGGGTTGCCGTGCTCATTCCTTGGACCACCCAAAGTGAGGAGGAGAGACATTCTATCTCGCCATGTAGACGGACCAAGAGGTGTCGACGCGTCGGTCGTCCTGGAACGCGACGCGCGCGAGGCTCAGCCAGCCTTGCCCTGCCGCGAGGCAATCCATATGAACGTGTGGTGGGGACTCCCGTGGAAGAGTGTGTGCCAGTTCACATGTTCTTGGTTGGTGGACAGCCAGGCAGTCACCGGGTCTATTCGGACTGGGCTGGACTGGGCTGGGCTGAGTGAGACACGGCGACCAAGGACGACGCTGGAATGCCTGAGACTGGGGGTGCGAGAGGCGAGAGTGATTGCGCGTGTGGTTGATGGATGCCTCCTCTCTGACCTCGTATCACGTCGCAGCCTGGTGGGAGGCGGCGACATTATTGCGCAGGCTTCGTAAACTCTGTGCCGAGAACCTCGTCCATCCATGACCCGACCTTTGCGGCGTCAGCCCCAGCCATGCCAGCCCGGGCAAGCTGGTCTGTCCAGCTCGAGACTTGGTAGACGGAGCTGGCTACAAGGGCTGACATGTCGACCTCTGCTGCAAGGAAGGACGCACCCTCTACAGCGAATTTCTCGACAAGACCGTGTCTGGCCTCGAAGCGAAGTTTCAGCTGGTTTGCCCGTGTTAGCCTGTATCCCAAGACAATGCTGTTTCTGGTGGTGTGCTCACATCAAAGGGCAGTTCTGGCCTCGGGCGAGGATCCTCGGGGTATGAGAAGGTGGAAAAGGTGAACCGCGGTGTCTGGCCGTACAGCCAGTTTCGAG
Source organism: Fusarium virguliforme (assembly GCA_020883615.1). Classification (NCBI taxonomy): domain Eukaryota; kingdom Fungi; phylum Ascomycota; class Sordariomycetes; order Hypocreales; family Nectriaceae; genus Fusarium; species Fusarium virguliforme. The sequence goes on from JAJHJD010000002.1 coordinate 6,107,922, forward strand.
ACTGCAGCTCCTCGTAACCCTTGCGGATGTTTTCGACCTCGAGAAACTTGTCGTCGATGACCTCTTGGACGTGGAAGTCGCCGTACATGCGGGAGAACTGCTCGACGACGGCGGCCTCGAAGGAGGCGTTTTCAACGTCGACGTTTTTGACGGGGCTGCGGACGCTGTCTACGCCGCGGCCCTTGATGAAGGGCTCGCCCGGTGAGCGCAGCATGCCGGATATGCTGGCGAGGTTCGGGCTGCGCAGGAGACAGGTGCCGTGGTGGAGGGAGCGCAGACGGGTGAGCTTGTAGGCGGACCCGGAGATCTTGTATGTACCGATGGAATCGTCGGCGACGTCCATGACAATGTCGTGCCTCTCGTTGACTCGCGTGTTGGACCTACCCAGGGAAGACAGCGCGCGGACAACCATCTCGGCGTGCTTGTTGCGGTCAAAGACGGCGGGCGGACATATGACGCTAAAGTTTACATTTCCCTCATCGTGAAAGACGGTGCCGCCCCCGGAGCGACGACGGACCAGCTGCACGGGGCCGGCCGTCCACCCGAGGCTCTCGGGGCGGTGACGGAGCTGGGCGAGGCGGGCGAGGTTGACCTCTGTCCAGGGGTTCTGGTTGCGGCCAAAGACGACGCAGGGGTCGTTTGTGTAGAGGATGAGGACGGTGGAGTCGGGGGGCGTCTTTTGCAGGAGGTGATGCTCGACCGAGAGGTTGAGCAGGGGGTCTGGGGACTGAGAGGTGTAGACTTGGATCTTGTTTGACGGGTGAGAGGCTGCGTCTGTGAACTGGCGTCTGGATGAGGCATGTCGGGATAGTTGGCGGAGAGCACAACGACGGGTGAGGGGAATCATTATCAGCTTTTGAGGGGGTATCCCAATGAATGGCTAGTCTCAAAGTCTATTATATGTACCGATGAGAAGGGAAGAGGCGTTGAACGGACGGGATGATGTTGTTGTTGAGGCTATCCAATGAGCGGGAATGTGAAAAAATGCAACGTCCTGGGTAGGTTCTCAGCCTTGCAGCTAGCGGAACCACAGGGTAAGTTGACCGGATCAAGCCGACTGACTGTTGAGATTCTCTACTGGCTGGAACCTAGAAGTAGGAAAGCGTAGGTGTCCTTGTTGAACGTTAAAAATTTTCATTAATATCTACACTCGTTGGCTCTTTTTCTCTGTCTCTCTGTTTTCTTTGTCTTCATTCCATGACGCTTCTCAAGGGGTCCCTTGTATGCGTCAAGGGGAAGAGGAATTATCCAGGTTGGATTGAGTCACAATGTAACCGATGTCGGGTTCAGGGGAGACAATCAATATATAAATGAGTATATGTAGTAATTAATCACTATTTGATTCAATTGAATTGATTCAGTTGATTAGTTAGGTCTCAATTGCTTCCCTGTGAGATCATCTTTTAACGGGGCCAAGAACTTTACCCCTCCCCGCGTGTTGCTCTTTGTGTGAGAAAATTCCTCCCGAGATCGGAATTTGGTGCCTCTCTCCCAGAACTTTACTCTCAACGGCGCGCCCTTTCCTTTCCCGGGCATACTTTTCCCACTCTTTCCCGCAAAACACCAACACCATCACCATGTCGAGCTTTGGGAACTTTTTCCGCGTCACCACGTATGTTCTTCTACAGATATAGATTCGAGTGATTGAACTGACCTTTCAGCGCGGGCGAGTCCCACGGCAAGTCAGTCTCGTGCATCATCGACAACTGCCCCCCCAACATTGCCCTCACCGAGGCCGACATTCAGCCCCAGCTCAACCGCCGCCGCCCGGGCCAGTCGGCCATCACGACGCCCCGGAACGAAAAGGATCGTGTCACCATCCACTCGGGCACCGAGAACGGCGTCACCCTCGGCACCCCGATCCTCCTCACCGTCCCCAACGAGGACCAGCGGCCCAAGGACTACGGCGACAAGACCATCGACCTCTACCCGCGCCCCAGCCACGCCGACTGGACCTACCTGGAAAAGTACGGCGTCAAGGCCTCGTCCGGTGGTGGTCGCAGCTCTGCTCGTGAGACCATCGCTAGAGTCGCCGCCGGTGCTGTCGCTGAAAAGTGGCTCCGCGAGGCCTACGGCATCGAGATCGTCGCCTTTGTCACGTCGGTCGGCAACATCAAGCTCTTCAAGGAGGACACGGACGCCATGAGCGCCGACCCTGCCTTCCTCAGCCTCGCCGAGACCATCACCCGGCAAGAGGTGGACAAGAACCTCCCCGTGCGGTGCCCCGACGACGCCGCCGGCCGGCTCATGGAGGCGCGCATCGCCGAGCTGCGCGACCAGCACGACAGCACCGGCGGCACCGTCACCTGCGTCATCCGTAATGTGCCCTCTGGCCTCGGCGAGCCCTGCTTCGACAAGCTGCAGGCCGTCCTCGCACACGCCATGATGTCCATCCCCGCCGTCAAGGCCTTCGAGTTTGGCTCGGGCTTTCTCGGCGCCGAGATGACAGGCAGCAAGCACAACGACCCCTTTGTGCCTGCCCCTGCCCTCGAGGCCGCGTCCGAGCGGACGGGGATCCCCAAGTCCAAGCTGCAGACAAAGACGAACCACTCTGGCGGCATCCAGGGCGGCATCAGCAACGGCATGCCCATCTTCTTCAAGGTCGGCTTCAAGCCCCCGGCCACCATCAGCCAGGACCAGACGACGGCCCGCTACGACGCCTCGGGCGAGGGCGTCCTCGCCGCAAAGGGCCGTCACGACCCCTGCGTCGTGCCTCGTGCTGTGCCTATTGTCGAGGGCATGGCTGCTCTCGTGATTGCCGACGCTGTCATGGCGCAGCATGCGAGACAGATGGGGAACAACCTGGTTAGACGATAAGGGGGAATAACAGATACCAAAAAATAAATAAATAGAATGGGATTTGGATTTTGATGTTTTTTGCATGGCGAATTTTTGGTCTCGAAGAGGTGAGGATGTTTCTTTTTGGGAGTTTGGACAGATGCCTCGTAGTTGTATCAAACTTTTGGCTCGACCTGTTCACATGTGGTTATGACTGTGATGGCTGATGGGTCGGATCGAATTCGAGGGCCTCGAACGACTTAGCTAATATCCCCTCTATGAGTTGACAGGTGTGGAGTTGAGCCTATACCTAAACTTGGTACGCAACAAGAGCCTGAGGGGGTGGCATTAAGTGATTCTTCATATTAGAACAAACTGGACATTCGAGTCAAAAGGGACCCATTGTGTTAGTTCTAGCGATATAGTCCCAAGGTAGGTAGCTTAGCGGTTACTGAAGAGAGTTGTCCTGAACATGACCGAGCTGGAGAGATATAGGCCGCTAGTTCAACCCCCTAAACTCTTGGAAAGCGAACACCTGGAACTCTTATCTGCTGGCCCGAGGACTTGTAGGATACCAGTACTCCAAGCCATCTGGAAAAGAGATTGGTAGCTTGCTAACGCCGTCTCGACCAGCCATCAGGATGTTGATGACGGTAAACCCGAGTCATTGTCTCCCCCAAGGACGATGATGAAAGGCCGTGTCTTGCGAGTAAACTCGAGCCTTTCTCTGCTGTTTCAGCAAGATGAGTTATCCCCCAGCTTGCGGCGTCGTAATAATGCTAATATCATCTCGTGATGACGATATGCCTGCTCAAGGCTTCATAGCTTGGTCATAACTCGAACACCTTTATGCAACTTCAACACAAAAACATTTGCCTTGGCCTAATCCCTCCGCCATAACGCCGCCTCAAAAAATGCATGTCGTGACTCGTGATTGTGATGGCTCGTCCTTTTCTACAACCTGCCATACCCAAGCTCCAAACCCATTACAGACATGGCCCCCGAGAAAACCCAGGGGAACCCTCATATATAGATACAGACGCCGAGAACAAATTCCCCATGCATGCACCAACACCTGCACCAAGCTCAAACTCGGAATATCTCTAAACGTCATAGCAGTCGTTTTTGTCATAACCATCACAAACGCCGTAACCCGGGCCCCATGTGCGCCTCGCAAAGAACATCCTGTCGTGCATCATCAACTGGCCTCATTGGTTGCCCTGGCCCATATCCGGGTTCTCAAAAAATCCCAGCACATCTCCTGGAACATTCCCCAGCCAAGGGGCCATTAGCTCTGGTTGCTGCAACCCCAGAGCACCAATATCAATGTCCTGGCTGTCAAACGTGATGGCATCCATGTTGCCCATCGGGCCGACCCAAGGCATCTGGTATGGAAAGCTGCCTTGGCCAAAGTACATACTGCTGTTTGCACCTGAGAGCGTTGTGGCCACATTCACCCCGTTCTCCCTCATCATGGCTGGTGGGGAGACACTGTATGTATCGAAGCCATTCGACGGCTGGCTTGAAGATGTGAACTTTGGGCCGGGGTACAAGTCGGTGCCGTCGGCGCCGGGCAACCCGTCAAACTTGACAGTCGGTCGGCTCTGGCCGCTTGCTGCCGACATGTTGGAGTGCCGCCGGGGCAGTGGAGGCCGAGAAGTCTGTCTCACCGCCGAGATGTTGGGTTGGGGGTAAGCTGGTGCAAGCAAACTTGTCGTGTCCGGCAGGCTCTGTCGGATGGGGTCATAGACCATGTTTCCAGGAGGCGTGCTGGGCGCCTTCATCGCCTGCACAGGCTGCCCGCTTGGCATGGCAGCTGAATCAGGATTCTGGTACATCAGCGTGAGGCTCGAGCTGGGAGAATTGGCTGTCCCTGCCAGGCTCCACGCTATTGGTGGCCCAGACATTTTCGGTGAAGCGTGATTCTCGAACCTTGGGAACGGGTTGCTCAGGGCCGCACTGCTGCTCCTGCGAGGCAACTTGGTGCTCTCGTATTCCTCTGTGGTATATGTCTCACAGTCCCAGATGCCCTTGGCCTTTTGGTCCAGGGCCGTGAGAATGTATGTGACACCGCCCAGTACATCTGGACCTGCTGCAGCGAGTTGTAGCACTTTTGATAGTTTTGGTTGGCCGCCGAAGCTAGGAGGGAATGCCTTGACGCCTTGGCATCTCGGGTCTTGCTGCCCTGTAGCTGAGGCGTGTCCAGTCGCTTTGTACCTGGAGGTGAGCTTGCTCGAGATGGAGACTCGGAGGCATTGGCGCTCGACTCCATCAAGAAGGCGCATGCAGCAATGTAGATTGGTTGACTGGTGAAGGGATTGCCGATGAAGCTCTTGGGATCAATCAAGTCTGCAAAAGACAAGATGTCGCATATCGTCTTGGCACTGCTCATGCTCAGCTCGCGGCTGTCAGGCAGCAGCTGCAGCTCACTGCGGAGCTCAGCAAAGGGCGTAAGGAGGGTAGGCTGATGAAGAATGATGAACAGCGCATGAAACCAAAAGTGTAGCAAGATAAAGGTGGTGCCCTGGCCCACGCCCAGGTACGCCTTGAAGTTGCTCACGTTAAACTGCAACCTCCAGTCCCAGCCCTTGTAGAGCCGGGTCAACTCGTGCTCCATTTCGCCAAGCTTGTCCCACGTCTCCCTAGTGAGATCTTGCGCATTGCGGATCTTGTTGAGCACATCACAGACGCGCCCGTAGAGGTGGATGATCTGGAGAAAGATGGGGTAGGGCGCTGGCATCCGAGTGGTCGGATCGATCGAGGGCTCAGGGAATGAGAGCTCAAGATCGTCGTCCCGAAACGTTACAGGCCGGCCTGTCCCTGACGAAATAACGCGGTCCAGAATGAAGACGGCCCAGAATGTATCCATCCGTTCCTGGACAACCTCCTTTTGCTCCTCAGGATTCGGCGGGCTCGACCCCTCCGCCTTTGCCTGGGGACTTTCCTCTTCACCAGGCTGACGGCTCCAGTTCCGGGCGTACAGAGGGTCCTTCTCGCCCTGATACTGCACCCCGACCTCCTTTTGAAGACCCAGGTCGACAGCCATGCGGATGGCAAGACCGAGATACATCCAGAGAGCGCTGTCTTGGCTCGCCCCAAAACCTTCATAGGCCATGAGAAGGCAGGCCTGCACAGCTCCCACAGTCGGGCATGGGAAAGTGTCAACAGTGGCCTGCCTGGCTCTCTGTGCAAACACCGCTCCACGTTCCGTCCGGGGCATCTTGTCGTTTCCATTTGTAAGGGATGGGGCATCCGAGAACCTTGCAGCCAGGCCGCATATCGAATCAACGAGGATAGGCTCAACCCTCTTTTCCTTGACCATGCGCAAGAACCTCGCCTGTTTAAGGAACGGATAACTGGAGCCCATCTGAAGAAAGAAGGTCTTGACGAGGTTGATGATCAACGGGTGGACAGGAGCCGGGTCGTTGGGATCATAGGTGGGTAGATCATCGCCAATAACTTCGCTATCAGCAGCCGAACTGCTTCCCAAAGCACCGCTATGCGTTGACACGGGCGACGTCCCTGCCATCGAACCGGCGGTAGACCGGCGACGATCACGCACAGAGACAACCATTTGCTTGAAGCCAGGAACGATAGCAGTCGGGCCAAAGTAGCGGAAATATGGAACGCGATGGCTCTCAGAGCGACGGACGGCAGTAGGAGAAGCTGGCGGGTCGGCGGCCAGGGCTAGAGGAGGGTGGCTATGGTGTGGACGCACAGTCGGTACATCCTCGTCTTGTTGGCTTTCGACTGTGGGTTTCGCGGGCGGCAGAGCCGCCTCGGGGATTGTTCGCGGAGCAGGAGCATCGGGAGTGCGCTGGAGGAGGCTGGGCTTGTCATTCTCGTCCTCGTCCTCGTGGTGATCGAGAGGTTCATGGTTGTCGCGTTCAGGGTCAGGTTTCGATGCAGGTGTGTGCTTTTCGCCATCCTCCTTTTTTATCTCTTCGGGATATCCCAGACATCGATGGTGGTTCTTGGTGCAGGTAGAGCAGAAGGGTCTTTCGCCGGCGCATCTCGTCTTTCGTTTTCGGCAGGTCAAACACCTGATCCGCGTCGGAGTCAGCAACGAGTTGACAAGGCTTCAGGAGTCTAGTCCAGGGGTGAGATAGCAAGAAGATAACAAGGCGACCGAGGAGAACCAATAGTGACGTGACTGATAGGCAGCGGGACGATCGGGAGGAGGAGAGCCAAGTATAGGGGACAGGGGAACAACGTACGCTGCATTGATCCGGCGACGCTTGGAAGGCGGCTGGCCTTGGTTATGGACGAAGCGGATCGGACGCGGCGGCGGCGGAACCGAGTCCGATGTATGCAAGTTGCTCATGGCTAGGACATGGTGGTTCTTCTCTAAGGGTGCCGAGGCAGGCGCGGATGCGGATGCGGGAGTTGGAGTGGATGTCGACGGGCCCGGCGCAAGATGGAGCAACGGAGCACAGGCGGACAACGTGTGACGAGTGACAAGCAGGAAGCTGACCAGCGGGGTCGGCAAGTCTCCAGGCCTGTTGCAGGTTGTGTGGCTCAGCAACGGCTGTCAATGCAACCCAGGAGACGAGATGCAAGGGAAAGGAGAAGACACTGAGGGACGATGCTGCCGAATGTTGGGGTTTGCTTTCTGAAGTAATAGTCAATCTGGTGTCGTTCTTGTGCCAGGCTGCAGAGGTGCTAAAGGTAGACGAGGGCGCGACAGTAGCCCAGCAACATATCCGGGGTTGGACGCGTTGAATGAGCCAGGGACATGAAGGAGGCCAGGAGAGACAGATGACGCGAATGAGAATGAGAACAAGAACTGGGCAGCCAAGAATCTCAGAGACACGACATCCGAGACACGGGGCGAGGTCGTTGGAGGGGATGCGGAAATGGATAGAGATGAGTTGAGACAAGATTCTACACTTGTACAAGAGTGGGAAGAGATCAAGTTTGGTAGATTATAGAAGAAATGATCTGGTAGAGAGTGGTTGATGACTTGGATGGAAGAATAATGCATGGTGGAGAGGGAGGCCGGAGACGGCGTTCCCTTAGGCGGGTGGGGGTAAAGTGCTAAGGTGGAGAGGAGGAAGGAACTGAAGCTCAAGTGATCAAACACATACGCAACGCACCTTGATTGCAGGACAGACGCTTCTTATCCAACCATAGACATATGGATAATTACTAGAAGGAAGAGTTGGAAAGAGTATTGTCAATCAAGGCGGAGGGACAAGACATGATCGCAAACCAACAGTAACAAAGCTGACAAAACAAGGCCAGCACAAATCACAATGAAAGGGCTTCTTCATGTTGACCTCTTGTACTTTCCTAGGTAGGCAGTGGCAACATTTAGCCTTGATTCCTCCTCTCTCCTCCTTTCCCCTCCTCCACAATGCGCTCCATCCATTGTTGCTTTCTTTTCCCGCCCAGGCTCCTAACGGCCCGCACATCGGCCACCACACCCCGAACATCAAGTGACCAGCCCTGCACTACCACCTCACCCCCAGCACACACACCCACGCCCACGATGGCTTCGCTGCACCGCAGGAGAGCTCACGCGGGGTAAGGTCCAATAACGTCGGCTCAATTCATGTAGGGCATGAATTTTTATTACCCGGATGAGGCTGTCGAGACGAGAGCTGCACCTGGAGGCGTTCTCGGTGCCCCGAGCGCAAAAAACACATGCAGTCAAGAAGACGGGATTTGCTAGTCTCAACATTACATGGTCACGCGGAGACTACCAAGAAGAAAAAAAAGGCCCCCCTCCCTCCCTCCCCCATCTAAGCGCACCTCTCATTTCTCTTGAGATTTCCCCCTTTGGAGTGTGTGACATGAAGTTGTTGGGAAAACCCCTTCGGTTCGGTTCCCTAGTCCAGGAACTCTCTCTCTCGATGGGCGCTAGACACGCCATCCGGCAGCCACCCCCGAGTAAGCCGCCCGGATGGCCAAGACAAACGGGCACCAGAGTCCGGACGAAAGATGGCGGAGCTTCAGATTAGGTTGTTCTGCGGGGAGAGGGGGCAACGGCCAATTGTTTCACCCCTTCTCGTCATCATGTTAGTCAACCTTGCGCACATCGGCTTCACATCTCCGCATGTTCCTGAATCACATAGAGTGGCCATGAGACCATGGTTTTGCTTATAACGAGGTACATACACCCTTGAGTTGAAATAGACGTCTTCTACATGGTTCATTAAGTATCAAGCTTACTTGTATCCAACTGCCCGGGACCGGATAAATGACAAGATGCAGTCCCCATGCAGATCATCATGCACAGTCATGCTCTGCTGTTGGCCCAATCTCACTCTCCTGCCATCGAGTTGCCCTCGTCTTTCAGTGGCGACTGCGATCGAGATCCACCCAGACAGGCATCATCATGAGGGTCCAAGTAAGATACTGTAGTGTCTTCATAGCTGGACTTGTCGCCATGTCCATTCATACATACAAGAAATCAGAGAGCCTTCCTGTTACTTCATTGGTAGAGCCTCGACCCTACATATCCAACGCCAAATCCATCATTTCGTGCCTTTTAAACCTGTATCGGTCCCTTTCCCTCAACTCCAAAGTGTCCAGCTTTTGAATTCGCTGGATGGGTATCACCAGTCCGCCACCCTTAAAAGTATCCCAGCCTCGCTGCTTACCTACCCAAAAACAATCGTCACCCCCATGTCTGCGCTCACTCTCCTCCACAAGTCTCCGCCGCTCCTGACCCCCATCGAGGTCGCCTCCTCTTGTTGATGCATCATCTCGGCCTTGTCTGCGCGCCGCCATACTTCCTGCGCAATCGTCCACGCACGCTCAATGTTGGTCATACCCTGTCGTCGGTTGATGGCGATAAAGGTTTGGCGTGCGAGGTCACGGTCCGCAAGTGAAGTAGCCTCACAAGCCGCGACAAAGAGTGGCCAGAGAAGTGCGCTCATGGGGCCCGTGTTGCTGACAGTTCCGACACAGTGGGTGAGGCTGATATGGGTGTGGCGCTGAACAAGCGGGTGGTTGCGTGGGTAGCTGTAGATGGTGCGGTAGAGGTAGACAAAGGCGGAGTGGCGGTAGGAAAGGGCGTTGCTGAGGATACTCTGCAATCGACTCCTCTCCGTTGTCTGCTCAGAGCTCAGTTCCTCGGGGTTTTCGCTGAGGAGTGAGCCTTCAGGCAGCGCAGGGTGCCATTCCTCCAGAGCGGATTCAATAGCTGACGCAGAGATTTCGAATTCCGTTCTGAGAACCGCAACCTTGTTGACTTCTCCATTGGTAACGGCAGCGTCGAGTTGATCCTTGAGAGCAAGTAGGTTCGAGAGGCGATGAATAATGGGCCAGAGGGAAGTGGCCATTCCAAGGAGAGTGTCGACACTGTTGAGAGGAGACATGTCACCCCCTGAATCGAGAGGGGGAAACGGTGTAAGGTAGTTGGCTCCTGGGGCGCTGCCGAGGGGAGCAGTGCCAAACGAGAGCGCAGCAATCACATCATAAAATCGGAATGCCTGCGATGATTAGAAATTCGTACGACTTGACATGGCCATGGAAGTCACATACTCGCTCTAAAAAGATGCCGGTGGGATCAGTGGCTGCTTCATTGTGGCTCATGATGGTCATGGCACCTTTGAGATGGCCATCAACAATGTTTGATCGGCCTTTCTGGACCAACTATGACGTTGTTAGTAAGCGCATGAGAATGCCAAGACTCTACTCACCACTTCGTAGTAAACCAGGAGCATGATGGCTGCCAAGAGTTCATTTCGGTTCACTCCTGCGCCCTTCTGGATCAATCGCGCAAGGCCCTGGATGGCCTTGTTGTGGAAATATACGCTCTTTTCATCGTTGGACACTCCTCGGTATTCCAAGTGAGCGCTTGCCAGAGCAAACACGGCGTTTGTGACGGCCTGGCTGTCTTGGCAGAGCGGGAGAACGAGCTGCTGGAAAGGGTTGCCGCGCTCCTCCCGGAAAACAATCAGATGTGACAGAACATTGCAGAAGTGGTCGACCAGGGCGCGCCGGTTGGTACGGTCGGAGAACTCGGAGAAGACCGGAGAGCAAAATTCGAATCGTGGAGACGGCGCAGGGACAGGCGCAATGAGGGCTAAAGAGGGGCTTCGAGTCGCCGTCGCATACGCATTGGAGTAGGTGGCAGCGTAGGTAGTAGTGGGGATGCTGATGGATTCGCGGCGGATCACCTCCTCGACATCCTCCTCCTCATTGTTCTCGTTGTTCTCAATGTGCTGAACGGCAATGCCTGGGTCGTCAAATACAGGCAGGTGGAAGTCGATCGAGTCAATAGGGGACACGACTGGTAGGTCTCCAGGGCTCCAGCCCAGGAGGCTGTCCATGGGTCTGACGAGAGAGGGCTTGGTCGGGAGAGCGCTGGCGACGGAAGCCTCCGTTGTAACGGGAACCTCCTCATCCAACGACTCCTCGTCGGCCGATTTGTCCTGGCCGTCTTCCTTCCATTGCCGGATCGGAACGTCGCAATCCAAAGGCTGAGTAGCTCGGTCTGAGCCCGAGGAGGAGTTGGTGTCGAAAGGCGAGAAGGGGGCAGTGGTCTCACGCTTGCGCCGTTGTCGAGGGCGAACGGGCTCGTAAACGCACTCCTGGCCACGTTCCTGGCAGCGCGCACAGGCAGGTCGTATCTCGTCGCATTTCTTCTTCTATAACAGAGAGGTTAGAGCAAGAACAAAACACCGCTTTGCATAGCTGCAGTACCTTTTCTTTGCTGCAAAAAGGCAATGTTAGTGAGGCGAGCTTGAATTGCAGGGGTGGATCATGGCACTCACCAATAACTACATCCTGTGCGCCGACGAACCATCCATGACAGGTCAGCAACCTATGTTTTATGCTTATAACATGGAGAATGCGCTGTACAGGGCTTTGACATACCTGCGCGCGAGCGCTTTTTGGGGACCTTGGGCGGCGCGAGGCGAGTGTACAGCAACATGGTGGGAGATTTGGTGGTGGCGAGGCGATCAAAGGATCAGATAATCAATCAGGCGTTTTCCATCCGGCCATCTAGCAGAGGCAACCAAGCATGATCTTGTCTGAGAAGAACAGAGGCAGTGTGGTCGAGAAGCTGCAGCCGCCCATGCACCAGACAGTTGGGGGTTTGCTGGTCTGGGAACGAGAAGGCAAGCCGAGGGTCGGACGATGGCGGTGGTATCAAATAACTGAGTTGCGTGGGTGTGGGGAGAGGGAGGAGGGGGGGGGGGGGAAATAAAGTCCAGGAGTAACCAGACGAAGCCGAGGATCGTGGAGGGCAAGAGCGGAGGCGGGAGACGGGAGACGGGGCGAAGATCTTGGCGATGTCAGGTCCAACGTCGACTTGGTGTCTTGAGAGTATGAGAAGCCGACGACGCGGTCGTGGAGAGACAGATGCCCTCGAGGAAGAAAAGGAAGCGGCGGAAGAAAAAGAAGGAGGAAAGAAGATGGAAGGAACCAAAAATGGATGTCTCGCGTCTCGGGGGCGTCATGGTTCGGTCCCAAGAAGCACACCAACAGAAGGACCTTCCTTGGCCTTGGGTCCCGTCCGGTTCCCATCCATCTCTGCACACCATCGTGACCGTGGGCAATCATGGGCCATCCCTGACCGATCCCTGAACGTCTTTGCCTTGTCGGGTCAAGTGAAGCTCTGCTAGCTTGCGGGGTTACGGGCGCTGCTGTCGACTCGAGGTGACCGCTGAAGAACTGGAGACGGCCTGGAGCAAGCCCCTGAAAGATTTTACGTTACGGGGAGCTCTGGGGGAACATTGGGGGGAACATTGGGGGGATGAGCATCACGGACTTGCAGGGGGTGGTTGACGATGGGTGGACCGGGGAGTTTTGGAGGAGCCTCGTGGGAGCAGGGGATGGGCAGTATTCGTACTGTGAGCACAGCATAACTTGTGGGGGACATACCGTGTGAGCACAGTTCCCATCACATCTCCCACGGTACGCCCACGCCCCCGCTCCCGCGAGCAGGTGACTTCTCTTCCAACACTGAATTGACAGCTGCATCAAGAAGGATCCTCTTTTGGGCCCTCATAGAACGCCACCCGAAATCCGCCTCTCCAAGCTCAAACGTCAAGCTCGCAAGAACCAGCAGAGAATCAGCATCAATTGCCATGTCCAACCTGCCTGTCAAGCATCTTCCACGTCCCTGCAGTATCGAGAAGGATCACAAACACCTGGCCCTGGCATTCCCCTTCCCCAGCGCCTTGGAAAATCCGGGGTAATGAAGCTGCCATCTCGGCACGTTGCATGGTGCCTCGACTCGACGAGCATCGCACGGCCGGCACCCAGCCTATTTGGGTCTGAAATGGTGATGGGCTTTTCATCCTAACAGGCGCGGCAAAGGCGAAACCCGGTCACTTTGCAAGCCATCTAAAACATGGGCGCTGCCGTCCGTTCCCTTCCCCGCGATTGCGGTGCCTTTCGGCTGCACCCATCCCAATTCTGATGCTACAGACCGAGATCAACGCCAACTGAGATGAAGGGAACCGTCCCGGGTGGCCAGGGAAATGATGGAAAGGGGCGACGCCCCTGTGGTTTGATCATGATGACGGGGCAAAGCTGGCCATGCTGGCCATGCTTTCGCTTGCGCAGGAACAAAAAGAAATACTACAGCCAGCCAGCCAGCCAGCCTGGACCGTCACAACAATGCTAGGTGGACCCCCTCTCGCCCTGACCGACAATGCAGACGAGAACGCATTGCAGCAGAAGGATGGAAAAAAGAAAATGGGGGTCATGACGCTTCTGGACCCAACAGCCGTGAGACACTGTCTCAGCGGTCTCGATGCTCTTTGGCAACCTCGCTCTAGGATGCGGAGTGATTGCGATGCCAAGAGGGTGATTGCGACGGCAACGGCCGATCACACGAAACACGGGCTCGGAGCGACGATCTGGAGACGGGAGCTCTGTCAGAAGGTCACCAGGCTCTGGCGAGGGAGTGAGGGAGTAACTGACTTTGACTAACCACCATGCAACAGAGGTTGCAGGGCCCTGTCGGCTGCCACATTGACCGGCCACGCTTTCACGAACCAGGACTCGAGGACCAGGGCACGATGCTCGTCCGGCGCCCGATGCAGCCACCCACATGGGGCATGGCAATTCCGGACGAGCAGACTCACGATGCACCTCCGGCTCTCGCACCTCACCTTCACGCGGTATTTCGAACGAGGTCTGCGGTTCAGCATGGGAGTTCGGGCCGCCCGCAAGCATAATTGGCAGCGGGCGTTGATGTGACGCGATCTGGTCTGATGAACCGCGGCTTCATCTCATGATCTCATCAGAGGCCAACCTCATGCTTTCCCCCTTGCCCCCTGCCGCAGGGAAAAACCCGGACGGCTTGCTTCTGGAACCTCTTTAGGACCCAGACGGCCTCACCTTGACCGACACATCGACGATCGGGTTTCACCGTGGTGAGAGCTTTTTGGGTGGACCTGGAAATGAATCCAGAGTTGAGCTTGAAGTTTTCGAGGGCAGCTCAAAGCTTGTGGAAAGCGACTGTCATGAGATGCCCCTCGTTAACACGGGATCCGCAGTCCCACGGAGTGTGGTTTCATCGGCCCCAAGCTTCAACCCAAAGTCCCTTTGCCTGCCTAGGTCGGTAAGCCATCACCCCGGATCATCAACACTCCAACCTCCCCCAGCCGTCAGAGTCCGATGATATAGGGAAGGTTTCCCCTTTCGCTTGCAATTAACCCTCAAAGCACACACAAGTGCTCGGCGCTGATCAAGTGGTCCATTCATACCACTCCTGAAATCAGACTCTTTCCTGTCCGTCGACTCAAGGACCGACTAGGCACAAACAAACCTTAACAGAAAACCCCCGCCTACCTAAAAACCACACCTTTTGTTTGGTCTTTTTTGGCTGTGTAGATCTAGACCAGGGCAACTATTCTCCTCACGCTAGCCCAACCGCTGTGCTATTTTGGGATAAACCGCCGTTGCTGTTGAACGTCCTCGGCCTCGGTTCGGAGTTTACTCAAGCCATCCCGAGGCACGAGATCGTGTTGAGGTTTGCGAGCAGTTGTGTCACCGGGCAGATCGGCTGTGCATGAGAATTTCGCGAGAGGTGTTGCAGAGGCCAAGATGATGGCGAGGGCCTCTCTCTGACAGGGGAAAAATTGGCTTCGTCAGCGACAAGTGGGTGGCAGTGGAGCATCTAATAAAACTCGCGAGAAGCGTCATCTTTTGCCCTCTTCAAAGAGCCTGGCAAAGGCAGTATGCATCTCGACCTCATTGTGCGTCGCCTTGGGGAGGAGCTTCTTTATCTCTCACAATGGCACTTGCCTGCCTTTAAAGGTGGTCACCTGACATGGCAGATACCATCAACACCTCATGGCACGCAACGCCTCGCAACACACTTCCTTTGTTAGTCTCCGCGCATGAGGTTCTCGGCCCCCAAATCCCAGCACTCGGTGTCGAATGGAGGCCCTTCTCGTCGATTATCGACCTGGGTCCGCCCCGTCTAGGTGCTCTGATTCGTGGCCTTGTCTGACAGACAGGTGAACCAGGCCTCTCAATGGCTGCCACGGTAGCAGTGCCAATGCACCCAGGCGCACCATCTTTCCCGACCGAGTGCACCTCTCTGCTCACAGCCTGCCGCTAGAGCTTGCGAGCTTCATGCCGCCGGCCAATGGCGGAAGTAGACGCGCAGCGGAGGAAGGGTGATGAGAATAGAGCAGACGGCGGAGCGAGCGAGTGTCTGGCTCTTGGAGGGTTGGGGCGGTGCCCGTCGACGAATCCAAGACGTGCTACTGATGCAGCGACACCAACAACTCGGGCAAATACGACTGGCAACGCGACATGTACGGAGTAGTGCCGCATGGCCTGCGCCTCTTGTCTCTGATGTTCTTGCGGCTCTCTCGATTGATGGTGCCGACTCTGTTTCAGCTCGAGCTGTCGGTCCCCCGCAGGAACCTGAGCTGCCGCGTGTCGTGCCGGAGGTTCTCATCGCTTACCCTCTCGCCGTCAGTCTTTTCGTCATCTTTGGTTCCCTCACCGTTTCTCTCACTTTCTCTCGGCCCTCGTCAATCTCCACGCCGGACCCATGGCGGTAACCTGAAGAGGAATTATTTCTCACGTCTCAGGAGAGCGCTGGGTGCTCGGGTAACCAGTTCATCCAACCAAATCGACCCGCGCCTCCGGTTCGGTGGACTTTCGCTCAGCCCTATAGACGCCAGAGTTCTGGGATGACAGAAGCATTTTGCTGCTCCCCCGTGGCGTAGCATCCCCTTGACCCCCCGGCCACGGATAAGCCTCCAAGGCCTCCATTGCTGACGGTTTGGAATCTCTCGCTTCATCTGACTCTTCCCTCCTTTTTTCTCTCTTCTTGCATCATTTTTAATTTCTTCTGTGAATACTGCGTCTGCCGCATTTCATTTGACCTACGGTGACCCTATCCCGAGCCGAAACGCAACGAGCGCACGTCTTGTCTTTTGCGACAATAGCCCGATCTGGAGCAGCTGAAATTACCCGGCTCGCATTTTGGCCCATGATCTGCGTCCCACACGGTCTCGCGAAATTTCTCTCATCGACGTCGCATCCCCCTCAGTTCCATGAGCGCACGAGATGAGGAACTGGGGGTGTCGCTCGTGTGTCGCCTCGCTGCTCGCTGCCCTCTGGGCCACCAGTATTGAGGCGGCCGACTACAGGAGACTTGATGGAGTTCATCGGATTGAGAAGGAGGCAGAGATTACAGCCCCCGCGGTGCTGAACAGGCGAGCCGAGGGCAAATGCGGCGCGGGCTTGAGCCTCTGCGCGTCCAGCCTCGACGGTGGATGCTGCCCGGACGGCTACGACTGCGGCAAACAGAGCTGTTTCGCGATTACAAAAGGCCCTGTGACGTGTCAGGGAACTAAAATCGGCTGGTACCAATGCGAGGCCGTCTTTGGAGGTTGGTTCTATCGAAACTCGTTACGGAACAAGGCTCACATGAAATAGCGGGATGTTGTCCGGATGGTTACGTGTGCAGCACGGCTGGCAATTGCTTTCCGCCCTCAGGCGTACCATACACGTACGGCTGCCCGGCGAGCCAGTATCTCTGCCCATCTTCCCTGAGTTATGGGTGCTGCAACAGCGGCATGGCCTGTGGAATCAACCAGTGCTACTCTACGGAGCCTGTCACGGTCACGAATACCGTCGTCATCACCACCACCGAGGACGGATCTGAAACGACATACAAGACAACCGCCGTCACCGTCGAGACTCCGACTATGCCCACGGTTCTCCCAAATGTACGGGACGGCGATGGCAGCGAGCAGGCGGTGCTCAAGTTCTTCCCCTCCGCCATTCCTAAGAGCAGCCCAACAGCGACTTCAGACGGCGACGGCGACAAGGGCAGCGGTGGACTTCCGACAACAACGGTGATAGGCATCGTTGCTGGTTCCATCGGATTTCTCATCATCGTATTGGTGGCAGCATACATCATCATCCGCCATCTGAACAAGGTTGTTCGTGCTGTTGGCACCTCAAAGGCATCTGAACCTTCCAACCGTTCGAGTGCAAAACCACCCGTGAAGGAGTTCAAGGTGGCGGACTCACAGGTGGACGAATGGAGCGCCAACCCCTTGATAGCACCCCCGAGACCAGCAAACCCTGGCCCAGATTCCGGAACCCCCTCACCATATAACATTGCGAGCCCCGATCCGAGCTCTAACGGTCCTACGCCTGGGGTAGATGGCTACCATGCAGTCTCAGGCAGCGCGGGAAATAGCAGACACACCAGCTTCGACGCCAACGGTAACCCAGAGGATTATTTCAACGGGGCAGTTGCCGGCCAACAACGATTCAGCCATGTCTCGGGATCGACAAGGAACCGCTCAAGCACCGATACACACAATTATACCCACGTTCGACAATGGAGCAATGCTTCCGAAAACTCTGACGGAACTCCTGGAGTGATGCCCAATTCCCCTCCGACAGAACTCGAGGCGATACCGTGGATACCGGAATTACCAAGCTCTCCTTCATCTGTCGTGTTTCCTCCAGACGAGCGAAGAAGGTCTTCCGGCAGCACTATCAACACCCCAACTCGTCCACCTGCGACTCAGCGCCTATCCAGCGGACAGAGGGCACGGAGCGAATCCCTCGGCCCGAGCAACCTGAGTATCGTCAACGAGGAGATGCACGGATTCCACGGGCCGAGCGATCACTTTGTGGGCCAGACGGACACTCACCGGCCAGGGACGCGAGAGTCCGGTGGCCGAGAACGCTCACACTCGACTACCCAACAACCATAACACCTACATCTCGAACAATCATTATCTATTTACGCATTTTTTATTTTGTTTACCCAAGTTGTCATGATTTGGCAAGCAGCCGGAGTTTTAGTCGTGGGTCGGGGACCTGGACATAGCGTGGTGGCACGGCGTTATTTGGAGGAGGTTAACTTTGTGTGTTTGCAACTGGGAGGTCAAAAAGGTCTGGTTTTGGAAACGGAGGCATACATGGATGGATATCTTGCATTTTGAAATGTACCAACCGTCGTTTTTTCTTGCTGTTTCTCGGGATCATTTGGGTTGGAAATCGTCAGAGAGAACCCATCAGCGTATCAAGCTAGCAGAAAACATGAATGATATTTTGTAATCCAGCACTTGAAGCCTCAATCTTTTGTCCCAGGTGTCCTACAGTCTCGTCCCTCGACTCTTGCCTTTCCACCTACACGAGAGGTCCAACTGACAGGGCCCGAGGGATCGGTTTGGCGCGCCACTAGGGATGCAGCTGCAGGGACCGGGTCGCGCCGCGGTCTCCAGGCGATAAAAGTGGCGGTTTGGGATTGATGAGGATTAAGATTATAAGGGTATGAGTGGCTGAAGGCTATTTGAGTAGTTGTTGAAGATGTTTTGTTTGGCTGTAGTTGTGCATGGAGGAAGTGGTGGTGGCGAAGCGAGCCTGGTATTGACAGAGGACCAAGTAGCAAGTGTCGCGAAGCTCGGTGGTAATTGATGGTGAAATGGAAGCTACCTACAGAATGCATCCCCGAGTGAGATGAATCTCATGAGCAGTTTTTCGCTGAGGAAACCTCGCGACTTGGCTTGTTTACTCTGGGTAGGTAGGTAGATAGGCAGAGCTGCGTCTGGGGTGATCACATACAGAGCGGCACGTTCAAGGCTGGTACGTCCTTGTAAGAGGGCAAAGAGCGCCTACCTAGGTATCTAGTAGCCACGTCCATCTATGTGCGTTTACGAGCTCTAATCACACTTGTAGTCGGTATCTACTACCTATGTAGGAAAGAAAGGAATCAGCGGCATCAAACGTCTCTGCCTGGGGTGAGAGCAAAGCTGCCAACATTGGCGTCTTGTAAGTCTACTCCTACACAAGAGGTCACACGGCAATTGGGGTCGAGCGGCCGTCATGGCCATGTCCTATACGCCATCTGTAAATTACAAATTTAGTGTTTTGTATGTGTTTGTTTGTTATTTGAAAATGCAGTGAGCTCTGGTGTTTACCTACCTAGCTAGCTACCTACTACCTAACTTGTAGAGTTGCATACGCACTTCGCTGTAGAGGTGTCTTGGTCCCTCTGTCGAGCTCACCGACTTGTGGCGATGAACTGCAACGGCTCAACACTGCCCGGTGGCCTCGATGGCCGGATGCTTTCCAAGTGGTTAGACTGAAATATTGACTAGAGAGCTGCAGACATGTTGTAGGGAAGACAACTCATCTTGCAGTAAGCAAGCAACTTGGAGGGTATGCCAGTCTCGTCTTGATAGAGTGTGCAAAGAATATGGAAACCCCGCTCAAGGCAGATTCTGGATACCCGTTAGTAGTTATTTATACTGAAGGCCGTCTGTCTTTAGCGACATGAGGGCATCCGCTCTCTCCATCTTTATCATCTTTTAGATACCTATCTTGATACCTATCGGACAGAATGGCCGCAGAACTCGTTCTTGGCGCAGTTGCGCTCCTCCCGGCCATCTTGAGCCTCAACTCTAAGATCTGGAAGGACGTTGGCGAAATAAGAAAGAGCAACCGCGATGCCAAAAGCCGCAAGGTATTAGAGCAGCTGCACGAGGAGCTTGCGACGTGGGGCCTACTCCTCCAGAGCATCAGCAGAGTAGAGACATCCGACGGCGAGGTCCTCGGAAGAGCCGAGTCGTACTGCCAAGAGTACCAAGAAGCTTTGCTCAAGATGAACGAGTGTCTCGAGCGGTTCCGGTCTGCAGCGACCAAGGAGGATTGGAGGGAGATGACCCAGGCTATCTTGGACCTTGGACCTCTGAAAAAGTCGGTCCGTCATCATCGAAAAAAGGTGCAGGGATGGATTCTCAGTATCAACACGTGAGTGGCTCTGTTCAAAGATATCAATCTGGACCTTGTGTTAACTCTGATGTTCTCGCAGAATCGTGGTCAATCGCATCCACGAACTATTCTCCGAAGCCTCCAATGTCCAGGCGCAAAAGCTCGAGAACATTCAACAGCGAATCCAGGGGATTGAGGCGCTTCTCAGGAAGTCGCCCCGGGACCACCAAGCAGCGCAGGGAGATGGTTGTCAGATGGAACCCGTCGCCGAGTTGGTCGAGATCACGGATGACCTACTCACCATCTGCTCGCAACGGATGACTGACAGTGTCTTGAGCTACTGCTCAAGAGTCGGCATGTCTGACAGCGACGAAGAGGACCTGAGCGAGGCTGAAGATGGAGACTCACCCGAAGGTATGTGCTTGTTTCGGCCACGGAGATTCAAGACATCGTTCTCTGACCATGATTAGCAGGCTCGACGGCGAGATATCATGGATCGTCTACAACTACCAGCCAGGGAACGCAAACCACACTGAGTTATCCGCCTCACAGCATTGCGACTTTCTCAACTCTTCCAAACTCAACGCCAACAAGCCCGACTTCTATGTTTGAAGATGAGGAGGATGACGAATCATCTTGGAATCCCGAATCAGACGGAGAGTCCTTCAATGAGGCAGATTCCGATTCTTCATTCACTATTGATCATCTCGACGAGGGCATGGAGGTCATGGACCGAACACAGCCCGAAGAGGGAGATCTCGATCACTACACGGCGTCAAACGCGGCCCTGAAGAAACTACAGTCGTCTATCGCCGACGAGCACTCGCAGATCGTAGCGGGTTCCTTTGGCCAAGCAACACGCGGAGGCCCCGAGGTCCTGGCTATGTCGCCAGCAGAATGGAGCCAGGGCGTCGGGGAGAGGTTCTGGTCCGGAAGGGGCTACTCCATCGGCATAGCATTCGAAAGAGACTGGAGACCTTTTCAGACTGACACGGGCCTGGCGACCTTGTCCAACGCGAGCAAGCTGTACCACTTGGTCAGGAGAGTCTCCTTCCTTACCCGCCCTCCCACGACGATCGCCTATCACGACCTCCGCCAGGGACTTGCGAAAGGCGGCACAGGAGGCTTCTTTGCCTGGAACATGACCGAGAGCTACACGTATGATGAATGCGGCAAGATTCTAGATCTTCTATGCGCGCAGTCGCTGATCAGAGTGGGCGAGGACTCTTCAATGTGGGAGTCGACAGTGTTCTGCATCACTGTTCCGTGGAAACTATATCGCTTCTGGACCAGCGTTCGTGAACGTTGCGGAGTCGGCTACCTTGTCGACCAAGGCCTCTTAGCTGAAATACCAGTCAAGATCACGGGAGAAGATGGACAGGCGTGGCAGAGATTGTGGTGTCCAGAAACAGTCCAGGGGTCTGGCCTCTCCAGGGAGATACCTGCCATGTTGCACGAGGTCAGTAGCAGCCCCATGAGCATTCAGAATGATAGTTGACGTATTTTTTAGTTCTCTCTGCCAAGGTCCTGCGGATCGTACATGCTCCCCCGGCGCTTCATCGTCGTCGTCTATAAAACAGGCACGACAGATGAGTGGGTGAGGTCTGTCCATGCGTCGCTGAACATGGACCCGAGCCCGCAGATCCATCAACTTGGGGTTGACGGGAAGTTTAAGCCTCCTATTGATTCGGAGAAAACTGGAAAGAGTTAGGAGTCAGGCTATGGTCGCCATCCAGCCTATTCTATCAATCTCTAGACAGGTGGTAGCAGGGAGTCATAACAGGGGCCACTAACCCTGTATCTCACATACCTGTGTGTTGGCTACCTAACCTGGTATTTCTCGTGATGGTTTACAGGCGGTAGTCGATGAATCTATTGGCTTGGGATTCTTAGCCTGTCTATCATGCAGAGTCACGATATTTACTTACACATGAACGAATCGGTTTGGAATGCTTGGCGCCTGTCTTTGATTCGGCCTGATGTTGGGCCGCTTACAGACTGTACCTCGAAGCTCTAACAACAACCTCAGCTTGTCTTATCTTCTCATCTTGAACTTTACCTCTTCATGAAACGGAAACCTCACTGAATTGGCTCTGCTGGATTCTGGCAGGATGGTGTCGAGCATCTTGCATCACTTGCACGCGTGGTTCCGACCCACCATCGCAGCTCTCTTCCAACGCGGCCTCCCTTGGAGTTATCGCTGGCGGCTACTCGTCTTCCAGCCCGTTATTCTTCTCACTTACTCTATCGCGACCATCCCCTGTCTCTTCTACCGTCCTTTTACTGTCGAATACCTGCCCATCGCCCCAGGACGCTATGTGCGAGCCTTGATCTTCAAGGCGGCGGGTGTAGGCAAAGGCAGAGCGAAGCGACCTCTCCACGTCAACTTTCACTCGGGGGCGTTCATCGGAGGCTTGCCAGAGGGTCATGTCCGCTTCGATGACCGGGTAGCGAAGGAGACGGGTGCCGTGGTCGTCGACGTCGACTACCGTGCGGCGCCTGAGCACGTCTTCCCCGCAGCCATTGACGACGTCGACGCAGCCATCAAGTGGCTGCAGGAGAATGCTGAGGAACGATGGGCGCGGATCCAACCCTCATGAGCACGAGCGGGTTCTCTGCAGGAGGCAACATGGCCCTTGCAGCGACGCAGCAGGAGGCGTGCCAGGCTCCGTCGCCGACAGCCCTCAAGGCCATCACGATATTCTACGGCGCGATTGATATTCGTCTGAGTCCTTGGGAGAAGCCCCATCCGCCAACCATGCCCGAGAAGGATCCCACGAGGGTATTTCTTCCGCTGTTTGATGCCTATGCGGCGCCTGCTCGGGCCAAGCATTTCGAGGACCCGAGATTCAGTCCGGTGCTTGCAAAGAGAGACACTCTGCCGGACCGGATACTCTTTGTTGTTCCCAGCATCGACATCCTGGTGGCCGAGCAGACCGAGTTTGCGAGGCGTGTCAATGCTGAGGATGAGGCGGTCGGAGACAGGGAAGTGCCGCGGGTCGAGCTCATGCATGAGGAAGAGCTGTTCCATGGGTACCTAGAAGGTGAGTCTTGACTGCTGGGTCCGCTTTTCGATACTGACTTGATATAGTTCCTGGTGTGGTGATTAAGCCCGAGGTGAAGGACCGCGCTTATAGTAGAGCGATACAGGTTCTGCGCGAGACTCATGAGAAGCATGGTTGGACATGGGAGGTTGTATGATTGGGCGACTGAGGGCCGCTTTGTTATGTTTGTTTATACCCAACTCCTTCTTGGATCAAATAGATCTGTGTTACAACCTATTTAAAAAGCGGTATCTTTTGCAAAGTTGGGTGGCCCATGACCCCCCGTGGCCAACATAGTGACTAGTTTTGCCTGTAGGAATACGGGCACCCCTAACAGACGAGAGATAATGAACACATATCGAATCTATGATGACTAAAGAACTTCAGACACAAGCTACGCCATGTTTATTCTTGTCGTCGAGGAATGCGGGAGCGTTGGAGGTGAAACCCGGCCGGACCCAATGGGCTGTCTCTGGGAGCTGCGTTACCCTGGACTTTTCGAGGCAAGTTACACATGACTGTTTTTGACCAACAAAGGCCTCAAGAACCAGGACAAAGGAAACATGATCTGATAATTCAGGAAAGGTATAGGGCAGGCAAGGATTGTTGCCCGAGTGAATGACATCACGCAGATTGCCCGCCAGATGTAGAGCACATAAATATACAAGCGGTGAATACAGCACAAATACAGCACACACAGCACAACAAAGACCAAATTACGTAGATGAACAAGCCCCCCAACCTCGGACGATCAATTCATCAATTTTAAGGCAATCTTCGTTTGCAAACCCTCGCCGTTGTCGCGGCATCCGGACCAGCAACCAACCGGGGTCGATCCATGGTAGCTGGGCCATGCGGGCCGTCGACCCAGCAACCAAGGTAAACAAAGCCCGGGGTCTCTCCCAACGGCCTCGACCAACCATCCGATGCCACACGCACCCGGGCGGCTAAGCCAGACGGACGACCGAAATAATACCTGCACCATCCCAGGAAGAACCCTCTCTACTCTCGCTTCGCTTCTGCATCATCTCACCTCCCTCCTCTCCGTGTGTGTCTCTGTAATCTCGCGGCGCACATACGAAAGACTGCAACTCTCGTTCGCCCTCAGATGCCCCGACGCAACAGGGCCGAGGACCTCGACTTTGAGATTCACGTCGACCCTTCCTGCTTGAGCGATCCTATGGACGACAACGACCACAAGGGCCACGAGGAGCCAAAGGCGGAAGAGCAACAGAACAACACCAACACCGACGCCAACACTGAACAATCTGCTGAACCTAAGGCTGAGCCTGCGGTTGAAGCTCCAGACGACGACGGCAAGCCCATTGTCACACCGGCAGAGCCCGAGGACGACGAGCAGTCACCCACCCCAGAGGAGGCCAAGGACGATACACAGGACAAGCCCCAAGAGGAGCTTGACCAAGAACCACCCAAGCCAGCCGAGGCAGAGCCCTCATTAGACGACCAACAAGACAAGGACGACGACGTCACTGCCGAGGACGAGTCCACCCAACACCTGGCCAAGACTGCAGCGTCTGAGACCGAAGAAGCAGCCACCACTGAGAACCAAGAACAAGAGACACACCATTCAGACACCGAATCAGACCGCTCCGAGTCTCGGCGGACCTCTTCTGCTTCTTCCGGATCCTACACCTCGGACCGCAGACGCTCTGACCGCACCGAGGATCTCATCCAAAAGGCCGCTCGCGACATCGTCTCCCAGATTGGCAGCGACGGCAAGCGAGACTCGCTGAACAGCTACTCGGGCTCAGACGAGACCGGCTACTTTTCAAACTCGGAGACTGAGAGTGCCCGCCAGTCAGACGCCCACATGTCGGTCGAGGACGGCGCAAGAGGCGGTGTGGATGACTGCAACAGCTCCCACCACGAGCACGAGGATGATGTGTTTAGCGACCGCAGCCCTCGGAGCTCGATGGGCTCCGTCTCGGAGACTGATCATCGAAAGGCTCGGGAAGCGATGGACAGGATGACAAGGTCGCCGCGCATCTCTGGTATTTCTGGCATCTCGGGCATCTCTGAGTATGAGAGGGAGCAGGAAGAGTTTATCCCTACCATCAGAGGGAACCCACGACCTGCCTTCAGGTCGCCCTCCTCTGTCAAGGCTATGCAGATGTCTTCGCCTCCTGGATCAGTCATTGGATCTCCCCGTTCTAGCAGACGGGCGCCTCTTCCAACAGTTTCCAGGCTGGGATCTCCTCGCTTCTCGGAGCAGTACTCGCCCAAGAAGACGCCTCCGCGGTTTAAGAGATCTACCCCTCCTCTTGTTCTTCTCCACGTCACCCTCCTGCCTCTTCGATGGCCATGGGGAGATGTGCTGGAGAATGCAGATCCGGAAGACATGACCCAGGAGGCCAAGACTATCCGTGATGCCTGGCGACAGCTGCAGGACCGCATGGGCGATACTACTGTCGAGCGCGGCATCTTGCTGCCTCATCCTCAGAACGACTACGAGGTTCTTGAGGAGCGGCTGCTGGAGGCTCTTGAACTCCCCGTGAGGCGGCGGGCTCGCATCCTGGAGTGCGGCCACTATCTTGGTCCCTCTAATGAGATGACTCTGGATGAGGAGTCGGAGAGCGAGGACGAAGACTCTGACTACGAAGAGGATACACGCCGATCCAGCCGTCGCAGCCAGCCGGAAAAGACACACTGGTGCAAGACATGCCGTACAGACATCCGCTACGAGTCTCTCGGCCCCGGCAAGATCTTCCGCGTAAAGGTCTACGCGAGCAACGGCCTGATCCGCGGCGGTGCCTGGGAGGCCTGCTGGAAGGAGATGGAGCGCGTCGACGTCGAGATTGAGCCTCTGGTCGACGCAGTCGCCCAGCACGAGCTCGTCCAGATGGAGATGGACCAGGAGAGGGAGTTGGCCATGAGGGAGGCCGAGGAGGAGGAACGATACGTGAGGTTGGAGGAGGAGCAGAGGGAGTTTGAGGAGAGGGAGAGGGGACGTCTCTCGAAGCGACGGGGAGAGAGCCGGAGCCATCTTGACGAGGACGAGTCCCATCTCGAGGATGAGTCTCACCTTGAGGAGTCTAGCCTTCACGACGAGTCACGTCACGACATCTCTAACCAGGATGTGTCACATCACGACGAGTCTCTTCACGAAGAAAGCGACATTGCTGATATTACGGAGCCCGTGGATGAAAAGGCCGCCGACACCACACGAGAGCCTGCTGAGGATGTCACCAAGGACTACACTGACGACCTCGACAAGGATCGGTCCTTTGACGAACTTGAGAAGGACCTTGATGATCATCTTGAGAAGGAGCATGAACGAAGCCAGGCCGAGCACTCACGACAGAGCCTTGGATCCAAGGCCGGGGCTCGAGCCGCCCCCTCTTCTCGCCCCTCCGTTTCTCCTGAGGATACCCTCGACTCTAAGGACGACGAGGAGGAATACAAGAGGAGAGAAGAGGAGAGGCGCAGAGACATCTATGGCGATGCTCCCGCACAGGATGAGCACGCTCAACATCACGATCAACAATACGCCGACCGAGGGCATCCCTCGACTGCTCCCGGCACCACCGACTACCGCGAAATGCCACCCTCTGCCGAGACGTACGCCCAGAACGAGGATCGCCAAAAAGCAATGAAGAGCGCATCTCTGCCAACGCTACTGGCCGAGTCTGCGCGCGTGCTGATGCAGGACAAGAAAAACGTCCTCATCGGCCTTTTGAGCATGCTGATCCTCCTGCTCGCCATCAGAGGAGGCCCCGGCCCTCAGCAGGATCCTAGGACGTTCCAGACGATTGTGAAGAATGCCGAGGTTCCTACCGTGACGGTGACGCAAGAAGCCGTCGTTCCTACGGTGGAGTCTATGAGCCAGGCGACTCCCTCTTTTGAGAGCAGTGTTAGTGTTGAGCTGCCCAAGGAGAGTGTCGTCTCTGAGAAGACCGAGGAAAGCCAAGTCGTGGAGGAGGAGGAGGAGGCTGAGGAGAGCGTTGTTGAGAAAGAGCCCGAAGTTATCGAGAAGGCGGAAACAAGCACCAAGTCCCGCGCCAGCAGCTCTCGCTCTACCCCTTCTGACAGCTACACCTCTACCACAGCTTCTGCCTCGACAGAGTCAGTCGACGACGACCCTTGTGCCTCTTGCAGCGCGCCTCCACGCCGCGGAAAGGGCGCCTTTGGAGCTCACGACCTCGTCTACGCCCCTCCACCCCGTCGTCGCCGCGAGACCGAGACTGAGACGCTCATCTCGGAGCGAGTCGTCCGCGTCGTCGAGACGGTGACGGAAATGGAGACGGCCACCGTCAAGGTCACAGAGACTGCAACCGAGGTTGTCGTCTCGCGGGAGACGCAGTTTGTCAAGGCTGGGCCCGAGGCCATGGACCTCGAGGTTCCCGGCAAGAAGGCGCAGCAGCAGGTTCCCGTGGGTAGCTCCGAGGCCGCCCTCAACTATCTCGAGATCGAGGCAGCAGCAGCCCCCAAGGCCGAGTCTGCCTTTGGCCTTGAGGTTCCGCAAGAGGAGGCTGCGCCCCCGACGAGAGATGACCACCGCAAGGAGGACGAGCGCCTGGAGCTGCCGTGGAACTGAGCCTCCGAGAGGCTATGCGTTTTTTTGTTACCATGCATATGATGTAAGTGATACGAAGGATATACCTAGGAAACGCTCTTGCTTTTTTTTTCCTGTCAAAAAAAGAATGGGCAACGTCTCTCGTTTTTTGTACGGTTTTTGCGAATGGGGGTTCGGTAGTTTGAATGATGCATGAGGGTAGATAATTGGAACTTGTTATGGGAACGTTGGTTGATATGACAGAATAGACTAGTACTGTTGGTACATTCTGACGCTTGCTGTTGATGCATTTGTGATGCTCTGCTGTGATACTATGTCTTGGATCCTATTCCTGGTCCATCCAAGTGATGTTAGGTCCCTAGGTAGACGAACACTGATACTGTTGACATTTATTCAGACAGCGCTTGCTCTGGATTTAAGTATGAGCACTGATAGTTGGCACTTCATATAGACAACGCTTGCTCTTGGCCCATTGGTGATGCTGTGATACTGTTTGATCTTGAATCTTACTCCTGGTCCGACATTTCTTAGGTAGCCGAGCACTGGTGGATGCTGTTCACACATTTATTCAGACGATGCCTGTCTCTGGCCCATTGGTGATACTGCGCTGTGAATGATACGGTTTGATTCTATTAATGACAAATCCAACCAGTGTTTGCTTCTCTCGACACATTGTGCCCTCGTGAACGCCTTGCCATTACCGCACTTCCGTATGAAGCCTGCAGCCACTGTACCATCCATAATCCAACGAAGCTGGCCAAGAGTTGCTTGTCCCACGCCCTACAGCCGGACGTATATATCCATGCAGTCGATCCTCCACTCCCTCTTGCCCAAGAGGTTCCGGAGCCACTCGATCCCCAGGCCGGTCCACTCGGCCCTCCTCGCGGCGAGGTCCTCGCTGGCGGCCTTTGCGATGGCTGCGGCGGTGGTGTTTACCATGTCGAGGACGGTCGAGTTGAAGGCAACGTCATCATCGGCGGCAGGGCAGGTCGTCGGTGTGGTCGGGCGCGGGAGGAACCAGTTGCTGCCAAAGTCGAAGAAGCAGCGGTCGGACCAGTTGCACGACGTGAGGAAGAGGATGAGGAGGAGGATCGAGCAGTAGACGCAGGGGCGGTTGAGGAAGTAGGTGCAGATGAAGAAGAGGAAGATGAAGGCTGGCGATGCGTTGGTGGGGATGAAGAGGAGAGGGAGCCAGCTGGAAGAGTTAGCATGGGATCTTGGGAAGAACAGACAAGGGGGGGTTACCTCCGGAGGCAGAACATGTTTGCGGCGGTTGGAGAGTGTGCGCTAGGTGGGCTGGAAGATGGTGCTGAGAGTAGCGAGAGGACGTCACGCTACGGGCGCGTGGGCATGTGACAGGACGGTATTCGGAGGCGGCGCTGACAGCCTGGGCCCCTGCCTCGCTTGCGAGAATGGAAAGAGCTTAGAGAAGCCAAAGGAGCCTCAATAGGGGGCGTAGCTCTAGAGAAAGACAGTCGCGCGTGGGGCGCATGAAAGAAAAAAGCGATACTGGGACTTTGTGGCGATGTTGGGGGAGACCCGAGGTTTTGGAGTCGCGGCGTTGGAAATGCTTCGAGGTTGTGTTACGTCGTTTTTAGAGGGCGGGCCCGCTGTGACAGATTAGGCTTAGTGCGGGCTGCGGCTCTTGGGGGACGGGAGCCTTCCAGGTGCCGATCAAGGTTGTTGAAAAAGTTGGGGCGTTCTGGGGAAGTTTTGAAATCAAGATGATACTCTTTTCGTGATAGTTTAGTTATTCGCTTAGAGGAGATATCATAGTATGGAGTAGGCAGTCACTTGAGCCTGTGACTCTGGGAAGTGTATGTGTTGTGGCCGCTAGGAGGGCGGTGACCTAAAATGCAATGATTCTGCGTCTTCACAGATGTACTACAGTACCTACGAGATGATGGCGAGCTAGATGAACAAATGACACATTATAGACAAAAACAA
Organism: Fusarium virguliforme; assembly: GCA_020883615.1. Classification (NCBI taxonomy): domain Eukaryota; kingdom Fungi; phylum Ascomycota; class Sordariomycetes; order Hypocreales; family Nectriaceae; genus Fusarium; species Fusarium virguliforme. The sequence goes on from JAJHJD010000002.1 coordinate 6,137,394, forward strand.
GAGATGATAACAACAGGTGCACCGATGCCGCAAACCTCTGCCGCAAACCTCTGCCGGCTTGAAACAGCATCCATCAGTATGACTCTGAGAAAGTGGAGGCTCACAGGCCGCCACACATGCACGCCTTTTAAATTGCTGCTTCTCAATCAGGGGCCTTTTGAGAGTCTCGAAGGACTCCAACGTTGAGAGACCATGCATTCGTGTCACCAATCGCGTTGCTCTGTGTTATGGTTTTGAGAGCGTCCAATGGCAGGGCGGGAGGCCTTTTTTTTTTTTTTTTTTTTTTTTGACAGCGCACCCAACTCTTGGCCGAACCGGTTCAGTTCACTGAAACGCCCCCCATTTACCGGGGGTCACTTTATCCCAACGGCCGGCCGGCACTGTAATTGAATGGAGAGCCGTGGCTCAAGGTGACTGACCTTTGACGGGAGAGAAAAACGCCTCCCGCGGATAATCCGCTGGCGCTCGCTTCCGCCCGCAAAAAGCAATTCTAGAAGAAGGGGACAGAGGAGAAAAAAAAGATCAAGTGCCTGACCACGTTGGCTAGGGCGAACAACCAACCATCCCAGATCTACCACGTCACTTCGCTCTAGTCTTGCTGTGCCTGTTACCAGCCCAGTCGGGGGACTAAGTGAGGTGGGAACACATTTTCTGGCTCGGGCGGCAACGCGACAAGGCGTGCGCGCTTTGGGCTGCCATCAGTCGGTGCGTGGGCTGTCCTCGTCGCCGTCCAGCCGTCTTCCCGCCTTTTTTTTTTTCTTGACCAAAAAAAAAAAAATCGTCCCCCAAAGTGAGGCTGTTCCCTCAGGCCGCCAAACTAAACAAGCTGCTGCGCGGTCGGTCAGTGCACGGATACACCGTCCCAGGCGCCTTTTGCCTTTTGCTCTTTCACACTCCAAACACCCAAACTCTTTTCTCGTCATCATCATCATCATCCGTCATTCCGCCTTTTCTCCCTCCCTCTATCCTTACGACTCTCCTCCCCATTGAAGATCGCGGTAGATAGATTCATTCTTGCTTCTTTCTGTCGCTCTTCTCTCCGCCCCTTCCTCCTCTTCTCTTCTCTCCCTCGTGGCTGGAGCTCCTTCGGAATCGGATCGGCCCGTTCTGTTTCGATCCAGTCTCCGCTTCTTTGGCCGCCTCTCGCCTTGCCCTCCCACTCTGACTCTTAATTCCCTTTCCCTTTCCGCTTCCTCTCCACACGCAACTCAACCACGCGGTAGCTCTCATTGAGTCCGCCACCGCCACCAGCTCCCTTGGCCTACTTGCCATGGACAACCTGGACATGCCCCCGGCTCCCACGCCGCCCGTCAACAACATGAGCATGCCCTCCCATTCGGACCGTACCGCCAACCTGCTGAACTTGCTCAAGTTCAGTGGCGCGGGCGCCTCGCAGCTGCAGAACCAGGCTGCGCGCGAGCACGCCCAAGCCTACGCTCAGAGCCAGCAGCAGCAGCAGCAGCAAGAGCAGGACCAGGAATCCCAGGATGAGGACCGCGAGTCCCCCGAGCCCCAGCAGCAACAGCTGTCCCCGGAGCAGCAGCAGTTCCAGCATCAGCCCAACATCATCCAGGGCCCCTTCCCTGCTCACCTCCACCAGCCCGCACCCGCTGCCGCCGACCCTACCGGTCTCTTGGCTGCTCTCATGCGCGGCGCCCACGAGGCCGAGGAAGCCAAGCAGCAACCCCAGCCGCCCCAGGCCTCCTTCGGCAACGGTTCGCCCCCTGCCGACACGCGATCTTATCTGCTCAACCTCCTCAACCGCCCCAAGCCGAGCCAGGGCGAGCAGCAGCCTATGCTGACCGAGACGACGCGCTCCAACAACCTCACTCCGCAGTCTCCCGAGCACGCTGCTACTGAACCCGCCCGCTTCCAGGGCCCCTACCAGCAGCAGCACTATTCTCAGCAACAAAACGTCCACCCACCTCTTGTCCACCCCTACTCGAGCCCTCAACACTACCAGGCCGAGTCGTACCCCGACGTCGCACACCCGCCGCCCAATGCCACCGAGTCCTACTACCCGCGTTCGCAGGAGGCACCCGCTGATGTCTCTGCTGCCCTCTATCAACAGTTGATGGGCAGCCTTGCTCAGTCGTCCCCCCAGAGCCAGGGTTACGCTACCCACTCGCCCAGCTCCGCACCCTTCCAGATTCTCAAGAAGGACTCGCCCGCTGCTTCGCAGCACTCGATGGTTGGCAGTGACCGCGGTAGCTACGTTTCTCCTCACCAGATCCGTCGCAAGGCAACCCGCACCTCGTCTCTGCACTCTCACCCGTCCATGAAGCATGGCACCCCTCCCACTTCCGAGTTCGAGAACCACGCTCCCATCGAGGCCACCGAGACCGTTGCTGAGGCTGTCGAGGATATCGCCGACCAGGCTGACCAAGACGCCCGCGAGGCGCTGGAGCGCGCGGAGCATGAGCAGGCCCAGGCTGAAATCGCCGAGGACCTCGACGACATGCTCCACGCCAAGTCCGAGAAGGAATTCGAAGACAGCGCTCAAGCCGCCGCTCAGGCCATCCAGGCTGAGCTCGACCTCACCGAGAACGAGGGTATCCTCGAGGACGCTCTTCCATCCGACGCTGCCGAGACTGTTCGTGACATTGTGGATGAGGCCGCCCAGGGCGTTGCCGACAGCTGGGAGAGCGCTGACCAGGACGAGATTGTTGTCATTGAGGAGAAGGAGACTCCTCCTGTTAGGGTCTTTAACTTCCCGATGAAGCCTTGGATCTCCATCACTCTTCAGGAGGAGGGCACCGAGCCTCGCCCTCTTTTCCGTGACGACACTATTATGGATATCGCTCGTCTCAAGAAGGAGTTTGACCAGATTGATCGCAACCTTTACACCGCCACTGAGAACTACATGGCCTACGGCATGTCGAAGCAGGGAGGTCTGCGTGTCATTCGCCAGGAAGATGGCAAGGACGCCAAGATCTTTACCGACACCAAGGATCGCATCTTCAACGTCGCCATGTCTGTTACCCCGTCTGACCACAACGGCGCCCACCGCGAGGCCATCATTGGTACTGGCATCAGCGGCACCGTCTACTGGGTCCAGATCCGCGACGGCGAGAAGGATCATATCGAAGATGCCCACATGGAGCAGTACGGCTTTGCGCTGCCTCCCATGAGCTCCCAGGAGGGTGACGCCCCTGGCGGCGTGCTCAAGACACGTGCCCGTACCTCGACCAACCACCCCGAGTACTTTGCCGTCGGCCGCGGCAAGTCCATCAACCTCATCTGGCCTTCTTTCATTCTCCAGAACAACCTGTTCAAGCCTGGCCATGATCGAGTTGTCGACACCGAGACTCTTGCCAAGCAGTGCTCTCTGAAGATCAACACTGGCAAGGCGGGTAAGGATTTCACCTTTAGCCAGGACGATACCGTCATTGTATCTCTTGACAAGTCTGGTCGGGTCAAGTTCTGGGATGTTCGAGACCTGACGGCCGTCAAGGAGGACTCCGACCCGCGCGCCCCGATGCCCGCCCAGACCTCTCTCGAGGTCAAGGAGCCCCTGATGACCCTCGCCACCACCCCTGAGGGCGAAAAGGCTTGGCCTACCTCGGTCTTGCTACTGGACAAGCAGCGGCCCTATCAGAAGCGTTGCGCCCTCCGGTACATGATCGTTGGTATGAAGCAAAACCACACTCTCCAGCTCTGGGACCTTGCTCTCGGTAAGCCCGTGCAGGAATTCAACCTCCCTCACAGCAAGGAGTCGGATGCTGTGTGCAGTGTCATGTATCACCAAGCCACTGGCATGATTGTCATTGGCCATCCCACACGCAACTCGGTGTACTTTGCACACTTGTCAGCGCCCAAGTACAACCTTAAGAGCGTATCTCAGGCCGAGTACATTCAACGCCTTGTTGCTCAAGATGCCTCCATCCCTCAGCCGGATAGTACCGCTGTCATTAGTGGCGTCCGCGAGTACTCGTTCGCTAACCGCGGAATTCTGCGAAGTCTCGACATCCTTGGCACGCCTGCCATGGTCCAGGACGTTGATGAACCAACTCTCTTTGAGTTGTACGCGATGCACTCCAAGGGAGTGGCCTGCCTCCTCGTGAAGCAGACAGAGCTCGGATGGTCCAAGGATAATAAGGTTCTCGATGCCGTCGACGCCGTCAGCCAGAACGTTGTCACAGTTTCCAAGCTTAAGGCGCCGCAGCCCGCCGAGCCTGTCATCCCGACCAACAAGGGAGGGTACGGTCCGGGTTGTGAACCGTGGAACTAATAAGGATACGCTCCTGGCCACACCCCAGAGCGACACGACCCAGCGTGGACCCGAGTCGTCGGCTGCCGCAAAGGTCAAGAATGAGCCGAAGGAGGCTGAGACGCCTGCTCAGTCGGCAAAGGAGTCACAGTCGGAGAAGCCCGAGCGCAAGTCTCGGAAGAAGAAGAATGCTGCCAACCAGGGCGATGCCTCGACCAACGGAGCCACCCCTCGTTCTGGCAAGGATAACAAGGGCGGAAACAACGCTGTCACCCCTGGAGTCACCCCGAGGCGCTCGAGGCCGCCATCTCTGGGCTGGAGGCTCGTGTCAATGCCAACATGGCTGAAACGCTCAAGAGCTCTTTCAAGAACCTCCACAGCAAGATTGAAGACGACGTTCGCATTCGCGATGAGAATTTCAACCAGCATCAGCTCAAGCTCCTCGACATGGTCTCTGAGGTGCTTAATGAGAACACCCAGAAGGTGTTGGAAGCGCTGATTCACCACCAGTTTACTGAACTGGTCATCCCGGCCATTGGCGACAAGGCTGGCGCGGCAGTCACTGACCTGCTCAACAACAAGCTTCAGCCGCACGTGTCTTCGTCTGTCCAGAAGGAGATCCAGAGCTCGCTGCCCCATGCGCTCAACAGGTCTCTCCGATCTGGCGACTTTGTCAACGCCATCTCTGACCGAGTTGGTGCTACGGTGGCCACCAGCATCCAGCAGGAGGTCCTGGCGACGCTGGCGCAGCGACTGACGCCTACTTTCACTAACATCACGACTCAGGCGTCGCAGCGTGTGGCCGGCGAGCTGCATCAGCAGTACCACGAGCAGTTTGAGCAGATGAAGGCTCAGCATGTTGCGGATGCCACCAAGATTGATCAACTGCTGTCATACGTCACACGCCTGACGGACATGGTCTCGACGATGGCGGCGTCACAGTCGTCTCTTCAGGCTGAGTTCCTCAAGTTTAAGCAGCAGCCCGTTCACGAGCTTCCAGGTGTTCCTCAGAGCACCGGTCACGGACACAATGTTTCTCACCACGGCTACGGAAACTCTGCTCCCCAGAGCCACGCCCAGAGTCACGCACAGAGTCACGCCCCAACCAGCCACGCAGGCAGCTACCACCCGAGCCAGGCACCCAGCCAGGCCCAACAGTACATGGGAAGCCCCCAGTACATGCGCGGGTCTCAACAGATGACGAGCCCCGAGCTTCGGCACAGGCTTCCGAGTATGTTGCTCCCACAGCTAGTGTCAGCGCGCTTGCCGGAGCGTATGCCACACAGCGAAACCAGACGGAGCCCGAGGCGGATCACGACTTGATGCAGCGCATCAGAATCATTGAGCAGGCTATTCAGGAAGGACGCTACCAGGACGCCATGATCCAATGGATCCAGAGCGGACGGGAAGAGGAGATTTTCCGGCGGTGCCTCTGCCGGTTCCCTGCGGCCAAGTTTGAAAACCTGCCACCTCTGATGCTGCTTGTTGTTATTGCCACCATCTCGAAGGATCTGAAGCCCAATGCCCGTCTGAAGGAGGAAGTGGAGTGGATTGAGATGGCGCTTAGAGCTTTTGCTAGCAATCTCCCGGTCTATGTAAGTCACAACGTCCCTGTCTTGGTGAGCGAACTAACACATAACAGGAGTGGGAACAGCAGGGAGCTCGGGATGTGATCAAGAGTACAACCCAGACCATGCAGCTCCTCATCGGCCGTATCCAGCCTCTCGTCGGTGGTATCCAGGACGGCTTCCCAACGGATCCCTTCCTGGCGAACCTCGAGAGAAGCAAGCTGGAGTGGATTGTGCGCACGTCGGAGCAGGTGTTGGACACGTTTGGCGCCCCGAGGCGTTACGAGTGAGACGTACCTGCATAGATTCTGTAGAGAATCCTGACGGCTCACATCAATGGCGATCACCTGATGACATCGACAGAGTTGGTGTTTTGCCGGGATTGTTGGAGCTGTCGAACGAACCGGCCAAGGAAACGCGGCCTTCATGACAAGCGCAGACTGGTCATGACTAAAACGATGTACATGTCGCTGAGAAGCCACCGTCAGGGGCATTTGGGTGAAAACCATATGCGATGGGCGATGGGGCTTGGTTGATGGACATGGTGTGCTGCATTTACTAGGAAGTATCTGGACTGTCTTTCCAGCGCGTGCATGTCATTGTCGTATGGGATTGCATCATCTTGCGAGCACATGATTTGGAGGAGATGGTTGGCTTTTTTTCATTTTTCCTTGTTCACATATCTGAACGCTTTGATGCCATGATACCCCAGGGAAAGGGGGAGGGACGGACAGGGAGTGATGGATAGGGGAGTGAAGGATTCTTGAACCTTGTGTATGAGTTGATAAGAGGAGTGAATGATAATGAGGGTTGTTGGAATGAGTGTATATGTTCTAGTGATGTCTGTCTGGTTGATACCATGGGGTGTTGTGGAGTTTGAGACTGTTATCAATTGGGATGACTTGAACGCTCCTCAGGAGTCCTCAAATTCATTAAAGCTCATTACTCTAATCATCCAAGGTCACATTGATCGTCGACTCATAATCAATAATGAGGATTGTTGAAATGAGTGGTGTATGCGTTGGTGATGTCATGGCGTTGCATAGCCTTGAGTTGGGGATAACTTCAACTCCTCATCAAGAGTCATCAACATTCATCAAAGGTCACTACTCGAATCATCAAAGGCCATCATGTTCATCATCGAATCATCATCAATTGATTTAGAGGGGTCATAAAGCAGACCAAAGACTCATCAAACTCCGCGGTATCATCTCGACCCTCGCGGGTAATCCCAACTTCTAACCAAAACACCAACTTTTGAACCAAAATAAGACAAAAACAAACAAAAACAAACCGTCTCGCCGATTAACTCTCCTCAAACAACTTCTTCACCTCCCCAGGCCCATAGCCAAACCGCAAATCCACATCCTCCTCCTCTTCAACCGCCCTCTTCCTCCCCCACGCCAGCCCCATCGGGGAGATGCCGCTCCCCAGATCTTGCCAGGCAGTCAGCGTCGCCACGCTGCTGTCCTCTACGCAGAATGCGTAGTCGGTGGGGCTGGCGAGGTCGTGGCCCTCGACCTCGGCACCCTGCTTGTCGAGGGCCTTCTTGGCGGCCGCGCGGGAGAGGCACCGGTGGCACCTCGCACAGCTGTTGTCTTCCTCCTCGGGGAGGTCGACCTCGGTGTACTGCTGGTCGTACCAGCAGCACACCTCGCCCTGGCGTCGGAGAAGTCTCACGACGTCGTCTGTGTCGGGCTCGCCGTCTCCAAGGGTGTCGTGCACCCAGCTGGCCCGGAGCAGGAACCGACCGCCCACGATCTTGGGCTTGATGGCGCACCAGACATTCTTCTTGCGGCCGTCGACGCCGCGGACCTTGTCCCGGTAGAGGCGAGGCTTGAGCACGGCGTCGAGGTACAGACGCTGCTTCAGGGGGAGTCTGCCCTGTTGGCGGAGGGCGTGGTACTTGAGGGCCAGCTGCACGTGCTGGCTGGTCAGGAGGTAGGGCTTTCGCCCGGAAAAGAGAAGGAGATGCTCCTCCTCGGCGCTGTAGATGATGCCGGGGTGGTAGCTGGCCGATGTTGCCGAAAAGGGGCGGTCTACAAAGTGTGCGGGGTGAGTCTTGACACACCCTTGGCAGACCCAGCGGTCCAGACGGTCTTTGGCCGAGTTGGCCAGGTAGTTGGCCTTGTCAACGTAAGGGAGGTCCTCGGAGGCGACAGCCGGGACGATGTTCCTCATGGCGCGGCACGTCTGGGAGAGGACGGCGCGGGTGTGGGGAGGGAGGTAGTCGGCGATGCAGAGCATGGCATCAGTGTCGAGGGTCTGGAGAATGTAGCAGTCTGAGCCTTGTTGAGGTTGAACGAAGGGCTGCTGCTGCTTCTTCTGGCCGAGCTTGGCGACAGATCTGCTGATGTAGTCTGTGCCTCGCTGGCACGCCCTCTCGATGCGGCTGTAATGGGCCTTGTGCATCTTGGAGAGGGGGTCGACGGCAGTGACTGCCGCCTTGCAGAGAGCATCATGCACGAAGTTCATCATCGTGACAGTAGTGTGAGTACGAGGACAATGAGTGAGAATGAAGAGAGTGAGTGATGGTAAGCGTCTGGTAATGTTACCAAGACTGAAGTAAGAAGAAGAGAAGTGGCGTACGTGTGCGTAGCAATGAGAGTAGTGAGATACTCAGCAATGAGAGAAGCGAGGTGCTCAGCAATGAGAGAAGTAAAGTGCGTAGCAAGGCCAGATGATGTGCGTAGCAAAAAAAGGAGCAAGCTGAAAGAGCAAGTTGCTGTGCTTGAGTGTCTGATGTGATGATGGAATCAGAAGAAAGCTGGTCTTCCAACAGAGGGGAAGGACGGGATTATATAGTTTTTGGAGACAGGACACGTCCAGCCCAAAAGTTTGTTGTTCTCTTTTGTTTATTTGGCCGTAAAGTGTCGAGTTGAGTCACTCTGAGTGCGTTGCCAGGGCACATGAATATGACTTTGGGAGTATCGCCGAACGTGGCGTTTAGGCAGGTCAGATGATGGGATAACATGCCGATAAGATTCTTTTCACTGTGAGGTGAAAAATCTTGTTGGACTTGACGGCGAGGGAGAGAGAGAGAGGCATCATACCAGAGATATTGACCCCCTGAGCATCCCCCATGGGAGAATGCGAGCCAAGGTCACCCAGAGTAAAGGATCCAAGTTCAGCTCGAAAGCAACATCCTAACAGAGACACTGAACCCCCTGAATATGCCCCACGGGGAGAGGGCGAGCAATTCTAGCTTCCGGAGAATAATATGATGAACCTGTGAGCAACAATCAGATCAGAAGAGGACAGAGGTGTTCCGTTCTGGAGGGGACGGGCCAGTGCTTCGGTTCGGCCTCACCTCGATCACGTTTGCATACCTTTTTGGGCATCACCTTGGCTCGACTCGAGAGAGGCATTCTGCCAGAGTGACTCGAAACACCACTGACCCAGGCAACACCCAGCCCCGGGAAAGAAAAAGGGCCGGCGGACGAGGACAGAGTTAGATTCTGGAGTGGACAAGCCATCCAGGTTATATCGAGATGCTTCACGCTGCTTCGACTCTATCTTGCCTCGATCCCGTTTAGGCGGTGATAGTCGGCCAAACTCTCTACAACTCAACACCATAAAGGACCGAGTGGATTTGCCAGGAATCGGTACGAGTCGAAGAAGCCCATTTTCGTTTAGACGAGTGCTCGATTGACAATATATCGTGGTTTTTTCAAGTTTATTACTAGAAAATCCATCGAGTAGCTCAAAAGTTGCATGATTTCTCATCATGACGGGAACTCTGGGCGGCCTGGTGGCTTGCACAGTTGAGTGGCTTGCTCCAGGCACCAGCGGAAGCAGAGATTTCTGTCGGCGATACCTGGGATGAGGAGGAGTCGTCTTGACAGACTCGGTGTTGTTGACAGGTCTGATCATGTGATGTGATGAGATGTTGATGCATCATGAGAGACTGGATGTTGATGGTTGAGAAGAGCCAATCATGACCGATACGGCTTCACTCATCCACCAAACTAGGCAATTAGACATTGACAACTAGATATCACGTGGCCAGGGGCTTTATCAGTTACAATCTCATCTTGAGCTTAACTATTAATATCCTGGAGCAACTGACATCGCCCCCAGCTCGTAACTCGCTCTCGGCAACAATAGACACCCCGATGCCATGCTCGCACTCGGACCCGAGAAACCAATCAGACGAGTCGCCAAGTTCTTTTCGGAACCCACGGATATGAGAAAACATGCGGCTCCTGCACGGGCCCTGGCTCTAATTTCTGGGCTTCTGCCAATCCCTCTTGAAACGCCCGCCAGTGACATTTCATGCCTGCGTCTTGAGCCTTTCGTTGCCAGACAAGCTTTTCCTTATGCAGTGCGTGTCAGCCCTAGGGAAAGGGGTTTGCCTTTTCGCTTACACTGCTGGTGATGCGGAGTTGTAGTGTTTCCCAAACTCCGCTGACAGGGCTGTGTATTGATCGAGAGAGTTGTCACATCATGTCATGGGCTGCCGAGGCAATGATGCCAACCTCCCTGGTGTTTTCGCACCATTGTCTTTCTAAACGGCGTTTGCGCGGGGAGCAAAGGGCGGTGTTTTGACTCTCCGGGTACCGATTAATCTCGGAGGAACGGGGTGGTATTGGATGCCGAGCCGCCGATGATCTTGGCCCGGATACAGTACCCATTCTGCAAGTCAAGATGCAGCGAGACTCATGTTTCTTGTTTCAAGGGCTTATTCAAGCTTTGCCTATGGCCCTTGAATCTACCCGCCACACGTGCAACCCTACCATCGTCGAGTCTTGTGCTCCGGTGACAGACTTTCTACGTCAACGACTCTCCGCTAGCGGCAGTTGATGCATGGGGGGGCCGGCCGCTCGGGCCCAACCGTGAGGGCGTCAAGTTGGAGGGATAAGCTTATCAGAGTCCTATGTGGAGGATGTGATGTAAGGTTATCATGTTAAAGAAAACACCTTCAAGCGCTGGCAAGGTTTGCACGTGTCGTAAGTCCCCAGCTTGAAACGACACGCGTATACTGCGTAATCGACCACGCCAGGGACCAACAAGTACCGGGTGCCATCGTCGACCCCCGGCCCACCACCCCTGCTATTCTCCGTCGGAAGGTAGACGCCCTAAGAAGGGCGTGCATACAAAGGACGGGATGGTCAGATCAAGTAAAAAGTAGGTTTGCATCGCCAAGTGTCTCGTGCCTTTTTTCTCTTCTTCTTCTTCTTCTTCTTCCTTCCTCTCTTACAGTATATCCTCTCTCTCCATTCGCTTGGCTTTCAATATCTTGGCCGTTCCCTTCACATTCGTTCTACACAACGGGGACAAGGTCTGGGATCCTATAAACCACCACCACCACCACCACCAACAAAGACTCGACTCTTTCTAATGCTCCTCAACATGCCAGACGCACTAAAAAACGTTGTCGAACCAGCCTGTACGTCCCTCTTCCTCTATCCCCAAAAACAACCAGCAATCCTAACACCCTCCAGTCATCGTCCTCGCCTTCACCGCAGGATGCCTCATCAACAGACGCCGGAATGGCCGGAAGTCGTACAGCGACTGTCTACAGGACAATGCCGAGGCCGGAGTTGCATACGCCGACTCTCCGCCGCTTAAACCATCACTCCTCGCCCAACCCGAGCCTTCCAGAGCTCCGAATCTCGTGTTTGTGCTGCTGTCTCGCTTCTTCAACGCGTTTCCGTTCCTAGTCGAGATTTGGTACTGGAACATGACGTATTGGTAAAAAAAAAAAGCTGTCCCTGTATCTATAAGGGGAGAAATTAACTGGGGTAGGATCTATCAAGGTCTTAGAGCCTTCTCGGCGAGGATGATTGCCGGCAACGAAGCAATCTTTACCCGCGCCCAGGAACACGCCCTCGAGATCCTCGACCTGGAGGGACTCCTAGGAATCGACGTGGAACAGACCTTTCAGGCGTACGTCATGGGCCAGCAGGCGTGGCTCATGCCCATCCTCGCCAGGATCTACTACTCGCACATCAGCCTCGGCGTGTGCTTCCTCATCTACATCTACACCTTCCTCCCGGGGTCAACGTTCAGACGAATCAGGAGGACGATTGCCATGGACAACGCCATTGCCTTTGTCATCGTTACGCTCTGGCGGTGCTCCCCTCCTAGACTCCTCCCGCAAGAGTACGGTTTCGTCGATATACTGCACAGCAAAGCCGGAAGAGCCAACGCGTGGAACAACAACAGGTTCCAGCTCACGATAGCCGCCATGCCGAGCCTGCACTTTGGAACGGCCCTCTTCTTTGCCGTTTGTATCTGCCGCTTCTCTCCGCACCGGGTGCTGCGTGTGCTCGCCCCCCTGTGGCCGGCAGCCATGCTCGTCACCATCATCGCGACGGCGAACCACTTCATTACCGACGCCTTGATCGGGGCCATGGTGCCTCTGCTGGGGTGGAGGTACAACCGCGCCATCCTCATCCTGAAGCCAGTGCAGGATTTCGTGTTTGCGCCGCTGATCAGCAGGCTGGACCTGGTTGATCCCAACGCGAGGGCCGTGCCAAAGGCGCTGTAGCTAATACAACCGTAACGGAATCTGTTATTGTACATATATATCTAACGGCTGCATGAAATGCTTTGGGTTTCGCTTCGGGCCGTTTCGTCAAAAACGGTGGTTGGGTTTGGGAATAGAAGGTTTACGGCATGTGCCGAGTTGCCCTTTTTGTCTTGACTGTATGAATGCTGTCATTGGGCAAATGACATGAGTAAATAGACAAGTCTATGTCTATTAAAGATAAAGCCAACCAACCGTTGGATAGGACTTTCATAGATGGAGACTCGACAGCTGTACCCCTTGATCAGAGTGAGACATGCATCAACTTCAGGTCAATAACAAAAACCATTGCTCTAATTCTACTCGTATATCATAGTCTACCTTGAATCTCCCAAGACTCTCCTCCACCGTTCATCCCTCCCCTATCTCTCTCCATCTACTTCTCCTCCTTCTCCGCAACCCTCACAACAACCTTTCCAAAGTGCTCCCCCTCGACCAAAAACCTCAACGCCTCAACCGCCTCGTCCATCCCAAACACCTTGCTAACCACGGGTTTAATCTTGTGCTTTTCATAAAACGCCACCATCTCCTCGAACCTGTCCCTCGGCCCGTTGAGGATCCCCTTGAGCGTCACGTTCCTCCTCAGCGCCAGCACGCTGACGCTCACTTTCCCCCCCGCATCCTGTTCTTCTTTTCCAGAGAGGTAGCCTATGCAGTTGATGAGTCCGCCAAAGGCCACGCTCTCGAATGACTTGCGGAGTGTGCGTGAGCCGCCGGTTTCAAAGATGATGTCGGCGCCGCGGCCGGATGTGGCCTTCATCACGGGGTCTTGCCACTCCCAGTGCGTGCGGTAGTTGATGCCCGTGTCAGCACCGAGATCCTTCTTTGCCCGCTCGAGCTTGTCGTCCGACGAAGACGTTATAATAGCGTCGAGACCTGCCGCCTTGGCAATCTGCAGCCCCGCGACGGCAACACCGCCTGTACCCTGCAGCAGCACCGTCTCCTTCTTCTTGCTCCCGTCGGCAGGCTGTCCGATGGGCCTCGTACCGTTGATGCACATCCAGGCCGTCACCGACGCGATGGGGAGGCACGCGGCCTCCTCGTCCGAGAGGTGCGGGCGCGGGGACGAGGCCCTCGGCGGGGAAGCAGCGGTACTCTGTCAGCACGCCGGGAAGTGGGAGGCCGAGGCCGGAAGCTAGGTCGGCCTCTGTGATCTGGCCCGTCAGGTGCGTCTGGTTAAAGGTGGACATGACGCGGGCGCCGGCCTTGAACCTGGATGACTTGGACAGGATGACGGTGCCGCACATGTCGGAGCAGGGCACGAGGGGTTGGCTGTCGTTGATGGAGAGGTGGTGATTGTAGTCGCCATTGATGACTGGGTATGTTAGCAGCTATACAATGAGATGCAGTGGTTACTCACCCTCGGTATCGCGATAATTCAGAGCCACGGCATGAATCTTGACCAAAACCTCCCCGTCCTTGGGCTCAGCCACCTTGCCCTCACCAAGCTGCAGCTTATCGAGTCCATCCTGACCCGTCGTCCACTGCTTGTTGGCATTCGGGAGGGCCATGGGTAGAGTAGACGACTTGCCAAATGGCAGTAGAGAAGAGATGAAGCCGGCCATGATGAATGTTGTAGAATCCAACTTTGTTTCTCTTACAAGATGACGTCGTCTTGATGGATAAGGCGATTTACCCTGTTGATGCCCTGACTAGACCACTTCAGGCATCATCGACCGTGCGTGCCGTTGCAGGATGGATGCTTGCCATTAATAAGCGGGAGCCTCCCGGTTATAAAGCACATACGGCGAGCATCACCATATGTTGGTTAATGGGCTGCATGCATGATACAATGGCCGGTGGTATGCAGTATTGGCTTTGTCCTTTGTACTCTAGGCAGCAAGACAATCATGACTTGTTTTGGTTGCATCACAGACTGCCTGAATGACAGCATCAAATAAACTCAACTTCAACGTACACAGGATACGCCCGCTTCAAATCACACAACGCATGTATTTCAACAAGTGCTAAACAGGCACATACACTTGATGCAACTCTGGCATACAACTCATCCATCTCATCCAGCCATCTCATCCATACACGCTCAGCATCGAATACATCCATCAACCTCTTGACTTCAACAATGCAGCCCTCACAAACACCATCCAACATCCTCCCTCTGCGCCTCCTCCTGTGGCATCGCGTCCAGGCAGATCCAGTATTAGTCGAGGGGCCAGAGGTCCACGTCAAATCCACCCCGTACAACCAAGAACAACAAAACAATGACAAAACCAAACCAGTTGAAACAACAGTAACAATGCAGAATTCCAGAGATTGTAACTTTTTTCTTTTCCAATCCATCCTCATCCATCCTCTCCTCCTCTCCATCCTCCTTCAACCCGCCCGGCACGCGCCGTGCCTCGTCTCCGTCGTCGCCGTCATGTCACGGGCCGCGCCCAGACAGGAATTATTTGTTGGGGTATAGTAGTAATTGTAGTCGCCGAGGCAACTCCTCCCATCGCTGACGCTTCGCACAGCCTGATGAGGAGAAGCCGGTGTAGCTGTCTAGACGTAACGTCGTAAAAGCGTCATAATCGTCAAGTAATGGTCATCGGTCTTGTCGGGGTACATGTGAGGGTAGGGTATTCAAGGTTGTGGTGTTGGTTGTGCCCGCTGGCATGCGTATCGTGCGTGACCTTCCGTTGGTTGCCCAGTGTTGAACAGAGTCCTGTATCCTGATATTCCCCATTCCCATACTCTCTCATCGGGTTGGCATCATCATCAAATCGGCCACACTTCAGGGGCTGCTGTGTCGTCCCCATCCACGTCTCCAAGGTCGTAAAAAAACATTCCGCGTAAAACTATATGCAAGGGGGCGACGGCCGACCTTGAGCACTGCCGTCCGTCGCCCAGATGTGTCGGTATTACAAGTCGTAAAATCAAAATGCTGTGCAAATATCGGAATGCGTCGTATTCGTTGTCGTCAACCCGTAACTGTACGCGCAGAGCTGGCCTGGGACCCCTGAGGCCCCAGGCCCGTCAGGTCTTGGCCAAAGACGGGCCGGGGGGGCGACACACAATCAGTGGTATCGCGAGGCGTTGGTGGAGCTGGAGCCCACCCGCGCACCGTTGTCTGACGAATCTGCAGAGAGTAAGCCAATGTCCAAGACATCTCCCGTCTCAAGTCCACATACCGCTGCCGCGCGCAACATGGCCGTTGGCACGACGCCCGGAAAATCCACCAGTCGTCTCCCACTCGGGGCCGCGGGGCTGTCGCTCAGGGGCGCCCTTGGCGTTGCTGCTGGGTCGCTGGCTGCCGATGGCACCGGGAGTGCTTCGAGCGTTGGGAATCCCGGAATCATATCCCAGGTTCAAGCTGCTGAGGCTGCCTAGCAGTGCCGAGTCATTCTTAGGTCCGGGCGTACCGGAGCTGCCGGGATGACCAGGGGGACATGGTACCGCTCATGTAATCGCCGAAACGAGCTGTCGCGCTGGTCATGTTGTTCATGCCGGCAGGGGCGAGGTAGCTGGAAGAGGCCTGCGAAGGGCTCGGTGTGAATGATCGCAGGTCGGCAAAGCTCTTGGCTGCTCGCAGGTTGTTGGGGATACCGTTGCCGTCGGGGCTGCCGGGGAGCTCCAGAGTCGGGCCCTGGCGTCCAAGCACGTGCGAGTAGGTGCTGCTGGCTGCCCTGGTGTCCCGATCAGCAGCAAAGTCAAATGTCGCAGCACGGCTCAGGCCACGCTTGTGCATGTCCAGGCTAGTGGCGGGCTGGTTGTGGATGTTGGCAGTCGGCGAAGGCTGCTGTCGCTTGAGGACGGTGAGCTGTCGCGAGTCGGCCTCTCCAATCGACTGGTGCTCGAGACCCATGTGATGCGCAAGAATGTGGATGGATCGTCGGTGCTCAGGGGCAATACCAGGGGGGAAAACCAGAATCTCGCGGGAATCATCACGGCGGAACATAACCAGCTCCGTGTAAAACTCGAGAGTCTGAGGGTCATTCAGGTCGACATCTCCTGCCAGAGTTAGTACCCTGCATTGAGTTTAGAGCTGCTTGACTTACCGAGGTGAGCGGTACCGCCCCTCTGCTGAGTCTGCGAAAGACCACCCAAAGACTGCACGGAGCTCTGCTGGTGCAGCATGGGGGCCCGGTGCTGCTCCTCGAGCTGGCCGCGGCGCTCTCGCTTCTCGCGCTCAATTCGTTCCCGCTCGGCTTCGGGCAGCATCTTCTTGTATTCGACACGCAGCTTGCGACCATGGACGTCCATACCGTTCATCGCCTCAATGACCATGCGGGTGTCCTCGGCAGACTGAAAGTTGGCAAAGGCCAAACCTCGGAACACACCGTTGTCGAAGTGGTAGTTGAACGCATAGGGTTGCGGGAGATGCATCTCCAGCATTATGGAGGCCAGGGTCTCCTTCCTGACAGCAAACGGGATGTTCTTGATCACGATGGCCGTGGGAATGAGCTGGTCGTTGTCCGAGGTCGTCGATCGAAGATCGGTCGGAGAGCCGTGAGAGCCGGGGTGGTCAACTCGGAGGCCACCGTTGGACATGGGGTTGTTGCTGATCCCGCCTGAAAAGGGCTGAAGACCACCGTGGATGCCAAGACCGCTGTGATCAGTCCAGTTCTGTCTCCGCGTCAGCTCGGTCACGTCACACATCACAGACAAGTCACATACCTGGGGGAGAGCTGCTCGTCGGTTTACGCTCCTCTGTCGGCCGGGGCCGTTCACAGCGCCGTTGACGGTAGCGACGCCGCTCGTGTTGTAGTTCCACGCCTGGCCATTATCCAACATGTATCCCTGCATGCCTCCAGCCATGCCGTCCATGCCTCGGGGGTTGTAACCTCCACCCAGTCTCTCGGCGGGATAGAGGGCGGACGAGCCTAGGGGAGCGTCGAAGGGGCGCTGTGACTGACGAGGGAGGAGAGGCCTGCGGCGAAACCACCGGCGGCGTAGTTTGGCCTGGATGAGCTGGGTGAGCGGCTCGTCGACGTGCCATAGTCGAGGTAGCCCATATCGTGTGGTTGTTGTGTCATGGTCCTTAGTGACTCCAGTGTGGCCAGCAGCTGCTGTCGTACCAGCAGGTGACTCTACCAAGATGTGCTGAATGCGAGGGTATATGCAGGGCGCCTTGCTCACTGTGCAGGGCGAAAAATCAAGGTCGCGGGGTATCAACTAGGTCTCGGTAACGATAGATGGGTAAAAATGCGGCATCAAATCGTTAGGGCTCGTGGGTCCGAAAGTCGTCACGGTCGTGAAGCGGTGTGGTCAAGTGAGGGATGAAGCGAACTAGACAGCGACGGACGGGACGGGGTATGATGTGCTGCCTGAGATATCGAGGACGGGCTCGCACGCTGGATTGCACGAGACGAGACGAGACGCAGCTGCGACGGCGGGCGACAAGCGACAGAGAGCCTGTAAGCGGTATTGGTTGGTGGTCGGTGTGAAATAGAGGCCGGGTCCAGTTGAAGCCTCAGCCAACAAGAACAGGGCAGCGCGCGACGAGAGCGAGAGGGCACTATTGGGTATCCCTCGAGTGGCGACGACGGGGGTAGGTCAAGAAATAACTGTACAGCCAGCGCAATCAAGGAGGCCGAGACGAAACGAGTCCCTGGATTTGGGATTCGAGAAGAGTGGCGGAGCAGCGTCAGAGCGTCACGGTTTGATCGCTTTTCGGTCGGTCGCCGGGAGCCCAGATACTCCGTAGTACGACTTTTTTTTTTGGCTTGGGGGGGAGAAGAAGAAGCAAGTCCAGAAAAGAAGCGCCACCAACGAATAAATGTGACTCGCGAAAAAGGGGTCAAGGTTCACGCGGCCGCCTCGTCCTGTCTTTTTTATTTTTTTCTTCGGGATCCCAAATTCGTAAAATCCGTCGCCGACAGAGGGTGAGGGTTTGCGACAGGCGACGCAGAGGAAAACGGTAGCGGGAAGAAGGGAGGAGGAGGGGAGGTCGACAGAGAGAGACCAAGAGGTAAGAAAAGAAGAAGGAGGAGGAGGAGGGGGGGAGATGGAAGAAAGGAGGAAGATGAGAATGGGACCAGCAAGTTTCTAACCAAAATGTCCGTGATGATCTGGAACGGGAAACGGCGGACGGGAGACGGGAGACGGGGGGAGCCACCGCTGATGGAGGGATTGAGGGACGTGGTTGGGGAGGTGACAGCGGTTCCCGTTGCGTGGGAAATAAATTCGGATTGCCCTTTGGCACGAGTGGAGGCGGTTTTTTTCTTTCCTGGGATGGACGTGACGGGGGTGGTGACAGTGGATGGGGTGCACCGTGTGACGCGGCAGGGACAAGGCACTGTGGTCCCTGAGCGCCATCATCCATCGATCCTCTGGTATTCCACGACTCCCAGCACAGAATGGCCCTGGAGAGCGCAATTTGGCTGTGGACCCTCAGCGCGCTGATGTCTGCCAGAAAAGCCCACCTTCTGTGGAGTCTGCCCGTCCCCTGAGCCAGAGAGCCCTGAGGTTCCTGGGCAGGGGAGGCTCCCAGGCTCAATTGACAACCCTCTGGCATGTCACGGAGATCGGTTGGCTGATGGATGGATGGATACCCTCCATTCGAGAAGCGAGTCAACAACAATCGACTTCGCTCGCCTTGTCTTGCTGCTGCTGCTGCTGTGTCCCGTCATCGAGTTGCTAGGTGCATTTCTCCTTTGTGGGGAGGAGGGGGCCCTTGCAAAAACCAGAGTCGAGGTGGAGGCTGGCCTCGAGGCTCTCCTTTACGCTAGCAGCTAAAGAACCTACGATATTTGCATCTTCATTGCTCGACTCTGTGATCCACCGTCTGCAAGCCTTCTCTGCTGTGGTTATTGGGATTGGAGGTTGGGTGTGCAGCCGTGTCATGAAGGCTACCAAGAGGGTACCTCCCGCGTGACGGGTATGACGATGATTCCAACGACAACGACAGCTGAGGTGAGCTCTCCTTGTCCACTCTCGACAGTGCGAGACCAGCTCTGGTGGGTCGGGAGCTGGCGTGGACACAGACCTTGTTGTGTGTGTCTCTTTGTGTGTCGGCTTCAACTGGACGGGATTAGCTATACGTGTCTGGGAACATCTCGCAATGAATTTATGTTGTGCATATGTTGCTGTGCATCTTGCCTCCCAGATCCGGCACCCATGCTCTGACTTTTCTCTCCCCTCGCTTCCATGACTTGTGTAAAAACTCATTTCTGAGGGTGTGGCCCAGCCAGAACTCGTCCCAAAATGACTCTCTGTTCTAACCGTCTGGCCTGACTCGGGAGCACCAAGAGGCTTTCCCGATTGACTCAGTTAACCCCGTCAACCTCAATGGGAATTGCGGCTTGGTTGCACAAGGTTTCGATAAACGGTACATCCCCCATTGCCGAAGGGTGGCACTTTCAGCTTAAACCCATGTTCATGGCCGCTTTTGGGACCACCACACCACATACTCCGTACATAACAAGATATTTCCATGGGGGAATCTCATAATGTCATGCACACACGCTCACGACTGGACTGAAACAGAGTCATCCATCGGCCGAGAGGCAGCCTGCACATGGTCTCATATTAAATGACTGGGTAGCACCGTTCAAGCTGGGGGGTGAGAAAGGGGGGGGAGAGAGTCGAGATTGAGAGCTTCCCACAAATCCATACTATTCTTATTATTCCCCGAAAAAAGAAGAACAAGATGCTCCTAAACTTGCATCTTGCAGTTTAACCCCTTTCCATCGTGGTCGGCTTCTCCTCCAGCACAGATAGTTTACTGGATTTTTCGTGTAATTTACCTTGCGCATACGGGCACTACCTAGCACAAAAACCTCCATGGATGCATGTGTGTGGGATGAACCCATTTTCTTCTGCTGTGTTCGCGCGCTCGGGCTTCCCTATTCCATATCGAGATGCCATGTCTCTGCTTGCTTTGTCTCGAGGAACCTACCTCTGCGTCGGTGCCCGGATGGGCAACACGCGACCGTCTCTTTGCCGAATCTCCCATTTCCGTCCATGTACTATGTAGGGGATGACAAGGAGAGGGAGGGGAGGAGGGGCCTTTCGGTTGCAGAGGAGATTTGAGATGCCTCAATTAAAATGCAGATTAATGCAAATCGTCCTGTCCATGTCACGGCCACGTGTATGCACACACACACACACAGTCGGAGCGGGACACAGATCCGGGTGCGGCTCGGACTTGGCTTCTTCTGGATCTTCTTCTCTTGGATTAAACCCGCTTCATTTTCCCTTTACCCCCTTTGGCACGGACGGGCGTGCGTGAGCCGTCGACGTTGTATCCGAGCGGATGCAGGTCGACTGACGTGACCTTGTTCTCGCAGATTTTCTCTGTCTCTCTTGTTGCCTTTTTTTTTTCTACAACAAGCTTCCCGAATGCCAGCGGCCCGTCGGACGGGAAGCCAATCAATCAAACGGACAAGGAGCACAGTGTGAAGTCTTTCAGCTGGGTGCCTTGGGTAGCTCGGCATGTGGTGGGCTAGAAACAAAAGAAAACATTGGGGGAGATCCATATGCCGTAACCTAGGAGACGATATTCTGCCATCCAGTCTCCGCGTATTTCACGTCATCACCACAATAGCACAAATGCTTAGTCGTCATAACACAAAAGAACACATGATGGATGCTCTTCTTCTCTCCGGTGGCCCCTTTTGAATTGCCCCTCTTTCTTCACCAAGTCCCAAGTCCCCCAAGCCGGGGTCATCCCAACCCGCCCGCCTGGGCCGTCCTTCAGGGGGCCTGATCTCAGGGGAGGATGAGGGAGGGGCCTCCCCGGTCCTCTGGGTCGCCGTTCGTGTCCCATGTCCCAACTGTGAGGCCAAGGCCGGGCTGCCGGTGGCCCTTGGAGAGACCCGGGTCCCTGGAAATTGGCCACCGTGGACCGCGATAGAGAGGGGTTGATGTTGAGAGACGCTGGCATTGTTGCCTCTGTGGCTCCTTGTTCCTTGATCCTGTCTGGCTATCCAACGACATTTCCCAGATGGCAGTGGATCGCACTGTGATGAGACAACTAGAGATCCATCGTATCGTGGAATCATCATCCATCAAATGACCGTGGACAGGCAGATTGACAGAACCACCCCTCATCATCTCCTTTTCCTTCCCCTCGTCGGTTCAAATTCGAGAAGCCCACTAGCGCGGTGCCCTATTTCGCCTCGCCGACGCTCCCCTAGAACCGGAGGGTCTTTTTTCGCTGGAATCCTTGAAGGCATCCTCCCCCCGGCCTAGCCTCATCTCTCACGATGCGCCGTCGCTCGGCTGCCTTCCCCCGGGAGATGGCGGCTCCAGAGTCACGCGGCCTCTACGTATCTCTCTCCCCTGACTCTAAATGTAAGATGAACCTTTGTGTGAAATTCCTCCAGAAAAGGGTCCGGCAATCGGATGCTCTCCGCGGTTGCTGTGTTTCTTTGCCCACCACTTTGAGCATCACGGGAGCACGTGTGTTGACAAACCTGGTCAACCACACTGCAATCGCGGTCATGCGACGTCCTTCACAACACCCACCTCTATCAAGTCGGTCCAGTTGCACTTCTCTCTTTGATATCGCGGGATCACATCACACCGGCATGTGCATCACATCGAGACGCCTTGCCTTGCCGCCCATCCAGCAGCTGCTGGGCCTCTCTCATGCTTGGCGGGGGATCGACGTCAGGCGCAGCCATTGCCCCATCCATGCTTTTGAGCCTCACGGCTTGCTTCCAGCACATTTGCCACTCGAGGCTCCGCTCCCAGCAGGTCCTGTCCTGAATAGACGCCAGGCACCGAGCCCAAGATCTGCGTGCCACCGGGCACGATTCCCAAGAGAACTCTCTCGCCATGCAGGCCTCCCGTGTTCCCGCCCTGCATCCTGCAGGTTCGGCTGTCCGTGACCCCTTCTCGCCTCTTTCGAGGTGTACGGCGACGGGATCTCCGGCCCTCGTCAAGCGACGCTGCCGTCGGAGCCAGCTGACCCCGATCCAACCACGAGGTCCGGAAGCCACCTCTTCTCCGGATTCTGCGCTGTGACGGCGCGCGGGATGAGCGTCAGCAGCTCAGGGGTGATACGCCTCAATGACGTCTTGGAGGGGGATTTGCGACGAACACTGTGCAGCTGCATTCCTCTGCGGTTCATGGCTGGCCTTGAAAGGTCTTGAGCCGCACGTGGCGAGTCAGATTCCTTGCGGTCTGGGCGGCGGCGTTCTCAAATCATCACAATCTGGGCAGTCGGCACGGAGATATGTGCGGCCGATTTTTCGATGAATTGGTGTCGGAGACACTCCTCTTTATGGATCATGCTTGATCTCACCTTGGGGTTGTCTGACCGACTGAGGCAGTGTTGTCTTCACCGCCCTACGACCGCTCCGCTGCATGAGCCGATAACAGTTTGCTAAACCCAGAATCCTTTCAAGGCATCCATATAGTCTGGAATTCTCAAGTCCGACAAAGAGACTGTAGTAGTCGGCGGTTACCGAGTTGAGCGAGCTGACGACTGCCCAAGCAAGCCATCAGACGATGGAACTCGATTGGACTTGAGCGGACACAGCCTTTTTCACCTGAGGGATTATGCCCCAATGTCATTCAACGTGATTCGTCGTGGTGACGAGTCAAATTACTCAGCCTTGAACTACTCATCCTGTCATCTTCGGCAGATGGTGGAACGGACTGGCATGAACTAAACCCGCGACAATGGAATGCTGTTGGTTGGCTCGGACTTTGGTCTCGAGCCTATATTCCCCAGACTGTTATTCCCCAAGAGGATCAGACAAGGTTTCAGGTCACTTGCTGCGCCATCTACTGCGCCCAGTACGTATTCAACTCGAAAGGGACGATAGGTTTCGTGATGAAGTGATCCGATTTCAACACAGGCAACGAAATTCCAATCCCGCCAGACTCAGCATTGGAGGAGCAGGTAATTACGTAGCAGTTGAACTATGGATTCAACTATGGTCAACTCGGCCTCAGCCACTGCGCAAATTTGCGTCGGGCGATGGTTTGATCAAGTGAAGGAACAGATTCCCTGCACCGGGGACCAATGAGAAGACGGCACACGGAAATAGAACCAACCGTGCAGCGAGTTCCGGGCGACTTACACAGAGACTCGAGGCCAGAACCGCATACACGAGACGTGCAGGCGCTGATCGTTTTCAATATGGTGCCCTCAGAGCCAAGGCATTACCTGCTGCTGCGCCTGTGCTGACGGCCCGTTGGGCGAGGATACAACGTTGGAGAGTCGGACTCTATACGAAAAGCATGCGAGCACGCGACAAGCTGTGCCTCGACGCTCTTACCCCGACGAATAAGATGATGCCCATGACGGATAAGATGTGGAGAGCTCCCGCTTCTAGACTCTCTCGCTTAGCCCTGCCTCGGACTCGGAGGCTGCCAGACCTTGACGGCTGCCCCTTCTGGCCTGACCATTGCGAGTGGCCTCAGAGATGGCCTGCAACGGAGCTGACGCGGTGCCAACATGCGGCGGGACGGTCTTGGCAGGGCCTTTTGCAAACCACTTGTTGATCTCGAGAGATCCAATCGAGAACATGGGGGACAGAGGGATTGTCGTTTAGGTCCCTGTTGCTTATTCCCACCCCAGTCGACCCGCCTTTAAACAGACAAGGTCCTCCTCCAGTTCTTGAGGTCCTTTAAACTTCTCACTTCTGCAACTCTGCTTGACAGAAACTTCTGCCCAAGAGGCAGTGGGAACCATTGTCGACCATGTATCTCCCGAGACTCCTACTCGCGGTTATATCCGCTACCCTCTTCGCCGCCGTCTCAGCCAAATATGGCCACTACGACTGGGAAAAGGGCATATTGAAACTTGACGAGACCGAAGACGCCTTCACCTTCGAGTACGAGACCAAAGACCCCGACGAGAAGAACTGGATCGGCATCTACCAAGACGCGGGCGTCGGCCTCATCACCAACTGGGGCGAGCAGTACACAAAGAACTCTGTCTACTGGCTCTACGCCCCCAAGGCCAAGGGCAAGGTGCACTTTGACGCCAGCAAGCTCACCAAGCCCGGGAGGTACACTGCCTTCTTCCACGCCAAGGACAAGTACGTGTGGCTCTCGCCGCCATTTGACTTTTTCCAGACCAAGAAGGAGAAGAACAAGAAGGAGCTCGAGTTTGTCGTCGATGAGATCACCCTCCCCGATGCCCGCGGAGGGGACCTGTACAGCGCCCAACTCGGCGGCCTCATCAGAGGCGGCTCCTCCAAGGGAGTCACCTTTCACCGGGGGACATCACTGCCGGGCTGGCTCGAGATCACCAAGGATGGCTACATCGGTGGCCAGCCGTACCCGTGGTCCAAGGGCGGCGAGTTCGTCGTCTGGGCCAAGCGCGGCAACGCCGTGGCATCCCTCAAGGTCAAGGTCAGCATCCGCAGCCGGAGCGAGCTCAAGGTGACCCAGCTCCGGGTCATGACGTACAACCTGTGGTTCGGCGGCGCAAAGTACGACGACTACCACGACAAGCAGCTCCGGTTCATCGTCAACTCCAAGGCCGACATCATCGGCATCCAGGAGGACGGCGACGGCGAGCGGGCCAAGGCGCTGGCTGAGGCTCTGGGATGGCACTACTGGGCCAGCAAGATCAGCCACAGCATCCTCAGCAAGTTCCCCATCGAGGTGACGACGGGCGAAATCAACCGGTCGGGCGGCGCGCGGATCCAGCTCGACGGCGACTGGCAGACGGTCAACTTTTACGTCACCCACCTCAACTACAAGCCCTACGGGCCCTACGACTTTTGCTACAGCGGCATGAAGCCCGACAAGGTGATGCAGCGCGAGTACGACAGCGGACGGCCGACGCAGATCGAGGACACCCTCAAGGAGATGAAGAACAACCTCGAAGCCGCCGACATATCCCCCGTGTTCCTGGTGGGCGACTTCAACGCGCCGTCGCACCTCGACTGGACGGACAAGCGCAAGCGCAAGAACTGCGGCCAGGGCAAGTTCAAGTGGCCGACGTCGATGAAGCCGACCGAGGCGGGCATGGTGGACTCGTACCGGGCCGCGCACCCGGACCCGGACAAGGAAGAGGGCATCACCTACGGGCCTGTCACGCCGTGGAACAAGGACTGGGGGAGGGAGGAGCCCATGGAGCGGCTGGACTTTATTTATCACAAGGGCTCCGGGCTCGAGGTGGTGGACTCGTGGGTCATGGTCCCGGCAAAGTCGGGGCATCCGCTGGATGAGTGGACGTCGGACCACTCGGCTGTCATGACGCTGTACAATCTCAGCTTGGATATTGGCGAGTTGTAAGGATATGGATATCAGGTTATGAGTTTTGTAGCGTGTTTAAAGCAAGTCAATTCCATGTTTAAGAAGTACACTGAAGCCCACCTATGGTCCTGGTGCTCATGTTGTTTTACATGGTTGAGTAGTATGACTTTGTATTGCTTTGAGTGGAGGATCTTGAGTTGTTCTCAAGTGATAAGTACAAGTCCACGGCAAACGCTGAAGACCACTTACACCAATACAGGTCCAGCAGACTCTACAACCTCCCTGACAACTTCATCCAGATCCTCCTGCTTGAACCCAAACCGCTCCATATCAATCACCTTATGATCATAGTTTCCTCCATGACCATCCTGGAACTGGGACGAATACAGCTTCGGAATGGCAGCCATTCTGTCCCCCTTCTTGAGCCTCTCATCACACTCCTTGGCCAGCTCGTCAATATCCCTCTCCCTGATCTCCCAATCCGCATCAGTAGTTCCAGTAACAAGCTGCGCACTCTCTAGCATCTCCCTCTGCGTAACTAGGAAAGAGCTGATGTAGAATGGCTTGTTCTTGTACTTGGCCAGCTCCTCCTCAGGTAAGCCGAGAAGCTCAGCCACAGCATCACCAACACGCTTGAGGGTCGAGGTATTGGTCTTGGCGTTGCCCCCGTCCCAGATCTCGGCCTTGCGGTCCTTGATGCTGATGCCCCAGCAGCCCATCCTCATCGACCAGTCAAACCAGGGGTTGTTGACAACAGCGATCCAGCTACTAGCACCAAGCTGTTCCACGAGGTTCCGCATGCCCTTCTTCTCCGACATGAGGGCCTGCTCACGGGTGAGGTCCAGAGCTTCAATGTCTGTGCCGAACTTGGTGGGGAGGATGTACGGCACGCCTGCTTTGGCTGCTGCCCGGATGAGTGGTTCCTGGACACCCATGGCTCTGGGTCAGAGCTACAGAATAAGAACGTATTGGTCCTTGAGCGCCGAGATGAGAAATTTCTCGTCAGAGTAGTCGCCCTTGCGGACGGTGACGTTTTCGGGGAATTTGGCAGATGAGTCGCTGCGGGAGATGGCCGTGATGGAGTGGATGTTTTTGCGGAGGAGCGAGTTCATGGTGGGAGTGCCAATGGTGCCGGTTCCGCCGACGATGGCAATCTTGCGGCTCTGAAAAGACATTTTGATGCTTTCTAAGAGCGGTTGATTCGGTTCTTGGTTGTGATGTTGGCTGTGATGTGCTTGTTGTTTGTGTAAGTGATAACTAACACCAAGCCGACATCACCACCTTCATATACTTTTAAACCCCCCATTCGCGATACTACAAAGATATCGCATCCGGAGTCAATTGAATCATTTAATTCCATTAAATCCATTTCACGATCCCCAGAATTAAGTCTATGAGAAAATACTATGTCCATCTTCAAGTCCGGAGGATTCGTCCGCTTTTCGCCCGAGACGGACGAGCTAGCGGTCTTGGTGCTGAGCATGCGGGCTTGGTATTCTCTTGCTGTCCGCATGAGAGCTTCACTTTCTTCTATTCGGAATTCTCTCTTACCCGACTGAGAGAATTGGGTATAGTCCAGAGTGTTTTGTTCATGTGGACACCAAGTGAGATGGTGCTCTTCTCAAGTTGAGCTTGAATTACGGTGTAAGTGACCGTCATCCCCACTCTCCACAGTTGAGTGAGGACCAACTTTAAAGATACCTATCTAGGTACATATTCGAGCAAAAGTATCCAAAGTTGTGCTAGCTAATTGAGAGACATTCGGGTGCGTAAATAGTATTTCCTATGGAGTGTCAATACCAGAAAGCGCATGATTGGTGCACCAATGGTTCAGCAAATTGCCTGTCACAGAAGTGCAAGGTCAACCTAGGATGGTGGCACAAGACAAAGCAATATGTTGTCGCAGAGAGCAAGCAAACAAGCCTCGTTACCTCTTCATCAGTTTCACGACACTAGAATAAAAAGTAGAGTGCTTGTTTATAGAATAGGTTACTTTTTGTTTCAGCTTGAAGCATAAACTCGTTGGGTTGGATTTGTCCATCCCTTCCTCTTGGTGTCGTCCCTGCATGGAAAATGCTCGGCTAACGGCAGCCACTGCAGCCACGCATCAGCCACAGCGGGACATGATCGTCTCCAAGTCGAGCCCGCCTTGGTTTCAACTGTCGCCGACAACGACATATCGACCAGCGAGCAACCAGTGTCTTCTCGCCTGTCAGAAAACCGCCAGCTGCCACGTCTATCTCGGAGGGCGTCCGGGTACACGCTCGGCAAGCATGACCGCAAGCAGGATTGCCTGGGCGAGCCGCAGCGGTCGATATGCGGCGGCCCGTCGCGGGCGTACAGCAATCAGACTGCCGCTTGTCCAGAGGTGAGCTTGGGTGAGCACCAACACAGCTCCTCCGCCAGGCATCCTGGAAACTTGGAAGAAGTCTCTTGCAAGTTTGTATTCCTTCCTCTTTCTACTTTTCACCTTTTTGACGTCCCCCACGCACTGGGAGACGGCTTTTGACCATGGCGATATCACACGCTTCATCCTCTCAGCCTTGGTGGTGGCCCAGCTTCGGCTTCGGGTTTACTTCGGGCCAGCAGCCAATGCCAAGGGTTTGTCCGTGTTTGGCAAGTGCCGCCCGCAGCGCTGCCTGCCTGCTGGAGGGAAGGTGGTGCAGCAAAAGCTACCTCAGGCAGGTACCTCCCTCACGCAGACAGATCGCCCTCGCCTAGGCTGGCAAGCAAAGCCTGAGCAACAACATCAGCAGCACCCGCTAAATTTCTGCCACCACGATCCCTCGATCCCGCGTTTCCCACCATCAACAACATCCCACGACGACTCGACCGACCCGATACCGCGTTCGAATCCGCATCCTTCCATCAACAGTTTTTTCCCACCTTTTACTCCCGATTTTTTTTTACGCGACCACCCGAACAATGCCTGGTGGAAAGGGAAAGTCTTCTGGCGGAAAGAGCTCGGGGGCAAGACGAGCGGTGCTGCCGAGGGCTCCAAGAAGCAGCAGAGCCACTCTGCGCGCGCCGGTCTTCAGGTGAGTCTTGGACCTTGAGTCGAGCAGAGGAGGACGACCTTGTTTCGCCGATCGATTTGCGCGCATCCCAAGTCCCGCATCCCACGCATATCAAAGTTCCACCATCTGCCTTTTCGACGCGTCGACCATCTCCGCACGGCGAGAAAAACCTTTTCACGACGACGGCGCATTCCTCTGCCGACCCTGCCGCCGTGCCTGCACCTATGCGACGGGTCGGCGAGGGGCTGCCGATGTTCTGGGACGGATAGCGACACTGCTCGCGTGCGGAGCTGATGCGGGACGCCGTGATGCGCAAGCAAAGACGAGTCGGTGTGCGAGCCTGCATCGCGCACTCTGAGATCCATCCAGCGTTTACTGACGGCGCGTCTCCCAGTTTCCCTGTGGCCGTGTCAAGCGTTTCCTCAAGCAAAACACCCAGAACAAGATGCGCGTGGGGGCCAAGGCCGCTGTGTACGTGACGGCTGTCCTCGAGTATCTGACGGCTGAGGTTTTGGAGCTGGCAGGCGTAAGTTTTGAATCACCGTGGGTGCATGGTACAGAGATTGACATTTCCATGACAGAATGCCGCAAAGGACCTCAAGGTCAAGCGTATCACCCCCCGCCACCTCCAGCTCGCCATCCGCGGCGACGAAGAGCTCGACACACTGATCCGCGCGACGATTGCATACGGCGGAGTGTTGCCACACATCAACCGCGCCCTCCTGCTCAAGGTGGAGCAGAAGAAGAAGGCCAAGGCGCTCGAGGGTTAAGACGACGGCTCGATCCGGGATTGGTTTTGGTTTTTCTTGCTTGGGTCTTGTGGAATGCTGGTTTATGGGACGGTAATGCAGAAATGCTTTGATTCGAATTCGACGAGGCGAGGCGCCGCAGATGGACGAACGCCAGCACGACGACGGCTTGGATAGCCGAGAGGTGCTTGCCTCTGAAACGGAACGGCACACGAGGAGTCAGGGCGTCAACACAACGTGAGAAGCCGGCGCCGACGACGAAAAGGTCCCATGCCATGACGGGCCGCCTTGTGCCATTTCATTTCATTTCGGCGGAGAGCCGTGTACAGCAGCTGTGCGTACGCCTGGGCGTGGAGTATGAGACGAGGCATGGACCGTTGTGCTGATGGACTGGATTAGGTAGACACGGAGAATACGAGTTCCTGGTTGAGTCAGAGTCGCAGTCACGGACAAGGTCAAGGGTTGCGAGGTTGGAGTGCAGTTGTCAATTCGCTGTATGGTTGAGGTTTGTCAAAATTAATGAAATCCGCTATCTCCTCTCAGATTTCGCTTGTAGTCGTGCCCATTCCGCCAAGTCTCTGCCTTGGTCGTTCAGAATCCATCACAAGAGTCTTGTGATGTGTTGGGGGATTCGTCTTCGTCATACACCCCGTATGCGTTGATGATCTCGTCGTCGTCGTCAATACTCTCTGGGCTCGTCATGGCGAGATCCTCGCCCAAGTCGGGCTCCAAGTCTGGCAGGAGGGCACAGATGGGAGTCTTGTCCTCGTCCCCCTCGGCTGACGGCTTCAGGACCCCGACAACTCGACCCGAACGACCCTTGAGGCTTCCCATGTGAGGGGCCCACCGCTCCTGGTGGCACTGGCTGGGATAGTCGCAGTCCTTTTCGCACGAGTACGTGTTCTTGACGAATCTTCTCCTCCGCTCCTCTGTAAACTCGATCCTCCGCTTCTTCTCAAGTCGGCGCAGTCCGACACGGAACTTCTTTCCGGCAAGACCCTTAAGCTCCCTCTCTGTGCGTCGCTTCCAGGCGGCTGGATTAGCATCGTGGGCGGCGCGGAAACGGCGCCAGTCGTTGTAGGCGGTCCAGGACTCGTAGTCGAAAGCGCCCTCGGGGGTCAAGCTGCCGCTCCTCCTGAGGCGGCGGCGGTGGTGGCGCACGTACGAGGGTCCCGTGTAGATGGTCTCTGTGCAGGCGAGGCAGCGGCGGGTGACGGAGAGCTTGTAGACGGTCTCGCAGGACTGGCAGCGCCAGTGCCAGGCGATCGGGGGGTGTTGAAGGGAGGTGTGGGGGAGGGGACGGCGCTGTTCATGGTGATGACTTTTTTGGTGTTGTCGACGATAAAAGTAGGGATTCGAGGTAAAGAAGTTGCGTTCTTGGAGTCTGCTGAAGGGGAATGTCTAGACTCAAGAGGTGAATGATTTTTTAACTATTGCTTGTTGGAGATTTCGAGTCAATGTCACAGCTTGTCGTCGCCTAAACAAACGAGAGAAAGGGATATCGTGAACATTGCCGATTATAGGGGGTTTAAAAAAAGTCTTTGTTTGTTCGACAATGGGTGTGCGTTTTAGCAGAACGGGGATGAAAAAGGGATATTCTCCTAATCGGGAGATGGAAGTGCACCTACCTAGGTTGAGAGGGAAGTTGACACTGGGTCGTCACTGCTGGGTGAGTTGACCCTGATGGGTGTATTATCGAAGGAGCGAGGGAAGGAGACGGGTTTTAATTTAGATGGCCTTGAGGGGATGGGTTTGGCAAGAGTTGCAGGGTCAAAGAAACTCGAGGCTGTAGGCAACAAGACCAGCAATTACTTTCCACCATTATCTCCTCAACCGAGTCCTCGAGGATCTTTTCTCGGTGTCTGTTTGCTTTAATCTTTTCTGCTCCGAAAGCTTCTCTAAGAGTGATCACGTTCCGAAGTATTGTAAACTTCGGGTTGTTTTGTCTCATGCCTCTGCTTCTCTTCCGCGTGATATTTTACGCTGCGTGTACTTGACCTTCAGTGCTTGTCACGCCTTTCTGCCAAGTTGAGATTGTCTTGGGAAAGCTCCAAGTCGTCTCAAATCGTGTGTGTTCTGAGCATTCAAATGATTGCATTCGGCTACGAGTGAATCACATCGCGCTATCATGGATGTATTCACCCTCGCCTGGAAAGATT
Organism: Fusarium virguliforme; assembly: GCA_020883615.1. Taxonomy (NCBI): domain Eukaryota; kingdom Fungi; phylum Ascomycota; class Sordariomycetes; order Hypocreales; family Nectriaceae; genus Fusarium; species Fusarium virguliforme. Next base: position 6,168,739 of record JAJHJD010000002.1, read on the forward strand.
TCAAGAAGGACATATTTCATCCGTGCCATGTCTTAAGTATCTCATTGACCCGGATAGAGGTCATCATCTCCTAGATATCACGGCGCCTCTCTGCCTATACTGTTCGTCCCGAGCATGCATCCATCCATTATCAACGTACAGTTCCTCCACAGACCAATCTATTCTTCTCGAATCCCAAGTATGTTTTGCGGAGGAGGCAGTTGCTCCGACTTTCAAAGTTCTCTTGGTTTTCTTTAATCGCGTTGCTTCAAGTCCGACTCAACGCAGTCCGTCCGCCGGGTGATGGCCCCCAGGTTGACCGGATCCCACGCGCCTGAGGTGATGAGCCAAAGTGCATTAGAGGCTTGACCTTTCTTTTATAGTGATCCCATTCTTTCTCATTCATTCACTTAAAGCATCTGAAGAATAGCGCACGGCACTGGGCAACTCTCCTTCAAGCGCTGCACTGCCTGCCAGTGAATGCCAGTAGTCCGCCAAGTGAATACAAATGCAGAGCATTTCCATCATCTTGAAATGTTTGCTGGTCTAATCACATATGAGGCTTCTTTTCGCTGCGGCTCATTCTCCATATTCAACTTTTACATTGTTTACGCAGCTATTCAAACGCTCAATCACCTCCACAACGCTCACATTCAACCACCCTCAAACCGCCTTTTCAGTCTTTTGTGTAATACAAATCATCCTGTATTGTTTCCTCTCGTTGTGTTTTCACTTCATCTGCCGGTTCTCACATTCAGAGTTGCCTCCGCACCCTCGAGGAGTTGCAACCGAGTGTTGATGATGCGCGTGGTCGAAGCAAGTTGCCATCTTTGAAGCAATCTGTGAGTATCAGCATTAAAACATGCTTAGCCCTGGCTAACCATGCTCATTCACAGTCGCAGTCAAAAATGGCAGACGAAAACATCCCGCCCGAGGCAGATGCTGCCGCCGCTCCAACCTCGTCTCCCAAGAAGCCCGCCAAGGCAACTCCCGGGAAGCTCGCCACTCCTCTCAAGAAGACTCCTCGCAAGGCAACCCCAAAGAAGCTCGTAATTCCTCTCAGAGCAAAGCTCACCACCCCTCGCAAGACCCCAAGAAGCCCAAGGCGAAAAGCACCGACCGCAAGAAAAAGACTCGAGCTCGAAAGAAGGCCAACACCAAGCCTGACCCGGATGCCACCGACGACGAAAAGGAGGCGGCGGCGCAGGGTGAGGATGACGACCTGCCCCCCATCTTGCCCCTCGACAGGGATGACATGCTTCTCTTCCCCCACAGCCACTTTGGCGCCTTCATCGTCGGGACCATGACCCTCGAGGACGCGGCTCTCTGGCGCGAGATCAAGCATCAGGGCGAGCCCATGATGACTGACGACGAGCTGGCCGAGTTGGTCGACGACTTTTACAAGTAGACAAGCATGGCTCATGTATGTTATCAACCGTGTACACACTGTAGAAAGGGCGGAATGCGGATGGTTGTGTCATGTCAGGCACGGTGTCAGGACAAAGAAGCAAGGGGTGGAGATGAATCCATTGTTCATAAGCTGGTGGTATTATCCAACCAGACAACAAAGGCCGGGCTCAAAGGAGCCGCCAAATAAAACTCGTAACAATCTCATACTTTGCCTTTACACTCGCCATCGGTGACCAGGGTGCTTCCAGTCCAGATTCGCAATCGTCTCGGGGCTCATGCCGGCCAGCTCCTGCTCTACGTTCCTCTTGTCTCGTCGGCTGTTGTCCCACTTCATCCAGAGGTAGCCGCCGATGCTCAGGAGAAAGATCATGCATCCGCAGGCCAAGTTGAGGCCGTTGCCGATGGGGAAGTGAGGTGCGTCCTTGACGAGATAGGACCACGTAGCGATGAGACCTCCAATGTTGCCAAACATGACCTACACGATGTGAGTATTTGACAAAGGCACGAAAATAGGCTTGGAGACTTACGTTGAGACCGATAGCACTGCTTCGTGCCGTGTCGCTCACTACGTTGGCGCTGATATGCGCGTTCGTCATAGTACCTAAGACCATGCAAGTGCTTGCAATCATGAAGCAAGCACCATACCGAACTTCGGCCACCTTGGATCCAAGGAACATGGCGTAGCCAGCAATGACTGTGGGCGCCGAGAGGATGATGAAGATCTGGCGTCGGTCGAGGTACCAGCTGAGAGCAGGGAAGGCAACAGCAAAGAAAGCACCGACTGCGTAGGGAGGCACGCTGTGGAGCTGCAGCTGGACGGTGCTATAGTCGGGGTAGATGGTGCCAACAATGGTCGGGAGGAAAAAGGCGAGACCCTGGACGGTGATGTTGTTGAAGAGGAAGATAAAGGCAATCTGGATCGTGATCGGGTTGGAGAGGCCGCGCCAGAGCTTGATTCGGTCGATGCCATCGACGACCTCGGTCTGACCAAGACGCTCCGACTTGACTCGCGCAATGCACAGCTCCTTTTCCTCCTGGGTCAGCCACCAAGCCGTCTCGGGCCGGTCAGTGAGGGTAAAGAAGGCGATGAGACTGAGGCCAACGGTGATGACGCCCTCAATCGCAAAGATCATGCGCCAGCGCGTAAGGCTGCCAAAGTGGTCGAGCTTCAGAATTCCACTTGCGAGGAGACCGCCAAAGGCGCCGGCGAGGGGGGCCATAACCATGTACAGCGACAGGCGGAACGTCAGCTCGGCGCGCTTATACCAGCGAGACAGGTAGTAGGCGATTCCGGGAAGCATGCCGGCCTCAAAGATACCCAGCAGGAATCGTACACCACAGGCGGCGGCCTGCGTCTTGACGAAAGCGGTGGCGATACTGACGGCGCCGAAGAGGAGGGAGGTGAGAGGGAGGAACCAGCCAGGACCCATCCACTTGCAAGTAACGCTGGCGGGGATTTCGAACAGGATATACGAGATGTAAAAGACAGAGAGGATCACGTTGTAGTCGTAGCCCTGGAGCTTGAGGTCCTCGGTGAGTCCAGCGATACGCGCGTTGCCTACAAGGTCAGACTCTGCAGTCACAGCATGGGCTGATTGACTCACCAATATTCGCTCGATCGATGAAGCAGAAGAGATAGAGGACAGCGACGGTTGGCACGGTGCACAAGTCCAGCTTCCATCGTAGTTTGCGCTCGGCGACGGGGTCGAACTGGACAAGCGAGTTGCCGTAACTGAAGGGTTCGTCAGTGATGCCACCAAGACTCTCATAAATCCAAACTCACGCATCAGTAGCCGCGCGACCGTGTCCGGCAGCATCGCTAATGGTACCATGGGCGGTATCCTCGACCCTCTTCTCGGACTGCTGGTCGTCGAAACCCTTCTCCTGGTCCTTGTCGGAGAGAGCCATGGTGAAGGATGGTCTGCAGCGAGACTGAGATGAAAGAACTGGACAGAGGCGACCCTGAATCGATGAGTCTTGGGAGCAGAAAGCGGATGCTGAAGCTTGAGTTGCAGATCTATCCAAGTGGGAGGAGCAGGGTCCTTGAAATAAAAAAAACAGAGCGGTGCCCCGATAGCAGCTTTCGGCCCTCGGTCTACCGTCTTGGGATTAAACCCCAGTCGTTTCCCTCAAGTTGAGGTGTCGTTCTCCTCACGGGGAGACTAACAAAAAATGTGTGGTTGCAACTTGATTCACCCTGGTGCGTCTGAGTTTTCCCAATCTTGCTGTTAGCTTCGCTTGGCCGCCCCCCCTTGTCGTGGAGACTGTGGTCCAGGGGTGTCTGGGCTCCCCCGCAAATTCGATCTATCTGGGCCACAAGTGGCTTCATGTGCTGAGAGATGAGGAAACGGTCCTGCGGATGTCATTGGAGCTGGGCTGGCTCTTCCTCCTCTTCCCAAGCTTCAGCCCTGGGGCGTCACTTGCTTGACGGCATCTCCCTTCGAGGGGCCGTCGATCTGAGCTGGGTGTCGACAGGGACAAGCTGGCTCTCCACCGGTGACGGGGGAAGGATTGGTTGATTCGGGGATATGGACGCGCGTGTGGTGTGGGTTCTCGAGAATGAGACGACGCATGTGTTGCCATGTTGCAGTCGATATTTGCGGTTTGTTGCACCCAGCCTGGCAGAAGGAGCTCGTGCCTGCCTCTTGACGGCAGAAGCAGCGGAGCCGAGCCAGCCAATCCAAGTCATGTCGAGAGTTGGCACGAAAGCCTAGCCACAGGGTCTCGTCTATGGTAGCGTTGAATGCGGGGAAGGTGTTGGAGATGAGATGGATGGATGACAGATGATGATGGCATCCTGGCGCTCAAATTTGTTTAGCCACACAAACTCCGAACCACGTGGATTAAGCTTAAGCGCAGGAACTACCTAGCCGGCCTCTTTCCCCGCGCGAAAAGTACAGACCGTCTCCAGCAAATGAAGCGCACTTCAAAAAGTACCTCCTCTTCTCCAGGAAGGTACATCGACTCCAATTTCTCTGCCTTCCCCTTCCCTCTTGACAGCTCCGAGAAAGTGCCCACAGTTCGGCTCCGTGTCCGCTCCGTGCTCCGGGCCGCAAGCATACAACCCACAGGCTTTCCCCAGGTTTTTTTCCCTTTTATCCCGCACTCTCATCAATCCACAAAAACACGAACGATTTGAAATCTCTCTCGCTAATGAGATTGATTCCCCTGTACCCCAGAAATCTGGGGTAATTCGGCCAGATTCTGGTTCTGGCGCGCCCTGAAAAGTCGGGGTTGGAGGGGAAGGGGCCGTGGTCCGTGCCAAGAAACGGTTCGGCAGTTAGAGTCGGCAACGGGAAGTGCTCTCTTTTCTTGGACATTTCACGGTGGAGGATCCTTTCGAGATGTGAGCAACATCTCCGACATGGCAAGAGGTGGCTTGCTAGTGGCAATGACTTGGCCTAAGCAGATCCATCATACCCCAGTTGGTGACACTCACAACTCGGCATCGTCGTGATGCTACATCGTCCCAGACTCATAGCTCACACACCCCATCATCGCCACATTGACCTTTCGGCTGTTGCAATCGGCTACTATTGTACATAAGAGCTCCAAGTCTCTATACACTTGATACTCGTTCTACCTGCTTTTGTCCCGGCCTGCCATCTAACCCTGTATACAGATACACCTCGTCTATCTCTCATCCGCCATCCCCTGTCCTCAACCTCACCACACCCCTGGAATCACCGCCCACTTCTTTCCCACCTTGTCCTCCCCAAACCTCTCCAAGTACCACCGCTTCCCCCTCACCGCCCGCGGGAGCATGGCGAATATCTCGTTGATGAGAAACGCCCTCGCCGGCGCGCATCCCCATCCGGCCGCCATCCAGAACCCAGCCCACTCCACCCACTCGCAAAGGTAATGCGGGTACAGCATATACCTGAACAGGCCCGCCTGCGGGATCTGGTAGTGCTTCTCCACGGTCATCTTGCCCTGGTCGCGCCGGGCACGCTCCTGCCGTTGCGCCTCCCGCCGGCGGATGTCCCGGAGCTCCTCGTCGTGAAAGAAGTTGCCCGACAGCCCGAGATAGAAGATGAGGATGCCCGCCGAGAACTGGAGGATGGATGACTGCGAGGCCCACGCGGCTTCAGTGGTAGGGCCGTAGGCGGCGAGCCAGGAGCCCAGACAGGTAGCGTTCAAGACCTGGAAGCTGAAGCCGAGCAGCCACACCGCGATGTGAAGTGGTGACATGGATGGTTGGAGATAGGGGAACATGACGGCGCGGTATGAGTAGTGGATTACCTGCGTCGTGTTAGCTTCAATTCCCTCACAAGGCGCCACTGCACGATCCCGAGGTCTCTAGCCTCGGCACCCCTAGGACGGCAAACGGCACGGGAGCAGGTAAACTCACAAACAGACCCGCAAGCACCTTGTTCTGCCACGGCAGATCGTCGATGCCATACTGCTCGGGGAGGGTCTTCATGAGGTACATGAGTGTCAGGAAGCCTGGGGCCTCCATAGTCAACCACCCTATGCGGCCCGGGAGGTTGAGACGGCTGGCCACCGACGTCTTGCCCATGCCATACCACTTGGTGAGCCATTGGATCGAGCCAACCTATAGATTCTGTCAGGACCTGTGAGTTCTGCTAGCATGTGCTGTGCCACTCACGACCGGGTAAGAGATTTGCCAGATTTTGAGGATGAGGTCGTAGTGCTCCCGGGTGGGTGGGAGCCACCCTTCGATAATGGCCATGTTGACTGCTAGAGACGCAGCGCCGCCGTCATGCAGAAGTGAAGTGCTGGGGTAAGCTGTAGACTTCTCCAATGGTTCTTTCTGAAGAAATCTTGTTTGATGAAATGGTTGTGCTGTGAAAGACACTGAGATATTGACCGGGAGCGTCGAGCTATTGGGTCCATGATGTCAACCAACTGGCTGCTGGGCGACAGCTATTTTGACGACCGTCACCGCCTGCCTGATTAAGCGGAAGAGGCAGTTCAGTTTCCTGAGCTGCTTGTTCATTGCAATAATTTCATATCGTGAAGACAGGGTTGAAAGAAAGTATCGTCCTGTCGATTTTCGTCAATTGTTGGCCATGATGAAGTAGAACGTGGTGGTGGTGGCCTTGCATATGGACGCAGATCCCTTCCCAGTCACACCATCAAGACACTGTCAGCTCCCAACCCTGGACTTGGGTCAATCACATGCCACTTGCAGATGAGTGTAAGGCTTATTCTACTGAGATACTGAAATCGAAAGGTTGATGGCTCTTGCAACTCTCCTGGTGTGATGACTTCTGAGTGTCATCCACACAGCGTGAGATGGAAGGTGTCTCGGCGGAAGAATGACCATGGCCAGTATACAGATATTTTTCTTGATCGAATTTGCCTATTTAAGAGTAGATGTATCTAAAACCCAAGATTGCTCTTCCATGCTATTGTCCCGCCCACGATATGGGCCAAAGGCGACGCCTGATCTCCGAGCAACCTATTCCAATGTTCCATCAAGTTCCAACCGAGCGTACCATCTATGTCCATCTATGGCATCTAGTCCATCAGTTCTCATCCTCTATCGGAGCCCTCCTTCTCTCGGCGGGCAGCGCGCTGGGTCTCTCGGAAAGCGCTGTCATCGTCATCAGGCTTGACGAAGACCTTGTGGCGCTGTTCCTTGTTGACCTTGACGCTCTTTCCCTGGGGGCCGACGGTGACAGTCTTGACGATCGAGCGTTTGATACCATCGTTGGCCTTGATTTTGTCGGAGAGCCAGATCGAAAGACCGTCTTCGTCAAGCCAAAGGTTTCCCATTTCAGAAAGGTGTAGTCTCTTTCGCTTTCGTGATCGAGAGCGGCTCGATCGTGTAGTCGATAAGATTGTCCGACATGGGGTTTTCGGTAGTATACAAAGCGTTGACCAAAACTCCGTCCACATAACCACCCATCCGTGGCTGCCGCGGCATTGAATCGCTTGATCTGCGCCGGAGGACGTTGAGACATGTTAGTACCCAATACTTCTTTCGAGATACTTTGGTAGCCCACATCTGTACAAGAACCAGCCCCCAAGGGGAGAGACTCGATTTATCGCTGCAGAGAGCTCCCCCAGGCGAGGTGGATCTGCTTCATGTCGACCAAGGCCAACATAGGGGACAAAGGTTTTGCCAGAACAGAGGAAATACGACATTAGGATAAGAATAATACAGCCATGGCATAAAGCGCTTGGTCAAAGAATAAGAACATGATTCTGTTTCTGGAGTTACATACAAGCTCCAATACTTCCTCTCGAGTGTTTCTCGGGGTTCCAGTAACAAACAACCCCCAAACTCATCGCGAGACAGAGTCGACCGAAACAAAGTCAACTCATCAACCCGGGGTCAATAACAAAACGGACCCAGGTCATGGCATCGGTTCGCTGACGGGACCGCCATGGCTCGGGAGGTAGTTATAGTGCATGACGTCCGATTTTGCGCCATCCAAAAAGGATTGGCGCTGAGATCTCCAGCTGCCGATACAATGTCCACTGTGAAAGTCTTCAGAACAGCAATGGCGTGCTTGAGAAGAGCCATGAAGACGCCGGCCCCGCTACGCCTCTCATCTGCATCGTCGATAATATATATAGCTCTAGTTGCATGGTCAGGTGCGAGTGAAACACTGGATGGGTCAATAAAACTCACAAAGCTGGAGAAATCGTCGAGAATCGAAGCGATTTTATCCTTCTTGGCCTGAGAAGTGTTGCCCTGTTCGTCAGCAGTGACGACTCCATCCTCGGGATCGACAGGATAGGAGGCTTTATTCTCGTTGTGAGCCTCCATTTCCTTGGAGTAGTGACGAAGGAAGCTCTAGGCCTCGGTATATAATTTTCAGTCGGGTGGCTATCATCGATCGTCGAATCGGCGTTTTTGCCAATCTTCTCGGTGCGGTTTACTTCCAGTTGTGTGCTATCGAGAGGGGGTTCTCTTTGTTGAGGCAGTGGTCGAAGCCCTCAAGTGCTGCGAGTTGCTGAATGGGACAAGACCTTCCTTGGGCGTCCCCCTTTCCTTTCCTCTTGAATGTGTCAGCCCCACGTTCATGACTTTGTCGAAACGGCGACCAAGGTCTGCTCCATGTTGCAGGGCACCCGGACAGGTTGCGAGAGAAGAGTCCCGCCTCGTCAGAAGACTGCCACGTACCTGCGATGATTATATATAGATGACAGAAGAGAAGAACTTCGAGCCGAACTCTAAATGATCTTAGTTTGAAGCCGTTAAATAATGAATAGGGGAAGCAAGGTGAGGGAGAGGGTCCAAGGGGAACTAGGCATACCGGTGGTTTGTATAGTGCGGAGTGTCATAAACTCGACATGCACAATCCCTGCTGCCAGGCTTTGAGGCCAGCCGAAGAGGATCGTCTCTATCGTCCTTCTCGTCGATTGTAGTTCCCCATGGTGAAAGGGCCTTGCTTGGCGGAGACTAATGGGAGGGCCGCGACTAGTAGGGAATAGTCTCGTCAGTGCAATATATATTTGAGAAAGAAGGCGACATCGTGGCCAAGTAGCCGCAGCGCTCATGGCAAGAGAATGTCCAGTCGAGGCCGCGAACCAACGAACGGCGCATGCGTTCCGTGCATACACTTCGGGAGCTCGAATAGTCACACGCTGACAGGACACCCCAGTAAAAAGACCGATCAGGTTGACTATCCAATGTCCGCAACGCCTCGCTTTTCCGCAGTGTGGTGTTGGTCCATATTAGTGACGCGATCATCTTGCTTCTGGAAGTGATATTCCAGGTACAATCAGCAGAGATCTGAGTAGGAGGTCATCAAGGGTCTTGAAGTATATATAGAACGCTGGGTATATAGAAATGAAAAAGAAAGGAAATGAAATGAAATGAAATGAAGAGAAGACTAGCCGGGTATGAGGCGCAAGAGGTAGCAGAGTGACAGAGGAAAGAGAACCGAAGCGGGTAAGGGCAGAGGCAACCTAGGTCAATTTATACTGCGGGAGCTGAATACATGACATGGACGTGAGCAAGAAGCTTGCGAAACTTGGAAAGCTTCCAGGTCTTTGCTTGCGTCCTGAGTCCTTCATTAATCACCTAACGACCTGAGAAAGCCGTAACAACTCCAAGATTGAACATGTCTGCTTGCTCAGACATGCAAAGGACTGAGGAAGCAGCTGAATTGTGTTTCGGCCAAAACACCCCAACACTCATCCTGTTCAAAGGGAGTGTGGTGGCATGGCATCTGTTGCTGCGCAGGATGGCAATTGCCTTGTCCAGTTCATGTTTGCAAACATCAGTGTATGTCTCAAAGCCGCATTGTTGCATGATAGCGCAAAGCCACAGCAAACGTTTTGTCAAGAAATGAAAGCTTTGTGTCAATGGATGTTGAGAGGTGATGGACGCAAGTCTGCTGAGTCCTGTTGTTAGGAAGGCCACAGTCATGAGTGGCTGTCCTTTGAGGGAGAAATGAAAGGGACCACGCAAATAAGAGGCTATGAGGATGTTTAGCTGACTCTTTGAGGATCGCATACGGACTCCTTAGTCGTTTGTTTTCATGTTCTTAGGATTCTCTATCCGACCTTACCTAAGGTAGAGGGAAGATGGCAGAACCAGACATCCACACGTTTTCCAGCATCACCAGTCCGCAAAAAGAGAACAACAACAGAGGAGCAGAGAGCAATGAGAAAAAATGGCAAAAAATGCAAAAAGAAAAAGAAATGCCTGTGTAGCACAGGTGGCAGGACCTCTCCCGCCGGGAATTGAACCCGGGTCTCAAGCGTGACAAGCTTGCATACTGACCACTATACTACGGAAGATGGCAAGCGTTGATCGCCTGTTGTAGTGAGGTGCTGTGATTGGGAAGCCCCGGAAGGGGACTATATAGTCTTTTGGGTAGTGGGGTGACCAAGTGGATCATACCTCCCTACCTACCGACCTCAGTTACCTACCCCAGAAGCACCATCAGAGGGTGGGGTTCTAAAATGTTGTATCTTATCAATTTGTATTTCATTTCCTGCTAAACTCTTCTGTCTCTTTCTCTCACAGTCATATTCTGTGGATGCTGGCTTGAACCTTGAACTGCGGACTTTACCTACCATAAATATCCATCGAGGCAAGTATTTCCTGTAGGTGGATCTCGGTCACTTACACCGAACATCAGCATCTGAACCACCGAGACATCAGCTTTGCTCTTGAATCTTCACAGCTGCAATTCGCACCTACTCCAACTTATAGATCCAATTCCTATAGGAGGAACACATATTCCTCATGCAAGCCATGTGCCCCAAAGCGAGACAACCTCGACACGTCCGTTCCTCGGAGCTTCAAGGTGTTGCTGCGGGGTAGCTCTGTACTTGCCCCTCGGCTGTGACTCTCCAGCAACAAAGTCTCCAACAAGAGACTCGAACGAGCATGGCGCCGAAGCATCCGCTGATGAAGATGGGCACAATTGGCTGGCCCCGCTCTCGTTGCTGAGTCGGAGCTGTGCGTGCCATACGTAAACTTGCACGCCTTACGTAGAAGGGCAGGTGGGTGGCCATCGCTTGCCTGATTCACCTGATCTTGTTGAACTTCAACTCTTCTCTCTCCTCCAACATCTGGGTTCAACATCAGCAATTGCACCATGCCTCCAGCTTCTACTATCCGTCTGGGCACCGCCTCCCCCGGCACGCAGGCCTCCACGCCTGCTACAATCGCCCTCATCGACAGCATCGCCCAGCGTGCCGCTGCCTCCAACATCGACATCCTCCTCCTCCCCGAGGCCTTCATCGGCGGCTACCCCCGCGGGAGCTCCTTTGGCTGCGCCATTGGCGGCCGCAGCGAGGCCGGCCGGGACGAGTTTGCAAACTACTTTGAGCAGGCCATCGACCTCGGCGACACTGTGGGGCCGGCCGGTGGAGGTGCGGGCATCAAGTGGGTGAGGAGGGAGATTGGGGGCGATGACGAGCAGGTCCGCGGTGATGGCTCGCGTGAGGAGCTTGAGCGGATTGCCCGAGATTCAGGCGTCTTTATCGTTGTTGGGTGTATTGAAAAGGCTGGCGGAAGTCTGTACTGCTCTGTCGTCTATGTCTGCCCCAAGGACGGCATGCTGGGCAAGCGTCGCAAGGTCCTTCCTGTGAGTATCATCCCAATGGCCTCACAGATCCTCACTTACACTCGCTAGACCGGCTCGGAGCGTCTCATCTGGGCCCAGGGCTCTCCGAGCACCCTCCAAGCCGTGACCACCGTCATCCGCGGCGTGCGCATCAACCTCGCCGCCGCCATCTGCTGGGAGAACTACATGCCTCTTCTGCGCCAGAGCCTCTACGCTCAGAACATCAACCTGTACCTCGCCCCCACCGCCGACAACCGCGATGCCTGGCTTGGTCTGATGCGCACCGTCGGTGTTGAGGGCCGCTGCTTCGTCGTCAGCAGCAACATGTGCGTCCCCAAGACTGGGGGCGAGACCAATGGCTCTCCGCCTACTGCTAGGGGAAGAAGGAACTCGACACTTACGGAGGAGGGCTTTGAGATTGCTCTTCCAAAGTCCCCCACTCGTCGTCGCCGTCGCAAGTCCGTCTTTGACGAGGATGGCAACGAGATTGTGCTCTGCTGCGATGAGGATGGCGAGGCTCCCGCTCCGCTGTCGACTTCGAGCCGTTCCCAGATCTCCAAGGCGGATACCTCCAAGACCGAGTTCCTCTCGCGCGGCGGCTCCTCTATCGTCTCTCCATTTGGCGACGTGATTGCCGGACCTCAGTGGGAGGATCCCGATGGTCTCGTCTTTGCTGATGTTGATTTCCGCGACTGTATCAGGGGTCGCCTGGATCTTGATGCTGCTGGAAGCTACTCGAGGAATGACTCGTTCAAGTTCAGTGTCGAGGGGCTGAATCTGGATCCGCTGCCGTATTAAGCTGTCAGTGTTTTTGTATACCAGATTGTGTAATGCCATTTACGTCTTGGACTATATCAATGCCTCATTCGCTCAAGATCTTGTAATCCGATATTAATTATCCAATGCGAATAACGCCTGCTTGCTATCCAATGCTATGCCCATGAGTATTCCATGCTTCTATAATATCCTCCCATACCACAACGCCAATCCAGTCATTTCAAGTCCCTCACTTTGAATCATCACTCGGTGGTGGCCGCCGTGTCTTTTCCGCCGCCTCCAACACCTTTCGTTCAGCTTCAACCTCCTTTCGCTGCCTCTCCAACGCCGCCTGCGCAAGAACCTCCCTCCGAGTCAAACCCGCCGTTGTATCATTCCTGACTCCTCCCAGCACAAATTCCCCTCCCGTCCAACCTCCGTGGTCTTCCTCAAACTCGTCCTCCTCATCCGCGCCCGATATCGTGTACCTCGACGTCTCTCCGATCGTGTTGCCGCCAGACTTCCAATCCGCCGCCTGCACCTCCCGCTCAATCTGGTGACACAGGTCCCAAAAGTTGCGGTCGTGGGGGCCGTGGACGTTGTGCGCTAGCTCGTGGTGGCAGAGGGTCTTGCGGATGGTCTTGTAGTCGCGGTATCCGTCGTGGGCATCCGTCCGCAGCCGTAGCTCAATCACCTCGCCCTGGTTGCGGTTCAGACCCAGGATGCGGCTTGTTCCTTCGTGGGTTGTTTGTGTATGCGACAGAGGTTCCATCTCTGTCAAGAGTCCAACCGTAAACTTGTGCTTCTTCATCGCGGCGCGGATCCCCGGGTCCTCTTTGAGTCGCAGGAGCAGCTTCTGACTGCGATCGGGATTCGGGAGGCCCTCGAGAGGTCGGACTTGAAGAAATGTGTATTGCGAGTCTTCTGCCGTCTTGCGCGCAGGCGCGTGCCTTGCTCTGCTGCGCTGGGCCATGCGCGCGGCGTTGCGCTTTGCGACGCGCTCAGCCATGTCCTGCATCTGCTGTACCTCTGCGGCGGGGGCACCCATGAGAGTCAAAGGCTTTCCCTTGAGGTCGAGGAGCGGCATGTCGGGGTTCTTGAGGGGAAACTTGAGGAGGGGGTATTTCGGGGCGAGGATCTTTTGGTTTGCGACGGGGATGTCGAGGCTGGCTTCGATCTCGTGGAAGAGGTCGGTGACGGTGGCGTCTTCGGGGAAGGAGAGGTCGTAGGTGACTTGCCGGTGCTTTACGGAGAGGGTGAGCCATGCGGACTCGGAGGTTGAGGCGTCGTCTTCCATGGGAGAGTCGGCCATGATGATGGGTAGGTGTGGGGTTGGTGTTGATGGTCAAGATTAGGTTGAGAAGAGGGTAGATTGGTTTGTTGGTATGAGATTGAGGTTTATCAGATAAGTGATAAGGAGAAAGAGATTGAATAAATATATATTCGCATATAAGCTGGAGTTGTAAGATTATTCGTACCATGGTGTTCGGCCAAGTTCGGCGTTGCTTTGTAATACGTCACTGCCACTGCCTGGAAACTCCGAACCTGGAACGGACTTGACTAAGACACGACAACTCGAGATGACAACCACCAACGGAGATAGCGAGCCGAGTATTCGCGATGAAAGTGGCCGATAAACCCGAAACGATGAATTACTGACTTGGTCATGCTAGAGAGGTATTTTCTAAGAAAGAGGTACAGGAAGGATATCATGAAACAACAAGACACTGATACAGACGACTATCGCGACACCCGGCTCACCCTGCTCCGCTGCGAATCATCCTGCCGCGGCATCCTCGCATGGTTCTCGGCCTCAATCTCTTCCAGCGCGTTTTCGATCTCGTCCATCTCTGCCATCTCCTCGCCCTCGGCCCTCAGCTGCGTCGGGTCCCGCATCGCCGCCGCCCTCACCTCGACGAGCCTGTTGACCTCTGCGAGGATGGCGTCGCTCTCGGCGAGGTGCCTGTTGCGCTCCGCCTGCGTCACATGCTCAGAGTCTGCGTCGTTGCGCATCGTGATCTTGAGAGTTCCGCAGCAGCGCAGCCGCCCGCTCCTCCATGTCGCCGACCCAGGGCTTCTCGATCCCGGGCCCGCTCTCCTCGACAATGTCGTGCTCGGCGGCCTCGAGCTCGGATTTCTTGTCGCTGTAGTAAAAGTCCTTGAGCTGCTGGCAGAATGCACTAAACTCTTGAGCATCCTTTTCGTTGGCCGTGAGCTCTGTCGTCCTAGTGCGGGTGCTGGTGGCGTCTTCACCGGGCTTTGTGCTCATGTCCTCGTCGTCCTCTGGCGGCTTGAGGTCGTGGCGGTTGAACCAGATCCAGACGCCCATGAAGAAGATGACGATGCCGGATGCGACGCCAAAGATGATCTTTTCCGTGTTGCGGGCGCCGGTGTTGGTCTTGGCCGCGTCCTGGATGAGGATGGCGTCGTCCGAGATGTTGTAGGTGCTGTTGAACTTGCCCGGGATGGCGACCAGCTTGGCCGGGAGGTAGCCGATGCCCCATTCCTCGGTGCTCCGGTTCATGAGCTCAACCCAGCGGGTTGTGTTGGTTGTGTAGTAGTTGAGGCCATCCCAGGACTTCATGATGCTTGGTTGGCAGACAAAGGTGAGTTGAGATGGATTGACAAAGTTGGAGTCTTGCAGTTTCAAGTGAAGACGGAGGGCAAACAACGTCTCTCGTGATAAAGAAGAGTCTGCTGAAAGAAACTACTTACCGTGGATGCAGGCTAGGCAAACTGGAGAGCCGCACTCGGCTGTGCTGCCCCCTCACACCAGCAAGGCTGTCGTGAAGGCATCCCGCACCCCCAGGAAGCCTAGAACCTTGGCCATCTCAATTTCCACAGCCGCCCGCACCTGCAGGCGCTCTTTCAACCCCGTACCCGAGCCAATAGTCCAGACCTGCAGACATTGCAGGCACTGCCTCGTTTGTGCAAATCCGATACCCATGCGGGGAGCTGTTCAACATCCTAAACAGCTCCCTTGCCGCAAGGCAACGAGGCTTGAATAGCTGCAGCCCGAATTGGGAGGGTACTTGGAGATACAATGCTGTGATACAAGTTGCTACATTGACGCTAAACTATCCAATAGAACCCCTGGTCTCTCCCCCTCTCCCTGCATCTGCATTCCCGGCTAGCCCTACAACTTACATGATGAAGCCATCCTGGTCCGCAGCCGTCGGGTTGAAGACGTGTGACTCGTTCAGCAGCGGCTCTTCGGGCTCTGCAAACTCTGCCCGCTTGACCGTCGAGAGCTGGATGCCCGCGCGGTCCTTGCTGACCCTAATCTCGAGATCCATGTCTAGCTGGTACCATCCTGACGAGCCGCCGGCCGCCTTCCACTGGTTGGGCTTTGGTGCCGGGAGCTGAAAGTCCCACTTCTTGGCTTCCCTCTTTCCTGTGCCGATGCGCTCGATTGTCTTGCCTGATCATCCGTGTGAGTGGCTTGTCTCGGGAGGGAGGGGGAAACAAGGCTCTCGACTTACCTGGGGTTTCGTGCAGGTTGGTGGGCGGCTCATCGGCATGCTCGCCAATGTAGTCCCAGGTGTCAAAGACCACCGTGAGACGGCTTGCCGGGTTCATCCGCTTGGGCAGCTTCCTGACGATGCGCTGCCTGACGCAGAGTTCGTTCTCGATCAGATCGCCCTTTAGGACGAGCCACTTGATGTTGTTCTTTGCCCGCGCCTTTCCGTCATGCGTGTCTATGTACGACTGCTCTGGCTCGTGGGCAAAGTTTGCAAACGGCTCTGCTAGGACGACGCCGATGTGACAGGGACTCTGGTGGCAGACGGGGGCTTGACGGTACTCGCCGCCGCTGCTGAAGCCCATGACGACGCCTCCTCGGGCGACGGCAGACCAACTGGGCAAGGTCAGTGAGTGATAATTTACTAAGGGTTCAGAATAAAGTATACCTCTCCTTTTCGGGCCAGTAGAAGCCGACATCGCGGCTCCTGGCAAAATGTTCGACGCAGTCACGGAGGTATTTACTCCCTGAGAAGCCGCCTGAGAGGAGGATGGCCTAGAAATGGTCAGAAACAGCACGTCTGGGATGGATGCATCACCTTACCTTGCCCTTCATGCGTTTGTTCTCGACTGCCGAGAGCTGGCCCTCGATGAGACGCAGAATCTCGGGAACAGACTGTTGGAACATATTCTCGAGATCCTGACTCGAGATGAGCAGCTGCCCATCCCGGATCCCTCGAGCGGCATCGTTCCGGTTGCCAAACCCATGAGGCAGGTTGAGGACTTTAATGTCTCCGGCTTGGCCACGGGCCTTGCGTCCCTCAAACTCGTGCTTGATGAGCTGAAACTCCTTGAGGACGGACTGGAGACCCGTGCTGAGGACGATCTGGCCACCGCTCTGATCCTGATCACGGGCCTCGAGCACGCCTGGGGCCAGAGCGTTGTACTCGTCGCCTAGCTTCTCGGGGAGGTATTCAAAGAGAAAGTACCTGTCGATGCAGGTAGCACCGCACTTGGCGCCTGGTTTTGTTAGAACTTGGTGATGTTGGGCATTTACGCATGACTTACCAGTGGGACGAGTCACCTTCCTGGGTTGAAAGGGGCTCAGACTCTGGACATAGTACGAGACCAGATCCTAAGGGAACGGTAAGAATATACATCTCAAGCTTGTTGGGTGTTTGTACTCACAACTGTACCACCGCCAGCGTCGACAACTACGAAACATTCTCCCTAGCACAACGTTAGCGACGAATCTTGTACTTCGGAAACAAAGACAAACCTCTCGAATGTCCATGATACCCTCGCTCTGCGTAGCTTCCAGCGTGTACTGTGCACACGCTTCAGGCTCTGTCGTCATGCGAGAGGTGCCGAGCTTGCTGTCCTTGAATCCGTACCGGAACGCGGCGTGGGCGGCCTTGAAGGTCATGCTCCTTGCCCTTTCATCCCATTCCTGCAAAGCCCAAATCAGCCATCGCAAGTTAATTCCCCCTTCATTGATAACCTACCGCTGGATGTGTCACGACAAAATCAACTGGAAAGTCCTTAAGCTGTCCCGGAGGCAGAAGCCCCACGACGGAATCGTGCGCCGCCCTGGCGACCTCAAAGAGATAGTCCTTGGTGACATCGTAGGGGCCCTTTGTCACATGAATCGGGATCCTCGTGCGCGGGCCCTTCTTGAAGGCCTCGCGCAGGATGCGGTCGTTCTTGACGGCGCACTTGAGCTTCATGAGGGCGTCGAGCGTCTTTGGCTCCGGCAGCTCCAGCTTGGGCTGCCGGATGACGTACATGTTGTTCTCAATGTCCCACCCCCAGCGCTGGCCGTGCTCGGGCGAGTAGGTGTAGAGCGTGGGCACCTTGTCCTGGATGTAGTCGGATGCCCAGGCGTTGACGACGTGGATGTCCTTGAGCCTTGGGGGCTGGTGCCGTTTACAAGAGCCCAGGCGACGCCTACAGAGTCAGTAAGGTGTGGTATCAGAGGGTAATGGCAGAAACTCACCGGTAAATGTTGTCCCATAGTCGAAGCAAAAAACGAAGCGAGGAGCACCGCCAGTTGTGGCCTCGATAGGGACATCAGGGGGAGATCAAATTCATCCATTGCGGCGTCAGGCTCAGGGTTGACTCTTTCCTGAAAGACAAGATCCTGCAAGAAAGATAACATGAAAGATCATCTTTCTTCTCAAAAGGAGTCGAGATGATTAATGTCGGAGGGAGGATATAAACCGCCCAGCCTGGGTTGGGGTGTGTGGCATGGTGACGAGGGGGTGTCCCTAGACAAGTACCTTTTCAGGCTCTCGAGCTGGTGCGCCTTCTCCCCTCCACCACCACCACCGCAACCCGACGCGCGGGATGAGGTTGAAAGACAGGCGCCGGGGCTGAGAGTGGCAATGTCGACGCCATTCTCGGGGTGCATCTCTTATCAGCAGGGATCTGTCTGCCTGCCTGCCTGCCTACGCGGGCGGCAGCTAACAGGAGCCTCCATGGAGAGCCTACCAGGGCTGTGAGAGGCTCAGCCCGCTGCCGTCTGTCACCGAGGCTGTCTTGCCTGCACCTCTTCTTGGTGGGGATGGAGAGAGCTAGAGTTCTTTTGTTCATCTTCGCGGCTCTCTCTTTGGCACCCAGTTTCATGTCAAGCCCATTACTCTTCTTTCCTCTCCCGCCATGTTCCGCAAGCAGTCCAGAGACAAGACCAAGTCTGACAATGGGCTGTTGAACAGGTTCAAGGACAAGTTCAGAGGGGATTCCCAGGTTGAAGACGTCCGGGCTGCCACCCCCGACCTGCCGGGTGCTCCCATTTACCAACAGTTTACGACTCAGCAGCGTGAAACTACTCGCCGCAACGCCGATCTTGGAGTGGCCTCGCCTGATAAAACATCGGGACGAGCGACGCCGAGCACTCCTTGGAGCCCAACTCCTACTCCTCCAGTCGAATCTCCAGATCACACCTCGACGCCGGACACGCAGTCCTCGTCGCCCTACCAGCCTCGCTGGACCAGTGGATCTGTCCGCAAGAACGAACATGAGATAGACAGCACGCCGGTCACAAGCCCACTTTCTGGAACCACTCAAGAGCCGCCAGCTCAGGACACTCCTACAGGGGCATTCACCTCGAGCTCTCCCCCGCAGATTGCGTTTGAGCTTCCGTCGGAGCGCATGACTGATGACGAGCCGAAGGAGATGCCAGGAGATACCCCAGCTTCAACCGAAACAGATCAAGAACAACAACAAGACACAATGCCAGGCTACACCAGAAACCCCAATGGACGAGACTCGCCTCATGCGGCTCGACTTCGCCATGGTTCCGGCTCTGAACGAGGCGGAATCCCATCATCGCCCGACCAACACAGAACGGGTCCTCCACAACCTGCATTAGACGCGGCTCGACACGCTACAAGCCGTTCCCAGCAACCGCAACCCCCTAGCACCACACAGAGGCGCCCTGTTCCTCGATCCTCTGGGAACCCTCCCTATCCGACCTCCCCTGATACGGTTCCTCTGGAACTCGTTCCAGCAAGAGGCGCGAGTGCGAGGCCAGAGAGTGTTCAGCAAGCTCCCCCGATTGAAGAAGATGCCCCTCCTGAGAGGCCTGAGAAGATCGAGCTGTCTGAGAGGCCTGGGAGACCGGAGAAGGTTGAGAGATCAGAGAGATCAGAGAGATCAGAGAGACCAGAGAGACCAGAGAGACCAGAGAGACCTGAGAGACCTGAGAGATCCGAGAGATCTGAGAGGTCTGGGAGAGCTGGGAGAGCTGAAAGACCTATTCGGGATCAAAGACCAGATCCTATCAGGGACGCAGCGCCTGCCAACAATATACCCGAACACTACGGCAACGATGATAGTCACTACGATGATGGCCAATGGTCAGTTCAGTCTACGGAACAGTACACGGATTCTGGAGATCGCAGTTTTCTCGACAAGTTCCGCAGAAATGGAGGGACCCAAAAGCAGCACCAAACCCTACACAAAGGTGCTGCTCAAAACTCGAACCTGGATGACTGGTCCAAGAAACTCAAGGTGTTTCAAAAGGAGCACAAGGTTCCAAAAGACCCCTATCTTGACCAGCTCGGCATTGTGCTGCGGTGGGCGACGACGGAGCTTGAAGCACGCAAAGAAGCAGTCGAGGCAAAGGATCAAAAGATAAAGGCCCAGACTGGCTCCATCCAGAAGCTTCAGGGCGAGATTACGAGACTCAACTCGGAGGTCGATGCTCTGAACCGTCAAGTCCACCAGATACAGGTTGACTGGACCAAGGCTGAAAACGATAGGAAAACGGCCGTGGGACAACGTGACAGCTGGCAAACCCACGCTCTCAGCCTCAAGGAGACTCTAAAGTCCACAAAGAGAAGCCTTGCGGAAGCTGAAGAGAATTGCCGGACGGCTCTTGGCGAGCGAGACACTGCTCAACAGGAGGCGGCTATGCACGAACGCAACCACCAGGAGACGGCTACTGAACTGCAGCAAACAAATGCGGCCTTGACGCGCACTCTTGGCGAGAGGAACACGGCTCGAGCAGAGTGCAACCAGTACTGGGAGGAGGCTCAGCAGAAGGATCTGCAGCTGGGAGATGCTCTCAGGCGCAACAAGCAGCTTGAACAGAACCTCACAACCACCATCAACGAGAGGGACGCATACAAGCAGAGCAGCGACACGGCACTTGCTCGCTGCATAGAGCTCGAGAACGAGCACAAGGACGAGGTTGCTACTCTCCAGGCCATGCACTCTCGCCAAGTCGGCAACATGGAGGATGCTGCCAAGAAGAAGCAGAATGAGCTCGAGCGTGATCTGACCGACATGGCCCTGAGCCATGAGAGGGTACTCGAGGAGGTCAAGGCCGAGCATGCAGCCGAGATTGCACAGCGAGACGCCGATGCCAAGAGCTTGGAGGAGAGGTTCAGAAACAAGTTTAGGTCTGAGACGACGAGGCTTCAGAACGAGTTGACGGCGCTCCAGAAGCGCATGGCGAGCTACAGCAACATGGACGATTATGTTGCTACGCCAGACGACGAGTTCCGGAGCAACTTTCTCCACATTGCTCAGCGCATCAACAACCTCAACTACTGGGTCCCTCGGCCTAGCACTTACTCGTTCGACCCCGAGCTTGATCCTGATAGTTTCTTGAGCAGGAATGCGGAGCAGGGAGGTAGAAACTGGCCCAAGTTTGTGCGTCACGTCTGCTGGAGGATCGTCATGCGCGGCTTCTTTGGCCGTCCGCTCGGGTTTGGCGCCTTTGGATGCCAGGGAGGTGAGGGTTTTGATGCCATGGATCAAGTGTACCAGCTCTTTGCTGTGCCCGACCCCAAAGGTATGTTTCACGGAACACGTGTTTCTTGGTGTGACACTCACGCGAATACAGGTTCACGGGGACTCGTCCTTCCCAATACCAAGGATATGAATGTCTGGCGGGCTGGCTTCTTTGAGGCTCTCCTGAAGCTGGTGCGGCAGGGCTCAGCGGCGGACAACAGATTCCTCAGGCTGTTCCAGGCGAATGTCCAGCTGGTGACGGACGATCTTGTAGCTTCGCTTCAGCGAGCGAGCGGCAGCAGACTTGATCCTCAAGCGAGTGGTGAGATTGCCGAGTTTGTTGAGGGTCTGGGTACGCTGGCGCTCGAGATGGCATCACAGAGGGCGCAGATCTACCTAGACTCGTGTGAGCATGGCGAGAG
This sequence comes from Fusarium virguliforme, assembly GCA_020883615.1. Lineage (NCBI taxonomy): Eukaryota > Fungi > Ascomycota > Sordariomycetes > Hypocreales > Nectriaceae > Fusarium > Fusarium virguliforme. Next base: position 6,190,004 of record JAJHJD010000002.1, read on the forward strand.
TGTGAATGGGGACCGATTCAAGGATGAGTCTGGTCCGGGTCTGGCGGCTCGACGGTTGATCTCATGATTCAGCCGTGCATTCGGAGGGTGGGTGATGGGCGGAATGACTTGAGGGCTGAGAGGGTTATTGTCAAGGGGGATTTTGTGTCGGTGAAGGGGTACTGATTTTTCTGGCTCTTGGTATCTAGATTGTAGATTATTGGTGTATTATGGCGAGGCTATTCTGGGTTATCTTTGTCTACCTATTCCATCAACTGTTTGAAGTCGTGATCTTTGTTAGAGCAACTCCGATCTCGGCCATACACGAACAAGAACCCCTTTACACTCCCCAGTGACAAACACCACGTCCGTGTGTGCCTCCCGTGTCTGGTGGCTTGCTGCGGCTGAAAGGCGCAACGGAGGGCAATTCCTAGCATCCCCTTCATCTCCTCCATCCCCCACGTCAGCCATAGGCAGGATCCTTGGCACACCCTTGCATAGCCCAATTTCAACCCCCTCAAAGAGATGAACGGGCATGCTGCAAATGCACCTCGTGTATCACGAGACGTTGCATTGGCTCTCTGGGTGCCCGGCAGTATTGAACGCCTCTCGGCCCATGGGGCGCGTGCATTAGGTCCATCACATCCGTGGGCGTCTAAATAGTGTTGTTGCAGAGCAAATCAGGCTGCGGGTTTCACAGCTGTGATAGGCAGATTTTCAACACAATCAATAGTCAAGACAGCTGCCACACGGCAAGTCCCTTGTCACACAGCCTGTTTTGTATCTTGATGTGCTCGGCTCGAGGTACTTGGAGTGACTTTTGAGCTGAAAAGTGTATCAAGCAGGCTGAGTGCAGGACAAGGTTGCTTCCCTCTGAAGCCGAGGAAACATCGACAAAAAGGTCATACTCTGAGCTTTTCGTCGTTCGTTCTCTTTCAGACTCAAGCCCTTCAACGATGCAAAACAAGACTCTCTGGAGCCTGTCCCCTCAGCCTCTCCCCGAGGGAGACGTCGTGGGAGCAGCGTTTGTGACAATATGGTTCTTTGCCATGGCCGTCTTTATCTGGGCGTTTTTCTGGCTTCTGAATAGACCCAAGGAGCTGTGGAAGGAGTTCAACACTATCCAGTACGGAACGGCGTTTCTCTGCTTGTAAGCAACCTCCAATTCTTTTGACTGAATTTCTACTGACATTGGTAGCTGGTATTTCATCGTCGTCGTTGATAGGTGGCTGCACTTTGACACCCGCAAGGTCGTCTTCGGCTACATCCTCCTCGCGCCCTTCTGGGAAGCCTTCCACCTCGCCTCGACAATCCTCATCATCTGGGGCACATACGCTATCCTCTGGCGCGAGATCAAGGCGAGCTCCGAGCGGCGCAATTGGTGGTGGGTGGCCGCCAAGTTTGGCCTGTTTCTTGTGTTTATGGTGTCCTTTTTTCAATGGCTGCTGGGCTTTTCGCTTGCTGTTGTCTGGATGCGGTTTTACAGCTTGAACATCATCGCGGACGTCTCGACAAAGTGGATTCACTTTGAGCTTGCTACCACGGGGTTGGTGTTTGGGTTTAGTCTCATGACTGCCGCTGCTGCTACGGATGCCATCGTCTTGAGGGCTGCTGCTATTGATGGCGAGAGACAAAAGGTTTGTCAATCGACTCCGGTTTGATGCACAAAATGCTAACAGCTGCAGTATCACAATGTCTTTTACGCAGCCACCATCCTCCTCCTTATCCGATCCACCCTCCAGTTCGCCGTCGTCATACAATCCTACATGCCGGGCAAGACCCGCCAAGACACGCTCCTCTTCAAAGACGTCTCGGAAGGCCTCCTCAGCGTTCTCTACCTCTCCGCCATGGCCTGGCTCGCCTGGGACATCACCTCTGGAAAAGTCCAAGAGCATTCTGTCACCCGGCCTGTAAAGGGCGAGATCCGCAAGTACATACTCGACGAGCTCAACGACAGCACATCCCACGGACGAACACTGGCACGACCGTTTGGTGAAGTTCTCGACAAGACAGAGAGGAACCTGGACGACGTCCTCGAAATGTCGTTTGAGACGCTCGCCATGCCGAGAGAGGAGCAGCGAGACCTGGCGAGGAGGTACATCCGATTCCTGCGCGGCAAGTTTGGCACGCTGAACCCCAAGGAGGAGAGGTTCTTTAGCAGCGTTGAGAAGCGCAACATCTCCAACATCACAAACTATGCCGAGAGCATCGTCGGCAACTTTGGTCGCAGGTCTGCTTCTGGCGGTGGTGGCACATCGCCGGCTACGACACTCAACGGACGCACTCAGCGAAACAGACAGCCCTCTAACCCGAGACTGTCACCTATTCAAGACGATGTGCCCCTGGAGCATATACCGAGGACGAGGACGAGGTCGGCGGTGTACACGCAGGTCCCGCAGTCGGATACGCAGTCAATCAACACGATGCCCCTGTTCCCGCCCGAGGCCAGAAACTACGGGCCCGAGTCGGGATCGCTGTCTCCGACCCCGACGGGATCCTCCCGGCCTGTGGTCCGGCCGATGGGTGCTGGGCCGCCGTACCCTACTACGCCTACTACGAACCCCTATCGCGCCTACAACCCGGGCCCTGGGCATGAGCGGGATATGCCTTGATGGAAGAGTGGTTATTCCAGATTGCTTGCTTGTAAACCCCATGATTTCGTGTATTTGTGTGTATTATTTAGCCTTAAAACCCGAGCGGTGGAATTATAGATTGCATTTATCTATCTTATAATCAAAAACTCCTTGTAAACTACTCAAACAAACTCATCAACACCTTCATAATCACGTCAAATAACCAGTCTGTCAGTCTCTACCAAAGTCCCTACCCAGATACGCATATCCCCCGCTGCTCCCCGTCGAGCTCGTGCTCATGCTCACCGACCTCCCAATCCCCATCTTGCGCACCGTCACCGCGTTAAACTTTTCAGGCGTAAACCCCAGCCCTCCTTCGGGATCTAGATGTCTCTCCTGGTACAGCCACCTCAGGTGAGTCTGCCAGTCGATCCACATCTTGGACTTTGGCAGGGCCTCGCCGACACGCTCCAGCAGGCCGGGGGCCTCTGCCGCATCTTGTGCATGAGGAGCTGCCGCCAGCACTCGGCCGGGGGCTTCGCGTTGACGGTGAGGGAGGCGTGCTGTCTGCTCAGGTACGCCGCCATGTTGACGCACAGCATGTCGTTGCTCTCTGGCGTGATGAGCTCGCGGATCTTCTTGACAAAGCTAAAATGCTCCTTTTTGCTCTGGTTGACGCACGCCATGGCCTCGTCCGGGCTGAACCCGTCACGAATCTCCCGGCACAGCCTATCTCGGAGTAAGCCGCGGTCGGTGTCGAGAGGAATCGACCGGATAAGGCCATCGCCGAGGCGAGAGGCACTCACGGCGTCTGCCACAGCGGCATCCGCACGTCTAGAGAGACACAGGCAAGACGCGAGGTCGTCGCGGTGTATCATGTATTCGTCTTCCGATGCAGTGCGAAAGATGTGAAAGACATTCGAGATGTAGGCATCGGTAGGCACGCCCTGCAAGTCCTCGACGAAGCCGTCGTGCCAGAGCTCATGGAGCCACTTGGCAGAGGCGAGCGCACGACCAAGGTTGCCTGTAGCAAGGGCGAATCTCTCACTAGCTTGCCGCTTGTAGAGCTGATCGCACAGGTAGCTCGTAGCCTCCAGAAAGATACGGCATCCCGCGTTGGCAAGATCCCTCGGGGCGCCAAAGACGTATTGCAGTTGAGGTGCAGTTGTGATTGTGTCCAGTACTGTTGTGCAAGCCTGGACCTTCTGAGACAGGTCCCCCTTTTCAAAGCCCCGGACGTAGGCGTTCAATGCCCGGATGCCGTCTAAAGAGGGTAATTCCAGTGCTGCCTCAATCCGTTCAATAATCTGCCAGTCAACCTTTTGGGGCTTGATACACATAGTCGAGATGAGCCGGATAGCCTCAGGGCCTCGGACGATGGCACGGTCGACAACGGCCAAAAGACTGTCCATTATGTATTGGCCATTCCTCGGGGGCAAGGCGTCCGCAGCTGGGCTAAAGATGCCGCAGCATGATTGTCGTAGAAGATGACGTTGTTGCCCCTTGGTGTCCGGACCCTCCAAGTCCAAAACCAGGACAAGTCGGAACCGATCTTGCTCAGAGAGCCGTGTCTCCCATTCACGGATCCTATCGACGTTGGGCATCCACGGCATCCACCAGTGTCTATCAGGTAAAGCGTAGCGAAGTAGGGCGTTGGCGGGGAGGTAGGGCAGCTGGCTCGCTCCAGCAACTAGCTGATATGCAGAATGCCATTGGCAAGACGTTCTTAATTTGTTCAACTTGATCCGGAGCTTCTCCTTGTAGTTGGCGTGGCATAGCATCAGTTCAACCAGATGCAGCGGGAAGTAGTCGTCGATAGACTCCTTTCCAATATGGTGAAGGCTCCCTATGATGGCCGGGAAGGGTTGTTCGGGCTCGCGTTCCTTGACTACGTTGAAGAGGGCCTTGGCGAGAGCGGGCACCTCATCAGGGACAAAGTTGTGTCGTATCCCGCTTGCCAGGATCAGCAGCTGGAGGTAGGCTCGGGCCTGGTATAGGAAGAAAGGACCAGGCACCTCGCATCTTTTGAGTGCCTCCCGCAGCTGGCCGCGGGCGCCGTCGTGTGAAAAGGCATGGAAGCAAGCAAGGACTCCGGCCTCGAGTGCAAAGTTTTCGTTTTTGAAGTGAGCCAGCCTGCTGACCAGCAAGATGTCGGCGTCTAGAGTTCCGGGGGTTGCACCACGGTTGAAGAAGGTGTTTTCGAGAATGTTGTTTGTCAAGGCTTGGGTCTGCTGAAGCGGGAACTGATCGCACCGTCCCTCCTTGAGACGATTGACGGCCCCTGTCTCGCGGATTTGGTCATGCCAGGTGGTTCTGAACGCGAACCGCGGGGAAGTTGGTGAAGACGACATGTGGATGCATAGCAAGAGGACAAGAGAGTAGCGAGTGTCGTACCCAAGAACAGACGTTGCTTTGTGTCGTTCTCGGTTTCTGGCCGTTAACCCATCGTCATACAAGCGAGTGTCGGTCCCAGCTGTGGTTGAAAGCCCAGCAGGTAGTCAGTTGGTTGAGAGGGCTGAAGGCAGCCGACAACCCCCCATCACTTGTGAATTCTAGGACACACAGCGCCAGACAGCGAGCGTTCAGCACAGCCCTGGTGGCGACTAGAGCGCCAGTGACCACTATCAAGCCCGATTCTGCCCAGGCTGTGAATAGGCCGCATGGTGCGCAAATTGCTGCATGAGGTGAAAGGCGGGATGGGATGGATCAAAGTACCGTCAAGTCACCAGAGTACAAGGCACTCTGCAAGGTGTTCGGGCTAGTAGATCAAAGCTTGGCACAGCGCTTAAGGTGGAGGCAGCGCACCCGGCGAATGGAATCAAGCTGCTAACGCCCCGGATGCCGGGGATCGTAGCGCGGCATGGGGGGGTGTTCTATTAACACGCTCCAACAACCGGGGGAGAGGCTCTGCGGATATGCCGGCAACTGGTTTCTCGGTGCTCTTGCGAAAGAGGCTTTGCACTTTTGCGAAAACTGGATGAATGAGTGTCGACGCGTCCTCACATGACTGGGCGATGGCCGAGGAGCTGCTCCCCTTCTTGGCAATCGAGGCTCTGCGCGCGGTTCGAAAGAGTTGACTCGTAGCCATGTCCGCAGTTGTGGCTTTTTAATATTTCAGCCAGGAACGGGAGACGGGAGACTGACTGCGAGGTTGTGTTGCGCTAGGTTGAGGCTGACAGCCATGGTGTGATGAATGGACCAAGACGTGCGGTTCGAGGCAGGGGCTGAGGTATTGAGACCGGGAGGAGAAATGGTGGATAAGGGAGCCTCGTGAGAGCCAGTTCTTGACGATCTGGTTCATACTGTCTTGTCACCCACCTCGTCACCATGGTCTTGCCGAGGTAGGCGGTGAACTTGACATCGGGCCATTAATAAGCGGTTTCTTGAAAATGCTCAACGGGCAAGGCTCAATGGAAGCAAGACGCCAGACGAACGAATCCCGTGACTCTCATCTTGGTGATCTTGTTGAAACATGGATGGCTTCAAGCAGCCGAAAGCGGAACGGACAAAAACGGAGACACTAGCCACATCCAACTCCCAATGTGGCTAGTATCTGTGGCTCACCAACCACATGCCAGCGCATTACGTAGCTGCAGGGCCCAATGAGCTTGCTATCGCGTCGTGTCCTTTTTCCGGCCGAGTCGAGTCTCGAGATTCATGATCATCCTGCTCCCCTGTCAATCCCTCAAGCCTCCAACTCGCAACATCATCCATCATCACCACGAAATCAATTGCATTCGGTCCCTCGCTCGCGTACAGCTCGATCTCCTCATATTGTCGCCCGACGCCCACCCGCTGCGCTTCTAGCAGCTCTCTGCGCACTTGCCCCTGTCTTTGGTCTAGCTTCGCGATAAGCACAGCACCGCAATCATGTTGAACGTCTTTCGCATCGCTGGTAGGTCTCGACGTGGAGGATACTTGGATGGCTGGGTCTAACGGGTGGTGCAGCGGATTTCTCGCATCTTGCGAGTATCTTCATCTTGCTGCACAAGATGGTGCAGATGAACGTCAGTCTCCCTTGACTTCAGTGGATTAACAATGCTGACAATCACCAGAGCTGCTCAGGCATCTCGTTCAAGTCCCAGGCTCTGTACATGTTTGTCTACGTTACTCGCTACCTCGGTACGACCTTTGATGCCTCGTCCGCTACGCCTCTAACACCTCCCAGACATCTTCTCGACCGATAGCATCTACAACTTTGTCTTCAAGCTTCTCTTCCTCGGCTCGCAAGGATACATCATCTACCTCATGACCAACGCCTACAAGCCCACCAACGACCCCAACGTCGACACCTTCCGCGTCCAGTACCTCCTTGCTGGTGCCGCCGTCCTCGCCGTCGCATTCCCCTACAGGTACACCGTCTCCGAGATCCTCTGGGCCTTTTCCATCTGGCTCGAGTCGGTGGCCATTCTCCCCCAGCTCTTCATGCTGCAGCGAACGGGCGAGGCCGAGACCATCACCACCCACTACCTCTTTGCGCTCGGCAGCTACCGCGCTCTCTACATCCCCAACTGGATCTACCGATACTTTAGCGAGCCCAACCACAAGGTCGACTACATCGCCATTATTGCCGGCATCGTCCAGACCATCCTCTACAGCGACTTTTTCTACATCTACTACACCAAGGTCATGAAGGGCAAGAAGTTCAAGCTCCCCGTCTAAGCGACCAAAGCACTCGAAAAACCTGTACGAGCAGAGCATCAGGCTCTAGACGCGTCTCGGTCGCGTTGAACACTGTTACGATCAAGAAGCCGCAAGGCAAGGGAAACGGCCGCTATTCTGGCCACGACAACTCCGGCTTCAGGAGATGCATGAACGGCGTTGGTTTGGGAGGTCGACAAAGGCGGTAATCAATGGCGTCGCCGTTTGGCTTTGGAGATTCGGGGAACGGGACCTTCGATTTAACGACACACGGTAGTCAAAATAGAGTGGAGTGTATTCGTGTTGCACATGCTGCTAGATTCGAGTTGCGTGTCCGGGGGAAAAGTAGCCATGTGTAAGATTGAGGGATAGGTCGACCATCAGTAATTGAGTTTGAACACAAATACTCTAGTTATCTTTGATATCCCTATCTCCATATCATCTCATTGTTTATGTGCATTGTGGTTTGACTCCCAAACTTCCGTTTTGGTTTAATTCCACGTTGAGGTCTTGTAAGCTTCAGAACCCATGACATGGTATCACGTGATATCGAACTCCCTTAACGCGACAGGCAACATCTCAAATCTCCAACTCAAACACAAAACACATCGCAATCATCAAATCTTTCACGATGGCTAGTGATGCGCCCGAAAAGACCGAGCAGTCCCCCGCTGCGCAGAATGGCCCTGCTGATGCGGCGCCGCCCGCTCCGCCCGTGCCAGAGTCACGACTCCCTACGCGCAAGGATACCTCGCTGCGAGAGTTCCTGAATAAGATGGACGACTACGCTCCCATCGTATGCCCCGTCACGCCTCGCATCCCGACCCTCATCTAACCCCGCTGCAGATTCCCGATGCCGTCACCAACTACTACATGACCAAGGCCGGTCTCCCTCCGCCGCCGCAAACCGACCCCCGCCTGGCGCGACTGCTCGCCCTCGCCACCCAAAAGTTCATCGCCGACATCGCCGCCGACGCATACCAGTACAGCCGGATCCGCGCATCGTCAAACACAAACAACCCGATGGGCTCCCTCGGCGCCGCGGCGGGGTTCCCCATCCCCGGGCAGCCGACGGGCCAGCCCGGCGCCAAGGACCAGAACAAGGGCGCGCCGCTCGGCATCCAGCGGCCGGGCTACGGCGGCGGAGGACAGGGTGGCAGCCAGAACAGGACGGTCCTCACAATGGAGGACCTGGGCATGGCGGTCGGGGAGTACGGCGTCAACGTCAAGAGGAGCGAGTTCTACCGTTGAGGGGTGGGTTTCTTGTTGCATAGATCAAGGTGTTTTGGGCGTTTTACGGAGGTTTTGGGGTCCTTCAAAGATATCAGGCCAGGATAACATATAACTGGCCGCAATAGATTGCTTTCATGCGCGAATGGACCTCTTCGTTGAATCATGGTGCTCAGTGTGATGTTACATGTAGTTGTTTTTTGTACATGGGTATACCCAGATTCCAGCTCTTGCTTAAACAGTCTACCTCTTGTCCCAGATATTGGGCTTCCGCGTCCTGCAAATCCTTTTAGTCTAGGTCGTCAATCAGAGCCGGAGGACTCACGGTGAAAACTCGCCGAGCTTGTGTCCGACCATGTCTTCCGTAATGGTCACCTCGTGGTAGTCCTTGCCGTTGTGAATCTCAAACTTGAGACCGACAAAGTTGGGCAGAATCGTGGCAGACCGGGCCTGCGTTCGTACGGGGGGCACCTTGTCGCCTGAAGACTTGGGCCAGACGATGGGGAGGCTATTCAAGGTTAGAAAGGTGACGGGGTTTGACTCGATCGAGGGCGGCTTACGGGACAAGGTGCGGGCCTGAGAGAAATTGTCAGTGAGGAATAAACTTGTCGAAGATCAATTGACTTACCCTTCCACACGGAGCGCTTGAGGAGAACCCGTGTCGCGTACATTGTCGCTAACACAGCGTCGTCTAGGGAAATTTCAAGCCCATCTCCAACGCCTCGAAATGCGATCGGCTCCAGCAGGGGGGGGTGTTTTTCCGGGTTGGTGGCTGGTTGATCCGATAGCACGTGACCACCCCCTTAAGCAACGCGGGATCTCGGCATGGGGTTCGTTTACCTGAGGCTCGGGATGATGTCAAACGGAGAAACGCCGCCCACCAACGGGACGAAGATGAATGTTTCGACGAGAGACCACATCTTGAAGTGGTCATGCGACTTGTCTTGCGATTTTATGTGCTTATGTTCAGGGCTCTTTATGAGATGAACTCGGCATGATGAAAACCAAGTGGTTTTGAGTCCCAATCCTGCTGTCCATGAGCTGGAAGTAGGTATGCCAAAGTACAACCAAAAGACGTATTCCAGCGACAGGTATTACCAATGGTACTCCTCGCATCACCCAACATCGACTTGCATCTGATCGTCCCGATGGTGGTTCTCAAATATCAGGGGCCCCGGCTCCTGTTTCAGACATACAAGCACGGTGCCCGCTCCTCCCGCTGTGGACGGGCTTCCTTTTCCCTTTCCAGGATTCTGGATGAAACCTTGCGCACATCGACCGAGTTCTCCCAAGGCGTGGGCACACTGAGGAGCCATGATCTTGTGGGTTGACGATTCCCCTTGTCATATCCCGACGCAATGAATCTGATGCCGCCGCGCATCGTGGCGTCAGTTGTAGAGAAAATGGCTTGTCACACACGAGTATATATATTCGCCTGCACTCCCAGGTAGTTTTCTGGTTCTGCATGGCTCGTTGATCGATCATCCGACACTCCTTTACAACAGAGAAACTAGAACAAGATGCGATTCACTGATCTTCTTCTCGCAAGCGCTGGCGCTTCCCTTGCCCTCGCCGCTCCCTGCTCCAAGCGAGCTGGAGGCAAGTTCCTGTTCACCGGCGCCAATGAGGCGGGTGGTGAGTTTGGGGAGGGAAACCTCCCTGGAAAGCTCGGCACCGACTACATCTGGCCCGAGACCGACTCTATTGATGTTTGTTCCCCAGTCATTGTAGTAGACAGCGTTACTGACCATGACAGACCCTCATTGCCACCGGCATGAACACTTTCCGTGTGGGCTTCCGCATGGAGAGAATGACTCCTGACGGCATCACTGGCGCCATTGATGAAGACTACTTCAAGGGTCTTCAGACCGTCGTCAGCCACATCACGGGCCAGGGCGCATACGCCGTCCTGGACCCTCACAACTACGGCCGCTTCGCCGGCAGCATCATCTCGAGCGCAGACGACTTTGGCACCTGGTGGACAAAGGTGGCCAAGCGCTTCGCCGACAACAAGCACGTCATCTTTGACACCAACAACGAGTACCACGACATGGAAAACTCGCTCGTGGCAGAGCTCAACCAGGCCGCCATCGACGCCATCCGCGGCGCCGGCGCGACGTCCCAGTACATCTTTGTCGAGGGCAACGCCTGGTCCGGCGCCTGGTCGTGGGTCTCGAGCGGCAACGGCGACGCCATGAAGGACCTCACAGATCCTCAAGACAAGATCATCTACGAGATGCACCAGTACATGGACGAGGACGCATCTGGCACATCCGAGACGTGCGTGAGCGCCACCATCGGCGCCGAGCGCGTCAAGGAGGCCACGCAGTGGCTCAAGGACAACGGCAAGAAGGGCATCATCGGCGAGACGGCCGGAGGCCCCAACGACCAGTGCTACAAGGCCGTCAAGGGCGAGCTCCAGCACCTCCTCGACAACTCGGACGTCTGGACCGGCTGGCTCTGGTGGGCCGCCGGTCCCTGGTGGGCTGACTACATGTTCAGCATGGAGGCGCCCAGCGGCCAGGGCTACACCAAGTTCCTGCCCGAGATTAAGGAGTTTGTCGCTGCTTAGGGGGTTGCTGCTGGTCGGCGAGAGTATGGTTCGATGTATATATACTTGTATCAACGTACATAGTTTCTTTGATTTAGGTGGTTGTCTTTGCAGAGTCCTGTGTCATCGTGATTATGTGAAGCAGAGTGACGAACTCCTCATTGAGTCTCTCGTGTAGTGCTCCCTGTCTAGTACAGCAATTAAACTCAACTCAAACTACCCTAGCAATGCATTGTTTGATAGATGCCATGGGGTATTGATTTATTCGAGAAGTAACTGACTGAACATGAGGGTTTGACATGTTTGTTTGTGCTTCTTCACTTGGATGACTGACGTACTGCATTTGAGGCAGACTGGAAGATGCCTATCTTCAACCCACCTTCTTGAACAACGGAATTGTCTGTCATTCATGTAACACCATGCCTGACCTCAACAACCCTTTTCAACTTTTGAGCCAATAACACCAAAGACAGTTGATGTCTTCCCATCTCGTCAGCTCGTGTAAGTGACACAGGGTAGCCAACTTACAGATACCAAGTGGGGTATCACGTGAACGCCGAGATATCGAGATGGCAACATGGTGGTGAGAGCAGGCTCCCCAGAGACCGGGGATTGTCCGACTGGAAAACATCAAATTTCTAGCATCCGTTTCCATCGCCGCTGCAACCTCGCTTTGGCCGACTTTGCATGAGGCTCATGCGACTTGAAAACTTGACAAAGAAGTCGAGTCTCTGACTCTACTCGGCCTCGTCGGCGGATCCTCACCTCCCGACCCTTTGTCCTCGAAGAAGCCACCTTCACCCTTGACGGCGCGACCTAGAACAACCGCATCGATATCGCCCCCTACACTCGACCCACGACCAACGAAATAATCTCAAAAGAATCTTTCCCGACCAGATGCCCAGCGCAACTACTTCCGGAGCCGATACAGGCGGTTCTGCTCGCTCCCGCGACCACAAGCAGGGGAACCAGGGACGAACCTACACACCAGACCAAGAGGCAGCAGTTATCCGCATCCGGAGATGTGAGGCCACCGCCTTTTACGACATCCTGAACCTCGAGGGCGTCAAGACGACATGTACAGAAGCCGAGATCAAAAAGGCGTACCGGAGGCAGTCGCTTCTGACGCATCCCGACAAGAATGGACACCCCCATGCGGACGAGGCCTTCAAGATGGTCAGCCGAGCGTTTGGAATTCTGGGCGACAAGGAAAAGAAGGACAAGTTTGATCGATTCGGCACCGATCCTGATAGTCGATTCGCCAACGCCCAGGCCAACAACCCCTTCTTCTCGCAACGAGCTGGAGGCGGCATGAACAGAGGCGGCCAGATGTTCGACGATGATTTGACCCCCGAGGAGATGTTTGCCCGCTTCTTTGGTGGTGGAGGAGGAGGGTTCGGCGGAGGACCATTCGGAGGTGAGTAGACGGTGCGGTGCCCGGGTGCATGAACCATGCACTGACATTGCAGCTTTCGACACAGGCCCGCAGTTTGTGTTTAACTTTGGCGGAGGCCCTGGTATCCGAGTTCATCAGTTCGGCGGAGGCAGGCCACGGACGCGACCGCGCGAGGCTGATCGAGGCCGACAGAACGAAGGCAACATGCTCCAGACCTTGCTGGGTCTGCTGCCCATCATCCTGTTCTTCATCCTCCCTGTCATCACCTCGCTCTTCTCCGGCGGCTCATCCTCGTCGTCTTCGGCGGGACCCCGTATGGTCTACGACAACCCGGCGCACCCCTACACCGAGGAGCGCAAGACGCCGAACCTCAACGTCCAGTACTATGTGAATCCCGACGAGATTGCCCAGTACAACGTCGGGAAGCTCAATAAGCTCGACAAGGCGGCTGAGCTCAACCTCGTCCGGCATCTAAAGGCAGAGTGCGAAAACGAGATGGTGTACCGGCAGAGGCTGAGGGACGCGGCGCAGGGATGGTTCTACCAGGATCCGGAGAAGATGGAGCTGGCCGAGACGTATACGATGCCGTCTTGCGAGCGGCTGCGGACGCTCGGGATTGGCCGATGAGGAGGAGGGGGAGAGAGTGTGTAAGTCAAGGCGCCCAAGCGGATATAATAACCTGTTTCTTGTATTGGATGGATGAAGGGACTTGGAGTTGGCGTTGTTGGCATTTCTGGGTCTGCATGGCGACGAAGTTGACGAGCTGAATCGCAAGTAACGAGGGCGGATCGCGCCCATTGTAATCAAGACATGATTTAGCGCCGAGGGACTGGAATGACAGCGAAGTTGAGCGTGAGGTCGCTTTGGGACTGCCCATCACTCGTCTCTTGGAATGCCATTGATAAGGGATGTCGAGATTGGGGCTCTGATACTTGGCACCAAGGCCTTTGAAGGGTTGATGTTAGTTACACTCTTACCATAACCAACGGCCATGGCTTGGATCTAGGGTCTGGCTTCAACGTCTGCTGTAACCTGGAACTCAAACGACATTTATAGTTTAATGATCCTCGGCTTGCCGTTGGAATTCGCTTGGGCCACCCATACTTGCCATGCTGCAGTCTGTTGATGATGTCAAAGGCCATGCACAAAAGAAGAGTCAAGAGCGGGATGAATACATGACGCTCTTCTATTGTTTTGATCGGGGAATACACTGCAAACCCTAGAAAAGAGCCAGTAATCCTCGGATTATATCAAGATTATTAAACCCATAGCCATCTTCAGCTCTCAACTCGGACATCGGATCACGACACAGCGCAACACGCAAGACGAAACGACACGCCCACGTCATCGCTGTGGCGGCGTAATGTGGCTGGATGAGCGGGTGGCGGGGCAAACTCCAGGCAACCGATTGACAGACGAAAAAGCTTACCCATCCTGTTCTTTTATATCTAATCGAGCCTCAGGCTGGGTTCTCTCTGAAACATATCCCCCGCGTCACAGAAGCCAACTTGAGCGAATTGTTCACATTCACGTACGTTGCACCGCCACCAAGAGACCAAAGCGGGACCCTCCCGCCTGCAACCCAGTGACGACACCGCAGGGCAGCCCACCAGAGCTTCACCGAGCATACAAGTAACAAGCTTAACAGAAAGACCGAGAGATAACGACCGATTTGAACCAAAGGCTCCATCTACGAACCGAATTCTACTCTTTCCCAGATTTCCGCCGACGACTTGATGCATCTGGCGTCCTGCGCTTCCATCTTGACCTCGAATCACTTCCCCGCAGTCTGCTTGCTGTGGTTGCGCAGCAGGTCACAGCTGCTGAGCTCTACCCGCAGGACACCTTTCCATGATCGCCGGCCTCATCCATATCGAATCAATCTCGAATAATCGCCTACGCTCGAAACAATGTCGAATAATCCCTGGGCGGACGGAGGAAGCGAGGGCGGATGGGAAGATGTTCGGCCTCGTCGCGACGGACAAGCGCCCTCTACCGACGGGCCAAACCACCAAAACACACCCGCGGCGCTGAGACCGGGCGGCGCCTTTGCCAGCATGGAGGCGGAAGAGGAACAGGCGTGGGGAGAGCCCAGGAGACAGCCCAGCGATGGCCAGCGTCTTGAAGGAGCGCCCGCCTTTCTGAGGCCAGGAGGAGATCGATCCGAGACGAACCCGTTTCTTCGCAAAAAGGTGCCCCAAAGCCAGGACACGACACCTTCGGAATCCTTTTCGAAACTCACACTCGAAGAGCCAAGCACAAACCCTTGGCAACCGGCAATGGTTGGGCGGAATGCGCAGCCGTCACCGCCACCACTGGCTCCAAGCTTGTTGGACGAAAACACCAAGGATCCTTGGGCGCCGACACCACAACCGCCTGCGTCTGGATCGCCGGCTTTGGTATCGCTACCCTCGGGTCGAGAGTCGCCAGCCTGGGACGAGGACCCCCTAGGAAAGAACGCCAAACCCCCTGTCCCGCCTCTGAAGCTGGCAGAGGAGCTCACCGGGGACACGCACGTCTGGGACGAGATTGGGGATCCGAACAAGGGGAAAGCAAAGGCCGCAGGCGCCGGATCAGCATCGCCCGACGACTGGAACTTGATAGATGCGGAGCCCACGACAGAGGACAAACCGCCGCTTCCGCCGAGACAACCGACAGAGCCGTCCGCCTGGAAACCTTCACGAGAGCCTGTAGACGGTAAGACCGAGACGTATCAGATCAAGAACATCCGATGGCACGACTCGACCTCATCTCAGAACCCGCGGACGTCGCCCATCCTGATACAAAACGCAAATGGGCCCTGTCCGCTCGTGGCGCTGGTGAACGCGCTCACCATGACAACACCCGCCGACATTGAGGACACGGCGCTGGTTCAGATCCTCCGCTCTAGGGAACAAGTCAGCCTGAACCTGCTCCTGGACGCCGTCTTTGACGAGCTCATGTCTCCCCGGAGGACCAGCTCTGAAGACGCATTGCCTGATGTTTCAGACATGTATGCCTTTCTGCAGAGTCTGCACACGGGCATGAATGTCAACCCGCGCTTCATCCCGACGGAGAGCATGGTGAATGCGTATAAGCGTACGTCGCTGACGCATCTGCACCCTACTGAACGGGGGGACCTGATACCTGGGACCTTTGAGAACACGACCGAGATGGCCCTGTACGCTACATTCTCGATCCCCTTGATTCACGGGTGGCTGCCACCAAAGTCAGAGCCTGCGTATGAGTCTCTGGAGCGGCAGGCTGCCTCATATGAGGATGCGCAGAACCTGCTCTTTCGGGAGGAGGAGCTGGAGGAGAAGCTGTCGAACCCCGACACTGGTCTCACAGAGTCGGAGCAGCAGCTGTACCAAGATGTCATGATCATCAAGGAGTTTCTGGAGACGTCGGCTACGCAGCTCACGCACTGGGGCATCGAAGTCATCGGAAAAGCTATCCGGCCTGGCACTTTTGCCATCTTGTTTCGAAACGACCATTTCAGCACGCTCTACTGCCACCCGCAATCAATGCAGCTTCTCACCCTGGTCACAGACGCAGGCTTCAAGTCTCATGAGGAGATTGTGTGGGAAACCTTGTCTGACGTCAACGGAGAGAGCACTGAGTTTGTCTCTGGAGATTTCCGTGTTGTCGGTTTAGGTGGTGCTGCCGTGCCCGGGACGAGTGCAGGAAACTACTCGAGCAATGACGGGGGAGAGTGGACGACGGTGCACAACAAGCGCGGCAAGGCAAGGCATGAGGATGAGACTCCGATGAGTCCTAGCACCGAGCAGGAAGATCGAGATTTGGCGCTTGCGCTGCAGTTGCAGGAGGAAGAAGAGGAGAGGCATAGAGCAGAGGAGGCGAGACGACGGAGGGAGAGCATACTGTCTGAGCAGTACATTGAGCAACAGGCTCGACAATCAGGACCTGGGAACCGCGGTGGCCGAGGTGGTGATCCTCCTCGAGGCGGAGGCGTCACGAGAGGAGCCAGCGGTCTCGTGCCAGGCCGAAGCAGCTCTTCTACTGCACCGACAACAACAATGGCCAACGCGCAGCCCCGGCCTGCTCCTGCTCCTCAGCAGCAAGTAGTCCGCTCCCTCATCCCTCCCCAGCGACAGGGCGTCACGCGGCCTCCCGCTGAAGAAGGGGGAGACGATGCGCCCCCCTCGTACGAGGAGTCGGCTCACGACGCGCCGTACCGTCCGCCCCTGGGACATCCTAGCCACGCGGACAGCAGCGCCGACATTTCGAGGCAGACGACGAGGACGGGGTCGGTGGGGGACAGCGGCAGCCGGGTCAGTCTGCAGGCAGGCGGCCTCCTGTGAATCCAGCTGCGGTGATTGGGAATAGTCAACCAAAGGAGAGGGACTGCGTTGTTATGTGAAAGGGTCTTTTTTTTTAAAAAATTTTTTAATCTGGAGTTTGGGCGTGGATAGCACGGTGCTATTTTGATGAGCAACAGTTACTCGTAGAAGTCATTACACCCTTGGAGATGCTTGATAATCTCCAAAATACGGCGACTCGTGATTATGAAAGGACCATGAAGCTTGAGGTGATTGAATCCGGTTGAAAGATGATGGCGTCGTTGGAGACTTGGACAAGATGCTCAACTGGTGTATCTGCAAGAGGTTGAAAGAGACGGGTTTCTTTATGCTCCCAAACACCTGACACAATTGTAATTTTATACACTCTCACCCGGGTATCCCTTCAAAGTACAACAATAGATCTACCGTCTCCGACTCCTCGTCGCAGGCTTGGGCGCCGGCGCAAACGCATCATCATCCGAGATCTCATCATCACTAATCTCGACAGCCTTGCTCTGCGTACCGCTCGCCTGCGACTGCGAAAAGTTGAGCTTTGTCTGCCGCGTGCCTCTAGCAGCTCCTCTCGTCGTCGTTGCGGCCTTCTTGGTCGTGGTTTTCGTGGCTGCGGCTCGGCGAGTCTTTGGTGGTGGTGGAGGAGGGGCCTCTTCTTCCGACTCCATGACGACGTCTTCCTCCTCCTCTTCTTCGCTGTCCTCGAATGGTTTTCGACCACGACCTCGTGCCGGAGCCTTTCGTGCCGGTGCTGCCTTTGTCGTGCGTGTTGCTCGTTTGGCGGGCTTCTTGACTGGCTCATCTTCATCCATCAGATCAACGTCTTGCTGGGCTGCCTTGGCTCGTCCTCGTGCTGGCTTGCGTGCCGGGGCAGACGCACGCGCCGAGCTCGCATCCTGGCTGGCGTCTTCGTAGGTCCAGGCGTCCGGCTCGTTCTCCCAGTTGCCGTCAAAGTCGCTATCCCAGGTAGCGGGCTTGGGCTTGAGAACCCGCTTCCGTTCGACCTGGGTCGTGGGGGCTGCGCTTGCTTGCTCCTGTTCGATCCTTGTTCGGTATATCTCCATGGCGCTGTTGAGATCCTCATCATCAGATTCCAGGCCCAGCATCTGTCGGACCTGGCCCGTCAAATGCTCTGATACAAACAGCTCCATGGCATGCTTGTCATCCTTGGTCACAAACTGCGTCACAGCATCGCCAAATGGCCCCTGTGGGAGCACCTTGAGGGACTGGGCCGAGAGAAAGTCCTGGACAAGACTCTCGACCTTCACTGCGTCGCTACCGTCAGCCAAGGCCTCGAGGGCGTCTGGGTTCACGGCCGTTGTCTTGCCTGCAAGTTGTCAGTAGCTGTCTTTGGCGGCTGCAGTAAAACTCACGTTGCGACGTCTTCTTGCGGTAAAAGTACACAACATCATTCGTGTTGGCCACCTTTCCGACAAAGCGATTTGAGAATCTCTGCGGGTTCTCAATCTCAAACTGGCCGCCATCTGTTGCCGTATACTCAACCTTGAGTCGAATCAAGGGGAGAGGTCGCTCTTCTAGAGCCTCCTCGTCTGTCTGGATCGCCTCCCACTCAGCATTGGCCTCCTCGATCATCTCGTCAACCACCTCCATCAGCTTTCGTGTCACTTCCTGGCGGTTTTCCTTCTTCTTGTCAAGTCCTTTAAAGTTCTTATCTTGCGACAGGACGAGTTCTCGAGTGACAAACGGCCGGACTGATTTGAGCGGGAGTTTTTCAACCTTGAAGTCTTTGCCCGTGACGCTGAGAATCGCGACATGCTTCTGGACGGCTTCACCGGGCACCAGCGATGTGGCAACCGAGGAACCAGGCTGCATGACGTGAAAACCAGTCTCTGGGTTTTGAGTAGGGTCGATCAAGCATTCATGCTCGTGGCCCCATACCACAAGATCCAACCAGTCGGGGAGGACATTCTCAGGGAGATACGAGGTGGCAGTGTGAGCGTGGTGGTTCTGGTGGACAGCCAAGAGGTTGAACCAATCCGGGCTCTGGGGACTGGGATGAAACCACTTGACCTTGTGGTCTCGAAAGGTTCGAAACATTCGCTCGTCTCGGACATTACTCAGCCCAAAGAGCGCCAGCCTCGTGATGCCCTTTTGAAGCAGGATGGGCTTGGCCTGGATATTGTCCGCCTCGGGGACCCGGCCAAAGTAGTTGAGCAGTCCACTCGCCTGCAACAGGTCGAGTGAGCAAAAGTTGCCCTCGCCAGACGGATCGTCGTGGTTTCCGTGGATGGAAAAGACGGGGATGGAGATGTTGATGTCGGGGTCTTCGTAGTTGACGTGGGGGAAGGCACCTTCGAACACGGACGCGGCATCGGACTGGAACTCGAGGGGGCAGGGCTTCATGCCGAGGCAGTTCTGTCGGAGGGTCCGCATGACCTGGTAGAGTGACTTTCGGGAGGGCTTGTTGTCGTGGAAGAGGTCGCCAGCGAGGAGGACCATGTCGACCTGGGGGCGTTAGAATGGGATGATAACCAGACAATATCCCTTACATCTTCGGTGCGGGCGAGATTCAAGATCTCGTCAAAGGTGCGCCAGCTGTCGTCCCTGCGAATGGGGTCTCGTTCTTCGTATCCGACATGGTTATCGGTTGCAACAAGGATGCGAATCGTGTCCGCCTCTGCGGCTGTTAGACAAGGGCACGGCAGGTGGAGAGGGGGTATAGATTCGCACCGGTGAATTCGGGCATCCTGGAGGATTTCTGAGGTTGCTGACTCTTGATCCAGGCCAGGAGAGCGGAGACGGGATGGGTGGATGTGCTTTACGCGGGTGCCTGGGCAGGAGACGCGAGGAGGTGAGCTAAGGGTGACGCGACCAATTGCGAAGTCACGTGGATACATGTCACATAAAGTCCATAACAACGAATTTGCAAACTGGAGGGTCAGGACAATAACTTTATGAGTTCTCTTGATCCTAGTTTTTCATATTTACTTGGTATACTAGCCCGTTCCTGTGTTGCGATGGAAGCGAGCCTTGATGCCGCCATAAGAGAGAGAAAGGAACAAACAAGTTCAACTTGTATTGAGAAGCATTCACAGCCGATATTTATGAGCTCGGTGTGTATGTGGACAGCTGCTGCAGTGTGTATCATCAAGTCATCTAAATACACAGGCACTTACCTTTGCTGCTCGTACTTGAGGGCACCTGTGTATTAGTTCCCATACACATCGTGTCTCAGCCATATCAATAGCAGACGCTGCTACACCTGGATTTGTCTAGGAGCGACAGTCATCAGATACAGATACCGGTTCAAGGTCATGGGCGGTTGGAATCGTATTCCCGAAATATCGCGACGGCATCTATGCCCCTCGCGCCTCCGACAAAAGATCGGTAGGTCAACTTTTTTACAATGCTAGCTTAAAACTTTTGTATCCTTACCCAACGGCATGGTCCTTTGTCTGTGACATCTATGGTCTTGCAGATCTGCCACCCAGGCTATCTCCAATGGCCTGCAATCTCGTCTCATCGACCTTGGGCAGCTCGAGCTCGCCCTTGCCGGCTGGTGGTGGCAGGAATCCAGCTGCTACCAGATACGCCAGGTAAGAGCCGAGAATCTGCATGTTCAGGGCGCTCGGAGAAGACTTGGGGTCCAGGTTCTTGTTCCCCTCGTCATATGACTTGAGCGCTGCCAGGGCGTTACTGTCATCCAGCTCGGGAGCAATAGTGTTTGCAGGCAAGTTACCCACGGCAAAGTGGAACAGCGGGAGCAGAGCATGCTCCTCCTTGGCTTCATCGCTCGTGTAGTCGACGAGCTTGGTGCACCACTCCTCGTACGCCACCTTGGGCACGCCATATCCGTACAGCTCCAAGGCGCCCATCCACTCATTCAGCGTCAGGCGTGGGTGGCTGGTGACCTGAGCCACGCCCAGAGACTGCCCGAGATTGGTAGAAAGATGGAACGCTGCGGCCACGACGATGCGGCTGATTTGTGTGACAGGGACGGCGTTGAGTGTGTTTTCAATGTCGGGACGCGCTCCCACCTGCAGGCAGCCCTTCCATAGTCGGACCAGGAAGTCGTCCATGACGGAAATACCGGAAACCGGTGACCCTGTGACGTATCCAGGTCGGATAATGGCTCCCACGAGGCCTCTCCGTCCGGCTTCGCGAATGATATACTCGCTCGCCCACTTGGACTGACCATAACCTGTTCCAAGGCCCTTGCGGCTGCCTTCAAGATCGTCGGACTCGGGCACGCCGGCCGCAACATCTTGAGAGAGCTGCACGAAGTGGTCGTTGTCCAGCGTCGAGGTGGAGCTGACGAATGCCAGTCGCTTGGCCTTTCCATTCGCGCAAAGTCGGATGCATTCCAGCGTGCTCAGCACGTTGGCCGCCCGCATGCTGGAATACGGCAGCATCCAGTTGACCTGGGCGCCGTTGTGGACGACCAGGTCTACCTCGTTGGAGAGGCGATCCCAAGCGTCCTCGGCCAACCCGAGGCGTGGCTTGGAGATATCTCCCACGACAACTTCAATTCTGTTGGAATCCGCCCAGCTTGCAGACCACAAGCCGTACGCCTTGGTTGTGGCTTCGACTCGTGCAAGACCTGCTGCGGCATCCTTGGCTCTGACGTGCGCAATGACACGCGCTCTCGTGGGGCCTTCGAGGAGCTCATGGAGAACATAGGAGCCGAGGAAGCCTGTCGCACCAGTCAAGAGCACAGTAGGCCCAGTCTCTGCAAAGTCCTGAGCTCCGGGTGCTTGCGAGAAGGACTCGGGAAGCTGAGACACCAGATCCCTCGCATCCGCGGCGTAAGCCTCATCCTCCGTGGTTCCATCTCCGAGGAGAGGCATGGCGTCTAGTCGCAGACCGATAGGATCCTGGGCTCTGTCGATTTCAGCGGCGAGCGCCTCCAGAGTCTGCGACCGGAAGATGACGTTGACTGGGACATCGATACCCTTCCACTCCTTCTTGATGCGGAAGAACATCTGCTGTGCAAGGATGGAGTGGCCACCTTCATCAAAGAAGTTGGATTCCGGAACAAACATTCGTGCGGTGCGGTTAGGGATAACCGTCGCCCAGATCTTGGCCAGTCGAGCTTGTGTGTCGGTCATGTTGGCAATCACGGACGAAGCCCTTCTCTTGGCGACCTGAAGAAGATCCGCCTCGTCGGGGAAGGGGAGCGCGGGCTTGTCAATCTTGCCGTTGGGGTCTTGACATGCATGGTCAGTAGGCTTTCTTCATCTTGCAGGGGCCAACTTACTCAGGGGCATTCGAGCCAGGGGGATGAACATGCTGGGAACAGCATACTTGGGAACCTTGGTGCCCAGGAACTTCTTGCAGTCGTCGGACAGCAGCTTGAAGCGCTTGAGCATGCCCGCCATGGTCTCGTAGGCGATTTCCTGCTCGATAGCCTCCCCGTCGTGGTGATCCTCGCCCAGGTGCTGGAACCATCGCTTCGTCTCTGGGACAAAGTATGTAACCAGCGTCTGCTCCTCGTCCTTGTCTCTTCGAACCACTGTGACATTCTCGCGCACGTATGGGTGTTGTGATAGGTTGACGTCGATCTCTCCCAGCTCAATTCGGAAACCTCGAATCTTGACTTGAGAATCAATTCGGCCTGTACACTCGACACTTCCGTCGGGGCGGATTCGGCCCAGATCGCCAGTTCGGTACATACGATCTCGTGGTCCCTTGTAATGGGGAATCTGCTTCTGGTCCTGCTGCACCCACTTGGCAGGGTCAACGAACCAGTTGGAAACAAACTTGGACCGGTTGAGTTCTGTCGTCCTCTCGTCGTCGCCAAGGTATCCCTCGGCCAAACCTCCCGCCCTGATCCACAGCTCGCCTTGCTCGCCCTCTCCGCACAGCTTGTACTTGTCGTCACGGTCAACGACCAAGAGCTGGACATCCTTCATGCCTTGGCCGACGGGAATGATGTCTGGCACGGTATCGAGAAATGCGGGATCCTCGGCTCTGCTTGGCATCGGGAAAAATGACACTGCTCGTTGCGACTCGGTGGATCCAAAGAGGTTGATGATTGTGGTGTTGGCTGCGAGATCGCGCAGCTTCTTGCAGTCCTTCTTGGTGAGAAGATCTCCGACGAAGAAGGCGTTTCGAAGAGTAGGGAACGGCGTTGTGGCACCGCCAACAAGAATCTGACCCATGGCAGGAGTCAGATGGGTGACTGTGACCTGGGCCTGATGCATCCATTCGGCCAAAAGTCCATAGGTGATGACCTCGGCCGGAGGAATGATAATCTTGGCACCCAGGAAGAGCGGCGTGAAAATGTCTCTTTGGATCGGGTCATGGGCAATGCCAGACAGCATGGTGAACCTGTCCTGCTCTGAGAGGCCAAACCTCTCTGCCATCCAGGGGAAGTAGTAGGTGAGCGAATAATGACGCCCTTGAACGCCCTTGGGCCGACCTTCGCTGCCGCTGGTGTAGCTGAGCGTGGGAATGGAATCGGGGCCGACGACGACATCGGGATCTTGCTCCTTGGAGGACGCCTGAGCCGCGAGGCAGTCTTGGCCGTCGACTTGACCGCCGGTCAACTCACCATTGTTGGCAAGGTGCAGGGCCGGGACGGTCGCCTTGAGGTCGAGGTTCTCCGCGATGAACTCGCCAACGACCTCAGGGGGGTTGCCAAACTCGTCGATGGCCTTCTGGATGTAGACGAGAAATCTGGGCTTGGCGACATCCAGGATCACCTTCTGGCGCTCTGCGGGGTAGTGCGGGTCAAGCACACTGACGGTTGCGCCAGCCTTGAGAGCGCCCATGTAGGCGACAACGAGGTCGACGCTGTGCCATTGTCGTTAGTGAGATGTCTTGGGAGTTAAGAGAACAACAACTGACCCTCGGTAGGCATAGATCATGACGACATCGCCGACATTGCAGCCGTGAGCTACGAAATGATGCGCCAGCTGGTTAGAGGCCTCGTGGATCTGGCGGTAGGTAAAGATGCGCTGAGGGGATCGCGAGCTCCGGGTCTCAATGACACACTGCCTGTCAGGAACCCGCTTCGCATTCGCTGCGAAGATCTCGTGAATGGCTGGGCAGACATGTGAGCAATGTTGCATGATATGCCATTGGAGGGGCACACGGTATGGTACCTCCACGATAATCGCCCCAATGCAGGTCGCTAGTTGGGTCAGGGAGCAGGGAGCCCCGGTTGCTAGGCGGCGGCAACATGTTGGACAAGACAAGCCAAATCCAATCCGAGCAGCTGGAGTAAGGATTTCACTTCGGGGGGATTCGTTTATGTGCGTGTGGTGTGGAAGAGGGTTTAGTAGTGGTAGAGACGGCTTATGTAATTTGTGGTTAGAGTCATTTATTGCCGATATCGGCTCCACATCACAGTCACTCCCGGTCCCGCTTTTGCTGCTAATCCCCACACTCCCCTCAACCCGGGGCACGGAGTGAACGGAGCTGTCTGCAAGAGGCATGGAATCTCGGAGTTGTATAGACATGTTCCCTGTGAGTAACTGATCCATCTCGATTTTGGAGTTTCCTGCCCCGATGTCAATGTTTAAGACTCATAACGACGTCATTGACAGGCGATATTGACACAAGAAATGCACTGACAAGGTATAGCATGGCCGTGCCCCATGTCCCTCGCAGATCAGGGTGATCGCCAATTACTTTTCGTTCAATTGGACCTATACGAGCCCAATTGAAGTCTGAGCATTTGCGAGAGACCATTGTTGGGCCAAGTTGACCACAATCGTGGAAGAGAGCGTGTCAAAGTAGTGCATCTTGGCGCTTGATACCCTTGTCCTCCCAGTAGCAAGCGACTTATAAAAAGCGGCGTAGCTGGCACGGCGTACATCAAATTCGGTGACGCTGGGATCGATGCTGATCACGTCCCACAGCCCAAGAGCTTCGTCCGCATGGCCGCTGCTTCCTATATTCGAGTTTGATGCGACAATGGATGCTTGCATTGGATCGACCGGAGAGGATACGCTGATTCGCTGAGAAGAGCCGACAGAGTACCTCCTGAACGATGTTAGCCACGATTGCAATCCTCTTGTTGCTCCCCAACATGAAGAGCAGCTTGCTCACTACCCTGGCTCCAAAATGACCTGAGCATACTTCTTGCAGGCCAGGGCTGCTTTCCGAGAAGACCGTCAGAGTACTATCTCGGAATGCCGCTCTTTGGGGTTCGATAATCTTCCCTTGTTGCTGCCAACGTAGTATTATCTGTTCAGGTGCCCACAGGGACTACAAGGTGCTGTTTGTGACCCTGAGCCACACCTGCCTGGGCCAACCAGCCTCGGTCATTATTGGAAAAATGCCCCACGAGAGTTGTCATCGACTCTAATACTGCTCGCTTGTCTTTTCCCGGAGGCATGGTGACGATGGGACGGACAATCGCCATTTTGTGCGCAGGCGTGGGACTGGACAGGGGGAAACGCTCTTGCAATGTTGAGAAATGTGGCCGATTGCCCTTATCGAGCGGGTTTATTCAACATCCAGCCTGGCCCCGTTCGATTTTCTGAATAAACGCTTTCGATGCCGACATGTTTTGGTTGGCAGCGTGAACCCACGCTACAAAGTTAGCGAACAACCCTGGGTGTTTCTTTATTCTGTGGCTCCGCTCTAGAATCGGAAAGCCAGTAGGCGATCGGTTTCGAAGAATGGAAGCGGAGATGGGCAATATGGTGCGAGCCGTGTCAGAGGTTGAACAATGGCGAGGCGGATAGAGCATATAGGCTCGTACTGGTGAATTCATCTCAGAGGCCAAGGTTATTGGCTCTTAATCGGGGTCAACAAGGAGAGACGGGGATCAATGTGCTTAACGCGAATGTCTGGTGGGAGACGCGATGAGGCGAGACGCGACTAACTGCGGAATCACGTGACTCGACGCTATCTTAGCGCCCATCCGATGATGTGATGGCTCACCTTTCCAAGCGTCGGGACGGCTTCTGGATTGGGCAAGGATGATTCTGGAACTTGGGACTAGGAAAGGCCCAATTCCAATTCGATGGACCGCGGGATCTTGCAGCGGGAGGAGACAGACTTCTCGCTAAGGCAGGGAAAAATACTGGGGAATGGCATCAGGTTCAGCTCTTGGACCATCGTCGTCGTCTCTCTCGGACCCGTTCCGCTTGGGTCTTTTCCTTACGTCTTTGTCTGATGGGCATTTGATGCAGGGGGATGCGCGATGTCACCCTTGCCACGTTGAAGGGCATGGAGAAAGCTGGTGAGGGTCGAGCTTATCAATGCGACTTAAGGGTCCATCAATCAGGATTGACGATGATTGACTCTGGGGTTGACTTGGGCTTGACTGACGGGCTCCCAGGAAGACTCATTGGACATGACAGCCACTTCAACACGTCCCCCCTCTCGAAGCGAGTCCAGATGGCAGCGTTTTGACATTTGACAGGTCAGACAACTCCAAGCCACGTTTCTCGTTAGCGATCAAGAATAAGACCACCACATGGCGGCAAGTGGAGACCCTCTTTTCAGCAAGCCCCCTTGCGGCGTTGCGGGCTTGCTCGTTCCTGACCATCCCGAGCGCCCCCCCTCTCTGTCGTTTCCCAACGGCGCGGCACATTTTTGTTTTTTTTCTGAGTTGTCGATGTGTGTTTGTGTGTCTTGCCTTTGCTTTTGGAGATGCGCGCCGGACATATAAACTCTCGGGAGGGCCCGTTGTGCGTGGCTCCATCCCCCCTCCCCGTTGCTGTTTTGCATATCGCGACCCGGAGTCTCGGGAACACCTCTACAACTTGCTCACTTCTAGGTTCCGAGGACCTCGTGCGAGGGCAAGAGAGGGTCACCATCTGGCCATGATCCCCGCGTCTGTCCGTTCACCCTCACTCAGCTAGACTCGTGCGCAAGGGACCGTCTGTGCCCCCTCCCCTTGACCCTTTCTGCGGCTCCCGGACCTTGCTTGGCTGGCTCCTTGTTGGTTCCCCTCGAGTTGATTCATTAATTAACGCGCAAGTCGCATAAATCCATCCATTGGTTTGCCCTCCCCCTCGCTAACCTGCTCTTGCTGGCTTGGTCCCCCCCATTCTCCCTCAGCCCAAGGTCCGTTCGCGAGCCGCCATCTTACGATACTCGATACTCCCGCGATCCACTTGCGCCTTCGCATCGACTACTATTTCTCCCGTCCACTTCCCGCTGCTGCCCTCGGAAATCTCACTCGACAATCTACATCTCTTCTGACTCTGTTGCCAGTTTCTGCAGCTTCTCACCTTGAACATCAACTCCTACAGCTCATATCCCAGTTACCCCAGCTTGGAGTCGCATCCCCACGCTTCTCTTACACCCCCCGTCCTGGATCAAAGCCTCATCATCGTACCACATGCATCTCGTCGCCAGATTCGACCGGGATTTCCTCCATGGAGGGAATTTCTGGTCACACAACAACCCAGTCTTTTCCATCAAGATCCCCCTACTCTGGCGCAAGCGCCGCCAGCTCTCCCTCGGAGATCTGCCTGTTGAGATCTTTGCCACCATCTGCCGCAACTTGTGCGCCCACTGCCAGCGCCAGCACGTGGTCGACCTCCCCCCTGATGAGATCGAGTGCACCCTCGAGGCCCAGCAGGCTCTGTCGCGCCTGAGTCGCACGTGCCGTCGCTTCCGCAACGTTGCCCAGCCTATTCTCTTTCACTGCTATCACTCGGGGCGACAGCCTGACCTGTCAACAAGTCCCGACTGGTGGGGTGATATCGATGCCAGGAGCCGTGAGATTGAGACTCTCGAAGCCTTTCTCCGAACACTCCTAGAGCGGCCAGACTTGGCCAAGGAGGTCCGCGCCCTTGCCTTCTTTGCGCTTCGAGAAGTGCAGGCTCGCCCAGTATCATCCGAGACACAGGCTCTATTTCGACAGGCAGGCGAGCGTGCTGGTTTCCGCGCTCTGCCTTCATATGACCATGTCGAGCCCAAGTGGCTGCAAGAGGCCACCATCATGGCTGCGCCATTCCTCGAGCAGCTGCTCATCTACCGCTCATCACAAGAAGGTCTCCAGTACTTGAGAGACTCCCCCATCTATCTACCAAACCTCAAGTACCTGGTGCTGCCTGGCCAGGGCAAGTACCCTGACGAGTGCTGTCACATCCAGCAGATGCAAGATGTCCTGGCCAAGGCGCAGAATCTTGAGGTGTTGGCTGCCAGCGATGCTGACTGCGGAACTGATATCCCCCTCCGTGAGCGCTTCCGCACTGAGCCGTGGGATACAGCCCTGTCTAGTCTCCGGCGGTTATCATTACACGGCCTGGATCCAGACAACCTGGCCAAGATCCTCCGCCGTAGTCCTGTCCTCGAAGACCTCGAGTACTTTTGCGACATGGACAAATACACCGTGCTCCAGCATGATCACCTCACTCCCGTCCGTCAGTCATTACGGCGATTATGCTACACCAGCACAACTTGGGAGCACACAAGCGGCGGCGCCGAGGACATGATAGAACAAATATCCATGTTTTTGCGCTGGGACACATCACTCCGCGCCGACTTTAGCTTTGTTGACTTTCCGCGCCTCGAGATCCTCGAGGTCGAGCAGCTCCTCCTCTACGGCCCCGTGTTTGACGACGAGGAGCGGTGGCAGCGGTTCGAGGGGATGAAGGAGATTGGCCCCGAGATCTTCATGGCCAGCCTGCCCACGTCGCTGCGCATCCTCCACATCGGCATGGTGCTGGCGTGGCCGGAGCTGCACCGCGACCTGCTGGGCATGACGGAGAAGATGCACCGGTTCCAGAACCTGGGCGTCGTGGCCGTGGACCCGTACGAGGCGCCGCCCGAGGAGCAGGTCCGGGAGCTCGAGGAGGCGTTTGCGGCAAAGGGCATCGTGTTCCGGATAGGCCAGACCACGCAGGTGCCGTTCGGGAGGGGCATGCTGGGCGTGAGGCCGGGCCACCCGGAGCCGCTCGGGGGAGGGATCTGCGGTTTCCCCTGGATCACAGGAATCCGGGGCACTGGGACTTTTTGGATTGGTAGATGTGCTTTGTAGGAGTAGCAGTGTCATGGTTAAACGGTACATGTAGTTGGATAGCGAAACTGCTTTTGAATTGTCATTCGTCTCTTATACCACTAGGTAGGCAGGCTGTGTGATGGCGTGGGGTTTGGCGCCTAGAGGCATGGAACTAACTAGCTCGGAAAGGAGAGGACCTAATGATAGCCAACTCAACCTATTAATAGTAGGCTGTTCAATGGCCTTTTGTTTCATTAAGCGCTGAGTGACATGCGAGAGCCCTCGTGATGATTGGTACTGCTGTGCATTTTTATCGCTGGCAGACCCAACACGATGCCGATGGGAGGATTTCGCGCAAATAATGCAAATATAAATTGTCAGCCAGCTTCCTTTGATGTATCCTGATTTGCAGTTCGCTTTAACTATCATCAGTATCACCCCAGCCCTTACGATTCTCTTTGAAAGCGCTGCACTCTCTTCTGATCGGTAAGCAAGCATATCCATACCGGTCGAAGTGCTTGGAAACACCAGGAGGTATCTGACAGAAGACCCAGGACGACATATTACCAAGACCCACGCCTAAGGATGTGTACTCAAGTGTGGCACGTTTATCAATGCGGGTGCAGAAAGAAGGGCGAGTTCAAGCAGTGTGATCGATTGTATAACGCTCAGTCCAACCTGCGATGTGACCGGACCGACGTCGCGCAACTATTGTCAAGGGCACATGCCGACGGAGAGCAAGGCGAAGACAGAGTATACCGATCGCCACGAGGGTAATTGAGGGATGTATCAGTACCTCGAGATGAGAAGAAGTGGGCGTTGAGTGCGAATCTGGGGCAATGATGAAATAGGACATGCGAGGTGGTATTGAGCTTGTGTCAATCTAAGATGGCGAAGGCCCAGGTGCTTGCTGTTCTCCCACTGCGCCTTCATCGGCAAGTAACTGTTGTGCGCCATGGCAGCGTCGAACATGCGCTAAAAGTCCAGCTCTCGTACGCGCCCGTCTGGTCATGCCGAATAGTACACGATCAGGGTCGCAGTCTGCTGGCACCATGCTGCTGATGACTCGAGCCGATAACCGCTGGGTTTTATACAGCTCGTAGGTTCTTTCGCAACCTTTGCACCAAAGACCGTGTTCAACAACGCCTGGAGCCGTCAGTGAGGGGAACGGGATGGATGCCATGCCGAAATAGCCGTCAACCCCGCGACGCCCCTGATCTGGCATTATCAAGGGATCCAAGTCTGCAGGGACCGATGATGCAGCGTGCATGTGTCTAACCGCAAGGGCAGTCTGCATGTTGGGCGCCCGGCTTGCAGCAGCACTTGCAAGATTGTTCAGAGACCCGTGTACTGTCATGGCAAGGTCCTTGGCGGCGCTTACGCTGACAAGCTTGCGCGATTGCCGTGTGAGCTTTCGTCCTATCCCATAACGTCGGACCCACCCCAACCGACCACCCCCTCCAACCGACCACCTTTTCCCACCCTCCACCACTATAACGCGACATCTTCAACCCGCGTTTTCTCGTGCAATATTGAAGCTATCGCCAATCCGACTTCAGATTTGGAATCATCATACCTAAATGGACCGAAAAGAATATACAAGATGCATTGGCGATGCATGCGAGCGGTATTTCTGCCAACAAATCTACCGAGGCCTACGGAATTCCACCCTCAACCTTCAAGGGCCGGCTTCACGGCAATATCTCACGAAAAGAGGTCAATGAGAACCAGCAGAAGCTTACGCCACGGCAGGAAAGGAAGCTTCGCGACTGGGTCCTTATCCAATACGAGCTGGGGGCCCCAGTTACACACGGGCAAGTCAAGGAATTCGCGAGCAAGGTTGCCCGGCGCAACGGTCACGAAGACGGGGTCGGCAGGCATTGGGTTGAGCATTTTCTGGACCGTAATCTAGAGATTAAGACAATGAAAGGCAAGAAGATTAATTCTGACCGCTTTAAAGGTGCCTCGACTGAGCTTATAAAGGCGTTCTTCATGCTTCTCATGATGCCGAAGATATATACGATAAAGCAGGAAAACCGGTACAACGTCGATGAAGTCGGGATGATGGAGGGAGTCGGTCTCAACGGTCTGGTCCTTGGGAACTTAGAGAAGAAGATGGCCCTTCTTAAGCAGCCTGGCTCGCGATCTTGGATTTCAATTCTCGAGTGTATCTCGGCAACTGGGAAAGTCCTGACGCCTTTAGTGATCTTCAAGGGGAAATTAGTCTAACAGTAGTGGTTCCCTGAGAATCTTGACTTCCTCGACGGCTGGAATTTCACGGCCTCTGAAAAAGGCTGGACTAATAACCAGATTGCCTTGCGATGGCTGCGTACGGTCTTTATCCCGGAGACGGCGCCTAAGGATCTAAGGGAACCCCGACTTCTCATTCTCGATAGCCACGGCAGCCATATGACCGAGGAATTCCTCTTCGAGTGCTACGACTATAATATATTTGTCTTATTCCTTCTTCCTCACTCTTCTCATGTCCTCCAACCTCTTGACGTCGCCGTCTTTGGCCCCCTAAAGCAAGCATACCGTCAGCTTCTTGCCGACCTAGCTGCGGTCGCAGATTCAACCCCCTTTGGCAAGCTGACCTTCCTGGTCAATTATCATAAGGCCCGGCTAAAGGCAATCACCCTAAATAATATACGGGCCGGCTTTAAGGCCTCTGGATTGTGGCCAGTTAATATAGCTAAGGTCCTGATGAACCCGATGGTCACGAAGACGCCCGAGACCACCGAGACGGCAAAAACACCACCAAAAACACCGCCAATGACGCCTAAAAGAGCTCCTGAGCGTCTCTTCGAGACCCCTCGGTCATCGGCCCAAGCGAGGGCCCTACTAGACGGGATCCTAGAGACTTCTGATATCCCTGGAATCGTTCGGCTGATTTTGAGGAAAATGGGGCAACGATTGGAGGACCAGACCGTCGAGCTAGAGGTCAAGGATAAGAAAATAACCCTCTTAGAGCATCAGAATGAGGAACTTCGACCTAAGAAGAGGCGTAAAGTCATTATGGATGGCAACGCTGAGTTCGCAAAGGTGCCTGCCATTAAGAAGGCTCGTGAGGCGATGCTTAAGATCACACAGCCTCGCAAGACCGCAAATCAAGTTTCCAAGATAAAACAAGCCGATCTAGAGCTTACATTCCATCTCAACCTTCATTAGAGCAAAAATCAGCTCAATTGGACTTCACGTTGTTACGCAATTAATTATCATCGCGATCGCATGACCTTGGTGTTTTTGGGCAAAAAGGTGGTCGGTTGGAGGGGGTGGTCGGTTGGGGTGGGTCCGACGTTAGGTACCGGGAATACTAATCATGGCGGGTAATTGCCGGAGCATCTTGGGCGAGAGAGCGAAGACTCTACCGGCGAAACTCAGTGTTATCACCCGTCGCGTTGGGTTGAACCGCAAACATTGCCAGCAACTCCTCTCGCAGGTGGGAAGAAACAGGTAGACGCCATACTCTGGACAAGTTGCACAGCGCTCGGCTCGGAAAGCAGTAAGAAGCTTGGACGCCGGATGAAGATGGACAAGTTTGGTTCGACCGAGAGCTGCCAAGGCGTGTGATGCGTGGTTCATTAAATCTCGGTATGCCGGGAGAGACTGCAGTGCAGTCATTCCTTGGATTGAAACGAGCGAGAAGCGAGTCAGAGACTGGAAATCCAGCTGTCGAAGCACCTCGTGCAAGAGTTCGGGGGGCAGCCTGTCAAGAATACCAAGGGATGAGGGGCGGGGACGAAGACCATCTCCCAGGGGCTTCGGCGGATCAGAAATGGTAATCATTGAAGAGAGAAGATCTCGTGGTCGGTGGGAGAGGCGAGGAACAAGCTGCGCAGACGCATCTTGTTGATCCATCTTTCTGATTGCGCTTGGTGATGTTGCAGGGAAAGCCGCCCACAGCCACGGCATTGGCCTGGAGACATTAGCACTGAATTGGTCCGGACTAACTATTAGCTGGAGTCCTGACGGCCCTGGCATGGAGCTTAACATGGACAGCCACCTTCCAAGAGCTGATATACCTACCTACCTGCCTACCTACACAAGGCAAGTAACTGGCAAAAGCCACTTGTTTATCCTACCAGCGGCTGTGGTATTAAAGACATTGGCCGCTAAACACCCATCCTTAAAGAGCAAAGTGCACTGCTCCGCGATGGTACGAGAGAAACAACCACCGCCTGTCAAGATGCCTACCCCTAAGCCGGACGCCGCCTTGGAGATTACGCCAAAAGAGTCTGTCGAGATACTTTCCCAAGAAATATCGGACGATGAAGGGATGTACCGCATCCGCAGCGGACAGCGTGTTTACTACCTAACCATCTCCACCGATGTCTTTGACGAGGACACAATGTGCCGTCCCTACCTCCTCATCCCCAAACTGCCAAGTATGTCAGACATATCATCGAGAAAGATTGAACTCGTTCGTAAGCAAGAAGGCACCCTCTCTTTCATCCCCTCCGACGATCCCCTCCAGGAGATCTCATTCACCTGGCACGAAAAGCGGATCGACGTGCTGTCACTGCCACGGACAAAGGACCACAGATCACGCGTCTTTGAGACACTCTACGAAGGCCGAGCAGCTGTGGCCAAGATCGCCTGCTTCAAGTGGCAGATCCCAAGCATCACCCGCGAGACGTGGGCATATTGCGTCGTGACCAAAACTCAAGATGGTCCGCCCATCGTGCCCGAGTTCCTGGGCCACCTGGTGGAGGAGGGCCGCGTTATCGGATTCCTCATGGAGAAGTTGGGGGGCAGGTTTGCGTGCTCATACGACCTTGCGCAATGCGCGGCTCTGCTGAGGAGGTTGCACGGGCTGGGAGACTTGGGGCTTGTTCATGGAGATGTGAACCGGTACAACTTTATTGTTGAAGACAGAGGCGTTCGTTTGGTGGACTTTGAGCATGCGCGAGACTATGACGAGAAGCTGGCGCAGGCGGAGCTCGAGTCACTCCCGGCCGAGTTGGCTGAGGAGACGGGGCGCGGGTCTACCACCAGGGTGGTGAATCAAGAGTGAGGGCTTTTTGACACCCACGAGCTGGATACCTGCCGGGAACGGCAGTTGGGCCCCATCTTCGACAAGTTCTGTTAGTAGGAGCCAGAATCAAGAACCAGGGGAGGTTGGGATTCTCGATGGATTCGAGAAGAGTAGCTTCGACCACTCTTTGTCAACAGTCGAGAGCAGTTCGGTTTCGAAACCGCCTCTTTTGGCCCCCTTCGCCAGGGGCCATATAGTTGAAGTCCCGGACATCCGCTTCTATCGTGATGAGAAACGAGATGTATTCATCGATATTATTAAAGTCATACTGTACAAAACATGTCGAGGGCAGACGATAGACACTGCCCAGAGGTTGGCAGTGAGAGGTTCGCAGTTGTCACGTCGCTCCTTCAAGCTCACGAGGAACAACTCTGCCCGAGAAGCGAACGCCAGCCGGGTCAACCGCCGCTTCAGAATGACAAGATCCCCTCTCGTCGAGAGAACTGCGAGGATCAGCTGTTCGCGGCCTTATTCACAGCAGTCTCGCCGAATACGCGGATTGGCAACTAGTTGGCAACTGGCTCGCTTGCCGATCTATGCCCACCCACCTTTGGTCACAACCAGGCATATGAGCAGTAGTTACCATTTCATCGGAGAAATGGGTTTATCGGAGAATTATCACGTCGTGTTGAATTCAAGTAGAAGAGTCCTTGGATGGTCCCTCTACAGATCCTAAATATGTTGCCCAAAGCCGTTGAGTTTGGGTGAGTGTTGATAGCTTTTGATGGGGCACTTTGATCTCGCAACCTTCTGTATGAAACACCTCGAAATGTATTATAGATGGCTACTGAACAAATCGACAACCCAAACATGTGCACGACGACTTGCTATCTATCCATTCGAGATTCTCCGAAACTCCCACGATTGCTCAAGTGGCGGAGAATCAGTTGAGGGGTAAAACCGGCTCATGCCATCGGCTCCAGATCCATCCAACGACGATTCGACAAGCTTCCCCTTGAACCATCGGCCAACGCAACCACTTCAGGGCCACAATTCCGCTCTGGCTTTCCGTCATTGGAGGGCGCGATTCTGGGGTAAACTCCACTTTGTCACCAAGATCAACGGCTTTCAACACCATTAACTGGCTGGAGCTCGACATCGTCAACGGCCCAATGCCGGCTTAACTACGTCATGGGGGGTTCCCTTGTCGCCGTTTCCACGAGGGCGGGACATCTCCACTTGTGGTGGTCCCCCCGCAGACTGGACGAGCATCTGGGGTAGGTTGAGAGCGTGACATTTCTTCCTTGACTTCAGGTTTTTTGGTGATTTTGAATCGGTCCGAAATCACTTGGATGCTGATTGAGCGGAATGTTACCGTTGTAGTTGATGGTATGGATGCTGCAGTTATGAAAATGGGATATATATCGTTGACCACGCCGTCGAGGTTGTGGTGCAAGTGAACTCCCAATGTGCCCATCATGACAGCCTCGATTTCTTTCATGCAGCTCTTTTTGGCGTCGTTGGCTGTTGGCCAGCAAGTTTTCTTGCCTGCTGAAGGCCCTACCACTCGTCCTCAATGCAAAGCCAGCACCAAGACGAGCGAGCCCAAGTACACATACACACCCTTCAGCTACACTCAGACAGATACAGTCAGATATGCCACCTCGGTACCCTCTCCGACTACTACATCTACATATGCTGCTCCCCCAGAGTCGTTGACAACTCTCCTGCCCTCCCTCTCCTTTACAACCTGGGGCAAATGGGACCCCAACGCCACGACCAAGGCCTCGGACACGGATGATCCCTATGGACAAGCAGCATGGACTGCCCTCTGGGAGCACGCGAACCCTCCCAATTTTACCGAAAAGGCCGTGTACAGCACGACCGTGTCTCCCACCCCGATCCCGAGCGACGAGCTCGTGCTGCCGCCGCGAGACTACTTTGGCCCGACCGACTGCTACAATTTCCCAAGCAACTTTTCGTTTGGAGTCGCCAGCTCGGCTAGTCAGATCGAGGGGGCCACGGCTGAAGAGGGCAAGTCGCCGTCTCTCATGGACATTCTCGTCCGAGACGCCCGGCCCAAGTCGTACGTGACCAACGAGCACTACTATTACTACAAGCAAGACATCGAGAGGGTCGCGGCCATGGGCGCCAAGCACTTCTCCTTTAGCATCGCGTGGACTCGGATCCTCCCATTCGCCCTGCCGGGGACCCCGTGAATCAGGAGGGCATTGACCATTACAACGACGTGATCAACTTTATCCTGGAGAAGGGCATGGTTCCCGAGGTGACGCTCATCCACTTTGACACTCCCCTTCAGTTCTTTGGCAGCAATCTCAGCGTTGCCGCCGACCGGCCGCTGATTGGGTACGTCAACGGTGGCTACCAGAATGAGACCTTTCAGGACGCCTTTGTCCACTATGCCAAGGTGGTCATGACACACTTTGCAGACCGCGTCCCGGTGTGGTTCACCTTTAACGAGCCGCTGCTGTACTCTTACAATGCAGAGTCGGTCTACAACGTGGTCAAGGCCCACGCGAGGGTTTATCACTGGTACAAGGAGGAGCTCAGGGGCGAGGGCAAGATCTCGATAAAGTTCAACAACAACTTTGGCGTCCCGCGGGATCCCGAGAGCGAGGTTGACGTGTATGCGGCGGACCACTTCAACTCGATCCAGCTGGGGCCGTTCTGCAACCCGATATTCCTGGGGCAAGACTACCCTGACTCGTTCAAGCAGACGTTTGAAGACTACGTGCCCCTCAGCGAGGAGGATCTCGACTACATGGGCGGCACGGCAGACTTTCTTGGCATCGACCCGTACACTGCCACGGTGATTGCGCCCCCGGTGCCCGACGACAAGGAGAGCATCCTCGAGTGCGCCGGGAACTCTTCGTCTCCGTACAGGCCCTACTGCGTGAATCAGACGACGACGAACGTCTACGGGTGGGATATCGGCTACCGGTCCCAGACCTACGTCTACATCACCCCTACCTACCTCCGGAGCTACCTGAACTACTTACATAACACCTGGAGAACCCCTGTCGCCATCACCGAGTTTGGGTTCCCCGTGTTTGGCGAGGCAGACAAGCAGCAGGTGGACCAGGAGTTTGACACGCCGAGGAGTGTTTACTACCTGAGCTTCATGTCCGAGGTGCTCAAGGCCATCTGGGAGGATGGCGTCGAGGTGGTGGGCGCGTACAGCTGGAGCTTTGCCGACAACTGGGAGTTTGGGGACTATGACGCGCACTTTGGGATACAGACGGTGAACCGGACGACGCAGGAGAGGCGATACAAGAAGAGTTTCTTTGATCTGGTTGATTTCATGAAGGCGAGGGGGTAGAGTAACAACTCACCTAGTGGCTGTGGGTCTCTCCATTTACATGACACAAGTATTCTTGAGGACAGCAAAAACTGCATGAGAAGTTGATAATAGTTGATAATAGCACGAGGCAAATGTTGAATAGTAAAATCTGAATCAGCCTAACCATGCGGCAATTTCAATGATTCGCTGAAGACTGCGTGTCGGGCGTCTTGTTGTTACGTGGGTCCCGGGTCTGGAAGCAATCTTAATCCTTTCACGACAAGCTTTTGCGGAGGTAAGATCGGACCCCGGGCCCCCGAAAAGAGCCTTGGCCTCCGGGGGCGGCCGGCCTCTCCGCTCTCCGCACTCTGGGTTTGCGAGTCTGAGGGGGTTCGTGGGGTTTTTAGCTAATAATAAGGTAACAGTTATGTTTAAAACAGACGAGCGTTGATGCTAGCGTCGTGACGCCGGTGCGTTTGGAGGGTTGGGCTAGGGAGAAATGTTGGTCAAGACAAGGGAGGGGGGACGCGTGTGTGGAGATTTTCTTGGGATAAGGATGGCTGGTCTTGGCTGCTTGGAGGCGAGAGAGATCCCATGGTGCGGAGAAGGATGGCCCGTGCCAGAGATAAAGATCACGAGAACAACATCAAATTGTTGGCAGGGGAGGGCGTGTCAACCAACCAAGGAGGTAGGGGGAGAAATGGGAAGCCCTTCTAATCAGAACTTGTAACAACCCCCCCCGGCTTCCTCTCCCTCATGAGGCAGGTTGAAAGGCTCATCCCCAGTCTCACGGTCCACCCTGTTCTACCCCGCAGGACAAGACGGCAGATAGGCATAGGCTGACTGGCAGATAAACAACCGCCAAGACCGCGGTAGGACCGGGGGTTATCAACAACGTCTGTGAAAAGGCCAACAGAGAGACAGATTGACACCTGCCTGAACGGGCCATGGCGGTGCTGATAGCGGTGGGTACGAGTTTACTGTACGACCGTGGTAACATCTGGCGCCGGTGGAGGCAAGGCAGGGGGAGAGACTCACGAGCAGGGAAAAAAGCTTATCTTTTTTTTTTCTCTCAGTGCAACGGAGCAGTTTGTTCTAGAACTACGCTAAGCCGGAGTTTGTGCTCTGGGTGAGATGCCTTGGCGATCACTTGCCGAATACTGCCTGGAAGTAGGCTACAGAGTTTTTTCTCCTAACAGTCTGCCCTGCGCCCGAGCTCTGAGGAGAGACAATGCGAGACGATATTATGCATCATCCTGTGGCCGTTGCACACGGCTGAGCAGAGACATGCATGCAGGATAGAGTGAGTGTCCCCGAGGCGCACACACATCGCCACAGAGTTGCACAAGGACCAGGGGATCTGCCCATCCTGCTCTGCTGATCAGCTACAATCCAGGAAAGGTTCCTTGCCCGACCCCGTCCTTGTTTGCACAAAGTCCGCCTAGGGTTCCATTTGAGGGACACACCAAGGATCCTCCCTCGATGACGAGCGAGGCAACCTTGGGCGGAGCCTGGTAACAACGGTTGGTCGTCTCTTCTCTCTTGACACGCCCCCGGTTACTTGACAGACAGATGAAAGAGAAGCCGA
Organism: Fusarium virguliforme; assembly: GCA_020883615.1. Taxonomy (NCBI): domain Eukaryota; kingdom Fungi; phylum Ascomycota; class Sordariomycetes; order Hypocreales; family Nectriaceae; genus Fusarium; species Fusarium virguliforme. The sequence goes on from JAJHJD010000002.1 coordinate 6,228,405, forward strand.
CAGACAGGCAGTCTGGGGTATTAGGTAATTCTGCGACAAAACAAACAGATGCTGCGAGTCAAGCAGAAGGATCTGCGCTTCTCTATTTAGACGACAGGTCCCCTCCTCTCTTTCTCCCTTTCCTCTCCTCCTCGTGCTACGTCAAGGGCTCCTCTCGTCAATCCACCCTTTCTCTCCAAAGCCAAGTCCTTGGCTTTTTCTTGTTCCTATCCATTAAAGACTCTTGGCCCCTTGGCCTCTCCAAACTTGGCACCTTGGCATCTCCAACACTTGCAACAGCAGCGATTCCAACATCATGTCCGGCCCCGTGAAGCGGACGTCGTCGGACGTCGAAAAGACGGACCTCGGCTACGACCCCGGCGCCGTCAAGCCCTCCGACGCGGTCGACCGCGGCGACATGCACATCCGGGGTCTCGAGACGAGCGCCGAGACGTCGCTGCAGCGCGGCCTCAAGGCGAGGCACATCACCATGATTGCCATCGGCGGCGCCATTGGCACCGGTCTGATCATTGGTACCGGAAAAGCCCTCGCGCAGGCCGCGCCCCGGTTCCGTCTTCATCTGTTATACTATCATTGGTTTCGTCGTCTTTCTCGTCATGGCTGCCCTTGGTGAGATGGCCGCTTGGTTGCCCATGTCTGCTGGTTTCACTGGTTATGCTTCTCGGTTCTGCGATCCCTCGCTCGGTTTTGCGCTTGGCTGGACGTGAGTAGTGGAAACCATTCGGCTCTGTATGATGACTGCTAACTGGCCTAGATACTGGTTCAAGTACATCATCGTCACGCCCAACCAACTGACGGCTGCCGCCCTCGTCATCCAGTACTGGGTTCCTCGCGAGACGGTCAATCCGGGTGTCTTTATCGCCATCTTCCTGGTCGTCATCTGCGTCATCAACTACTTTGGCATCAGGTTCTTTGGTGAGCTCGAGTTCTGGCTCTCGTCCTTCAAGGTCGTCACCATCATTGGCATCATCCTCTTCTCGCTTTGCGTCGCCCTCGGCGGTGCCCCTGACCACGACCGACGAGGTTTCCGCTACTGGAGGGACCCTGGGTATGTTGACTCTCGTCTGCTTCTCCTCTACACATGCTGACCATCCCAGTGCCTTCAAGCCCTACATCATGGAGGGCGACGCTGGCAAGTTCCTCGGCTTCTGGTCCTGCATGGTCAACGCCACCTTTGCCTACCTGGGCACCGAGCTCGTGGGTGTCACCGTCGCCGAGGCCCAGAACCCGCGCAAGACGGTCCCGCGCGCCATCAAGCTCACCTTTTACCGAATCCTCTTCTTCTACTGCCTGTCTGTCCTCCTTGTCGGCATGATCGTGCCCTACAACTCGCCCGACCTCAAGTTCGCCAACGAGTCCAAGAAGAACAACGCCTCGGCCTCGCCCTTTGTCGTGGCCGCAAAGATCGCCGGCGTCGGCAGCCTGGCCCACGTCATCAACGCCTGCATCCTGGTATTTGTCTTTTCCGCCTCCAACTCGGATCTCTATATTGCGAGCCGAACCCTCTACGGCCTCGCCTCTGACGGCTCCGCCCCCGCCATCTTCAAGAAGACGGACAAGCACGGCGTGCCCATCTACGCCCTCGCCATGTCTGCCTCCTTTGCCCTGCTGGCTTTCATGAACGTCTCGGACGACTCTACAAAGGTCTTTGGCTACTTTGTCAACCTGACAACCATCTTTGGCCTGATGTCGTGGATCTCCATCCTGACCACACACATCTTCTGGTGCAGGGCCCGCAAGGCCCAGGGTCTCGCCAACGAGGCCCTGCCCTATGTGGCACCCTTCGGCATCATCGGCTCATACGTGGCTCTCTTTATGTGCATCCTCGTGGCCCTGACCAAGAACTACGACGTCTTTGTGGGCGGCGACTTTGGCAAGGAGAAGTACAAGACCTTCATCACGGGTTACCTGGGCATCCCCGTGTACCTGATCCTCATCTTTAGCCACAAGATTGTGACAAAGTCGCGCGGCATCAAGCCCCACGAGGTCGACTTTTACACGGGCAAGGACATCATCGACCGCGAGGAGGAGGAGTTCCTGGCCCGCAAGGCGGCTCTCCTCGAGGCCGAGGGTCCCAAGCGGGGCAACTGGTTCTACAAGACGTTTGTGTCTTGGCTGTTCTAGACGTATACATGTGTCTGCAAAGTGTTGGGTGTGGGTGTGGGAGAGGGGTTATGTATATGAGAGAAGCCTGTTTTCAGGCGATGAGCACATGTTATGTAGCGAATAACAACCTGCCGTTTTCTAGATCCAAACGGCTCCTTGACGTTGAAAAGCCTGCTGGCGTTTAAAGCCTGTTCAGATGGCATTCCCGTAACTTGCCCGAGATTGCCTATTTCGGCACACCCCAAGTCGGCAGCGTCGGCCCCACCCAGGGCCGAGACCCGTCCCGGAGCACCGACTCCGTCATGGCGTGACCCTGGTGCACATCCCTTATCGCAGGTTGTGCTTGATTAATGAAACAGGCGAGGTCGTCCCGTGAAAGCATCCCCCTGTGATCTCACCACCCGGCAAGGTCCTTCTAGTTCTGGGTGATGGCGATGGTCGTGGTGAACTTTCCATTGACGCCCTGGACGGCGCTGCGGGCGTCGTTGGCCTGCTTCCCGCTGAGAGACTTGATGATGTTGCCGGAGAAATCCTGCCGTTTTTTTTTTCAGATGACGCTTTCACCGGATAGCAGTGTAAGAACTTACATCAAAGACAGTCTTGGTTAGTAAAAGGGCGACGCGGACGGGGGCGCCTACAACAGGGAGGCCATTAAAGACTTTGGCCCTGTCGACAAACTCGTCAAGCAGCTCGCTAAAAGCAGTGGACAGCTTTGCTGCGTTAGTGAAAACAACATCAGATCCGTTACTTGGCCTACCTTTTCCAGAGATGCGACAATGTCGTCGGCGTCCTCGCCGTCAAAGGCGCCCTTGTCGACACCAGAGAGCGACCCGCTGATGCCGTTGCCCAGAAGAGACACGTCCCGCAGGCCAGTCACGATCTCCTGTCTCTGGTCAGAACAGAATAAGCTTGTTTGCATCTGGGACTTGCAAAGAATGGGCCTTTGCCAGAGAGGAACGATTGGGCGTGCGAGACGGAGAGCTGGCCGGCGGGCTTGATGAGGGCCTCAGCGCTGTCGGTGAGTCGGTCGAGTTTGCTGACGAGTTGGTCGGGGGAGATGAGGGCGTGGGCTACGGAGGCGGCGCCTAGAAGGACGAAGCTGAGGAAGCGCATCTTGAGGATGGTGAGTGGGTGAGTATGGAGGTCTTGAGGAGGAGATGGCTGTGGCGAGTTGGCTGGATGTCGGTCTATTATACCAACCCTCGAATTCCAGGGGAAGTGCTCGTTGTCTTTAATCCAGTGCACTGAGACAACTTGAAGGGGTTTGGATTGTGGTAGCTGGAATGCCGTCTCTGCTCGGACCGACTCGGCGGTCTGGGGCTGTTGACTGCATCCCTTCAAGCCAGTTCCCGCATGTCCAAGAATCAGTATCAATATATAATGGAGTGCAAACACCTTTAATATACAATCAATATCATGGTTGCAAGTATATTGCACTCAGATGCCAAGAGCACCCGTCCAAGTGCCAACACAACCCTCAATCCAAAACACTCACAACCCACTAGCCGATCTCCCAAATCTGTTGGTTCGCACGCCGGTTCCTTCACGATGCGCGACCTTTCCCGAAAGGTTGGTTGGGTCCCATTCCGCAACCGCCGCAGGGTCATCCCATGTAGCACAGAGAGCCGCATCGTCAACGTACCACCACACCAAGCAGCAGGTCTCAGATTGCCGAAAATCTTATATCGTCTTCATACGAAGGAATCCTCTGGGAATGACTCGGGGTGATTCAACAATAGCGGCCATACAGAGGAACGCATCACATTCTACGCAGAGGGAGTGAACAAAACTCAAACTCTTATTAATCCTACACACAAAGAAAAAAAGCCGTTTCTCATACCCAAAACTCCGTCGAAAAAGGTAGACCTCCGTAGATAGTAAAAACGATGGTGTTTAACCTCCCTCACTGGCTAGCCCGTGTCACTATCCCGTTAGTTGACCGACAATGGGGGGGAAAGAAACAAAGGGGTAAGACGTACAGCAGAGCCAGAGTCAGGTCACCGTGGATACGGGCCTTGAGCTCGATTTCAATCTCCAGGTTAAGGTCGAGTCGGAGCTTCAGGGCGTCCTTGCCGCTATCTCCGCCTTGCTGCTGTTGCTGTTGCTGCATCTGCTGCTGCTGTTGCTGCTGCTGCTGTTGTTGCATCTGTTGCTGTTGTTGACGCTGTTGCATGGCTCGTTGCTGGCGTCGCGTCATCTGCCTGTCGTCTTCGTCTTCGGATGATGATTCTTCTTCTTCGTCGAGCCAAGCTGGGCGACTACGCCTTACTTCGGCACTGTTGCGGACCTTTTTGCCTCCCTTTCCCTTGGGCTCTGGCTGCTGAGGAGGCGTCGCTGGTTCGTCCTCCTCAGACTCTGACTCGGACTCGCTCTCTTCGTCTTCACCTTCTTCTTCTTCGTCGTCGTCGTCCTCTTCCTCCTCGCTCTCGCTTTCCTCCTCGGGTGGTGGTGCTTGCTTCTTGCGCTTCTCTGGCTTGGGCTGTTCGACCTTGGACTCTTCAGCCTTTTCTTCAGCCGCGGCCTTGCCCTTGTCTTCAGTCTTGGTCTCCTCGGCTTTGGTCTCCTCTGGTTTAGACTGCTCGGCCTTTTCCTCGGGCTTGGTTTCTTCGGGCTTTGACTGCTCAGGCTTGGTGTCGGGGGTCTGCGGCTTTGCTGTTTCTTCGGTGGTCCAAGACTTGGGCTTGGATTCTTCAGGCTTGGATTCTCCAGGCTTCGAGTCTCCAGTCGAGTCTCCAGGCTTACCGTCCTCTGCCTTGGGTGTCTCTGGCTTGTTTTCAGGCTTGGACTCCCCAGGCTTGGAGGTATCAGCTCCAGTCTGACCGGCCGGCTTGTCAGAGCCTTGGTTGAACGGGTGGTTGTTGGTGTTTGAGTTGTCGTCGTCGTTCTTCTCCTCCTCTCCCTGAGGCCGAGGGGATCGAGGGGGAGGCGACTGAGAGGAACCTCGCTGCTGCGAGTCCTACAGAAGGTCAATTGTCATCATGGAGAAACACTCCTCAGTGTCTCACTTACCTGGGGGTTTGGTGAAGACATGTTGGTGGATATTTACACGGTACTTTTTTTCGCTGACAAACGAGAAGGGTTTCGAGAGAAAAAAGAGGCGCAATTGTTGAAGAGCAGAAATCCCATACTAATGCTCCGCGACCATGGCTTTTGAGATTGTAGACCCCGGCCATGAAAACAGGTTCGCGAGAATGCGACTGACGCAATTAGCGTCATCAAGAGGCCCATCTCTGACGGTTTCAGAACCGGTTTCTCATAGTCAGGCACAAGAGGCCTTCGACGAGAAATCGAGTAAAGATGACGTATAACGACTCTCGATGAGCGGGCGGATGACGTCCCCGAGCTGGCGTGATGTGCTCGGGAGGGCTGCAGGGGTCTCTTTGCAGGGGTGCTGATGTGTGGCTGGTGGCCCAAGACTGGCCTGGGATACTACAAGATGGACGTCATGCTCAGCTGCTGGGAGGGGGAGAGAGGATATGCATCCTTTCCTGTTCATGATCAAACCGTCGCCATGGTCATTGGGTTGCTCGCCATCACCGCCATCCCGACAGTCACAGGGGTAGGCAACGCGATAAGCGCGCAAAAGAGGCAGAATGAGAGCCTCGGCAAGGAGCAGGAAAAGTTCCACTTGACGTTTGTCATGGAGTATGACGGCAAGGTGCAAGAGCTTGGCTCTGGGGTTGTGGTGGACCAAAAGGTGAGTTCCCTCTTGTTCTGTGCCAGAAGCGACTGACACGATCAGCTCTATCTCAACCTCCCGACAAACCTGTCGAGGGCTACAAATTTCTGGGGTGGTACTTCAAATACCCATGCGAGGAAGGCCACTTGGGGCTGGTGAGCATGGTCTCGGACGACCCCCGGCGCTCAACTGGATCTACGTGAACAAGGACACGCACGCCGTCACGTACGGAGCTCGAAAGGACACGGTGGGCCACGTCATAGGACCCTGGGGCTGGAGCGAGGATGAGCGATTCCTGACGCTCGAAAAGGATCACGATTCGTTTGTGGCAGTGCGCGAGGAGGGCCCCGACGGAGGAGGAGAGAGATGGGCCGTGTACTGGGACCCCGAGGGTGACATTGAGGATGAGGTGGACGACGAGGACAAGTGCCGGCCAGTGAGGCTCCGGCGAAGGCTGCAGTTTGGCATGGAGAGCAGCTATGTCAGAGACAGCGAGAGACGCTAGGGAGAGGTTCCCGTTGGTGGAGTTTTGGAGAGTGGAGGTGGAGGTGTGGCCACTATGTGACGACGGCCGAGAACGAGGGGGGGGGCTTGCATATCCATGCCTTGACAAGACCACTGTCACTAATGTACATGGCTACCTACTGTATCTGGATTTGAATCTCGATCATGACCTCATGGGTGTTCCAAATCCTGTTATTCGACCTGGTGGGTGAACTTATATGGCCTCGCTCCTCTTGGGAGAAGGGTAACTAGAGGACACGACGCACACAAATAAAGCAAACTCTTTAATTCATTTCTCTCATCACCTAGCGCGGGCTTGAATAATCACGACAAAAACACCATCATGTCGGCAACCATGGAAAAGGATCGCGTCTCGGCCGAGTCGGACGACCAGACCTACTCGAGCGAAGACCAGGCGCCCAAGAAGCAGCGCCGCACCAAGAAGAAGGGCACCAAGTCGTCCCGCCGCAAGCAGCAGCCCCAGCAGCAGCAGCAGCAGCAGTCGGGCCCCCTCGACCAGCTCCCAATCGGCGGAGACCTGGGCAACACGGTGGGCGGCGTGACAAACACCCTGGGCGGCGTCACCGGCGGCCTCACTGGCGGCGGCGGCGGCGACGCAGGCAAGGACACTCTACGGCTGAGGCTGGACCTCAACCTCGACATTGAGATTCAGCTCAAGGCGAGGATCCACGGAGACTTAGAACTATCACTCTTGTACGTATCCCCTCTACTCTGTCTCTCCAACACAAGTTCCCGCCCTTTTTATTTAGCCGTCGTATCTTACTCGGCTTTTCATCTCCAGCACCGGGTGAGAGCCGATGGGACACGGGCTAATCGCGCTGTCTTTTCTCTCCTTGCAGAGGCTAATTCGCTTTTGTTGTCTTGAATTGCAGGAACTAAACGGCTACCTTTTTGTTGCTTCCTTTTTATTATCACGGGTACCCATGTAATGATAGCAGCGTGGGAAATACTAGGCGTTTTTTTTCGGGAAATGGGCTTAAAGTCAAATACAATTGGCATTCTTTCAGTGAGAAGACAGAGCAAGTTTACAGAGACGAGTGAGAGAGAACCCAGTAGAACCCAGTGAGAGAACAGGTGAGATCCAGTACAGCAGCCCTACAAGCTGTCGTCAGCCGGCATCAACAACTGCCCAGCGATAATGCCGAGTCTCTATTCATGCCCCGTTGGACGCCACTTTATGCCGTGAGCCACGCCAGCCACGAGAGAACGAGGCCATCCGCATGTCTTGTCTTACCCCAAGTCTCCAACGCCGTTGAACCAACTTCCAACGCCATTGAATCAGGAACGTTTGTTCTTTTCACGTCCAACCCCCAGAGCTTTGACAGAACCCTTGACCCTGTCGCTCGTCTCATCTCCATGGTGACCCCCCTGCTAGCGTCCGTCTCGTCGATCGCTGTGACTGTAGACGATCGCCCTTTTCCCTCGCCTGCCCCATCGGACGCTTCCTTGTTCTAGAGCCAGGGAAAATCTCTTGTCTGAAACGATAGGTCGCGGTTCTTACCGCACGCTTGGAAGAGACATTCCGCCAAACAGGGGTTATCCACACTCACTGGTCCTTTGAGGCTCCCAAGAGATCGTCAGCCTTTGGGGGGCTTGTCTTTCGTCATGTTCCCCGCAAGAGGCTTGCAGAAAACAGGTCAAACCCTCTCGTGTCAGCAAAGCAAGCACCTCCATCTGACTCCTTCACAATCCCTCTTCTCCATAAGCGCTTCCCCTCTCAGCCAACGAAACTGTGCCCTAGCCTTTCCGTGAAACCGCGGAATTCACCATGGCGTCTTCCACCCCTGGCGACGATCCCTCCTCCTCCTCGCACAGCACTTACGAGGTCAACGTCCCCTTGCGCAACGGCCGAGGCTCAGAGCCCGAGGTCTCGAATCCCGAAATCCGCATCCCTGGGATAAAGCCTGTGACGGAGCAACAACAAGAATCACAAAACAAGTCACTCCGGGACCTCGCCGCCGGCCTCGAGGGCAAGTACGTCGACGAGTTTGGCAACATCCTCGACTGGGACGGGACAGTCCTCGGCCGCGTCGAGGGGGACCTGCCGTCCATGGTCGGCCGGCCAGTCTCGGCGTCTGGCGAGATCCTGGACACGGACGGCGAGGTGGTGGGCCAGGTGTGCGACAACTACATCAAGCCCAAGCTGGAGCCCCTGTCGGGCGGGCTGCGGGTTGATGCCGAGGGGAACATTTACGACGAGCAGGGCAACGTGGTGGGCAAGCTCAACAAGCCGAAGGAAAAGGATGACAAGGAGAAGGAGAGTCAGACTCGGAGCGGCAGCGGCGGCAGCGGCGGCACCAGCACTAATATCCCAAAGCCTGCTGTGGTGGCACCGAGACCGGATGAGCTGTATCTCGATGTCAAGTCGACGTTTGACGGCATCCAGCTCATCATCAAGATCCCCACCGTCTTCAACAGGGACCGTGTAAGCGAGAGTAGCCAGAGTCAGGGTCAGAGTCAGAGTCAAAGTCAGAACCAAGGCAACAACCAGAGCAACAGCCAAGGCAACACTGAGAACAGCCAGAGCCAAGGCAATCAGGATATCGAGAATCGATGATGGACTTTTCCCCTCTGGCGCGTTTCAAGACCACGCGTGCACGCCCTCGATCGTGTCATGTCATGCATAAAGGTGGCCCTTTCGGAATAATAATCCTCATGGAGAAACCCCTCCCCGTACGCTAGAGTTGTTCTCAAAGCCGGTTCCGCCATTCATACCCATTCATACACACTGTACATACGTATACACGTGAAAAAAAGGCAAACAAGCTCAGGCCAGTCACCATCTCGATCCAACCCTCCAACGTTCGAGATCTTCTCCACGCAGGACAGCTCTGAGGGTGTCGTCCTCCACCCCGCAAAGCCGGTTTTGCAACTCCCGCTCAAGTTGAGAACCAATCCCTCGTCTCGAAGCTCCCAGGAAGCTCCCTTGCGCGGAGCTCGCTGATACGTCATCTCGCTGCCCTCGCCACACCATCCCGCCCCTCGAGATCTTCATCATGACGTGTGGCTGTTGCTCGGGTCGTCCGATAACAGGTGCGGCGCAGTATCATTGCCGATAGTCATGGTGTTCACACTGACGTTGTGAGTGTAATTGACGTTTTGATTATTCTCTCAAGGTTGCTTGCTGGAAACTTGTTTTTGGATTCTATCTAAGCGGTATAAAAATGTGCGAGGTTGTGGTGGATGGCAGACCTTTTCTCCTCAGACAAAAAAAAGAATCACACACACACACACACCATTCGATCAAGTAGCAAGCTTGGAAACTAACATTACGATACCCTCAAAACCCATCTGTTGATCCCTTCAGTACCCCATTTTGTTGACACGATAAGATACCCCCCCCCCCCCCCCAAAAACCATGTCAAACACAAAGGACCCTACCTCCTCCCTCGAAGGCCAGGTCAAAGACTCGACAAAAGACACTGCTCCCAAAGAGCAGCAGACTCCTGGTGCGTTCACAATCCTGCAGCCGAGCTTGGCGCTTATCGTCCCTATTGCAGTCAATCTTGAATCAGTCCCCCGGAGCGCCGCCGGCGTCGTGAACGATGCCGGGGATGTCCTAGACGACGCCGGCAACACTGTCGGCAAGATCGCAGACACCGACAACCTCAAGAACCTCGTCGGCCAGACCGTCAACACCGCCGGCGATGTCGTGAGCTCCACCGGCGACGTCCTGGGCAAGACCTTGCCCATCGGACAGGGCAAGCAGGGCGACGAGGAGGAACACGATTCGCACGACGAGGAGCACAGCGAGTACACAACTCAGCCCGCTGAGAAGAAGGCTGGCGGCCTGGGTGATACTGTTGGAGGAGTTACCGACACAGTTGGTGATACCGTTGGCGGCGTCACTGACACTGCCGGCAAGACCGTTGGTGGAGCCACCGACACCGCTGGAAAGACTGTCGGCGGCGTCACTGATACCGCTGGCAAGGCTCTCAGTGGTGTAACTGGCAGTCTTGGCCTTGGAGGCAAGACAGAAGAACCCTCCAAGGAGGTCGAGGCCAAGCAGGAGGAGGCATCCGACATCAAGAGCGAGAGCCAAAGGGACTCCACCATCGGCCTCGAGGACCGCGACGTGCCTACAGGCGAGAAGGAGGCATCCGAAACTCAGGAGAAGCTCAAGGAGATTCCTCCCGAGGAGGCCAAGGAGGAGACCTCCAAGGCCGAGGATGTCGTCAAGGAAGCTCAGCCCGAAGAACGGGAGGCTGGCGACTTGACAAAGAAGCCTGAGGAGGTGACAGAAAAGGCCGACGATGTCGTCAAGGAGGCCGAGCCGGAGGAGAAGGAGGTCCCAAGCGTCCCCGAAGGCGCTCCTCAGGACGAAGCCCCCACATCCGAGGTCCCTGAGAGCAAGGCACCTGAACTCCCCGAGGGCAAGGAGGTGCCCGAGGGTGAGCTCCCTGAAGGCGAGCTCCCCGAGGGCCAAGGCCCACCGTCCGAAGCACCCCCACCACCATCCGAGCCCGGCAAGTCTGAAGTCCCCGAAGTCCCCGGCGACGAAGAGGACAAGTCCAAGGCCCCCGGCACCGAAGACCTCAAGTCAGTCGCTCCCGGCGAGGAAGCCGCCGGCAAGCTTGGCGAAGAGGTAGAAGGCAAGGTCGCCGAGGGTGAGGAGAAGCTTGCTGAAGGCGAGGAGAAGCTTGGTGAGGAAGGCGAGAAGCTCCCCGAAGAGGAGAAGGTTGCCGAAGTGCCAGAAGACAAACTTGCCGAGCAAGAGAAGCTCGGTGAGGACGGTGAGGAGAAGCTTGCTGAGGGCGAGGAGAAGGTGGCCGAAGGCGAGGAGAAGCTTGGTGAGGAAGGCGAGAAGCTCCCTGAGGAAGAAAAGCTTGCCGAGGAGGGCGAGGAGAAGCTCGCCGAAGGAGAGGAAAAGGTTGGCGAAGTCGAAGAGGAGGCTGAAGAGCCCCTTGACTTTACCGTCCTCAAGGGCACCACCGTCGACAAGCAAGGAAACCTCGTCAACGACAAGGGCCACCTCATTGGTCGCGTCACCGAGGGCGAGGTCAAGCAACTCATCGGCAACAAGTGTGACGACCAAGGCATCATCTGGGGTGAATTCGGCAAGCAGCTTGGAAAGGCCGAACCCCTCCCTGAGTGGGAGCGCGGCGAGCAAAAGGACTACTCGGTCCTCAAGGGCACGACTGTCGACAAGGACGGAAACCTCGTCAACGCAAAGGGCGACGTCGTGGGTCGTGTCGTTGAGGGAGAGGTCAAGCAGCTCATCGGCAACAAGTGCGACGACCAGGGTGTCATCTGGGGCGATTTCGGCAAGCGAGTCGGAAAGGCTGAGCCTCTGGCCGACTGGGAACGCACTGAGAAGGAGGACTTTTCCATCCTCAAGGGCATGACTGTCGACAAGGAGGGCAAGCTCGTCAACGAGAAGGGCCACCTCTTTGGTCGTGTCATCGAAGGTGAGCTCAGGCAGCTCATCGGCCTCAAGTCTGATGAGAGCGGCAAGATCTGGAGCGACGGCAAGGTCGTCGGCAAGGCAGAGCCCCTCCCCGAGTGGGAGCGTGGTGAGCAAAAGGACTTTTCCATCCTCAAGGACTGCAAGGTCGACGAGGCTGGACAGTTGCTCAACCACAAGGGAGACGTCGTCGGCAAGGTTGTCGAGGGTGAGATCAAGCAGCTCAAGGGCCTCAAGTCTGATGAGAACGGCAAGATCTGGAGCGACGGCAAGGTTGTCGGTCGGGCTGAGCCACTCGCTGAGTGGGAGCGCGTCGAGAAGAAGGACCGTTCCGTTCTCAAGGGCACAAAGGTCAACAAGGCCGGCAAGCTCGTCGACTCCAACGGCACCGTCGTCGGCAAGGTTGTCGAGGGCGAGATCAAGGAGCTCATCGGCAAGCGATGCGACGAGAACGGAGACATCTGGAACGACTCTGGAGAGGTCATCGGAAAGGGAGAGCCTGTTTCCGTCGGCGAGCGCGAGGAGAAGGCGTTTGCTCCTTTCGAAAACTTCCCCGGTGCCACTGTCGAGGCCGATGGTAAAGTCATGTACCAGGGTCGCCAGGTCGGCGAGGTCATCGAGGGTGATCTCAAGGTCCTCAAGGGCAGCACCGTCGACGAGGATGGTGATATCCTCGACCGCCGCGGCAACGTCGTCGGCAAGGCCAAGGTCTGGGAGGAGCCCGAACCTGAAGCCGAGGTCGAGGTTGACAAGTCGGCACTCGCTGGCAAGCGTGTCAACAAGGCCGGCAACGTGGTCAGCCGTGACGGCGAGATCTTCGGTCGTGTCGTCGAGGGCCACATTGGCAATCTTGTTGGACGCATGTGCGACAAGGATGGAAACATCCGCAGCGAGTCTGGCGACATCATCGGCAAGGCTGAGCTTGTCACTGAGGGCGAGCGCGAGGGTCTCAAGGAGGGACCTTTCGCCGAGCTCCAGGGCTGCACTGTTGCCAAGGACGGCAAGGTCGTGACACCTGCCGGCGATGTCGTTGGCCGACTGACCTCTGGAGATCCCAAGGTCCTCTTTGGCCGTGCTGTCGACGACGACGGCGAGATCCTCGACCGCAACGGCAACATCATTGGCAAGGCCGAGCGGTGGGAGGAGCCCGAGGTCGAGAAGAAGCAGAACCCTCTGGCCGGCCGAAAGGTCAACCGCGAGGGCAACGTCAACGACCAAGAGGGCAACATCATCGCCAAGCTCACCAGCGGCGACCTCCTCACCTGCGCCGGCAAGGAGATTGACCAGGACGGCGATGTCATCAACAGCAAGGGCCAGACCGTCGGTCACGTCAGCCTCCTCGAGGACATCCCCCCCGAGCCCGAAGAGGAGCCCGAGCCTGAGGAGACTCCTGAGGAGAGGGCCAAGCGCGAGGCGGCCGAGGCCGAGGAGGCCAAGAAGCAGGAGCAGCTTGAAAAGGACAAGAAGCTCGCCGGCCAGCTCGCCTACCAGATCGACGAGACCCTCCAGAAGATCCGACCCATCTGCAAAGAGATTGACGACAAGATCAGCGCCGCCGAGGCCATGCCCAAGGAGGAGCGTGACGAGGAGGAGCTGGTCCGAAAGGTCCGTCCTCTGATCGAGAAGGGCGGCGAGATCTTGACCGAGACCAACAACACCATCCGAGGCCTCGATCCCGATGGTCGAATCCAGAAGAACGCCAAGCAAAAGGTTGCCAGCGGCGAAGCTACCCCCGAGGAGCAGCATCTCGCCAACCTGCTCAAGGAGGTGAGTTCACAGCACTCTTGATTCCATCAACACTTGCTGACAACAGCAGCTCACCGGCAGCATCACCTCGACCATCGAAAACGCCAAGCGCAAGCTCGAGGGCATGCCCCACGCCAAGAAGGAACTCAACCCCCTGTGGGCTCTCCTCGCCGAGCCCCTCTTCCAGATCGTCGCAGCCGTCGGTCTCCTTCTCAGCGGAGTGCTTGGCCTGGTCGGCAAGCTTGTAGGTCCCATCCTGGGCCCCCTCGTATGTCCCCTTTTTGCTATGTCTACTCCCCCTTATGCGCCTCTTACTGCGCCCATCCCAGTCTCTTCTTTTTTACTGACAGGATGCAGCTTAATGGGCTTGGACTGGGTGGTCTGCTTGATGGTCTTCTTGGAGGTCTTGGTCTCAACAAGGTGCTCTCTGGGCTCGGTCTCGGAGACGTTGTTGGCACTCTGACTGGCAAGAAGAAGTAAATGACATGATTGATGTAATGGGTCTTTGAATTGGTTGATCGAATGGTAATGGATCTGTAAGATAGGAGTTAATTGTTAGTTTATGAATGCTACGATTGTGTGTTTGGTCCTTCACAATTTCCGTCTCGTCTGCTTGAGTGTAGGGTACCAGGTGGAGAGAAGCTCAAGCCATGTATACCACATATGCACTTACCGGAGCTGAGTCACCATCTAATCTCAGCAGCATAAATTTTCAACTTTTCCTCCAGCTCACTTGACTTTTCATCAACAACCACTATGCTCAGTTTTCTTCGAGCGTGGCCTCCCTGAAGCGACGCGACGATGCGTCTCTTCCTCATCCGCCATGGAGAGACTGTCGACAATGTCGCAGGCGTCTACGCCGGCTCCCGAGACTCTGCCCTGACCGCCCACGGCGTCCTCCAGGCTGGACGGCTGGCTGCTCACCTGGCCGAGGACGTCGACGTTGACCACGTGTTCTCGTCCGACCTCCAACGCGCGGTGCATACTGCCCAAGCCATTCTCAATGCGCAGAAACGCGCTGAGGACTTGGAGCTGGTTCAGGTTCCGGAGCTGAGGGAGAAGGACTTTGGTTCTGGCGAGGGTCTCAAGTTTGGGTTGGCATTCGAGCACGAGGGCGCTGAGACACCCGAGGCGATGAGGGAGCGATGTGATCGCTTCTTGGATGAGCATCTCGTCCCCCTGTTGGCGAAAGACACCACTGTCTTCATCGTCGCGCACGGCATCATCCTTAGTGTTCTCTTCAAAGCACTCTCCGCAAGGTGCTCATCTGTCACGGTGGCTCCTGGCGCTCACTCAAGGCCACTCCCAGCCTCTGCCCCCTCCGCCCTTCCTGGAGCAACACTGGGTACCTGGAGGCTGTCGTCACGGCTCTTCCAGGTCGCCTCGAGATGCGCGTCGACAAGGTAAACAGCGTCCAACACACCAAGAGCCTGAAAAGGACCCGGGGTGGCATTGGCAGCGCCAAGTTCGACGCCAATCAAAGGACGATGGACTCTTTCTTCACGCCTGCGCCGAAAAAGCCCGAGCCTGAAGAAGAGGACATCGTCTCTCGCTAAATGGTACGTTGCATCTTTTTCTCTTTCACACAACACCCCAAGCATATGATGAAAAAGCAATCTCACAGACCTGTACTGAACGCACATTGTGGAAAAAATTTTGTCCAACCGCTGTCTGACAGCTTGGTTCAATTCGTCTTTTGTTATGATTGATTGTCTTTTGAGATCTTAACTAACAACGGACTTCAGGATTCATTACTTCAGCAAGTTTAGCGTAGCATCATGATCTACTCATACCGTCTTAATACATATTATACATCTGTGCTTGTCTCGTCTAGTCCTGTGAATACCTTGTACATGCGTCGACTGACTGCCTGACCGATTGTGCGATCCGAAATGGCGCCGTCTTTGTTGGCACTCTTTCTCACGCCTTCTAAACGTGTCGATCCGCCAGCCTCCAGTCCTTCAACCAGGGCGCTCACGCTGCCAAACTCTTCTGCGACTCCATAGGCGATCGGCGCCGTGACTCTCACGATCTCCTGGAGCATCTTGACGTAGGTGTCTTTTGTGTCCTCGCCCGTCTTGACCTGCCCACTCTCCATGCAGAACCCAGCTACGAGCGTCGCCTGGTCCCGCTGCTTCCTGTACGGAATCGTCGATACGTGCTGGGTGAAATTGACGATCCACTCCGCCGTCTCGAGGGGGATCGTGGTGTGGTGAATCAAGACGTCGTGCATGACCTGCAGCTGCAGGAGAGCATCCTCGATGGTCTCCTCGGGTATGTAGCTCTCGGCAGGCTTGTTACGGCGGCCAGAGGTAGATGCTGACGATTCTTGAGCCCGGACGCGAGAAGCAAACTGCCGGTTGCGAAGGTTGCGGTTCTTGCGCATCCATGGGATCACGCCCTCGAGGAGGTAGATGATGTGGTGGGCAGAAAAGTGCTCTTGCATCTTTGCAACGTGCAAAGACAGCTCATCGTCCAAGGCCAGTTTGACGAATTCCTCAGCCGCCATGACAACAAGGGCGTGCTTTTCGTCTTGCAGGCGAAGAGGTATCGGTTCCCAGAGGCCAAGATCGTCGTTGTAGCGGCTCTTGACTTTTCGGCGCCACTTGATTACATTGTCAACGGGGCTGTTCCAGGTGGTGAACTGCACGTCCAGTGGCTCCAGCATGGCCGAGAGCTGAGTCGTGACTGTTGCGTTCAGGCTCGAAGGGATGTCGACCATCATCTCTGGAGTCGAGACCTTTTTGTCCGTCCGGAGCTTGTTGACCTCGGCCAAGGCGGCATTTCGTTCCTTTTCGCGGGCCTTTGCCTCCTTGGCTTCCTCTCTCTCGCGACGCTTCGTCACCTTCTCAGCCTCCTTTGCTGCTGTTCTTGCTTCCTTCTCCCGAATCCGATCCGCTGCCGACTTCTTAGCCGTGGCAGCGGGTTTTGGTCGAGATCTGGACTTTGACGGAATGACATCGGATTGGGAACGCTGAAGCAGCGACCGGCGCCGGATTTTCGCCATGTCAAAGTTTGAAATGTCTGGCAAGTCACCGTCGGAGTCATCATTGCCATCTGAGTCGTCAATGTCGATAACAACATGACCTTGGCCTCCAGGTGGAGAAGAGTCAAAGGAGCAAGCTTCTGGTGCCGAGCTAGAAATTGGATCCCAGGTGGCTGTTCGCCTATGTAGTGATTTCGATACCAGCGCAGTGGTACGAAGAGGTGACGGCGCTATGGGATCGGCGGCTTTCGAGGTAGTCGGCAGGGGTTGCGAGGAACTCGCAAAGGGATCTGAGGATTCGATAGGTCTCGCGGCTGGCTTGGGTGGCGATTGACGGACAAACAGGGGAGAACTGGCGAAGGGATCATCATCGTCATCAGGTTCAGTTGCGTTTCTCGTTGTTGTGCTCGGGCCAGGGAATGAAGGCCTCGGTCTGGGTGGTTCATGGTGTTCTGGCGAGCTCGTAACTTCGATGGGGTCGGCGATCGTGCAAATTCGTCCTCCTCCGATGTTTCGCACTGGAGGGAGAACGTTTTGCGGCTGTGGCCCTGGAGACGTGCGTTTCAGAGGGCGGGATGGTTGAACTGGAGAAAGACGTCGCTTCTTGCTCCCAGTCGTCTCTGCGAGTATGGGCTCGTCTAGGTCGATAGTGGTATCAAGGTCGTCGGAAAGAAAGAGAAAGTCTTCTTGGAGGATCGAGGCATGGGTATTTCTCCCATCGGCGACAACTTTTGCCGACGGTGCATCGTCATGGCGGGCAACTGTGGTAGCAGGTCTAGGCAAAGGAGGCGGAGGGTTTGTCGGGCTGGATGAGATGAGATCAATCACCTCGGGCGCCATTATTGATCTTTCTTTGGAGGAACCATTGATCTCGACTTGATCAATGTCGAAGTGTCGCCTTGCCTGGTTGATGGAGGGGTGGCAGCCTGCGCGATGTGACGCGACGACTCGGGTCCAGGCTTACACGAAAAACGCCAAAGTCACGTGGCCCTGCACAGCATCCGCCCGGTCTTGGTGCGCATTGTTCCAACGCAAATTGGGAATAACTTGAGAAATTGATTGTCATTATTTAGTGCATGAATGCATAAATCTCCCAATGTCACTGCCTGGTGTTCAAAGGTCTTTCCAAGTCGTGGTGGCTGACTCAAGCTAGCCATACCCATATGACCAAGGGAAGAGGAAGAGGATGAGCCTCCTGGGTGAAGTTCGCTCTCATCCTTTCCACATGCATGACTTGTGGCTTCTGATACATATCTGCTCGCTCAAAGCCTAGGCTAGGCGATCCAACCTCTTGGATCACGAGTGTAACCTTGAACTGGGATGTTCTAGGTGGATCGCTGGCTTTGGATGGTGTCGTCCGTTATGGGGACGTCAATATTCGCCAAAGGGAATTTGAAACATTCCCATGAGAAACCCAAGTGGACTCCCGCCATCTTCCCGGCGGCCCTGCTGGCCTTGAAACGAAACGCTCCAGTGGTTGTGGGTTGAATGTGCCACTGTGGCCCGGCTGACTTTGTTCATCCCTTGGCATCGCGAGGCTGCCACCTTTAAGGTTGGTGTGGAGGGATTCACGGGATGGGGGAGTGTTATTGTTGTGTCCGAAAGGGCTGTGTCATTTCTCCCATCCTCAAGTGCCTCGACCAGTCGTCAAAGGCAGTCAGACTGTCAAACTCAAGAGTCCTGTCAATGGGCGTTAGCAGCGTCTACGAGAAGCGCCATCCATTTCTGGCTCGTCGTTCAAATACTGAGCTGGATAATGTCACATCGCTCTGTCAAGACGGGACCTCAATGGGAAAATATCCGTCATTTAGAGTTCGTTGGCCGACACCAATTAAACGGAAGTGGAAATGGCCTCGTGTTAGTAGCAATGAAGGTTCAGGGTAAGATGTCAATGACTGACCAGGCACCACGACAGCTTCAAAGACGGTAGGTGGCGTTCGCCCAAGTTACCCTCCTCATCCTGACGGTACCAGTACCTTTACGGCAACCAGGCGTCTTCTCGGAGGCAATGTGTTTCTGAGAGGGCTACTATCCGATTACTGGTTGTCCATCAGGATTGATAGCTCGTCATCAGGTATCTGATAGGGAATGAATACGAGCTAATTGCGTAGGTCAAGTCTCTTTATTTGCTCATCAAAGACCACCACTAGATAGATCTCATCATACCTAGTCATATGCATCTTGCTAGGGTTCTAGATAGGCAGTTCACGAGGGGACGAGTAGGTATTACTGATGGCAGTCCTCCCAAGAAGGAGATTCCATTCAGTCAACAAGGCCACGAGGCAGGACCGCTTGAAGAATGTCTTGAGCTAGCCCGCCACTGGGACGCCCTGGGAAGATCAACTGCCGTTCACTCAGAGCAGGATGGATCAGGTCTCAGCGACCGGCCCTGCTCTCGGAATCCTCGCTGACAAGGTTGCCCAGACAGTAAAACATGAAAAACTTGCATAGGAACGAACCAGCCACGCAAACAAAAGTCGAAACGACAGTGCTGAATGCCAACCTCATTGCACTTTACAGGTGGATAACCCAGCCATCGATAGTTACGGGCCACGGGTAATAGCCCCCTAAAGTTTGATGAAGGGGGATCGAGTGATGGACACCTGACAAAGGATCATCGGTCCTCATTTGAGTCAGCTCGCTTCGAGCGCCGACTCCGGACGCTTGGTAGGTGTACTCAGAGACAAACACCGTTATTGACGGGCTGCCGTGGAGAAGTCATGGTCGTTAAGGCTGACGAGCGAAACTGTCTAGACGCCGTCCGACACCAGCATGAGATCTGGCAGCCTGCCAAGGCGCGTGGCATGGGACTGCTGGCTTGCGCTCCCTGCTGTGGCACGAACTGTCGACCTTGTTTCTGCATGTCTGAGTGGAGGTCTCCACTGCCGATTCGACGGGAGGCTTGCTGGACACTTGGATGGTTGCGAAGGCGAGGACAATGCGAGAGAAAAGGATGCTCGACACTGATAATCGCTCAAACCTTATCGCCAGCGGCATGTGGCCCCTGGCAGAGCCGATTGACGTTGTTGTCTCCATCCAGGTCGGGGAACAAAGACGACATGAGCGACAAAGTACCAGGCCACTGCAGGGACGGGACGGGATAGAAGTGGGGGCCCATACCTGAAACTTGCCGTGGGCGCTGTGTGTCTGCCCCCGCGAATTGCTTCTGTTGAAGCAAGAGGGCGTTCCAAACTGCATTGGCTGCAGCAATGTTTTCCTTTGCTTGCTTCTTTTGCTGGAAAATGGTGCCATTTGATCCCGGGCCGCTCTAGGGTTCGGCACGTCCAACACGCTCCATTCCGATAGTGGCTCTGGCGAGAGTCTGTAGTCCGTGTCGGACCAACAAGGGACTAACAAGGGTGGTGGTGGTGGTGGGTGTGACAGACAGATGCCGCGTAGCAGCAGCATCAATCTCGTCAGAGACCTTGGGATCAAACAGTAGCCGCCCAATACCTCTTCAACAGGCCGACAATGGCAGCCCGGAACCGTGTATTGCCGGGTTTGACTTGAGGAGAAGAGTAAGAGACCGGCCGGGTAATAATGGCTCGCCTTGCATTGCATCGCATTGCTGTCTGCACGGCATTGTCTTTGCGCGTCGACTTGATCCCGGACTGCACAGTACCTGTGGTCCGTACTCTGCACATGTGTGGGATGATGGTCGTCGACTAACGAGAGTGGACAGCGCGGTCGGACAGGGCCCTGAGGTCTGTGATGGAGGACAATCGCACAAGCAAGGACAGGGAGGCGCGGAATAGATGGCTGGAATCGCGGCCATGCATCACACGCGAATGGCTGGGGTGGGAAGCCGTTCAATCGTTGGACACTGAGCGTTTCTTGCAACGGTATCCACGGGTCCAGCTCCGTAGAAGTCGTCTTCGTACCTGCATCGAAGCGCGACTATATGCCGCTAACGACGGCGCGTCGGGACTTGCCCAGCCCCTGAATATCGAGAAAGGAGACATCGGGATGATGAGGAGGCACTTGAGTTGGTAGGAGAAACTGGTGGGTGGTTGGGTGTGGTGTGCTTCTGCAATCTGGCTGGACGATCTCAAATGAGGGTCGGATTTGCAAGCACCGTGATTTGGTAAGCATGGACGATATCGGTTGACAAAATGATACCGACACATCCAGCTCTGGGCCCTGCCACTCTCCCCTACCCTTTCTGTCCACCCACCCTCGAAACAGTTTCAATGCCTCTCGCAGAGCTCTTGCGACACTCTCAGGCTTGGGCTCTTGCAACGAACATGGACTTTTTGGCCCGATGCTAGGGGACCCGAGCCCGCGATGGCTAGGAGAAACCAGGGTCCGTGCCGCTAAAAGCCCGCGCGGGCCAGGTACGACGCCCGGGGCTCCCCCGTAGCACAGCTCTCCAGCCAGTAGGCGTCGTCCCCGCGGGCAGCCTAAAGCGCACTTAGCGCTCCAGAGCAATCCAGGGGTCAGGCCCTGAGTTTGGAGTGGACGGGAGGTACCTGGAGACGTTGCTCAAAGTGGCCCAGCGCCAATGTACCTGGAGTCCCTGGGAGGCGGTCTTGACAGCCCCCTCCATCCAATCCCCTTGGCTGCCGGGCCCATTGAATGGAAGGAACCTGGAAGTCACTGAAGTCTCGTCCCCCTGGCCCTGATTCCACTTCGAGGCTGTCCCTTTTTTT
Organism: Fusarium virguliforme; assembly: GCA_020883615.1. Taxonomy (NCBI): domain Eukaryota; kingdom Fungi; phylum Ascomycota; class Sordariomycetes; order Hypocreales; family Nectriaceae; genus Fusarium; species Fusarium virguliforme. The sequence goes on from JAJHJD010000002.1 coordinate 6,249,500, forward strand.
TTTCTCTTTGCTCTCCGACTCCTGAAGCGTTCAACGTTCAACGTCCAACGTCTTTACCTACCCAAGTATTTCTCCTATCCCGTTGTCGCGTCGAGCATCTTCCATTGCGCGTCGCCTGTGGATTTCCCTCTCTCTCCTTCATCCATCGTCGTACCCGACGACGCCCCCCCGCTAGCGACAATTGTCCCCCTCCTGCACTGGAACGAAGAAGCAGCCCTCGGAACTCGTCGCCAGATCGCCTGTCCCTCGCCTGTTTAATTACAAACCCCCCACACCCCTGGTCGGGACAAACACTCTTGCTCTTTGCTTCGCCGTCACCTGTAGACGCTCCGGTTCTAGGGACGTACTGCCGCCGCGCGAGACTGTCTGGGACACTTGACGACCATCTCTCCGACGACACCATCCGTCACACAACAGATCTATGACGCCGTAAAGGACCATTCCCTTCTCCCTCGGCGGACCTCAACATCTCAAAGCCCTTCGCGGCCTTTCGAGCTCGTTTGCGACGACTTTCCCCCGACTGCCGCCGCTGACGACGTTACCACGGCTGAGACATTGCGAATCTCGTCGACGACAACTCACCAGCAACCGCCATGGCGAGCTCGCCGCCGACCTCGCCTGGAGGCATCCAGCGGCCTCTGAGCGCCATTGCCAGGGCCGCGCCCAGAAGCACCAGCCGGTTAAGCATGACGAGCAAGACGGGAGGTGGTAGTAGAGCCTCTGACGAAGACAGCCGGACGGCGGTCAAAGTCGGTATGTTGTTCGTTGTCGTTGCCCCTCCGAGATGCTAACTTTGGCCCGTGATAGCCGTCCGTGTTCGACCGCCGCTCAAGTCGACTGATCCGGGTTTCGACCTGATCCCCCAGCGATTCCAGCGACCCATGGTGCACACCACTTCAGAGACCAGCCTCGCAATCGATTCTCCGCAGGGGCGCAAACTCTTCGTCTTTGACCGCGTCTTTAGCTCGGATGTGATGCAGGAGGGCATCTGGGACTACCTCTCTGACTGTGTGAGCGCCTTTACGCAGGGATACAACGTGTCGTTGTTGGCGTACGGCCAGTCCGGCGCTGGCAAATCGTACACGATGGGTACCTCGGGTCCTAGCGAACAGCATGACACTGAACTTATGGGTTGGTCCAACTTGCTCGAAGCGCGCGTGATCCGCTAACCAGTCCTGTAGGTGTGATTCCTCGAGCTGCAGCAGCCCTTTTCGAAAAGCTCGATACGCCAACGGGATCGTCCAAGCCGAACCGGAGTTCCATGTCTCACCTTCGAAGCCCTCGAGGATACGGCCAGCAGAATGCGCTTGGTGATCGCAATTGGTCTCTCAGGGCGACATATGTCGAGATCTATAACGAGCAACTCCGCGATCTCCTTGTCCCCGAGTCGACTCCTCTCAACGAGCGCGGAAATGTTGCCATTCGCGAAGACACCAAGGGCAACATCATTTGACGGGTCTCCGAGAGGTCGAAATCAACTCTGTGGAGGATCTCATGAACGCCCTCAACTTTGGATCGTCCATTCGTCAGACCGATGCCACCGCCATCAACGCCAAATCGTCGCGATCTCACGCCGTCTTCTCCCTCAACCTCGTCCAGCGGAAGAGCAAGTACGGCTCTGGTCAGGGCACCGAGAAACGCTTCTCCGTGCCTCTCGAGGCCATGACTGGCCAGGATGTCACGGTAACTGTCGACAGCAAGCTCCATTTTGTTGATTTGGCTGGAAGCGAGAGGCTCAAGAACACTGGTGCGCAGGGCGAGCGTGCCAAGGAGGGTATCTCGATCAACGCCGGTCTCGCCGCACTTGGCAAGGTTATTAGCCAGCTTTCGTCTCGGAACCCTGGCTCTCACGTTTCGTATCGCGATTCCCGCCTGACGAGACTGCTCCAGGATTCTCTCGGTGGCAATGCCATTACCTACATGATTGCTTGCGTTACGCCTGCTGAGTTTCACCTGAGCGAAACACTCAACACGGTTCAGTATGCCCAGCGTGCTCGAGCTATCCAGTCCAAGCCACGGATCCAGCAGATCGAGGAGGGTGACAAGCAGGCCGTGATTGATCGCCTCAAGGCCGAGGTTGCCTTCTTGCGTGAGCAGATTCGCAGCGCAGAGCGTGGTGGTGGTAGCCCCAGACGCAACGCCCCTGGCCCTAGCGAGCGATCTGATCGACAGAACGAGCGCGAGGTTGAGCTGCAGAACCAGCTATTGGACACGCAAGAGAACTATACAGCTCTCAGCCAACGCCATGCGCGTCTCATTGCCGAGCTGGCCCGCGCCCGCGAGAACGAATCGGCGCAAAACCATGACGATGCTCTCGGCGACAGCGCTACTGATCGCCTGAACCGATCCAACTCGTTCGCACAAGCGGTTGAACAGGTTGTCCTCGAGTATGAAAAGACGATCCAGTCGCTTGAGCAGTCGCTCTCCAGCACCCGTGGTACCCTCTCTAACACCGAGACCAACTTGCTTGAGAAGGAGACCAAGTGTGCCTATGTCGAGACAATCAATAATCAGCTTCAGTCCCGGCTGCAGAAGCTGATGGATCGAGAAGCCAGCACTGAAAACTATCTTCATGATCTCGAGGCCAAGCTGGACGGCCACACGAGTGGCGAGGAGAAGAACGCAACCATCATCATGGAGCTTCGTAAGGAGATTGCTCGTGTGCGGGAGAACGAAGCCTCGTGTGAAGACTACATCTCGACTCTCGAGGAGCGGCTCGCTGAAGCGGATCAAGATGCCGAGCTGATGCAGCGGGAAATCGACCGTCTTGAACAGGTTGTTGAGCGGCAACGAAGCCTCGGCAAGCTCGACTCGCTTCTTTATGAGCTCGATCAGATCCAGGATGGCAAGGAAGGTGAAGGAGAAAAGGCACCTGAATCTGCGTCGACCGAGCCAACCAACGGCATTGCTTCGCGCCGTGGCATGGCCGACCACTCTCGAAGCTTGTCTCATGTGAGCCGCCATAGCCAGATGGAAGATCCCATTCCCGAAGGCGATGAGGATCAGGACGCGACGCAATCCAAGATCAGCACCGTCAAGGAGGAAGCGGAAGAGGACGCGCAGCGCCTTGACAAGCCGGCAGATGAAGTCCCGCCTCAGAGTCCGGCGCAGTCCAAGTTTGTCGCGGACAAGCTCGAGTCTGTCACCCAGGAGCTTATCGATCTTCGGGTTGAGCACGAGTCAACTCTCCACGACTACGACTCGCTGCACCACAAGTACGAGGAAGCCATGCGAAGGCTCTCGGAGATGCAGGATGCCGTCGACGAAGCCCGTCATCACCCTCAGCGTATCCGAGACTCGGTCATCTCTGTTGCCACCCCAACACACACGCGACCAGAGTCTTTTTTATCCGACGCGAAGACGAGCGATTTGAAGGATGGCCTGCGGTCATCCTTTTCGCGATCGCTATCTTCGGAGCTATCTTCGGCCATGGATTCGCCTGCTACCGCGGCGTCATCTAACGCCGATACCTTGTCTGAAGATGGCAATGCTACTGCGAAGCCGGCAGCCGTCTCGACGGAGGATCTTCAAGATGCTCAGAGTGCCGAGCTGGCAGCCGAGCTTGACCGACTCAAGGCCATGGCGCAAGAGCGTGAGGCTGCCGAGAAGGAGCTGGCTGAGAGGTATGCCCAGCTGGAGTCCAAGCATAGCGAGACTCTTGATATTGTTGAGGAGCTCAAGACGGATCTCACCAGGGCGCGCGCTTATGAAGCCACGTCGCCTCGTTCCAGCACCCCCGTCATCCGTCGCAAGTCAAGCCAGAACCTCCTTGTCGTCGACCGCGCCCATCGCTCGTTTGCGTCCCTGCGTAACATCGCTGCCGAGAGCTTCGGGAACCAGCCCGAGATGATGCAGAGCTTCGAGCTCAACATCAACGCCGCCATGCACGAACTTCACAATAGAAGCGAGCGCATCCAGGAACTCGAGGCAGACGTTGCGGCTGCCAAGAAGGAGATGGAGACCAAGATGACCATCATTTCGGGATTGACGCGAGAGCGTTCGAGTCTCAAGTCCAGTCCCGTAGAGATGTCGATGGTTGCGAACCTGCGGGATCAGCTGGAGCAGAGTGAAAGGCAGCTCAACGACATGAGGAATGCCCATCTCGCCCGTGACCAGACACTGACACTTGAGATCGATTCTCTCCACCGGGCTCTGGCGTCTAGACCCGACCCTCAGCAAGTCGAGGCGGCTGAGCGACAGCATGAACTGCGGGTTGCCGAGTTGCATTCGGAGCTGGCGGTCTGGGAGAACAAGCACAAGGAGGTCCTTGACGCGATGGCAATGACCGAGTCTGCTATGCGCGGCACGATCCAGGAGCTTGAAGCTCAGGTGGCATCCACTAATGCCCAGCTCACTGATTCTCAGTCTCAGCAGACCGGCGAGAAGGATGAGTCGGTCAGGGAGGCTGAACAGAGGCAACAGAACCTTATTAGCTTCTTGCGAAGCGAGATCGACGAGTACAAGGCCATCATCAACAGCAACGCCGCCAAGGTTGCCGAGTTGGAGCAGGCCCATTCTGCGTCTCGCTCTCAGCTGGACGAACTCAACAAGGCCCATGCTACAGTCAAGGAGGATAACACCCACCAGCTGGAGCTTGTCGCCAAGCTTGAGGAGCAGATTGCTGCTCATGATGAGGCCACCAAGAACCATCAGGCCAGCCTCGAGCAGCTCAAGGCGGGCCATGCCAAGGAGCTGGCCGACATCAAGACTCGGGAGCAGAAGGGCTATGAGGAGCAGGTCGAAGTGTTGCTGTCGGAGCACGCTGAGAGTGTTCAGCGACTGGAGACGGAACTGGGTGAAGCTCGCGATGATCTCATGAAGATTGCTTCGCAGGTGGCCTTTGCTCTGGGTCTGGATGTCAGCATTGAGAAGTTGACCGAGCGCATCGACGAGCTCGCTGCGAGCAAGCAAGCCGTCACAGAGCTTGCAGAGGAAAAGAAGAAGCGCGGCGAGATGGAGTCACATGTCACGGAGCTTACGACCATCAACGACAAGATCGTCCAGGATCTCGAGGCGGCAAGGTCTGCGCTGGCCGAGATGCTCGACGGGTCTGGCAAGCCAGGCCCTCTTGCGGAACAGCTTGCAGCTGCCAAGAGCAAGATGACGGAACTGGACACGCGCAGCAAGAAGAACAGCCGTCTGGTGGAGGAGCTGGAAGAGCAACTGCAGAATAACTTTGACGAGGTGCAGATGACCAATAACCGGCTGAGCACGTTGCAGACGGAGCGTAATGTGGCACTGGACGAAGCCAACACGGCCACTGCCCGCCTTCAGGCCGATCTGGAAATCGCCCGTGAAAATTACGCAGCTCTCCAGGTGAGTTGACTCGTGCATGACGTTTACTGGATACAGGACTAACAGCAGCAGGCCAAGTTTGACGAGTTGAGCGCTGGCGTCCAGCGGTCGAACTCTAACTCGACCATCCGCAAGAGCGCGTCCCACGTTTCACTGCCGTCACCACCACCAGCCATCCCGCTTCCGCCTCTGCCGAGTGGCGCGGGCTCTCCCGTCAACGGCGTGCCCAGCTCCCCGACCAACGCCCGGCCGGCCAGCAAGGACAACATCAACATTTCCCAGATCACCGAGGATCAGGAAGCACGCATCCGTGCCATCGAGAAGCACCTCGATGCCGAGCGTCAGCTCACACAGACACTCGAGGTGGCCCTCACCGACGTGGAGAAGCAGACCAAGCAGGTCAAGGCCGACTGCGAGGCCTGGAAGAAGCGTGCGCTGGAGCTCGAGGCCGAGGTGAAGGAGCTCAAGGACCGCCCCCCCAGAGCCGGTTCAAGACAACCGCTGGAGCGTCCAGGCTGTCGAGGAAGAGCGCAAGAAGCGACAAGCGGCCGAGGCTGCGCGACGACAGCTCGAGGAGCGGATGAATGCCATCAGCAAGAGCAAGAAGAAGAAGGGAAGTCTGAACTGCTTCTAGGGGGGTTGAGCTGCGTCTAGATGGCCGTGAGGCCCTGTTCGGAGCATGATCAACCTGTGCGGTCAGCGTGGGGTTGATGGAGGGAGGGAGTGAGGGAGTGAGGGAGGAGAAGGGGTTTGCAACGCTTTATGTCCCATGATGTTTTCTGCTTTTGTTGTTGTTGTTGTTGTTGCTGCTGCTACTGGTCGTTGTCGTTGTTCAACCATATTCCCCCCTCGCGTTTACTGTCCGGTCTGACAGCTTTTTACAGGTCGGGCACCCCGACCCAAGATGGCGAGACTTGTTTTCCAGCACTGGCCAGGAGTTTGGAAGGGATCTTTTCTTTTTTTCTTCTTTTTCTTCTCTTTTTCTGCTTCTTGGCGAGAGAATACCACCTACACGAGCAGCTCGATGCATGATGTGATTCGAATTTTTGTTTCTTCTCCCATCTGTCATATGTATCTTTTATTTCTTTGACAGGTTGGGGAAACTGGGTGGCCTTTTCTTCTATTTTGAGTTTATTCTCTTTCGTTTGAAGAATGAGCGGAAGATGGGATGATTGCACGATGGCCCTTATTCGGGTCGGTTTACATATACGGGACGATTCGTTTCCCGCACGATAGTGGTAAATACTAGTTGTTCAAAAAGCTTTTTGTCTCATTCACTGGGCTCATCGTTTTCTTCTGATGGGAGTGCTTCTGGGAACCATCCGTACTGGGAAAAGTCTACAGAGAGTTCGCCTAGGGCGCTTGTTGATACCTCTACGCCTTCGGCTTCGAGGGCTGTGGCCTGTGTGCGAGCGCCTTGAGGTTGGGACCTAGGCAGTCAGTAACATTCTTTATGGAGGAAGGTTGGCTGACCTCGGAGAAATCATGCCCTTTGCGTTGATGACTCTCTGCCACGGGACGTTTTCGTGGTTGAAGCGCTCCTCGGCGTCGGAGGGTAGGTGCTTAAGGCATATGCCCACCTGGCGAGGGCGCTGGGCTGCCGAGATGTGAGCTGTGCGGGTGGTCTGCTAGAGTTGAAGTCTTACGGGTGCCGACGAGCGTGGCAATGTGGCCGTATGTCGTGACCTTGCCGTGGGGGATCTCTTGGACGGCCGAGTAGACGGCGTGGAAGAAGGCTGCTGCTTCGTCTGAACGGGCCATGATGAGTGGGATGCGGTTGAACAGGTACCGGACAACAAGATGTTGTTTTAGTAGCCAGTTTGGATCTTGTTGTTGAGCCATGTCGAGGCATCACTCAAAGGGCGCGGGATGCGATTTGCGGGGTATGGAGTTAGCGAGTTGCTTGCACAGCTACTATTATCTCATCATTCATGTCATCGCTCTAATCTATGTTTACATCTATCATGATCTTCTTTTATCGTCTATTGCTCCAAATGCTTCTCATTCACAAGAACATATCGATACCGCGCCTTGCCGGCCTGCATATCCTGGACCGCCTGGTTGGCATCCGTTAGCGACCGCTTCTCCACCCACGGCTTGACCTTCTTGTCGACGGCCAGCTGCAGCATCTCCTCAATCTCCTGGGGCGAACCGATGAGGCTGCCGCCGACCTTGATGCCGCCCGCGATCAGGGTGAAGGCGTTGATCGGGGAAGCTCGCCGCCGTCCGGGGCGCCGACCTGGATAAAGGTGCCGCCGTAGCGGAGGAGGCTCAGGTACTGCGTCAGGGGCATCTTGGGACTCGAAACGGTGCTGACGATGAGGTCGATGGACCTGGCGTGCTTGGTCACCCAGTCCTCGTCGTCTTCGGTGGCGATGTACTCGTCGGCGCCGAGGGCGAGGACCTCGTCTCTCTTGGATGCTCTGCGCGAGATGCCCACGACCTTGTCGGCGCCGAGGGCCTTTGCAAATAGGACGCCAAAGTGGCCGAGACCACCGACCCCGACGATACCGACCGTCTTGCCAGGACCGCAGCCGTTGTTGCGGAGGGGTGAGTAGACGGTGACGCCACCGCAGAGCATGGGAGCTGCGTCCTCTGAAGCGAGACCCTCGGGGATCTTTACGACGAAGCGAGAGTCGGTGCGGTTATAGTCTGCGTACCCGCCGTACGACTTGCCCACGTCGCCGGGGTAGACGGAGCCGTAGGTGTTTACGTTGCCGTTCTTGCAGTAGTTGGGGAGGCCGGCTGAGCACTCGGGGCAGTTATCCCGGAGGCAGCTTCGCGCCTGGGCTCCGACGCCGACACGGTCTCCGACGCTGATGTTCTTGACGTTGCTTCCGACGCGGACGGCCTTGCCGACAATCTCGTGACCGACACAGCATGCTTAGTTTCATGTTAGTGGTGCTGGTAAGGGGTGGGGATGGCTTCACTTACGGTAAGGGGTCTCTCCCCATCCAGACTTGAGCACGTGGAGGTCGGAGCCGCAGATGCCGCAGTGGGTGATTTGGATGTCGACGTCGTCTTCCTCCCACTTCTTGGGCTCAAAGGGGCCCCATTGCATGTTGCCGTTGATGGCGTCGGGGGAGTGGCCAAGCCAGCCCTGGAACTCGTAGTCGGTGGACATTTTGAGGTTTGATATGATTGATTGGTGGTGTGAGAGTGATTGAGTGATCGAATGATTGATACAATTGATTGATTGTGTTTGTCTGTTTGTCATGAAACTATTCTATCTCGACCTTTATATATCGTCCGGTGCAAAATTCTACAGACTCCACCACGTCATTGAATTTCTCAGCAATGATGCCATCACCGCCTTGTTCCTGGATTGCCGATACGGACTTTGCTTCGGAAATAGCAGAGCTCGACGACACGGGGGACGAAACAGGAACCCATCCCGTAGCTTATCGGGGGTCAAGCGAAAGGCCCGAAACGACTGATTCGTGAGTCCGGGTTTGGAGCCAAGCGGGTCTCTGGAAGCTTTGACGACGCAAGATGGTGATTGCAAAACATGATTGACATTGAAGAAGGGCGTAGAATCTGTGATTATCCGATCAGTCGGAGTTCTTACACTGCCAAGCCCATGGCAGGGGTTCATCAAACGTCTGACATCTGCCTCTTCCCGTCGACCAGGAACCCCAAGCTCCCTTTCTAGCTCCGGATCCTCGGCGTAAGCAGGTTGCATTAGCGTCATCTTCTGATAGGCTGTGTTGACTCGTAAGACGAACTATTCTCAGTCAATCCACGGGGATAGAAGCCATCTCCGATCTCTGGGTCAGCTGCCTGCAGACCATAAATACTCGACTTACCCACTGTTGTTTCGGGGTTTTTACGTGAGAAACACCATGGCGGAACATTTAACTGCTCCGAAGCGGCTTGGCCGGGTGCCTCAACTGACCGAGCTGCGAGCTCCCGAGGACGACTGGACCGGAGTTAGCAAGTCTGCTGACAGGAGGAAGCGGCAGAACCGTCTCAACCAGAGAGCTTACCGTTAGTATACTCCAGGCTGGTGTCTATCTTCCTTGGCTAACGGGGTGGCCCAGGGAGACGGAAGCTCGCACAGCAGGATGACGACGAGAACAAAGCTGTCGTCGTCGCCAACTTGCCGCCCATGGACGGCTACCTCATGCAGGAGGATCCGCAGAAGCGTGCCGTCACGTATGCGTTTATGCAGCTGGCTCAGATGCAGTACACTCTCAAGAACCATCGCCTGACCTACCTCCCCTCGCTCATCCGCCTCAACGCCGCCAACGCCCTGTCGCAGAATGCCCGCCTCATCGGTCTCCCCCTCGAAGGGTTATGTCGTGATGAGATGATCTCTCAGTTCAACGCCCTCGGCCCAGAGAGTGTTGATGGACAGCCAGCATACCCGGAACGTCTGCGTCCGACGTCACTGCAGCAGTCCTTTGCGCATCACCCGTGGACGGACCTGCTGCCTCTTCCCCAGCTGCGAGACAACATCCTGGAGGGAATCATGAGAGAAGCTATCGATGAGGATGAGCTGTGCGACGACCTCCTCAGCGTCGTGAGCAGCCGCCAGCGGGACGAGACGTTCTTCATCGTCTGGGGCGACGCATCCGACGTGTACAGCTGGGAGGTGAGCGTCGGGTTCCTCAAGAAATGGGGATGGCTGTTGAGAGGGTGCCCCGAGCTGATTGAGTCGACGAATCGATGGCGGCTGCAGCGAGGAGAGTCCAAGATTGAGTTTCCGCTGTGAGGGACTTTATCACGTTGATATCTCTCTACGGGGTTTCATGGTTCATGCTGGGTATCTCAAGTGCCCGAAAGAAGGGCTTGGTTAACTAACTATCGTAAACGAGCGTGGTGAAGGATAAAGATACGGATCATGGTCAACATTCCTAATGATGGACGGAACCTCGACGACAACGAACAAAGAACGAAAAAGACCAGCCCCCAAGAATCACTCCTCCCTCGGATCCCAAGACTTGCCGGCCGGACACACACCGCGATGCCCCTCGCGCCGTTGCACATCAAGTCGCCGTCAAAGTTTTCGATAAAGGAGTCTATCGACGGTCAGCAAAGAAGAACGAGGGAACATGAGAAGAAGACTTGCCTAGGTTGATGTGGGTGCCGGAACCGCTCAGCATATGGCCCCTCAGCCCGTTCCAGCAATTACACCAAAAGTACCTGCCTTCATCCCCCATGAAGCACTGAGTGCAGGTCTTGTGCCACATGCCACTGCTGCAAGTCAGAAAGGGGTTCGCATGACATTGAGGGGGGGGGGGGACTTACCCTGGCCCTGGGGATAGTTGGCCCATGACGTTGACCATGCACTCTCCGAGGTCGAGAGAGGTGCACTTCATCTCGCCCGTGAGGTCGGGGCAGCGGGCCACGAGGCGGGGGGACTCGTAGTAGCCCGGGTGGATCCACGTAGGGTTCTTGCGGTTCCTGTCTGCGTCGCTGATGTAGAAGCGGACGTCCTTGCAGGTGTCGAGGAAGCCGCCGGCGCCGCGGGCGTCGAGAGAGTGAGGGCTGGTGTCGTTGACGGCGGAGGAGGGGTTATGGGGGTTGCTAGGGCGCCGAGGGCGGCGAGAAAGAGTGGGAGGAGTGAGAAGAACATGTTTAACGATTGATTGTAGTTGGGAATAGATTGCCGAGGGGGTCTTGATTCATGATGGTAGAGGTGGATATATATGCACACCTTTTACTTGACTCTGAACATCTCGTCTTTCAGATCAACTCGGATGGAATTTTGCACAGACTGAGCACGGTTGATACTGCAAGGCAAAGAAACAATATTGATGCATGGTTGCATTGGCCACGAGTTGCTATTTTGGAGTTGGCAGACAAAGAAGGGTTGCCACTCCCGCCGGCTATCTAGGTCAGATGCATATATCCGGCAGCGGGAATCTCGAGGCTCTTTGTATGACAGAAGAAAGGTCGGTCCGTAATAGGAAGACAAGTTGTTTCAGAATGGCATCTCTCAAGCAGGGCAACCTCCAAGCAGGGCGATGTCAAAGCATCCATATGCATGCTTGCTGGTAGATGGGTGTAGGAGATGCTTCACCTTCCACATCCGGCAATTGGTCACGAGGCCTGTTGAGTGCATCTCGTCGGACAATGAGCCTACAGGCTATAGGCTGCCCTTGCATGCTAGATCTGCGATCCTTGGAGAGTAATGCCGAGGAGAGCCGTTGATCTCGGGCTGTCAACTGAGCGACGGGAACCACGATGTAGCAGGATATGGCTTTGGCAGCCAAATGAGCCCAGATATTTTGTTGCATAGTAATGCTTGGATGAGAGTATGGAGTAAAGCACTCCCCGTTCTGAAAGTTTTCTCTGCCTCTGCACTCCGACGCCGTGGAAGAGTGAGAACTGGATGATATTAGATGTAATGTGGTTGCACTTGATACAGAGAATGAATACTTGCCATGTTAACTTGGCTATGGAAGAACTAGACCACCAGATTGGGTTATTTTTAATAAAATCTCATTAAATCGGCAAGTAAGTGTGCTGTATAACCACTCCCTTGGTAGTTACCGGCCTCGGGAATTAATGTCTATTCCTACAAGAACCCGACCTATGAAACAACTCGCTATGAAGCGTGATCCCTGAATGGCAGAGGAGGCCTCTGAACCTGTCGCGGCGCACCTCGGCAGATATTGCCAAACGGGTGATGTTGGCTGTTGGAGCGTGCAAACCAGGAGAGCGACAGTTCTAGAACTGCAATGGAGCGAGTTGTTGGTCAAAGAACGAGTTGGTCGGTGTTTATACGATCCTGTTCGATTTAGACGGTGGGCACATGAAGCAGGCGTCGTATACCGTCAAGACCACCAAAGGGCCCAGCTCCAAAGTCTTGGTACGGTGAAATGGAACGACGCCGAGGCTTCCGCGTATACGAGGAGCGACCGGTAGTTCCTCCGCAGCATCTTTTTGTTTGTCCGTTTTACCCCTTAAAAAGAAGCATTACATGATCGGAAGGGACGGGATTTGTCAGGGGTGGTCCCTGAATAGAACCAGGGCCTGGGCGCAGTATGCTGCTGGACACGGGGGACAGCTCAGTGACAGCCGACAAACGTTTCCCCTGGTTCCTGACCTAAAAACTGGCCATGCAGTTAAACCCCTTTCCCATGCTGGCCACGCACAGACACGCGTCGTCCATTGCGAATCTCTGGCACCTGGGACCCGCAGTCGAAAAGTGATCCCCATATTATCAGCCATTACCGTTCCCACAGGGACCCTTGCCATTCGCCGCCTGTTGGCTGTCGATATCGTATAAGTCGTGGGCTATTTTTGGGGCCGTCCCTCGATCAGATGTGCAATTGTACATTGTTTGACCTGAAACGGGGGTGTCGGATGTTGGGATGGATATATGGGGAACGGGGGGAGAAGGGGATCAAATTCTGGAGAAGGGACCTGACGACTTCTCTCTTCATCTTTCATTCCTCTCATTCATTTTGCTTTGTCTGGGGGGTTTTTTAGTACATGAATATGTTTCGACCGTCGACACTACGGGCCATACCGTTGCGCGCTCTCTCCGTGGCCGGCATCGCAGCAACCATCCTCTTCCTCCACCTCCTCTTCAGCACCGGCCCCAAGCTCACCCCTGTGAGCCCTCCCTCGCCCCTCCAGACGCCGACCGAGTTTGTCGCCAGCTCCTACAACTGGTCCTCGTTGCAGCTGCACCACCCTCCCGTCGCCATCAAGCCCCTGCCCCAGGGCGTCGTCCAGACATTCCCCAAGGTCCAGGCTAAGGATTCCGACTTCAAGTCTGGCAAGGATGTTGAGGAGAGACGGAATGCCGTTCGGGATGAGTTTGTGCGAGGCTGGTATGCGTATAGGAATAATGCGTGGATGAGGGATGAGCTGATGCCCGTGTCCGGGCAGTGGAGGGATAGCTTTGGCGGCTGGGCTGCGACGTTGGTTGATTCTTTGGATACGCTCTGGATCATGGGCCTTGATGAAGAGTTTGATATGGCTGCCACGGCTGCTGCCACTCTCAACTTTGGCGAGGGGCGTGATGGAGCCATTGACCTGTTCAAGATGACCACCCGCCATCTCGGAGGTTTGCTGGGGGCTTATGAGCTGAGTGGTCAGGAAGCTCTTCTCAAAAAGGCGACTGAGCTGGGAGAGATGCTCTACGTCGCCTTTGACACGCCGAACCGCATCCCCAGCCTCTGGCTCGACTTTAACGAGGCCGAGAACGGCACACAGATGGCCGGCAACCACGATCCCTCTGCCGCGCCAGCGTCACTCGTCATGGAGTTTACCAGGCTGTCGCAGCTCACGGGGGACTCCAAGTTCTACGACGCCACGGACCGCGTGACGCAGTTCCTCAACCGGGTGCAGAACTCGACAAAGCTCCCCGGAATGTGGCCCGTCTACCTCGACTTTGAGCACCAGGTCGCCGAGGACAACACGTTTACGCTCGGGGCGCTGGCCGACTCCATGTACGAGTACCTCATCAAGATGCACGCCCTGCTCGGCGGCCTCGACAGGAACTATGAGAGGATGTACCGCATGGCCATGAAGGTCGTGGCCGACAAGCTGCTGTACCGACCGAAAGTGCCGAACCAGGATGATGTGTTGCTCCTGGGTGAGGTTCATGTTGATGGCAAGGCCAACTTTGTCGCCGAGACGCAGCACCTGACGTGCTTCGCGGGAGGAATGTTTGCGCTGAGTGGGAAGCTCCTAGAGGATGAGAAACACCTCAACATCGGCGAGAAACTCACCTCTGGATGTGGCTGGGCGTTCAAGTCGTTTGCGACGGGCATCATGCCCGAGGTCTTTGGGCTCGAGACGTGTCCGACCCTCGAAGCCTGCGACTACGACGAGGAGGCCTGGTCACCCGAGGCCGAGCCCATCCCCCCGGCTTCCGACACGTGCGCGACCCCGGTACCTGCTGCGTCCCGAGGCCGTGGAGAGCATCTTCATCATGTACCGCGTCACGGGAGACAGTAAGTGGCAGGACATGGCGTGGGACATGTTCCAGGCCATCAAGCGGTTCACGACGACGGACCGCGCCAACGCGGCGATTGAGGATGTTGTTTCTGTCGAGACGAACCAGACGGACTCTATGGAGGTGAGTAATCATTATTGTTTGAGGGATAATATGCTGATTGAATGCAGAGTTTCTGGCTCGGCGAGACGCTCAAGTACTTTTACCTCATCTTTTCGCCTCCCCACTTGGTGAGCCTGGACGAGTATGTGTTGACCACATCGGCTCATCCCTTCCGACGGCCGACCAAATAGAGAGTATAAACTTGGGGATGGATAGGGCCATGTGTTGAGCACTTTGTGAATAGATTTGGGATAGAGGAAACGGAAAGGAATGGATTGCATCGAGGACACGGGCTAGAACCAGCGTAATCTTTAATTACAATGTTTAGAAGAAATATCTCTGATTTTTACTCTGGTTGGCTCTGTTAAGTTGGCTGGCTGGTGGTCAACTCGCTTTGTCGGGTCCTTCTACACACCTCTTTATAGCTCTGGGACATTCTACCTCTAACAATCGCAATAATCTAGAAAAGACGTGAATCTCCCTTCTAATGTTTCTAATCAATTGGGCAGCTCATTGCTTGCGAGTGCGTCTTTTGCAAGTGCCAAGATGCCCTCAACCACAGCCTCAACATCATGCGTCTTGATGGGTATCCGATGACCGCCATCCCACTCAACCAGTCTTGCCGTGCCAGTCTGGCAGTACTTGTTCATGAGAACCTGATGTTGTTCCGTCCCTGGGTCTCGCAGGCCATGTACATGCAGAGTCGGAATGCTCAGAACGTGGTCTCCCTCGTTGGTCCCGGGCCAGTCCGTAAACTCGGAGCTCAGAAGCGCCGCGTCAACCACGTGAGGCGACTGCTCAAGACGGTGGTCCAGCATGATCAGAGGCGCCCTACCAGCCATGAGCACGCCAAACTTGAACTGCGTCGGGGACTCTGCGGCCCCGAGCTGCGCCGCGACCTGCTGCTGCGTCCAGAGCAGGCTGGCGGCGATCTTTGCGCCCTGGGAGAAGCCGAGGACGCCGACCCACTCCCCGTGCCCGGGTCGTCCTCCATGGCGCGGCGGCACTGGTAGCGGATCTCTGCGGCGGCGGCCTCGGCCTCGATCTCCGGGTGCTCGGGCTGCCAGCGGAGCCAGCGGCGAAAGGGCCCGTAGTCGCCGTAGACGCTGACGATGGACGGGTGCGGCGCCGAGATGAAGGGCGCCTGCATAAAGACCAGGCGGAGGGAGGAGCTCAGCCGCGAGATGATGGCGCGGCACTGGAGCTCAAAGACCTGGGCGTTGACGCCGCCGCCGTGGAGGCAGAGGACGCGGGGGAGGTGGAGGGTGTCGTCGGCGTTGAGCCTGGACTGTGTCTGCGTCATCCTGGTCTGCTGATGGCTCTTCTTTAAAGAAATGATGGTCGATTCTTGTGAGCAAACGTGTACATGTCGGGAGTTTGCAAGTTCCAAGTTCAATCTCGAGGCTGCTTCGGGTAAGCTCCTCTGTCTGACTTCGGGATCCGAGACATTCCAGTGAGGTGATTATCTCAGCACTTGTCAAAGCAATGATACATTGCGATAGTATAGTGACTATAAGCAATCAGCAAGTCAATTCATCTATCAATCTCAAATATTGTCCTCCCAACAAATCTCAATCACCTGCCATGGAGTGCTAACGTGCCAAGACCGTGGCTGTGCTGGACCCTGAACAGCTCAAGCCCCCATCTTCGCAAGCATCATGCGCGTCAGCCACACTGATGACATCAACCGCCAAGCTGTCGCGACTGATGTGAACCTGTTTCACTCTATCTTGCGCGCCACTCTTCTCTGCAGATTACGAGGCCTCTCGGTTATTGGTGAATTTGCAGCTATTAAAGGCTTCAAACCTGCAGCTTCCCGGCTATTGTTGCTTCCATTTTCTCGTCCTCAAGCACTGCCAACACACACAGCTGTAAGACAAGACACAGCTACCCCGCCATCAGACCACGATCATAACCTCGCTCCTACACCTACAACACCGACAAACCAAACACACCGGCGATACCATCAAATCTAATGTCGAACCCCGAAAAGGCCCCCTGAATCCGCCTGCTGGCGGGCAGGTCGGTTCTGGCCTGCTGCCCGAACAGCAGTTCCCTCCTCCCCCGGCCGGCCCTCCCCCCATGACGACTCGGCCCCTCCAGCTTATGAGCAGGGACAGGCTGAGCTCCCAAAGGACGAAAAGCCAAAGATCCCTTCAGATTCGCAGCAGACGGCGACTAGGTCTGATCCCTCGCAACAGCCATACTTTCCACCTCCACCGGTAGCGGCGGACCAGCAGCAGCAGCAGTTCCCTCCTCCTCCGCAGCCAGCTGGAGGTGAACAGCAGCAATACTTCCCTCCTCCTCCTCCTGGACCTCCCCCTCGCAGCAGCAGCAAGGCTCGGATCCTCATCCCAACCCCCTCCACGCGAACCCTACCAACCCTCAGCCGGCTCAGCAGAACTACTCAATCCCGCAGTACAACCCCGCTCAGCCAGTCTTTGCGCCTCCCCCTGCCAACGAGCCTGCGCACCAGTACCAGGAGGCACCGATTCCAGAGTCCGAGGTCGGTGCGGGTAACACGTCGACTTTTGTGCCCCCCGAGGAGCAGCCGCACAAGAAGCATGGCTGGAGTGAGCGCTTTAGCCAGCTCGGCATCAAGGCGGCCGCTCCCATCAACAGCTTGGCGCACAAGCTTGGCAGCCAGAGCTTCCTCCCGAGACGCTTGACAAGGAGTGTGACAAGGCGGCATCCATTCTCAAGTCCTTCTGCAGTAAGTTTCCCATGCCAGCTTGCAATGATACACGCTCACGTCCGCTAGAAAACGGTGTCTATGCCGATCCTGGTTCAAGCCCGGTGCCCACCTCGACCGACCCCAAGGCGACCGAGACCAACGATTCCATCATCGATCCTACCAAGCAGAAGCCCAAGAGCCGTGTCATTGTCACGATCCCCCCAAGGTTATCGCCAAGGCCGTTGGTCTCGCCATCTTTACGACCCTCCGCGCTGGCTTCAACTTTTCCGGCGCGACTGGCTCTGGTATTCTGATTGCTCGTCTTCCTGATGGATCATGGGGCCTCCTTCGGGTATCCAGGTGCATTCCGTTGGAGCTGGCTTCTTGGTTGGTCTCGACATTTACGACTGCGTTTGTGTCATCAACAGCCGAGAGGCGCTGGCTGCCTTTGCCAACACCCGTGTCGCCCTTGGTAGTGACTTGGCCGTGGTTGCGGGTCCTTACGGAGCTGGAGGCGCTGTTGAATTTGGTACTGCCATGGATGCAGGTGGTCGTGAGGGACGAAAGTCCAAGGAGTCCAAGGAGGGGGAGTCATCGACCCAACCTCCCCAAGAACCCGCCGAGAGCAACCAGAACCTGAAGCCCGAGAAGGACAAGAAGAGCCACCGCCGCAGCCTCAGCGCCAGCACTTTCAAGCCCGTCTTTTCATACGTCAAGTCGCGTGGGTTCTACGCTGGTGTGCAAGTCGACGGTACTGTTGTGGTCGAGCGCAAGGACGCCAATGCTGCCTTCTTTGGTGAGCGGGTGTCTGTTGACAAGATCATCAAGGGCGAGGTGCCCCGTCAGGGACCCAACGGTATGTGGCCTGCGGGAGCGCGCGCGCTTTACGAGACTCTGAAGGGGGCCGAGGTTGGATCGCTCAAGGTCAAGCAGAGCAAGGATGGTGCGAGTCCGACCAGCCCGACATTCGGAGGCCCGGCCGCCGATCCCTCGGCTCCGGTGGCGTCCGGAGGTCTCGGTCCCGGCTCCGAGGCGGCGACCGGAAGCGGACAGCCGCCGGCCTACAAGGACGACGGAACCAATCATCCTGGTGTCGGGGATGTCAAGTACCGCTAAAACTATGACGCGCATGAGTTATGAGATACCACGATGAATCAAATTGAGGGCGGATTGATCCTTTTCTCTAGTTAGCCATGAATTGACAGTGAATTACCTTGATTGATCCTGGACGTGACTTGGGCCATTTACACATACTAAAATGGTCAATGTGGATGCATAATCCTGTGACAAAAGGACTCAATCCTAGTCGATACAACCTCTCTCGAAATAAAGATCCTATTGAATGTGAACCCTTTGTCATGATCAAGTCTGTAGGGTATTTGGTCAAGCTCCAGGCTTAGTCATCAGAATCAAGCCACACCCCACCACCTCGTCATTGCCCCTCCAACGTGGCGGCCTCCATGTTTTGGGCTGGATGAAGTCATCGCAGCCTTTGCAAGTCAGGCCAACTCGGGTGAAGCTGTTTGATCCAACTACTGAGCCCTTGAAGCTTCCAGGTTTTGGCCTGTAACAATAGCCATGGCGTCGTGAGTAACTCGATATTTCTATGGTCTCTATTTACTTACACCAGCAGCAACATCCTTGGGCTCCCCTTTCGCAAGTCGACGCACCTCTCCCTCGCTTCCACGATACGACAGTACATCAACACCAAATATGACCAACACCCCGACATGTTCAAGCATGACCTCGAGGTCATTGATAACCTCCGTCGGGATGCCGTCAACGTCCGGGAACCGCACTCCAGTGGCATCAAGAAGCTACAGACTTATGCCGCCCAGCTTGTGTGGGTTGGCGGCAAGTTCCCAATAGACGTAAGCGAGCTTGATGGCAGAAAGAGACTGTAAACTGACAAGAGTAGATTGGTGCCGAATTCTCGTGGTATCCCGCTCTAGGCTACAACACCGAACGCCCCATGGTCCGCAACAACCTCAAGTACGAGCTCATGAACGTCCTCTACAACCTCGCATCCCTCTACTCCCAGCTCGCCCTCAGCACGCAGCGGGGCAACACCGAGGGCCTCAAGTCGGCGGCGAACTACTTCTCCATGGCGGCCGGCGTCCTCAAGCACATGCAGACCGAGGTCCTGCCTGAGCTGCGCATGTCCGACCCTCCGAGGACATGGACCACGACACCCTCGAGTCCCTGATCCAGCTGCTGCTCGCCCAGAGCCAGGAGTGCTTCTGGCAAAAGGCAGTCATGGACGGCTACAAAGATGCCTCGATAGCGAAGCTCGCCGCGCGTGTTTCGGACCTGTATAACCTCTCTGGTGAGGCTGCCATGCAGAGTGAGGCCATCAGCAGCGCTTGGATACACCACATGAGCGCCAAGCATCATCACTTTGCTGCCGCTGCTCAGTACCGAGCTGCTTGCGATTGTCTTGAGAAGAGGAAATATGGAGAAGAGGTTGCGAGGCTGAGGGATGCTGTGTCTTGCGTGACAGAGGGCATTAAGGAGGCCCGAAGTGGATTCCTTGGCAAGGTGGTTGTTGATGACCTCAGCGGACTCAAAAGAAAGGTGGAGGAGGACCTGAAGAGAGCTGAAAAGGACAACGACGTCATCTACCTCAGTAAGTGGTCTCTGTCGATTCCAGTTTCCCGCTAACATGTGTAGTCGCTGTCCCCCAAGTCAGAGCTCAAGATCCTCGATCGTGCCAACATGGCCGTGGCCCGAATACCGCCTCAAGTTGCCAACCCATACGAATACTTTGGCGACCGCGCCGAGTTTGGACCGGCCCTCTTCTCCCGCCTCGTGCCCTTTTCCGTACACGTTGCCATTTCGATTTACGAGGAGCGACGAGACCGCATGGTCAGCCAGAATATCATCCAGGAGCTCGAGGCGCTGACGGAAAAGCTCCACGAACTGCTGGCGTCTCTCGGGTTGCCTGGTTCTCTGCAGGCTCTCGAGAAGCCATTGGGTCTACCTCCAAGTTTGGTTCAGCATGCCGAGGAGATTAGGCAGGCGGATGCGATTGGGAGAGTGCATAAGAGCTTTGCCGATATTGATAAGCTGCGTTCAGGGGATCTTGGCATCTTTGAGGAGGGCAAGGCGGCGTTGGCCTCGGAGGAAGAGGAGGATCAGCGGCTTCGAATGAGGTTTGGAACAGAACGTTGGATACGGCCCGAGAGTCGACAAGACCCCCAGGGCTCGCAGCTGTGGCAGCACGCTGCTGAGATTGAGGGCTACTTTGCGACCAGCAACAGCAGTGATGCAATGGTTAGGGACAAGTTTGCGGCCATTCAGGACCTGCTCGCGATGCTCTCGGGGCCTGATAGGGATCTCATGGACTCTGTTCCTTCGAGCCGCAGGGTGGACATTCCGGAGACGCTGAAGCCGGTTATAGGAAGACTGCGCGGCGCGTACAACGATGTCCTTCGTCTTGAGAGCCGGCGCCGCAAAAAGGTGGAAAGTCTCCGGGAGAATGCCCGTCACGATGATATCAAGCCCGACATTCTCAAGGAGGCGGCTCGACTGGAGCGATCATACCCCACGACAGCGCTTGTCCCGGCTCACTTTGAGGAGTTCTTTGACAAGAGGCTCGACAGGCTGTACGAGCCCGAGATTGACGGCATCGACAAGGAAGCGCAGGACCAGGAGCGCATCCTCAGCGACATCCAGCGCATCAACCGCGAGTTTGAGTCGCAGAAGAGGCAGATGGGCGAGCGCGGCAACCGAGGGCGAGAGGTGGCGCTGCAGAGGCTGGACAATGCCTATTTTAAGTACAAGGAGATTGTCAACAACCTCGAGGTCGGCCGCAAGTTTTACAACGACCTCAACAAGATTGTCGGTCCTGGGTTCCGCGACGTCATTGCGGGATGGGTTGCTCAGCGGCGGATGGAGGCGAGGGCCTTGGAAGAGTATGTGATCAGATCAAGGGATACAGAACTGCTGCTAACTGATGGTGACAGGGAAATCAACATGCCGCCGCTGTCGAGCTTGAACATCTCTCACAAGCCAACACCCGTGCAGAGTCCAATGCCTCCTCACCAAGAGCCCGCGCACTCTTACGCTTCTCCACCCCTCAGCCTCCGCAGCCCGTCCAGAGCCCTGCCGAGGCGAGCATACAATCGTGGGCCGGAGAGACGATGCAGCAGCCCCGGCCGGTCCAGCCTCAGCAGGCCCCCATGAGCGCCATGTGGAATCCGGGCATGGGTATCAAGTTTGGAGGGCCTTCCGGGGGTCCGGACAGCCTCCGGCTCCCGGGACCTGGAACCCCAACGCTGGTATCAAGTTTGGCTGAGACTTTGCTGTTGTAGATATACCCCCGTTAGATAGAGTAGGGTTGCTGCCGTTGTTGTACCTGTAGAATATTCAACCGCATATTTGGAACTTGTGTGTCAAGAGTACATGTTGCGCAATTGAGGGATTTCAAGCTAGAGACGCACAAGATGCTGCAAGTCGATAATTCAGTCTTTTTCTATGTTGCTCATGTCTAACCCCCGTACTCCTACACCCTTCCTCTCTCCTCATCGTATCGTATACACTCCATAGCTGACGGGGTGATATCCCCTCTTGCCGACCTTGGCCGTCAACTCGCTCTTCCACTCCTTTCCTTCTCGGATCAATTCGACAACCTTGCTGAAAGTGTATTCAGGTGTCCATCCTAGCTCTTTAACTGCCTTGCTCGAGTCGTACACCCTGTCGATGCGCTTGAGATATCCCCAGTCCTTGTCCTTGAAGACTTGCTCACACGCCGGCGCGACGGCCTTGAATACCTCTTCCGGGCTGCTGTCGAGCTTCTTCAGGGTCTCGCTGTCGTTGGTAAATGGCGGCGGTGCACTGATGATGTATTTTCCAAACTGGACCTCCTTTGCCTTGGCCATGGCGCACACTGCAGCTCGGACAATGTCCTCCATGTCACATCTGCGGTACGCCAGTTCCAAAACCTTGAGGTTATCATCCTCCAACGCCGCCCTGCGATCCTCGTCGTCGTCTTGCTCGGGGAAGAAACGGCTCGTGCGGAGGACGAGAACAGGCATGCTGGTCTGCTTGTGCATGAGGAAGCAGATATCCTCTGCAGCGACCTTTGTGGCGCCGTATATGTTCTTTGGGATGGGCACCACCTCCTCATCGATCCAAGCAGCAGCCAGACCGGGCTTCGGACTGAGAGCGGCGCCGAACGCGCTGGTGGTGCTGAAAAACACAAAGCTCTCGATCTGGGAGCCGAGCCTGGCGGCCTCCTCGAGGAGCACGAGGGTCCCCGTGATGTTTGTGTCGATGAAATCCTGCTTGGAGTGGCTCTCCACGTGGGGCTTGTGCAGCGTCGCGGCGTGGAGGACGTGGCGGATGGGGTTTTCTGCGAGGATCGAGGCCACGGCCGTACGGTCGGTGATGGAGATGCGGTGGTGGGTGTGCTCTGAGGGGAGGATGTCGATGCCGAGGGGGATGAAGCCTAGCGAGGGGAGGGAGAGCATGAGGGCCGTGCCGAGGTGGCCGGATGAGCCCGTCACGAGAACGTTGTAGGCCATTGTGAGTTTGTGAGTTGAGGGTGGAAACTTGGTGAGGGGGAGAAGGGGATTGGGTTATGTATGTGGGGTTTTCGGCGAGTGAGTCAATGAGGGTGAATGTGTGACTGGGGAAACGAGGTTGGGTTAACTGTTATATACCATGTGGTGATGAATTTGGTGATACTCGACGGGAGCAACAGGCGAGGCTGTGTTGGAGTACAGTCAGGTGAAGGGATTCACAACTCCTGCGGTGTGAGAATTACTGATGACTCGGGACAGGGCTTGGAGCTGTAAGCTCACTAATTTAAGGGTATTTGTACTCTAGATCAAGTCAAGATGGCCTCTTCAACTACAAATACACTTGATCATGTCGCCCATCCAACCCCCCAGTGTCACGTTACAAGGTCCCGAGAAAGAGTCTCTGCCACACCTCCAGCGACGAAGCCCCATAAAGCGTCACCTCCTATCCTCGAACTCATGCTCCGGCCACGACCGAAAACTGCCCCCCGGCCCCCGCCCAGGTCAGCCTCACCCCCTTTAGGTCCTTGCCCCGGACCTCGCGTGCCACGTCGGCATCGTCGTCCGAGCCAAGGCCGAGCTGCCCGGACGAGTTGATGCCCGTGGCATACGCTCTCCCCGCCTCGTCGACAAAGACGGTGTGGTCTGTACCACACGCGACGTGGACCGCCCTGCTGATGCTGGGTATCCGTGTCGGACGGAGGCAGATGCGAGGCTTGTCGCGCTCGTCGCGGCGGATCATGTCCTTGTCTTGGAGCTGTCTGGGTGTAAAGGCTATGCCGAGTTGGCCGCCGTCCATACGACCCCAGACTAGACATTCACCTGTTGATGTGACCGCGGCTGAGTGGTGAGCGCCTCCATCAAGTACCGTCACGCCTTTTCCGCAGAGCTCACGGATCCTCATCGGATATGGAAGAAGCCCAGAGTCACTACCCGCACCATCTGCGTATCCCGCCTCGCCAAAACTATTAAGGCCCCAAGCCCAGACGTGATCCCTATGATCAACAGCAAAGGCGTGGTACTCGCCCGAGGCAATGTACCTCGCCCTGCCGCGACAGACTTCGACGGGGCGGGGCGCAAATGCTCCGTGTGCCGACCAAAGAGGCGGCGACCGAGCTGGTTCTGCTCGTGTGAGCCCCAGCCCCAGACTTTGCCCGAGGAGTCGAGGGCGAGGGCGTGGTTTGCGCCGCAGGTGATTTGGATGATGTTGCCGAGGTTGCGGATCAGGACGGGGGTTTTCTGGCAATCTATAAAGTTTCCGTCAGGGTCGTAGCCGAATTGCTCGTTTCCTGAGCCGTCCTCAAGGGAGTTAGTGGAGGGAACTGGTGATGATGGGGGAGACTTACACGGAATGTGCCCCAGCCCCAGACGAGGCCGTCGTCGGTGAGTGCAAAGCTGCAGCTATCGCCAGCAGCGACCTGAGTGCATTTTACACCAGAGGGGAAGGTTACGGCTGTAGGAGTCGACTCGTAAGGGTTCAGCTCTGCGTCATCTCCGTCACTTGAGCCAGAGCCTACGTCTTTGAGAACACCATCCCAATCAGTATTCCTCCCCAGAGCGTAGTTGTCGTTGACGCCCCACGTGATGATCCTGCCATCGGCTGTCAATGCAACCGTGTGCATACCCCCACAAGAGAGCTGGACAACCTCAAACTCTGATGAAGAGTCATTTGGGTCGAGGAAGGGGTTGAGACGAGGGCGGTCGGTTTCAGTGATTTGAGGACCCAGACCAAGTTCACCGCATTCACCGCTCCCCACGACAAAGACGGAAAGAGCCTGAGAAGGGGGCATGTTCAAGGGGGCAGTGGACGATGCAGCTGTCTTTGTGGCTCTGGTCCTTTTTGAGGGTTGTTGTTGCACGGCAGCATCCTGTGAGGGGGCCTTGCGTTTGGTAGGAGCATGGCCAGCCAGTCCCTTCTTTGTTGAGGATTTTGAGGCTGGATGTCATCAGCGACAAAGGAATCAGTGAGATTGAGGTGAGCTTGCTTACATGGCGTTTGGGTGGTGTTTGATCGGGCAGCTACTGGGTGCCGCCTTGCCGAGGCCCTCTTTGGGGGCATTTTGGTAGTAAGGAGAATAAAAGATACATGAAATGATACAATAGACGAAATTAGATGCCTTTTGATGCTATTTCATGTTTCGAGATGTCATGTTGGATATTTGTGATGCTGCTTTGCTGCCTGTCACTCACTGCCCGGTTGATGATTGTGGATTGGTTAGTCAGCCAGATCCATGGCATTTCTACCTCTCCATCTGGTCATCTCTGTTGATATTTCATTCTGTCATTATTGGGTATGTGTATATCGTCTGTAACTCGTAGACGGCGTTGTAGTAAAACATTTGACCGCTCAACCTCGTATCTTGACGCGCACAACCAACCCCCATCCCGTCTTGCCTTCCCATATCCCCATCTCATTCTCACGTCGAAATGTTACCTCTTCTGCCTTGACCGTCATCGTGACTGGATCTTCATCCTCTCGGGGCCTCACGGGAGGTGGAGGCGGCTGCTGCGGCTCGGCCTTTTTGAACAGACTCCATCTCGCCGCCTTCTTGTCCTGCTTTATCTGCTGCACATTCGCCTTGACCGCTTGGCGATCTACCCGTTCTGGGGATATGTACTTTGCGAGACGCAAGGCCATGTCGCGGTCTGACCACCAGAGGATGTTGCGGGGAGATGTATCCTCGGCCTCATCCTCCCACCGGCCCCATTCGTCAAAGGCCCTCTCCCTCAGGGGCTTCTGCTCTGGCTTGGGAGGCTGCTTCTGGTCGCCGACGAGTTTGCGATCCTCCCGTACGCGGACTACGGTGCGGGATCGATCTTGGTCGCTAAAGGTCCAGTCTTGGTCGACGGCCTCTTCTGGGACCATGGTCATCTCGACGACGCGGGGAGGCGGGTCCATGGCCGCTATGGACGAGAGCAGGTCTTCGACATGGGGGACGAGGAGGGTCAGGATCTCGCTGTCTCGCTGGTCGCGCGCAGAGGTGCGGGCGGCTTGGACTGAGAGAATGCGGAGGGGGAGGCTGTTGAGATGGGACGAGAAGATGGAAGTGATTGATGATTGAGAGGGTGGTGCTGATGTTGAAGGCCCAGACTCGGTATACGGAGGGGGCAGCTCGTCTTCGTCGAGGACGTCTCGGGGCGATTGCTTGGACATGGTGGATAACACGGATGAACGCCAAGGCGGAAGCAGCTCTTGAGGGAATTGAATGCTGCGCTGCGTAGATGCCTGACGCCCGGTGATATAATATGGAAGTTGGTTGTTGCAACCTCAGTCAGCCCATGGGAGGGAACTCGTGACAGGTGACCAGGCTTGGGCTCAGCCTTGCACTTTGTATGTGGATGCCCGACGAGAGGCGATCCAATTGAGCGGGAAAGGGTTCAGTTGGTGATGGTTCCTTAAAGGATCGGAGTTGGGTTGGGGTGGCGCAGCATCCGTGGGCGTATCATGCAATTTCCACAGCTTGGAGGCTTGGCAAAGCATGACGTTTTGGCTGGGCGTTTTTACAGTGGCATTTTGAAAGAGGACAGAGTGTGGTTTTTGGTGCAAGTATCCGTCATCACGCGGAGAATGAGACTTTGTTTTCCATAATTATTTTATGGCGTCTGTTTGCTGTATCGATAGGCTGTTTGCTGTATCGATAGGCAGTTTGCTGTATCGATAGGCAGTTTGCTGTATCGATAGGCAGTTTGCTGTATCGATAGGCAGTTTGCTGGTGTTGAGTGCCGGCCTGGCCCGGAATTATATGTCTCACTCAAGCCGGGCGTCACACCCCACACCATGTGACCTCAAGCTGTAACCTAACCCTGCATTTGATGCCTGCAAAATGGAGTCTATTGACTTAAATTCGGATATCGGCAAGCAAGATCCGCAGGCATCATGAGATTGACCATGTCGGATTCGTCAAGGCCAACACTATGGGGGAATGCGGCTGCGGGATTGGGTGGGCTACGCAAGGCTGTGCTGGGCGATGTGTGATTAATGTTTCGGTGAGTTGGGAAGGAATTGAATGCATACGAGGGATGCATTGGCCTCTACGGCTACGTAGGGAGGCATTGTGCGCTCACCCAAGACGCATCTGGACACCGGAGACTGTAAGGTTGGACGAATTGCATTTGTTGATTGAGGCCACGGAGATCGCTTCCACGGGCTGTGACATTTCCAGCCGCAGCGGAGTGGTTACAGCGGGGACGGCGCTACAGTTACAGGGCTCCACTAACTCCCCGGGCGCCCCGCCGTCTCCGGCCCCGAATCAGCCCTGCCAATTCCAACCCCCAAATCCTTCCATGACGGCCAAATAACTTGAACCTCTCGGTGGCAACATCACAAGGGACCATCAAGATGGTTAATCTCCGTGCTAATGCCACAGCTCGCAGGTCATGGGACCTCCACCTTCCCAGGCAGGAAGCCTTCTGGAAGAACAACTCAGCCTCCTTTGAACAGACCACGGAGCGCTCCGCCACCGCATCGAGAAGTGTCCGGCACGCCAAGATTCAGGTCCCCCGCGAGGCACACAGCAATCAATAGCCAACCCCTGCGGGCAGTGCCCATTAGCTTCGAGACAAGGCTCCAGGTCTGGGCATGCAGGGCGGCCAAGGCATCATCTGACTGCTGCAGTCGGAAACATATAAGGCGACCGTCGTTCGCATTCCATCTGTCGTTTGCTACACCATCAAACATATCTAGGTCATTTACTTGTTCCTAGACATTTTCAAACATCTTTTATTAATATTGATACCCGTTGCCTCTAGGGTCAACACCAACACCATCTCTCCACGCTCGCTCATCACCCTTACAGCTTGACAAGCACACTCACAAAACACCGTCAAGATGGCCTACAGAATCTCTGCCCCCGATGAGTACCTTGCCATCACTGGCATGGGCGTCAAGACCGTCAAGATCACAAAGGCGGCTTGGGTCTGGCCCCTCCAGCGATGCACGCGCTTCAGGTGAGTTTGCGAGCGGTTGCAACTATACATGCACTAACACCATGGCAGCGTTCAACCTCACGACTATGCCATGGACCTCCAGGCCATGACAAAGGAGAAGCTGCAATTCTCTCTCCCCGTAGTCTTCACTGTCGGCCCCGACGTCAACCAGCGAGGGGCCAACACCAGGGAGCCCGTCGAGGATGACGAGCACGACATCAGCCGCGAGGACCGCGGCGACTCCCTGATGAAGTACGCCATGCTCCTGGCAAACTCTGATGCTACCAACGCCCACGTCGAGGAGAGCCAGCACGTCGCCAACATTGTCAAGGGCATCATCGAGGGTGAGACCCGTGTCCTCGTCTCGAGCATGACCATGGAGGAGATCTTTACCGAGCGCGAGGTCTTCAAGAAGCGCATCTTCCGCAACATCCAGAGCGAGCTCGACCAGTTTGGTCTCAAGATCTACAACGCCAACGTCAAGGAGCTCAAGGATGCCCCCGACTCTGTCTACTTTGCCTCTCTCTCCGCAAGGCCCACGAGGGCGCCACCAACCAGGCCCGTATTGATGTCGCCGAGGCTCAGCTGCGCGGTAACGTCGGTGAGGCCCAGCGCAAGGGTGAGCAGGAGCGTGAGATTGCAAAGATCAACGCCGAGACGGCTGTTCAGAAGACCGAGCGTGACATTGAGCGCGCCCAGGCCGAGGCTCACCTCGACACCAAGAGGACTGGTCTCACCCGTGACGTTGACATTGCTCGTGTCACGGCCCAGCGCACTCTCGAGTCTAAGGATGAGGATCTCAAGAAGGAGGTCGAGATCAGGCGTGCCGCTGCCGAGATGGAGCGTCTGCGTGCCACTGATGTCGTCAAGGCCACCATCTCTCGTGAGAGCAAGCAGCAGGCTGCTGATGCTGCTGCGTACGAGGTCGAGGCCGAGGCCCGCGCCAACCAGGAGGCCAGCCAGCGCAAGGCCGACGCGTCTGCCTACCAGACCAAGATCGCCGCCGACGCCGAGGCCCTGGCCGACTATGCCAAGACGACAAAGAACACGGACGCCGCCGTGTACAAGACCCGCAACGATGCCGAGGCCTACAACTACGCTGCCCAGCAGCGCGCAGAGGCCGAGCTCGTGGCCAAGCTCCGCGAGGCAGAGGGTATCTCCGCCATGGCCGAAGCCTACGGCAAGCTGGGCCAGGCCCTCGGCGGACCCGCCGGCCTGCTGCAGTACATGATGATCGAGAAGGGCACCTACGTCGAGCTGGCCAAGGCCAACGCCTCGGCCATCCGCGGTCTCGAGCCCAAGATCAGCGTCTGGAACACGGGAAGCAACGGCCAGGGAGGCCAGGGCCAGGGCAGCGACGCCACCGAGACCATGCGCAACGTGTACCAGATGCTGCCCCCCCTCATGTCGACGATCAACGAGCAGACGGGCATCACCCTCCCCGAGTGGCAGTTTGGACGGCTCAACGCCGGTGTCAACGCCGTCGACCAGGAGGGCGCCAAGGTCAACGGCAAGGATGGTGCTCGCCGGATCAACCAGTAAGGGGCGGAAATGAACTGAGAGGTGATATGGAACGTCGACGACGGAGGGGTTGGTTCTCTGCTTACTTGATACCTGGGTTTTGCCCCTGCGTGCTTTCGTTCTTCAGTTTCCTTTGTTCAAGATAGATGGAGGTTTTTGATACCAATTTGCTAGCTTTGAAATAATTATGATATTTTTCTTTACCTAAATCCTACTATTCCTCCAGCCGTGCTTTGATGACCATCTGGCCAAGATTTTGGGATAGAGACATTTCCACGGGTTGAGGCAACGGAACCTTCAAGCATGAGACAGGCACGACGGCTTGTGACGAACTCTGGCCTTCGGTGGTTGGTACCTAATTGAAAATAGGTGCATAGGTTGGCAGGCGTAACTGAAACCGACTGCGGGCCCGTTGAACAAGTGGTTGTTGGTGCTTTTGATGGTGTACTTACCCGGGGAGAGGGAGGGTTTAGGATAGTATGGTATATGACTTATGTCATACTGTTAGGTTAATATCATTTAGTTATGATGAGATTCCACCATAATATTATGGAATAATGGGAAGATATTATAATGTCTTTACCTCACTTTATGATCCATATCGTGCGAGCATACTGTCCTAAAACCCCTGTCCCCCGGGTAGGTAGGTAGGAAATGGGTTGTGTGCTACCTACTCCTACTCCTGCTTGCAACACCGCACGTCCACTTCACTTCCCGCCTCCGGCTTGATTCCATCCACCCACATCGAGCGCCGGATCATTCATCATTACCTATCTTGTCATCCAGAATACATCATCGCAATGCCCTCTCACAGCGAAGTGGGCTCCCGGCGGCCGCACTTTCCTCCTCTCTTACAGCTACCCAGCTGGTCACCCACAACATATTTTCTCTTCTCAGTGCTTCCGATCTAAGCGGGTTCTCCAGAGCCTCCCACTTCTGCCGATATCTCGCCTTGCCGTACGTCTTTCGCACGATTCACTTCGCCGGCACCTACAGAGGAGTATCCCGCGCCCTCAGGGCCTTTCTCTACCACAGGAGACAAAGGCACATGAGGCCGCTGTGGGAGTCAATTAGGTGGGTGCATAATACGTGTCAAGCCAAGGAGACGCCTAACAGAGCAGATTCTTTACCGTATCCCTCCGTCACGAACCTCCAGAGCGGGGGGGAGATGTGGGAAAACTTCCCTATCGTATCAGGGACAGCCTGCAGAGGGCGAATCAGGCTCGAGAAATCTCCCTCATATTCGATCGTCGCGATCATCTGCTACCGGTGCGGTTAGCCTTGTTGCTGCGAGGCTCGTGGCCCCATTCAACCACTCTGCACGTCGTCGGACCCAATGGCGCCACGGAAGAGATGATAAGCCACTGGTATTAGGGATACGACGGCGATTTCATCCACGTCCTAGGTGCTATCTTTCCGCTATGCAGAGCGATGAGGAACCATGCTGGGCAGCTCATCAGGCTGCTTCTCGGTCATGATTGGCCTTTGATATGCAGATGGGCACCAGCCTTCCTCGTGCCTTATCTCATGATCCATACCACGGGACCGGAATGGCTTGTCCTGAAATACTTTGACGAGATTCCTCTAGCAGGGCCTTTGTACTTCAACTCCACGCGGAGCTTTACGCACATGGCGTGTACATCCTTTCCTGCCCCAAGGCGCATCGATGAGCAAGCAGGGTGACTAACGAGATCGACTAGAACTGGGGAGTTCAAGTCCTGATATTTTTGCTGCTGAGATTGCCCAACCTTCGCAGATTTGCATTCTGGGTTGACCGGGCCAAACTGGGACCCTGCCTTATCCGTCAGAGCTGGGTGCCAAACTACAACCCTCTCGCACTGTCCGAACTGGATGCCTGGTACGAGAATCTGCTTCGTCGCCTGGCAGCGTCACTGCCTGACCTGGAGCAGCTGGCCATCTTGGACAACGATGGGTTGGCATACGTGGGCAGAAGAACCGTGCAAGGGCAGGTCATGACGATTCAACACGAGACATTGCAGCCAGGCAGTCAGAGGTTTCCACAGGGACTTGAGGAGTAGGGCGAGAACCATAGTTATCAAGGATAGGCACTATCGCTTCTATTAACATGGACGTGTATTGCATTCTAGACTACTGTCAAGCTCCAAGAAATGGAGGGAGAATTGATTGTGTTGATCCGCGAGACCAAACTGCCGTGATTCTCCCCAACCCGGGTTGTCCGAGGGACCATGCTCATGACCTCTGCATGACCTGTTCTCTCAAAACCTCCGGACGCTCAGCGTAAACGACAAGCGCTAGAGGGCAGACTCTTCACGACCCCTGCCATTCTTTCAAGGCATGCAGAGCTCTCGGAGCCGAGGGACTGAGTCCGACTGAACGTGATGGCCGAAGTGCCCCCTCAGGGCCAGCCCTCAGACTACCACGATAACTATATATAGGCCGGCGGGGGGTGTAGAGGAGAATTGTGCCGGAATCATTGTCGTCTCGACCAAAAGAGACGAGAATTTCCTTGTCAATTATATACCGAGTCGCCTGGGCTCAATGGGAAACCGATGTAATCCTCTCTGGGTCTGGGAACACGGAAGACGCCCATGGTATCTCCAGGTGCTTCTCATGCCACGGTAGACTCCGTTGTGACCCAAAATGCATGGCTCGCGGAGTTGAAGGACGGAATCCGAGATGTGCTCGATCTGTACCGTGTACCAATCTCGGATCTCTTGTCAAGCCAGGGGCCGGTTACCGTTCCCAGCCAGACCCAAGAGTTATCGCGTCAAAGCCGCTGCCGTTTGGACCATCGTGGAGGTGTGGTGCCTCTTCTCAACTATATACATCACTCTGCTTCAGGCAGCAAGCGATCGTGTCGTGCTCGAACCGGGCTGTCTGAGGGGCCACCCTCATGGCCCCTCCATTGTTGGGTCTCTTGCCATGCTAGGCGTGAGAACCAGAAAGATGTGGCGGTGTTGGATCGCGTACCAACCCAGAGCCTCCCTGCAGGGCAGCTCCCTATTGCTATTGCCAGCCTGACCCAAGCTCCGACGGATCTCCCAGGGCTTGAACCTCCGGACGCTCAGCGTAAACGCCAAGCGCCGGAGGTTCCGCATCTTCTTGAGGCCCGTCGCCATCCTCTCCAAGCACTCCCGCAGTAGGTACTTGTTGGTAAATGATCGTTGGCTAACTGTGTGGGATGCATGTACTTACCAGCGCCTGAATCGACCCCGCTGCCTGAGAAGGCTTCTCAAGCACGGCCAGCCACTCAACTCCGCCAAAGGTCTTCCAAGCGGTTGATATATAGTTGAGCGCTGGGAAGGTGCCCCTCCCACGGGGTGAGTAGGGGCTGTAAACCCGCAGTCGCTGAAGTTGGCCGAAGTGGCTCAGTGCCACTTCGGCCAGGGGAAACGGGGCGAGCCCGGTGATATCGAACGCCTTGACATTGCGCGGGCAGCAACGGACGATCGCGGCGGCGAGCTGGGGGCTGGCGTCCATGCCGGTAAGGCGTAGGCTTGAGAGTTGGTGCCAGCGCTGCGCCATGAGGGCCGAAGCGTCGTTGGATGTTTGCAAATGCATGTCGTTAAAACGTTCCAGGTCGATTGAAAGATGTCGGAGTTGGGTCATCAGAGCCATGCTTTCAACAATCTTGCGTCGTAGGGCATCTTGTGAGGGTGGAAGCCTGTCGCCGTGCATCTGCGCGAGGGCAGGGAAGTCAAAGGATGCGCATCTGCCGACCGGATTAGTCAAGGCCTTTGGAGATTGGGATGGATACTAGGTACTCACCGGACCGAAGCCCAAATGTCTGCCATCTCATCAGCTGGCCTCCCTCTGACAAACAGATCCAATAGGCCTGCAACGTCACGCTGTTGGTGACTGAAGCCGATTGTCTTGAAGATCGAGCGAAGGAACATCGCCCGAAGGCACTTGCTGGCGCGCGTGACGCCATCGAGCTCACTTGCGGTGAGGTGGGATCCGATCGTTGGATAAATCTCCGGCGGTAGGCTTTCTAATGTAGCCGTGGCATCCGGGGTTGGAGCCATGCCGTGCTAGGCAGCGCGGAAGGGAAGGGGGAGATGATGGTCCGTATATACGATGAGGATGCGAGAGTCGTGTTCTTGTTCGAAGTGAAATGAAGTGAGGGGGGGAGTCGGGTATTTGTAGAAAAAGAAAAAAAAGAAAGAGAAAGAGAAAGAAAAGGAAAAGAAAGTGAGTCATATGGATTGCGTTTGCAAACGCCATCAGTTCCTGGCAGTGTTTGACAGTGCACGTCGGTTTGAGGCAAATAAACAATGGATTGCCAGGTATTGTGATTGCATAAGGAGAGCAAAGGCTTAGAATATGACTGGAATAGGTATTGATAAAGATAAAGTAATGATGATCTTAGGATACCTATAGAAACATCTAGGAGGAGATTGGGTGAGATTTTGGTGATGGGTTTTGGTGTTTAGTCCTCTCAACACCAACTCCATCCTTACTCAACCTGCTGCCACAGCCTTTCCACCCTCTCTGCCTCTGCCTGCATCATCTGAATCCTCGGATCAGACCCGAGCGGCTGAGCCGACGGTCCCAGATCCGGACCCGGAGCGAGCGCCTGCTTCCTCAGCCGTTCCGCCTCTTGCAGGTCGAGAACCCTCTGGAAAGACATCTCGTTCCTCTGCCACCCCGTCTGCGCGTTACCCACGACGTATCCGTGGCTGCCATGAAGGTCCCCCATGAACTTGGTATTGTTGGCGATGAAGGCGTCGGTGTGCGCCTTGTTGAGCATGGCCTTCCTCCTGGCGTCGTCTTGGAGCACCAGCCGCTGCCTCTCCGCGAGATTTTGCTTCTGCTGCATGTTATGCTGCTGGTACGCCGCCATCAGCATGTCTAGTTGCTGGTTCATTTGCATAAAGACTTGCTTGCGCTGCGCTGCAACGCCGAGGAAGCTCTGAAGGTCGCCAGAGGAGCAGGCGTCGCTGTACAGATTGCGCATCCGGCTCGAGTACAGATCGCAGACACCGCCTAAGCTGTGCTGCCCGCGGATGGTGTATCTTGCTTCAAGAGGAGTGTCCTTTGCGAACGCCACGTAGCACTCCTCGCACATCTGGGCATTCTGCCATCCCCACCACCGTCGCGTAATCCGGTTGGCCTCGCTCTTTGGGCACGACAAGACGCTGGAGAAGGCGGCGGCGAGGTCTCCCATGGGTTTCCAGCTGCATCTGAAGATGCACTCGTGAAACGCCGCAACAGACTTTGAGAAGCGCGGGTGGCCGACATTGAAGGCGCAGACGCGCTTGTCCGACTTAAAGAAGCTCGACGACTTGGGAATGAACCAGCTCGATCCGCCCCAGGCCCATACCATGGTCGAGTAGCAGGCACCGCAGATGGTGATCTCTTTGGACTTGTTGGGGAGAATGTACCACTTGGCGCCTGATGTCCCGTGGGGGCTGCATAGGGGGTGTCTGCTGAACTCGTCCAGTGCTCTCCAGAAAATGCTGTAGTCTTTCGTGTCATGGACCCTCCCGGATAACAACGCCATGTCAATACCGCCAAAGAGGCACATGGTCTCTTTGCCTCTGGGCTTCGTCTGCTTCCAGTATCGTTCGTCAGGCGTGCCGTAAAAGGTGTCGCAGTAGCAGGTACTGCAGAGAAGCGTCCCCCTAGGTCCTCGCGTGGCCTCGTACCAGGTGTGTTCGTTTGTAGCAACGGGCAAACCCTTCTGGCACGCCGGCATCTGTATCCGTGCTTGCACCTGTTCGCAAAAGGCTGGCCAGTCGCCGGTTGGGGCGTAGAGGTCAAACATGCGTTTGATGTAATAGGTGCTTGCGTCGCAGTATGCTTCGGGAGACGTGCAGACACTAAAGTTTGAGGCAAACAACGGCGACACCATTATCATATCTTGGTAGCAAGCCGGGCAAAATGTAGAGTTTGGGATACTAGGCGACGTATACCACGATGCGTCACTCTTGATATCCGAGCCAGTGCAGTGGGGGATTCGCTGCCGCTGTTGCATAAACTCGACAGCATCGCCGAGGCTGGATGAAGATACCGCCGCGGGCCAGAGCGTGTCTTTCATGCGTCTGGTGCCAAAGAGGCACCTCTGCAGCTGCCCGATCCCGTGGTGGACTATCCTGAACGAGGACCGAAACTGCGTGTTGTAGATGTGGTCGACGTAGCATCTGGAGCAGACGAGGAACTCGGGCGCCGAGGGGTGGACGAACCAGTCGAACTCCATAGAAACGGGTTCTTCGACGCACGACGACACGGGGACGATGCCGCAGGGGTGCATCTCTGGGAGGTGGATGACACCTGGTGTTGAGGCGGCTTGGGGGTTCCATTGCTGCTGGGGTTGAGGTTGTTGCTGCTGGCCCCCATACGGCGATGGCGTCGCAGTTGGTGATGGCTGATGCTGCTGCTGTGGAGGAGGAGGAGGAGGAGGGTCTGTTGCTGCCGTTGAGGAGAGGGATGTTGCTGAGGGGGAGAATACTGCTGGTACTGCTGTGGAGCCCCTGGTTGTTCCCGTTGTGATGGGCCGGCCGGTTGTTGATACGTCCCATGCTGCTGCGTGTAGTATCCTTGCTGCTGTTGGAGCTGCTGTTGGTATCGCTGTTCCCTGGCCTTTAGATACTCTTCTCCCACCACATTGGCGATATCAGTCGCCAACTTGAACAGTTTTCCCATGGCGTCTCGTTCTCTCAGCGTGGCGAATCTTGGAAGTTCAAGGCGTACAGAACAGGCGAGGAGACATGCGGCTCTTGGGGAAAGCAAGCCACCATCTTTAATACCCCCTTCTTCCGCATTCTTTTTGACTTAGTTTCGTTGGCTCTAGATCAGCTCAGGGCGCCTTGCAAGGATGTCATGCAGTGGCCTCTGCAGGCGCGGGACGTCTGACGTGAATGGTGAGAGTCACACGTTTAACGACCACGGGGTGTGAAAAATACTCGATACATTAAACCAGAAAAATAAAGGCCTCATAAAGAGCAAATTCTTATACTCCCCTTAGACTAGAAAAGGCCTAATCTTCTAAATAAATCACATAAATTCGCTAATTTATATTATAGCGATTAGATTACTTTATATCATTTTAGTGACATAAACCCAAGTTTCTTTACGTACCTATATCGATTATTTTTTCCAGCACCTGACGACTCCTTTGAGAAGAAATAATGAGCTAGAATTTCTTCTGGCTAGTTCTTGTGCCTCGTCTAACCTCGAATCATACGCTGGAAGGGAGAGTAGGGATGGAGTGACGTCTTCAGCTGAGACGCAAGGCGGACTCGCACGCACCACATGCCAGGGGCAATGATCATCATCAAATGATCCATCTGTTGCCCGACAATTCCGGAGACCCAACGAGAGCTTCCTGACTGGGCAGAATGTTTCGTCTCCGCTGCTGAGGCTGACAGGAAAGGTTTGACATGCCGTAATAGGGGCCCACGTTGCGATCGACGGGGGACAAATGCGGCTGCCTGGATGTAATTGTTTCACGGATATGGCGGAAATAACCTGACAGAGGCCCTTGTTTACGGTTATTTTAGTCTTAAGCGGATCCCTTGTTCTTGGTTGTTCGTTACGCAGTACTCCCTGTTGGATGGCCTCACTGCTCAAGTCCATCTTCTCATAGCCCGCAACGTCACAAAGAGATCTACGATGTCTTAAAGTCGGGTGACTGCCAAAAGGTCGCAACAACCTTGTTGCGACAGGCTCTGGCGTTAAACAATCCGGCAGAGACGTCTCAAGCAGCACGCAGGCCAAGAACATGATGACACATGAATTGAGTGGAAGTGATTATATTCGTACTATCCTCTGCTAACAGCAGTCGAGAAATAGCATAATATTTACAAGGAATTAAGACAACCCTTCCAAGCCTTTTCGTCTCTTAGGGTCCTTGCATCCACTAAACCAGGCGACGGCGTCGGGCAGAGTAGCTGAGGAGGGCGACATGGGGCCGGAGGGGGCGCCGAAGAGGAGGAGGGTCATGCTCAGACAGAGGCGTGAGGCAGGAGTTTTATCACTGATCGGTGATAAATATGTCCTCACTCCCCTCACCCTCCTCCAGGGGAGTCTCGACGTCGTCATCGTCGTCGTCGTCAAATTCGGTCCCGTTGCCCTGGGGCATCAAAGTGATATCGCCCGAAAAACTGCGGGCGGCATCGTGCCGGACACGAGCAGTCTGGTTTGCTGCCAAGGCAGCACGCTGCGGCGCGGCGGGGGCGGCGCCGAGGAGGACGAGCCCCAGGGCCAAACAAAGGCGCTCCGCCCGAAGGCGCGTCAAGGTGACCAGCCGGTGCTGGTGGGCGACGGTGGCTCGGCGGAGGGCGAGTCGGCGGGACCGGCGGGTTGGAGGGCCGCGAGAGCGGCGGGCTGGGCGGGCGGCGCCGGGGGTGGGGCCGGAGCCGGGGTTGCCTGAAGACATCTGGAAACCAGTGTTCGGGTGGTGAGTTTTTGGAACTGTATATATACGCCTTGTTAGTACAGTTGCAAGACAGAGATGATGGGTGTTCTGATGGGTGACACTCACAAATCTTCACACCGGAGAAGCTGAAGAGGGCGGGAAACCCCAAAGAGCACGGAGGGCGAGGTTTGCCATGACGAAGTCGATAATGAATGTCAATCGGGCTTGATGAAAAGAGCGAGGAAAGCGAGGGAGGAGGTGGTGGTGAAGCAAACCGGGAGCGTCGAAGATTGCTCTACCGGGTGTGCAGGTGGGAGCGCGCGGGGCTCGGCCAAGAGGAGGATCCGGCGACCACTACCATGTAGCGAACCAAGGGTCCAAGAAGGGAACAAAGTGAGGGTATCACGAGGCGGCCAGCCCGCAAAAGAACGGGCTCTGATGGACTCGCACAATTACACTCGTTGTGATGATGTGCGATGATGAAGATTCCTGTCGCTGAACGAGAGAGGAAGTTGCATGCAGTGGGTGTGCATCACATGGCAATAACGATGGGCAAGCATCCATTGCACCTGCCATCTTTACGGCACGCTTGTTGATGGGCAGGATGGCAGTTGCGACTCAGGCAGTCAAAAAGGTTCACAGCCAAGAGGAGCTGCTCCAGCCATGAGCTGCACTTTCAGCTCTTGTGTGTACGTCTTACACTGAGCGACCAACACTGTGAGACTTTGAAGGCTCCTATAGATAGTGTATTTTGTGAGTCCTAAACCTGTGTCCATGAGATATCATGAAGAATGTGTTTTCTCAGCTTCAAGCATGAATGGACAGATCCGACAGTCGCGACTTCCTCAGGTGGAAGGTTGATAAACTCCACACCAGGCTCACCAAGACCACTACCCATCCCGTGCCACGCCTGTTCGACCTCTTTGGACATGCTAAAGCCCCATGTGCCCTGCCAAGTGATCTTGCTGGACCTGTCTGGCTTTTCATACCGGAAAATCCCAGCCTCTTTGGTCTTGCAGTACCAAATCTCGAGTGTCTTGAGTTTGAGCATCTTCATTGCGGCTTCAGCAGCACGCCCAAGCAGTTCATTCACCATGACATCTGATCGAGACACCAGCGCTTCTGATGTCAATGCCATGGTCGTCAAGTGGTCCCATTTGAGATTTCGCTCGGATGAAAATATGTCCCGGGCATCAATGGCGAAAGATATGGAGATGTGCTCTAGAAATCGGCCCGTGTTGATCATGGCATCGAGGAGTGTCTTATTCGATCGTGGTATACTCATGCCCGAGGTCGCCGGTGGTACAAGGTACTGAACTCTTCATAGAAGCTGAATTGCTTGAGTGAAGACGATAGCGCAAGTCCGAGCAATGGTGAGTCTAAGGTGGTGTTAGTATACATACTGCCTTCTGAGGGCAAGGAATGCCATGCCTGTGTCCCACGCCTCATCGTGACTTTTCCGGCCGAAGCACCATCGTTCGAGCCGAATTACCTCAACACAAGGCATGGCGAAGAATACCTCGGAGAGAGCCTTTGGGCTGATATTCCGAAAGAATCACCGACGAATGAGCAGGCAGGTGATGACTTCGGCCTTGGGAACGTAGTGCGCATCTTGGTCTGGATCTTCTCCGTCCAGAGGTTCGTCGTCAAAGCAAAATTCGAGCGACGACTCCCCAAAAACCTTCGCTTCTGCCACTTCCACAAACCCTGGTGGCATGGATGACATGGAGGATCTCGAAAGGACTTCAAGTGGATCATATGTAGATCGGTCACGGCGGCCTCGGGGGGTCATTTAGGCCCGGCCTGCATATATCTTCACCCTTGGCTGCCTCGAACGATGAAACGATACCGAGTTCAACTGTGATGCGGTGGTTCTCTCAAGTAGAGAGCGCCCCCCAAAGGTTCATGATGGCCATCGTGAATGTCCAGTTATTCTCTTCGTCTCTGAGGTCGGGGTCATAAGGCGTCCAATCATCAGCATCCTCGATAGGAATCTCCAGGAGAATATGTTTTATATGGCCCCTCCTGAAAGGACGAGCAATGAGTTCAAAGTCTCGAACATCTTCCCGGTCCACCAGTGTAAGACGGCGAAATGTGCTTCGCTCCACGATGGATTGCCAGTATTTGCAGGTGCTAGCGCAGGCAGATAGAGTCCTTGGGCTATCCGAATCATTCCCCATCTCTATTATCCAGTCGAGGATACAGAGGTGGATTTCTGGCGGCAGCATGGTGCCGTAGGAACAAAGTTGAGAAAAAGAATAGAGCGTGGGAGAGAAGCGGACGGGGATCTGAAGCCGTCGGCCAAGAGATGGCATTATATAGTCCGAGAAATTTACGTTTTCCAGAGAACCATGCAGTTACGCAGCTAAATATTTCGGTGCGATGCAGCATAAAGTTTTTCTTTACTGCTGCCTGTTATTGTGCTGGAAATGTCTTGTTTGATATCGTCAACCCTCAGCAACAACAATGGCTGCGGTTCGATGGGCTAATAGCAAGACGATTCAGGAATGACAGAAGAACGGCGGCTTGTCACTGAGGCTTTTTATGTTGGATACAGGTAGTTGAGAAGCGATATCACACATACATGGCGATGTAAACAACCGTGACCTTTACACGATTATTTCGAATGTGCCCACCTAAGCCCTCACGCATGGCTCCCACGCACGCGGCCCGAATGGCTCGAAGTCAATTCCGGCCAATCTCAAACAAAGAGAAAACGATGCGAACACGGTGTGAACGATGCTACGGATACAAATACTGCAACATGCTAATCATCAAATCCCTACGGAAGCCTCCCACTGCCTGACTCCAACCTCCGGCCGGGCGAGTCTTGTAGCGATGTGGCGAACTGCTTTTCCGTCCGAGGCTCTCTGTAATCGGACCTGACGGAGATGGTTCGCACATGATTCACCCACTCGAGGCTGTCCATGAGACGATTTGCAAGTTCACCCGTGTTCCTATCCTTCGGTCCTGATTGTCCACCTACGACGGATGACAGTAAAGCATCTACCAACATCTACCAGGGGTTTATCCTGCCGATAACACGACATCATATACCTAAGAAAGAATACAAAATGAAAGGTAATGAGCTAATAATTAGGCTCTTCTTTATCGTATTTATATAAATAATAGTCTTTTTAAGCCTAAATAGAGTATCAGGTAGACACCTTCGTGTTGAATAGGTAGTTTAGTGTATTGATCCTTTCCACACCGCGTGCCAGGCCAGCACAAGCAATGCCACGAATTCCATACCTCTATATTTACGTTCCGAAAGCGTTAACTACTGCAGAAAGTCCTGCTTCCCTTGCTCCCGAAGAACCTCGTGCACAACCTCGAGAACCCGCCCATGAAGGTCAGCCGGCGCCGCGACGAAGCCGAAATTTGCGCTCATCTTCCTTCCAGCCGTCAAGTCAATCTTTTTCCATGAACATCCGTGATCTTACCGCTGGCCTCTTCAAACAAAAGCATAGCTCCTGCGTGATCCCACGCCTTGGCGTACCGGTCTCTTCGCTTGTACACCCAGACGGTTGTGTTGCCGAGGCCCATGGCGAGCACCGCCCAGCGGAGAACCCAGGGTACGAGGTCGCAGCCAGGAAAGGGGGCGTTGAGGCGAGTAGCAACGATTTCGTGGATGCCGTCGAGGGCAGAGTCGACGATGTTGGCGCAGGTGACGAAGCGGACTTGTTGGTCTGCAGCGTGGGTGGATAGTCTTCTGGGCGTGTCTGACGACAGGGGGCGAATAAAGGCGCCGTGGCCCTTGACGGCAAAGAATATGCAACCTTGTCCTGTAGGATCGATATTCTCGTTTCGTAGAGGGGCCTTGGCATCGATGGATAGATTGGGCGCTCCGACAATACCGGCGACCTGCTCTCCATCTAGCAGCAGAGCCATGTTGATGGCATAGAGCTCTCCACGAAGATATGTCTTGGTTCCGTCAATCGGATCGAAGATCCAAGTTCGGCCAGATGCTCCAGGGCTACTGGCGCCGCATTCATCGATCAGATCGCACATTTGCTCCCGAGTTTCGGGGAGTTGGCAGAGCGAGGGAGTGTCATGATCACTTACGATGCGGCTCAGCAGCTCCCAGACCCGCTCCATCAAGACGGGGTTCTTGCGAAGGTCAGAGGCATCTTCTTCTCCAACGACATGATCTTCGGGAAAGGCATGCTTGATAGTTGCTGTCAGAAGCGCTTGAACTGCAAAGTCGGCGACTGTCACAGGGCTGAGGTCCTCCTTTTCGATGGCGCCCTTGTCCTGGCTGGAGACGATGGACTGGCTGAGCTTTGCTGCCTTTTGCAAGGCGCCAATGGCAACGGAAAGCTCATGCGCATACGGACTGTCCATCTTGAATGTCGTAGATGTCATGGAATTGAGATGTTGAGGCGTTGGTGGTACATGAGACCCCGCTTGAGGGAATTTTGGATAAATGCATACTCCCACTTAAGATGCAGCGCAGCACGCATCGACCTTCACATTCACGCTGCCAACACAACACCAAATGGACCATCATCGCACATGCCTGACGACTTGGTGACGCTCGATCCCACCGCCGTTACCTACTCGGCTGATATTTTCGAGTTTGTCCCCGTGATCCGAGACATTCTTCGCACACGGTACTGCGTCCCTGGATCCGTTTTCCTCGTCGAAGGGCTCGAGCGGGTGTCGGTGTCGCGCTCTGGACGATGGCAGGCTGTACGGCTGCTCCTTGGTGATGGGTGCTCTGTATTCAGGCCCTTTTTGGTGGAAGTATGCACCGGTTTGTCCAGACTGGAGAGGTTGCTCTAGGAGCGTACATTCGGTGCGAGGTGTTCCATGCCAAGTGGCAGAATGTCGATGATGGCACCATGGTGACGCTGGTTGTTGAAGATCTCGTCACTGTCGGATGGAACGAATCCTATCGTGCTCTTGGAAAGGATCAAGAACCTGTAACGCAGCCATACCCAGACACATCTGAACACTCACGCCAAGAGCCGCTGGAATCACAAACACAGAAGCCGAAAGCTGCGGCAAGCCCATCTCACGACCGACCCAGGACTTTGACGACGACGAAGAAGCCGCCGAGGAAGCCTTCGAGGCATTTGAGACTCTTGTTTCTCCCGTCAAGCCGAAGCCGAAGCAAAAGCCGGTCCAACCGTCGCCATGCCCGCGACTGGCACGACCCGCAAACGCCTCTGAAGCTCACCACGCTGCGATCCATCCCGCATCTCCCGTACAAGCAGAACTGGTCCTGCAACGTGCTCGCCATCATAGCCTCCCTGTCAGCCGTGGAACCGTCCAACTTGCCCCCGCACAGGCAGAGGACGGCGCGACTTGCCGACCCCTCCACGTCCAAACAAGTCCATCTGACAGTGTTCTCGACCCGGAAGAGTTTAACCCGCGCGTTGGAAGTGCCGTTCTGCTTGTCGGGTCAAGAATCACCGGTTCGATGGAGGGAGCTTGAAGAAGTACGAGAGTGATCGCAAGAATGGGCGGTGGTGGTTTGAGGACCCGTTGGAGCTGGGGTGGTGCGATGTGGAGGGGATCAAGGCATGGTGGTCGGAGACTGAGGCTACATAGAAGAGAGCCCAGAATATCACGATAAGATGACTTCTCGCATAATTTCTGCTGTCCTTGGGACTCCAAGTTTTGTCTTCCATGTCTTCCAATATGCAGGTCACATGACCATTCCTGTGCGACTTGCTTTAGGCAGGCTGAGGCATCCAAACCTGAGGCCACCAACGATACTCTTGCACACCATCAATATGACGGAGATGACGGCGGATCAATCAATTCAAGAGCCCACGGCTTCCGCAAGTCACTTTCGTTCGAAGAGACAGGCCATCGACGACTTCCTATCAGACCTGTCGCCCTGGGATATCCTGTATCTGCGGGGCCGAATCCGTGACACAACCATTGTACTCTCCGGCCTTCAAGACCTTCCCCCGGAGCTCGTCTGCCTTCTCTCTCATATCTAGGCCTCAACGACTACAGGCCTGCGGATTAGTCTGTAGAGCATGGGCAAGGACGTGGGCGCAGGGTTCCGTGTTGACGCGAGCATGCCGCATCTTCTTCCCTGGTCTCTTGGAGACGTACCCGACAACGCCCAGCGCGCAGCTCTTTTCCATAGCAGCCAGGAAGCGCGTCAAGTGGCAGAGGCCCTCTTCAAAACACACGTGGATGCGGTGGAATCAGGGAGTCAGCGGCATCTTTACCGAGCGGACTCCGCCATCGCAGACTCACTCGGCGCCCGTCGACTCTTGGTTTCCTTCGCTTTACGCCAAGGAGAAGCTGGCCTGGCAGCCCAGTCTGGATAGGGTCATTGTCGACGACCTGCAGACGAGGGAGAGGCAGCGGTTTCTTCCTCCTGGAGGCGCCATGTCGGGTACTCAATTCCGGCTCGTGGCCATCAGTGATGAACTTCTCGTTATGAGGG
Source organism: Fusarium virguliforme (assembly GCA_020883615.1). Lineage (NCBI taxonomy): Eukaryota > Fungi > Ascomycota > Sordariomycetes > Hypocreales > Nectriaceae > Fusarium > Fusarium virguliforme. Next base: position 6,293,210 of record JAJHJD010000002.1, read on the forward strand.
AAGTCAACCAGCCCAACCGAAAGATGTCTGTGGTTATCAGCCGATCAGTCTCCGTGCGCTACTGACTCTGAATAGGTTCATTGCCCACCTGGAGACGAAAGAGTGGAAAACCATTTCTTTGCCCGGCCCGTTTGCTACGGCGCACGCAGAGTCCAAGACTGTCGGGATTGGGACCTCGACCGGGCAGATTGTGGTCTTCACTTGGGGCGACAAAACGACACAGCTGGATCTCACAAAGGCCCAGGCTTCCCCACCAGATTCGGACCTCTTGTTTGGGGGCGTGGCCAATGTCTTGCCGCATCCGACCCAAGACAAGGTGGTGTTTGCGGTCTGGGCATGCTCCAAGAAGATTGCGGGTGAGTACACCAAACCACCTCTCCGAGCAGGCGCTGACAGTAGCAGATACGACAGAGGTCAGCTTTGTCGTAGTCAAGTTCGAAGACGGCCAGCCGATTTTGCGGGTGACGGAACGCATCCCGAACCCTCGACGTCACACCGACCGAAACTGCAAGCAAGAAGGCCATCTCGCACTGACGTTCGGCTGCAAAAAGGCAGACAACCACGGATCTTTTGCCCTGAGCATCCACCGAAGCCAAGGCGCCTTCCAGAGCATGCCTGGCATCTGCCCCAGATGCTTACCGGGGAGAAGAACCGGGGATTGGGGCGCCCTCACCTTCAACGTCTGGACACAAACATTCAAACACCACGAATACAAGTCCTCGCGGCCTGACCTCATCTGGGGCGGGGGCTCCCACCCTCCAGTGAATTTAGAAAGGTCCCTTCGGTTTGTGGACGCGCATCTCTGGAATGAAGACCTGCTGCTGGCTGCATTCACGAAGGAGCAAGTCATACTCCACCTGCAGACGATGCATCCCGTCGGCAGCGGCTCGCCGGGCGAGCCCCGCTGGGCGCCGATACGGCTTCGGAACGCGACGCACGCGGCGAGGACGACGATATTTCAGGACGACGACTTTGTGGTGGTGCCTACCATCGGAGGCGTCACCATGTTTGAGCCGTCTTACTCGCCGTCGGGGGAAACTCAGCCAACGACTTTGTTGTCCACTCAAGAAATGCGCCTCAGCCACTGGACCGTTGGGAGTCGGAGACGAGGATCTGGATAAAGGACGATCCCCTGGCATGAGGCGGGGCCAGTCACAATATGTATCCACAGACGGAAAGATAATAAGGTTCGGAAGGGTTTAATGGGGAAAACCTCTTTGCGATGACATTTTGAAGAATGATTCATACAGTATCTTGTCGTGCTTGTTAATGCATCTGCACCCCTTAGTGATAGAGTTTAAACAGCCCGCCCGGCATCGGAGGTTGACCAAGTGGGGGCTTCCTGAAAGCGACCCCCATGACGTTTGATCGCGATGGAGCACCTCCAACTGACGTGATTCATTCATCGGCGGCAGTGAAACCTCTTCTTAGGGGTCACCTGCCTGTCACCTGCCATTTCCATCCTCGACATGATCATCATCTCCAACTGAAAGTATCTTGTTCAACCTCAAGATGCCTTCCCAAGACGTCGCCTCGCGCCCCCGCGATAGCGACCAGATCTCGACTCGCAGCTCCAGCTATGCCTCTGACCAAGAATCTGACGACGGTCGCGGCCATCGGACACGGCTGCGCAAGGCCAAGCAGGCCATCCGCCTGATCTCGTTCATCTCTGCCAACATCTGCGCGCTCTGCAGCGGCTCCATCGTCGTCTTTTCGCTGTATGCGCCGCTGCTGCAGTCGCGGCTGCACTACACCCAGTTCCAGGTCAACGCCGTCGCCATCGCCGGTTCCCTCGCCCTCTACCTCCCCATCTCGATCGTCGGATACATATGCGACCGTGTCGGCCTCGCGCCGCTGGCCCTCACGGGAGGATTCTTGTTTGGTGGCGGCTACGGCATCGCAGCGGGTGTCTATCGGAAGCTGGACCTCGAGTACCGCGGTCACCACGATGGGCCGAGACCCGACGGGGACTGGTCGCTGCCGCTCATGATGTTTGCCTTTGTGTGCATCGGTATCGCGACGTGCGCTCTATACATGGCCGCCGTGTCGTCGTGCGCAAAGAATTTCGGAAAGGGTCGATACCGGGGTCTGGCGCTCGCCACACCGATTACGTGCTTTGGGCTGAGCCCCATGTGGTTGAGTCAGGCGGGGAGCCGTCTGTTCACTGAGACGCGACCAGACGGCTCCAAGGGGGACCTGGACGTGTTCCGCTTCTTCCTGTTCCTCGCGGTTCTGCTGTTCGTCATGGGCATCATGGGGACGTTTACCCTGCGGGTGGTGGACGAGGAGGACCTTATCGACGAGGCCATCGAAGAGCTGGAGCAGAGCGGACTGCTCGACGGAAGCTCGCTACTCGGCCGGTCCAGCAGCTACGGCGGCGTGAGCGCGCAGGGAGACGACCTGGAGAACTCGTCGCTGCTCGATCCGACCAAGGACGATGCGAAGTGGAGGAAGAACTGGGTTCTCAACGCCGAGACGCGGCAGTTCCTCGCTGACAGGACCATGTGGCCCTTTGCTCTGGCGTTCTTGTTCATGGTTGGACCGGGTGAAGCCTTCATCAACAATCTCGGCACCATCATCGGTACTCTGACGCCACCAATGTCGGAGGGGCTTGGGCATCACACCTCGGCGGCCACTCATGTGTCCATCTTTGGCGTCACAAACACCCTTTCGAGGATCTTTATTGGTACCCTGACTGACCTGCTGGCGCCTTCGCCTCAGACCCAGCACGTCCAGGTCAGGCACGCTCGCTCGGCCGTCAGCGACCGCTTCGCCATCTCCCGCGTTGCGTTCATGGCGTTCTTTGCCGCCGTCCTGTCGTTTGGCCTGCTCGTCCTGGCGTCGGGCTTTGTCCAGAATCACTCTGAGCGCTTCTGGCTCGTCTCGGGCATGGTGGGTGCCGGCTACGGCGCCATCTTCAGTCTCACGCCCCTGATCGTGACCATCATCTGGGGCGTCGAGAACTTTGCCACCAACTTTGGCATCATCGGCATGCTGCCCGCCCTCGGCTCGACGTTCTGGGGCCTCGTGTACTCGGCAGTGTACCAGGAGGGTGCCAACCACCCCGAGTCTGTGCCGGAAGACGGAGGAGAGGGTGATCTCTTCTGCTACGGGCAGCGGTGCTATGCTGGCACGTACTGGGCAGAGACGATCACGGTCTGGATTGGAATCGGACTGCTTCTCTGGGCGTGGAAGGGCAGACGGGGTTGGGTGCAGCGCGGTATCGTGATTTAGGCATTCTCATGGCGTTTCTGGATAGAGGGAGATACACGAGTGGTTGCATCATCGTTAACTGGGTACGGCATCATTACCAGCATTCGCTTTCGCAAGTTAGTCCACATATATAGCATCCAACATGGACGCATCTATTCATTATATCCATCAAGGTCACCTCCGAAACTCGGCCTCAAAGCCATGCACAACCGTTAAGACGTGCATTGAGCGTGAACTACCCCGGATTCCAACCGCAGTAACGTTGGAACTGCCATCTGGGATCATGCTCATTCGCCAAGACCGTTCACGTTTTCCGCGGTGTCTCAGCCACCCTGCCAGGGAAATTGTTAAGGGGGTACTTGTCGGATTCTGATCTGGACTCCGAGAGCTCCTCCCTCCTCCTCCGGGCCCAGATCAACGGCCGGGAGTTGGATCACCTCCCCCTGCTCCAGGTCCACTTGATCATACGAACGGCTCTAGATGGGCGCGGGGGAGACGATAGGAAGCACCCGGCATCATGCCGGTTAGGGCTCACCATGGCGCCTCTTATCTTGGTTGATGGGTCTGGGATTAGTGAGCGGAGCGTTGACATGACGTCCGGTGGAGGTGTGCTCTGACTCGCTTGTTCTTCCAACGGGTCTAGGTCACCGCCTGCAAAGAGGGAAACGTGGTTGGGAAATAAGCCGGTGAGGACCGTTCTTGAGGGTCCGAGCCTCATGGACATTCCCGAGACGAAACTTTCAGTGGGAGAGCGAGGCCCGTCATGGAGCATGTATCTGAGTCATGAAGGGATCGAGATAGGAGCTTTGACATGGCTGATTTGTTATGTGCTAGCCAGCATGCTATCTCAATGCTCTGGCAATTCTTACGGCCCCTTGATAGCTTTTGTTTCGCGGACTTGGAGGGGGTAGGAAGTAGTAGGCTCCGTTCCGTCACGAGGTCAAGCCCTCGGTTGGACATGGAGGAGACGGCTGGCAATATTGACGTTGATATTGATCACGTCAGAGCCGAAGGATTGGGTCGACTTGTAGTTGCAACCAAGTCTGCTTAGGAGGCAAGACCTGTATTCAACATGACACAAGGCGGTCTCTGCATATCGCCTTGCTTGCTGTTTGATAGGGATATTGGCCAATTACTACAAGTCCCTTCATCTACTCAGTCAAAAGGCATCACAAGATATCAACATAATCTAGGAAGTTCGCCCGTGGAGATATCAACAGCCCTCGAGTCAGGGTTGCTGAGCCGGCATTTGAGCGTTGGCCCAAGTCCGTTCCATCCTTGCCCACAGTGGCGATGTGGATTTCCTTACCCCGGACTTGGCTATGTAACCCTCTTGACAGCAGCCGGCATTCTGTTACGTAAATGGTTTGTGAGGTGAGGGTTTCCCAGGTTGCTGGATAAACATTGCCGGCAGAGCGACTAATAGCTCGGCGTGGGTTGTTGATGAAGGGAACGGACATCACGAGGAGAAATGAAGTGGACGAGTCGCGAGAAGACACATGACATCATTCATGATCGATTGCTAACTAACAGCCTACAGGCACTTCTAGTACGCATATCGGAAGTTGGGGTTCTCAAAGTCTGTGAGATCCTGGAGCGCAGCCGTCTCGTCCTCGATGACCGGTCCTTGGGCATCACGGATGCGGTTTCTCCGGATGAGCACGAAGCGGAGGATGAGGGCGATGAGAACCTGGCCGGCGACGCAGCCGATGATGAGCTTGCAGCCGGTCTGGTAGATGGGGGCCTCGGAGCCCAGGAAGCCGTGAGGGCCGATGATGTTGCCGATGCAGTATGCCTTGCTTGGTCAGTATTTGAGTTGTTACTAGGGGATTAAAGGACTCACCAGGAAGACGAAAGCGGTGGCAGTGGTTCGCTTGGTGTAGCCGCCCACGTTGGAGGCGGGCATCTGAAGGGCGACGACGAGGGCACCGACAAAGGATGCGCACTATGACTAGTTAGAGAGAATACACGAAATGTTTGCTGGGTTGTCTCACGATGTAGTAGCCGGCAAGCAGACCTCCCTTGTTGGTTCGGGGGAGCTGCCAGAACAGAGTGACGGCGATCAATGTGGGCAGCAGCCACACAATCATGACAATGGTGCGCACGTTCTTAAACCGCGAGGCAAGATAGGGACCAGTAAAGTCAAAGACAACCATGCAAGCCCCATAGGGGATACCGTAGGCTGTGGTGAGCAGGGGTCCTTGGTGAAGCCTTGACAATAAGCTTGGAAAAGTTGGCAATGCCGCCGTTGATGACCTCGTTGAGCAGCGTGAAAAAGAAGAGCAGCCAGATCTGCGAGTCGCAAAAGACCTCCTTGATCTGGTTCCACTTGATCTTGCGGTTAAAGACACCCGTGCGGTTTCGGGCGCTCTGGGCGATGAGCATGGCCCTCTCCTCGACCGTGAACCGCTTCGCCGTGAGGATGTTGTTGGGCAGGTAGAAGAGAGGAGGATGCCCCAGCAGATGGTCAGGCCGCCGCAGAGCACGTAGATGATGCGCCAGACGTCCCAGCCCTTGGCCTGGCCGACGCCGTAGAAGAGGATGCCGCCAAACATGCTGCCCACGCCGTTGAAGCAGTAGAACAGACCGGCCCGCGAGGGTTGGGATTCGCCGCGGAACCATTGGGACACGATGAGCATGAAAGCAGGGGTGATGACGGCTTCAAACGTGCCCAGGAGGAAGCGGCAGACTGCGAGACCGGCAAAGTTCTGGCAGGCTGCTGTCAGGCAGAGGATGGTGCCCCAGGTGATGACAAAGGAACTGACGACGGTTCCTGTGGGCAGGCGCTGGGCGAGGTACGAGGCCGGCCACTCTGCGACGAGGTAGGCAAAGTAGAAGATGGAGGCCATCCAGCTGTACTGATCGCTGGTCATGCCGGTGGAGGTGAAGAGGTCAAAGACGGCAGAGTAGCCGAGGGCCTGCTTGTCGATGTACTGGAGGAGGTAGGTGCCGCAGAGGAGGGGCATCAGGCTCCAGTCGACCTTGCGGCGGAGCTTCTTGAGGGCCGCCTCGTCCGACATGAGCTCGTGGAGGCGCGAGTGGGCGATGCCATGGTCGCGGAGAAAGATTTCTGCCTCGTCGAGGTCAGAGATGGTGCCGAGCTTGAGGTCGGCCTCGACGTCGTCAACATCGACGGGAGGCTTCTTGTCGAGCTCAATGTCGTGAGTCTTTGTGTCTGCCATGGTTGTGTTTGTGTGAGGAGGTTGGATGAGTTGCCTGACTTCTCAATGGCAAAAGACGGCGATGAGCCGCCCTTTTGTGCTCGATGGGACCCATGGTCCTCAGATGAGGGGAAGGGTTCCAACTGACTTGAACGCCATGCAGGAGCCATAATCCGGGGAAGCACAAGGGCTAGGTGGTGGAGAACTGATAGCAGCCGGGGAGTGGAGTTGATGAGATACCGCTAACTTGGATAAGACGAGGGTTGAGGAGATAACCCGGGTGGAGGGGGCAACATGTACCATCATATCTTGGTCAGGGCAGGGGTGGTCTTGCTGGGGAGGTGCCGGACTCTAGATTAAGGAGCGAAGATGAGATATAGTCTATCTGTAGAAGCGATAAAGACCCAAACAGGGTATCCTTGGAGACGGTTTGGCAATGATAGTCCTGAAGAGGCTATCTCCATCGTGTGATGTCGAGTTTGGCGTCCCCTGGCATTGATCGGATATTGAGGTAGATCCGAAGTTGATGATGATGACGATACGCGAGGCTGATCAAGATGGAATTCACTGCTTGAGTGGAAAACACAGTCATCGCTTGGATAGTTTGTATTTCCCTTTCAATTCAGGGGCTATTGCTAATCTTCAACTCCCCAGCCAGAACACCTCGCTCAGCTCAACTCAATCTCACGCACTCGAACTCCAGACCTTCTTTCCTCCAAACCAAGTCTCCTTGACTTCAGCCTTAAGCAGCTCCTTTGCATCCCACTGCATGTCCACAACAATAATGTCGGCCACCTTGCCAACCTCGAGGCTTCCCACCCGGTCGTCGAGGAAGACGCTCTTTGCCGCGCCCGCTGAACCGGCCACCACGGCCTCGCAGACGCCCAGACGGAAATGCTCGTTGACCACCTCTTCACACTCGGGCTCCCTCGCCGACCGACGGGTCGTCGCCACGTAGATGTTGTGGAGGGGGTTCCACGGCGCTGTAGGGCTGTCGCTGCCCAAGGCAAGGAGGGCTCCAGAGTCGGCGAACTCGCGGTATGCGAACGCTCGCTTACAACGGTCCCCGATCAGGCGAGGCCAAGCGCGGAGGATGGCCGGGTCGGCGTGGACGGGCTGGATAGACGCTGTGAGACCCAGCTCACCTAGACGCTTCGCGTCTTCAGGGGATGCCACCTCGAGATGCTCGATCCTATGTCGGCCGCCGGGCTTGCCGTACTTTTCGAGCATGTCCACCGCCATAGTGATGGCAGCGTCTCCGATGGCGTGCAGGGCGATCTGGAGGTTGGCCTCCGCGGCCTGCTTGACCACGGGCTCGAGATGTTCCCTCGTCCAGATGGGAGGCGGTGACGGGGCCACGGCGTAGGGCTCCGAGAGGTAGGATGTGCATGCGTCGATGATGCCGTCGCAGATGACCTTGATGCCGGCGATGCGCAGGTCTGGAGACGTCTTGCTGTTGTACTTGGCCTGCAGCTCGATGGCCCGCTCGACCTGGCGGGATCGCTCCTCTGCCGTGTCGGCGGGTTTGATGATCCAGTAGGCCGTGATGCGCATTGAGATGTCCGGATGGCGGGCCTTGAGCTCGGTGAGGGATGCCCAGGCCTGCTCGTCCATGGCCATCTCGATGATGCCCGTGTATCCAGAGGCGTTGTAGGCATTGAACGCTGCCAGCATGCACTCGATGCGGTCCTCCATGGACGCCACCTGGGCGAGATGAGGCCATACGATGGATAGCACTGAGCCTTCACTCAAAACTCCAGATGGTTTGCCCTGCTCGTCTCTCTCGATGATCCCACCTGGGGGGTCAGCCATGTCGGCCACCTTCATCTCTTCCAGGCCTGCCGAGTTGCACCATGTTGAGTGCATGTCCTTTGTGTCGACGTAAATAGGTCGCGAGTCAATCTCATCGAGCAGCTTGGCCGTGACGCCGCCGGGGGTCATGGAGTGCATCCAGCCCTTTGCCATGATCCTGGGCACGTCCGGGTTGGCCTTGGCATAGTCGCGCAGCGTGCCGAGGATGTCGTCCAGGTTCTTGCAGTGCTCTAGGCCGACCTTGCGCAGCGACTGGCCCAGGAGTAGCAAGTGCATGTGGCCATCGATGAAGCCCGGGAGGATGGTCCTGCCAGCGAGGTCCTGGACCACCACGTCGTCGGTCTTGAACTTGGCCGTGAGCTCCTCCTGGGTGCCGACGGCTTGGATGATGCCGTCTTTCACAAACATGCTCTCGGCAAACGTCGGCTGGTCGGCGAGGCCGGCCTCGGACCTGGACAGGATGCTGCCATTGATGAAGAGGGACGCCATGGTGAGGGTGTATTGAGGTGAGATTCCCAGCAGCTTGAGCGGCAGCAGACCTCCAGCTACTTATCAATCGTATGTTTGCGTGTTTGCTCTCCGGCAGCGGCCCGGGTTGGTTCGTGCCATGCAGGAGAGCCCCTCAAGGGGTGGGTAGAGCCGTCACACGTGCCTATCATTGCTGTCACGGCAGCGGTGGTGTGGAGGCTTCGCGCGGGGAGCTACCGAGGGAGCTGTCGAAAAGGGCAGTGAGGTGCAACAAGCGAGATGTTTGTGAGAGGTGGCTGCTGTTGGTGATGATCTGAGGTGTACTTGGCTGTGGTGTTTACCAACTTGGCCTTTGTTGGTCAAAAGCCAACTCGTGCAACCAACAGCTGCAAATGTTATTCAAGTCTCGTCCTCATCTCCCATGCCAAGCCCCGAAAAGCAAGCCATGACCGAGGCCGTGGGATGCCACGACTCCACACCCAAGCCCCGAGTTCACCGTGTGGGGGTCTACGGAGGATTTGTGGCCATTGCGAATGCCGGGACCGGACTCGATCCCGTGGGACCCCTTAAAAAGGGCTTGAACTCTGTTACATAAACCAGCAGAGAAGGGTCCTCGATTGGAGTAAAGATGGAGGGAGCCAAGGAAAATCGCTCAGAGATGATCTTATCAGATGCAAAACGTCATCATGCTCGCCGTTCGGATCCAGTCTTGTGAGGGTCAGGAGCCCTACTCTGCGAGCAACCCGGCTCCTCCGTCTGCGCTGGTGCTCGAGAGCGACGTCCCCATCCCAGAGTTGAAGCCTGGCCAGGTCCTCGTCCGCGTCCATGCCACGACCGTGACTCGCGACGAGCTGACCTGGCCCGAGTCATACCATCATGAGCTCCGCATCCCCGGGTACGATTTCTCGGGCGTCGTCGAGAGGGTGTGCGAGTCGGCGAGGTTTGCGCCCGGCGATGAGGTGTATGCCATGGTCAGCACCAAGAGAGGATCGACCTGGGCCGAGTTTGCGATGGCGGAGGAGGATGAGCTGGCTCTCAAGCCGAACAATTTGTCTTGGGCCGAGAGCGTCACGGTTCCTCTGAGCGCGTTAACGGCGTGGCAGGCTTTGTTTGTCCAAGCGGGCGTGTCAGAGCCGGACTTTGGCGCGGCTGCTAAGACATCGACGACGGGCCGCACTCTACTCGTGACGGGGTCGTCGGGGGCAGTCGGCTCGTACATTGTTCAACTCGCTGTCCATGCTGGTCTGCATGTCGTCGCAGCATCGAGTTCCAAGGAGCGAAACGGCGACTTTCTTCGGTCGCTAGGAGCTCACGAGATTGTCGAGTACACCGAGCTGGCCACCGAGCGCTCATTTGACGTCATCATCGACACGGTCGGCGGGAAACCCCTGGCTCAGGCCTGGGATCTTGTGGCCGGCGATGGCAAGCTCATCTCGGTGGACTCGAGCAGCTTCGACTTTGTCAAGGCGCCGCCGGTAGGAAAGGAGCACGTCAAGGCCGTCTTCTTCATCGTCGAGCCGTCCGGGGAGCAGTTGAGCAAGCTTGCGAAGGCGTTGGAGCATGGATATGTGCGTCCGTTTCTCGCAGAGACATTCCCTCTTGCCGAAGCGAGGGAGGCATATGAAAGGCAAATGGAAGGATGGATCGGAGGGGAAAGGTTGTGTTGAGGCTGTGATGGCGGTAGGTGGTGAGGGTCACGAAGAGATATGGTGAAGTCTGGGTTGACAAAATTGTATGGATCGATGGTGATGCTTTATGAACCAAGGGCTAGCTGTACTGAAAATTGTATTCAATAATGATAATACTTTTGAATCAAGGGTTACACATTTATTAGATGTCCAATGGCAATGGATCGAGACGTGTTGAGATGTGGTGTTGTTGAGTTGGGCTACCCTACAACCTCACCTTGACTTTCGGTGGAGATCCTGGAGCCCAGCCAAAGAGAACAGCAGCCCTTGAATAATGGTGTATAATGCAATTGTCCCTATTCACCCTGGCTGGCTTCAATACGTGCGTTCAATTTGCCCTTATCTACCTATAGCCTCTTAACATACCAGCACATGTTGTAGAACGCCCACACCATGTGCTGCCTCACTCCACAAGCACAGGTATAAGACGAAGCGAAGGATGCATCCATAAACAACTAGATAAAAAATAACTCGTATAAATACGAGAGGACATCTGCCTGGAAATAGTGTCAAGGGTGTAATGCCCGATCACGTCAGTTCACGACGTGAGAGAAAATGCAACCATATTCCTGCATGAATCAACAACCCCTGGCCCGTTCATCTCAGGCTCGGCAAAGCAAAAGCCGACCACGTCGTAAGCATCACAGGGACGATTGCCAATCAAGGTCAAACTTCAAGTTCAATTGCTGAGGGTATTTACTCCGACTCGTTATTAACGCGTAAGCTCTAATTCCTAAATCCCAAATATTCACGCCGTCTTCAGAGGAGTGCTACTGAACCGAGTTAGTCTTCTGGCCCCACATATGTGTGTGTGTTCTTAGTGATTACGGACCTGCTCGTGCCTCCCATGACTTTATCGGATCAGCGGGCTTCTTGGTGGGATCTATGGAGCCATCGAGCCTCATCATGAGCTTTTGCTTGAGGCTTCGCTTTGGGGCTGGCTTCTCGAGGTCTGGGGTTGTTAGAGGGATGTTTGGACAAGAGGGGTAGGGACTGACTTGGCTTGGTGATTGTTGTGGGCTTGGAGGCGTCAACGAGTGTCGTCTCGGAGACGTTGGCCGTGGCGTAAGCGCGGAGGAGAGTTGATGCGACATGGTGTATGGTGTTGTGTATGTGTGTGATGTGTACTTTGTACAGGATGCTGTATTGTTGATGTCTTGGACTTAGATCTCTGCCATCAATGCGAGGCATCCACGTCTATTTGTACTTTCAGCTTTGCTCACATTTGTAATCCAGCAGAGCCCCATTGACTCACCCACGCACGACGCGCGCCCTTCTCATGATCACATCCATTGTCAGCCCGACAGAAGCTGCAGAAACTAACGGCTTCCCGGTGTGACGCACCCTAGCTTCGGCGAGGCTTCATTGAGGATGCGAACCCTGTAAGCCGAGCTGAACCAAGTGGGGTCGGGGGGTTCGGCTTCAGCCCTTTGGTGAGCTCACCGAAGCCGAGAGGACCGAAGCCGAAGCCGAACTGCATCCAAGCCGAAGTCTGCTCTGGCCGAGACCGAGATTTATCATCAACACTTCGGCATGGAAGACACGACGACGCCATTGCTCCGTCGTCTTAATGGACGGCCCCAGGCCTGCGACCCATGCCGCGCACGCAAAGTTGCGTGCGACCACGATCAGCCCACCTGCTCGCGGTGCAGGAAGCGAAAGGAGACATGCGTCTACACTGTTTCGAGCAACAAGAGGCAGCGGCTTCGGCCTCCGTCCAGCAGCAGCAGAAGCTCGACCACGCCGTCGCCGTCTGCGCCGGGCTATCTCGGCTTCACCAGCCACAACGCCGTGTTTGAGGAGACGCGCAACAGCCTGTCGCTTGTCCATGGACCGGCTGCTGAGGTTGAGGCGGGGGCGAGGAGGACGCCGAGGGTGAGGGCTTGTCTGATTGAGATGCCGTCGCCGCTGAGGGAGATGTGCTTTTTTGTTTTGAGGAATCTTCCGAAGCTGGCTGACGATGTCTTGGCTCATCGGCTGCATTGCAGAGCCGACGATTGGGTCATCACGTCTGTGAAAAAGACGATCGAGTCGCTTCACGAGTGCTGGGGCGAGCATCTAACCAGCCGAGATGACCTGCAGCTTGAAGAGATGGGCCTTGCCATCTGCAACAACACTGCACGGCCTTTTCACGAAGAGAACCTGGGCGGCACCGAGTGGCTGGACCAGCTCTGGGGCGGGAATATCCGCTGGGAATCCCTCGGTTTGATCTGGACATACTGGGATGGATCTCCTGGGTCAAATCCGCAGACCATTGTGTCGTGTCTGGGATATTGCATCGAACTTGCGCGGCACTTTACTACTGCCAACGATGTGCTGCTTTATCTCTGCTATCGTCGATCGACGATCGAGTCCCTGATCACAGGAGATGCCGGTATGTTGGCTTGACGCTTTGTTGCTTGATACTGACTGACCTTATCAGGCTTGCTGTGTTGGCGATACCACTCAGATACCGTCTCATTGATGACGTTTCTGGGACTGCACGCTGGACCCGACAATCCAAATTACACGCCGACGCTGTATTCCGAGAATAAACGACGAATAGCTGCCCGCATCTTTACTATCGACAAGGTCATGGTGTCATTCACTGGGCGTCCGCCTCTCCTCGGCCGTCGCTACTTTTCGACTCCCCTCCCTCTGGATATAAGAGACGACGAGCTGCTTGCAGACCAAGAGACCTTGACGCGTGCGGTGCAGGCGCTGGACGAGCATGGGTGGAGTAAGAATGGCGAACTGCATTCTGCTACTCTTACACGGGCTCGTGTGCAGATTGCGGTGATCAAAGATGAGGTGCTTGAGATTGCGCTCGAGAATAGCCCCAAGGTTTCCATCAACACTCTTCTGTGGGTTCGCCAACCTTGAATGGTATCCATCTGCTGACCTGAATAGCGAGGTGAAAGCCCGGGCAGAGGCGACCATGCTGCAGTTCCCCAGTGTCTCATCTACCGCACCGAGGATCTCAGTGATGCCGATGCTGATATCGAGACCATCTACGCGAGGATCCTTGTCCGATTGGAACATCTACAAAACCTATTCTTTGCGGAGCGATTGCTGCTGCGTCTTGGACGTGTGGACGAGAGCCGTCTGCTCATCATCAGCTTCGAGATGGTGACGCTCACGCTCGTGTTCTGGACGCACCAGGATCGCTTTGCTGGAGTCCGGCGGGACTTTGAGTGGCTGGTAGGGCATATTCCCCTGTCTTTATTGAACTTGAACTGACTGGCTGTCTAGCTGATGGCCTACGCCGCCCCAGGAGGAGGCATCCTCTGTCTCGAGCTCCTCCGTCCGACCTTTCACGGTTCACATCCCGACTGCCCCAAGCTGAGCCGATCAGCGATAATACAGAAGCTCAGCCTCCTCATCGGGTTCCTCGACTGGGTACGGCCGCCCGCTCCCAACGCCGACCTCTGCGCCGACTGCAAGGCCGTCATCCAGGGCGTGCTGGACCACAACCTCAACGCGCCCATCGCGGGCGGGGGAGCCCTGGAGACGCTGGACTGGGAGTTTCCGATGCAGATTGACTTCAACTTTGATCTGCTGGACACGTTTGATTGGCTACGTGCCGAGTAGCTGCTGTCTTGCTATTCTGCGTCTAGAAACTCTTGGATGGCTGCGTTGGTCTCGTCTGGCTGTTCGAGGTGAATCCAGTGTCCAGAGAAGAGCTTGACTGTCCGCAGCTTTGGGGCCCATGATGCGAGCATCTGCTGCTGCTGGAGCATGGATCCCTCGGGCTCTCGAGGAACGACAAAGAGGGCAGGCTGAGAGATTTGGAAATCGCTCAGGTTCTCCTCGTCCGCCGCAAAGAGATTGTCCCTCCACATACGGTACCATCTGGATGCGCCTTTATATCCATCCGGCACGCCAAAGGCCTTTAGATGCTCTGCTTGAAGTTCGTCGGTGTACCATGGTCCGATTGGGAGTCGGCGGTCCTGGGTGATAAACTGCTTCATCTTGTCGAGGGGATGGAACCACTCGTCCCAGCCTTCTCGGTCACGGCAGAACATGAGGCTCATTGCTGCTTCGGCATGCTGTTCTAAGGCGGCAGGTGTAGCAGCCTCGGCCATCCATGGGATATACCCGACCATCTCGAAGCCCATCATTTCCTTGGTCATCTTGTTAATCATGTCGACGTCAAACGGCGTCCCCAGCTTCGGAGGTCCAACGGCGAGAAAGACGAGGGAAGTCCAGCGGTCCGGATGATACGCTGCCATGCGTGAGAGGAGCGTGGCACCAAAGTCATGACCGACACCAACGACTTGTGCCAGGTTCAAGTGGTCGAGTAGCTCAATCAACTCATTCCCCATTAGTTTCAGCCGGTAGTGATGGGCTTCGGTGGGCTTGCTGCTGTCGCCATATCCGAGAAGGTCGGGAGCCAAGATTCCGTATCCTTGAGATGAGAAATGGCGCATTTGATGGACCCAGTCGCTGAGGGTGGACGGGAAGCCATGGAGTAAGAGGAGGGTCGTGTCTCGCGATGCCGGCTGGATGTGGATGTACGAGTATGTGTTGCCGCTACGAGCAGCGAAAGATTCGCGTTGAGGTAATCCGAGGGTCATGATTTCACTTCGAGGTTCGAGATGATGTTGTAGTGAGCTTCAAAGGGCGACTGTGTGCTTCGGAGCATATATACCCACGCGGACAGTTTTCGGGCACATTTGTCGTCGTCCGTGGAGAGGCTGACGGAACGTTACGACTCCATAGATGAAAATAGTCATCATCAAGGCATCCCAGCACTTGTTGGACTGTGAGGCTGTTGCTGTTGGATTACCCTAGGGTGACTTGTCGAATCAACCAGCCCTTATGATATGAAGCCCTGCCCAAGGCCATCAAAGCCCTATGAGTCATTGACGTACTTGTCGTATACCTCGGCATAAAACTTGCGCCCATTCTCGCGATGGCTTCGTATCTTTGTCCTAAGCTGCGTCTCCCCCCAGGTATCATACTTGCCCGTGACAAACGGTGCGTCAATCTCCCTCCCCTCCCCGGACTCATCGCCGGCACCAAACTTCGAGAAGTGATCCGCCAGCGAGTTGAGCGCCTCGTCCCTCGTGAGGCTGCGGCGCACGCCTTGGAAAAAAGGCACGCTGTAGCGCTCGCTCGCGCTGGAGAGGACGCGGTGCGTCGTCGCCTTGCAGACGCCGTTTGTCACGACTTCGAAGGCTTGGCCTATGTTTACTACAAATGTGCCTGGGATTGCGGGCGCTTCGATCCAGTCGCCGGCTTTGTTGAGGACCTAGAGGCCTTTGACTTTTGGTGATGCTTGGAGGAGGAATGTCCACCACCCGGAAGAGTCCTTGTGGGGGCCGACGCCTTGCGTGTCGTTCCCGTCCAAAGCAGGGTAATGTACGAGCTTGGCGGTGTTGATCCGATAGATAGGAAAAGAAGACGTCGTCGGGAAGGTCAAGGGCCTTTGCCACCAGCGTCAGGAACCTTTCACCCAGCCTGGTCAACTCGTCAACGTAGCGCTCCACCACGGGGCGCAGCTCTGGCAAATCGGACGGCCACTATTCAATCAGCGGTTGAATTGCAGGGAAGCTTTGGACGGCGACAAACTTGGTTCGGACCGCGCAAGCTGTCATACGAGGGCGAGCCTGGGGGAGCCTTTGCGAGCTCGGTGGCCAGCTCGACCTGCTCCCGCTGGTCGCATCTGCCGGCGGTCGTCTCTGTCCCTGAGGCGCTGTAACCGAGGAAATGAGGCGACTTTTCCAGGGCAATCTCCCGCTTGGACGCTTCGGGGAGGGCAAATAGTTTGGGGAGGACGTGTACGAGATTGTCGATGGCGGACTGGGGGACCCCGTGGTTGGACACGTAGAGGAAGCCGACCTCGGTCAGGGCGGCGCGGAGGCTGCTGAGGAGGGAGGGATCATCTTTTTCCAGGGAGAGGTCGATGATGGGGAGCTCGGTAAAGTCGCGACGAGGCATTTCACGGGGAGGGGGAGGGAGAGGGTTGTTAGGAGAGGATATTGATTGTGAGTATTGATTGTTTGGTGGGGTTTGATGGGATCACGAGCACGCAATAATTGGACGCCATGTTGCACACAGCAGACGAGCTATCAAACAACACAATTGAGATGATTGAGATGATTGAGATAATCCAGACAATTGAGTTAAATGACACAAGAAACAGACGGAATATCCCATGCCACTACCCGACATTAAGCCTCGGTCTACGACGGGCTTGACTCGCTCAACAAGGTTAATGAGGTAATTGGCGTGGGGGGGGGGGGGCGTTGCGGCGCAGGGCACTATGCCCTGAAGCAGCAAAACAAGGAATCTTCAAGGCAAAAAGGCAATCTCTGGTGGCGTCCCGTCCATCCATTCCCCCCCCCCCCCCTCTTTCCTGCTGCTTGCGCTTCTTGGAGCAACGAAGAAAGAACGGCGAGGATGGGATGGGAATGGCACCACTTGGGGCGGTCTACAATGCGCGCATGTCGCCTCCAAAGCCGGCCTAGGAAGAAGCTTGTTTAGCTTTTGTCTAGATAGCACACACGGCAAGGTCAGGGATCAGAGATTGATGGAATGGCGCGGCAAAGATGGTTCGACTGACAGCGAGCTGACCAGTCGGCTGGGCTCGTTTTCCAGGTGCTATGTATAGACACAGAGTAGTCAATACGTAACTTGCCAGACACTTCGGCAACTCGCAAGTCATGTAACCGCCGAGAGAGCATGAGCCAGCCTGTGCCTGTGAAGGAAGATCTGGATCTTGTTGGGAAGCCCCCCTGCCCCCCTATTCTGGAAATCCGCTCCCATCATGGAACACGCGTCCACGCCCCAGGGGATCCAATCCTGTGAGCCCGGTGACACTGGGGTACGACGCTAAACACCCCCGGAATCAACGCTCCCCGGGGAGGGAGGCCCACTGGATCCGTTCTAGGGGGTGCAGCTTTGTCCGACGGATTTTCGTACTCTTTGTCGCAAATCTCGCATTCAAATTGCCCTCCCTAGCAGGGGAGGGAGTTGTTTTATTATACACGGACGGAAACGCACATGCGCGTAGCATGTACGCGTATGCGGGCGTCAGCTCGACGGGCTCCTGATCCATTGAGTGTCGCCGCTTAGTGAGACTTGACTTGTGATCCACTGACCGTGACGAGACTGACAGAAGGGAAAAAGAGGAGAGCAGAGAGAGAGGAGGAGCAAGAGGGCGAGAGTCATGTCGGTCGCGTTTAAGCTCTCTTCTAGAACACCCCCCTTTCGCCCTCTGCTGCGCCGTCTGGGGACAGTCTTGGCTCGGTCCCCCAGTTAGTGGAAATGCAGCAGAGAATTAAGGTGGGAGCCACGGGCCCAAATCTGTCGGCTGTCTTTCTTGTTCGGATGAGACTCAGCCAACGACGCCCGCCGGCTGGCAAGCCCTGGCCGGGCCCGTCGATAGACTCGCATACCTAGCCAGCCAGGACCCAGCCACTGCCGGTCTAGACTCCAGCGTCTCCAGCTCGTTTCAGGGTCCTGTCGTTCCCCACGTGGAGCCAATGCTATGCGGTCGCGGTCGCGGTTCTCTCCCCTCTGTGCCAATTGAGTGTGGTCTGGGCGAACCCAGTCGACCGTCCGTCTCTTCCCCTAAACGAAGACCGACCGACGGACGGTCTCTCCTTTTGCTAGCTGGACGCCCATTCCGCCGCCTGCTCCTTCAGGAAAGGGGCGCGTGTGGAGGGGGGAAGGGGGAAGGGGGGGGGGGCAAGCAACACGACGACGATGCTCATCTCCCTGAAAGAGATTTTCCCGGCCGCAGTCGAGACGTGACGCGCCATGGGCTCGGCGTCGATTGGCTTGCGGACTGCGAGCTGCGCCGTTCTCGAGCCGTGGCACACTAAGGGACCAGACCCCTGACAGGTAATGGGCTCAGAGGAAGGGATACATAGGTATCGCGGCAAGTCCAGCTCTGTCTTCGGGTGCCTGGTTCTGGTGAGCTCTCTGTCCCGATTTGTGCTCAGTTTTGTGCGACCACAGCAAGACACACTCCTTTTGTCCCTTCCTTTCTTTTCGACCTTTGATCCTTTCCGAATTCCTTTCCTGTCGAAATCAATCCTCCGACCGAATACCATTCGCGAAAAAGTACGAGCCGAACTGCGATAACCGACATCGACAATGAGTCGCGACCAGATCTTGACCCCTCGGGCGGTCGAGGGCATGATCGCCGACGGCAAGACGATTGTGATATTCGAAGACATGGTCCTGAAGCTTGACGGCTGGATGGACAAGCACCCGGGAGGACGACTGGCCATTCTTCACATGGTGGGCAGAGATGCCACGGACGAGATCAAAGCGTACGTCGATACATATATCTTTGGGGGAGGGGGGGGGGGGTTGAGGGTTGAGGCTGAAACCTACAACACCTGATTGGGCTGTCATATTGTTTCTGGACAACTCACATGCGGGGAGAGAGAGGTGTTCTAATTGGCAACATGTTCCCTAACGTTTTACGGAATAGTTATCACTCGGAAGCGACTCTGCGATCCATGAAGCCCTATCGGATCGGCCGGAAGCAAGGGTCTTGGGTCAACCGCACACCACCAATTAGAGGCGGCATCTTTCGCAAAGAGACAGACCTGCTGCAGCCAGACTCGAGCGTCACGTCATGCAGCGGCTCCGACACGGACGAGAGTGTCGACGACTCCTTGAGCCAGGTCTCGTCCGTGTGCTGCTGCGTTGATGATGTTGCCATCCATCAAGACTGTGGACTTCACCAGAGGGGGGCGGCCGCCGCTGCTGCTCGGAAGCCCTCGCCCCAGGCCATCAAGCACTCTGCTACTCTCCGGGTCGCCAACGCTGCCATCGCCCGCGAGATTGAGCGGGACTCGGTCGACTATCCCTCCGTGAACCCAGATGTTCAGCGGGATATCGCTCGCAAGTATCAGCGCCTTCACCAGAGGGTCCACGATGAGGGGCTCTACAAGTGCCCGTACGTGGAGTACGGAAAGGAGATGTGTCGGTACACGACGTTGTTTGCGCTGTTTGCCTTGACGTTCTACCACCAGTGGTACCTCACGTCTGCCGTCTTTCTTGGCCTGTTTTGGGTATGTTGCTCTTGGTGTTGAAGTTGAACAAGGTGCTAACTATCACAGCATCAAATCATGTTCACTGCCCACGACGCCGGCCATCTCGCCATCACATCCGACTTTGTGACCGACACCCTGATTGGCATGTTCATCGCCGACTTTTGCTGTGGTCTTTCCATCGGCTGGTGGAAGAGCAGCCACAACGTCCACCATCTTGTCACGAACCAGCCTGTAAGTCAACACCACCCATCTTGAAGCTCAACTGTACTGACATAGACAGGAACACGACCCCGATATCCAAAACGTCCCTCTCTTTGCCACCTGCCCTTCCTTCTTCAAGTCCCTTCGTTCGACGTACTACAACTTCACCTTTGTCTGGGACGCCGCCGCCGACTTCCTCGTGCCCTACCAGCGCTTCACCTACTACCCCGTCATGGGCATCGCCCGCTTCAACCTGTACCTCCTCTCGTGGCTGCACGTCCTGTCGGAAAAGTCGTCTTCCCTCGGCAAGAGCAGGGCCTGGTGGATTCGACCTACCGAGATCACCTTCATGGCGTGCTACTGGTTCCTGTTCGGATACTGCCTCCTCTGGCGTGGACTCCCCAACTGGACCATCCGTGTCGCCTTTGTCCTCGTCTCCCACATCGTCACCATGCCTCTGCACGTTCAAATCACCCTCTCCCACTGGGGCATGTCGACGACCGACCTCGGCGAGAGCGAGTCGTTTGCCCAGCGCCAGCTCCGCACCACCATGGACGTTGACTGCCCTGCCTGGCTCGACTTTATCCACGGCGGCCTCCAGTTCCAGGCCGTCCACCACCTGTTCCCCCGTGTACCCAGACACAACCTGCGCAAGGTGCAGTTCATGATTCGCGAGTTCTGCGAGGATACCGGCGTGCCGTACTCGATCCTCAACTTTACCGACGGCAACCAAAAGGTCCTGGGCCGGCTCCAGGACGTGAGCGACCAGCTCAACATTATGCTCAAGTGCCAGAAGCACATGGCCGAGACCGGAGAGAGCGGACTGCATTGAAGTGCGAGTGTGTAGACTTCTAGACCTGATAGATCTGTTTTGTTAATAATTGAGCGTGCATTCACTTTGAGAGTTTTGTGCATCACCCAGCTGCGTGTGTATAATATGTTTCGGCCACTTGTGTTTCAGCCATGCACGGCACTAAAGGCTAGATGCATAAGAGGTGAGTTCACAATTCTTCACGCTCCCCCGCCTTATAACGCCTTCACAAACACCACCATCGTGAATCTCACAACAAACATCACCATGGACCTCAATCAGCAATTGGAAGCCGTCTCAAGAACGGTCGACAAGACCACACTCGACTCCGGAGAGGAAGGACGCATCATCACCCTCAGCCAAACCTTTGACGTCGACGTACCGACACTTTGGGACACTTGCACAAACCCAGACAAGATCAAGCAGTTCTTCTCTCCCGTCTCGGGCGACCTCCGCATCAATGGCCGTTTCCAGGTCGAGAACAACGCCAGCGGTACCATCGAGAAGTGCGACCCGCCCTCCAGCTTCCGCGTTTCCTGGGAGTTTGGTGGCAGCACCAGCTGGGTCGAGGTCCGCATCGACAGGGTCGGCGAGGCACAGTCTCGCCTGGAGTTATCGCACACGTCGCCCATCAACAAGCACTGGCATGAATACGGAGCCGGCGCTGGAGGAGTCGGATGGGAGATGTCGTTTGCTGGGCTGACGTATCATCTCAAGGGAGTCAAGGTCGGGCCGGAGTGGTTTGGTCAGGACGAAACGAAGGCGTACTTGACCAAGTGCAGCGAGGCTTGGGGGGAGGCTGCTGTGCGTGGAGGGGAGGATCCGGAGGTTGCTAAGGACGCGGTTGAGCGAACGACCAAGTTCTATGTGCCTGGTTGAGGGCCATGACTTGGTGGTTACTTCCACAGGTAGCTAGTAGACTCCAATGGAAGGAAGCATAGTTACAAGCATAGTGTTCGCGGTGGAATTGAGTATGCATTCACTTTGAGAGGGCCTTATGTATCACACAGTTAGGATGCAGTACTTGCGTGTTTGAACCAATTCAAAACTGGAGTTCACAATTTTTTGCGCATTCTCGCCATAGCGTCTCCCCAAAACATCCCCAATGTGACCTCTGTCGGGAGACCAGGAACTGAAATCGTAGGAGGGGAGATGAGGTCCATAATGGCGGCAACTAAATCTTCGGAGTATGCAAGCATCCCACTCTGTGGGATACTAGTAAACTCCCAGGTAGGTGCGCGAAAGGCTGTTACCAGGTCGGGAACAACGGTAGTGGTAAGTGTATGCTGACCTTTAGCTTCCGCAAGCCTCTCAGTCGGCCTTCTGGTTTCCACGGGAGAAATCTCGCGCGTGGCTTCAACATCGAGAAACTCCCCCGATATCCTGAGTTCAGGCCATGACTTGTCGATAATGACTGTGGGTTTTTTGTCGCTGCATTTTGCTTCCCTGAGGATGGACTCGCAACTATCATGCTCAGGGCCACGGTTCGGGAAAATGAGGCACAGAGTCTCTTCACTGCCTTCGATCACCCCGAGAACAAGCTCTGTCCCGTCCGTTGCGTCATCCAGGAGGAAGTTCAGGGCCCCCGTTCTCATTCCGATAACTGTGCCGAGAGAGTTGATAGCCGTAGGAAGCGGAGTATTCCCCCGAGCTGTCGGTAGAAGAAAAGCCAACGCCGACCTCCCAAGGCAAAAACAGGCAAGCTCTTGAATGCCTTCGGCCCACGCTGTGTGTCCGTGGCGATGCAAGAAGCGTTCTAGTCCTGGTAGTGACTTCCATCGCGCTATAATCCGTCCTTCTGACAAGTCGTGAAGATTTTCCTGCAAGGTCCTGATGTTGCGTCCGTATGCCAGGTCAGCAAGTGCTCCCTGGCCAAAGAAGTGGCGACACACGTCCTGCAGGACTTGGCCTTCTGTTTTGCCGTAGTCGGGCTCGATTGGGTCCTCTGCCATGGGCGACGCAATTCCAAGGAGAGCATAAACTCGGTCTCTGGGGTCCGTGGCCTCACAGTCTCGGAATCTCCAGAGCAAAGCCCGGAGGCTTCGTTCCTCGCTCCACCACGATGATTGCCTTGATGGGCCTGGCATGATGTCGAGAATGGCCTGAGACTGTTGGGAAACCTCGGTCCTGAGAAGCAACGGCGCGAGGGCAAATAGTAGTTTTGCGTCCACGGCTCCTGCTGTGCAATGTATCTGCGCCCGCTTCGCCTTTGCCACTTCTTGTAATATCCACACTCTTCTGAACCACGGCTTTCCCGTCAATTCATTGAGACCATAGACGAGTCGACGTTGAAAACGCAAGTCAGAGGTGGGCTTGTCCTGAAGTTTCTCCAAGACATCCCTCCAGTCGGCATCTGTGCGTTTCGAGATCCGGAAAGCTTGTGAGGGGACTTGGTGCTGGAGCTTCGTGAGAGCCGATATCAGCACACCGGCCCCTTTGCCGGCAGAACCTAGCCAAATGATGACACTTTCCGCCTTCTCATATATATTGCCCATGGATGCGACCTGGTGGCCCCGTTCTGCCACGTTGCTCTGGTCAATACATATGGCATCCACCCAGAGTATCCTGTCCACATCCTTGTCTCGTAGATGCTGAAGCGCCAAATGAAGGCTCTCCGTGATGGGCAGAACTTGACCGCTGACAATGATGATTTCAGGCTTAGCGTTGTCTCCCCAAGCGTATGAGAGGGCCTCGTAATCAAGGAGAGCGTCAGGCTCATCCAGGTATGCCTCGAAAATGCTGCACCGTATCGGGAGGCCGGTTCCCCTTTCAAGACGAAGAAGGCGAAAGGCAGGGCGCTCTAGGCTGAAAGGTCGATGGTAGTACATGGTATCAAGACAACTTCCCCTGAACAGCTGTAAAAAATTGAGCCGGCTGGCTAGGAACATTGTGTATACAGAGGCGATCTTGCTCGCATCCTCAGCGCTCTCTGTCGGTCGAAAAGGGGTAAGAGTTTTGCTGACGCCGCACACAACGAGCAAAGGTATTTGTCCTCGTAGATTTGCTGCCGCTCTCTCGAAACAAAGAGTTTCGTTCTTGTCTGCCGGACTATAAAGAAGCTCCAAATCATGGAAAGATTGGCTTGAGGATCCAACCCTTCCCACCAACACATTTGGCGCTCTGAGTATCGAGTTGGGTCTTGACGGAGAATCCGGGCTAGCAGGGCCTTCTTTGAATGTAGTTTGATCACCAGCTGAATTGCTCTTCACGGATACATCGAGGGACGTTGTTGTGAGTAAGTGCTTGTCAAGATACTCGCCCCATGCGCAAAGGCCCTCGGAAGATAGTGCGGAGTTGACGGCTGATCGAACGAAACTAGGGGGTTCGCCCCAATGGCTGGTGATGCAGAGTCGTTTTTGAGCCCGAGACTTGGCAGGGTCGAATTGCACAACTCCGGACTCGTTGTCCTGAGGCATTCCAACCACGATATCACCAGCCTTTGCCGGTCCATCATGTGGTGCTATGGCATCAACTCCAACCAGGAAGCCGGCTCGGATGGATGGAAACTCCTTGAGCAAGTTTGAGAATACAGTTGCGACAGAGTCTGCAACGCTAGTGTTCTCGAGCCCCGTGGCCAGCACGACGTGGTGAAGCCCGACCGTCCCGAGAGTACACTCTGCACCAGAGGGCTGAAGGAAGCACCGGAGATGGACTCTATCAAGTACGTTGGCAGCCGCCTCGTAGTCGCTTCTCAGGGATAGGATTAGAGCGATTTGATAGAGGTCAGAGTCAACCGACCGCATGGTGTCGGTCTTTGTAGTCGTTTCGACCATGTGAAAGCACCAGAGATGTGGTGATCGGCGATAAGTTTGTGACTGGTTAAACACAAGTGGGATCAAGGTGAGAGAGGCTATCAACACCAGAGTGTCGCCTGGGAAGCTGAGAAGGGAAGGCAACAACTATCAAGTGTGGGCGTCTTCACGATGATGGGAAGAAAGTGAATGCATCGAGCGGAGAGGCAAACACATGCCGCTATTTATCCCCCGCAATATTCAGCCACTCTGTCAAAGGGGGCGGAGTCGGATTGAGAAATGCCCAGGCGTGCGGCTGAGACATGAGAGAACCTAGAGTTATTTGTCCCATGAGGCCCTGGATGCCTGCGTTGTGTGCCCGGCATCTGAGCGAGGGAAGGTATACAAGTCCTAGCTTTGGTTAAGATGTAGTTATGCCATCGTCAAGATGACTCGGTTATGCAAAATCTAAAGCCTTTGGCTAGAACGGAGGCGGTTCGTCCAAGATGCGAGTACACAGATAATACAGCCTTGCTCCCTAGACAAACCTCAGCTGGCACTCGCTGACAGAGGTACAACACTCGGGCGGGGTAAGGTTGTAACTACGTCCTTGGATAATTAAGACATGGCTTGTTCGAGGTTGGTGGCTTCTAGGTAGGGAGCGAGTTAGATGTGCCTTGGCGGTGGCTTGGTCAGGGCTAGTGGGCTATGGCGGCATAGATAAGGAAGGTCTTGAAGTCTATTATCCAATGTAGAAAGAAATATGTAAGGAAGGAAAGAAAGTTATTGAGAATTCATATGTCCATGTTGAAAGATGTCACCAAACCCACCCCCTGTATCGAGCACGGGGCCAAAATCAAACTTGTACCAAACAACAGGCGCGTCTACTCTGCATCCCAGCTCTTTACTGCCTCACCAGAGCTCGCAAGTGTCCTTATTGGAAGGGCACTTGAAGGCCTTGCCGAAGCCAGGCGTGTTCTGCAGCACCAGCAGGATGCGAGCCGGCCCGGGGGGGTGGGTGGCACCGTCCAGGCTCGCGACCAGATTTTCGGGGCTAATGTTCTGGCACCAGGTCTGGCCCCATCTCAGGAAGAAGATCTGATCGTGAGTGAACTTGTCCAGACCGGGCAGGTCCTTGTCCTTGCCCTTGTCGCTCACCAGCTTCTTCCAGGCGTTGTAGCTCGTGGCGACACCACCAGCGTCGGCGATGTTCTCGCCCAGGGTGACGGTGCCGTTGACGTACGTGGGCTTGCCATCGGGGCCAAAGATAGGGAAATTGTCATATTGGTTGACAAAGCACTCGGTCTTGTTCTCAAAGGCTTCGATTGACTCGTCATCCCACCAGGTGGTAAGGTTGCCGGTCTTGTCTCTCAAGCGACCCTGGTTATCAAAGCCATGAGTGATCTCGTGCCCGACAACACTGCCCATGGCGCCGTAGAGGAGGTAGGCGGGGAAATCGATGTCCATAAACGGATACTGCAGGGGACCGGCAAGGAAAAGCATTCTGTTCTGGCTGGGCGAGTACAGCGCGTTGGTCTCCAGGGCGCTAGACGCCCACTTCTCGTGATCAGCAGGCTTTCCGAGAGTGGCCCAGTTCCTGGAGATTGCGGAATGGGCAAAGGAGATGACATTGGCCGCAAAGGAGGAGCTGACAACAATGTCGGAATAGTACTTCTTGATCTTCAGGGGGTCGGTAACGTTGGGGGACAGGGGAAGGGCGATCGAGGTCGCCATGGCGTGGAGCTTTTCAGCAGAAGCATCCTTGACCTTCTTTGAAGCCCAATCGCGAGTCTCGATGCGCTCGAGGAAGGCCTCCTTGACGTTTTCCACCATATCGGCAGTCAGTTCCTTGGCTTCGGCAGGCACGTGCTTGTCCACAAAGAAGCGGGAGACGATCCAGGTCAGTCCTGCAGGGCCGAGGAGTTCCGCAGAGTTGTCGTCACTTGCGAACCAAGTAGGGCCCGTGTCGACAAGGCCAACACATTTCCTCCAGCGGGGAGCGGGGCTTTCGGGGTCGCCGCCGCCATCCTTGACCAAGAAGTCGTTGTAGGTGTGGGTGAGGTCCGACTCAATGTATGGCGACAGCGAGGCGACAAATTTCCAGATGAAGAAGGCCTCGAGGATATCGGTGGGTGTCTTGGAGAGGATCTGAGAGATGCGTTTGAACCAGTCATTGGCCGTCAGCCAGATCTTGTCGGCTTTGAAGCCGTCCGGTGCAAGGTGCCTGACTACTTCCTCGTAGTTGAGCTGGGGGGCCGTCTTGTGAATGTCGGCGATAGACTTGAACGGGTCAGTTATACTCGGGTCGTTGAACTTTGCCGCCCCGGAGATAGCGACCTGGAGCAGAGCGACACCTTCCATGAGCTCGGCAACGTGTGCCCTAGTTAGGTTGGCGGGGTGGACTGCAGCCAGTAGGTCGGTGGCGAGCTCCATGTACTCCTCGAGGCCTTCTTCAGAGGGCAGACCCGGAGCCTTTGGCTCGAGGAGGTTGATGAGAACCTCTTCGGGGTCGATGGGGTTTTGAGTCTGCACGAACCGCTGGAAAGTCTCGATGCCTAGGCTCTCGAAGAAGGCGATCGATTTGCCCAGGGTGGCTGAGTGGTCAAAGGTGGCATTCTTGCCCTTGATTGCCCGCGCATCCGTCTCCGGGAAGAGGTCCGCGACCTCAGAGACAAGTTCTCGTAGAGGATCAAGACCTTCCTCGTACAGAGCCGTGTAGTTGTTGCACACATCATAGGCCTTCTTGAGGTTGGCAAAGTTGTCCTTGTCGGCTTCCACCTGCTCCTCGGTCAGGTCGACGGTGATCCAACCGCCTTCGTCCTTGGAAGGGTATGATCCCTCGAGAATAGGCCTGACGGATTCATAAACCTGAATCTCGAGGGCAGAGAGCCTAATTCGGCCGGCAGGAATGGGGTTGTGGGCTGCCCAATTGCCACACGCAACTGCATCTGTCAGCATAAATCACAAAGTGAAGGAGGCTCGCGCAGGGCATACACTTGTCGAAATCTGTGCATGGATCAATCTTGGTGTAGTTGAGGGCGAGACTCCCTAGGATGTCGGCCGCCACTCTCAAGCAGGACTCCTCTGTGCAGACTTGGCCTCCCCCGGTGCCTTGTGAAGCATCTCTCGGGATGAAAGGCATGTTGGGGAATTAGCTCGCCCGGAGACGAATACTTGGAGTCTGAGTGATGGTCTGGTGGCTGGGTTTGGTTGGGTGAAGCTGCCTGGTGAGCATGCTGTATCAGAACTGCTCCTACGGCGTACAGCACGCTTTTATATCATGATGGCAGCGAAATCCTGAGCTACACACCCATGGATGACGCATAGCCAAGTGTGGGGTGACGATCTCAAGGCGAGCTGAGACAGCTGGACACTGCCTTGTTGGGGCATAATTCTCCCGGCAATGATTTCTCGGGTTACACGACAAAGAGAGCATCTGCTGTACACGAGAATGACATGACTGCAGTTTCACTGACGTGAGCTTCTTGACATGATCAGAGCCAAGATCTTGGCTACCGTGGAGGCCTCGATGTGGTTGAGGAAGTCTATCCCTCAGCTATTGCCAGGTTTTCCCTCCAGTGGAAGACAATGTTTCTTAGTTAACCCAAGTGTAGCTTTAATTGCGTTAGACTGCTTCAGTTAGGATAATAGTGACGTAGTTATCAAGTCGACTATCAAGCACATTGGCTCACAGTCTTCAAACCTCCTCCAGGCTATGTATGTCCCGCTTAAAATAGGTTGTGGCTATGTCAGATCGCCCGATGAGGTTCCAACAAATAGCCGATGTCAGTGACGGGATGATCACCTTGGCGAGTGACTAGTCAATGCACAATAACGTGGAAAACGAATGCTACTGCACGGCAATTTACCGTCTCAACTTGGATGACGTGAGAGCAGAGGTCAGCACGGCACACGGCCTTGTCGAGCGTCGCGTCTTCCCCGATCAAGCTCACGGGTGGACCTGAAGATCTTGGCGGCTCTCCCGGGCTGCATGACCACTTGTGTTGTTTGGATGTGAGGTGTTGGAGAATGGAGACTGCGGGAGCATTACCGAATACGCGGGCACGCGGGTGTCTGCCCCCAGAGAGGCGGAGATGCCGGTCTGTCGATCATTGTGATGATGTGGATGCGCGCTGGACGCCCCTTGGCAGATCGACTAGAGTCCCCGAAGGGTGGAATGTCAGTGCCCAGGGCGAGTCCAAAACCGATCGGATTTATACCACCTGGGGCTCCCGTGCCGACCCGATGCACTTTTTTGACTGCGGGTGTGTTGCAAGCCGAGCCGAGCTAGTTGACTGCATATGCCGTGTGACGGAGACGGCACCTGGAACATATGGGAGAAGCGGTATAAGAACGTGTTCTGGGCCGAGTTCTCTTGAGGCCAAGACTAGGTTGTAGTGACGTTGGGCAAAGACTTGGGCCTCGATGACTTTTCAGCATGATGCTGTTGAAATCCATAGTGCTCAAAGATGTACTCCTCGATAGAGGCACTTTCCCTTGCTGTCCTATAGCTATAGGTTCTGCGGAACTTGGCTGCCTGCGCATCCGTCGGAACCTATGGGACAGGCTCGAAACTCGTGGATGCCTTGTTTCTATACAAAATCCTCAAAGTGCAATGAGAAAAGCCTTCTCGCACGCCCCAACTAAGAAGAGGGAAAGGGAAGGATGTCTTCTTAACGGGTAATACATTTCCGAAAAGCGGAGGATTTTCCACCTTTCCACCACAGCTTCAGAGGTGGAATACACCTACACCCACTTGGTCGATTTCGAAGGCGACGGCATGGCCCCAACTGCTTATTACATAACTACGACATCGTATGCAGTCGAAGCAACTCGTTCAACAGAGCAAGTCGGCCGGATCTCCTGCAATAGCGAGACGTGACGTTGTTGTAATATTCATGTTTGGGACCCTGAACATGTTATTACATCGAAGAATGATCTTAGCAGAATTATGTCCATCTCCTCTCTTTACCCCGCAAAGTTCTCTTCCCCAGCAAGGTCCACATCCTTATCACCCCAGATTGGGGGCACAGCCATCCCCACAGGGGTAACTAGATTCCACGATCTTTCCGCGATCCGTTGAAATTCCTATCGTCGCTCAGGCTTGCCTCCGTCATGTCGAGCCATGCCAGCCCCGCTCTAGCTCTATGAGCGACTTGATTCCGAAAATCCGGGATGCAAGGAATGAAGCCGCACTGTCTTGTCATTTCCCCGCAGTCAACAGGTGATAAGACACGCGAGTGCGTGGTGTATTGGCCCCCCAGTCCTTGCATCAAAGGCATACTAACGACGGGGGTGACTCGACGCTTTGAACATGCCTCATTTGATGCATCATTCTAGGCGAAAACACGGAGGGTGGCTCCAACAGATGGACAGACGAAAGGGGAGCGGAATGGGCGCCTCCATGGACTATATATTGGCACAATCACCGCCAAGTCGTTACAATTGCTCAGACCACCCAATTGACCTCTATCCATCCATTGGAACTGCCATTCCTTGCTTCGAATTCAAGAATCCTCAGCATATTTGCCAGCTCGCTACCACAATGTCGGATCAAGTTGAAATTGCCAAAGTCCACCAAGGGCAAGCAAACAACGAGAAGACACGCCCTGGGCCTCTCGATGCCACTGCCGGCGGAAAGCCACCCAGAGAAGAGGATGTCGCTCTTTCCAAGACCAGTACGTACGGCAGGGGGGAGGTCGATGGAGAAGATCGGTTCCACCAGCTTGGCTGGAAGCGACTTGCTGTCATCCTGGTGGTGGAAGCCGTGGCCCTGGGCACGCTCAGCCTCCCTTCAGCCTTTGCAACACTCGGCATGGTCCTTGGCGTCGTGGTTTGCGTTGCCCTCGGTCTGGCAGCCATCTACGCGAGCTACATCATTGGCGAAGTCAAACTTCGGTACTCGGACACGAAGCACTACGCCGACATGGGCCGCCTTCTGATGGGCAGTTTTGGCTTTCACCTGTTCAGTCTGGCCTTTGTTATACAGCTGACTCTGGTGGTCGGATCCCATTGCCTCACTGGAAAGACTGCCTTTGTCACCGTGACCAGCAGCGGCATCTGCTCTCTGGTCTTCAGCGCCATATCAACACTGGTCTTGATACTCCTTGCCATTCCTCCATCCTTCGCCGACATCGCAGTCCTGGGCTACATCGACTTTGTCTCGATCATCGCTGCAGTCGGGATCACGATCATCGCTACGGGAATCAATGCTGCAAAGATGCCTGCGGGCTTGGCGGGTGTCCCATGGTCTGCCTGGCCCAAGGAGGGCGTAACATTCGCCGAAGTTATAACAGCGATTACAAATATCGTGTTTGCCTACGCCTTCGCCGTTGCGATGCCGTCATTTATGGACGAGCTACATACCCCGAAAGACTTCCGAAAATCGATCGTGGCTGTCGGCGTCACCGAAATCACCATCTACACCTTTACAGGTGCTATATTATACGCCTTTATCGGCCAGGATGTGCAGTCGCCAGCTCTACTCTCAGCGGGCCCCCTCATCTCAAAGATTACCTTTGGAATTGCATTTCCAGTAATCTTCATCTCTGGATCGATCAATATTACAGTCATCTGTCGGTTCATATACGGACAAATCTTTGACCTCACCTCGATGCGATATATCAACAATGCAAGGGGTTGGGCTGCGTGGCTTTCGCTTGTTTTTCTTGTGGCTGTGTTTGCTTGGGTTATATCTGAATCCATTCCCCTTTTCTATGAGCTATTATCTCTTATTTCTTCCCTTTTTGTATCTGCATTCTCCTACTATATCCCTCCTATCATGTGGTTTAGGCTACTCAAGGAAGGAAAGTGGTACAATCGACAAAACCTCAAGGCAGCGATTGCTAATATCATCGTTTTTCTGGTTGGTATGGCGGTATTCGTCTGCGGCACTTATGCCAGTGTGGTGGAAATAGTAAGTTGTCGCAATCTCCTGACCGTTTTATCCAGCTTGCTCACGAATTATAGAACCGCAAGTTTAGAAGTGGTGAAGGGCAGAAACCTTTCAGTTGCTAGGCGCTTTCCACAAGAGGCTTACATCTTTGCTGTTTGTCTTTCATGTAGATGTATCCTCGCGATACGATGTAGCTGACCTACTCTTCTATTCTTCATCGTCATGTACCTCTAATTGTCATAAACCCCTGTCTGCTTCTCAAGTGTGTATCTATCCAACTGCAAGACTCTGGTGTTGACGGCTTCACCGTCTCCCCAGGCATAGGCAGAGCCCCTTGGTCACGGTCGCCCCCTGGCCGGCTACGTCTTCTTAGACGCCCGACCCAAAGCTCACGGCCTCTTGCGTGGCCTCTTTTTTTTCATATACTCGGAAAATATGTATCCGTTTCCATTGATTTAATTGCTGATGATGACAGCTTGAAGCAGCCACCTTCGTACAAGATGGAAAAGAACACATTTTAACCATAATGACAGCATCAAAACCCAATGCCGTATAACACCGTAACCTTGAATCCGTTTCCATCTAGACCAACACATCCATATTGTAAAGAGTGACGCTCACAGACGGGGTTTGTTCAATATGGGGTGCAGGCTGGCCCGCTTGTGCCAATCTCCCGACTCATTATAGAATGGCCTGAGCTGTGAAAAGGAGTTCCCGTCAGGGGGCGTCCCAGGGCCTCGCAAGGAGGGTTCCGCATCTCAACTTGATGCGAAGAAGAGCCGCTCCCCGCACGAAAGATGGCTTGAGACGGAACGCCGCCTTCTCCCGCTGAACAGATCTCAGCTGCCCGCTAAAAGCGGAAGACGGAAACATTCCCTATCAGGGGCCAGGCGGCAGCAACGGCGTTCCGGGCAGACGCCCATGCCCGCAGCCCCTCAACCCTGGGCATTTATGCAACACCGTACCTCGACGTGGCGAATCCAGCCCCTTCGAGTCACCCCAGAAGAAGCCATCCAATTATTACTCCCCAATTATACATCTATCATGGTAATCAACGTCAAAGGTGCTTCCCCGGCCGCTGAGCCTGACGACCCGTTGCAAGCACGGACTATCGGCGAGCTCGTGAGAGTCTGTGCTCGACGAAATGGGGCGCATGTTGCTGTTATCGAAACGTCCCCTGGAGACGGCGAGGCTAGGCAGTACACATCAAAGCAGATTGACGAGTTTGCAACTCGGGCAGCTCTGGTCTACTCCGAGAAATACGGCCTCGAGCCACGAAGATCGTCTGATCGAAAACCCCGGGTCGTCGCAGTCTGCGGGAATGGCGACTTTGAGTACCTCATCACCGTGCTTGCCCTGGCAAAGCTTGGCCACACCACGTTCTTCCTCTCCCCTCGACTGTCCGATGAGTCTTATATCGGGCTCCTCAAGGCTTCCAATGCTAGCTCGTTGTTAGTCCAACATTCTCACCGGGATCTGGGTGAACGATTGAGCAGGGTGTCGCTGCCCCTGCAGACTGCCGACATCGTGACTCGCGACGAATATGACGCCCTTCCCGACGATCACGTTGATGTAGAGTCCAACTTGACTCAAGCCTTGGACCTCGAACGCGAGAGGCCGGCCCCAGTTTGGATCTTGCACTCCAGCGGCTCAACGGGCATCCCCAAGCTGGTCTACGTGAGCAATGCGGCGGCAATTCCTCGTTATGCGCTCAACCTGGACACTTTTGGTCTCGACACCCTCACAACTGTGCCGCTTTACCACGCTTTTGGAATGAGCAGTTTCTTCCGCTCCTTCATGAGCCGCAGCACGATTCAGCTCTACTCCAAGCTGCCGCTTGCTGCTCGAGACCTGATCCAAGTTACCGAAACACGCCGGTTTGGTCTCTTCTCTGCAGTACCCTTCACCATTAAGCTCCTTGCTGAGTCGGAAAAGGGCGTCAATTTCCTGAAAAGCTTCTCTATTGTCACAACTGGTGGATCTCCTATGCCCGAGGAGCTGGGTGATCAACTTGTTCGTCAAGGAGTTCAGCTCACAAGCGTGTATGGGTCGTACGTATTTCCCCCCAAAATCATCATCACGAAGGCTCAATATGCTAATTCACCAATCACAGATCAGAAACAGGGACTCTCCTGACTTCAGCGCGACCACGGGGAGATGACGAATGGAACTGGTTGCGACTCCCAGTAGATAACGGACATTTGCTTCGTTTCGAGCCCCAGGGTGCCGATACCTACGAGCTGATCTGCCCGAGTGATTGGCCACTGCTCGCAGATTCCAACCAGGAAGACGGCTCCTGGAGGACAAAGGACTTGTTTTCCAAGCACCCGACGATGGCCGGAGCGTTCAAATACATCGGGAGACTCGACGACGTGATGGTTCTCGAAAATGGCGAGAAGGTCAATCCCATTGCCGTCGAGAACGAGATTTCCAGCTCACCACTCGTTGGCGGCTGCATCATCTTCGGGACAGGAAAACCGTCTGCTGGCGTGGCCGTCATTCCTTCTAGTTCCACGACACTGATGACTGCGGAAGAGCTTCGCTCCGCCATTTGGCTTGTCGTCAACGATTCCCAGACCTCTTTGCCGGCGTACGCACGCCTTGTGCCTGAGATGCTGCTCCTCCTGCCTATTGGATCCCAAGTCCCGAGGACAGACAAGGGCACAGTGATCCGCAGCAAGTTCCTTGATCTGTATAAAGACCAGATGGACGACATCTATGCCAGGCAGGAAGTCAGCAGCGAAACAGTCAAGCTCTCGGAGAAAGAGCTGGGCAGGTTTCTGTCGGCTCAGCTCGCGAAAGTGCTGGATGTCCCGGCTGAAACACAGTTCGATACCGAGCAGGACTTTTCGGCTCTTGGTCTCGATTCGCTTCAGGCAATCCAGCTTCGAAGCGCGATACTGAGGCATGTCGACCTCAATGGGCAGAGTCTCGGCCTGAATGTGGTATTCGACTATCCTACGTTGGAGTCTTTAGAGAAAGAGATTGTGAGGGTTAGCTCGGGCGGCGAAGCTGCGGACACGAGTCTTGTGAACGAGCAAGATGCTGAAGCCATGTTTGAACGGTACATCAAGTTCAACAAGACCATCCAATCTCCGGGGCAGAATATCGTGAGTTCTCATGGCGTTTTAAGCCATTGCCTCGCATTGCTAACGTTTATAAAGGTCTTGACCGGAGCAACTGGCTCCCTTGGCGTCCATCTCTTGACAAGGCTTGCTCTATCTCCGCAGGTGAGGACAGTGTATTGTCTCGTCAGAGCGTCCTCAAATGCTGCATCTAATAAGAGAGTGGAACAGTCGCTAGATGCTAGGAGGCTTCGGGACAGGTTCCATGGGCCTCTGCCCGACAAGATTGTCTGCCTGGCTTCGGACTTCTCTGATACTTGGCTGGGTCTTGGACAAGGCCTGTTCAGAGAGGTTGCCAACAAGGTGGACGCGGTCTACCACTGTGGCTGGACCGTCAACTTCAATCAACGGCTACGCACCTTTGAGAAAGACTGCATCGCGGGCGTACACCATCTCATCAATCTATGTGTAGGCTCCGAGAGATCATCGCCGGCGAGGTTCATGTTCTTCAGTTCGATCGGCACCATCATGGACACCAAGGACGAAATCATCCCTGAGCGACTGCCAGAGTCGCTTTCCGAGGCCATGCCGACCGGGTACTCGCGGTCAAAGTACGTCGCGGAGCAGATCTGTGCCAGGGCAGCTGCCGAGGTTGGACTCCCTGTGGCGATCCTTCGCATTGGGCAGATTGTTGGTGACACGACGCACGGCATCTGGAACACCACGGAAGCGGCACCTCTGATGATGAGATCTGCCCAGACCATCGGGGCTCTGCCTACTCTTGAAGAGAGAGTCCGCTGGCTGCCCGTGGACCATGTGGCGCAGATTGCCATCGAGATTGGGTCTTCAAGCGCAGTGCTCACCTCCAAGGCTCCTGTTTTCAACGTGGTCAACCCGAATACTCTGCGGTGGACCGAAGAATTGCTGCCTCTCTTGGCAAACACCGGTTTGACCTTTGAGGCTGTCTCGCCGTCGGAATGGGTGTCACGGCTGGAAAAGTCAGACCCCGATGCAAAGGCCAATCCGACTCGAAAGCTGTTGGATTATTACAGGGAGCAATGCAAGGGCTCCGAAGAGGATAAGGATTGGGAGACAAGCCGAGCCGCGAAGTGGTCTCCTACGTTCAGCTCTGTCACGGCACCGAGTCCCGAGCTGATCTCGGTGATTGTGGATTACTTCAAATCGGCGTGGAAGATGTAGATTAGTTTTGGTCAGAATGAGATTGTTATGATACGCCTCATCGTTCCTCTGCTTAGTATTTGACGCAACGAGCCATTAGCGATTGTTTGTTGCAGCGTTCGGCTCTCCCAACTTGATTCAATTATAATCGTCCTCAGCTCATTGGCCATCATAGAACGTGATTCACGTGCTCAATCGCGAGCATACCGCAAAAGCCTCGCCTCGTAGCAAGTGGCAAAATAGGGTTGCGCGTTCGACAGTGGATGATGGACAAGAAGTGGACGCTGTGTAAGAAAGGATACTCGAGATAGGAACTATTCAAAAATGCCGTATATTCCTCCTAAAGTGCTACAGAAATCACATGTTGCGAGACTGCCCTCCCTCTTTGCCACTCTCTCTGCGTGTGTCAGTTCACACAATTCTACTTCCCATTGACGTATCGTGAACTCTGAAGGTCAACCGCCTTGGACTGAGCATCCGGAGGATCAACAAACCAACTAAAAAAACGGCGAGGTCAGTGAATATCGGGGATCAGTCGGAAAATAGTACTCACGTTATATCGGAGCCTTCGGGCCTTGCCTCCTCGAGCGCGGTGAAGCCGTTTCCCAACCAGGCGAAGGCGAGGTCATCATCCTCGCACAAGCTCGTCCACTCAAAATCCTCATATCTGGGATCCTCTAGAAGAGTGAACAGCTGGATTCGGGATCCCGGGTGCAGCGAACGAAGTTCTCCGTCCTTGGTCCCGTTCTTGTAGGTGCTTGTGCAGCCCGATGCCCACACGGTTCGCTTCAGGTACGACAAGGCGTGGTTCTGGTACGCCCGTGCGACACCCGGTCGGAGGCAGAACGAGGCGTAGTTCTGGGTCTGCAGCTTCTTGACCATTCTAACGATGAAGCGATTGCACATCTCGATCGATGTCACCAGACTACCGTGTCCGAGAGGACTTGCGGGACCCAGGATGGTGAAGTAGTTTGGCATGTCGGCTGCGGCGACAGACAGGTACGACTCGGGAGCCTTGAGCCATGCCTCTTGGAGATTGAGCCCATTCTTTCCAATGATGGGGAAACGAGGCGCGTAGGACAGTTCAAACCCGGTTGCACAGATGATAGAGTCTACTTCAGACTCTCGTCCATCCTTGGTACGGATGCCTTGGGGAGTGAACTCGCCAATGTCTCCCCAGACGACCTCGCACTTGGGAGAGACGAGTGCCTCGAGATACCCCAGGCCAGGTGTAGGTCGACGACAACTGTTTCTGTCAGTTTTGCGTAATTACGCCACGAGTGATGAGTCTTACCCAACTGCAAAATCCGGCTCCAAGAGGCCAGCCAGATCAGGCCTTGACGCAAGCTTGGCGCGAAGATTGTCAATGGAGGCCTGGCGGGCCTGCTTCTGCTGCGGCGTGTGGTCGATGAACAGCTTGAACCGCAGGTTGACATCGTCCTCCAGGCCCTTTCTGAATGCCAGGTACTTGTCTGGACTGCTGGCCCACTCGCTCTTCTCCTGTTCGGTGAATTCGTAGTTGACGCCCTTGGGTCCAGCGAATTTGTCGCCAATTCGGGACGTGATCCAGGTTGGGCTGCGAATGTGGACGTAAATCTTCTTGACCCGATCGAGGATTGCTGGAAGGACCTGAATGCCGCTGCTCCCATTGCCTATCAGGGCGACTGTCTTGCCGTCAATGTCCTTCTCCCAATCTGCTGGCCAGTTGGCAGTATGGAACATCTTTCCGTGGAAGGTTTCTCGTCCCGGGACACCGCGAGGCCACTTCCAGTTGTTGAAGAAGCCAGTGGCGTTGACGAAGACGTCGCACTCGTCAATGAACTCGTCATTGGTCTCGCCATCTGTGACGCCGGGGCTGGAGATGGCAACATCTCGGCCATCGGTCTTTTTGATCCGAAGTTGCCAGACCTGACGCTCTTGGATCCATTTGGCGTCGACCACCTTGTGTGAGAGCTTGATGTAGGACCTCAGGTCATGCTGGTCTGCGCAGTCCTCGAAGTATTGCTTGATCTCGGTGGCAGGCGCGTAGAAGTGAGTCCAGTGCGGGTTAGGAGCCCAGGTGTACTGGTAGCTGTGGGCCGGAACATCGCAGGCGCATCTGTCATTCCCTGTCAGAGTCGAAGTGCTTGAGCGTAAGAGTTGGCGACGTACCCAGGGTATCTGCTCTCATGCCAAGTCCCGCCAATACCGGCGTTCTTCTCGTAGATGGTGAGATCCACACCGGGAAGCTTCCCGACACGCACCGAACGAGCAAGGTCAATGCCTCCAAAGCCAGCTCCAACAGCAATGACCTTGAGTCGTCGAGGGGTAAGCATAGGAACTCGAGACAGGGCATACGCAAGCTGATCTCGCTCGCGGTAATCCTCGGTTGCACCGGGCACCATGGAAGGCGTAACCACATCATTGAAGTATTGAGCAGCGCGCTCGTGAGGAGGAAGTGAGTAGTTCATATTGAATGAGCGCAGTTGGTGATGATGGCTTCTTGGTATTCACGAACATGGGCAACTTGTGCGACCATGTCCATTTATTGTATTGCAGACTTCCCAAACATTGTCTCTCCCGCATTCATGACCGCCGAGGGGATACCGAACACTTGGAGGCCATGTTAGACATTGCCGATGAGCGATTGCCGAGGGCTTTTCCGTGATGGAGGAGTGTTCCCTCCAGTCGCTTCATTCAGGTCAAGATTCTAACCAGAGGCGCGGAAATCTACACGCGAATACCCGCGCGGGGGAAGAGAGCAGCGCGGAATTTGATCTCCAAATCCCACGAATCAGATTCCTTGGCGGAACCAAGAGTTAATTCCTTCCAAGCAGCTTCACCGTCGGCCAGCAACGGCGCTGTTGACAGCTTCAATCTCCGCCCACAGGGCGCGGAGATTTGTCACTTGCTTGATCAGAGGTTGTGTCCAATTCTCATGGTCTTGGGAAGTGCGTAAAACGAAAACCCGGAAAGGTTTAAAATACAGTGACGGCTGTATCCTCCAGTTGAACCAGTTCTTGGAGTAGCGAACCATTCACTAAGGCACTCTACCCCAGAGATCCCTGCTCCAAGCTGTACCAATCGTCCCAGACTTGCGAGATGGATGCTTCCCAATTTCGCAAGGCGGCCATGGATGCCGTCGATGACAGTAAGTGCTCACGCGCATCAACAAACGCCATGGCCTGACATTTCCATCTCCAGTTACATCCTACATGGATTCCCTGGAATCCCGCCCTGTCGTATCCCAGGTCACGCCGGGGTATCTGCGTCGGCTGCTCCCGGATTCTGCTCCAGAATCGCCTGAGGCCTGGGAGGCCATCCACGCCGACGTGGAATCCAAGATTCTCCCGGGCATCACCCATTGGCAGTCGCCGTATTTCGCAGCCTTCTTTCCCTGTTCATCTTCATACCCGGCCATGGTGGCCGAGATGTACTCGAATGCATTCAATGGGTCTCATTTCAACTGGATCTGCTCTCCGGCGTCTACCGAGTTGGAGACTATTGTCATGGACTGGCTGGCCAAGCTCCTGAACCTCCCCGGTGTCTTCCTATCATCTTCAGACAATGCCGGCGGCGGCGTTCTTCATGGCTCTGCCTCCGAGGCTATTCTCACTGCCATGGTCGCGGCAAGAGACAAATTCCTACGTCAAGCCACGAAGGGTCTGCCTGAAGGTGAAGAGAAGGAAGAGGAGCTTTGGAGGCTTCGGAGTCGGATGGTCGCTCTGGGAAGCGAAATGTCGCACTCATCAACGAAAAAGGCGGCCCAAGTTCTCGGCATGAGGTACCTCAGCGTTCCTGCGTCCAAGGGCTCGTTCTCCATGTCAGGACAGGCATTTGCCACTGTGGTGGAGACTTGCAGAGCCAAAGGCCTCTACCCATTCTATCTGACAGCAACACTCGGCACGACAGATACTTGTGCGGTTGACGATTTCTCTGGAATTTCCGGGTTCTTGGACTCGGACCCATCTGATGATATCTGGGTGCACGTCGATGCTGCGTATGCCGGTTCTGCCCTGGTTCTTCCCGAGTACCAACATCTCACGGCCCATTTCCACACTTTCCACTCCTTCAACTTCAACCCTCACAAGTGGTTTCTCACCAACTTTGACTGTTCCGCCTTGTGGGTTCGCGACCGTTCGTGGTTCGTCGAGGCCTTGAGCATTCAGCCAGCCTACCTCAAGAACCAGTTCTCTCAGGCGGGAATGGTGACGGACTATCGCGACTGGCAGATTCCACTCGGCCGACGATTCCGCAGCCTCAAGCTCTGGTTCGTCCTGCGGAGTTATGGCGCGACCGGGATGCGCGAGCATATCTCAAGAGGCATACGCTTGGGAGAACAGCTCGGGGAGATGGTGCGTCAGCGTGGCGACCTTTTCGAGATCCTGTCTGGTCCGCAATTTGCTTTGGTGGTTTTCTCCTGCGTCGGAAAGTCTGATTGGGGCATCGAGCAGACGAACAAACTGACGGAGAAGTTGCTCGAGGACATCAATAGGAAGGGGGAAATTTATCTCACCCCCACGGTTCTTCATGGCAGGTATGCCATCCGTGTATGCACTGGCAATACTCAGACCATGGAGGAGAGGCATATGACAAAGGTCTTTGATCTTCTGGTACGGCAAGCAGAGGAGAATAAGAGCAACATGCAGGCTCGGCTCTAAACAGGGGAGAGGGGGGAGGATATAATCGAGGCTTGGTGTAGTTAACTTTTCATAAATTGAAACAAAGAATAAAAGGCATTTATAGAAGTCTGCCTATAAAGACTGAATGATTCTAAAATATATATTATACTTCTCTAGTAGTTTAAATGCCCCTAGATTTAATATTTATAATTTATTTCTTAATATAAAGTAAGTAATATCTTAACTAAGACGATATTTATTTTCATTTAGATATTTAAAAAGACTTTCTTAATTATTAACTTTTTATTACTTTTCCGGATTTAAAGGGGCAAATAGGATCTTCTTTTTAATACTTATTGCAATCTACCTAATGGCTAAATACCTCTCTGTATCCTCCATGTCGATAGGTTACTTCCCTTACACTTTGGGACACTTCCAAGCTGAAAGTAGAAGTAAGCCAGAAAATCAAGATTTCTCCAACGCAGCCTCCAGTGCAGACTTGTTTCGAGGCTTGAACTTGATGTGGTACTTCCTCGGGGTGCTGACCAGACTGGTCAAGTCATCCACACCCGTCAGCGGGTTGGCGTCAATCGCCTCCGTGGCCTCCAGCTTAAAGCTGGCGAGCATGCGCAAAAAGGTCAAGTACAGCTCGCGGTTTGCCAGGAGCGAGCCTGCACACATCCGGTAGCCCACTCCGAAGGTGAAGAGCGGGTTATCAGGGTGCTCTAGCCAGCGCTCAGGGCGGAAGACTTCAGGGTCCTCCCAGAGCTCATCATCTAGTCTCGGTTAGCATGTTGCTTCTGATGAGTAGAGGTAGCAAGATTCATCTTACCCATGTTACAGGCCCACGAGTTGAGAAACACCACAGTTCCTTTGGGGACAGTCTTGCCCTCGTAGATAAACTCCTTGTTTGTGGCGCGAGGGAGCGAGAGACGGAGGACAGTGAAGAACCTGGGAAAACAAGTGAGCATTCCAGAAGTCCAGAAATCATAGGAGGAAGACCACTCACCTGAGACTCTCGCGAACCAGGGCGCGGACATAAAGACACTTCTGGTCATCATTGGGGTCACAGAGAGGTGTGTTCTCATCGTAGAAGTGCCTAATCTCCTTGATGGCTTTCTCCTGAATCTCCGGGTGGGTTGCAAGATACGCAATAGCCCACGATGTGACGGTCGAGAATGTCTCAAACCCACCAGAGAGCATCGTCAGGCTGATGGACATTAGCTCCACGTCGTTAAGCCTGGCCTCCTTATCGAGCATGACGTTGGCTTGAATGCACGGCTTGTGGGTTCCATTCCTGACTCTGTCCTCGAGATCGCTGTTCAGCTTTCCCAGGTAGGCATCGCGACGAGCGCGATACTCTGCAGCCTTCCTTTGGCCGAGCGAGAAAGGGTTGAGTCGCAAGAGGGGGATGTAGTCTTGAAGATTGTCGGTTGTGCTCCTGAAGCGGCTGATTTCAACCTCCACATGCGTGATCTCCCTGAAGAGGTCGTTGTCCGAGTTCTCCATGCGTGTTCCCCAGTTCAAGGTCAAGGCCAGTGAGAGACTCAGTCTTTGGACCAAGGGAAGCGGGTCAACCTCTGCAGTCCCGGCCTGTCCATACTTGTAGGCTTCGGCAACAAAGTCTCTGGTCTCCTGGTCAAGGTGAGGAATATAGGTCTCGATCGAGGGTCGGTTCAGGGCGGACGCAGCTCCCTTTCTTCGTCGCTTGAGAGATTCGTTGTAGGGTGCCGTGCCTATGGTTGTGCCAGCGGTGTTTGAAACAAGCTGAAATGTGTAAGTCAACATCCTGTGTGATGGAGATACTTTCATACCTTGTGGAATGTGTAAAACTCTGGGCGCGAGGCCGTTGCTTGCGAGTTGGCTCCAAAGACACATCTCGCAGCCTCGGCGCTGTTCACCAGCAGGATAGGGACGTTTCCAAGCTGAATCTGGTAGACCGGGCCATACTGCTTGGCCCACTCTCGGTATTTCTGAGCAGCATTCGAACGAAGCTGGTGCAGGTTCCCTACAATGGGCAAACGTCTTGGTCCAGCGAAGCCAGGAAGTCTGGCCTTGAAGCAGATGTACTCGTTGATGACGACATAGGCGACAAAGGCGACAAGTACAGATGCCGCGGCGAATTGGCCCGGCCGTGCAGTTGCCTTCTCTGAGAGAAGGTTGACGAGTTCAGCGACAATCATGGTGTTGGATGAAAATGGGATCAAAGCTGCGAAGGACGATTCCGGTGAGCTCTGTCAATCCAACCCGCAACTCTCCAAACCTCCCAGGTTCTTAAATCATAGAGATGCATCTCGTCTTCAATATTTCTTGCATGCCAATACACACACATGAGGTTCCGCCAAACAACGCCGAGGCTTTACTTTCCAAACAATTCGGCAAATGTGAGTGGACAAGCATCGAAGGGCGGGAGATCGGAAATTCCTTCCGCCCCTTGATGTGGAGAAGCTCTTGAGGCGGAACTGGGACGCTTCAACTTGTCGTTCCGCGAGGGATCCAACAATCACAAACAATGATGCTGCTCATTGATTCATGGTGTTGAGCCGGAAGGAGAGGATCATGCATGACGGTCCAGGGCGTTCATGGTTCTTGATCCCAGTTCCGCATCGGCCGCGGAGGTTCAAATTGCCGAGGCAGACGTGATTATAAGACGGGATTGGGCAAGTGATCTCCCATGTGCAGTTCCGCTCACGCCAACATAGTCACCACAACAACTTCACAGCCAAGATGAAGGTTCTTCTTACTGGTGGGAGTGGATTCGTCGGGTCCCATTGCCTGGACCTGTTGCTTCGAGAAGGGTGAGCGGCATCCCCCGCAAATCACCCTACCACGCTGACACCCACCAGCCATGAGGTCGTCACCACGGTCCGCTCAGAGAAGAAGGGACAGAGCATCATGGATGCGTTCCCCTCCGCCCAAGGGCAACTCTCTTACGCCGTGGTTGAGGACATTGCTGCGAAAGGCGCCTTCGATGACGCTATACAGCTCAAGCCATTCGAAGGCGTTCTGCACGTGGCGAGTCCCTACCACTACAAACCTGAGGATGTAGAGCGGGACTTGATCATTCCCGCAGTCAACGGAACCGAGAATATCCTGCATGCCGTGCACGCATATGCGCCCACGGTGAAGCGAGTCATCATCACGTCGTCTTTTTCTGCCGTGGTCAACATCAAGAACCACCCGAGGCTGTACAGGGAATTGGACTTCAACCCAATCACTTCAGAGGAAGCATACGAGGATGGCGTCCAGGCTTATCGAGCGAGCAAGACGTTTGCCGAGCGAGCCGCATGGGACTTTATGCAGTCCAACAAGCCTGGCTTTTCTCTCACCACGATGAACCCACCCCTCATCCTCGGCCCGCCGGCGCCCTGGCTGGGATCGATGGATTCTATCAACACCTCCAATGAGCGCGTAAGAGATCTTCTTCGAGGCAAGTGGAAAGGCGAGCTGCCGCCAACGGCATCGTGGTACTGGGTTGACGTAAGGGACGTCGCACTCGCCCATGTCAGAGCTCTTGAGAAGCCCGAAGCTGGCGGTCGGAGGTTTTTCCTCATGCATATGAAGATGAGCAACGCCGACATCGCAAAGGTGGCAATGGAGGAGTTTCCAGTGCTCAAGACCCAGATTCCCGAGGCGCTAATCGATGATACGCCGCCTGATCTCTGGGATGTCGATACTTGGCCGTCGAGGGAGATTCTGGGAATGGAATATCGTGGGCTGAGGGAGTGTATAGTTGATTCGATCAAGGCTCTTCAAGTCAAACAACAATGAAATGTTTTGCATTCATCGGGAACTCTCATGTTCATCCAGGCCATGACCATCCCAATAGCTCGTTGACATGAGTTCCAGTGCGCAACGACGGTTAAAGCAGAGCAGAGAGGGCCGTATTCCGCTTTTCCGATACGGAAACAAACGGAAATTGGCGACAACCTGCTTCTATACTTGAGGTGTCCATGACCCTATATACCACAAAGCTCGTGGGAAGGTGATTCAACGACTCGTTCAGCCCAACATCGACTATTCAGCTTACTTGACCATGATCAACGTCCCCCCACCCCCTCGACTCAGCTTGTGGCTCGGGTCAAGAACCCTGGCCACGGTGCCCGATTCATCCTTGAAGAGGGCCAACCGGTGCCGAAGCCATTTCCCAACCAGGTTTTGGTCAAGTTGGAGGTAGCTGGGCTTTGGTAAGGAACTATATAGTCATTGATTTAGGGTACTGATATCTCTAGCCATTCTGATCTTAATCGAGTGTACGGGCAGTTGCCATTGATCTCAGACATCGTTGGTCACGAGGGCGTTGGAAGAGTAGTAGAGGGTAAGCTTTCCCTTGCCCGTGCCAGTATTCTCGTCAATACGCGTGCCTTACAGGTCTGACAGTTGGCTCTGGCGTCGATTCACACTTGGTCTCCAACCGAGTTGGTCTTGGGTAAGCCAAAGTTGCACTCCTGTCTTGTACATTATCCTAAATTCTGTTCCTAGATGGCTAAGCAAGGCCTGCCTTGAATGCCAAGTTTGTGACGTAGAGTATACTTCGTGTCCGAAGCAACAAAATTTGGGAAGAGTAAGTGAGCAAACTCCTGCCAAGTCATTGCTAACACTGGGTGGAAAAGGACCTTGACGGGACATTTCAGCGTGGGCTCTTGCATTCATTCATATGGACGCCAATAAAGCAAACTAATAGCTCGTCTTTAGAGTACATCGCAGTCGACGCCGGTTTTATCCACCCGATACCGGACGGGT
The DNA here is from genome assembly GCA_020883615.1 of Fusarium virguliforme. Lineage (NCBI taxonomy): Eukaryota > Fungi > Ascomycota > Sordariomycetes > Hypocreales > Nectriaceae > Fusarium > Fusarium virguliforme. The sequence continues at coordinate 6,337,774 of JAJHJD010000002.1, forward strand.
TGCAGTCCGAAGCAGCAGCGCCCCTGCTTTGTGGTGCGGCTCTCCCAAGACCGGTGCTTCCCTCACGATACTAACGTCGATTTTCCATACTCCAGCTGGCATTTCAATGTACTCGGCCATTCGAAAATGTAGCTTGCAACCAAAAGGGTGGCTTTTGCTTCCAGGGGCCGGGGGAGGTCTGGGGCATCTAGGAGTACAGATAGCAACGGCACAGGGCTACCGCGTTATCGCAGTCGACACGTAAGTCAACCACATCCAGAAATTGCCACGCAGTCCTCACCGAGTAGAATAGCGGAGAAGACAAGCGCAAGATGTGCTTGGACTTTGGAGCATCTCATTTCATCGACTTCAAGACGCAGGATGTGAGTGACAGATTGCAGCGTTCTTGTCTGTTGTCGTAGCTCTCGCTTATCGGCCATCACAGGTTCCACTGGAGGTGAGACGCATCACTAACCTCGGCGTTGACGGAGTAATCTGTACGGCAGGCTCCATTTCTGCCTACCAGCAGGCGGTTCAGTGTGTCCGCAACGCCGGGACAATCGTCTGTATTGGCGTCAATCCCCAAAACCTTCCCATTTCGCCACTCGACATGGTCCGCCGAGGTACGTCAGCCCATGATCCATTTCAGCAATGAACATCGGCTAACGTTGCGTCAGGGTTACGGCTTATTGGGAGCGCGGTTGGGACCAGAGCAGAGATGCAGGAGTTGTTCCAGCTTGCATTGCGGGGCAAGATCAAACCTCTTCTCACGGTTGCTAGGTTTGATCAGGTTGACTCAATGGCAAGGAAGCTGGAGAGCGGCGAGGTGACGGGGAGAATAGTTGTGACGATTCCTCAATGAGAACAACTCATTTGAGCCTATTACAGACGGTCTTTGCTAGGCAGTCTCAATCATCTCCTTCAACTTGCATCCAACTCATGACGTCATTCTTGGATCAGCTTTTAGACCAAGCCCCAGATACGAGAGTTTAAAGAGTAAGCAGAATTGTAATCTTATGATACGGACTACCTTTTCCATTTGTAGATAAACCACCAACTCCTGAACATGAACGCCGTGACTCTCGGCGACCGCGATACCCTATACCCAATCCCTACTAGCTTACCTAGTTGAGGAAATGCGGGGAAGCGTTATGGGCGGAAAACATTTCCGCCGCGGCGAGACTGGGGCCCGATAGCTATCACTTAAGTTATTCACACTTCCGCCCCTTCCGCATCGTCCAGGCATGGACTGCAAGCCAAACGTGATCTGAACATCTCAATATGCCATCCATCGATACTCCACCAGATCTAGAGGTGCAGGCTTCCCCAGCCGTGCACGCATACCCGCCCCCGGATCGAGCTTTGGGCCAGGACGCCGCGTCTCAAGTTCAACCCCAGGAACAAGCCGACACCCAGAATGCAACCGAATCGCAGAGTCAACACGATGCCGCTCAAGACCACAACGGCCCCGATCCAGGTTACTCTTCATTAGAGTCGCGACAACCTGGCATATCTCGCGCAACGAAGCCGAGAGCGAAGAGGGGAAAGTACATTTCCAAAGCATGGTATGAAGTGGTTGTTGAAACCACCGAATGTCACTTGCTAACATGATCGTTTCCAGCAACGAATGCAAGCGGCGCAAGAGTAAATGCAATGGGCAGCGTCCATGCGGGCGTTGTGCCCAGCATTCTCTCGAGTGTTAGCTCCCCGAATCGACACAGTCACAGCACCGGATAGCCCGCTAACAATACTCACAGGCATCTATGCACTTTCGAATCCGTCAGCCAAAGGGGACGCGAACATATCCAAGCCGGCATCGAGATTATCCCGCGCTAACCGGATAGTTAGATCGACTCAAGCAATACAATCACTGAGTGATCAGGTCGCCCAATTACAAGGGAACCTCGAACGGCTTCGAAACGGACAGCCTCAAGGCCATGCACCTACAACTCCCTCTCCCTCCCTCGCGAGGCCCCCTTCGCGACAAACCTTGCCCCCAGGTGGCCAAGCCGACGAGAATGAGGAGTCAATACACGTCCACGCTACACCACCATCGATTGCATCATCGCATGTCAGCCAGTCACGGCAACCCACAGTCAACTACACCTTCAACCTCGAGCTAGCTCGCCAGCACCTGCGTTCTCAAGGGACGCGAATGGGAGACAATGAACCTGGCGACACGACGAGGCCCTCGGATTGCACCCGTCAAGGAACACCCACTGCACTCAATAATTGGGACTTTACAAGTTCCTCGATCGATCCATTGTGGCTCATCGAAAAGAAGGAAGCCCTACGGTTATGCCACGTCTACGAAGAGGAGATCGGTATCTCATACCCTTTTCTCTCATTACAAGCCTTGATAGACAAGGCAAACGCGCTTTACGATGCTATGGAGGCCGGTTCCCGCAGTGGCTTCGCGTTCTCTTCTCTGCCGGGACCTACAGTCATTGACCTCGACGACCTCGACATCCTCAGACTTGCCATGTCCACGGCTCTTGTAATCGAAACAAGCGGCGCGAGTGACCTTGGCAACGCATTGTTTGCCAAAGTTCAAGAGAAATCAACAAGCAAGATATGGCAACCGACTTCCCTCAAGTCCATTGCTCTATACACTCTGATGGTGAGCCCTTCTCTTCGGTGGCGCTGCAAAAGAACAAGCACAACTCCACTTCCCCGGCCGAGATAGAAAGTTAACAATCTACTAGGCTATTCATGCATTTCTCTGTGGTGACGACTTACAAGCTTGGAGGTTGATCGGAATTCCTGCGCGTTGGTGTCTGGAGCTTGGACTGCACCAAGCCGTGACATATACCACCAAGTTCAAGTCTCCCCGGAGAAGAAGATGGCCATAAGGCTCTTCTGGAGCATACATACCTTGGACCGTCGGTGGAGCTTTGGAGCTGGCCTCCCGTTTGTGATCCAATCCAACGACATCGAACCAGATCTTGCGATGCCCGTGAGTCGCTTTTACTCTCATGTCGGAATACGCAATTAACCTGTGCCCCATAGGATGAAGAAGTCCCCTATCTCCGGGCAATGGTCAACTACAACCGAATCGGTGCCAAGGTCTGGTCAACGTTATATGGCTCGAGCACCACGGAGACTACCGCGTCCAAGGATGAAGTAGACTTCCTGCACTACAGCATTGATCGATGGTATCGCGACGTCCCGGCACAGCTAAAACTCCCACAAGATACGAGCGGTCCAACACCTGGTAGAGGCCTTCACCGGCTACAAATGCTGCTATATCTGAGGGCATGTCAGACCAAGATCCTTCTGTACCAGTCTGTGCTTCACTCGGTGTCTCGGTTCAAGGCCGATGGTTCGGAAGTGCGCCTGCTCGTCGACACTGCCAAAGACATGGTCCAGAAGCTGGATCATCTGAATAAGACGACGGATATCTATGAGACGCAACAAGTCTGTTTCAATCACTTTCTAATCTCTGCACTGGGCGTCATATTCCTTGCAGTGGCGCTCGAACCGATGGTATATCGAAGTGTGGTGCAGAACGAGTTCAACATGGCGCTTGACTTGGTTAGGGGCTTTAGCAAGAGATCCTATGTCTCGCGCCAACTCTGGAAAATGATCCGAGGTCTGCGCCAAGTAGGAGTCCGGCTCGGCCTGACGAACCAACAGGCGGATGATGGCGTTAATCAGCCCCCAAACGCCGCGTCTCCCGCAAATATGAATACTATGCTAACTCCGCCGCTACTGGCATCGCCGAACTCGCTGAGCGGTCCTCCTCAGACGAACCAGGCTTGGCTGAATAGCGAAATAACGAGCGGTCAATGCGATTTCATGGCGCCGCTCAACGGGACACAGATGACCCTGGCACTCAACGACCTTCTTGCAGCCATGGAGAGCGAGAATGGCATCTGGCCATCGGATATTGGTCCAAATGAGGGTGATGCGATGGATGAGGCGCAGAACAAATACATTGAAGCCACGTTTGGAAATGGAGGAGACTCCCCGAGACTCGATTTCAGTCAGATGTGGGACACCTTTCTGTAATTAAACAATGTTGGCAGAAGGAAGGTATCACGAAGGAGCACCTTTATCTGCCAAGCTAGGCCTGCGAGGTTGTTGCTTAAAATAAACGGCCAGCTGCCTAAGTAGACCTCCCCAATGTGCGTACCTCGATGGCAATGAGCGGAGGGAATGACGTCCTGTCCTTTCGCCGTGCCTCCCCGGTGCCTTGCGAAGCACTCTCCGTACGAAAGGCATCACGGTTCCTCTGTGTAGGTATGGCAATAGTGGTGTGTTCTGGTTGGATGCCCCTGAAATGGCCTCTCATAGATATGTACCTACGCATAGAACAAGCTGTGATGAATCAGCGTCAACGGCAATCTATTATTCCCGACTCATGCCATACAGGCATACACTGCTTCCAAGTGTGGGAAAATCTTGATCCGGTTTGAGATTAACACAACTGATCCCATTAAGGAGGGTCTTGACCCTGGTTGCATGGGCCCAGCGCAGCCCCTTCAGTTCGATACGAACTGTTGCAACCGGAAAATACTAGGGCATAGTTTCTCGGATTAACCCACAAATCAGAGACGCTCCTCATCACCAGAGATTAAACATGACAGCCAATAACTTGGGAGCCCTGGTCATGTTAACTTGCCCCTTAGCCTCGTGCGCCGGTCGTTTCTGAAACATCTAGTGAATAAAACCAAGGGATCCCATCGTTGAAATCCCGAGGCAAGACTTTGTTCACTATCATTCGTTTCTCACTACATACTTTTATTTCATTCACTGTACATCATTCCCTTGATAATAAATCACCCAACATGCGCTCCTCAGTCACCTCCGCTCTCTCCTCTCTGCCGCCGCCGGCGGTGCCCATGCTGCTGGTTGGCAGGGCCAGTACAAGTTTGGAAACATGTTCTACACCGGACCGACCAAGAACGGCGTCACCATCACCAGGGCGACATACTCATTGGTCCCGCCGTCCACTCCATGTGGCTATGCCACTACTGGCGGCAACGAGGAGCTCGCCTTCTGGATCGGCATCCAGAATGACCCAACCGGCAAGGACGTCTCACAAGAGAGCTTTGTCCAGCCTCTGCTGAACTGGGCTCCTGACCAGCGACTCTCTGGCTGCGACACCGACAACAAGCACTGGTGTGTTGCTGCGAGCACCTATACGCCTTCTGGCCAGATTGGACAGCCATACCTCCCAATCGAGGGTGGCATCCAGCTTGACTTTGAGCTCGTGTCTGGCTCTGAAATCACCCAGACCATCTCTTCCGGCGGCAAGGTCATCTCGACGCAGACAAACGCTGCTGGCATGAAGCCCGCCGTCTTTTACGGAGCCAACAAATGCTACCTGCAGTCTTGCGGCACCCTCGAGGGCTACACCTGGGAGAACATCACCGTTCACCTGTCTGCGGCCGACCCGAACTACGGCAACACTCTTTCGCTCACCGGTGCGACGAGCGACGGCTTTGAGACTGCTGATGGTGGCAAGACCTGGACCAACGCTGGAATCACGATCCAGAAGGACTATTTGTACTCGGATGACCAGAACCACGAGTGCAACTAGGCTTTTTTTTTCAGGGTGGGGAGGGGTAGTAGAGGCTAGGAAGGTCTTTGAACGGGCTGAAGGGCTGTATCGAGATACCCATTCTTCGGTAGGACGGTATTGTCCAGTTCTGGGGGTAGTAAGGCAATTGCGAACATGCTTTCGGCTAAAGAAATAAAATTCCTTTCTACTGAGTTCCATGCACAGTTTTTCTGGTGCAGTACTACACGCTGAGACTATATAAGTCAAGTTGAAGATGACGAAGGTAGGGTTACTAGAATGAATGGGTTCCGATATGATTCGGGCAGAGAGACAATAACCTAGAAGTTCTATCATCTATTTTGATGCTGAATGCATTAAGCCTTTACTAGCCGAGATTTAAATCTCTCTGAAAACGAGGCCGTCTGAAGCTATAGGGATGTAGCTGGGCCTATGATCGTACCCGGAATACAAAGCTGGCTGACCCTTGTCCAAAATGCGTTGTTCAAGACACGTGATTTGAGCTTCATGAGCGGGGGGCTACAAGAGCTGCTTACTCTTAATATAAAATACCCTCACGCAAGATATCATAGCCTCGGAAGGGTGTTGAGGACGACCTGGTAAGTCTGAGGACTATGTTTGGCCTCTGTGGACAATGAACTAATAGTGTGACATTAGACCTACTCCTTAAAATGACGTGTGACGTTTGCGACACCATCATCGACATCTACTCAGCAGGCTTCGAAGAATGTGATGAGGAGATTCTTGGCGAAGTTTCAACAGTGCTTGGCAGCAACTGCCCTCACTCCGAGTCCCTTCGTCGTGCCGCTAACTTTGACAAACCAATCACCGACTTCCTAAACGAGCTGTTGGCGATAAGGAAGGAAAAGAAACAGACAGGCGTCCGCTTGGGACTGGCACACCTGACCCCTGAGGACGAAATCATCTTTCACAATGTCTCTACAACCTTGATGGATCTTGTGTTGCCAAGTAGCCCGAGTTTGGTCAACCATCCAGGGCAAGCCATCTTGCCTGACCCAAAGTGGATCGATCTCGGTACTATCCGCAGATGGTTCTCAGCCTGCAAGAGTCAACATCAGTCACAATGCAGCGAACCTTCTTGGCTTAAAGGAGTCGAAGCTGCCGAACCTGAATGGTTCATAGATGTAGTTGACAACTGCATCGTGTCTCCCCCAGCAGGTGCGGATTACGTTGCCCTGTCATACACCTGGGGACTTGGTCGCAATCTCAAAAACACAAAGGCCACACTCGACGAGTTGAGGCAGCCCAGCGCTCTCAAAGTACCTAAATTTGCGACGCAGCTTCCAGAGACGATTCGAAACACAATTGACACTGTCAGGTCCCTGGGTGAGCGGTACCTCTGGGTTGATGCCCTGTGCATCATCCAAGACGACCCGGCAAGTCTGGGTCGAAACTTGAACCAGATGCAGCTGATTTACGCAAACTCGACCTTTTGCGTCGTGGCGGCGACTGGATGTGGTGCCGAGGTTGGGCTCCGTGGACTCGAGGGACTCTCGCCGGAGAGAAATCTCGAAATGCGTGTCTACGACCTGGCAGACGGCAACAAGTTGATTGCCAAACCCCTATTTGGGGATCCTACTGCTGGGACAAAGTACTCGTATTCTCAGCGCGGGTGGACCTTTCAGGAGTGGCTCTTCTCCCGTCGACGTCTAGTCTTCAACTATGGCCCCCTAGAGTGGCAATGCCAGTGCGCTCGGTGGCAAGAAACCTTCCAGATAAACCCAGAGGTCGATGCTCAATGGGCTCGGATGTCTCGAACCAAGGAGTCTGCTCTGGATCCCTCGCCGAGTATTTGGGACTTCATGTCTATGGCCTCGACTTTCAACACCAAAGCCTTGACCATGCAGGAAGATGCACCTAAAGCGTTTGCGGGGATCCAAGCCATGTTGCACAGAGTCCACCCAGGCGGCTTGTTGTATGGGCTATCCGAATTCTTCTTTGATATATCTCTTGCTTGGTCCAGTCTCTACTCCAACATACAGAGGAGAAGAGGTTCGAACGCGGCCAATGCACTCCAGGATGGACTTCCAAGCTGGTCATGGCTGGGCTGGGAGGGCGATGTCAACTTTCCCAACGATGCCGAGTTTCAAATGATTCAGCCGTGGAATCATCATGAGCAAAAGATTGGTTTCAGGGAGCCCGTCACTGAATGGTTCACCATGGCAACTCCAACCTCGACGAGCAGAAGGAGAGTCAGATCTGAATGGCACAAGTATAAAGTTAAGTTGATGAAGGACCCTCTGGCATCGTTGCCTGATGGGTGGACAAGGCAGGAGTACAAACAAGAGAACCACCCACACGACTTTTACCCGCGGGGCAGTGAACCAAAAGAGGTCTTCTCTCATAGTCTGAGCCCCCAGCATGGGTTCAAATACCCGGTACCAGTTCTGAACTGGGCCCATACGCCAGTCCTAAGCGATCAGACGCAGTACCTTTGGTGTGAGACCAGTCAAGTGCACTTGGTGCTATCAAAGGCGACCGTTTTTCGCGTCGAGGACTATGATCGACGTATCCGTTTTGTGGAGGGGAACGAAACAATTCTTTCACTCACGCTGGGGAATGTAGCAGCTGTTGAGGAGATTGTGAGCGGTACAATAAGGCCAGACAATTTGGAACTTGTGGCCTTTGCCAAGGGATGGTCTACATGGCTTGGCAACGACGTCGTTGACGATGATGAGGCTGGCGAAGGTTTGTGCCCCTTTCAAGTTACTTCAGACAGAAGGCTGAAATTTTAGGCAAAACGAGAATACCCGGGATGGACACCCGGGATTGCTACTTTGTGCTGTGGATTGAAACAAGGGGAAACGTGTCGTATCGGTTGGCATGTGGTGAGGCGTTGGCGAGCTGGTGGGAGGAGAACAAAGAGGAGGGGCCGTCGCAGGTGATTCTTGGATAGATGCATATGGCCTGAGAATGAATCTCCTTGTCTCAGTGGCCACTCGGGTTACATTTCTCTCCCAGGAACAGGCTCGTGGAACGCCCAGAATGGCTGACGTTGTGGATCTCTGCTGTTAGCCAACACTGCAACCGTTCTCAAGGAACAGAAGAGTTGGCAGCAAAGACTTTTAAGTATCTTCAAAGTGTGTACCTAGTAAACCTTGAGTCTAGCTACGACTTCTGCTCAGCCGTCAACCACCCCAAGATCGTGGTTGTGAACTGCTCAAGCCCATCGATGAAGGATACGTGTCCAGTATCTCCGATGACAACCAGAGAAATGCTCTTTTCCTTTCCTACATCCTTGAAGCCTTGATCAATCTTGCTTCTCATCTCCGCCATGGTCTCGGGCAAATTGGCGTCGTTCTGACCCACTATGCAAACGGCATCATCCACTGAAGCGCCAACTTTTCCAAGAAGAGGTCGCAAATCAAAGGTCTTGCTGCTTAGGGCGTTGCAACACGTCTCAAAGCCGTCCAGGGTCGTCCCGGACATGATGGTTCGCACTCGCTGAGCCTCCTCTGGGTTCTTCTCCAACCAGTCCTTACCGAACCAGCGCTCTAGTGTGCCCTGGATAGTCGCCTCTAGGTTGCCGGCTTCTCTGGCGGCAGCCACTCGTGACCCAAAGAGGTCCTCGACACCGGCGTTGACTGGCGACGATGAGATTGTGTCGCAGATGGCGAGCTTGCTGACTGTGTTGGGAAACTTGGTTGTGAAGTAGACACCCGTCGATGCACCCATGGAGACGCCAATCCACGACTCGACCTTTTTGATTTCTAGAGATTGAAGCAGCTGGTGAACGTCGTCGGCCATCGAGTCAAAGGTGGCGTCTAGGCCCTTTGGCGCAGATGAGCCTCCATGACCAGGCTGGTCGTATCGAAGAGTACGGAAGCCGTTGTCATTGAGGATCTTGGCGACGGGGTCCCAGAGGGAGAATGACGTAACATGACGAGAGTGGAGGTCCAAGTAAGAATCGATTAGCTTTGATAGTTCCTCGTTGGAAGGTGGCTAGTGGCTCCATCTCGATCACATCATCGCCCATCCCCGCACTCATCTTGATGCAATCTACGGATATAATCGGAAGCATGCTTCCGACGCCCCCTAGTCGAGGTCTCACTTTCTTTGCATGGGACCGTCGGTTCGGTGACTCCTTTGACAGTCTTGAGCCATCTTTCCCAATGGATGCTGCATCCGAGTCGTCGACGGCTGCCAAGCGCCGGGCAAGGCGTATTCCCCAAGAGTTCCGCAAGCGGAATGCCCAAAGCTGTGACCGCTGTCGCAAGGTATGGGCCCCTTCTTGGCGTGAAGGGGACTTGATTGACTGGCTCAGCGGCGATGCAGGTGTGTACCGTCTCCATCTGGTACGGGTGTGTGACGTGCCTGGAGCATAATGCGACTTGCTCTTACAAGGCGCCACGCAAGACGCTGCTTGAACTTCTCAAGCCTCTCGTTGTAGATATCCTCAGTCGGTGAGGCCACAATCTTGTGCCAAGAGCCATAGAATTCCTCCCACTCTTTCTTCCCTTGGAGATCGCTTTGGTCTCGAGAGAAGGCGGGCATGCAATGGCTTAGAACCGCCCTGTTGATATGCCATAAGCATAATAGTGAGATTGAGCCGGGGAAGCAAGATGGGGAGGAAATGGCATTCATACAAGCGAGGCAGCGATCTATGAGTATCACAGATGGAAGGGCTGCCTCATGAAGCTCATATATATACCGTAACCGTTCAAGAACCCAGATGAAGTCATCCTCTTCCTCACCGCTGAGGAATGCAAATACAATACAGAAGGATCGTTGACAAGCATCAACACCAATCATATCGAGAAGAGGAATCTTATACTTATTGGTCTTATACGTATAGTCCAATATAAGCACATTAGGGTATGATTTGAGATATGCCAGTGACTCTAGATATGCCAATAATACTGCCGTAACTCTGCCACTCTCGTCAAGGCGTATTTGACTCCAGAAGCCCTCACTCCTGAGGTGATCATCAAGGGCGTGTATGATGCTTTGGCCTTTGGCGAGCTCTCGCTTGCCACGTGCAATGCAATTGTAGATATCTTTCTGTGTGGCGAGCGTATTAGAGGTCATACGTAAAAAGGACCTGATCTCCTTTGGCTCAATGCCAGCATCGGCGAGTTGATAGACTGTTGACTCCTCTTGGCTTGAGAGCTGACGAAGTGTTGGATGTGCCACCTGACTGAAGCTTGGTTCGTGATTATGCTGGCCAAAGCTAGGCTTAGGGCGGTGCCTTAGACTCCATTTAGCCCTATGTAGGCCTTCCTTTGCTATGATAGAGAAGCAGCAGCCTGTACGGCGTGTTGAAGCGGCCCACTGCTGCTTATCTGATGCCTTGGGAGGGGGAGGGCGCCCTCCTCCGCGGTCACATTGGAGGATGACGACTTTCCTTCCATTGGGAGTCTTCCTCGATCTCCTGATAATGAAGGCATAACCCCGTGGCCCTGCCCAAGCGTTGGCTGCCACACGGAGGTCCTCGAGGGAGTTATATTGGCCCTCGGGAGGAAGGGCATCATCGGGGAAGCCGTAAGGAGCCTCAATTGGGTTCATTGTAGCGGGAGAAAGGCGCGGCAAGGCGAATTGATATTGAGGAAGCAGTTGATCATTTAATTGATAATAAAGAAGCTGTTGTTCATCGAATTGAAGGGCCAATTTGCGATCTGTTACCCCTTTTCAGCTTACATAACAGATTCTATTTGCACCGCCGGCGGTGCACGTAGGGGTTGCCGCACCCTCTCAATGTGCTGAGCAGTTTGGTGGCTTCAAGACCAAAGCTGCGCGTATCGACATATCCCCGCCTGATTGAAACTGCGATTCAAATGGCGACACCCGCTATAGGATTTCGAGTGGAATGCCACGGGGCAAACGATGGAATCAACCTTCCCCGTCAGACCCTTAAAACATCTGGCAACATGCTACCCCGCGGACAGCACCTTGTTAATGGGTCCTGGGACGACTGTGCGAGCCCATCTCTTATGGGAGCACATAGACACACCACTTATCTCTTTCTTTAATTCTTGGGAAAAGGCAAAGCGAAAACGAAAACAGATACTACGCATAGGAGCACGAAACGTCGTCATCATCGCAGTATGGCTGAAAAATAGGCCACTTGTCTACAGTGCACGACTTTGCCATTGACCATGGCTTTCCAGACCGTCAGGTCCAGTGTCATGAAGGCGAATACTTAGTTTACGGCGGGATATCGACGGTGGAGTATAGGATCCTGGCTTGCTTCCGAGGCGACAGCCTGCAGGATGAGAAGCTGGACTTGACCCCATATGCGTCTGCACCGTGGCAATATCGTGTCAGCATACCCGCCGGGTCACTTCCCATCCCTGCTGATACGAGCGGAACGGAGGCATTGAAAATGGAACTATACAGCCTTACCAGGGACTTAAATGGCCTGAAGTTCTGCCTTTTGGTGCTCTCACTAGGCGGCTATAGCGCGATCGTGGAGCAGGCGGGTGGTTTGGTCAGAGTGAAGGAGTACTTACCACTGCCTTCCTACACGCATTTATTCGAGGCATAGCAAGGTAGTGGTGATCAAAGGAGGTCGTTGCCACGATTGGCGCGGATCATGACAGGCACTCTTGGTATACCTGTCTCTGTCACACTGGCGGAATATGTAGTCTGTAAGGGTTTCACGTCAATATCTAGTGCAAATGGGCTCAAATCAAGAATTTACAGGTTTAACCCATCTGATTACCATTGAGGTTTACGTCTCTAGGATATTCCCTTTGGACCTACCGTCCCGACCTTTACCCATAGCAACCGAACGGTCCCGAATAACGTCGGCTATCGCCCCACCTCCTCCCGGTGATTTAGACCTGCCACGCTGGTCGCCTCGTAACGTTATTGTGCGGCCCCTCTTTGCTATTCTTTGTTAGATACCGTAGATGTGCAGGGCACCACAGTTTTTCCCTTCCAACTTTCCTGTCACTTTTGAGGATATGCGGGGATGAGGATGTCGAGTGGCTGATGGCATTATGCACCTCACAACCGATGAAGAAGTTGTCATTTAATACGTTAGGGCTGAGAAGATAAGGTAGGCATCTCAGACAAGTCCCTCCCTATTCCGGGCCCCTGAGCAGCTCGTGGGAAGTTCTAGAACGCGCCACATACCTCGCTTTGACGCGGGATGTTAACTCAATCACGCCGGCCCATTTTGAACACGAAACCCAATTCTGAACAAATACGATCTGTCATCACTGAAGTTCATATTATTTTTCGGATCTATCCGCTCTCGCCGTCTCTCAATGTGCTTTGGAATAGGAATCTGGCGAAGAGCCACGGCGAAGATTATGAGATCGTGCCAGTCTAGTCTCTATTGAATTGTACTAGCTTAGGCGAGAAAGCTCGATATGCATTGTCTCGTGCCGTTCCAGCTTGTTGCGATAGACCACTGCAGGCCAGACTTGGCGCGGAACAGTACTCGAAAGGGGGCTGCATTGGGGTGGAGGACAGTGGCTCTTAGACCGCGTACGGAAACTGTATCACACAACTGCACCACATGTATAATTACTTGTTGGTGCCGTTACGAAGGGAGCTCCATCCGTATGCATATGAGGCCTTCCGGGTATGCCTGATGCTGACGTTGGAGCTCGACTAACGTGGCGACGAGAAATCAGGCATCCAACCAGGAGACTGCATGTAGAGAAATATCCCTGGAAAAGAGCAACTTCATGTTCCTCGTCAGCTCTCAGGTAAGAGGCATCCACTCATTAACCGCGCTATGCTCAGACGCCCTGTTCAAGTGTTTGTCACTCGTTATGTACATATTCACATCTTTTGCCCCGGTCGAGACACCCTGCGTTCACATCCATATGGCCAAAACCAGTTAGCCTCGTCCTCGAGCATGTAGCTGAATAAGGCGACCTGCATGATTCTCGGCGGTCCGATATTCTGACCCCATCTATGCGTCGGATGAATGCTGCAGAGATGAGTCTATACCCCAAAATCATCGTACCATCATAAAATTCTGCCTGGTTGAAAACCTGTTTTCTCTTGAGTCTGCTTGATCCGAGCTTCCTGATTTGGCATTTTCCAGCTGGCCTGGCTTGCCACCCATCACTTGCTCAAGGACTGTCCTGTAGAGTGCTAGAGTATAACACAGATAAATGGAGTTGAAATTCGCCTCGCCTCTTCGTTCACGTCCATCTCTTTCTTCTTTCAGTGCCACGCCAAGTGAGAATCGTTTGGCCCTTGTTGCCTTTCCTTTCACCCAACTCACAAACCATTCCTTCAGGTTTCGTTCATATCTATCTGCAGCCGGTCCAAGAAGGCCATGGCGATTTTAGCCTACGTCGATCTTGTAGACGTGACGTTTTCTAGTGAGAGATACGAAGCACTTAGGAACAAAGCAAGAACGTCATGGCGTGTCGCGACCGAAAGAGAGAAGGCTACTGTCTTGGGGGAACTTAAGGACTGCTTTAATTGGCAGGCGACCACAAGCCTCATCCCGGCATTTATCAACCCAACTGATCTTTTTCGAAGGGCGGTTCAATGTAGTAAATCGAATGCGAGCTGCATTCTCGTAGACATTGAGGGGCTTGGGTTTTGGTGGCTTGAAAATATTGGAGAACGGGTGGGATACGAATCTCTTCCTTTTGAATGGAAAGTGGGTGTTGTCTGTAGCGGCGAAATTACCGCCGACCGGGTTCTGTGCAAGATGGATGCTGCCAGTCTTCCTGCTTCGTTTCCGAAGTGAGGGCCTTGCCGAAGAAAGACGATACGAAGCAGTCAAGTAACGACCCAGAAGATGTTGAACTAAAGGCATATGCTGGGGTGTCACGTGCGGGCCAGGGGTCTTGAGATTACGCATAGAAACAGTAGATCATTCAGGGGCAGACACTGAACAACAACACAACACGAATACACTGATTTGGGATTAATGGGCCGGATACACGTACTGTCTGACAGAAGATAACAGTGGGGCGTACACAGGTCATGAACAGGTCATGATGACGAAAAGCGCGACGGTGCGATAAGTTACGGCACTGGAATTATGTTTCGATCGCCTTACAGAGGGTTGTTGATAGATTGGGCTGCAGTACTGCTTCGAACTACTGTACAGTCCTTTACGGCTTGACAACTGCCCTGTACGTTCCGTGGCTGATCTATGCGAACTCCTGGAGTTAGTAGCAGGTAACTTGGTGGCCGGTTCCCTCAAGAGTGCAGTGTCATCTTCGGCGGCTGGAGCGGGGCCTGCTGTTGTTAGCGCGAGGGTGTTGGTCGAGAGTGAGTCTTGCTGAGGTGGTCACGATGTTCACTGTCACTCGTTAAGACGGCCTGTAACAATGGCATATCCGACGGCTGCTCGAATGGCCTTTATATCTGGTACCTAGTTTTGAGGATCTAATGTGGTTTTTCCTCTAAGGTAAAACGATAGGTTGCCTCGCCTTGTGTCGGTGTATTATAATATTTGCGCGCGGTATGACGCCTAGATTCGGCATTAGAAGAGGAAGTGCTCTACCGTCTCTTTCGCCTATCCACACGGGCATTGGTCTATCGTTCCGCTCTAATCTAATAAAGATAGCCATTAAACCGCGCTATTCCTGTTTGTAGTTGAGCTAGCACTCTAGCTTCCTTCTAAGTGAGTAAATCATATAGCTTGCGCGTGTGTTTCCTCGGTAGCGTAGAATCGACTTTCTTAGAGTACTTTCTTACTCCTTCTTGTAACCTTTCGGTACTCTGTCGCTCCGCTTTCGTAATGCTAAGAGTCGTAGACCTGGCCCTGAATGGGAGTCTTTTTGGGAGGTAGCCCTGTTTTGTACTTCGACGTGCTGCTTCCTTGGCCACTCGTGTAAGCTCAAAGTTCCCGCCGGACGGAATCCAGGCAATGGAGACCTTATTGCTATTCTCCCTTAGAGTCTCTATAGCATTATGGATGTAGCGAATTTTGTAGTAGCGTCTGCAGGATGCCCCGCGCGTCCAGCCTCTAGAGCAGTGTCTCCTTGTATACGCTATTGTACGCCCTATTCACGTTGAAGCTGATCAGACTGACGGCCTGCCGAGATCGCCAGGCCCTGTAGATATATTCTTGCAATAGTATTAGCGTCTGCTCTATGGATTATTTCTTTCGAGCTCTGAAGTAATTTATGGGCAGTAGTCCGAACGTTTCGACTATATATGATATCCTTTCTATTACTACCGACTCTAGTAGCTTACCGAGCGTCGATAAGAGCGAGATTAGTCTCTATGCCTTCGCAATTATATTATACCCTATATATGGTTTCTTGAGTGGTATAATCTTGGCGTGTCGCTATTGAGTGGGTAGTTCTCCCTCTTATAGCGATATACGAAATAGTGCTAGGACCCTGTGTTCTGTAACCGGCTATGTTTGCCTCTATATTATTGTTAGTAGGCTATCCTCCCTAGGGGCCTTCTATGGCTTTGCAACGAAGAGCTGTCGTTCCACTTCTTCTAATGTGATATCTAGTGTTGGTACCGGCGGCCGCCGGGGTCGTATCCCTTCGTCCGCTATGTAGCAGCGAGCGGAGGGAAGAACGTAGCTATTAGCTCTTTAGCTTGCTCGTTGCTATCGTTTGTGTAAGATCTATCTGCCCTAGCTAGCTGTAGAACTTTGCCGAACGCTGCACTATCGTTTGGATGTAGGTGCTTTGCTACTTTCCAGATGTTGGCCTCGTTGGCTAGAAACTTAGACTAATAAGCATTCTTTTGTTATCGGATGGTATTATAGCACTGCTTTGCCGCATTCTTTGCTACTTATTTTAGGCCCGGTAGGATACGGCCGGCTCGTCTCTCTGCCCTTGCTCGGTTCCTCCAATAGGTATAGATCTAGCGGAGCTATATAAGATCAATCGTCCGTCACCTCTTGGCGTATGGTGACGGTTTGGCTCTTAGTATTAGTGCGCGAATCGCCTCCAGCACTACTGATATAAGCTAATCGGTTTACTACTATATGGTGCCTCCTGTTGGGACGCCCGCAGCGCGGATGCGATTTTAGCGTTTATCGCTTTCTAGGGAGCATTCTGGAATAGGAGCCTCGGTTTAAAGGTTAGATTAAGGATAGCTACCTAAAATTTTATTTCGATTGCCCTATGGTCCGACCCGTGCTCTGTCTTATATATGGTGCACTTCGTCATCATGGCTGCTAAATCCTCTAATGCTAGGATCAGGTTAATTGTCGTCTCGCTATATACGCCTTGCCTTATCTTCGTGTCCCTGCCTAACAGGCTCTAGAGGGAGTAATCGTTCATTAAGCCACTAATTAGGTCGGCCTCTCCCTACCTTATTAAGGATACGTCGTCTCCTCCCAATAACTAGTCGTATTAATTAAAATCTCCGGTAAGCATAATATCTACCACTATCCCTATTCTACCTCTGAGGTCGACGATTATCTAGTGCAGGGTATAGCATATATTTCGAAGAGTCTGGGGCTCGCCTCTAGGCATATATACTGACGCGGTTAGCACTATTCAGTCCGGAAGTCGTATGTTTGCTGCTGTTAAGTCGGGGACTATATTAGCTATCTTTAAGCTCAATCCATTAAGGGCCGGGCCGCAACTATAATAAAGAATATATTTTTAATATAACGTATATAATAAGCAAGCGCCGCAGTCAAGTAAGCGCCGCACTTTTCCCTCCTATACTCAACTTTTTATTTAATTAATTAATTCTTAATAGCCTAAGATATTAGCTATTACTCTTAAAGCTAGAACCCTTTTTACTCTTTAGGACCTTTAAAATAACTTAAACCTAAGTATCTAACGTGCCGTAAGGACCTATATAGTTAATAAGCGACGACTATATCACCGCTAATAAGGTATCTAGTCTTAATGCGATATTATCTAGAAATTATATTAGCTATTTAATTTAGAGGAAGAGATCCTTATTTACTTTATTCTTAACTTAGATTTATAAGGATTTTCCCTTTATTTTTATAATATAAAAGAAATAGCTAATTAATTACTTATTGACTGCAATATATTATTATAGCTATAATAAAGGTCAGGCAGGGAAATATAGCAGGAATTACTGTAACTAAGCTATAACCGGGGACCAAGCTTAAGGAATATCAGTCCTACTCTAGACTAAGTATTACTTATATCGATCTAAGAAAACTATATAAGTATATAGGAGATACTTATTATACTCTTCTATATAATAGCTACTTTAGCTATTAATATAACTTAATTATACTTAATACCCTTAAGTATATTATTAAATATAATAAATACCTATTATTTAATTATATAATTATCTCTATTATTAATATAAACTTAATAGAATTAATTTATCCCTTAGACTTAACTATATTATTATATATTAATAGCTCTTATTTAATAGATTATTTATATAACCTTAAATATTATTAAATATAATAGCTATTCTTATTACCCTTATAAATAATTAATAATAGGCCCCCTTTATATTTATTATACTTACTTTAATTAATTTAATTAATATAGAGATAGAAGATATTTCTAGCTTTAATAATAAAATAAAGAAATTAAATAGCTTAAGGCCTAAATTACCGCTATAAATATTAAAATAAATAACCTCTATATAATTATAGAATAAATAGCTAACTCTTAAAGAATTTAAAATAAATAATATCTTAATAATATCTAGAATATTAATAATATAATTATTATTATTATAAAAGGTAAGAATATAAAAGAATCTTTAAGCTAAACCTATTTAAACCCTTTAATAAAATAATATATAAATTACCTTTATTCTTTATTTAGCTAAAGACTTTTAAAATATATTACTTAATATAATCTATTATAATATTTAATAAAGTATAATATATATAAGGTAATTAATTAAATATATTATAATATATACTTGCTTAATATAAAAGAATACTTTATTATACCCTTTATTAACCTTTTACCTTAGATTATTAATATTTATTTAAATTATAATACCTTTAAAGCTATATTTTTATAAGCTTTTAAAATCATTAATAAAAAAAAATTAGAAAAGAGATTAAGACCCTTAAATAAATTTAATCTATATTTAATATAAAATAAAACTTTTAATTTACCTTAAAGCTTTTATAGAATTAAAAGCCCTTAATATTACTCTTCTTTAATAAACTTAAGAAAGAGATATAAGCTAAATTTTATAAAGAAAATTAATTTAATAACTTTATTAATTATATTAATAAAGTAATTAAGATTAATAATTAATAATTCTTATAGAAAAAACTATAAAACCTAAGATTTAATAATAATAAACTTAATACCTCTTATTTTAAGATAAATTAAAATAAAAATAGATATTATAATATTTTATATAATATTAAAGCTAGATTTATAATATTAAGGGCTATATAATATACCTAGAAACTACTTAAATATTTCTATTATTATAAGTTTAATTATAAGGTAGATATATATAGGAAAAAGTATATAATATTATTAAAGGAAGGTATTAATTAAAAAGAATAAAAATAATAATACTCTTAAAGGGAAAGAAATAAATAAACTTTATTTATTTATAAAATAATTCTTAGATAATAATATAAATAATAAATTATTATTATAATATAAAATAAATATAATAGATTAAGCCTTAAGTATAAGAAAATTAATATATTATATTAATAAATATACTTAAGAAAAAAGAAGCTAAATATAATATTATCTATAGACTATATTATACTCTATAAGTCTATACTTTATTATAATTACTTAAGAAGTTATTTATTAATATTATTATTAATATCTAAAACCCTTAAAATAATATTAAGCTATCTTAAAGATAATTATTAGAGTTTAAGATTAAAGATAAAATAGAGGAAGATAATTAGGTAAAGGTAACCTTAAGAGCTATTAAAAGATATAATAACCTACTTATTAGACTAGCGATATATAGTGACTAAATACCCTAGGAATATAGAGTTTAATATATAATAATATAGTTAAATCTAAGGGATAAACTAGTTATATTAGGTTTATATTAATCATAGGGATAATCGCATAAGTAAATAATAGGTACTTATTATATCTAGTAATATACTTAAGGGTATTAAGTATAATTAAATTATATTAATAACTAAAGTAGCTATTATATAAGAGAGTATAAATAAATATATACTATATATTAAAGTAGTTATAATTAAATCACGATATTAAGAGTAATCTAAATAGCTAGATTATAGCTTATTAATATAATCCGTTTAATAAGATTATATTAGGAAAGGTAATCCTTTAGTAATTAAAAAGGAAAAACGGCGGTAGCTATATCCTATATATACTATATAATAAGCTATACCCTAGGCTATAATATAATACCTCCCCTTTATTAATCTTATCCTTAAGACTATATCTATAGCTATAAGGGTTCTTATTAATAGGTAATTAACTTAACCTTATATTTTTATTTCTCTAGGATATTAATATAATATTAGGCTATATAATTAAGCTAAAAGTAAAGAAACTATTTAATCTAAAAAAGAAAATATTAAAATTTAATTCCTTACTTTATTTCGCTATTCTAAATTCCTATCCCGCTAATATACCTTATACTTATTATTTTAAGTAAAAAATCACTTATCGGTTTAATAACTCTAGTTAATCTAATTAATACTAAAAGTATATCTATTATCGGCATACTTATAATAGCGCTTATATTACTTCCTCCTATATACTTAAGGTACTCTATTAGGAATTTCCCTACTAACTTTTTCCTACTTAATAAATTAATTAAGTAATGAAAAAAGCTTAAGGTAAAAGAGGAAGAAGCTAGCGATAAGGTATTATTTCTCTATAACTAACTTACTGAATTATAGTTATCTCTTACTAAGGCTATAAGCTAATTATAATATATCTGCAAAATAAAGAAAAAAGTAAAAGAGTAAGGCATTAATTTATTTAAGTATAAGATATAAAAGCTAAATAAAGAGGATAACCTCCTTCTAGCACTAAAGTCCTATAAGAATAAAGTAATCAAAGACCTTTAATTATTAAGTATTCTAAATAAAGTAAATTAATTATCTCTTAATCTAAGTAATAATTTTATTAATATTAATATTTTACTTAATTCTAGCGCTATTAATAAAAGTTCTTAAGAAGTTATTATATATTAATAAGGTACTTAAGTAATTCCTATATATTTTCTAAGTTAAAGTAGTCCTTTTATTTAATAAAATATATTATTTTATTATTAATCTTATCTATATTAAAGATAGCTTCCGCGATATATTCTTTTAATCTATTAATTTTAGCTTTTAATTTATTATTAATTTTAACTTAAATAATATTTTCTATTAATTTAAATAATAAAATATAAAAGATTAAATAAAGCTTAACCTTTAGTAATAAATCTAATTTATAATTATTTTATAAGATTTTCTATTTAACTCTATAGGGTCTAATATATTTATAATTAAGTTTTCTATTTTATTATTTTATTATAATTTTTTATCGCGAGATAAATTATATATCCCTTTAAGAATATTAATTCCTTAATTCTTTTCTTATTAATATAATTATA
Organism: Fusarium virguliforme; assembly: GCA_020883615.1. Lineage (NCBI taxonomy): Eukaryota > Fungi > Ascomycota > Sordariomycetes > Hypocreales > Nectriaceae > Fusarium > Fusarium virguliforme. The sequence goes on from JAJHJD010000002.1 coordinate 6,358,721, forward strand.
TATTTTATTTCTAATAAATTTAATTTTAATTTTTATTTATTTATATAGGTTTTTTAATTAATTATTACTAAGAATTACTTTAGGGTTAATAATTATATTTTAGGCCTATTTATAGGTATCTAAGGTAAACCTGAAGTTAATATATATTAATATAATCTTTATATTTTTATTAATTACTATATTATAGGCTAGCTATATAGGTAATAGCTTTTTAACTTAATTATTCTATTTATAATTAATATAATAATAAAGGTATTATTTTAATATTTAATTAATTTATTTATTTATTAATCTCCTTATAATATATTATAGAGAGCTTATAGTTAATTTTAAGGTATTTAATTAATCTTTATTAAAATTTAGATATAAAGGGTAATTCTTAATTTAAGATAGTCTTAAGTAATAGCCTATATATCCTAATAATATTATAGTAAAAAAGGTATATAAAATCTTCTATATTTATAGATTTACTATAAGGAATAAAATAAAAAAATTTATAAGTCTATCTATAATAATAAGAATATTATTATAGAAGTTTTTAATAATTAATTCTTTTAATAGAGGTAATTTAATAATAAAATCTATAGTAATTAATTCCTAAAGTTATTATATAATTAGGAGTAATTATAGTTTTCTATAGGGTTTATAGTATTATACCTTTATTTTATATATAAGTTATATTTATTTGCGATTTATATTATTATTTTCTTTATATTAAGGAAAGTATATATTATTTTAACTCTTTCTAGGGTTTTATTAATTCCTTAATATCTATATAGTTAATATTTATATATCTTATATATAAGGTTATATTATAGTTTATTTAAGATTTATTATTTATTTATTTTTTTATTATTTAGGAGTTATTTATTATATTTTAGGATTTATTATAATAATAGATTACCTTATTTTATAATATAGGTTAGTTTATTAATCTAAAAGGGTATTTTTATAATTTATATAATAAATTTCTACTTAAGGTATCTCTCTAAAGTAGATTATAAGAATTATTTATTTACCTTAATCTTTTCTATATTAAGGTTTAATTATCTATTAATAATATTAATTCTTTTTTTTTTTAACCTTTTATATAGATTATAATATAATTAGATTCTAAAAGGTATTAAATATAATATAATTATTAGCTACTTAATTCCTTAATAAAAGCGAAATATAAGATATTTTTATAGTCTATATAGACCTTAATTTAATAAGGGCTTTTAATAAAATAATATTAAAATTTCTTAAAAATATTAATAATAATAAGGAATTCTTTATTAAAAATAAGGTAATTAAATTTTATTCTATATAGCTTATAGAAATAAAATATAATTAGATATAAAAGTCTTTTATTATTTTATTATTTAATTTAGGCTCTTAATATAAAATCTAAGGTATCTATTTTAAGCTTAATTAATTAAAATAAATTAAATATCTTAAGAATTAATTTACTTAAAATAAATTCTTTAAGTTTATTAATAGCTTTTTATACTTTATTATCTCTTATAAATAATATATCTTTCTTTATTAAATTAATTAATAATAGTATAATCCTTTTAAATCTTATAAGGAATTTATAATAATACTTAATAAAATTAAAGAAGGCTTATATTTCCTTAATATTTATTAATTTTTTTAATCTCTTACCGCTATAATATATATAATAAGCGAGTGAGCTAATTAAGTGAGCTAAAAATCCCTTAACCTATATTATCTCTATTTAATTAATTAATTCTTAACCGCTTAATATATTATAGTTTAATTATAAGGCTAGAATCCTTTTTACCCTTTAGGCTCTTTAAAATAACTTAAGACTAAATATCTAGTGCACTATAGAAATCTATATAGTTAATTATTATATTTTATATCGCTAATAGATTAATATTTAATCTTAATGCGATATACTTAATAAATTATATTACCTATTTAATCTAGAGAAATAGATCTTTATTTACTTTATTTTTAACTTAGATTTATAAGGATTTCCTCTCTAGCTTTATAATATAAAAGAAATAGCTAATTAATTACTTACTAACTATAATATATTACCTATTAATATATATTAGGCTTATAACTTTATTAAATAATACCTAAAGCTTAAGATATATTTTTTTTAGAAATATAATTACTAAAGAATTAAATATAAAAATCTAATTATTATCTATAATTAATTTTAGCTTCTAATAAATATAATTATAAAATATAATATTTAATTAAATAATATTTATAACTGTAATAAAATTAGTTTTTTAATAGACATAATTATAAATAGAATAATTATTATAGACTTAAAAAGGTATTTAAAATTAAAATTAATATAGCTTAAGAATTAAAATAAATTATAATAATTTAAGGAATTAATATAAAAGGCTAAGTTATAGATATTATTTAATTAGATATTATATTTCGCGATTAAATTTACTATATATTAAAATTAATTATAGATAATAATTAGATCTTTATATTTAGCTATCTAAGAATTATATTTCTAAAAAAATATATCTTAAGCTCTAGGTATTACTTAATAAAGTTATAAGCCTAATATATATTTATAGGTAATATATTATAGTTAGTAAGTAATTAATTAATTATTTCTTAAATATTATAAAGCTAGGGGGGAAATCCTTATAAATCTAAATTAAAAATAAAGTAAATAAAGATCTATTCCTTTAGGTTAGATAGCTAATATAATTTCTAGAGGGTATTATCTTAAGATTAAATACTATTTTATTAGCGATATAGCTAATATTTAGAGACTATATAGGTCTTTATAGCGCGTTAGATATTTAATTTTAAGTTATTTTAAGGGCCTAAAGGGTAAGAAGGGTTCTAGCTTTAATATTTAATAATAATATATTTTATAGTTAGAAATTAATTAATTAAATAAAAAGTTAGATATAAGAGGGAAAAGTATAATACTTACTTAATTGCGACGCTTAGTTATTATATATATTATATTTAATATTATAATAAAATATTTTTAAGTTATTTATCTTTTAATTTCTTTTTAATTTACTTAAGGTTTTTTTTAATTTATAAAATTATTTTATAATATTTATAATTATTTATTAATTTTATTTTTTATTATTTATATTATATACCTTTAGATAGATAGATATCTTATATATATTTCTTTTAATTTCTCTATTATTTTAAATAGAAATTTAAGATCTTATATCTAATAAATTATTATCTCCTTAATAAAATATCTCTTTAGTAAAGGAGATTACTTAATTAATCTATTAATTAAGATATAAATTAAATCTATATAACTATAGTTACCTAAATATTAAATAATATATTAATATAGATATAATATTAAATAAGATTCTTTAGTTTTTTCTATTAATAAAGACTATAATATAATTAATTTTATATTTAATAATTCTATTAATATAATAAAATCTTTCTTTTTTTAGGTTATATATTAAATAAAGATTCTTTTTATATCTCTATAATAATTTAAATTTATTTATTATTATTAAATTAAAATAATTTTATCTAACTTTATTATCTATTAAGGTATTTAGCTATTTTCCCTTAATCTATATTTATAATTTAAAGTATTTTAGCTATTAATTATCTATAATTATATATAGAGCTCTTTATAGGAGTTATTTCTATAATTCCTCTAGCTATAGCTTTTTAATAATTAAATTTCCTAGTTTTTTTAAAAATATCTTTCTTAAATAATCCTTATTATATTTATTATCATTATAGGCTTTATAATTATATTTATTATTTTAGCTATAAAGTAATTCTTAATATTATTATTTCTTTTTAGCGCCTAGATCTATCTATAGTATTCTTAACTTAATAAGGTATTCTATATACTCTTATAGTATAGTTTCTTTCTATATAAGTAAGGTTTTAATATATTATTATTATTAAAGGTATTATTCTTAGTCCTCTATTATATCTCTTATTTATATAGGGGTAAAAGCCTTCTTTTATTATCCTAATAATTCTATCTAAGGTAACTTCTTTCTCTTTATTATCTTACTTTATTCCTAGCTTTATTCCTCCTACCTAAATAAAGGTATTAATAAATTATTCTAGAGATATAGTTTATTATTATAATAGATAGAATTAAAGTTATATTACTTTAATTCCTTTATATTATTACTTAATATAATAATTTTTACTTTATATAAAAAGTAAGGTTATATATTTTACTAAGGTCAGGGAAAAAAAAGTAATCTTATTCCCTCTTCTTATATAGGTATATTTCGCACCTATAGACCCTATATAAGATCTATATAATCTTATAATACTATAGGTATCTTAATAGAGTCTTATTATTATTATATAGGTTATATCTTAATTTTAGTAAGTATAGGTTTATAGCTATTACTTTATAAGAAGCCTAAATATAGATATCTTTTATTCCTACTATATCTTATTATTTATATATGAATTAAATATATATATTAATATTATTATTTTAATAATAGAATCTTTATTTATTAATTTAAATCTCATAATCTTTAGTTTATAATTAGTATTTTTATTTTATTTATTATAAGATTTCCCTAAGTTCTCTTTATATCTATTATTCTCTATATTCCTAAGGTACCTAACTATTATATATTAATAATTTAATAAATAAGTTATTATATCCTTAAGTAGCTCCTAGAGTTACCTTTAGCTAATTATCTTTTTTTATTTTATCCTTAATCTTAGGTTTTAATAATAATCTCTAAAATAGATTAATATTATCTTAGGGGTTCTAGATATTAATAATAATATTAATAAATAATTTCTTAAGTAATTATAAGGAAATATAGACCTATAAATATAATATAATCTATAAATAATATTATACTTAGCTTTCTTTTTTCCTAGGTATATTTATTAATATAATATATTAATCTTTTTATATTTAAGCCTTAATTTATTATATTTTTTATATTATAATAATAATCCTTATTATTTATATTATTATCTAAAGGTTATTTATAAATAAGTAAAATTTATTTATTTCCTACCTTCCAGAAATATCTATTATTTTTATTTCTTTTTTAATTAATACCTTCTTTTAATCATATCTTATACCTTTTTCTTATATATATTTATTTTATAATTAAGCTTATAATAATAAAAATACTTAATTAATTTCTAGATATATTATATAGCCTTAATATTATAGATCTAGCCTTAATATTATATAAAATATTATTAAATCACTATAACTCTATAGTACCTAAAGGGGTTAAAGTCTCTTAATATCACCTAATAAGATTTATAATAATAGCCTATACCTAGACTAAATATCTTAATAACTTAAAATATTAATTAATATTATTACTATATAGTATATAGAGTTAATTGCTTTAATAGTAAGCCTACTTACCTCTATAAACTCTATTTAAAAAGAAGAGCTAGAGGTATTAGCTACCTCTCTTAACTAATTATATTTCTAGATATATAATATATCTCTTAATAGGATAAGAAATATAATAACCCTAAGGACTCCTAAGGGGATATTTTATCTATCTAACCTTTTTATTATCCTTTAATATTAATAAAGAGGATTACGCTCTAAATATACCTTTATAATTATTATTATTATTATAATTAAAAAGAATAACTATAACTTAAATATTAATCTAGGTTAATTTATAAAGTATAGATTATATTAATATTATTATTTTATATAGAAATAGCTTTTAATATAATTAAATAAATCTAACTATAACCCTTATAATAATACCCTAGAAGGTATATTAAAGGTTCTAAAGGAAATATTATTATAAAGCCTTTAGAAGCATCGGGCTAAACCCTATAGCGATAATTAATAACTAAAAGGTCTTACTTATTAAGTTTAGCTATAAGCTCCTACTTATTATAAACTTTATAGCCCTACCGCTATAGCTATATTATAATTTAATACTTAAAACTTATTATTAATAAAAGTTACCTTTTTAATTACCTTACTTAAAGGGTCTTAAATAGACCCCTCTTAATTATTAAATAGGCTTTTATAATATATATAAATAATAGAGCCTATAACTTATAGCTTATATAGTTAGTAGTTAAGGTTAGGTAATTTAAGGAATTTAATAATTATATAGACCTATAGGAATTAAAGATCTAAATAGGAAAGAATATAGAGGAGTAGGGGATTCTAGGTTTTTAGGGGGATTAATTATAATGTAGGGACTATAGTATTAGATTTTAGGGACTAAATAGGATTAATACCTATAGTTAGATAACTCTTAGGTAAAGGTTTAATATATTTAATTAAATTATTAATTAAAAATATAATATTAAATATATAATATATGTAGCCCGTGAAAGATATAAGAATATAAGGTATAAGATAATATATATAATATAGAGGTTATCGCTACCCTTAGTGAGACCTTATCTAAAGATAGTATTAACTCTCTTACGTTATATAATATATATTAAAATGCGAGATAACCACTCGGCAATAGTTAATGATTTCAATAGTGATTTTAATAATAATATAAAATATTATAATACCTTTTTTTACTTTAATTTTATTAAAATAAAAGATATTAAATTTATTATTATTAAATCTTAAGTTTTATAATTTCTTTTATAAGAATTATTAATTATTAATTTTAATTATTTTATTAATATAATTAATAAAATTATTAAATTAATCTTCTTTATAAAATTTAATTTATATTTTTTTCTTAAGTTTATTAAAGAAAATAATATTAAGGGCTTTTAATCCTATAAAGCTTTAAGGTAAGCTAAAGGTATTTTCTTTTATATTTAGATATAAATTAAGTTTATCTAAAGGTCTTAATCTCTCTATTAATTTATTCTTTTTTATTAATTATCTAAAAGCTTATTAAAGTATAGCCTTAAAGGTATTATAATTTAAATAAATATTAATAATCTAAGATAAAAAATTAATAAAGAATATAATAAATATTCCTTTAACGTGCATGATAAGCATGCCGGTCAAACAAGCTTGCCGGTCAAAAATTATCACCCTCAATCTAGAAATTAAAATAAATACACAACAAAGCATCTAATCAATTAGAACTAATTGCTATACTCTTCCCCAGACATCGCAACAACTATCTGACATGTCCTTGCGTTATGCCCGGTCTTGCCGCATGTTCCACAACGCCTTTCCTTCGGTCGCGCTGACCCTCCTTGACCACCACTTCTCGACGATTCGGCCGCTACGTGCGTATTGGCATCCATCTGATCAATTGCTTCCCTTCCTTCACCTAGAGTCATCTTCCCTCTATTCTGCAGGCGGGTTCTTTTTGCTCTGCGCCGCTTGCTAAGTACCTCATTTGACTGTCGAAGGATCTGGTTCTCAGACTTCAGTAATGCTATCTGATGCATTATTGCCTTCGTTCCTTTCGAAAATGATTCAAGTGCCTCAAGAATAGATGCCGGGGAGCTGCTCTGGTGCCTTCTAATTCGCCTTTTGAGGTATTCAGACTGAGAGCTAGCCTCAAGGACGGTCTTTGGGGTCTTTGAGACCCAAGGGTCGGGGAGGTTCGCCTCCTCCCCCACAGGTGTTGGAGTCCGTAGCTGCACATCAAGCTTTGATATAATACTTTCCGGGTCTAAAGGAACAAGCCCGGCCCCTCTAAAACCTCCCTTGATATTGCTTTCTGTCATAGCGGCTTGGTGGGCGGCGTAAAACGCTGGAAAGAACTCGGTCTTTGAAATGTGGGTTATTGAGCATCTGATCAAATGCTCTATTTCCCGGCCGTAGGCTTTTTTGAGCGGTCCAAAGCACCCGACATCAAGAGGCTGGAGTAGATGAGACGAATGAGGGGGCATACAGAGCGTGATGATATTGTTCTCCTCGCAATATGCCTCGAAGTCGGCCGAGTGGTGGCTTTCATGCCCATCGAGGATCAGAAGGCGATAGCCACCGGTTGATCGGGTCTTTGTGTGCCGATCAAAGTGCTTGATCCACTCAAGGCCCGTCTCGTTGTCGGTCCAGCCATTTTTGGTCGTGACGATAGCCCAATCGCCCGGGAGGTTGCTTTCTTGGTACCAGCTGGAGAGGTGATATTGCCCCGCGACCACGATAAACGGCTGGATCGCCCAGCCTTCCGCATTGATAGCCTGGATGACTGTAACCCATTCCCGATTTCCGGGCTGGACTGATTTCGGTCTTCCACGCCTTTCTGCGCCTGTGACAACCATTCCGCTTGCAATCAGACCCATCATAAAGCCAGTCTCATCAAAGTTGTAGATATCAGCAAGGTTGATACCATACTTCGCGATTATGTTCTCCACAAGCCTGAACCAATCGCGAATAATAGTCGGATCTTCGCATTTGGCTCTCTGGTAGTCGTACTTACGGAGAAAACGCGTCTTGAGGTCTTTGTGTCGCCTGACGAAGTTGGAAGCCCAGCGCTTGCCGACAGGTGGCGCGTCGCGGTCAGCGAGCAGTCGGTTGGCCATTTCTTCAACACCACGCAGTCGTGGGGGAAATCCTCGCGAATCCAAGTCGAGAATGAACTGAACAATGATCTGTTCCTCTAGATCGGATAGTTTACGAGATTTGGGGATCCAATCGCAACGAGCAGTGACGCCATTCTCTCGGTCAAAGAGAGTACTATACTTGACTTGATAGATCTTTGCGGCGCGTCGGAGACTTAATTTTGGGTCATTTCGATAGGCTTGAAGCGCAAGAAGGATATTTGCCTCATTATTTGATCGTGGCATCTTGAATGGTTGAGAATTGATTGATTAAGTAGGAAGATGAAAGGTTGAGGGATTTTTGACCGGCAAGCTTGTTTGACCGGCATGCTTATCATGCACGTTATAATAAATATAAATTATATTATAATATATTTAATTAATTATTTTATAATATATTATACCTTATTAAATATTATAATAAATTATATTAAGTAATATATTATAAAAGCCTTTCGCTAAATAAAGAATAAAGCTAATTTATATATTATTTTATTAAAAGGTTTAAATAAATCTAGCTTAAGGATTTCTTCTATATCTTTACCCTTTATAATAATAATTATATTCTTAATATTCTAGATATTATTAAGATATTATTTATTTTAAATTCTCTAGGAGTTAGCTATTTATTCTATAATTATATAGAGGTTATTTATTTTAATATTTATAATAATAATTTAGGCCTTAAGTTATTTAATTTCCTTATTATTATTATTAAAGCTAGAAATATCTTTTATCTCTATATTAATTAAATTAATTAAAATAAATAAAGTAGATATAAGGAGGCCTTATTATTAATTATTTATAGAGGTCATAAAAGCTATTAATATATATTAATATAATTAAATCTAAGGGATAAATTAATTATATTAAGTTTATATTAATAATAGAGATAATTATATTAATAAATAATAAATACTTATTATATCTAATAATATACTTAAGGGTATTAAGTATAATTAAGTTATATTAATAGCTAAGGTAGCTATTATATAAGAGAGTATAAATAAATATATATTATATATTAAAGTACTTATAGTTAGATTATAATATTAAGAGTAATTTAAGTAGCTAGATTATAGCTTATTAGTATAATCCTTTTAATAGGATTATATTAAGAAAGGTAATCTTTTAGTAATTAAAGAGGAAAAGCGGAGGTCGCTATGTCTTATATACACTATATAACGGGGCACGCCCTAGGCCGTGATATAATAAATATTGCGAGAGCTTAAGGAAATCTAATAATAAATAAAGTACGAATAATAACTAGAGACTAAAGATTATAAAATCTAAATTAATAAATAAAGATGATATTATTAAAATAATAATATTAATATATATATTTAATTAATATATAAATAATAAAATAAAATAGAAATAAAAGATATTTATATTTAACCTTACTATAAACTAATAGCTATAAGCTTATATCTATTAAAATTAAGATATTACTTATATAATAATAATAGAACCCTATTAAGATACCTATAATATTATAAAATTATATAGATCTTATATAGGGACTATAGGTATAAAATATACCTATATAAGAAAAGGGAATAAAATTATTTTTCTATCCCCTTACTCTAGCTAAATATATAAGCTTACTTTTTATATAAGGTCGAAGACTATTAAGTAAAATAATAATATAAAGGGATTAAGGTTATATATCTCTAATTCTATCTATTATAATAATAGATTATATCTCTAAAGTAATTTATTAATACCCTTACCTAAATAAAAAGAGTAAGGCGAAAAATAAAGTATAATAATAAAGAATAATAGGCTATACTTAATAAGATTATTAAGATAATAAAAGGAGGGTTTTATACCTTAATATAGATAAAAGAAATAATAAAAGACTAAAGATAATACCTTTAATAGCGATAATATATTAAAATCTTATATATTAAAGAAGAAACTACCCTCTAGGAATTTATAGAATACCTTATAAGGATAAAGATACCTAAAGAAAGTTTAAATAAAAAAGATAAATAAAGATATAACTATATCGCTTATAAATTATTAAAAAATTAAGCTATCTACCTATTATAGAGCTATAGGTAAATAAAAAATAGAAATAATTCCTATAAAGAGCTCTACATATAATTATAGATAGATAATAATTAAAATATTTTAAATTATAAATATAAATTAAAGGAAAATAGCTAAATACTTTAATAGATAATAAAGTTAAATAAAATTACTTTAATTTAATAATAATAAAGAGGCTTAAATTATTATAGAGATATAAAAAGAATCTTTATTTAATATATAACTTAAAAAAAGATAGGTTTAATTATAATAATAAGATTATTAAATATAAGATTAATTACTTTATAGTCTTTATTAATAGAAAAAATTAAGGAATTTTATTTAATATTATATTTATATTAAGATATTAGTTAATATTTAAGTATCTATAATTATATAAATTTAATCTATATCTTAATAAATGGATTAATTAAATACTCTCCTTTAATAAAGAGATATTCTATTAAGGAAGTAATAACTTATTAAATATAAGAACTTAAATTTCGATTTAAGATAATAAAGAAATTAAATAAAAATAAATATAAAATATCTCTCTACCTAAAGGGATATAATATAAATAATATAAAAGATAAAAATAATAAAATTAATAAATAATTATAAATATTATAAAATAATTCTATAAATTAAAAAAAAACCTTAAATAAATTAAAAAAAATTAAAGGATAAATAACTTAAAGATATTTTATAATAATAATAAATTTATAAAAGCTCTTTATAAAAGAACTTAAGAATAGCGTATTACTATATATATATAATAATTTAGAAATTAAATTTATTAATAGAAAGTAATTTAATTTAAATAAACTTTATTTACTTAATATAATATAATTATTAAGATTAAAGGAATATATTAAGGATATAATATAGAAAGGATATATTAAAGAAAGCAATTTATTTATTATATACTTTATAATATTTATATAAAAGAAAAATAAGAAATAGCGACTTTATATAGACTTTAGGGTATATAATATTATTATAATTAAAGATTATATATTATTACCTTTAATTAATAAGCTAAAAGATTAATTATTTAATATAAAATACTTTATTATATTTAATCTTAAAGAAGCCTATAATTTTATTTAAATTAAAGAAAGATATAAATAAAAAAATATATTTTATATTCAATATAGATTACTTAAGTATTTTATTATACCTTTTAGACTTATTAATATATTTATTATATTAGTAAATAATTAATAATATATTATTAAAATATCTAGATATATTTATTATATATTACCTTAATAATATCTTTATTTTCTTTAAAATAAAAAAAATATATAGAATATATCTATAAGGTATTATAAATATAATAAGATATTAATTTATTAATAAAACTTAAGAAAAATAAGTTTTATACCTTAGAAATAAAATTTCTTAGATATATTATCTCTTATAATAAGATTTATGTAGACTTAAAAAAGATTAGAATAATTAATAATTAAAAGGAATTAATAAATATTAAGGAAATATAAACCTTTTTTAATTTTATTAATTATTATTATAAATTCCTTAAAAGATTTAAGAAAATTATAGTATTATTAATTAATTTAATAAAGAAAGATATATTATATATAATAGGGAATAAAATATAAAAAGCTTTTAATAAAATTAAAGAATTTACCTTAAGTAAATTAATCCTTAAGATATTTAATCTATCTTAATTAATTAAACTTAAGATAGATACCTTAGATTTTATATTAAGAGCCTAAATTAAAGTAATAAAGGATTTCTATATCTAATTATATTTTACTCCTATAAGCTATATAAAATAGAATTTAATTACCTTATTTATAATAAGGAATTCCTTATTATTATTAATATATTTAAAGAATTTTAATATTACTTTATTAAAAGCTATAAAGGACTAAAGGATATAGACTATAAAGTTCTTATAAGGTATAGGGTAGGTAATAGAGATAGGAGGTGAATAGGTAGTGGAATTAGTCCTTATAAAAAGCTAATTAGCTAGATAAGGGATTATATAGCTGGAAAAGTGCGCCAAAAGATAGATAAGGTTAAAGGGGAAAAAGAGAGCTTTTAATTGGTGGTCTTATTGGTTATATTATATGAGAGGATATAGATCTAAGAGAGGTTCTAATTCTAAGGGAGTTCTTCTTCTTTTATAGAAATAGCTTAGAACCTATTTGTTCGATTCGGCCAAAGGTTATACCGCCGGATAGCTTGATTTCCGGGCTATCTAGCTATAGAGGATAGGCTGATACCGAATAAGTAGATCCCGAGCTATCGCATAAAAAAGTATATAACTATAGAGGTTTTATATTAGGGTATTTAAAACCGGATAGAAAATACCCGTATTTCAAGCACGGCTTTAACGGCGTTATCGGGCTTATGATAAAGCCCTATGTCCGAGGTCACGTGACTTACCCTATAGGGTAATATTACTAAAATTATATAATTTTAGGATTTTTATATACCTCTCTAATATCTTACTTATATAAGTATACTGCTATAAAGCGCTAGCTTTATACTATATAGTAGTAAACTTTTATGCTTATTTCTTATAAGCTGAATTTACTAGAATTATTTTTAAAGTCCCTTCTATATATTATAAGATCTTTTATAAAAGCCCCCACTAAATTAAGGTCTATATAGACTATAAAAATATCCTATATTTCGCTATTACTAGAGAATTAAGTAGCTAGTAATTATATTATAATTTATATAAAGGGAAAGGAGAATAGAAAGGCTAATACTATTAATAGATAATTAGACCTTAATATAGGAAAAGTTAAAGTAAATAAATAATTACTATAATATACCTTAGAGGGATACCTTAAATAGAAATTCATTAGATAAATATATAGGATAACCGATATAGTAGAATAAGGTAATTTACTACGAAAATAACTCCTAGAATATAATAAATAACTCCTAGATAATAAAAAAAAAAAATTAATCTTAAATAAATTATAATATAACTTTATATATAAAATATATAAATACCCGCTATATAGATTTTAAGGAATTAATAAAATCCTAAAATAAATTACGATAATATATATTTTTCTTAATATAAAGAGGATAATAATATAAATAGTAAATAAATATAATTTATATATAAAAATAAAGGTATAATACTATAAACTCTATAGAAAATTATAATTACTCCTAGTTATATAATAAGCTTAGGAATTAATTACTATAGATTTTATTATTAAATTACCTTTATTAAAAGAATTAATTATTAAAAACCTTTATTATAATATCTTTATTATTATAGATAGCCTTATAAAATTTTCTTATTTTATCCCCTATAGTAAGTTAATAAATATAAAAGAATTTATATACCTCTTTTATTATAATATTACTAAGATATATAGGCTATCACTTAAGATTATTTTAAATTAAGGATTACCCTTTATATCTAAATTTTAATAAGGATTAATTAAATACCTTAGAATTAATTATAAACTCTCTATAATATATTATAAAGAGATTAATAAATAAATAATTAAATAAACTAAATATTAAAATAATACCTTTAATATTATATTAATTATAAATAAAATAATTAAGTTAAGAAGGTATTAGCTATATAGCTAGCCTATAATATAGTAATTAATAAAAATATAAAGATTATATTAATTTATATTAATTTTAGATTTACCTTAAATATCTATAGATAAGCTTAAAATATAGTTATTAATCTTAAGGTAATTTTTATTAATAATTAAGTAAAAAAACTAAATAAAGAAATAAGAATTAAACTTAAATTTATTAGAAATAAAATAAGTAATTATATTAATAAGAAAAGAATTAAGCGATTAATCTCTTTAAAGAGGGATATAGTCTATTTTATAATAAAAGATATTATAATAAATTAATAAAATAAAAAACTTAACTATAAGTATATTAAACCTTATAGAATTAAATAAAAAGTCTTATAAAATAACTATAAATTAGATTTATTATTAAAGGTTAAGCTTTATTTAATCTTTTATATTTTATTACTTAAGTTAATAGAAAATATTATTTAAGTTAAAATTAATAATAAATTAAAAGCTAAAGTTAATAGATTAAAATAATATATTATAGAAGCTATCTTTAATAGAAATAAAATTAATAATAAAATAATATTTTATTAAATAAAAAGATTACTTAGACTTAGAAAATATATAGGAATTTTTAGATTACCTTATTAATATATAATACCTCCTAAAGAACTTCTATTAATAATACTAAATATAGGCTTATTAAGGCTAATAGTATTTTAATTAATTAAATTAATCGCCCTAAAAGAGTATATCTCTATAATAGCGGATAATTCCTCTTAGAGTATATTTAATTCCTTTAGAGCGCAAAGGCTATACTTAAAAGCCTTATTACCTTATACTTTAAGTAGCTAGTTCTATTTATAGATATAAGTAAGCTTAGCTATCGCCTCCTTTAAGGTAGCCTCTACCTTAGTCTCTTTATCTTTTAGGCGCTTATATTTATAAATATTCTTCGCTATTACTTAAGATATTAGTTATTAACTATAAAGGAGAGTAAGGTATATTTATAAAAGGAAGCTATATTAGTATTATTATAGATAACCTTTATATTAATATAATTAAAATAATAATTAAAGTAATTAGAAATAACCTTATAGGATAAGCTTTAACGTATATATAACCCGAGCGCCGCAGTCAACTAAGCGCCGCAAAATACCTTATAGTGAGATTTTCACCTTAGAGAGAATTATTTTAAAAACTTTTTTAAAAAACCACGCTAAGCCTAAAATAGCTCTAAATTAAGCGTTAGCTTATTGAGCTTATACGTGTTTTTAAAGAATTTTATATAGCGTCTAGGATAAGCCCTTTATAGGAAAGTTATAAAAAGTCTTATTCACACTATATAAATAGCTATTTCTCTATAAAGGAACTTTTTTAAAAATCTCTAAAAATTATATATAGTTTATTTACTAGTTAAATACCTAGAAATAGTCTAACCCTAACCCTAGCTCTTTTATTGCGGTTTTTATATCGGTTTAAAATATAGAGTTTTAGTGCACAGTATATGTGCGGCGCGCGGGTGAGTGCGGCGCTCGGGTTACATATACGTTAGTGGAAATAATAAATATAAAATATAATTTTAGAACTAAAAGCCTTAATATAGATAGAAAGACTTTATACCTTAGAAAGTTTATAGAAAGAAATATATTTAGAAACTTAGCTTAATATTATATTAATAATAGAAGGAATTTTATAAGTTAGAGTTACCTATTAAAAATATTTAGTTATTAAAATTAGCCTTAAAGATATAATTAATAAAGGGGAGGCCTTATATTATAGTTATAATAAAGGTTAAGTAGGGAAATATAGTAGGAATTACTTTAATTAAGCTATAATTAAGGGACCGAGCTTAGGGAATATCGGTCTTACCCTAGACTAAGTATTACTTATATTAGTCTAAAGACCGAGCTTAAAGGATATTAATCCTACCCTAGACCGAGCGTTACTTATATTGGTCTAAGAAAACTATATAAGTATATAGTATCACGGCCATAATATAGGCCAGGCGGGGAAGCCTAGTAGAACGATCTAACTAAGTAAGGGACTAAAGGGACCGAACTTCATTTATAATAGTCCTAGGGACCAAGCGATAGAAATATCGGTCCTACCCTAGACCGAGCTTTAGGATAATCAGTCTAAATAATATATATCAGTATATAAGATATACCCTCTATACTTTCTTATATAGTAGCTACCTTAGCTATTAATATAACTTAATTATATTTAATACCCTTAAGTATATTACTAAATATAATAATACCCTTTATTTAAATTATATAACTATCCCTATTATTAATATAAACCTAATACGACCGCTTTATCCCTTAGACCTAACTATACCGTTATATATTAATAGCTTTTATTTAGTGAATTACTTACATTACCTTAAATAATATTGAATATAATAGCTACTCCCGCTATTAATAATTAATAGTAATAGGCCCTACCTATACCCGCTACTCCTACTTTAATTAATCTAACTAATATAGAGATAGGAGACGCTTCTAGCTCTAATAGTGACGATAAAGAAGTTAAGTAACTTAAGGCCTAGATTATAGCTATAAGTATTAAGATAAATAACCTCCGCATAACTATAGAGCGAATAGCCGACTCTTAATAGATTTAAAATAAATAATATCTAAATAGCACTTAGATAATTAATAACCTTATAGTCGCTATTATAAAAGGAAGGGATATAAGAGAAATTCTTAAGCTAAACCTACCTAAACCCTTTAATGGAATAATATATAAACTACCCTTATTCCTTACTTAGCTAAGGGCTTTTATAGTATACTACCTAATATAATTTACCTCGGCATTTAATAGAGGATAATATACCGCGGAGCGACTAACTAAATATACTATAGTATAATTTAAGCCTATTATAAAGGAATACCTTATTATACCCTTTATTAATCTTTTACCTTAGACTATTAATATTTACTTAAACTATAATATCTTTAAGGCTCTACTCTAATAAGCCTTTAGAATAATCGATAAAAGAGGATAAGCCGAAAGAGAGATTAAGACCCTTAGGTAAACCTAATCTATATCTAAATATAGAATAAAATACCTTTAACTCGCCTTAAAGCTTTTATAGGACTAAAAGCCCTTAATATTACTTTTTTTTAATAGACTTAAGAAGGAAGTATAGGCTAAACTCTATAAGGAAGACCGACTTAGTAACCTTATTAATTATATTAATAGGGCGGTTAGGATTAATAATTAATAATTCTTATAGAAAAAACTATAAAACCTAAGATTTAGTAATACTTAATTTAATACCTCTTATTTTAATATAAACTAAGGTAGGAAGAGGCACTATAATACTTTATATAATATAAAAGCTAGACCTATAGTACTAGAAGCTATATAATATATATAGAAACTAATTAAGTACTTCTATTATTATAAGCTTAATTATAAAGTAAATATATGCCGAAAAAGGGTATAGAATACTACTGAAGGAAGGTATTAACTAGGGAAATAATAGGAGTAAGGGATACTCCTAGAAGGTAAGAAGTAAATAAACTTTATAGATTTATAAGATAACCCTTAGATAGTAATATAAATATTAAAAACTATTACTATAATATAAAGCGGCTATAATAAAATAAGATTACATAAAGGAGAAGTTAATATACCTAATCGATATACCTACCTAGGGAAAGAAGAGGTAGAATATAATACTACCTATAGATAATACCACACTATAAGAGTTTAGATCCTATAATAACTACTAAAGAGGTCTTCTATTAATATCACTACTAACGGTAGGAACCTATAAGATAATATCGACTTATCTTAGATACTACTATTAGAACCTAAGGATAAGTGGATAATTAATAATAATAATTATAAAAAAATAATCCTTAGAGCTACCTAATAAATATAATAAATATAATAAGAGCTTAAGAAGATATAATAGAATATTAAGCGATATTAATAGATATAGAATAAAGACTATAATATTTAGACTAATAAATAAGAGATATACTACTAAAATAGCAATACTAATATATATATCTAATTAACTTAGGAATAATAAAAAATAAAAGATATAGAAGATATCTATATCTAAGCCTATTATAAAGAAATAGCGCTAAACCCCTATCTATTAAAGCCCTAATATAACCCACGCAATAATAATAGGATACTATTAGGATACCTATAATACTATAAGATCGCATAAGTCTCCTATAGAGACTATTACTATAAAGTATACCTATATAAGAAAAGGAAATAAAATTATTTCCCTATTCCTCTCTTATAGCTAGATATATAACCCTACTTCTTATATAAAGTAAAAGACTATTATATTAAATAATAATATAAGGGAATTAAAGTAATATAACTTTAATTCTACCTATTATAATAATAAATTATATCCCTAGAATAATTTATAAATACCCTTACTTAAGTAGGAGGAGTAAAGCTAGAAATAAAATAAGATAATAAAGAAAGAGGAGCTACCCTAGATAAGATTATTAGGATAATAAAAGGAGGCTTTTATACCCCTATATAGATAGGAGGTATAATAGAGGACCGGGAATAATACCTCTAGTAATAATAATATATTAGAATTTCGCTTATATAGGAAGAAATCGCGCTATAGAAGTATATAAAATATATTATTAAGTTAAAGATACCTTAAATAAATCTAGGCGCTAAAGAAGAATAGCGATATTAAGAATTACTCTATAGCTAAGATAATAAATATAATTATAAGGCCTATAATAATAGTAAATATAGTAAAGATTATCTAAGAAGGATATTATTAAAAAACTAAGATACCTACCTACTATAGAGCTATAGGTAGAGGAAAGAAGGAAATAACTTCTATAAAGAGCTCTATATATAACTATAAATAGTTAATAGCTAAAATACTTTAAACTATAAATATAAATTAGGGAAGAATAGATAAATACTTTAGTAGATAGTGGAGCTAAATAGAATTACTTTAATCTAGCGATAGTAAATAAGCTTAAGCTATTATAGAGGTATAAGAAAGATCCTTATTTAGTATATAACCTAGAAGGGGAAAGGTTTAATTATAATAATAGGATTATTAAATATAAGATTAATTACCTTATAGTCTTTATTAATAAAAAGAATTAAGGAATCTTATTTAATATTATACCTATATTAAGATATTAATTAATACTTAAGTACCTATAATTATATAGGTTTAACCTATATCTCGATTAATAGATTAATTAAGTAATCTCCTTTAATAAAGAGATACCCCCCTAGAGAGATAATAACTTACTAAATATAAGATCTTAAACTTCTACCTAAGATAGTAGAGAAGTTAAGAAGGCGTAAATATAAGATACCTCTTTACCTAAAGGGATATAATATAAATAATATAAAAGATAGAAGTAATAAGACTAATAGATAATTATAAATATTATAAAATATTCTATAAGCTAGAGAAGAACCTTAAATAAATTAAGAAGAAACTATAGAATAAATAGCTTAAGAATATCCTATTATAATATTAGATCTATAAAAGACTGTTTAGAAAAATTTAAGATTAGCCTATTACTATATATATATTATAATTTAGAAATTAAATTTATTAATAGGAAGTAATCTAGCTTTAGTAAACTTTACCTACTTAATATAATATAATTATTAATATTAAAGGAATATATTAAAGAAATAATATAGAAAGAATATATTAAGGAAAGTAAGTTATTTATTAGATACCTTATTATATTTATCCTAAAGAAGAATAAAAAGCTTTACCTTTATATTAACTTTAGAATATTTAATACTATTATAATTAAGGACTATATATTACTACCTTTTATTAATAAATTAAAGGATTAACTTTTTAAGATAAAATATTTTACTATACTTAACCTTAAGGGAGCCTATAACCTAATTTAGATTAAAGAAGGATATAAATAGAAAACCGCTTTTTATACTAAATATAGATTATTTAAGTACCTTATTATACCTTTTAGACTTATTAATATATCTATTATATTCTAATAAATAATTAATAATATACTATAAGAATATCTAGATATATTTATTATATATTACCTAGATAATATCTTTATCTTCTTTAAAATAAAAAAGAATATATAGAATATATCTATAAAGTATTATAGATACTATAAGATATTAACTTATTAATAGAACTAGAGAAGAATAAGTTCTATACCTTAGAAATAGAATTTCTTAAATATATTATCTCTTATAATAAGATATATATAGACTCTAAGAAGGTTATAGTAATTAAGGATTAAAAAGAATTAATAAATATTAAGGAAGTATAAGCCTTCCTTAATTTCACTAATTACTACTATAAGTTCCTTAAAAGATTTAGAAAGATCGTAGTATTATTAATTAATTTAATAAAAAAGGATATATTATTTATAATAGGGAATAAGGTATAGGAAGCTTTCTATAAGATTAAGGAACTTATCTTAAGTAAATTAATCCTTAAGATATTTAACCTATCTTAATTAATTAAACTTAAAATAAATACCTTAGATTTTATATTAGGCGCCTAGATTAGATAATAAGATAATAAGGGGCTTCTATACTTAATTGCATTTTACTTCTATAAATTATATAAAATAGAACTTAATTACTCTATCTATAATAAAGAATTCCTCGCTATTATTAATACCTTTAAGGAATTTTAATATTACCTTATTAAGAACCCTTATTAGATTAAGGTCTATATAAACTATAAGAATATTTTATACTTTACTATTATTAAGGAATTAAGTAACCGGTAATTATATTATATTAAATACCTCTTAGAGTTTAATTATATTATAATCTATATAAAGGGAAAGAAAAATAAAAGAGTTAATATTATTAATAGATAACTAGACCTTAATATAGGGAAGGTTAAAGTAAATAAATAATTACTATAATATACCCTAGAAGGATACCTTAAATAGAAATTTATCGCATAAATTATAAAAATACCCTTCTAAATTAATAAAGTAACCTATATAATAGAATAGGGTAATCTACTATTAGAATAAATCCTAGAATATAATAAAAAACTCCTAGACGACGAAAAAATAAATAAATAATAAGTCCCGGATAAACGATAATACGACCTTATATAAGAGATATATAAATACCCGCTATATAGATATTAAGGAATTAATAAAACCCTAGAATAAATTAAAATAATATCTACTTTTCCTAATATAAAGAAAATAATAATATAAGTCACGAATAAGTGTGATTTATATATAAAAATAAAGGTATAATACTATAAACCCTATAGTAAATTATAATTACTCCCGGTTATATAATACCCTTAAGAATTAATTACTATAGATTTTATTACTAAATTACCCTTATTAAAAGAATTAGCTATTAGAAACCTCTATAATAGTATTTTTATTATTATAGATAGACTTATGAAATTTTCCTATTTTATCCCTTCTAATAAATTAATAAATATAGAAAAATTTATATACCTCTTCTATTATAATATCGCTAGAATATATAGGCTACCTCTCGAGATTATCTTAGATCGAGGACCACCCTTTATATCTAAATTTTAATAAGGATTAACTAAATATCTTAGAATTAACTATAAGCTCTCTATAATATACTATAAGGAGATTAATAGCTAGATAGAATAAATAAATTAAATATTAAAATAATACCTTTAGTATTATATTAACTATAAAGAGAATAATTAAGTTAAGAAGCTACTAACTATATAGTTAGCCTATAATATAGCGATAAATAAAAGCATAAAGATTATATTAGCCTATATTAACTTTAGGTCTACCCTAGATACCTATAGATAAGCTTAAGGTATAGTTATTAACCCTATAGTAATTCTTATTAGCGATTAGCTAAAGAATCTATATAAGGAAATATAGATAGAACTTAACTTTATTAGAAATAAAATAAGTAATTATATTAATAAAAAAAGGATTAAGGGATTAACCTTCTCGGAGGGAGATATAGTCTATCTCGCGATAAAAAATATCGCAATAAAATAATAAAATAAAAAACTTAACTATAAATATATTAAACTCTATAGAGTTAAATAAAAAATCTTAAAAAATAATTATAAATTAAATCTATTATTAAAAATTAAGCTTTATTTAATCTTTTATATTTTATTACTTAAATTAATAGAAAATACTATTTAAATTAAGATTAATAATAAATTAGAAATAGAAGTTAATAGACTAGAAGAATATATTATAAAAGCTATCTATAATATAGATAGGATTAATAATAAAATAATATATTTTATTAAATAAAAGGATTACCTTAACTTAGAAAATATATAAGAATTACTAGAATACCTCACTAATATATAATACCTTCTAAAGAGCTTCTATTAATAATACTAAATATAGGCTTATTAAGACTAATAGTATTCTAATTAATTAAATTAATAGCCCTAAAGGAATATACCTCTATAATAATAGATAACTCCTCCTAAAGCTTACCTAACTCCTTTAAGGTATAAAGGCTATATTTAAAAGCCTTATTACCCCGCGCTCTAAGTAGCTATTTTTATTTATAGATATAAGTAAGTTTAGCTATCGCCTCCTCTAGGGCGGCCTCTACCTTAGCCTCTTTATCTTCTAGGCGCTTATACTTATAAATATTTTTTATTATTATCTAGGATATTAGTTATTAGCTATAGAGGGAGGCGGGGTACTTATAAAAGGAAGCTATATTAGCCCTATTATAGATAACCTTTATATTAATATAATTAAAATAATAGTTAGAATAATTAGAAATAACCTTATAGGATAAGCCTTAATAGAAATAGCGAGTATAAAGTATAATTTTAAAATTAAAAGCCTTAATATAGGTAGAAAGACTTTATACTTTAGAAAGCTTATATAGAGAAGTATACTTAAAAACTTAGCTTAATATTATATTAATAAGGAAGGAAATTTTATAAGTTAGAGTTACTTACCAATAGCACTAGGTCACTAAAACTAGTCTTAAGGATAAGACTAATAGAGGGGAGACCTTATATTACGGCTATAATATAGGCTAGGCGGGGAAGCCTAATAGAACGATCTAATTAAATAAGGGACTAAAGGGACTAAACTTTATTTATAATAGTCCTAGGGACTAAGCGATAGAAATATTAGTCCTACCCTAGACCGAGCTTTAGGATAGTCGGTCTAAATAATATATATTAATATATAGGATATACCCTCTATACTTTCTTATATAGTAGCTACCTTAGCTATTAATATAACTTAGTTATACTTAATACCCTTAAGTATATTATTAGATATAATAATACCCTTTATTTAAATTACGCGATTATCCCCACTACTAATATAAACCTAGCACGACCGGTTTATCCCTTAGACCCAACCGTACCGTTATATATAGAATATATTTATTATACTCTCTTATATAGTAGCTACCTTAGCTATTAATATAATTTAGTTATACTTAATACCCTTAAGTATATTACTAGATATAGTAAATACCTATTATTTAGTTACGCGATTATTCCTATTGCTAATATAAACCTAGTATAACTAGTTTATCCCTTAGACCTAACCGTACCGTTATATATATTACCTATTAATATATATTAGGTTTTAAACTTTATTAAGTAATACTTATAGCTTAAGATATATTTTTTTTAGAAATATAATTACTAAAGAGCTAAATATAAAGATCTAATTATTATTTATAATTAGTTTATATTTATAGTAAATATAATTATATAATATAATATTTAATTAAATAATATCTATAACTTTAATAAGATTAACTTTTTAATAAATATAATTTAAAGCGGAATAATTATTATAGGTATAGATAGATATAAAAAGCTAAAATTAATATAGCCTAGAAATTAAGAATAGATTATAGTTATTTAGGTGATTAATATAGATAGCTAATTAATCCCGCTATTTATTATTAATATAGGCTAATATTACCTTATTAATTAATACTAAGAGAATAACCTCTTAGGTAATTAAGCTATTATAATAACCTAAAATAATTAAATTAATAATAAAATTAATCTTAAGTAGCTAAAATACTTTAATTAATATATAGTTAAGTAATTAAATTATTACGGCGCTTTATAGTAAACAGAGGTTTAAAGGGATTTACGTGACTAGGCCTTTTTAGGCCGGTCTTATAGATAAGTCTTTATGCTTTTAGGGGGGCTTACCCTAGCTTAATCTTATTAAGCTTTAGTTATTAATTAATTATTATACCTACTTAATAATTATACCTCTTTAGCTATATATCCATAATAATTCTAAAGCTTCTCCTATTAGGCTACTTAGGCGATAGTTTTCTTAAAGTTAGCCCATAAGGGCACTCTAAACCTATTATCCTCAGGGACTATAGAAGTCATTAATATCACTCCTTAATAACCCGAACCTAATAGTAAATCCACTAAAATATAGGCGATTTAGGAGTAAAAGTAAAAGGTTAAGGAATATATAAAGTAATTAAAAGAATTAAAGAGGTTAAAAGAGAGGGAGCGAGAGTTACTTAAGTTATTATATTATATTAATACTAAAAGACGCCGGAAATATTATCGATATTTATCTAATTCTTCTTTATCTAAGGAGGGAGAGGTTAAGATTAAGAATATTAAAGAATTAACCCTCTTTATAACTATACGAAAGAGAGATAACTAGCTTAATAACCTATAATATACTTTTTAGGGAGTGCGCCGTCGATATCAGAAAAATTATAAGAAGATCCTTCTTACCTTAGATTATATAGATTATAAGGGACAGTTAAGATAGGATTAATACTTAAGTAAATATATTAAGGAATAGCGGCATAAACTAGAGGAAGATTAAGATATATTTAAAAGGTAGACCTTATTATTAATTAAAGATATAGAGAATAAAAAGGCTTTTTTAATATTATAATTAAAAAGGGCTAGATAAAGGGAGGACTAAACTCCCTAAGATTTCTATATCTATCTCGATTTTATTAAGAAATACTTCTTAAGATAGGCTAAAAGGCAATAGGCTCTTTTCTATTTTATAAAATTATATAATAAACTATATAACTATATTAACCTTAACTCGCCTTCCCTACTATAGACCTATAATAAGATAATTATATTAATTATTTATTATTAAGATATAATAATCTAGAAAAAGAAAAAGTTAGGGTTAATTAATTACCTTATTAAGAAATAGGCTAAATAAAAGGAATATAAAACCCCCTTAATTATTATATAAACTATAGGGGAAACTTTTATAAATTATAAATAAAACCCTAAAGGTAAAAAAGGTAAGACCCTTTAATATTATTATTATTATATAAATATTACCTCTTATATTTCTATCTAAAATCTAACCTAAATATAATTAATTAGGTTACTTAGCTAAAAAACTTAATTAAGCTATAGATGCGGCTTAAGCTATAGCTAAAGAAGGGTATATATAGGTTAAGCCTAATATTAATATTTCTCTCTTAATTTATAATTAAAAGATAATTAAAATATTTATTTATCTTAATATAGTAATAATATCTAACTATATAAGTAAGAAGTTTACCTAGAGGTAGGGCCTTAAATAACTTAATAGGGTTATAATATTATATTAAGTTATTAGCGAAGGTGATCTCTAAATTTACTATAAATAAAGAATCCTTATAATGATACTTAATTATTAGGGGGAGACTTACTCCTTTAAGTGAATCTATATTAATATTAAAGAGGGCATAAAACCCTCTAGAAACCCTCTTTTATTATTAATATCTACTATTAAAGACCTTTTAATTATAATTAATAGAAAAAATAATATTAATAGTTTAAGAAAAATATAAATAAGATTAAAGTTCTTTTAATATATAAGTTTTATAAAAAATTAGAAAATCTAAATAAGGTATTCTTAATTATATAATATAAGAAACCCTACCTTCTCTTAGATAAAGAACCCCTAAAACCTATAGAAGATACCCCCTTACTGGATGAGTTAAAGGACTATATTAAAGTCTTTAGCTATAAAAAAGCTAGGTAGCTATCGCAATACTACGGCATTAATTATACGATTAATTTAATTAAAGGTTAAGAACCTCTATATAGGCCGATTTATTTTCTTTTATAAGCCAAGCTTAAAGAGCTATAATAATACCTTATAGATAACCTTAAGAAGGGGAGGATTTAATTATTAAAGAGTCTTATAAGGGCCCTAATTCTCTTTATACTAAAGAAAGATAAGAGCTTATACCTTTATATTAACTATAGGGGCCTTAATACCCTTTTAGTTAAGAATTAATACCCTCTCTTATTTATTTTAGAGATTCTTAATAGGGTATAAAGGGTAAAATATTTCTCTAAGATTAATATAAAAGATATTTATTATTATATTTATATTAAGGGGGAAGATAAATAGAAAATAGCTTTTTATATATATTATAGGCATTTTAAGTATTTAATTATATTATTTAGGCTTATTAATATACCTATAACTTTTTAATACTATATCTATTAAGCCTTATATAGGCTTCTTAATATTATTTATATAGCCTATCTAGATAATATCTTAATCTATTTAAAAGATTGGGATTTATATATAAAGGCTATCTAAAAGGTATTTAAGAGGATATAAAAAGCTAAACTTTATATTAAGCTATTAAAATATACCTTTTATTAAAAATAGATAAAGTTCCTTAGGTTTATTATCTCTAGAGAAAATATATTAATAGACTTTAAGTAGATTAAGGCTATTATAGAATAGCTATTATTAATTACCTATTAAGATATTTAGGTTTTCCTAGGGTTTTATAACTTTTACTATTACTTTATCTATACTTACTTAAGGGTAATATAACTATTTATAGGTTTACTAAAAGGAATAAAGGATAGGAGAAAGCCTAGGAATATATCCTTAAATAGGGAGGAAGAGGAGGTATTTTAAAGGCTTATTTAAGCCTTTTAAGAAGTACCTCTTCTATAGTATTTTAATTTAATATAACCTATATAGGTAGAGATAGATATTTCTAAGATAGCTATAATAGGTATCCTCTCTTAGCTAGATAATAAAGGTAGATAGTATTTAATTATATTCTAATCTAAGAAGTTTAATATATCTAAATTAAATTATAGTACCTTAGAATATAAATTAATAGCTATTATAGAGTCCTTTAAATACTAGCGATAATACCTTAAAGGGGCCTTAACCTAAATTAAAGTATTAAGTAACTATTAGAACTTATAGTCCTTTATAAAGACCCTAAAGCTTAATAAGAGGTAAGTAAGGTAATATATTTACTTAATATTATATGATTTTATTATTTAGTACTAAAAGGGGAAAATAAACCTAGCTAACGCACTATCGAGACTATTAGGTTATATCCCTAATTTAGACCTAACTAAAGAATTAATTAATTTATTAAATTAAAAGATAGCTAAGATTATAGTTATTATATAATTATAGATAAAAGAAAGGTAGGGTATAGAGCCTATAATAAGAGTAATAAAGTCCCTAGCCTTTAGTTTAAATAAGGCGGATAAGTTATCCTTAGGGGGAGTAAAAACCCCTATTTAATAACTATAAGAAGGTACCGAAATAAAGGAATATCTTAATAAGTTTAAAGAATAAATTAAAGAGAAGCTATTTATAGTAGACCTACTTCTAGGACTAATAATAGAGGTAGGGTTATAATAGGAAAACCCTATATAATCCTAGGTCTTAAGTCCCTTACTTAAGCTAATTAAATTAACCTAGATAAGAGATAAAGATACCTAATAAAAGACCTAGGTTTCTTTATTAAAAGGGGTAAGAAACCCTAAAGTATAAAATATTAAGAAAGATAATTTATTATTCTTTAGAAACTATATCTATATTCTATAAGACCTAGGTTTATAAAGAAAGATTTTAAGCTTATATATAATAACCCCTTAGCTAGCTATTTCGGAATTAAGAGAATAAAGGACCTCCTATAAAGGAAGTTCTATTAGGAAGCTCTTAAAACCGATATTAAGGAATATAAGCGCACCTACCTAATATATTAGGGGATAGTCTTATATAGGTATCGCCCCTATAGTAAGCTTAATAACCTCCCGATTCCCTAGGGACCTATAATTAAACTATTAATAGACTTTATTATAGGTCTACTATTAATTATATTAAGGGATTAAGAAATAGATATAATTTTAATTATTATTAACCGATTTATAAAATACTACTTATTCCTTATTATTAGTATTATAATAATAATATTAGACTTAATAGAGCTCTTTTATTAAGAGATTAAATTATAATTTAGGGCACTATAGGGTATTATTATTAACTATAGACCTATATTTATAAGTAAATTCTAGTTAGAGTTATATTTTATCTCTTAAATAAAGTAAAGGCTTTTAACTACCTTTTATCCTTAAATTAATAATTAAATAGAGTAGATAAATTAAACCTTAGGTTATTACCTATAATACTTTATAAGTAATTATCCTAAATATTAGCTAAAGCTACTATTAATTACTTAATTCACTTATAACTTTATAATAAATAAGATAATAGGTATCTCTCTTAATATAGCCCTTATAGGCTATAAGCTAGAGTTTTATTTAATTTTTAGGGATAAAAACCTAGGGGAGGGTATACCTAAAGTTAAAGCGCGCTTATAAAAACTTTAAGAAATCTATTAATAGTTATAAGAATATTAAAAGTAAGTAATTAAAAGGTAAATAAAATACTATAACGTTCTCCACAAGCGAGTGTCCCACACAAGCGAGTGTCCCAAAAATCCCTCAACCTCTCTTCTTTTCAATTAATCAATTGATTCTTAACCACCAAAGATGTCTCAATTAAATAGTGAGGCAAATATTCTTCTTGCACTTCGTGCCCTTCAAAATGACCCAAAATTACGCGTCCGACGCGCCGCATCAATCTATCAAGTCTGTCCTAAGAAGCTAGGTCGCCGGCAGAAAGGCATACAGTCTCAACGCGATACCATCCCCAAATCACGCAAGCTATCTGATCTAGAGGAACAGATCATTATTCAATTCATCCTTGATCTAGATTCGCGAGGATTTCCCCCGCGACTGCGTGGTGTTGAAGAAATGGCCAACCGATTGCTTGCCGACCGCGATGCATCACCCGTTGGCAAGAACTGGGCTTCCAACTTCGTCAAGCGACATCCAGACCTTAAGATGCGTTTCTTTCGCAAGTATGACTATCAGAGGGCTAAATGCGAAGACCCGACTATTATTCGCAATTGGTTCGAGCTCGTAGCGAATACAATTGCGAAATATGGTATCACCCTCGCCGATATCTATAACTTTGATGAGACCGGCTTTATGATGGGCATAATTACAAGCGGAATGGTTGTTACAGGCGCAGAGAGGCGTGGAAGACCGAAATCAGTCCAGCCTGGAAATCGAGAATGGGCCACAGTCATCCAGGCGATTAATTCCGAAGGCTGGGCGATCCCGCCGTTCATCGTGGTTGCGGGCCAATATCACCTCGCCAGCTGGTACCAAGAAAGCAACCTCCCGGGCGATTGGGCTATCACCACGACTCACAATGGCTGGACCGATAATGAGACGGGTCTCGAGTGGCTCAAGCACTTTAATCAGTATACAACCATTCGATCAAATGGTCGCTATCGTCTTTTGATCCTTGATGGGCATGAAAGTCACCATTCAATCGAATTCGAGAAGTATTGCGAGGAAAATAAGATCGTCACGCTTTGTATGCCGCCTCATTCGTCTCACCTACTTCAGCCTCTTGACGTTGGGTGCTTTGGGCCGCTAAAAAAGGCATACGGTCGAGAGATTGAGCATTTGATCAGATGCTCTATCACCCACATTTCAAAGACCGAGTTCTTCCTAGCCTTTTACGCCGCCTACCAGGCTACCATGACGACAAGCAATATCAAGGGAGGTTTCAGAGGAGCCGGGCTCGTTCCTTTAGACCCCGAAAGTGTCATATCAAAGCTTGATGTGCAGCTACGGACCCCAACGCCCCTTGAGGAGGAGGCCAGCCAGCCTAACCCTTGGGTCTCAAAGACCCCAAGGACAGCCCTTGAAGCTAGCTCCCAATCTGAATACCTCGAAAGACGAATCAGAAGGCATCAAAGTAGCTCTCCGGAGTCTATTCTTGAGGCTCTAAAGTCATTGACTAAGGGAACAAAGGCAATAATGCATAAGATGACCTTATTAGAGTCTGAGGTTAAGAACCTTCGACAATCAAATGAGGCCCTTAGCAGGCGGCGCAGAGCAAAAAGAACCCGCCTACAAGATAGAGGGAAGATGACTGTAGATGAGGCAAGGGAAGCAATTGATCAAATGGATGTTGATATACAGGTACGGGCTGAATCGTCGAGAAGTGGTGGTCGAGGCAGGTCGGCGCGACCGAAGGAAAGCCGCTGTGGAATATGTGGCAAGGCCGGTCATAACAGAAGAACATGTCAAATTGTTATTGAGGTATCTAGGGAAGAGGAAAGTAATTAAATTTAATTAACTAAATGCTTTATTATATTTTTATCTTAAATCCCGTCTTAAAGGTTGAGATTTTTGGGACACTCGCTTGTGTGGGACACTCGCTTATGGAGAACGTTAATTCTTATTATAAATTATTTATATTTATAAAGGGAGACTTAATAATACTCTCGATAAAGAACTTAAAGTTTAAGGAAGAAAAGAGGAAATTAATTCCTTATTTTATTAGACCCTTTAGGGTCTTAGAAAAGCTTAACTTATAGGCCTATCGCTTAACCTTACTAAATAAATATTTATAGATTTATAATATCTTCTATATTACTCTACTAGAGCCTTAGGTATAAAGGGAAGGGAATAAAGAAGAAACCCTCTTAATATTAGACCTAAAAGTAGATAAATTAAAGTAAGAAATTAAATAAATTAAAGTAAAAAAGAAGATTAAAAGAGATATTTACTTTTTTATTAAGTAAAAAGGCTAGCTAATAGAATATAACTAATAAATAGATATAGATAAAATAATAAATATATAAGAAGCTATCTAGAAGTAGCGAGAAGAATAGGCAAAAAGAAAGTAAAAATAGCCTAAAAAGCTAAGGTAGCCTAAATAAAGAGGGCGCCTATAATTATATTAAGGTAGAAAAAATCTATTAAATAAAATATATAAATTAAACCTATACTTAAGGTATTATATTACGCCGAAATACTAGCGATAACTATAGGAAATAGAATAGACTTAAGCCCTATAGGGGTTTATCCCTCTATAGCCCTATATAGGAATACCGGTAAGAAGCATAAGGTATTAACCGGCATTAGAATCCTAATTAATTATATAATAAAGTGAGTTATAAAAGGCTAGCTAAGCGATATATTAGGCAATAATATTAAGGTCGGTATCCTAGCTATAAAGCTACTAGGTATAATATTATTACTTCTATTAGATATTAATTTAATAAAATATTAATAAAACCTAATAGAAAAGGGTAAAGACTTATAGTATTAGGAGGGGGAGTAGGGAAGGTACTCACTAGTTATTAGCGTCACTAGGCAATAAGAACCTTATATAATATAATAGTATCCTATATTTAAGAAGATTAGAAATAAGAATAAAAATATAATAAAAGGGGGTAATTTATGCGGTTATCTTTCTTATTTTTAGTTAAGCTAAAGTATATATAATAGGCATTCTCTATAGCGCTAAATATAAAGTAAAGGTAATTAGCCGCTACTATAAATAGATATAAGATATTAATATTAAAGAAATAGCTATTAATAGTATTATTATTAATATTAAGGCTATTTATAAGCTAATTAATAATAAAATTAATAAATATAAATTAATATAAGAGATTACCTATATCCCTATTAAGGATAATAGGGGGGCTTTATTATAGATTAATAGGGCTATCGGAGGGAATAAGGTATAGAAATATAAAATACTTATAGTATATAAGAATTATTAGAGCTATTATAGTACTTATAATAGGAGGAATTAGAGTCGCGAAAGGTATAATTAATCTAAATATACTTAAAAGGACGATTAATAATATAGCGGGCATTAATAGCCTTACCTTTAGCCTAAATTACTAAATAAAAATAATATATATACTATTAATTGACGCTTATAGGGCCGCTAGGCTAAAGAGAGTGCGCAATAGAGGGCATCTCGACCGGGAATTATAGGGTTATTATAATTATTTCGCAAGAGAAAGTATAATATTAATAGGGAAGAAATAGAGAAGAAGAGAAATAGGTTATAGGAAATTATTATTATTAATATCTAGAGGCCTAAAATACTATAGAAATAGGAACGATAATAAGCCTTATAATAATAGTAAATAAAGCGATACCGCCTTTATTTTATCGGCGCGGGGTATATTTATTACTATTTAGTAACTATTAAGGACCATTAAAGGCTATTAAGGTATTTATTAAGGGTATTCGCGGTAACTAAAGATAGCTACCTTTAGGAGGGAGGATAATTATTATAGCGCTTTATAGTAAATAGAGGTTTAAAGGGATCTATATAACCGGGCCCTTTTAGGCCGGTCTCACGGATAAGTCTTTATGCTTTCAGGGGGGCTTACCCCAGCTTAATCTCATCAAGCTTCAGTCATTAATTAACCATTGCGCCTACCTAGTAACTGTGCCTCTTTGGCCGTGCATCCGTAACATAAATAATTAATATTATCTTTTAATCCTTAATGGCTATAAAAGTTATTACTCTATTGAATTTAAGAGATATTATAATAATAATAAGATTATCTAGCTTTATATACTACCTTATTTATCTTACTTACTCTATTAGGTGGGGGTACAGCCTTGCCGAGGTTTGGAGAACCGTCGGACGACCAAGAAGCAGGCGGAGGGATATAAGAGCCGGAGCAAGGGAAAGACGGTCGGATACACTGGAGACGAACTAGCAGAGCTCTTCATTCCAGCTTTCGAACTGCGACCTTTTTATCGCTTCCAGGATGGACGTGGAGTGGGGGACAAAAAGTATGAAAGACCAACGGAGTACTGGGCTGGCCGGTCTAGCCCGACCAGGCCGTTATTCTAGACACGTTGTGATTTGTGTCGGAAGGAGGAAATTCGGTTGCAAAAGCAGCATCGAAAAAGCCGGCCTAATCGGGCTAGTCGAGGGGCGGGTACGGCGGTGGTCTTCATACTTGTTGCCCCCACTGTAGCGCCGATCAGAAGCGGCACCCACTCAATCTTCCCCCGTTCGAAATGCGGTATTTTCGCACCTTGAAGTCGGAGCACTCGCAATCCCTTATCTCAACAGCCTCTCATTGACATGTCGAACACCTTTTATGCTCAAGTCCGTGTTTCCATCATCCTGCTGGGTGTTTGAGACAATTGAGTTGTCCCATCCGTCTCTTGTCTATTACCGTACCCATAGGGTGAGGATATCAGTGTCGGAGCCCGCATCTGTATCATTCGTTGTACCTGGACTACCAGCATTCCTGAGAGTCAGAGGTGTCATTTATAGACAAACCTCGGGTCTCCTTGCGTGCATAGTTTTCGACATGCTCTGTGACAAGTGCAAGCATATCAAGCTCCCCCATTCTCATGAACCGTCGTACCTACATCTCTGTCTTGTTCGACACCACGCTACATTCGACGATCTCATAGCATCAGCCGAGAAAGGTTGCAAAATCTGTCTCTACTTTCGGCCCTTTATCGAGTACGCGAGGTCTCGACGCCAAGGACTGGCCGAGCGGTCCCAATCTGACTGCTCGTCCAGCGATGCCATCGGGCGCCCTCCGGACGACCCATTCGAGTCGACCCATTATGGACCAACAGACAACCTGTTCGACGGCTTCGGAACTGAATACGGCGAATCCGAACCCCTTAAATTCAGTATCGGTCCCAGCAGGTTCTATGAATATGACTCTGGGAAGGATAAATACCGATATTTCGAAGAATCTGTGGACCCCTCGCCGTATCGAGGAGCAGCGAGCCCAAATCACCGCCGACGACGCCGAGTACGAGGCTGAACTGAGAAACCGATTAGAGAGATTGGGACTCAGTCTCGATTCCGAGAACAAAGATTCGGAGCCTGATGAAAACGGACCGGCCTCAATTGATCCTGAACTCCAGTATGCAGAGAAAACACGTGCAATTCGAACTCAAAAGTATGAGGAGATTCAGTGGATGTTGATGACAAAGGGTTGCCGCGACGGACCTGAGCAGCTCTGGGTCACACTATCGCATCAGTCGGATTCCAGTGAACTAGATATATCTGCCAACGACGATTTCTGCACAGCAACGCTTACAGCCGGATCTATCGGTGCCTATTCGTTCGAGGAAGGTCTTGAGATCTGCTTGAATGGAGTTCGCGGTTATACCAGATATTCATTCGCCTCCATGCATCCGGAAATCTGGGAATACAATCCGGACTTCTTATCGATTCCTCAAAAACGCCCGAAGCAAAACCTCCGTCCTGTTCTGGAGTTTTACCAGCACCGGCGTAAGCTAGCTATATTATAACGTTTCCTCCCATCACATCTTTACTGAATATTACGCAGGTAGCACATTCAAAACTAATCCAGCCATCTATTCACGAGAAGTTGTACGAGACCCAACGGCGTTCTCGGTCCTCGAGTTGGCACGATCGTGGTTAAACAAATGTGTGGAAAGCCATGATCTATGTGAGCTGAGCGGCAACATTCTATTACCGAGTCGGCTTATTGATGTTGGCGACGGTCGACGTGAGCCTACAAGGTTGCACATTGTTGGCCCCGAAGAGAACTCATTGCCTTACGCTACACTCAGTCACTGTTGGGGCCCAAATACTGGTGCAATGACCAAGTTGCTCCAGGACAATCTCGTGAGCATGACGCAAGAGATCAACATGGATATGCTCGCGAAAAACTTTCAAGACGCATTGGTTATAGCTCGGAGACTCGACCTGCGATATTTATGGATTGACGCTCTCTGTATTATCCAAGACTCGCCAGAAGACTGGGCAGCCGAAGCCGCAAAGATGGGACAATATTATCGCGGTTCTGAGGTCACAATCTGCGCGGTGGCTGCTTCACATTGTCAACATGGGATTCTACGGCCACGGGCCGAGACCCAGAAGCATCCCAGAGTCGAAACGGATGCGGGGACATTCTATCTGCGGCCACTCCTCCCAGGCAGCGTTACAGTCACCGATGCAATTTCCATCTCAGATATTCGGAAAACCATCCCCACGCAGCCGTGGAACGGTCG
The DNA here is from genome assembly GCA_020883615.1 of Fusarium virguliforme. Classification (NCBI taxonomy): domain Eukaryota; kingdom Fungi; phylum Ascomycota; class Sordariomycetes; order Hypocreales; family Nectriaceae; genus Fusarium; species Fusarium virguliforme. Next base: position 6,393,860 of record JAJHJD010000002.1, read on the forward strand.
CGCTTGGACACTGCAGGAGAGATTGTTTTCCAGACGCATTCTGTATTTCACGGAAGAGCAAATGATATGGCAATGCCGCAGCCGATTCTTTGCCGAGGACGGTCAGTATAGCTGGCTGAGAAAGCCGGGCGGCATAAAAATGGTGAAAAGAAACATTGTCGATGTCTTGGATTATCGGCAAAGATTTGTCGGGAAAGAAAGGAAGCAAGCTCCACCATCGATCCGATCGACGCAGTGGTACACGCTGGTGCAAAAATATTCTCGGCGGCACTTGACACTTCCAAAGGATATGCTGCCTGCTCTGTCGGGTCTGGCCCGTGAAGTCCATGATCTCACCAAAGCTCGGTACGTCGCGGGACTCTGGGTTGGAAATCCGAACACCATCGTCACCGGCTTGATGTGGAGCCCGGTCAGGGAAAGCTACGATGACACGGAGCTACCCAAGCCGTCGCTTGCCAACAATGGGTCTCCAAGCTGGAGCTGGGCGTCACTGGTGGCCGAGATCGAGCATCACTTGGTGGAAGACGACACCATCATCGTACGGCAACCTAGTCTGGACCCTGAGTTTGTAGCCGTGCAGACAACACCGGCCACCTCGGACGCTTTCGGAGTAGTCAAGGCGGGTGAGTTTGTCCTCAGGTGCTGGCTGCACAGGTACGCTGGCGTGAGGACATACCACGAGTTGCGCAAGACGGCACAAGTCTACGATTGGGCTGATACCTACGGCGACGTGACGAGCTCCGATCCCGACTCGCCACGCGCTGATCCCTTTGCTGTCTTCGACATGACCCAGCCCGATGATCTGTGGAAACCTGAGGGTCCAACTTTTGATGAAGACGACCAGAGCGCCTGTCCTGTGCCACAGCGGCGGCGGGCTTTCCATCTCGCGTTTATTGCTTACACTAATCCGTTTGAAGAGGGGGAACATGCCGACAAGGCACATGCTGAGCAGCATTTTCTGCTGCTCGAGAGCGTTTCGAATGGCCAAGAACACGCTTACAAGCGAGTCGGAATTGCTGTTACAGAGGTGGGAACACTCTTTGCTATCAATTCGGAAAATGGGTGGAAAAGGCAGAGAATAACAATTGTTTAGCTATGATGGGATGGAGCAGGTCGGCCTTTGTGTCGTGGTCTCGATGTTTACAGCCAGATCGCTATGTATTTGTAACTCTGCATTCATTCAGACGTGGCCTCATTATCTCATACGCGTGCCTCAAGCCGGCCTTTGTGCCAATTCCGCGGCGGTGAGCGGATGCGGACCCGCCGAGTTTCCCACGTTCTCTTCTCTAACCTCTATATCTCTCGCCAGCCTCTGTAAATCGCGGTTCTCTTCTAATGTGTCCATGATTTTAGACTCTCTTGGGGTAGTGACCCCGTGCTGCGCTGGCTTCATACCTAGAGTCTCCCTCCTAGTGCCCGAGATCCCGTGGGGCGAGCTTTTGGACAACGCTGCTGACGAAACGATCGGTCATTCATTTGTTGATAAACTATTCCAGCACGATGGAGGCGCAAGCAAAGGTTGGGTGATTCGAAAGATCTTGCGGGACGATAGCTTGAGGACTAAGTGGGTTAAGTCGATGGTTTCGTTGGCGTCTCGCCCCTAGGGTTCGACGATGGAGTACGGCAGGATCTCGTTCCTGATCGCCCACCCATCGGGTACGCATGATTTCTTTATAGATTAGTGATAACCCCGGATTGCAACACTCAAAGGTTTCGAAGTTTGATAAGGTGGTGTGGAAGCTTAAGTAATTGTCGCATATCACCACTAGGTTCGTGCGACTAGATATAAAACGCGGTCCGTACTTTAGTATCGTATATCCAGTTTCACATCCGGTTTATCGTATCAAGGATTCCAATCCTAACGACATAAGCTTAAATAGCTATGCCCGAACATATAGCATTTCAATTTCCTTTATTCTTTAGATAACATATATAATAAGTGAATTAATTAGATAAGTGAATTAATTAAAAATCCCTTAACCTATATCCTCTCTATTTTATTAATGAATTTTTAACTACTTAATATATTATAGTCTAATAGAGAGGCTAGAATCCTTTTTTATACTTTAAGCCTATTAAAATACCTTAAAATTAAGTCTCTAATATACTATAAAGATCTACTAAGTTAACTATAATACTCTCTTCTACCGATATAATAATATATAAGCTAAAGCCGATATTATCCCTAAATTATATAAGCTTTCTGATCTAGAGGAATAGATCTTTATTTATTTTATTTTTAACCTAGATTCGCGAGGATTTTCCCCCTAACTATATAATATAAAAGAAATAGCTAATTAATTACTCGCTAATTATAGTATATTATTAGTTAGAATATATTAGGCTTTAAACTTTATTAAGTAATATTTAAAGCTTAGGATATATTTTTTATAAATATAATTATTAGAGAGCTAAATATAAGGACCTAATTATTATTTATAATTAGTTTTAACTTATAATAATATAATCGTGTATAATATTAAATTAAATAATATCTATAATATTAATAAAACTAGCTTTATAATAAGTATAATTTAAAGAGGAATAATTATTATAGGTATAGATAAATATAGAAAGCTAAAATCAATATAGCTTAATACTTAAGAATAAATTATAATTATCTAAGTAATTAATATAGAAGGCTAAGTAATCGCGCTATTTATAATCAATATAGGCTAATATTGCCTCACTAATTAATATTAAGATAGTAACCTCTTAAGTAATTAGGCTATTATAATAACCTATAATAGCTAGATTAATAATAAAACTGGTCTTAAGTAGCTTAAGTACTTTAATTAATATATAGCTAAATAATTAAATAATTAATATTCTCTCTTAATCCTTAATAACGATAAAAGTTATTACTTAATTAAATTTAAGAGATATTATAAGAAGAAGAAGATTATTAGGCTATATATATTACTTTATTTATCTTATTTATTTTAGCCCCTTAATATTAAATACTTTAATATACTTAAGGATATATATAGTCGAGAAATAAAGTATTTAATTAAATACTTTATTACCTATATTTCTAAGATTAAGTTCTTTTTAGCCTTTTATATTATATTTTAAGTTATTATAATAGAAAAAAAATATTAAATTAACCTTTAGAGGGGCTAAGCTTATTCTTTTTAATCTAGAAAATATCGTCTTAAAGCTTAATATATAGCTATAGACTTTAATATTACCTAAGAAGGTAATTAAATTTTTAACCCTTTAGCTTTTAAAGACCCTAAAGATTATATTTAAGGCTTAATCTTAATTAAATTACCTTAAGAGATAAATTTAAAGATATAAAATAACTCTCTAGAGTTAATTCTAAAAGTTATATAGTCTTTTTTTAAGGGAATAAAGATAATATATATAAGCTTACCTTAATAAAGGCTAGGCTTAAGGATATTAAATAAGTAAATAAGATATTAAGCTAGTATTAGAGGGTAAAAACTTAATTATAGAAAAGAGAGTAATAATAATAAAGAAAGAAAGGTAAATAATTAATTAAATAGATTATAAGGTATCTATAGAGGCCGGCGAACCCTTATAGAAGGGCGCTATAGGAGCTAGTAATAGAAGACATTATATATAAGGGTATAATATAATTCCGGCATAAAATACCTAAATTAATTAATCTTTTAGTCCATTAGCTTAATTAATATGCTACCTAATTCTATAATGATTATTTAGGTATTTTATAGGTCTCTTAGCTAAGGGTTATAGGTTTAATCCCTAGCGCGCAAATATATATAATATAGCGGCGGTATAAAGGGCTCTCGGCGATAATATAGCCTATATTAGACTTATAAGGTAATATATATTTACCTACTATAGCGAGCCTTAGGGGTTAACCTCTATATAGTTACCCTAACTATATAGTATAGTTATATAATGACTTTAAAGAAGGGGGGTAAATATAAGGTATCTATAAAGGCCGGCGAACCCTTATAGAAGGGGCGCTATAAGAGCTAGCAGTAGAAGACTTTATATATAAGGGTATAATATAATTCCGGCATAAAGTGCTTAAACTAATTAATCTTTTAGTCTATTAGCTTAATCGGTATATTACTTGATTCCGTGATATAGATATAGATATATAGGTAGTAGTTAAATTTTTAAAAAGTAATAATAAAGGAAGGTTAGCGTAATTAGGTATTTAACGTTATAGTATCTATAGTAAGCCCGGCTATAATATAAAGACCTCTTAAGTAGTAATTAAAATATCTAGGGAAGAGTATAGTTATAATAATATAGTTAGGTCTAAGGGATAAACTAGGTATATTAGGTTTATATTAGTAGTGGAGATAGTCGCGTAGCTTAAATAGAGGTAGTTATTATATCTAGTAATATACTTAAGGGTATTAAGTATAACTAAGTTATATTAATAGCTAAAGTAGCTATTATATAGAAAAGTACTAAGGAGTATATTCTATATACTTATAGGTATAGTGCCTAATTACTATAGCCTAAGGTCTTAATTAAAGTAATTATATAGATAATTATAGTAATTAAGGAGTTAATTACTGTAATTATTAATATCTAGGTGTGATTACTTCTTAATTAGCGAGGAATTTATAGGGGTAGCTTATGCACGTGACATATATATATTAGGCCGTGATAATAGTAAGTAGTTTTAATTAATTAAATAATTAGTAGTATTTTTATTGCGATTTTAATCTTAAGGGTTAGGATTTTTAATTAATTTATTTAATTAATTTACTTATTTAATTAATTTACTTATTTAATTAATTCACTTATTATATATCTTAATTCTTATTAATTAACTAGTGCCACTAATAATCCCTATGGAGCTAATTATTTAATATAGCATTAGGTGGACCTAAATAGGCACTTAACCTATAGGCGGTGCGGGCGGCAATTAAGTTCGCTATAGATATAAAGAGACTAAATAAAAACTAGACCGGATAACTCACTAACTAATAGTATTTAGCGGCTAAACCTTATAATATTAATACTTAATAGCCTTAAGCTAGTAGACTATACTTTAGCTACTAAAGATAGGATGCTAAATACTTAGAGAAATTAGCCTTTAAGTAGGCCTATTATATAGAGCTAAGTAAGGCGAGACTAAATAATAGATAAGGAAGAATATAGAGCTTCTAGGAGACATAAGTAGAAAAGCTTAGAACTATAAATAGCCTAGCGTACTTAGCCCTATAAGGTTAGTCCTCTCGGGCGGAATAAATTTCATTCATTCATTCATTAGTCGCCTATGCGATCATACGGCTTGCGTAATCAAAAAAGCCATATGTGAATACCAAACGTCATATATCGCACTAAGCGTGCTAAAAGGATCAAGAGTCAGGTAAACAATAATAAGCAGCAGTAATGCATTAATTAATTATTATTTGAGGTTATCTCTAGTGCGGGGTACTCCATCCCGTAGAGCTACTTATAGCATACGGCTAGATTACTAATGCAGTTATTTCATGAGGCCGTGAAGATTATACCTACCTTACGATATCATAAAATTCTTAATAAAACAGACATTGTTTCATATCAATAGCTTTAATTTTAGGCAAGCACCATGCAAATAAAAATAAGTATTTTATATAGGGAAATTTTCTTTTTAGCGTACGGCAGGTAGGTATTAGCGGGAGGTAGGTATTGCATAGTATTTCCTAATTGGTTCCTAGAAACGAACAGCTAAAGCAAGCATATAAACTTCCATTTAGTATAAGTGTAGACCTTAGTCATTATCGTCTCAACCTAGGCGCCCTTCTTAAGGTCATTAGCTTAATTAATTGAGACTGTATTAGCCCACAAAATGCGCACTAAGTCCGGCAACTAAAGAGTTATAGTGAGTAAGTATTACGGCCTAACTATAGTTCTATATATACCTCTAAAATTCCCTATAAGTTCCCTACCTTTATAACTAACTATAGATAGTCTTATACTTAAGGATTAATCTTACGCTATAATAACTATTATTATACTATAATACCCTCTTGATAACTATAATATACCTATATATATATATAATATTTATTATACTGTAGATAAATACTTAGCTTCTGAAGCTATTAATAGACTTTAATTACCTTTAAGACCTTCTTAACCTATTATTAAGATATAATAACCACTATTATATAGATATACCTAAATATCTTACTAATAATAAACTTAATACGCCTAATTTATTCTCTTAGAAAATACTAGATATAATATATTAATAGCTCTTATTTAGTATATTTCTATATTATACTATATAATACTCTCTACTATTAAATAATACATCTTTTAATAGAGAATACTCTATCTACCGGATCCTTATTAATAGAACCGCCCCCTATATATAATAAAATACCTCCTAATAATATTAAGATAGCTATTAAACTTTAGTAGCTATAGAACCTTATAACCTAGCTATAAGCCTAAGTTAATACTTAGGGAGAGACCCCTATTACCCCTATAGTTAATAACGATAAGGACCTAGGATAAGTTATTAAACCTTTAATATTAGAACCTTTTATAAGATAGGCTAGCGATATTATGCCCTTTCTTATTTATATAAAGGGTTCTTTGTATATATTCCCGCGATATATTAATACCGGTATAAAGAAGGTATTCTTTATTATACCCTTACTTTATAGTATTATAAAGGTATAATTTAAATCTATCTAGAGAGATTTCTTAGAGAATAATAAAGATAAATAAAATTGAGAGATTATAAATATCTTTATTAATTAATCTAACTTTAAGGTTATCCTTAAAGAGGCCTTTAAAATAATAAATAAGGAATAATAAATAGCGGCTAAGCTTTATTTATTAATTTAAAATAAATTATATATTATATATTGAGCTATATTTTAATATATCTTATCTAAGCTTAAATAGGATAATAAAGCCTTAATAGAAATCTATTATTAAGAACTTAAGGAAGAAATTAAGGATAAGCTCTATAAAGTTAATTAACTAAATAACCTTAATAAGTATATCGCTATAGCTATTAAGATTAAGAAAAGATAATATAAATAATACTAGGAGAGAGTAGCCTAAAGAAATAAAGGCCGCGCCTCTTAATTTAATCCTTATTACCCTAATAAGTATAATAATAATTAGGGATAAAGATAAAGAAATAATAATAGGAATTAGGGATAATAACCTAATATATTTAATAATACCTAACTAAGACCTATAGATATCGGAAATATCTAGTAAGATATATCCTAGATTACCTATTATAACTATAGAAAGAAGGAGTACTATAGGAGTAGCTATTAAGCTCCTATTATAGCCCGAGGAAGCTAAATACCTTAAGACCGATAAATTAATTAAGTTATATAGTAAATTAATAAAGAAGATACCTTTACCCCTATATCTTCCTATATACTAACTTAATATAGCGATAATAAATAAATTATTACTATAATTAGCTATATTAAAGGATTAATTAAGATTAATACCCTAGCTAACCTATACCCTAAAAGCGATAATAATATTATATTCTATCTAGATAGACTAAAATTATTTATAATAATATAATAAAAGGAATACAATAGGTTCTTAGAGCGATAAAAATAATAAGTCGATTAAAGCTAATAACTCTTAGATTGACTACCTATATAATAGATATATAGATAGAATTGCCCTATATAAAACTCTATATAATAATATATATATAATTAGATATTCTCTATATCCCTTAATAAAATATTATAAGAAGATACTAAACTAATAGATCCTAACTTATAGATAATTAAGGAATACCTAAAATATAATATAGAAATAACTTAACTCTTAAATAGAAACTTATTGAGCCCCGGTAGTATTTAGTAAACCTTAAACCGGTATATATAAATTTATAAGGTATTTAACCTTATCTCTAAGTATTTAATAATTATAATAATAGGAGAATAATATATTAAAGGAGCCTAATAAATACTAACCTTTATAAGGGATAACTATAATAAGTTATAACTTAATTACCTAAATTATAAATAAGCCTTATAAATTAGCTATATTTATTATAACTATAAAGATTATTAAGAAGATAAGGAATAATATAATACCTTCCTAAAGTATATATATAGTAAGTCAATCTAAAGCCCTTATTAAGTAATTAATATTAAGCTATATATATATATTAAAAGAATAAAATAATATATAATATTAAAGCGGTATAATATAAAACCTAAATAATATAGACTTAAGTATTTATATAACTTTAAAGAATAATATATATAATAAATAAGTGGGATAATTAAATAAATAAAATAGAAATCTTAACCTCTTAAACTAAAATTATAATAAAAATACTATAAATTATTTAATTAATTAAAATTATTTATTATATTCTTCCCTAAATATCCTAATTACTACTTAATAAATCTTTATATTATAGCTAGGCTTACTATAGATATTATAATATTTATGAGGTTATCGCGAGATGGGCCGATAAGGGCAGATAACGGATAAACCCCGGCCTATATTATATAATTAAGCCGGCTAAAACTCTTCTCGCCGGGCCCTCTATAGGAACCCAGTAAGTTAAAGTCTATATACTAATAGAGACCTACCTTTATCTATGGTTCTACCTTAATCATACCCTTAAGGCCTAATATACTTATAATTCTTTAACTTTTACTCCTTATAGAAGATTAGCGCAGAATCGAGATAGATAGGTTACCTAAAACTATCCTAGGCCCTACTTAAGAGATACCTAAATAGCCCTTCGCTAATAATACGCCGGGAAGTATATATATATAGCCTCCCGAGATTATTATATCTATTAATATACCTAACTTAATAGACTTAAATAAGCTAATCTATAGAAGTAATTATCCCTATATATCTAAATAAGGTATTCTTATTATATTTAAAGGGTATTCCCTAATATTATTATTAAAGGATATTACCTACCTATTAAATTAGGACTAATAGTTATACTATTTAGAGTTAATATAGCTAATTACGCCTCTTAAGAGAGGATACTCTATATTATATTACTAATATAACTTATTATTATTATTATTATTATTAAGCTTAAGCTCCTAATTTAATCTATCCTATTAGTTAAGCTATTAATTAAGGCGATTAAGATAATATAATAAGAGATAAAAGAGGCGGGATATTTAAGCCGATATACTTATTAAATTCCTAGCTAATTAGGCCGAGATATAGATAAAGATACTTAAGGTATTAATAAGTCGCCTAATAAATACTAACTAAAGTAATTAAGATAAACTCCTAATATATAACTATAAATACCTTAAAGAGAACGCTAAGGTAATTAAGATTATAGACTAACTTAAAGCTATTAACGCTAGTAACTAACTATATATTAGAGCAACTAATATATAGAAGATTAAGTAGGCTAATAATAAGCTATATTATACCCTATAAACCGCATAAAGGACCTATATTAATTACTTATTTAATAAAAGGGAGCTAATATAGAAAGACTTTAAATACTTTATCGTAAAGTAATATATTAACCTAAAACTTTAAGAGAGGGAAATAAGAGATCAGCTTAAAGTAATCTAATATAAGGAGGGAGAGTCCCCTATATAGTACTTTATATAATAAAGAGCCTTCTATATATTCTTATTAGAGAAATATAAATAAGAAGAGAGTACTTTAATAGCTTATTATTATTTTTATTAATTTCTTCCTTAAATTAAAAAAGAGCTATAAAAGAGTAATATTAATATTAAGAGGGTATAAGATATTACTTAAGCCGCTAAATATACCTAGGGCTAGCTAATAACCTAACTATAGGGATAGTAATAGAAATAGTCGCTAAGTATTACTAAACTATCGGCTAAAAGGAGCTTATCCTCCTATAAGGGAAGCTATAGAGTAAGCCATTAAGGAGGTAGCTCCTCTAGATATAGCACCCTATTAGGATATTTATAAGGCCTATTAAATTAATCTAGTTAATTAGGCTAAACGCTTAATTAATACTACTATAGTAAATAGATAGCTATTAAGTGCTTTAAATATAAAAGACTAAGCTATAGGTTATTAAAGTGCTATCTAGGCCTATAGGTTAATATTACTTCTATAGGGGAAAAGACCTTAATAGTAAAGATTAGCTATATTAAGGCTAAAGAGCTAGACTTATTAGAAAACTAAAGTATATAGAGGTTAAACCTAAACTATCTATACCTCTTATTTAAAAATAAGTCTTAATTAGAAAAGTTATATCTATTACTATATTAATTCTCTATAGGCTTATAGAAGAAGAGGTTATAGTCCTTATAGATATTACTTCTAAGATTAATTTAATTAATATAAAGCTAATAAAGAAGCTAGGACTTAAGCCTACTATAGACTATATAGCCCTTAGTCTTAAGTCCTTCCGAGGTAATAAGACCTATATAGGTAATACCTATTAGATTACTTACTTTCTTATTAATTTATATAGCTAACTACGGAAGGTCTAGTAAGTATATATTAATATAGAAATAGAGAATATTAAATATAACCTTATTATAGCCTATTATTCTATAGGCTAAGAGGGGATTATAATAGACTATATAATTAATAAATAGTATTATACTATAATAATAGAAATAGACCTTTTATCCTTTATATAAGAGATTATCGAGAATAAAGAGAGGGTATATATACTATATATTACTTTTTTCCTTATACCTAAAGAGCTAGCTAATAAAAAGCTTATTAAGTCTAAAGACCTAATACTAGAGATACTTAAGGACCTCCTAGAGGAACTTAAAGGACTTAAGGGGTTCTTTAATAAATAAGCGGCAAAGAGTATACCTATACTCTAAGAAATAGTATATAAGATTAACTTAATTAAGAGTAAGAACTTACTATATAGCCTAATCTACCCTCTAAATGCGGTATAATATAAAGCCCTATATATATATCGCGGAGAATCTAGCGAATGGGAGGATTTAATACTCTATAAGTATAATAGGGGCCTTAATCTTCTTTATTCTGAAGAAGGATAGAGGGTTAAGGCTTTATATCGATTATAGGGGATTAAATAAGGTTATAATTAAGAATTAATACCCTCTCCTATTTATTAGTAACCTATTAGATAGACTTAATAGTATTAAATAGATCTTAAAGATTAATATTCACGAAGCCTACTATAGGATCGCGATTAAGAAGGCTAATAGATAAAAGACTACCTTCTATATAAGATATAGGTACTTTAAATATACTATTATGCCCTTTAGACTTATTAATATACCTATTATATTTTAGGACTATATTTATAGAATGCTTATTAATAAGCTTAATACCTACTATATTATATATATAGATAATATTATTATTTACTCTTAGACTAAGGAGGAATATATAAAATACTTATATGAAGTCCTTAAGAGGCTTACTAAAGCTTAACTCTATAGAAAGCTCTTAAAGTATAAGTTCTTCTAATAAAGTATAGAATTCTATAGATATATTATTATATAGGAAGGTATTAAAATAGAGCCCTTATATATTAAGTTAATTACTAAATAATAGACCCCTAAGTCCTTAAGGGATATTTAAATATTCTTAGAATTCTATAACTTCTATAGGAAGTTTATCGCCTATTACTTAATAATTATTAGGCCCCTTATTAAGATATTTAAAGAGAGTAAGAATAGAAAGTAAATTAGCCTATTCTATTAAATAGAAGAGGCTAAAGGGTTATTTTAAGCTCTTAAATAAGCCTTTTACTCTATAATTATTCTCTAATATTAAGACTTAATACTAAAGACTAAGGTTAAAACCGATATATCTATTAAAGCTATCTTAGGTATCCTTATATAACTTATAGGTAGTATATAGCGCCCTATCGCCTATTAATTAAGGAAGCTTAAAGACTAAGAATAAAGATAGGCTATAGGCTAATAAGAGCTCCTTATTATTATAGAGAGCCTAGAGTACTAAAGTCACTACCTATAAGGACTCTTAAATAAGTTCTTTATCCTAATTAACTATTAAGCCCTCACTAGCGTTATAGATATATTAGCGAAAGAGCTTTAAGGTAGACTTATAAGATAGATATATAAGCTTTCTGCCTTTAATTTTAATATTAAATATAGGGCCGGCTTAAAGAACCTTATTAATAGTCTCTCTTAAAGATTAGATTATATAAAGGGCGAGATCTTATATAAAGATATCCTCTTTACCTTAAAGAAGAAGCTATTATTAATATATAAGCTTCTATATTCCGCTTAATATTATATCGCCGATATTAAGATCGATAAAGATATAGATAGTATTACTTAAGGATATATCTTAAAAATTAGGGCTATAATAAGGGGCCCTATCCCCTCTAGTAAGCCTATATAAAAGCACTATACTTATTACTATATTATTTCCGCTATTATTACTTATAGATAAATAAGGGAGATAGAAGGTTAACCTCTATAAAAGGCTTAAAAGGTAGAGGACTTAAGTTAAGCCTTTAGGGAACTATCTAGAGCTAGGGTTACTATACTAGAAATATATCCTATATCCTATTATAAGATGACTTATAGAGGGCGAAATAGTATTTCTCTCGTAATTAATATATAAGCTTAAGGTATTAATTAAGGAACTATAGAGCTAAGATTAATATTACCTTAAGACTATAGGAAAGATATATAGAGCCGCCGGCTAATATAAGGGGTATATTATTAAGGACCCTAGGCTATTAAAATATAAGAGATAATTTATTATCTTAGAATAAAGGGTATTAAGACTAGAAGTCCTTTATTAATACTATAATAACCTTAGGGCTAGGTATATAGGATCTAAGAAGACACTAGACCTAATAAAGAGAAAGTTCTATTAGCTAGATCTCGCCGATAATATAAGAGAGTATATTAAGAGTTACCTTATATATTAAGGCATTAAGGTATTAAGGCATAAGCTATATAGTAAGCTATAATTACTACCGTTATTATTATACCTATTTTAAGAGATTAATATAGACTTTATTATTAGATTACCCTTAAGCTAATAAAGCGATAGGGAGGTATATAATATAATCCTTATTATTATATATTAGATAACTAAATATATATTATTTATCCTAATTATAAAGACCTTAAGAGCTATAGGGCTAACTATATTACTATATAAGTATATAGAAGCCTAATTTAGTATACTAAAAGGCATTATTAATAATAGAGATAAGATTATTATAAGTAAGTTCTAGAGGCTTCTTATAGAGATAAAAGAGATATATTATTAGTTATCTATTATATATTATCTATAGATTAATAGCTAAACTAAATAAACTTATTAAACCTTAGTTAAATACCTAAGGGCTTATATTACTAATGAGCTATATAAGTAGGTAATTTAATTACTTAATATAGCCTTTACCTATAATAATAGCTATTACTCTATTATTAAGGTCTCACCTATATATATACTCTTTAGGTATTACCTAAAATATATAGAATATATCCTAACTATTAAGCTAATTAAGGTATAAGGTATTATAGAATAAATTATAATATTATAATAAATTAGAGACTAGATATATAAATTTAAGAGAGAGTAATTAAGTTATAGGCTAAATACTATAATATAAAGTATAAGCTATAGGTATATACCTATAGATAGTATATTAATATCTCTATAAGGAATTAATATTTTAAGAACTATAAGTTAGCTCCTTAATTTATTAAGGTTAAGGTCCTTAAGAGGTATAATAAATAGGTATATAGTATTAAACTACTAGAACCCTATAAGAGGATATATAATATTTTCTATATATTATTCCTAGAATTATAGAAAGACTATAGAATATAGGCCGAAGATATTATTACTCTATTAAAGCTTAAGGATAAGCCTAATAAATAGGAGGTAAAAGAAGTTATTAATTATAAGGAGATTAATAATAAAAAATACTACCTTATAAAATAAAAAGGCTAGCCTATAGAATATAATACTTAGAAATTAAATTACTATCTAGAAAATATATAAATAATTAAGAAATACTATAAGATTATAAAAAAGGTATATAAGAAATAGGATAATATCTAGGCGAGCTAATAAAGAGTAAAAAGTAATTAAGCCTCCTATTAAAATTATAAAAATACTACCTATAAAGTATAAAAATATAAAAAGATAGAATAAAATACCTCTATATAGAGGCGAATAACTATAAAGTAATAATAGAATATATACCTAGCTTAAGGGGCATTAATATAAGAGGTAATAATATTAATATTAATACTACTATTATTATTATTATAACCACTAGAGCTACTATTACTATAACCGCCGATACTATAGCTATAACCGCTAATACTATAGCTATAAGAGGTAAGCTATTAGCGCTTAAGAGTAACTTAAGCGGCTAAAGTAAAAAGAATATTTATATTATTACTGCCGGTATTAATATTATTATTATTATTATTATTATTATTATTATTATTATTATTATTATTATCTTAATTATTACTAGCTTTATATTTACTTTTATACTTAATTAGCGCGATATTAATATACTTAATAGCTATTAAAAGAGATTACTTACTTTAGCTATTAAGGATCTTAGTAGTAAAGGTAATAGAGAAGTTAATATATAGATTAATATAGGCCTTTTTATTATAAATAATAATAATTTTAATAGTCTTTAGGCGAATTAATACCTACTTAAGGGCCTAGGCCTTAATATTATTATAAATATAGGGAGGCTAAATAGCCTTAATATAGTTCTTAAAGTTAATAGGGTCCTAGATAATATTAGCCTATAGAAGAGATTAATAAGGGAATATTAGGCGAATATTAGATAATATACCTTATAGAGGGCGAGAGTAGTTATAATCTCGCGATAAGATTATTACTCCTATAGGTTATATAAGGCAATATTTATCTTATTAATATTAATAATAGGGTTCTTTAGATATTTAGTAAGGGCATTTTAAATAATACTATACTTATCTAAGGCCTAAACGATATAACTATAGGTAATAAGAGTAAGAGTATTTATTAGATTTATAGATATTATAAGGTTATAGGAGTAAAAAGTAATAATAAAATTCTAATAGAATTAAATAATACCCTAAAGCTTATAAGGGATCTAGAAGAATATTAATAGATATATTAGTAGATATAAGGTAAGACTTATATTATTATACTTAATATTTTATAAGTTATAATAAATATAGTAGCCTTAATTCTTAGTCTTATTTATATAGGTTATATAGAGTAGCTAGCTATCTTTATATAGGTTATAGATATAACTAAGGTAAGGCTTATACTAAGGCTTTAAATCCTTAAAGCTATAATTTAAGTTAAATTAAGAGCTTTAGAAGATATAGGTATAGGAAATAAAAATAAATATTATAGGGTTAAGGTAGAAGTATTAAAAATAGATATTATTATTATTATTAATTATAAAGAGATAAAAATAAAAAATAATAAAGTTAAGTTAATAATAATTAAAAAGCATAAAAGAGATTATAATATTTATATAGGTAATAATAAGGTATTACTATAGAGAGG
Organism: Fusarium virguliforme; assembly: GCA_020883615.1. Lineage (NCBI taxonomy): Eukaryota > Fungi > Ascomycota > Sordariomycetes > Hypocreales > Nectriaceae > Fusarium > Fusarium virguliforme. The sequence goes on from JAJHJD010000002.1 coordinate 6,409,289, forward strand.
CTATAGCTGCGAAAGGTAAATATTAATAACTAGCTATTAAAGGACTAATAAATATATTTTTATCTATTTATATATAATAAAAGATATATTTAATAAAGGTAATAAGGAAGTTTTTAGAGAAAATTTATCCTTATTATATAAAAGCTTCCGCGATATTAAAGGAAGCTATTTTAGAAATAAATAATTATTAAAGGCCTTAGGGACTAAGGCCTCTAGAGGGGAGGTAATTATAAGGTTATCGCGAGATAGGCCGATAAAGGTAGATAATGGATAAACCCTAGCCTATATTATATAATTAAGCAAGCTAAAACTCTTCTCGCTGGGCCCTTTATGGGAACCCAGTAAGTTAAAGTCTATATATTAATAGAGACCTACCTTTATTTATGGTTCCACCTTAATCATGCCCTTAAGGCCTAATATACTTATAATATTAAACTCCTAATTATATTAACCTTCCTTAATTATTATTTCTTAATTTAGCTATTAATTATATATTAATATTTATTTAATTAATTATTTACCTTCCTTTCTTTATTATTATTACCTCTCTTCTCTATAATTTAATCCTTTTTACTCTTTAGCGCTAATTTAATATCTTATTTACCTCTTAAAGGTCTTAGGCCTTAGCTTTTATTAAAGCTATCTTATATATAATTATTTTTATTCCTTTTATAAGAGACTTTAATACTTTAAAAATTAACTCTAGAGAATTATTTTAATACCTTTTAATTTATCTTTTAATATATTTAGATTAAAATTAGGCCTTAAGTATAGTCTTTAGGGTCTTTAAGACCTAAGGGGTTAAGGGTTAAGCTACCTCCTTAATTAATATTAAAGTCTATAGTTATATATTAAGCTTTAAGATTATACTTTTTAAGTTAAAAGAAATAAGCTTAATTCCTCTAAAGGCTATCTTAATATTATTTTCTATTATTATAGCTTAAAATATAATATAAAAGGCTAAAAAGAACTTAATTTTTAAAATATAAGTTATAAAGTATTTAATTAAATACTCTATTTTTAAGTATAAGTATTCTTAAATATATTAAAATACTTAATATTAAGGGGCTAAAATAAATAAGATAATATAATATATAAAGCCTAATAATCTTATTTTTATTATAATATCTCTTAAATTTAATAAAATAATAACTTTTATAGCTATTGAGGATTAAGAGATAATAGATATTAATTAATTAATTATATATTAATTAAAGTACTTAAGCTATTTAAGACCGATTTTATTATTAATCTAGCTATTTTAGGTTATTATAAGAGCTTAATCGCCTAAGAGGTTACTTTTTTAATATTAATTAATAAGGTAATATTAGCCTATATTAATAATAAATAATAGAATTAATTAGCCTTTTATATTAATTACTTAAATAATTATAATCTATTTTTAATTTTTAGGCTATATTAATTTTAGCTTTTTATATCTTTCTATATCTATAATAATTAATCTATTTATAATTATACCTATAAGAAAGCTAATCTTATTAATATTATAGATATTATTTAATTAAATATTATACTTTATAATTATATTTATTATAAATTAAAATTAATTATAAATAATAATTAGATCTTTATATTTAGCTTTTTAATAATTATATCTCTAAAAATAAATATCTTAAGGTCTAGGTATTACTTAATAAAGTTTAAAGCCTAATATATATTAATTAATAATATATTGCGGTTAATAAATAATTAATTAGCTATTTTTTATATTATTAAGCTAAGGGGGAAATCCTTATAAATCTAAATTAAAAATAAAATAAATAAGGATCTCTTCCTTTAGATTAAATAGCTTATAAGATTTCTAGATAATATTATATTAAGATTAGATACCTTACTACTAGCGCTAGAGCCTTATATAAGTAACTTTATATCTTTATTACCTATTAGAGGCTTAATTTTAGGTTATTTTAAAGGGCCTAAAGGGTAAGAAGGATTCTAGGCTTAATATTTAAGCTTAATATCTTTTATAGTAAGGAATTAATTAATTAAATAAAGATAATATAGGGTAAGGGATTTTTATCCCGCTTACTTATCTATCCCACTTGCTTATTATTACACTTAATATATTATAGTAAATATATATATGTTAAAGTTAAGAAATTCTATAAATAATAATATTAGATCTTATGAGATAATAAGATTATATTATAGATTTAAGAGACCCCTAAAGAATTAATTATAAAAAAAGGATAATAACCTTATAATACCTAGCGATAAATTTAATAAACTATTAAAAAGCTCTAATTACTATCTATAGATAAGCTATAGATATATAAAGAACCTAAGGCAATAAATTAACCTCCTAAAAGAGCTCTATATATAATAAATATATAAGGAAGAAGCCTTACCTTAAAAGTATAGATTAAAGATAAATAGCTTACTATATTAATAGATAATAGTACTAAAGGTAATTATATAGACCCTAGAAAGACTAATAGCCTCTAGTTACCTTAGAAATATAAGAGTTAACCTTATTAAATATAACATCTACTAAGAATACTCTTTAAGTATAATAATAAAATAAATTAAATAAGAGATTAATTACCTTAAAGTGTTAATATAAAGAAGGAATTAAGGGATTCATTTCGATATTATTCCTATTTAAGGATATAACTTAGTGCTAGGATTTCCTTAGTTAAAATACTATAACCCTATGATTAATTAAAGATCTAGCTAGGTATATCTTAAAGATAACCCTTTATTAAAGGATAATAAAAAGAATTCTTAAACTTTAATTAAATTAAAGAAGGATAGTAAAGTATAATATAATATATAGCTATTATTACCCTAAAGGGAATAAGATATTTATATATATAAGGCTATATATAATAATAATAATAGACTATAGGTATAAATATATTAGGTCTTAAAGGTATAATTAAAATAAAACTATAGATAAAGGTAGGTCTATATTAATATATAGACCTTAATTTATTAAGTCTCTATAAAGGGCCTAGCGAGAAGAGTTTTTAGCTAGCTTAATTATATAATATAAGCTAAGGTTTATCTATTATCTACCCTTATTAGTCTATCTCGTAATAACCTTATAATTACCTCCCCTTTAGAGGCCTTAGTCCCTGAGGCCATTAATAATTATTTATTCTTAAAATAGCTCTTTTTAATATCGCGGAAGCTTTTATATAATAAAGATAAATTTCCTCTAAAAACTTCTTTATTACCTTTATTAACTATATCTTTATCCCTAATTTATATTATTATTTACCTTATTGACTATTACTTATTGCGTCTCTATATAATATTTTATTATTAGCGTGGAGTAAGGGGATTAACTTATAGGCTTCAGGGTTATATAACCTATAGGCCTATATAATAGGTGCTTATATAAGGAGTATTTTAAGGCTCTTACCGCGCCCTAGCTTTAATTAAATATATTATCTTTAACTTTATATTATACTTTTTTATAAACTATATATATTATATATCTTAATTATAAATTTAGCTAATAATATTTTAATTAAATAAATCTCTTCGATCTATTAAGGCCTTTATCTCTATATAATTATCCTTTTAAATTATTAAAACTCTAACCCTATCTTAATCCCCTAAAAATTAATCTCTTTAGACCTCCTCTTTATTATCTTTAAATTAATTAAGCTTAATATATTATTATATATATATTTAGGTATTTTATATTATATTATAATATATAGCTAGCGTTATATACTATATAGTATAAATATTAATATTAAGATCCTAGAGGAACCTTATTTCCTAATTATTAAGCTTTTAGCCTTACTCTAGCTTCTCTATAAGGTAATATAATAGGTCTAGCTCTCTATTAACCTACCTATATAAAGTAAGGTAATAGAATACTAATAGAAATAAAAAATAATAATAATCTTAACTCTAAAGATTATAAGGTTAATATAGTATTTATCCCTAAAATATAAAATCTTGTATTAGATATACTTTAGGAATCTATTATTAACTCTTTCTTTAAGTCTTTATTATATATTAATAAGTATATCTAGTAATATATTATTAAGCTTTTTATTATTATATAGAGGTAGGGTCCTATAGGATCTAGCTATATTATCTATATTATTTAATTAAAGGTTTAATTATAGAGCTCTTATTATTATTATATTAATAGTTATTTTATTAAAATTAGTATTTTAGTAAGTAGATTTTATTAGTTATTAAGGGTTAATAATTAAAAGATTAAATTAAAAGAATTATAGCTCTCCTTAAGGTTTTTATATTCTTTATTTAATTAAGAGATAGCTTATTTATTTAAAATAGAGTTCATTAAGTAAGGCCGCTAATATCTTTAGCTTTTCTTCTTAAAGAGTTTATTAAGGCTAATAGCTAATATCTCTAGCTTTTTTTTTTTAGAAAGTATATTAAGGTAGGAAGCCTTATTATTAAATTATCTAGCTATTTATTATAAATAGCTTAACTTAATAGATTATAGCGTTATTATAGCTATATATAATATAATAATAACACTTATTAATTATAATATATTAAGATCCCAAGTCTAGGTATAAGCCTTTATTATTTTAACTATTATTAAATATTAGGTACCTTTAATTACCTTTATAGGCTATAATAAAGTTAAGAATATTAATAATTTATAAAAGATTAAATATAATAATATAAGTCTTTCCCTATACTTATTAATATATTTATTAATATTCTTCTAGATCTCTTATAAGCTTTAGGGTATTATTTAATTTTATTAAAATTTTATTTTTATTTTTTACTCCTATAACCCTATAATTTCTATAAACCTAATAAATATTTTTATTTTTATTACCTATAGTTATATTATTTAGGCCTTAAAAATATAATATTACTTAAAATACCCTTACTAAATATCTAGAGAACTCTATTATTAATATTAAGACGATAAATATAGCCTTATATAACCTATAGAAGTAATAATCTTATCGCGAGATTATAATTACCCTCGCCCTCTATAAGATATATTATTTAATATTTACTTAATATTCCCTTATTAATCTCTTCTATAGACCTATATTATTTAAGACCTTATTAACTTTAAGAATTATATTAAGGCTATTTAGCCTCTCTATATTAATAATAATATTAAGGCCTAGGCCCTTAAGTAAGTATTAATTTACTTAAAGATAATTAAGATTATTATTATTTATAATATAAAAGCCTATAATAATCTATAGATTAATTTCTCTCTTACTTTTATTATTAAGATCCTTAATAGTGAGGGTAAATAATCTCCTTTAGTAGCTATTAATTATTAATATCGCGCTAATTAATTATAATATAAATATAAGGCTAATAATAATTAAGGTAATAATAATATATAATAATAATAATAATAATAATAATAATAATAATAATAATAATAATAATAATAATAATAATAATAATAATAATAATAATAATAATAATAATAATATTAATATTAATATTCCTTTTATTTTAGTTATTTAGCTTACTTTTAAGCGCTAATAGCTTATCTCTTATAGCTATAGTATTAATAATTATAGCTATAGTATTAGCAGTTATAGTAATAATAGCCTTAGCAGTTATAATAATAATAATTAAATCACTATAACTCTATAGTACCAAAAGGGATTAAAGTCTCTTAATCTTACCTAATAAGATTAATAATAATACCCTATACCAAGACTAAATATCTTAGTAACTTAAAATATTAATTAGTATTATTACTATATTATATATAGAGTTAATAACTTTAATAGCGAGCCTACTTACCTCTATAAACTCTATTTAAAAAGAAGAGCTAGAGGTATTAGCTACCTCTCTTAATTAACTTTATTCTAGATAAATAATATATCTCTTAATAGAATAAGAAGCATAAGAACCCTAAGGGGATTCCTAAGGGGATTATTACTTTATCTATCTAACCTTCTCACTACCTATTAATGCCGATAAAGCTAATCACCCTCTAGTATATTAAATAATTAGAGAAATAAGATATATTCGATATATCTATAGTAGTCTATATAGATCTATAGATAGGAGACCTCTATAAGATAATAGAGGATTATTAATAGGGGTTTTAATATAATAAGGAATTCCTCACGGCTATCCTTATAGCTATATTATAAGGAGCCTATTAAAAGCTTTACTATATAATATATAGTTAGCCCTTCTATATTATTCTACCTCTTGATATTAAATAATTTTATAACTACTAAAGGGTAACTTTAGTAATATTTAATTATTAATTAATATTTATTATTAATTTTATATTATTTATTTTAGCTAACTTTAATTATATTTTAATACTAAAGCCTTAGGGTATATATAATTAAAACCTAGAGGTTTAGCTTAATAATAAGCTTTACCTCCTTACTACTTTAGCCTTAAAGGCCCTCAATAGGCTTTATTTAGATAATAGGAAAAGGTTCTTAGCTAAGCTAAAGACTTACAAATATAGCCTTTAGCTAATAAAATTAGCCGCGAACTTTAGGGTAATATATAGGCCTTAAGTGAATTAATAACCATTTAGATCTATAGTAATAAACTAAAGAAGATATAAATGTAAAAGAATATAGAGGAGAGGAGAGTTATAGAGTTCTTAGGGGGATTAATTATAATATATAGATTATAATATTAGATTTCGGAGACTTAATAGGATTAATGCCTATAGTTAGATAACTCTTTAGTAAAGAGTTAATATATTTAATTAAATTATTAATTAAAAATATAATATTAAATATATAATATATATAGCCCGTGAAAAATATAAGAATATAAGCTATAAGATAATATATATTAATATAGAGGTTATTGCTGCCCTTCGTGAGACCTTATCTAAAGATAGTATTAACTCTCTTATATTACGTAATATATATTAAAATACGAGATAACTACTTAGTAATAGTTAGTGATTTTAATAGTGATTTTAATAATAATAATAATAATAATAATAATAATAATAATATTAATATTAATATTATTAACTCTTATATTAATACCCCTTAAGCTAGATATATATTCTATTATTTCTTTATAGTTATTTACTTCTATATAGAGGTATTTTATTTTATCTATTTATATTTTTATATTTTATAGGTAGTATTTTTACAACTTTAATAAAACGTCTAATTACCTTTTACTCTTTATTAATTCGCCTAAATATTATCTTATTTCTTATTATTAGAGAAATAAGTGTAGAAGAGAGTAAGGAAGGTAAGTAGCTATAGGGCTTCTTAATAATAGGTCGTAAGATATAATAGTCTTAACTCTTACCCTACTTACTATATATATATTTTGCCTTATATACCCTATAGCCCTTTAATCTCCTTTATCTCGCCCTACTTCCTAGCTATAAGGGCATAGGTTCTATCTTTATCTATAGCCCGGCCTTTAATTAGCCCCCTCAGCCTATTATAAGCTATTAGCCTTAGCTATTATCGGCCGGTCTAGGCTAATAATAAGTTAGGCTATTATACTATAATAAGGACCTATAATAGGGTATTCCCTCTTAATTAGCTTATCCTTAAGCTACTTAAATAAATAGCTATTATAAGGCTATATAGGAATTACCTAAAAGTAGCTAGAGTGCTATACTATAATTAATTATTTTTTTTCTCTTAAATTAGAAAACTCCTTTTATAGATAAAGTATTATAAATAAAGAGGAAATAGCTATAAATTATTAATAAAAAGCTTAAGAGGGGTATTTTTTATTACTTTCTCCCTTTAGCTATAGTTCTTTTCTTCTTCCTCCTTTATTATTATTATTATTAGCTTCCTTTTATTATAAGGCTTCCTTCTTAAAGTATAAATCCTTTATTTAAGCTATTAACCGCTAATAATAGCTTTATATTATACCTTTAGCTATATTATCTCTCTTTCTTACCTTTATTTCTATTTCTTCTGCTACCGCTATATAAATAGGCTATACTATATTTCTTAGAAGCTATTAATAAGCTATTAGGCCTCCTTATAAGTATATTACTACCGCTATAACTTTTACTCCTATTAGCTATTATCGCTACTTAAATTATATAATAACCTAGCTTCCTTTAAAGGTTAATAAGTTAAGTACTTTTATACCTCTATTAGCTCTCTATACCTTCGCCGGTAGGTAGCTTTTTTATTTTTTTATTTATAGGCTAACTTTTTAATAAATTAATTCTTCTTATTATAGTTATTATTAAAGTCTAGGTGAAGAATATATTAAGGTAAATTCCTTTATACTATTAATATAATATCTATTAAGTGCCTTATTTTATAGATAATTATTAAGTAGAAATTAATATATTAGAATCTATATATAGCCCTAATAGCTATTAATTAGATTAATAATATTATTTATTTAGGTAGTTAGATAAATACCTTTCTTCTTCCTTATATAATAGCTATTAATAAGCTATAGTAAGATATTATAAAGTATTATATTCACGCTATCTAGGTTATTATTACTTTAATCTATAGTAATATTATATAGAAGGCTTATATTATTATAGCTAAGGCTAAAGCTAAGGTAGTATATACTATTATTAAGATTATTACTTATAAGGTTTTATTATAGGAGGAGAAGGTTTATTTTTTAATTAATATTTTAAACTCTCTTTATTATTTTATCTTAAACCTCCTTATACTTATATATAGTAGTTATAATACTATCGCCATTTAGGGTATTATCCTTAATTATATTAATTCTAAGGCCTTTCTTAAGGAATTAGTCGCTATTAATAAAAATAAGGATTAATTTAGGTATTATATAGTTATTTATTTATTATATTTTCCCTTTACTCTAGCTATTATTAAGTTATTTATTATTATATTTATAAGAGACTAAGCTTTTATATAAGCTACCGAGAAAGGCTGCTTAGTTAGTAAGATTACTAAGTAGTAAATTAAGCTCAAGGCAGGGGAGAGAACCTGCTTAATAAGCGGCTTAATAAGCTGCTTAGTAATCTAGGAAAAGTGGGGCTAGGTAAAGATAGCTTATATAAGCTAGAAAGAGTCTTAGGAGGAAGAGTATAAATTGAGATAATTAAAGGTCTAAGTTCTAAATTCTAGAAAAGAGAGAGAAATCGCTATTATATAACCCTATAGTGCGAATAGTGCTAATAGCACTATATTATACTATAGAGGTTAAGCTCTTATAGAGCTTAAGCTCTTAAAGGGCTTAAGCCTTTATAGAGTATAAGCTCTTATAATATTAAAGTAGGGTTATATACTTTTAATAATATCTAGCTAATATACCTTTACTTTATTCTAAATTAAAATAAGATACCCTTATTATCTATACTTTTAGGTTTTATTCTTCTTATAAAGGTACCTCTTATATTATATCGTAATATCTTAGTCTATAAAGTCCCTATATAATACTTATAAGTTCTTAAAGTAATTAAAGCCTTTTATTTAATAAAGAATTATTTACTTTTAGGGTTACCTTTATAATTAATAATTCATTCTATATCCTATATATCTTTTTTACCTAAGGGGTTATTTAGCTATTTAGGGCTTTATTCTTATTACTATAGTACTTCTTAAGGGTAGAGATAGGGAATATATTATAGATCTATATCCTTAATAATAACTCTAGCTTATATATTATCCTATAATCGCTAATTACCTTAAGTACTTTATATAATCTTAGTTATTAAGCTAATAGCTTCTTACTAAGGTACTTTATCTTAATATTCTTTATAGAGAGTAAAATATACTCTTTAACTTTAAACCTAATTAAATTATTTTTTTTTTATTATATTATTTCTTTTAGTCTATTTAGATTTTTATAAGAAGCTATTTAGTTATTATTCTATCTTATTTTATTACCTTAGCTCTATAATTAATTACTATAGTAATTTTCTAGAGAGGTTCTTTTATATACTAAGGTTCCCTTAATATATATTTAAGTAATACCTTAATAAGGCTCTTATTAATTAAGGTATAATAATTAATATTATAGGTAAATTAAATAAAGTATAATTAATTAAATTAATTAAATTAATTATAATTATAGAAGGTTCTTAGGTAATATTTTAATATTTAGTTTTAATATTTAATCTAGCTATTAATTTAAGGATAGAAAGTAATATTAAATAGCTACTTAATAATAAAGTAATAATAAAAGGTCCTCTAGAAATTATTTATAAAGAGGCTACCTTTATTAATAATAATATTATTTAGGAGATTATAGTTCTTAAAGATATTTTCTAGGAATAATATTATAAGGCTCATATTAATAAGGTACTTTATTATAGGGATATATTAAATATATTTAGTAAATTTATTCATAATAATAAGGATATTATTATATATCTTCTTATTTATTTATACCTTTAATAAATTTATAATAAAGTCTATTAAGATCTCTTTAAAGGGGCGAGAAGGTAGTAGTAAAGGTATTAAGCCGTTATATAGGCGATATTATTATAGCTTAATTTATTAATAAGTTATATAAGTCTTAATATAATAGATAATATCTCTCTTTATAAATAGCTAATAATATTATATTTAGATCTATTATAGAGTCTTTTTAATACCTTAATACTTAATAATATTATTATTATATATAAATAATAAGATAATACTTTATAAACCTAATAATATATAGATCTTCTCTTTATATTAAAGTATATTTTAATTATTAAGTATCTAGCTAATATTTTTTTATTTTTTTATCTTAATATTACTTTTTAGAAATATTTATTATTTTATAATAGAGAAGGGGTTAATTTCTTAAATTATATATAGGTTCTTTATAAAGGGGTTCTTTTTAATAATTTTTACTTTAGTTATTATTATTTATATTACCTATAGCTATATTATAAGGTTAATAAAATTTATTATCTTTATATTTATTATTTACTTTAATATAATTAAAATAAAGGTAACTTTTATCTCTATAACTTATAGGATTACCTTTAGGTATATACTTCATAGCTTCTTAGGCCTTATTATTTACTTAAGTATAATTTAAATAGGGTCCCCTTTATCTATATTATTATAGGTAATTAGGTCCTCCTTTATTAAGAGTTCTGGGTTTTTTATCGCGAGATCTAACTTTATAATTAAAATAATAAAGCTCATACCTTTTTATTTATTACCTTTAAATTTAAATAGAAACTCCTTTAATATTAAGGTACCTTCTTTTATAATAGCTAGAGGCTCTTTATAATTAAATTATCTTAAGAGCCTATCTATAAGGTTAAATACTTAAGGTTAATATATAATTATAAAGTTATATAGGTTTAGGTTATCTATAACTTTAATTTATGTAAGAGAGAGCTTTAGTTTTAAAATAAGATAATAATAATTAAGGTAATTAATTAATACCTTTATATTATAGATTATATATAGTAGAAATCTTTATTATATCTTAAAAGCTTTTAAGATCGCGAGGAGCTTTATATCTAGGGCCCTATAGGTCTTTTTAGCTCCCTTCAGCTTATATAAATAATATATAATTAGGTATTAATAATCTTGCTTTTTTATGATATAATACCTTTAATAATAAAGCTAGATTTATTAACCTTTAATTAAATTAAGGGTTTAATATTAAAATAAGATAAAATAGAGGTAATAATAAAGATATATTTTAATTATTTAAACGCTATTTATACCTTAGGTATAAGATAGATATATATACCCTATAGCCCTTTAATCTCCCTTGTCTCGCGCTACTTCCTAGCTATAAGGGCATAGCTTCTATCTTTATTTATAGCCCGGCCTTTAATTAGCCACCTCGGGCCATTATAAGCTATTAGCCTCGGCTATTATCGGCCGGTCTAGGCCAATAGCAAGTCAGGCTATTATGCCGTTATAAGGACCTATAATACTTATATACTTTCTTTATAATTTTATAATATTTCCTAATTATTATTTATATATTTTCTAGGTAATCATTTAATTCTTAGGTATTATATTCTATAGGCTAGCCTTTTTATTTTATAAAGTAGTATTTTTACTATTAATCTCTTTATAATTAATAATTTCTTTTATCTTTTATTTATTAGGCTTATCCTTAAGCTTTAATAAAGTAATAATATTCTTACCTTATATTCTATAGTCTTTTTATAATTCTAAGAGTAATATATAGAAAATATTCTATATCCTCTTATAGGGTTTTAATAATTTAATATTATATATCGAGTTATTATACCTCTTAAGGATCTTAACTATAATAAATTAAGGAGTTAATTTATAATTCTTAAAATATTAATTCTTTATAAAGATATTAATATATTAATAATAAATATATATTAATAGCTTATATTTTATATTATAATGTTTAGCCTATAATTTAATTACTTTCTCTTAATATTTATATATTTAGTCCTTAATTTATTATAATATTATAATATATTCTATAATATTTTATCACTTAATTACCTTAATAATTAAAATATAATCCATATACCTTAGGTAATACCTAAAGAATATATATATAAGTAAGACCTTAATAATAAAGTAATAGCTATTATTATAAATAAAAGCTATATTAAATAATTAGATAATTTATTTATATAGTTTATTAATAATATAAGCTTTTAGGTATTAAACTAAAGTTTAATAGATTTACTTAATTTAGCTATTAATCTATAAATAATATATAATAAATAATTAATATATCTTTCTTATTTCTATAAAAAGCCTCTAATATTTATTTATAATAATCTTATCTCTATTATTAATAATACCTTTTAATATATTAAATTAAGCTTCTATATATTTATATAATAATATAGCTAGCCCTATAGCTCTTAAGGTCTGTATAAAAAGGATAAAGAATATATATTTAATTATTTAATATATTAAATTACTATAACTCTATAATACCTAAAGGGATTAAAGTCTCTTAATATTACCTAATAAGATTAATAATAATAGCCTATACTTAGACTAAATATCTTAATAACTTAAAATATTAATTAATATTATTATTATATAGTATATAGAGTTAATAGCTTTAATAGCGAGCCTACTTACCTCTATAAACTCTATTTAAAAAGAAGAGCTAGAGGTATTAGCTATCTCTCTTAATTAATTATATTCTCGATAAATAATATATCTCTAAATAGGATAAAAAATATAATAACCTTAAGGACTCTTAAGGGGATACTTTATTTATTTAACCTTCTTATTATCCCTTAATGCCGGTAAAGAGGATTACCCTTTAAGTATACCTTTATAATTATTATAATTATTATAATTAAAAAAATAATTATAACCTAAATATTAATATAAGTTAATCTATAAAGTATAGATAATATTAATACTATTATTGAAATAGCTTTTATTATAATTTAATAAATCTAATTATAACCCTTATAGTAATACCCTAAAAGGGATGTTAAAGGTTCTAGAGGAAATATTGTTAAAAAGCCCTTAAAATATTTAAGTTAAACCCTATAGCGATAATTAATAACTAAAAGGTCTCGCTTATTAAGTTTAGCTATAAGCTCTTCTTTAATATAAACTTTATAGCCCTATTACTATAGCGATATTATAATTTAATATTTAAAAATTTTATTATTAATAGAATTTACCTTTTAGCTAATATATATAATAAGTAAGTAAGATAGTTAAATAAATAAAATAAATCTTAACCTTTTAGACTAAAATTATAATAAAAATACTATAAATTATTTAATTAATTAAAACTATTTATTATATTCTTTCCTAAATATCTTAATTACTACCTAATAGGTCTTTATATTATAGTTAGGGTTATTATAGATATTATAATATTAAACCCTTAATCGCGCTAACCTTCCTTTATTATTATAACCCCTCTTCTCTATAATTTAATCCTTTTTACCCTCTAGCGCTAGCTTAATATCTTATTTACCTCTTAAAGGTCTTAAACCTTAGCCCTTATTAAAGCTAACTTATATATAATTACCTTTATCCTCTTTATAAGAGACTTTAATACTTTAAGAATTAATTCTAGAGAGCTATTTTAATACCTTTTAATCTATTAATTAATATATTTAGATTAAAATTAGGCCTTAAATATAATCTTTAGGGTCTTTAAGACTTAAGGGGTTAAAGGTTAAGCTACCTCTTTAGCTAGTATTAAAGTCTATAGCTATATATTAAGTTTTAAGATTATACTTTCTAGATTAAGAGAAATAAGCCTAACTCCTCTAAAGGCTACCTTAATATTATTTTCTATTATTATAGCCTAAAATATAATATAAAAGGCTAGAAAGAACTTAATCTTTAAAATATAGGTTATAAAGTATTTAATTAAATACTTTATTTCTTAACTATAAGTATTCTTAAGTATATTAAAATACTTAATATTAAGGGGCTAAAATAAATAAAATAAATAAGGTAATATATAAAGCCTAATAATCTTATTCTTATTATATATCTCTTAAATTTAATTAAGTAATAATTTTTATAGCTATTAAGGATTAAGAGATAATAGATATTAATTAATTAATTAATTAAGTATATATTAATTAAAGTATTTAAGCTCCTTAAGATTAATCTTATTATTAATCTAGCTATTTTAAGTTATTATAATAATATAAGTATATTAAGCCTTAAAGGTATAATTAAGGTAGAACTATAAATAAAGGTAGGTCTATATTAGTATATAGACTTTAACTTATTAGGTCTCTATAGAGAGCCTAGCGAGAAGAGTTTTAGCTAGCTTAATTATATAATATAAGCTAAGGTTTATCTATTATCTACCCCTGTTAGTCTATCTCGCAATAACCTTATAATTACCTCCCCTCTAGAGGATTTAGTCCCTAAGGCCATTAATTATTATTTATTACTAAAATAGCTTCCTTTAATATTATAGAAGCTTCTATATAATAAAAATAAATTTCCTCTAAGAACTTCCTTATTACCTTTATTAGATATATCTTTATTATATATAAATAAATAAAAATATATTTATTAGTCCTTTAATAGCTAATTATTAATATTTACCTTTTATAGCTATAGCCTCTCTATAGTAATACCTTATTATTACTTATATAAATATTATAATCTCCTTTATACTTTTTAATTATTATTAACTTAACTTTATTATTTTTTATCTCTATCCTTTTATAATTAATAATAATAATAATACCTATTTTATAATATTTCTACCTTAACCCTATAATATCTACCCTTATTCCTTATATTTATATCTTCTAAAGCTACCGATTTAATTTAAACTATAGCTTTAAGGATTTAAAGCTTAAGTATAAGCCTTACCTTAATTATATCTATAACCTATATAAGGATAGCTAGCTACTCTATATAACTTATATAAATAAAACTAAAAATTAAGATTATTATATTTATTAGAACTTATAAAGTACTGAATATAATAATATAAGTCTTACCCTATATCTATTAATATATCTATTAATATTCTTTTAGATCCCTTATAAGCTTTAAGGTATTACCTAATTCTATTAAAACTTTATTATTACTCTTTATTCCTATAACCCTATAATATCTATAAATTTAGGAAATACTCTCGCTTTTATTACCTATAGTTATCTTATTTAGGGCTTAAATAAATATAATATTACTTAAAATACCTTTATTAAATACCTAGAGAACCTTATTATTAATATTAATAAAATAAATATTACCTTATATAACCTATAGGAGTAATAATCTTATTATAAGATTATAATTACCCTCGCCCTCTATAAGATATATTATTTAATATTTACTTAATATTCCTCTATTAATCTCTTCTATAAGTTAATATTATTTAGGACTTTATTAACTTTAAGAATTATATTAAGGCTCTTTAGCCTCTCTATATCTATAATAATATTAAGGCCTAGGCCCTTAAGTAAGTATTAATTTACCTAAAGACTATTAAGATTATTATTATTTATAGTAAAAAAGCCTATATTAATCTATATATTAATTTCTCTATTACCCTTATTATTAAGATCTTTAATAGCTAGGGCAAATAATCTCCCTTAATAGCTACTAAATATATTAATATTATATTAACTAAGTATAAAAGTAAGTATAAAGCTAATAATAATTAAAATAATAATAATAATAATATAATAATAATAATAATAATAATAATTTAATATTAGCGATAATAGTGCGAATATTTCTTTTACTTTAGCTATTTAGGTTACTCTTAAGTATTAATAGCTTACCTCTTATAGCTATAATATTAGCGGTTATAACTATAATATTAATAATTATAATAATAATAGCTTTAGTAATTATAATAATAATGATAATAATATTAATATTAATATTATTACCTCTTATATTAATACCCCTTAAGCTAGGTATATATTCTATTATTACTTTATACTTATTCGCCTCTATATAGAGGTATCTTATTCTATCCTCTTATATTCTTATATTTTATAGGTAATATTTTTATAATTTTAATAAGAGGCCTAATTATCTTTTACTCCCTATTAACTCACCTAGATATTATTTTATTTCTTATATACCTTTTTTATAATCTTATAGTATTTCTTAATTATTATTTATATATTTTTTAGGTAATAATTTAATTCCTAGATATTATATTCTATAGGCTAGCCTTTTTATTTTATAAAGTAGTATTTTTTATTATTAATCTCTTTATAACTAATAACTTCTTTTACCTCCTCTTTATTAAGCTTATCCTTAAGCTCTCATAAAATAATAATATCTTTGCCCTATATTCTGCCGTCTTTCTATAGTTCTAGAAATAATATATAAAAATATTATATATCTTCTTATAAAGTTCTAATAGTTTAATATTATGTACCTATTTACTATATTTCTTAAGGATCTTAACCTTAAGAAATTAAGGAGCTAATTTATAATTTTTAAATACTAATTCCTTATAAAGATATTAATCTACTATCTATAGGCATATACCTATAGCTTATACTTTATATTATAGTATTTAGCCTATAATTTAATTACTTTCTCTTAATATTTATATACTTAATTTTTAACTTATTATAATATTATAATATATTCTATAATACCTTATACCTTAATGAGCTTAATAATTAGAATATAATCTATATATCTTAAATAATACCTAAAGAGTATATATATAAGTAAGACCTTAATAATAAAGTAATAGCTATTATTATAGGTAAAGGCTATATTAAGTAATTAGACTACCTACTTATATAGCTTATTAGTAATATAAGCCCTTAGGTATTTAATTAAGGTCTAATAGGTTTATTTAATTTAGCTATTAATCTATAGATAATATATAATAGATAACTAGCGATATATCTCTCTTATCTCGATAAAAAGCCTCTAGAATTTACTTATAATAATCTTATCTCTATTATTAATAATACCTTTTAATATACTAAATTAGGCTTCTATATAGTTATATAGTAATATAGCGAGCCCTATAGCTCTTAAGGTCTTTATAGTGAGGATAAATAATATATATTTAATTATTTAATATATAATTATAAGGATTATATTATATACCGCTTTATTACTTTATTAGCTTAAGGGTAATCTAATAATGAAGTCTATATTAATCTCTTAGAATAAATATAATAATAGCGGTAATAATTATAGCTTACTATATAGCTTATACCTTTATATCTTAATACCTTAATATATAAGGTAACTCTTAATATACTCTATTATATTATTAATAAGACTTAGCTAATAGAGCTTTCTCTTTATTAAGTCTAATATCTTTTTAGATCCTATATACCTAGCCCTAGGGTTATTATAATATTAATAAAGGACTTTTAATCTTAATACCCTTTATTTTAAGATAATAAATTATCTCTTATACTTTAATAGTATAAGGTCCTTAATAATATATCTCTTATATTAGCTAGCGGCTTTATATACCTTTCCTATAGTCTTAAGGTAATATTAATCTTAGCTCTATAATTCCTTAATTAATACCTTAAGCTTATATATTAATTATAAGAGAAATACTATTTTACTCTTTATAAATAATCTTATAATAAGGTATAAGATATATTATTTCAGTATAATAACCCTAACTCTAGATAGTTCCCTAGAGGCTTAGCTTAAGTCTTCTACCTTCTAAATATTCTATAGAGGTTAACCTCTTATCTCCTTTATTTATTTATAAATAATAATAATAGAAATAATATAATAATAAATATAATACTTCTATATAGGCTTATTAAAGGGGATAGAGCCCCTTATTATAGCCCTAACTTCTAGGATATATACTTAAGTAATATTATCTATATCTTTATTAATTTTAATATCGGCGATATAATACTAAATAAAATATAGAAATTTATATATTAATAATAGCTTCTTCTTTAAGGTAAAAAGGATATCTTTATATAAGATCTTATCCTTTATATAATTTAATCTTTAAGAGAGGCTATTAATAAGGTTCTTTAAGCTAGCCTTATATTTAATATTAAAATTAAAGGTAGAAAGCTTATATATCTATCTTATAAATCTACCTCTAAGCTCTTTTACTAATATATCTATAATATTAATAAGGGCTTAATAATTAATTAAGATAAGGAATTTATCTAAGAGTCCTTATAGATAGTAACTTTAATACTTTAGGCTCTCTATAATATAAGGAGCTTTTATTAGCCTATAGCTTATCTTTATTCTTAGTCTTTAAGCTTCCTTAATTAATAAGCGATAGGGTATTATATACTACCTATAAGTTATATAAGGATACTTAAGATAGCTTTAATAGATATATTAATTTTAACCTTAATCTTTAATATTAAGTCTTAATATTAGAAAATAATTATAAAGTAAAAAGCTTATTTAAGAGCTTAAAATACCCTTTTAGCCTCTTTTATTTAATAGAATAGGTTAATTTATTTTTTATTTTTATTCCTATTAAATATCTTAATAAGGGGCCTAATAATCACTAAATAATAAATAATAAATTTCCTATAGAAATTATAGAATCCTAAGAATATTTAAATATCCCTAAAGGATTTAGGGGTCTATTACTTAATAATTAACTTAATATATAAGGGCTTTATCTTAATACCTTTCTATATAATAATATATCTAAGGAATTCTATACTTTATTAAAAGAATTTATATTTTAAGAGCTTTCTATAGAGCTAAACTTTAATAAGCCTCTTAAGGACTTTAAATAAATACTTTATATATTCCTTTTTAGTCTAAAAGTAGATAATAATATTATCTATATATAGAATATTATAGGTATTAAACTTATCGGTAAGTATCTTATAAATATAGTCCTAAAATATAATAGATATATTAATAAATCTAAAGAGTATAATAATATATTTAAAGTACCTATATCTTATATAAAAGGTAGTCTTCTATTTATTAGCCTTCTTAATTATAATCCTATAGTAGGCTTCGCGAATATTAAGCTTTAAGATTTATTTAATACCGCTAAATCTATCTAATAGATTATTAATAAATAGAAGAAGGTATTAATTCTTAATTATAACCTTATTTAATCCTTTATAATTAATATAAAGCTTTAACCCTCTATCTTTCTTAAGAATAAAGAGAATTAAGGCCCTTACTATACTTATAGAGTATTAAATCCTTATATTTATTAGATTCTCTATAATATATATATATAGGGCTTTATATTATATTATATTTAAAGGGTAAATTAGGCTATATAATAGGTTTTTACCTTTAATTAAGTTAATCTTATATATTACTTCTTAGAATATAGGTATACTTTTTATTATTTATTTATTAAAGAATCCCTTAAGTCCCTTAAGTTCCTCTAGGAAGTCCTTAAGTATCTTTAATATTAAGTCTTTAGACTTAATAAACTTCTTATTAGCTAGCTCTTTAGGTATAAAGAAGGAAGTAATATATAATATATATACCCTCTCTTTATTCTTAATAATCTTATTTATAAAGGATAAAAGGTCTATTTTTATTATTATAGCGTAATATTATTTATTAATTATATAATCTATTATAATCCCCTCTTAGCCTATAAAATAAGAGTCTATAATAAGGTAATATTTAGTATTCCCTATTTCTATATTAATATATATTTATTAGACCTTTTATAATCGGCTATATAAATTAATAAAGAAGTAAGTAATCTAATAGGTATTACCTATATAGGTCTTATTACCTTAGAAGGACTTAAGCTTAAGGGCTATATAGTCTATAGTAGGCTTAAGTCTTAGCCTCTTTATTAGCTTTATATTAATTAAATTAATCTTAGAGGTGGTATCTATAAGGATTATAACCTCTTCTTCTATAAGCCTATAGAGAATTAATATAGAAATAGATATAATTTTTTTAATTAAGACCTATTTTTAAATAAAAGGTATAAATAATTTAGGTTTAACCTCTATATACTTTAGTTTTTTAATAAATCTAACTCTTTAGCCTTAATATAATTAATCTTTATTATTAAGGTCCTTTCCCCTATAGGAATAATATTAACCTATAGACCTAGATAATACTTTAATAACCTATAGCTTAATCTTCTATATTTAAAGTATTTAATAACTATCTATTTATTATAATAATATTAATTAAGTATTTAGCCTAATTAGATAGATTAACCTAATAGGCCTTATAAATATCCTAATAAAGTATTATATCTAGAGGAATTACCTCCTTAATAACTTACTCTATAGCTTCCCCTATAGAAGGATAAGCTCTTTTTAATTAATAATATAGCGATACTTAATAATTATTTTTATTACTATCTCTATAGTTAGGTTATTAGCTAGCCTTAGGTATATTTAGTAGCTTAAGTAATATCTTATACCCTCTTAATATTAATATTACTCTTTTATAGCTCTTTCTTAATTTAAGAAAGAAATTAATAGAAATAATAATAAGCTATTAAAGTATTTTCTTTTTATTTATATTTCTCTAGTAAAAATATATAAAAGGCTCTTTATTATATAAAGTATTATATAAGGGACTCTCCCTCTTTATATTAAATTACTTTAAGCTTATCCCTTATTTCTCTCTCTTAAAGTTTTAAGTTAATATATTACTTTATAATAAAGTATTTAAAGTCTTCCTATATTAACTCCCTTTTATTAGGTAAATAACCGATATAGGTCCTTTATATAATTTATAGGGTATAATATAGCTTATTATTAGCTTACTTAATCTTCTATATATTAATTACTTTAATATATAGCTAATTATTAATATTAATAGCTTTAAGTTAATTTATTATCTTAATTACTTTAGTATTCTCTTTAAGGTATTTATAATTATATATTAAGAGTTTATCTTAATTACCTTAGCTAATACTTATTAGGTAATTTATTAATACCTTAAGTATCTTTATCTATATCTTAGCTTAATTAGCGAAGAACTTAATAAATATATTAGCCTAAATATCCTATCTCTTTTATCTCTTATTATATAATCTTAATTACTTTAATTAATAGCTTAATTAATAAAATAGGTTAAATCGGGAGCTTAAGCTTAATAATAATAATAATAATAATAAATTATATTAGCGATATAATATAGAATATCCTCTCTTAGGAGGTATAATTAACTATATAAACTCTAAATAATATAATTATTAATCCTAATTTAATAGGTAAATAATATCCTCTAATAATAATATTAAGAAATACACTCTAAATATTATAAGAATACCTTACTTAAATATATAGGGATAATTACTTCTTTAGATTAATTTATTTTAATCTATTAAATTAAGTATATTAATAAATATAATAATTTCGGGAGGCTATATATATACTTCCCGATATACTACTAGTAAAGGGTTATTTAGGTATCTCTTAAGTAAGGCCTAATATAATTTTAAGTAACCTATCTATTTTAATTCTATATTAATTTTCTATAAGAAATAGAAATTAAAGAATTATAAGTATATTAGGCCTTAAAGGTATAATTAAGGTGAAATTATAAATAAAGGTAGGTCTATATTAATATATAGACTTTAATTTACTAAGTCTCTATAGAAGGCCTAGCGAGAAGAGTTATTAGCTGGCTTAATTATATAATATAAGCTAGGGTTTGCCTATTATCTGCCCTTATTAGTCTATCTCGCAATAACCTTATAATAGGTTACTTATGATATTAGCTATAATAGCTTAATAAAGACCTATAAGTTATAAAGAATTATTAAAATAATACTCTTAATAAATAACTTAAGAATATATTAATTTAATATTAAGTCTATAAGAAGCTTTTTTAAGAGGAGCTTAATATAAAGCTACCTTAATATATAAACTAGGACCTTAAGATTATCCTAAAGGATAAGAACTTACTTAAGTTCTTTCCTATCTATAACCTAATATACATTAAGCTTAATATACTTAAGGAATAATTATAAGATATATTATATAAGCGATATATTTAAACCTTAAAATCCTTAGCTAGATACCTTATTATATTTATTCTTAAATTAAACTTAAGTAAATTATAATTAATTATAGATTATAGGTAGCTTAATATTATTATATTAAAGGATTAAATATTATTACTACTTATTATAGAAATAAAGGATTATTTCTTGAGAAAATATCTCTTTATTATACTTAACCTAAAGGCTATATATAATCTTATATATATTAAGGAAGGCAATAAGTAAAAAACTACTTTTTAAACTAAATATAGACTTTTTAAATACCTAATAATACCTTTTAGACTTATTAATACCCCTATAGTATTTTAATAAATAATTATTAATATATTAAAAGCATACTTTAATATCTTTATTATTTATTATATAAATAATATATTTATCTTCTTTAATATAGAAGATTAATATATAAAATATATCTATAAGGTCCTATAAATACTCTAAGACGCTAATCTATTAATTAAGCCTATAAAGAGCTACTTTTATTAGGAATAAGTTATCTTCCTTAAATATAAAATCTCTTTTAATAACATATAAATAAATAAATAGAAGATTATAGCTATTAAAGATTAATTAATATTAACTAACTTTAAGGAAGTATAATCCTTCCTAGGATTTATTAATTACTATTATTAATTTCTATAAGACTTTAGTAAGATTATTATACCCTTTATAGAGTTTATTAAGAAAGGTAGATTCTTTAAGTAAATAAAATAAGCCTAATAAGCCTTTAATTAATTATAAAAAGCTATCCTTAGTAAATCTATCTTAATTATATTTAATTTAATTAAGGAGATTAAATTAGAAATTAACTCTTTATATTTTACTCTTAAAGCCTAGATTAAATAATAAGACAAAAAAGTAAACCTTTACCTAATTATATTCTAATCCTATAACGTACATAATAAGCATATACACCAAGCAAGTATATATACTAAAAATCCCTTAACTATCACTAATGCTATTTAATTAATTAATTCTTAACTAAAAATTATACCTTAACTCTATTCTAAACGTTAAATCCTTCTTATGGTTTAAGCGCTCTAAAATAACCTAAAATTAAGTCTCTAAGGCGCTATTAGGCTATATTAAGTTAACTATTAGGCCTTATATCGCCGGTAAAATAGTATTTAATCTCGATATAATTAGATTCCAAAATCACGCCGATTATCTAATCTAGAGGAATAGATTATAGTTTAATTTATTCTTAACCTAGATTTATAAGGATTTTCCCCCCGACTATATAATATTAAAGAAATAGCTAATTAATTACTTACCGACCGCGACGCGCCACTAATCGATATATATTAGGCTTTAAACTTCATTAAGTAATACCTAGACCTTAAGATATATTTTTTTCGGAAATATAACTATTAGAGAGCTAAATATAAAGATCTAATTATTATCTATAATTAGTTTATACTTATAGTAAATATAATCGCGAAGTATAGTATTTAATTAAATAATATCTATAACTTTAATAAGACTAACTTTATAATAGATATAATTTATAGTAGAATAATCATTATAGGTATAGATAGGCGTAGAAAGCTAAAATTAATATAGCCTAAAAACCGGGAATAGATTATAGTTATTTAAGTAATTAATATAGAAGGCTAATCGATCCTACTATTTATTATTAATATAGGCTAATATTACCTCGCTAATTAATACCGAGAAAGTAACCTCCCGAGCGATTAGGCTATTATAATAACCTAAAATAGCTAGATTAATAATAAGACCGGTCTAGAGTAGCTAAAGTACTTCGACCGATATATAACTAATTAATTAATTAATATCTATTATCTCTTAATCCTTAATAGCTATAAAAGTTATTACTTTATTAATTTTAAGAGATATTATTAGGATAATAATATTATTATACTCTATATACCGCCTTATTTATTTTATCTACTTTAGCCCCTTAATATTAAGTACTTTAGCGGACTTAAGAATACTTATAGTTAAGAAATAAAGTATTTAATTAAATACTCTATAATCTATATTTTAAAGATTAAGTTCTTTCTAGCCTTCTATAATATATTTTAAGCTACTATAATAAAAAAAAATATTAAGTCAGCCTTTAGAGGAGCTAGGCTTATTCCTCTTAACCTAGAAAGTATAATCTTAAAGCTTAATTTATAGCTATAGACTCTAATGCCGCCTAAAGAGGTAGCTAAACTATCGACCCCTTAGGTCTTAAAGACCCTAAAGACTATACTTAAGGCTTAATCTCAGTCAGAATACCTCGAGATATAAGTTAAAAGGCATAAAAATAGCTCCCTAGAGTTAATTCTAGAAGCTATATAGTCTTCTTCTAAGGGAATAAAGATAATTATATATAAGGTTGCCTTATTAAAGGCTAGGGTTAAAGACCTTAAATAGGCAAATAAGATATTAAGCTAGCGCTAGAGGGCAAAAAGGACCTAATTATAGAAAAGAGGGGTTATAATAATAGAGGAAGGAAGGTAAGTAATTAATTAGATAGATATTAATATATAGCTAGTAGCCGAATTATTAAGGAGTAATAATTAAGGAAGGTCGGCGCGACCGGGGGTTCAGTATTATAATATCTACGGCAAGCCTAATCATAATATAAGGATATATTAGGTAGTAATTAAGATATCTAGGGAAGAATATAATAAATAGTTTTAATTAATTAAATAGTTTATAGTGTTTTTATTGCGATTTCTATCTTAAGGGTATAAGGAAAGTAGTATATATACTTATTTAGTGTATATACTTATTATATACGTTATAGTATTTATAATATTATATAGATATATTCTATATATTCTTCTTTTATCTTAAGGAAGATAAGGATATTATCTAGGTAATATATAATAAATATATATATTCTTATAGTATATTTTATTATTATTTATTTAAATATAATAAGTATATTAATAAGTCTAAAGGGTATAATAAGATACTTAAATAGTCTATATTTAGTATAAAAAGCGGTTTTCTATTTATATCTTTCCTTAATCTAAATTAAGTTATAGGCTCCTTAAGGTTAAATATAATAAAGTATTTTATTCTAAAAAGTTAATCCTTTAACTTATTAATAAAGGGTAGCGGTATATAATCCTTAACTATAATAATATTAAGTATTCTAAAGTTAATATAAAGGCAAAGCTTTCTATTCTTCTTTAGGATAAATATAATAAAGTATCTAATAGATAACTTACTTTCCCTAATATATCCTTTCTATATTATTTCTTTAATATATTCCTTTAGTATTAATAATTATATTACGTTAAGTAAGTAAAGTTTACTAAAGCCGGGTTACTTCCTATTAATAAATTTAATTTCTAGGTTATAATATATATATAGTAATAGGCCGGTCTTAAGTTCTTCTATAAAGAGTTTCTTATAGATTTAGTATTATAGAGGGATATTTTTAAGCTATTTATCTTATAGTTTTCTCTTAATTTATTTAAGGTTCTTTTCTAGCTTATAGAATTACTTTATAATACTTATAATTATTTATTAATTTTATTATTTCTTTCCGTTATATTATTTATATTATATTCCTTTAGGTAGAGAGATATCTTTTATTTACCTCTTCCTAATTTCTTTATTATCTTTAGTAGAAATTTAAGATCTTATATCTAATAAGTTATTATCTCTCTAGGGGGTATCTCTTTATTAAAGGAGATTATCTAATTAATCCACTAATCGAGATATAGGTTAAACCTATATAACTATAGGTACCTAAGTATTAAATAATATCTTAATATAGATATAATATTAAATAAGATCCTTTAGTTTTTTCTATTAATAAAGACTATAAGGTAATTAATCTTATATTTAATAATCTTATTATTATAGTTAAACCTTTCTCCTTTTAGGTTATATATTAAATAAAGATCCTTCTTATACCTCTATAATAGCCTAAGCCTATTTACTATCGCTAGGTCAAAATAATTCTACTTAACTTTATTATCTATTAAAATATTTATCTATTCTCCCCTAATTTATATTTTTAATTTAAAGTATTTTAGCTATTAATTATTTATAATTATATATAGAGCTTTTTATAGGAATTATTTCCTTCTTTCTTTCGCCTATAGCTCTATAGTAGGTAGGTATTCTAGTTTTTTAATAATATCTTTCTTAGATAGTCCTTATTATATTCGCTATTATTATAGGCCTTATAGTTATACTTATCGTCTTAGCTATAAAGTAATTCTTAATATCGCTATTTTTCTTTAGCGCCTAGATCTATCTAAGGTATCTTTAACTTAATAAGGTATTTTATATACTCTTATAATATAATTTCTTCCTTTATAAGTAAAGTTCTAATATATTATTATTATTAGAGATATTATTCTCGGTCCTTTATTATACCTCCTATTTATATAGAGGTATAAAAGCCTTCTTTTATTATCCTAATAATCCTATCTAAGGTAGCTCTTCTTCCTTTATTATCTTATTTTATTTCTAGCTCTATTCCTCTTACTTAAGTAAGGGTATTTATAAATTATTCTAGGGATATAGTTTATTATTATAATAGATAGAATTAAAGTTATATTACTCTAATTCCCTTATATTATTATTTAATGCAATAGTCTTCTACTTTATATAAGAAGTAGGGTTATATATTTAATTATAAGAGGGGGATAGAGAAGTAGTCTTACTCCCTTTTCTTATATAGGTATATCTTATAATAGTAGTCTCTATAAGAGACCTATATAATCTCGTAGTACTATAGGTATCCTAATAATATCTTATTAGTATTATATAAGTTATATTAAGGTTTTAATAGATAGGGGTTTAGCGCTATTTCTTTATAATAGGCTTAAATATAGATATCTTCTATATCCTCTACTCTTTATTATTCCCAAGCTAATTAGATATATATATTAATATTATTATTTTAATAGTATATTCTTTATTTATTAATCTAAATATTATAATCTTTATTCTATATCTATTAATACCGCTTAATATTCTATTATATTTCTCTAAGTTCCTATTATATTTATTAGGTCTATTATCTATAGCGATCGCATTAGAGTTAGGTTAACTTAAGTTCTCTTTATACTATTATACCTATTAAATAGTTACTATAATTTATAGGTTTATAATATCTATTAGGTCGTATTATTATAATAGTAATTTATCTAAGTCTATCTTTCTATTCTTCTATATCTTCTTCCTTCTTTATTAATTTAGGTAAGGGAATCTAGGTTTAATTAACTTTATCCTAGGGGTTTTAAATACTTATAATAATATTAATATATCCTTTTATTAGGGGTAGCGTGACCTTATATATACGTTCTTTATAGTATAGTCTATAAGCGATATTATACTTCGCTTATTCTTCCGCTAGGTATACCTAGGCGTGCGGTATAGCTACTTACCTTAATATAGCTATAGTTATATCGTAATTAGGTTATATTATTATAATAGTCTTAATTATTTAGACCGCTATTTATATATCGCCCTATTAATAAGTATAGCTTATATATTTCTTACCTTCTAGAAGTAGCTATTATTCTTAGTATTTCCCTAGCTAATATTTCCCTTTAGCGATATCTTATACTCTCTTCCGCTATATATTTACTTTATAATTAAATTTATAGTAATAGAAGTATTTAATTAATTTCTATATATATTACACGGCTCCTAATACTATAGGTCTAGCTTTAGTACTATATAAGGTATTATAATACCTCTTCCTACCTTAATTTATATTAAAGTAAGGGGTATTATATTAATTATTACTAACCCTTAGGTTATATAGTTTCTTCTATAAAAACTATTAATTATTAATCCTAACCGCCCTATTAATATAATCGATAAAGTTATTAGGTTATTCCTCTTTATAGAGTTTAGCCTATATTTCTTTCTTAAGTCTATTAAAGAAAAGTAATATTAAGGGCTTTTAATCCTATAAAAGCTTTAAGGTAAGTTAGAGGTATCTTATTCTATACTTAGATATAGATAGGGTCTACCTAAGAGTCTTAATCTCCCTTTTAGCCTATCCCCTTTTATTAACTATTCTAAAGGCTTATTAAAGTATAGCTTTAAAGGTATTATAGTCTAAATAAATATTAATAATCTAAGGTAAAAGGTTAATAAAGGGTATAATAAAGTACTCCTTTATAATAGGCTTAAACTATATTATAATATATTTAGTTAATCGCCTCGCGGTATATTATACCTTACTAAATATTAGGGTAAACTATATCGGGTAGTATATTATAAAAGCCCTTAGCTCAATAAGGAATAAGGGTAGCTTATATATTATTCTATTAAAGGGTTTAAGTAAGTTTAGCTTAAGGATTTCTCCTATATCCCTTCCTTTTATAGTAATAACCGCGAGGTTATTAATTATCTAAATATTATTTAGATATTATTTATTTTAAATCTACTAAGAGTTAGCTATTTATTCTATAGTTATATAGAGGTTATTTATTTTAATACTTATAGCTATAATCTAGGCCTTAAGCTAATTAACTTCTTTATTATTATTACTAAAGCTAGAAGCGTCTTCTATCTCTATATTAATTAAGTTAATTAAAGTAAGGGCGGCGGGCATAGGTAGGCCCTATTACTATTAGTTATTTATAGAGGTAATAAGAGTAGCTATTATATTTAATATTATTTAAGGTAATATAAATAATCCACTAAATAAGAGCTATTAATATATAATAATACGGTTAGGTCTAAGGGATAAACTAATTATATTAGGTTTATATTAATAATAGAGAATATTATATTATAATCTTAAATAAATATTACGTCTAATAATATACTTAAGGGTATTAAGTATTAAATCACCATAACTCTATAGTACCTAAAGGGATCGAAGTCTCCTAATATCACCCAATAAGATTAATAATAATAGCCTATACCTAGACTAAGTATCTTAATAACTTAAAATATTAATTAGTATTATTACTATATAGCGTATGGAGTCAATAGCTTAACCTAACGGCGAGCCTGCTTGCCTCTATGAACTCTATTTAAAAAGAAGAGCTGGAGGCATTAGCTACCTCTCTTAACTAACTATATTCCAGATAAACAATATATCTCTTAACGGGATAAGAAATATAATAACCCCGAGGACTCCTAAGGGGATGCTTCGTCCGTCTAACCTTCTCACTATCCCTTAACGCCGGCAAAGAGGATCACCCTCTAAGCACACCTTCACAACTATCATAACTATCATAACTAAAAAAAACAACCGTAACCTAAATATTAATCCGGGTTAATCTATAAAGCGTAAATCACACCAATACTGCTATTTCATATAGAAATAGCTTCTATTATAATTAGATGGATCTAGCTATAACCCTTACGGTAATACCCTAGAAGGCACGCCGGAGGTTCTAGAGGAAATACCGTTATAGAGCCCTTAGAAGGATCGGGCTAAACCCTATAGCGATAACCGATAACTAAAAGGTCTCGCTTATTAAGTTTAGCTATAAGCTCCTACTTATTATGAACTTTATAGCCCTACTACTATAGCTATATTATAACTTAGCGCTTAAAAATTTTATTATTAATAAAATTTACCTTTTTAGCTGCCTCGCTTAAAAGGTCTTAAATAGACCCCTCTCGGCTATTAAGTAGGCTTTTATAAATAATATAAATAGCGGAGCCTATAACCTATAGCTTATATAGTTAGCAGTCGAGCTTAGGGCGATTTAAGTAATTTAATAACTACATAGACCTATAGCGAAGACATAAATGGGAAAGAACGTAGAGGAGTAGGGGATTCTGGGTTCTTAGGGGATTAACTATAGTATAGGGACTATAGTATCGGATTTCGGGGACTAAATAGGATTAATACCTCTTAGGTAAAGAGTTAATATATTTAATTAAATTATCGGTTAAAAAATATAATATTAAATATATAATGCGTATAGCCCGTGACTGAAAATATAAGAATATAAGGTGTAAGATAATACATATAATACAGAGGTTATCGCTGCCCTCGGCGAGACCTCGTCTGAAGACGGCGTTAACTCTCTCACGTCACGTGATATGCGTCAAAATGCGAGATAACCACTCGGTAATAGTCAGTGATTTCAATAGTGATTTTAATAATGAAGGGTATTAAGTATAACTAAATTATATTAATAGCTAAGGTAGCTACTATATAAGGAAGTATAAGGAGTATATTCTATATCCTTAAGGTTAAGTAGTTAGACTAATATTCCTATTATTTAGTCTAGGGTAGGACTAATGCTCTTAAAGCTCGGTCCTTAGACTAATGTGAGTGACGTTTAGTTTCCTTAGTCCCACGCTTAGTTAGAGTGTTTCTACCGTGCTTCCCCGCCTGGCCCTTATTATGGCCGTGATACTACCCCTATAAATGATTAATAATAAAGCTTATTTATACCTACTATACTTACTCTAGTTAACCTAATTAATATAAAAATAAAAGATACTTCTAGCTTTAATAGTAATAATTAAGAAGTTAAATAACTTAAGGCCTAAATTACCGCTATAAATACTAAAATAAATAACCTCTATATAACTATAGAATAAATAGCTAACTCTTAAAAAGTTTAAAATAAATAATATCTTAATAATATCTAGAATATTAATAATATAGCTATTATTATTATAAAAGGCAAAGATATAAAAGAGATCCTTAAGTTAAACCTATTAAAACCCTTTAATAGAATAATATATAAATTACCTTTATTCCTTATTTAATTAAGGGCTTTAATAATATATTACCTAATATAATTTACTATAATATCTAATAAGGTATAATATACCGCGAGGCAATTAACTAAATATACTATAATATAGATATTTTAGATACCGCTAGGTGCTATATTATAGTACTATAATATAAGAATCTCTATAGCCTATATAGGAAGACTGCCGCTAAGGTAGATAAAGATATTAAGGTACTTAAGTATCTAATTAATTAATTCTATATATACCGAAAGTACCTATATATTTAATAAAGTATTAGGTTAATTAGACTTATAATACTATTAAGCTCTTAATTTAAGCTAACTCTAGATATAGGTAATTAACTAGGTCCTTATACTTTCGCTCATAGCTTAATAGAGGCTAATAAGAAAGGAATAGCCTAATACCTTATTATATAGGTTATCTTAGATAGAGTCCTATAAGATAAAAGGTAGGATAGCTAGCTAGCTATTAAGTAATAAGTAATCCTCTTAAAATAGAAAGTCGCGGAATAAAATAAGCTAGGCTATATCGAGAGTAAACTATAGTATATAGACTAGGCTATAAAGCGGTAGCTAAATTCCCTTATAGAGGATATTAAGGCTATCCTAGCTAAGAGCGCTAAGAGCTACTATATTAACCTTAGTAGCGATTCTATAGCTATATCGATAGAAGATATATTATATCGGTATAGCTTCTAACCCTAGTATATTATTAAGTAAGTACTATAATATATAATACTTAACTAACTTAAGGATATTAAGGGCGGCCTCTTTAGCTATAATAACGCTTAGGCTATAGGCTACCTTTTATTTAATTACCTTATATCTAATTAAATAGGCCTCCTTAAGGATAAGAAGCCGCGAGATAGCTATAATAATAGAGAGCTATAGTAAATATATTAAAGCTATATTAAATACTATTAGGTATAATACTAAGAATATTAAGAAAAGAGACTATAAGATAATTATATTTAATATCTTTAGTATATTAATAGAGTAGAGATATATAGAACTTAAGCGTAGCTTCTTTAAGCTAATTAAATATCTTAATAATTAGTTAATTAAATAGATCTCTATAAGACTCTTTCTAATAGTCCTTAATATTATCCGAGAGCTCTATAAGGTTATTATATACCTTCTTTTACCTATCGCTAAGCTTAAATAATAGTTAGTCGGCTAGATTATTAAGCTTAAGGTAATAAAGAGTATAGAGGATAAGCTACTTAACTACCTAGGTATACCTCTATTTAGTCTCCTATTTATAATTATAGCTAAAAGGTTTTCTATTAGCTATATTAATATTAAACCTATTAACTTTAAATCAGGCTATATAGGGGATCTCCCATCGATAAAATAGGCCCTATATCTCCTAGATTAATTAATTAAGTATTTATAATATAAATATAAAGCTAAGATTATGAATTTTATTTAATATAGCGGGGCTTAGGTTAATATTAAGAGAGATTAATTTATATAGAAAGTCCTTTTTATTAATAAAGTCGCGGAGGTAATTTATTAACTTAAGCTGGCTAAGCTATAGATATATCTATATAAATTAATCTAGCTACTTTATAAGACTGGCTTCTTTCTAGCGTATAGATATAGCCTAGGCCTAGAATTCTAAGAAGACGTCTATTTAATTAAATAATGTAACTATTAATTACTATATATTAACCTCAAAATACTTATTATAGAGATCTTTCTTAAAAAGCTATTAATAAAATACCCTAGAACGCTAATATAGTAAGGAGTATATAATACTTATTTAGGTAATAGACCTTAATAGCCTCCCTTTCTTATCTATCGAGCCTATCTTATTATAAGCTAGCTATAGGTGCTAATATATCCGGCCGGAGGCTATAGTAGACATAATAATAAGTTAAGTTATATATATACTTAAAGCTATTTACCTTAGCTTTAGGGAGCTTAATAATTAGGGGCCTAAATAGAATAAGGTAAGGTAGCTAGCTAAAGTCCTTATTATTCTTAATATAATTAAATAATTCTGCCTATTAAATAACTCGCTAGATTTTTAATTTAGTGAGATTATAGGAGTATTATTTAAGGTATTAATAGATATAGTCGCTAAGAATAACGACCTTATAGATTTTATAGGCGAGGATTAAGAGCTTAAGGATATAGATAATAGACTCTATTTTTAATTAATTTAATAAGATATTATAAGTTAAGATAGTTTAATTAAATAGTTAGTATTATAATATAGTAATTATAATACTATAGAGCGAGTATAAAGAAGTAATATTTAAGAGAGAGCCTATGCCTAACCTTAACCTAGCTCTATTACCTAGCTAATACTTATCTTAAGTTAAATATTATAACCCTAAGTAATATATAATTAGTAATTAATATTTCTAATCTAGAGTAAATAAGGTATAGACTTAATAAGGGTTAAATACCTTAAAATAACCTTAAATCTTAGGGTTATAGTAATATCTTATTAGCTATATATAATATATATATAAAGTTAATAGTAATTAATTAATTAGATTAATATTTATGTTATTATTAAATTTTAGCTACCCGCAATTTTAGGAAACCTATTTTCTTATAAATATCCCTTAGGTATAGAATTAAATATCCCTTTATAGGTAAGCTACTAGCGCCGCACTAAACTCCTATATAAATTAAATATCCCTTAACTAAGGGACGTTTATAATAATTAGTAGGGTAAAGATATTAAAGCTATACTAAATCCTATTAGGGGCGATACTAAAGATTATAAGGAAGGAGATAATAATACTATTATATTTACTATCTTTAGCCTTATAGTTAAGTAAGGAGATAAAGAATATTAAGATAGCGTTATTTAGCTATTTAAATCTCGACTAAACTAATTAATTATATAGATCCTTAATAGATTTAGTCTATATATCTTAGATATTATAGGCAGTAACTAAAAGATTAATATATATACTCTCTTATATATAAATAATCTTAAATAGTAATCTTTAGTCCTTATCTAGCTTAAAGCCGCGGAGGGCATAAATAATTAATTACTTAATAATATTAATATACCTCCTCTATATCTCTTATTTATAATTATAGTAAAAAGGCTTAAAGGGAGGTTCCTTAATATTAACCTTATTAACTTTAAAGTAGGCTATAAGGGGAATCTCCTATTAATAGATTATACCCTAGGTAGCCTAAATTAACTAATTAATTACTTATAAGATAAATATATAGAGTAGGTAATTATTATCCTTAAGTTTAATAGAATCTAGGTTAAGAAGAGAGATTAATCTATATAAGAAGTCCTTATTTTTAGTAAAGTCTTATAGATAGAGGGTAGACTCTATTTATTCTAGCTATATTTATAGCTAGGTAAATAAATCTAGCTACTCTATAAGGTTAGCTTCTCTCTTATAGATAGAAAGAGCCTAAAACTAAAAGGAAATAAAGTATTCTATCTAATTAAATAATTATAGTATAGAATTCTACCGCTTAACCTTAAAATACTTACTATAGGGCCCCCTCTTAAAGAGTCTCTAATAAAATACTCTTAGTTAATATTTAGATAAAGGTAGGCATAATATATTCTCCTTCTATTAAGTAAGAGAGGGTCTTCTAATATATAATCTCTCTTTATTTTATCTATAGACCTTATAGAGGTAATATTAAATTTCGACCTTATTAAAGTAGACTTAAAAATAATAAGGGTTAAATATATACTTAAGCCTATTCTTAAAGATAGGGAGGTTAGTAATTATTAATATAATTAGTAAGGGTTAAGGAAGGTATTAAAGATCCTAGATATTTTTAATATAATTAAATAATTAGGCCTATTATATAGCGACCTTAGCCTCTAATAGCTCTAGATAATAGGGGTTTTTATATAGATAGTATTAAAGGTAATCACTAAAGATAATAACCTTATAGACTTTATAGGTAAAAATAAAGAAGGTATAATTATATATAAGTATTCTATAATAGATAGAAAGATATAGGTTTAATAATAGGAATAATTTAATTAAGTAATATAGTAAATAATATAGTTATATTTTACCCTAGAAATAGATAAAAATAAAGGTAAGTTAGAGAATAGGATAAAATAGGCTAGATTAAAGCTTTATAGACTACTAAATGCTCATATATATTACTATAAACAAAAAGAGATAGACTATCTTTCTTAAAAGTAAGTATAAATTAACTTTTAATAACTTTAACTTAAGATAGAGGTTTAGAGTCTTAATACTATATATATTATAATATTTTATAATTACCTTATTTATAAGGTATATTATAGTATCTAGGTGGGGTATTTATATCCCTAGCGATTAGAATTATATATAGATAAAATCTTAAGGCTAATATATTAAAATAAAATATAATAAATTATAATTAATTAATTATATAGAGTTTAATTTATATATAATTTTTATAGTTAAGAAAGATATATAATATAGTTTATCTATAGTTATGGGCTATATCCGTTTTATTATATATTAATATCTAGTTAAGCCCTCGTCTATAATAGCTAATATTAGGTAAGAATATAATATCTCGGGATCTAGGTATTATAAAGAGATATAGTTAATTATAATTAATTAATTATATAGAATTCTACCTATATATAAATTTTTATTATTAAGATATAAAGAGAATATAATTTATTTATAATTATAGGCTATATTAGGTTTATTATATATTAGTATCTAGTTATACCCTTATCTATAGTAATTAATATTTAATAAGGATATAATATCTCGGGATCTAGATATCGCAAGGAGATATAATTAAGTATAATTAATTAATTATATAGATTACTACTTATATATAAATTTTTATTATTAAGATATAAAAGGAATATAGTTTATTTATAATTATAGGCTATATTAGGTTTATTATATACTAGCGTCTAGTTAGCGCCTATAGTACCTATAATAGGTATTATATAGAAGTAATATAGCGCAATATATAGATATCTAAAGTAAATATAATTAATTATAATTAATTAATTATATAGAATTCTACCTATATATAAATTTTCATTATTAAGATATAAAGGGAATATAATTTATTTATAATTATAAGCTATATTAGTTTTATTATATATTAAGGGAATATTAAGATCTCTAACCTTAAGTATTAAGAATATTTAACCTTAAGTGATAAAAGTTAATTATAATAAAAAAATCCAAAATTTTAATAATCTAGAAATATCTAGCGAATAAATTATTATAGAGATAAGTAGATAGTTATATTTAATTAATTATATCCTCTTATATTAATATAAGACTTTTAGGTATAAATATATAATAGGAATATACTTTTTTTATAATCTTAGCTAAGAAAGAAAAAGAATCTAGGGCTTAGGGGTCATTTCTTAGCGTGACGCTAAGTCCTCACTTAAAAGAATCCATTCCTAGCTAGCCCCCGATTATAATATATAATAGGGAATAGCAAGGATCAACAGCTACCTGCATAAAATTGGAGCAGCGGAATCGGATATATGCGACTATAAATAAGCAGCAGAAACGATGGAATATTTTCTATTCCGGTGTACGAAATGGGACGCGCAGCGAGAAGGCATACGACGAGTCAGACAAATAATAATAGGAAACCTCTCGTTCTTTTTAGGAGGAAAGGCAGCATCAGATGGCCCAAAATAGGCACCTAACCTACAGGCGGTGCATGTTACGGCTTGGTCCCCCGTAACGGCGCTGTAAGCCCTATAGGCAGTGAATGCACCTTCTGTAATTGCTACAATAGCGATTATGGCCCAATCTTTTGCCCCGTGGCGCAGCGGCTAAGGTGCCCGCAGCTGTGACCGTGCCGTCACAGTGCAGGCGGCGATTAGGTTCGCCATAGACACGAAGAGGCTTAATATAAACCAGACCGGATGACATACTAACCAATAGTATTTAGCGGCTAAACCTAGCGATACTAACACCAAATAGCCTTAAGCTAGTAGACTGTACTTCAGCTATTAAAGATAGGATACTAAACACTTAGAGAAATTGGCCTTTAAGCAGGCCTATCACAGAGCCAAGCGAGGCGAGACCAACCAGCGGATAAGGAAGAGTATGGGGATTCTAGGAGACGCAAGCAGGATGGCGTAAAACTATAAATAGCTTAGCGTACTTGGCCCTATGAGGTTAGTCCTCCCGGGCGGAATAAATTTCATTCAATCATGGGCTCCCTATGTAATATCTGTTCAAGAATCTTCTGAAGCTGTGCCTCACAATCTGGCAACATCTCCATACATCTCCACGCGACAAAACGGTCGGGGCGTACCAAAACGCATCCTGTCTCGTCAATCTCCCTGCATCGCTCCCATTCAAAATAGGGGTCTTCCCAATCTTGCCGGAATCCAATCGAGTGCGCCGCCACGTCGAGACCCAATTTCTTACCGACGGCTTGGGCTGCTACCTTCCATGCTTCACCTCCTATGCCAGTGAGTATGCAGAAGCTGCCTTTCCCAGCTAGATCCATCGTAGAGATGGGCTTTCCCGGCTTTGCAGTGTTCAACCAAGCATGTGGGAGCCGCCATCCAGGATAGGTTCTCTTCTCGTAGTGCAGCAGGGGCTCCTTGATGACCGGAGCGGGTCCTTCGTCTGCCAGGTAGATGGCATTCGATTGGTAGTGCTGATTCATCTCAATGCCGATACCCCGAAGCTCGTAGCGCGTGTTGTTAATTGCCTCTTGCAGTTGCTTACGAAGATTGCGACCCTCTGCGCTGGCCTCACCGAGCTTGTTCACTCGTGTCTTAATGCTAGTGGCGCCGGGTGAATTCACTCCGAGTGCATCCCACACGGCGCCGTGTTTCTTGACGACTTCCATAGCCCTATAGGTAGGCGATTAAGCAGATTTTCGGATGCAAATATTCTGTGATGTGATGCTAACCTCTTCGTGACATGTGCGCCAATTGGCTGTCTCTCTAACGTGTAGGTATCGAGTAGCGCTGGCCCAGCAAGACCTATGACGGTGAGTCAGTGAAATACGTCCTGAAGGTGGGAAGAAATATCATGCCTTTAAGGACGTACGCAACTTTCCAGGACAGGTTGTAGGCATCTTGGATGGAAGTGTTGGACCCTAATCCTCCTCCCGGCGTATGACGATGGACGGCATCACCAAGACAGAAGACCCGACCTTTTGAGTAGTGGTCTGCGATGCTGTTGTTGAGCTTCCACCGTGACTTTTGCAGAATATTGACCTCAATGCTGTCGTCGCCAATGAATTGGTGGATCCTCTTGATCCAGTCTGCTTCCGTGGCCTCGACTTCATCCTCAGGGTTGGAGCCAGGGGCGATGAAGAAACCCACCACCCATTGGTGGTAAGGCTCTACCATTCGTGGGTGCACGACCCAGACGAAGTCTTTGTTGAGATGATCTTGCTGAAATGTCCAATTCAAGTTGCCGTTACGGTGCTCAACGAAGCGCGACAAGTCAGCTTGCACCAGCAGGTTCCAGATTTTCACCCCGCTACCTTCGCCAGTAGTGAAAGGCAGATCCAACGCCTCCGCGATCTTGCTATGGGCGCCATCTGCTCCAAAGAGATATTTGCATCGGATGACAAACTCGATGTTGAGGATTCTGTCACGCGCCGTCACATCAACACCATCCGCGTCTTGCTGGAATGAGACCAGCTCCGTGTTGAATCGGCAGTAGAAGCCGCTTGTCACAGCTTTCCGCTGGAGGATGGGCTCCATACGTGTTTGCGCGATGTCGCACATGTTGCACGGGCTTGCTGATTGGTACTCTGTCTAAGAGGTCGTCAGCGGTAACCATCCCCATAAGGTTCGAGCATGGGCGAGACGATACCTGCACTTCGTAGCCGTTGCCCCAGGACGGGTAGCGAGCATATTCATCACCAACCAAGCTCTCATACCAATGCGTATTAGACATGTAAGTCTGATCATACGCGACTTTTTTGGCCTCTTCTTCCAACCCCATGTCGCGAAGAACCTCCATAGTAGCCATGTTAGTAATGTGCGCCCGAGGAGACTCGGCCGTGGTTGAGAGCTTGCTGATGATGATTCCCTTGATTCCTATCTCATAGAATTGTATAAGAATCTGAAAACACTGGAGGGTCGGAAAACACCTGCCAGTCCAACTTGTGGGGTGGCACAAGCAGAGCAGGGAAAGGCAAGTGATGGAATCGCTCACCGTAGTGGCCTAGAAAGGCGCCCATTGAGGCTCCGGCTGGACCGGAGCCAATGACGACGCAATCAGTGACAAATGATGGAGCTGGCATTTTCTATCGATTAGACTCGCCCTCGAGCAAACAAAAGTTGAGTGATTATTGCCTAAGACTTGTTCGAGGGAAATCGAGACCTGTCTCGCTATATAAGCTGATGATGTAAGCACTAGGGCGGGAATGGCGCCCGCTACACGCGCGCCCGGATGCGCATTTAGATTTTTTTACGTTTTCTATAATAACCTAATATTTCATTCATATTAAATTATAAAAACACTATATATAATATATAATATCATCATAAATATGCTTATAATCTTAATTTTCTTATTATAATTTTCTTTAATTTTATTATAATTATTAAAAGTTAGTTGAGACTAATCGCGCACCTGGGCGCGCGAATTTAATGAATGATGACTAAGCGTAGGTTGAAATACCTTATAACTGATTGAATATTAAAGATATAGTGATGAAACTAAGATATATATATAGATATAATATAATAGATATTATAGATATTTTCCCCTAATTTTTAAATAAATTCTACTAATTTTATAGAATTTAAAACGTAAAAAATCTAAAAGCGCGCCCGGGCGCCTCTGTAGCGGGCGCCGGCGGGAATGAAGCCGGGGGAAATTGCTACGGAGAACACCCGTTTGGAAACAGATCCCCGGGTTCCCAATCATGTGGGTGTGGACCTGGGCGTAACGAGGCCGGGGAATCTTACACATACTCAGAAAAGATCCCCGGGTTCCAATCCTGTGGGCCGGAACGAATCCTGGGGATTATTACACATAGTTATCGGAAAACAAACCTCCAAATTTCAATCACGTCCGCCTTGGAGGGAGGGCTTTGGTTCGCAAGATGAGCTTGATCATACAGTGTGAATTTTTAGATTCGCCAAGATCCGAAGCTTTTGATCAAGGAGAATATAGGCATGGATTTACATTCGAATTGACGGATTGCTAGTATCAACAGAACTTCTGTCTACCTAGTGGCATATGACTGATGATGCTTGATCCGAGGAGACTTTCTATGGTCTGTGCCCGCATCGTGGATCCGTGGATCCGTGGATCCGCACGGTCACTGCCGAGACCCGCTTAACCAATATTATAGCGACTCCCAGCGCTGCCCTTAAATCAAACGAGTTAAATCCGGGGTCATATTTAGGATATTTAATAGCCCTCGATGCTAGATTTATTAGTTGAAATATTTAATCAAATATTTTAAATATTTTAAATCTCAATATCTATACTCTCTATACTGCTATTTCTAATCTCCCACTAGAGCTTATCTCTCCCACCTACTTATCACGGCCATAATATAGGCTAGGCGGGGAGGCCTAGCAGAATACCCTAACTAAATAAGGGACTAAAGGGACTAAACTTTAATCCTATCGGTTTTAAAACTAAAGAATAAAAATATTAATCCTACTCTAGATTAAATATTAAAATAATTAATCTAGAGAGACTATAATAAATATATAATATATATTTATTTATACTTTCTTATATAATAGCTATTTTAACTATTAATATAATTTAATTATATTTAATACTGTTAAGTATACTATTAAATATAATAACCCCTTTATTATTTAAATTATATAATTATTTCTATTATTAATATAAACTTAATATAATTAATTTATCCTTTAAATTTAATTATATTATTATATATTAAGAGCTCTTATTTAGCGGATTACTTATATTACCTTAAATAATATTAAATATAATAGCTACTTTTATTACCCGTATGAATAATTAATAGTAATAAGGCCTATTTATACCTACCGCTCTTACTTTAATTAATTTAATTAATATAGAAATAGAAGATACTTCTAGCTTTAATAGCAATAATGAAGAAATTAAGTAACTTAAGGCCTAAATTATAGCTATAAGTATTAAAATAAATAACCTTTATATAACTATAGAATAAATAACTAACTCTTAATAGATTTAAAATGAATAATATCTAAATAATATTTAAATAATTAATAACCTTATAGTTATTATTATAAAAGGAAGAGATATAAAAGAGATCTTTAAGCTAAATTTATTTAATGTTACGGCTTGGTCCCCCGTAACGGCGCTGTAAGCCCTATAGGCAGTGAATGCACCTTCTGTAATTGCTACAATAGCAATTATGGCCCAATCTTTTGCCCCGTGGCGCAGCGGCTAAGGTGCCCGCAGCTGTGACCGTGCCGTGACATTTAAATCCTTTAATAGAATTATATATAAACTATCTTTATTCTTTATTTAGCTAAAGGCTTTTATAGTATATTACTTAATATAATTTACTTTAATATTGTAAAAGACCTTTATTATATAAAGGGAATTTACAAATAATTCTAGCTAAATTAAGCTTATAAGATATAACCCTAGGATTTTATAACTATATTATATCGGGTTAGCGCTATAAAGCGCAATACTTATCTAAGCAATATATGCTTATATAAGCAAGATATTAGAGAGTTACATTTTATATTATTTAGCTATTTTCTAGCTTTATTACCTATTTAGGTAAGTCACGTGACCTCGGCCCTCGGGCTCTTCAAAGAGCCCGATTAGCCCGATAACCTCATACATGAAATACGGCATACTAAGGTCCGGTTTCAAATATCCTAGTATAAAACTACTGGAGCTTCTAACTTCATTATGCCATAACACGGCATCTAGCTATCCGGTATGAGCCTACCCTATATAGTTAGATAGCCCGGAAATAGGGCTATCCGACGGTATGACTTTAGGCCGAGTCGGACGAATAGATCCCGAGTTATCTCTATAAAAGAAGGATGACTCCCTTAGAAATAGAACCTCTCTTAGATCTATATCCTCTCATACAATACAACCAATAAGACCACCAATCAGAACCTCTCTTTTTCCTCTTTAACCTTATTTATCTTTTGACCCACTTTTCTGGCTATATGATTCCTTATCTAGCTAATCAGCTTTTCATAAGGACTGATTCCACCGCCTATTCACCTCCTATCTCTATTACCTACCCTACACCTTACGAGGACTTTATAGTCTATATCCTTCAGTCCTTTACAACTATAAGGCCTATAATAATAATAAATATAATAAAGATTATTTAAGAAAGATATTATTAAAAAATTAAGATACCTACTTACTATAGAGCTATAGGTAGAGGAAAGAAAGAAATAATTCCTATAAAGAGCTCTATATATAACTATAAATAATTAATCACTAAAATACTTTAAATTATAAATATAAATTAAGGGAGAATAGATAAATACTTTAATAGATAATAGAGCTAAATAGAATTACTTTAATTTAATAATAATAAATAGGCTTAAGTTACTATAGAGGTATAAAAAGGATCTTTATTTAATATATAACCTAAAAAAGAAAGGTTTAATTATAATAATAGGATTATTAAATATAAGATTAATTACGTTATAGTCTTTATTAATAGAAAAAGTTAAGGAATCTTATTTAATATAATACCTATATTAGGATACTATTTAGTACTTAAGTACCTATAATTATATAGGTTTAACCTAGATCTTAATTAATAGATTAATTAAGTAATCTCCTTTAATAAAGAAATACCCCCTTAAGAAGATAATAACTTATTAAATATAAGATTTTAAATTTCTATTTAAAATAATAGAGAAATTAAGAAGAGATAAATATAAGATATCTCTCTACCTAAAGGGATATAATAAAAATAATATAAAGGATAAAAGTAATAAGACTAATAAATAATTATAAGTATTATAAAATAATTCTATAAGCTAGAGAAGAACCTTAAATAAATTAAGAAGAAACTATAAGATAAATAGCTTAAGGATATCTTATTATAGTATTAAATCTATAAAAAGCTTTTTATAAAAGAACTTAAGATTAATTTATTATTATATATATATTATAACTTAGAAATTAAATTTATTAATAGAAAGTAATCTAACTTTAATAAACTCTCTTTATTTAATATAATATAGCTATTAATATTAAAGGAATATATTAAAGATATAATTGTAAGTATGTTGGGCCTTGAGGGCACGATTGGGGTGGAACCGTAGATGAAGGTAGGTCTCTATTGGTATGTAGACTTCAACTTGCCGGGTTCCCGTGGAGGGCCCAGCGAGAAGAGTTTTAGCCGGCTTGGTCATGTGACGTAGGCCGGGGTTTATCCGTTATCTGCCCTTATCGGCCCATCTCGCGATAACCTCACAATAATATAGAAAGGATATATTAAGGAAAGTAAGTTATTTATTAAATATCTTATTATATTTATTTTAAAGAAAAATAGTAAATAGTGACTTTATATAGACTTTAGGGTACTTAATATTATTATAATTAAAGATAATATATTATTATTCTTAATTAAGAAGCTAAAGGATTAATTATTTAATATAAAGTATTTTATTATACTTAATCTTAAAGGAGCCTATAACCTTATCTAAATTAAGGAAAGATATAAATAGAAAACTACTTTTTATATTAAATATAGATTATTTAAGTACCTTATTATACCTTTTAGACCTATGAATATATCTATTATATTTTAATAAATAATTAATAATATACTATAAGAATACCTAGATATATTTATTATATATTACCTAAATAATATCTTTATCTTCTCTAAGATAAAAGAAGAATATATATAATATATCTATAAGGTACTATAGATATTATAAGATATTAATTTACTAATAAAACCTAAGAAAAATAAATTCTATACCTTAGAAATAGAATTTCTTAGATATATTATCTCTTATAATAAAATATATATAGACCTTAAGAAAGTTATAGTAATTAGGGATTAAAAGGAATTAATAAATATTAAGGAAATATAAGCCTTTTTTAGTTTTATTAATTATTATTATAAATTCCTTAAAATTTAAGAAGATTATAATATTATTAATTAATCTAATAAAGAAGGATAGATTATTTATAATAAGGAATTAAGTATAAGAAGCTTTTAATAAGATTAAGGAATTTATCTTAAGTAAATTAATCCTTAAGATATTTAA
Organism: Fusarium virguliforme; assembly: GCA_020883615.1. Classification (NCBI taxonomy): domain Eukaryota; kingdom Fungi; phylum Ascomycota; class Sordariomycetes; order Hypocreales; family Nectriaceae; genus Fusarium; species Fusarium virguliforme. The sequence continues at coordinate 6,453,380 of JAJHJD010000002.1, forward strand.
TTTATCTTAATTAATTAAACTTAAAATAGATACCTTAGACTTTATATTAGGCGCCTAAATTAAATAATAAGATAATAAAGGACTTCTATACTTAATTATATTCTACTCCTATAAACTATATAAAATGGAATTTAAATACTTTATTTATAATAAAGAATTCCTTATTATTATTAATACTTTTAAGGAATTTTAATATTACCTTATTAAAAGCCCCTATTAAATTAAGGTCTATATAGACTATAGGAATATCTTATATTTTACTATTATTAGAGAATTAAATAACTTATAATTATATTATATTAAATACCTCTTAGAATTTAATTATATTATAATTTATATAAAGGCAAAGGTAAATAAAAGAGCTAATACTATTTATAGATAATTAGACTTTAATATAAGGAAAATTAAAGTAAATAAATAATTACTATAATATACCTTAAAAGAATACCTTAAGTAAAAACTTATTATAAGAATTATAAAAATACCCTTTTAAATTAATAGAGTAACCTATATAATAAGATAAAGTAATCTATTATTAAAATAAATCCTAGAATATAATAAGTAACTCCTAGATAATAAGAAAATAAATAAATAATAAATCCTAGATAAATTATAATATCGCCTTATATATGAAATATATAAATATTAACTGTATAGATATTAAAGAATTAATAAAACCCTAAAATAAATTAAAATAATACATATTTTTCTTAATATAAAGAAAATAATTATATAAATTATAAATAAATATAACTTATATAAAAATAAAGGTATAATACTATAAACCCTATAGGAAATTATAATTACTCCCGGTTATATAATAACCCTCGGAATTAATTACTATAGATTTTATTATTAAATTACCTTTATTAAAAGAACTAACTATTAAGAATTTCTATAATAATATTCTTATTATTATAGATAGACTTATAAAATTTTCTTATTTTATTACTTATAATAAATTAACAAATATAGATGAATTTATATATTTCTTTTATTATAATATCACTAGGATATATAGGCTATTACTTAAGATTATTTTAGATTAAGGATTACTCTTTATATTTAAATTTTAATAAAGATTAATTAAATACCTTAGAATTAACTATAAGCTCTCTATAGCTTACTATAAGGAGACTAATAAATAAATAAAATAAATAAACGAAATATTAAAATAATCCCTTTAGTATTATATTAATTATAAATAAAATAACTAGATTAAGAAGCTATTAGCTATATAACTAGCCTATAATATAATAATTAATAAAAATATAAAAATTATATTAGCCTATATTAATTTTAAGTTTATATTAAATACCTATAGATAAGCTTAAGATATAGTTATTAACCTTAAGGTAATCCTTATTAATAATTAATTAAATAACCTATATAAAGAAATAAGATTTAAATTTAAATTTATTAGAAATAAAATAAATAACTATATTAATAAAAAAAGGATTAAGGGATTAACCTTCTTAGAGGGAGATATAATCTACCTTATAATAAAAAATATTATAATAAAAAAATAAAATAAAAAACTTAATTATAAATATATTAAACCCTATAGAGTTAAATAGAAAATCTTATAAAATAATTATAAATTAGATTTATTATTAAAGGTTAAGCTTTATTTAATCTTTTATATCTTATTACTTAAGTTGATAGAAAATATTATTTAAATTAAGATTAATAATAAATTAAAAACTAAAGTTAATAGACTAAAAGAATATATTATAGAAGCTATCCTTAATATAAATAAAATTAATAATAAAATAATATATTTTATTAAATAAAAAGACTATTTAAACTTAAAATATATTTAAGACTCTCTAGAATACTTTATTAATATATAATACTTTTTAAAAAATTTCTATTAATACTAAATATAGGCTTATTAAGATTAATAATATTCTAATTAATTAAATTAATAGCGTTAAGGGAATATATCTCTATAATTATATATAATTCCTCTTAAAGCTTACTTAATTCCTCTAAAATATATAAATTATATTTAAAAGCCTTATTACTTTATATTTTAAATAGCCTCTTTTACTTCTAGATATAAATAAATTTAGCTATTACCTCCTTAAGAATAGCCTCTACTTTAGCTTTTTTATCCTCTAGATATTTATATTCCTAGATACTTTTAGCTATTATTAAGATTAATAAATTACTATAAAGACATTAATATATACCTATAGAAAGAAGCTACTTTAGCCCTATTATATATAACCTTTATATTAATATAATTAAAATAATAATTAAAATAATTAAAGATTTCCTTATAGGATAGACCTTAATAGAAATAATAAATATAGGGTATAATCTCAGAATTAAAAGCCTTAATATAGGAAGAAAGATTTTATATTTTAGAAAGTTTATAAAGAGAAGCATATTTTAAAATTTAGCTTAATATTATATTAATAAGAGATAAGATTTTTATAAATTAAGGTTATTTATTAATAATATTTAGTTATTAGAATTAATCTTAAGGATAAGATTACTAAAGGGGAAACCTTATATTATAGCTATAATATAGGTTAAGTAAGAAGGCTTAATAAAATACCCTAACTAAATAAGGGATTAAAGGGACCGAACTTTAATTTTATTAGTCTTAAGACTAAAAAATAAAAATATTAATCTTACTCTAGATTAAGTATTAAACTAATTAATCTAGAGAGACTATAATAAATATATAGTATATATTTATTTATACTTTCTTATATAATAGCTACCTTAGCTATTAATATAACTTAATTATACTTAATACCCTTAAGTATATTACTAGATATAATAACCCCTTTATTATTTAAACTATATCATTATTCCTATTATTAATATAAATCTAGCACGATCAGTTTATCCCTTAGATCTATCTGTACCGTTATACTACTATCGGGCCTAGCTTCACCGGACTATACCTAACCTAGTTCTTAAGGTATTATAGCTTCTCTAGTATTTCTATCGTTATTAAAAGTGTCACGGCCTAATTAAAGTCCAAATCACATGCCTTATATAACTCTATAGTACTTACTAATTAATAAGTAGGGGTAAGCGACTTACTCTTATATATATAAGCTAGCGTATATAACTTACTATAGGAATAGTAAGCTATCGCAACTTACTTACTTAAGCCTTAGCGACCTATTTAATATATAGAATACACTTATTATACTTTCTTATATACTAGCTACCTTAGCTATTAATATAACTTAATTATACTTAATAATATATATAATAAGTAAGTAGGATAATTAAATAAATAAAATAAAAACCTTAATCTCTTAGATTAAAATTATAATAAAAATACTATAAACTATTTAATTAATTAAAATTATTTATTATATTCTTCTTTAGATATCTTAATTACTACTTAATAGATCTTTATATTATAGCTAGGCTTATTATAGATATTATAATATTAAACCCTTTATTATATTAATCTTCCTTAATTATTACTCCTTAATAATTTAGCTATTAATTATATATTAATATCTATTTAATTAATTACTTATATTTCTTTCTCTATTATTATAACCCCTCTTCCTTATAATTTAGTCTTTTTTACCCTCTAGCGCTAGCTTAATATCTTATTTACCTCTTAAAGGTCTTAGACTTTAGTCTTTATTAAAGCTATCTTATATATAATTACTTTTATCCCCTTTATAAGAGACTTTAATACTTTAAGAACTAACTCTAGAGAGTTATTTTAATGCCTTTTAATCTATCTTTTAATATATTTAGATTAAGATTAGGCCTTAAGTATAATCTTTAGGGTCTTTAAGACCTAAGGGGTTAAGGGTTAAGCTACCTCCTTAATTAATATTAAAGTCTATAGCTATATATTAAGTTTTAAGATTATACTTTCTAGGTTAAAAAGAATAAGCCTAATTCCTTTAAAGGCTACCTTAATATTATTTTCTATTATTATAGCCTAAAATATAATATAAAAGGCTAAAAAGAATTTAATCTTTAAAATATAGATTATAAAATATTTAATTAAATACTTTATTTCTTAATTATAAGTATTCTTAAATATACTAAAGTATTTAATATTAAGGGGCTAAAGTAAATAAAATAAATAAGGTAATATATAAAGCCTAATAATCTTATTTTATTATAATATCTCTTAAATTTAATAAAATAATAACTTTTATAGCTATTAAGAATTAAGAGATAATAAATATTAATTAATTAAAGTATTTAAGCTACTTAAGACTAATTTTATTATTAATCTAGCTATTTTAGGTTATTATAATAGCTTAATCGCTTAAGAGGTTACTTTCTTAGTATTAATTAATAAGGTAATATTAGCCTATATTAATAATAAATAATAGGATTAATTAGCCTTCTATATTAATTACCTAAATAACTATAATTTATTTCCGGTTTTTAAGCTATATTAATTTTAGCTTTTTATACCTTTTTATACCTATAATAATTATTCTATTTATAATTATACCTATAAGAAAGCTAGTCTTATTAATCTTATAGATATTATTTAATTAAATACTATATTTCGTGATTATATTTACTATAAGCTAAAATTAATTATAGATAATAATTAGATCTTTATATTTAGCTTTTTAATAATTATATCTCTAAAAAAAATATATCTTAAAGTCTAGGTATTACCTAATAAAATTTAAAGCCTAATATATATTAATCAATAATATATTACGGTTAATAAGGAATTAATTAGCTATTTCTTTTATACTATAAAGCTAGGGGGGAAATCCTTATAAATTTAGGTTAAGAATAAAGTAAATAAGGATCTCTTTCTCTAGATTAAATAGCTTATAAGATTTCTAGATAATATTATATTAAGATTAGATACCTTATTACTAGCGCTAGAGCCTTATATAAGTAACTTTATATATCTCTACCGCCTATTAGAGGCTTAATTTTAAGTTATTTTAAAGGGCCTAAAGGGTAAGAAGGATTCTAGCCTTAGTATTTAAGCTTAATATCTTTTATAGGAAGGAATTAATGAATTAAATAGAGATAATATAGGGTAAGGGATTTTTATGCCGCTTGCTTATCTATCCTACTTGCTTATTATGTATATTATATTTATTAGTAGCGCCTATATTCTTATCCTTATAGATAAGCTTAATAATAAATATACCCCTAACAATAAATATATATTTATTACTGGGATGTCTGATTCTAACAACCTGGTCTTAACAAGTTTCCTCCAACAGTCAGTGAAGGTCTCCGGAGCTTGACAGTACCTCGGTTTTTTTTTTTGCGAATCAACCCCCCATTTGCTATTAGAAGAACTGAGAGTTCCTCCTTAACTTCAGGATTAAGATTAAAGTTTTAAGTCCTACGATTAAGGTTCAAAGTCCTAGATAGGATTATTTAAAGATATAAGGCCCTAAAGGGCCTCTTATTAAGCTCATAAAAAATTAACTAAGAATAATTACAATCACTACGACAAGAACTACCTTTTATTAAGTGCACTCAGCATCTCTGCGCGACATAACAACATTTGCTAGTCAGACCCCTTACCGGAGGTACGGAGGTCAGGGGATGGTCGATTTAGAGACCCCCACAGTAGTCCTTTTCGTCTCTTCGTTCCTCAAGGCAAAAGTCCTTCGGACTGAACAATTGGTGCAGGGACTCCGGGCTCAACATCCTTGTACCTGAGCCCGCATAGACGGCACTGCTGGCAGGCCACCGAGGCTCTGGCGCGGGCACGCTCTCGCCTTCGAAGCCCCTCTGGCTATTAAAGGGATACTCTAGTAACGCTCTGCATCGCTATTGAGGATACAGCATTGAGCCTTTTACCCGTGATGAACAAGATAAGATAGAATCAGGGTATCAACAATACTATAGAATTGAATTACGTTCGCAGCCCAGCACTGGGCCTCGTACCGGGCTGTCCCTAAGATGCTTCAATGCCAGGCCAGGAGTGATGACTATGACACAGACTAGACTCATCCCGGGGTGTGCTCAAAACAGAAAGGTGCTAAACCAAATCACCGGCTCTTCCGCTTGGTGGTCTCGGTAGGGAATTCGGCAACATATCTAAAGGTTACCGAAGCCCCGGAACTTCAACAGCTCCCGTGGAACCAGAAGCCTGGATCTCAACCGCTGAAGTCCATGCCCCAAACCGACCAAAAGAGGCAAAGCGCTGGTTAATTTTGACACTATTTCCACCATGACACCGATTCGTAAAGCCTTCCAAAGTCTTGGGGAGATGTCTTGTATCTTGTCGATGTTTCTATAATAAATTTCCATTCTCTCCCATGGGCGGTCTACCGAGCGATTTAGGCTTTCCATGACCGAACCCGGTGCGTATAACATATCCTTATTCGAACAACAGACGCATGGGCCAGATAGGAACTATTACAAACCTCTCTTCATCCAGATAATCATGATTATTTTGGACAAGCTGCTCACTGCGGCTGGCACATGGCTTAAATCGTGGGCCGTCCACCCAAGTCCGCGGAGCCAATTCCGAGCAATCCTTTCCTAGATGTTAGAACACGCGTCAAGTAAATGTGACAAATGTCTGCCAGGGAGCTCCCCAGTTCCCCGGGTTTTGGAAATGGAGGGGTGCACGCGCTCCATGCATGCGTGCGTCTCGCCCCATCTTTCCACGTCCCCGTCAACTAGCCCCGTACTAATCTATCGACAGGTGAAGCTCTCCAAGCTTGGATACGGCGCTTGCGGACGCCAACTCCACACACACGGGCGAATGAGCTGGAAAAGCAATGTATTAGAGTTTTTTCTTTCTTTTCTTTTTTCCCGGGGATGGACTGACGTTAGTTTCATGCAAAGGGCAGGTCGGGATCCTATTCAGCCATGGGCAGCAAGTTGGTGGTCAATATGATTGATTGCCCTTGCTAGCAGTCCAATAAGTAGGAAAGGAGGCGAGCAAACAAGCCACATTGGGACGCTCTCATGATTTTGTTTTAACTGCGTCCTCGAGCCCTGTCTGTGACCGACTGATTCTTTGGCACACTTCGCATTAGTCGAAGCAATCCTCTCGTACTAGAGTTGTGACAATACTATTTAATTCATCAGTTTGTCCAAACCCCCGTTCCGACATATCTGGTACAATCGACACATTCAATCAAAGGACCTCCTCTAAGTAAAGACTAAGCAAGATGAGCTCCGAACTGCAAGCCGTCGACAGCGCACCTTCGTGTCCAGGCTGGTCATCAATTCAATTCCATCAATTTCGCCTTCGCGTGGCGTTGCATTGACAGCTTACTCAGCATTTGGCCCGTGGAGTTGAACCACCGTATCTCCAAATTGAATTGATGGCGTTGAATTGAGGTGGTTGAACCGTATTCGCGCGCCGAGATCCCATCGCTTACTCCCCAGCGTCTTGGCCATCCTCCTCTGCCTCCCATATACAGCAAAGCAGGGTTATAACGATACTCAGTATATCAGGCGATCTATCGTTATAATTAGACTATCGGTATATCTAGGATTTAATAGGGTATATACCTTTAACCTTAATTTACTAGTAAAAAGCTAGTTAAATAGGTATAAGGTACCTATCTAGAGAAACCTATAATCTAGCCTTAACCCGGGTAGCTTATTACTCCCGCTAAAGATAATACTCTTGCCATTATAGCTACTTCCTAAAGTTATAGCTACTATCTTAGAGCTACTCTTTATATATAATGAGGGTCTTAAGAGCTGCCGACGCCTCGGCTATAGTAATTTACTATAGTAATAGTCCCTTAAGGTCATTATCTTTATTATCTAGATAGACCTCTATAAATAACTTAACTATAAGGTTAAGGAGGTCCTTATTAGATTCCTCTATATATTCCTCTAGCGGGTGAATAAGGGCATTAAGGTTATTATAATTAATAATATAGCTAAGCTACATAATCGACTAAATATAAGCCTAAGTAGCTAAGGCTTAGACTATAACTTAGGCTTTATCTTAATCCTTTAGCTATAGGTATAGGCTATAAAGCTAGCTATAGAGCTATAATACCTTCTAATAGTTATTAATTGTCTCTTTTTTATATCTAATTAAGCTTTAATAATTTAATTAATAGCATAAAGGGTATTTATTTAATTAAAGGGATTGCGACCTTAGAAGGCTTAATAGATAATAAATTTAAGCTATAGCTTATAGTAATAGGTCTTAAGGTTATTAATAATACCTTAGTCTATAGGTTAGAAGAGGGCTATTAAATTTGCCAGAAGAAGATAACCTATATAAATCGAAAGAGGCCCTCGTTAATAACTTCCTATATAGCCTTTTCGTGAGCGGAAAAGTTATTAAGTAGAAGAAGTACCTTCCGGCTGGCTATTTAGCTATTAAACTATAATAACCACTCTTTATAGATAACTAAGGTTATTTAGGCCTTTTTATTTAACCTTTAATAGATTAAAAGGCTATAAAGGGCTTAAGACTATAGGCTAAAGGTATAAGGGTTCTTTACCTTATTAATAAGTTAAAGAAGTAGCTTATATATATTAGATATATTAAAGTAAGGAAAAACTAAGATATAGGCCTTTTTAGTCTTTATACCCTTTATTAGTTAATTAGCGAGTATAATAGAGGGAGATTAACGCTAATAAAAGCCAGTCTCATCGGCATTATATATATCATTAGAATTATATTCTATATAAATAGCTTAAATAGCCTCGAGGCTACTTAAGAAGTTATATATATTAGCCGAGATTAATTCGCCCTACCTTTATTACCTTTTATATAAATAACGCGACTTAAAGCTATCTAGCTAGCTATAAGAAAAAGAAGGTACTAGCTTTCTATTAAAATTAGCTATATAGACCTAAAAAAGCCTCGCAACTTACTATATAACTTCCCTAGTTATAGTTAGCCCTCAGTTATTAATATACGTTAGATACTTATATAAAGTAGCCTTTAAGAGGGGGTGCTTAATAGAGCGGCCTTTTTTAATATATAAAATATATCGCTTAAGGCCCTTATAGTCGAGGAAGTTATATTTATAGCTATAGATCTTAGAAACTGACGACTATAAGAGCTTTAAGTTAAGCTAGCTATAGGCCTAACTATAGACTTAATTTTAGCGCTATAAAGGGTACTCTTTATGAATTTAATAAATTTAGAGGCGCTATTTATTTATAATTACCTAACAGTATACCTTAGCGGTCGGAATTATCGTTATATAATATAGAAGGTTAGAAGGTTAGTATAGATATAAGGAAGAAGATAAGAAATTAGGCCCTAAAATTAATAGCCCGGGCTACCTTTATATAGCGATAAAATCGGCTTTTAGTATATTATTAAGTAAGAGCCTTATGATATTTCTAATACCTAGGTTTATCGTTATCCTTGTATAAAATTAGTGCATTATTTAATCTTAATCGGTAAAAAGAGGATATCGCTACCCCTAGATCGTTATAACCCTACTTTGCTGTAATACTATTCCCAACCTCTCCTAGCACATCAATTAACGTATCCACCGCGTCAATTAGGCCATTCCGCACTCACGACCTTAGTATCTGTGTCATCCCTATTGTGCTAGCTTCCAATGGAATCCGCAGCGGTGAGACCATTTGCCCAGCAACCCTAATTAAATGCTCGCACTCTACCGATATAGATGGCTCCGACAGTAAGTTAAGTGCCATTCGCGACAGTCAAGGGTAATATTTCCGCCCCTCCCACCAATATTGGATGGGATCTGTGACAAGAGGGTCGTTCTGAGCGTCGGGACTCGACAACCAATGGCCATATTCGCCATGGTCTGCATTCAGTGAGTTTTCTCAAATAATATCCGCCTACCAGAGACAAAGTAGGTAAGGCCTATAAACCTATTCCCTCTTCGTGTGAGAATTGCGGGCTTGAATGTCGAAGCTATACTGCTAGACCCATGAAGTCTATATGCTAGTACATTTAGAAATCGAAAAGGCCGGAAACTTGTTTTATAGGAAGATTTTCTAATCGTCTAGCAAAACATCTAAGTTAATAAGCGGCGCACTAGATGCGTTATAGTCCGAAGGCTGCCGGCGCTTGACAGGGACGTTAACGTCCATTTGGATCCTAGGAAGGAACGGGATATATATAATGTTTTTACTAAAGGCAGTCCTAAGGCGCGACGACAAATCGAGACGCATTCGCGAGCCCCTAGTACTAGATACACTTAGCACGTATACATAAATTAAGGGGCAAGAAGTACCGGCGACAAAGTCTCACGGACGCGTCTCACAGGGCTGCAGATGCTACCCTAAACCACTACCATTCTTGACGGTCTTAACCGGTTATTAACGTTAAAGGCATCTAGATGGAATTAAGCCTATTAACGTGAAGGTGAAATGGAGTTGATGGAATTGACGCACGTGACTTTAACTTCCCCAAAATTAAAAATATGGAGTGGAAGGTGGAATTAATAACTACCCTGCCAGAGGGTCAGTCGGGTTCTCAGCAAACCCGTCCGTGGCCGCGATCAACACCTTATGCTTATTAATAGTTATCTCAGTCTACTCCGGCCCCTTAGGGAAACCTTTCTTCGCGAGCTCCAGCAACTTAGTCTATATTAGAACCGCCTTATAGATACAGACTACGCGGTTCTTTATTGCCTCGGGGTTCTTAAGCGCACTAGCTATAGCTTTATTAATGCCTATAATATTAGTGCTACTTATATAAGTATCGCCCTTACTATAGAGCCAGACCGCGCGATTAGGTATATTAATAAATAAGAGCCCGCTAAATATAAAATCAAGGAATAGCCCTATAGAGATAATAGTATATTTAATCTCTTTAGCTCAAGCCTTTTTATTAAGATATACTTTAATTTAGTATTATTAAAATCACTATTAAAATCACTATTAAAATCACTAACTATTACTAAGTAGTTATCTTATATTTTAATATATATTATATAATATAAGCAAATTAACGCTATCTTTAGATAAAGTCTCGCCAAGGGTAGTAATAACCTCTATATATATATTATATTATACCTTATATTCTTATATTTTTCACGGGCTATATATTATATATTTAATATTATATTTTTTAACCGATAATTTAATTAAATATATTAACTCTTTACCTAAGAGGTATTAATCCTATTTAGTCCCTAAAATCTAATACTATAGTCCCTATACTATAATTAATCCCCCTAAGAACCTAAAATCCCTTATTCCTCTATATTCTTTCCTATTTATATCTTTAGTTCCTATAGGTCTATATAGTTATTAAATTACTTAAATCGCCTTAAGCTTAATTACTAACTATATAAGCTATAGGTTATAGGCTTTATTATTTATATTATTTATAAAGCCTATTTAATAATTAAGAGAGATTTATTTAAAACTCTTTAAGTAAGGTTACTAAAAAGGTAAATTTTATTAATAATAAAATTTTTAAGTATTAAGTTATAATATAGCTATAATAATAAGGCTATAAAGTTTATAATAAATAAAAGCTTATAGTTAAACTTAATAAATAAGACCTTTTAGTTATTAATTATCGCTATAAGGTTTAGCTTAATCCTTTTAAGGGCTCTATAATAATATTTCCTCTAGAACCTTTAATATACCTTTTAGGGTATTACTATAAGGGTTATAGCTAGATCTATTTAATTATAATAGAAGTTATTTCTATATAAAATAATAATATTAATATAATCTATACTTTATAGATTAACCTAGATTAATATTTAGGTTATAATTATTTTTTTTAGTTATAAAGGTTTTTTTAATTATAAAGGTATACTTAAAGCGTAATTCTCTTTACCGGTATTAAGGGATAATAAGAAGGTTAGATAGATAAAATAATAATCCCCTTAGGAGTTCTTAAGGTTATTATATTTCTTATCCTATTAAGAGATATATTATTTATCTAGAATATAGTTAATTAAGAGAGGTAGCTAATACCTCTAGCTCTTCTTTTTAAATTAAGTTTATAGAGGTAAATAGGCTCGCTATTAGAGCTATTAACTCTATATACTATATAGTAATAATACTCATTAATATTTTAAGTTATTAAAATATTTAATCTAGGTATAGGCTATTATTATTAATCTTATTAGGTGATATTAAGAGACTTTAATCCCTTTAGGTACTATAGAGTTATAGTGATTTAATACTTTAATCTAGAGAGGTCTTTAGAAGAGAAGAAAATAACTTACCTTAAGGTTATTAGTAATAGCGCTATAGTCGCTAGGGATAAAGCATTTAATGCCGGCTTAGATAGTAATATTAATAATAGTAACTTAGAAGGGGATAGCTATTATATTAATAATACTAATAATAGTGTCTTAGCCTTTTAGCGCGCTAGAGAGGCTATTAATGGAGGAATAATTAACCTAGATGGCGGTAGCTCTAGAGGGGATATCTTAGGTAAAGCAGCTAAAGATAGTAACTTTAAATCTAGCTTTAAGAAGCTAGTCGAGGACAGTAGATCTAAGGAGGCCTTTCTAGGGGCATATTAGTAGGATTTTTAATAAGGGGAGGCTATTCTTATACCGATAAGGGTAAGTTTCTTAATAGAGCTTATAATAAAGGTATATTTTAATTTAGAAACTTAATACTAAAAGGAAATATAAGGAATCTTAAAGATATAATAAAGTAAGTTTAAGTCAATAGAAAGTATTATAGCTTTATATCTTATAAGAGCTTATATCTTAATTATTAATTATTAGTCGAAATTAAAGATAACATAAAAATCACGCCGTCCAATACTCTACTTATAAATCTATCTAGTAGTTCTTAGGCCCATGGAAGTATTTATTCTAAACGGTTGGCCCGCCTAGCCCGAGAAGGAGCTAATAAGAGTTCGGCCTGACGAGGTTGCTCGTGCATGGGATGACATCCAACGCCGGCGCGCTGAAGAACGGGGCCACCGAGCGCAGGTAGTGGCCTGGCGTAATACCGTCACGGTACCGGAAGATGAACTCAGGCGGACAATTGCGGCTATTACGCAACAACACACGAAAGAGCGTTTCCGGGAAAGAGCCGCAAGACTACGATCACAAGAGGACGCCGGTGAGCTCGACCGTCGAGGAGCGGAAGAGGTGCGCCGGACACAACCACCGGCGACTCCCGAGCGGATCTCCAGTTCTCCACAAATCCCGATTCCCCAAGCAATCCCGCAGACCCCGCAGACCCCGCCTCCCCGAAAGCGCCTTCGGGAACCACAACCGGAAGGACTTCTGACTCCGCCGCCCACGAGGCCAGACCGCCCCCGGAAAAGACCGAGGCCGTCGCAGGAAACCGCCCTGCTCCAACGAGAGTCCCTCGAGACCATTCTGCGATACCATGAATCTCGTTTCCGCGACAAGGAGAAGGAATCGGTCGCAAGATCTTGGTGCAAAGAGGTCCCACTTGCCCTCCAGGTAGAGACTGCACAATCCCTCCACCAGGCATTCACAGATGAAAGGACGCTACCGATCTCGCACTGCAATTTCTGCTACAGGAAGCAGCCTCCTTCTGAGCTCACAAAGATCCGATGGAGGAGGCACTTGACGCCCTTCTTGCTACAGGCCACCGCAGCGCCCTAGGAGTGCAGGGACTGTTTCCCTGCTGCCGACGACGCTGAGGCCATAGTTTGCCACGAACGCTATGCCGCTTTGAAGAAGGGGAAACTGCCGAAGACCTATGCGGTCAACAATATGTACATCGGATGCGAGCATCGGTATCCCGAAGAGCTCGACGGCCTGTCTCCCGTTGAGGAGAGGCTAATTACTTTACAGGCCTCCTTCGGCTATATCATAAAGTTCACCATCGATAATAAGACCCCGTCGGGGCTTAGCTACCGGAAGCACGTGAAGGGCTATATCGTCGTCTTTCCGAATAAGGTCGAGGACCTCGTTACCATAGTCCCCCCTCACCCTCTTCTGGTACCTAGAAGAGGATCCTAGCGATGCAGACGCATCGGCGATCCCGAATTTGCAGGTTACCGATGTCGAATTCAACGCCCTGCAGTCCCGATTCCTTTATGGTACCCCTGACCCTGAGCGTATAGCCGATCTTGAGCATATGCCGCCTAGCGCGCAGGCTCAATGCTAGATGCCACTACCTTCTATTCGTAGGACTCCTATTAACGAATTTAACCATTCCTAGCTACTATTAACGCTTATATTCCTTATTCTCTACCCTGACGGTAGGTCGGACTTTATGGAGCCTCGCCTATAGAGCGTTATATATTAGGACTACCTTACCTATGCAATAAGATAGCAAGACGGACGTTTTGCCCGGTATAAGATATAGCCTTTTATCGCCTTTAAGACGCTATTACATACGTAGGTTAGAAAGTAAAGTAACTACTTAATTAAGTAATATAAAGGCTACCGTTAACCCCTTATGCGCGCTAATATAGAGGAAGCGATAGCTAAGCCTAATAAGCTAGAGGCTTAGGCCCTAATCTAGTTAATTATATATTAAGCAGCTATAATTAAGGGCACCTATCTATATTAATATAAGTAAAGGAAGGAATTAGAGGTATATACCTATAATCTAGGCAGGCTTAGTCTTTTCGTTATAATAAGGGCAGCTAATTATTACTGGGAGTCCCTATATCGTTATATACCTTAATTCTAAGAGTGGAAAATAGCTCTTAAGGCGGCGCAGATAGCTCTATCCCGGTAATTATTGCGAGATAATACCTATATTACCGCTTATTACTTCTATAAGTATTATATACTATTTAGCACTATTATCCTAAAGTAGAAGTTTAAGCTTATAGACTTTTAGGGTCGCTATAAGTGGTAGGGCAGGGGTTTTAGTTATTACTATAGCCTAGATTAGCTAAGTAGTTACCTAGACTTAGATTCCAATAATAGTTAGTCCCAGGAGCGATTCGCCTGAATCTAGGGATATTATATATCTACTATTAACCTAGAGCCTTAGTAGATATAGGCGCCTAGGGAATAGAATCCCTTAATTAGTGATTTATTAAAGTATCCTATTATAGTTTAATCCCTATTAGTGGTAGTTAATTGTATATAATACTATCGCTATAATAATTAATATATATAGCTTAATAAGTATATTAAGTAGGTAGAGTGCTGCTTTAGATTTCTTTATAGGTAGTGCCTATTAGCCTCCCTTAAAAAGGTTCCTTATTTTAAGTACTAGAGCTTTAGGGGCGAGTAGAATAATAGCTAGATTAATTACTATAACTACTTACTTACCATTATATAGCTAGCTAATATAGATATCTCGCCCTATATAAGCCTATAGTAGGTAATTAATTATATAGCTAAATATTACTTTAAGTTAGAAAAGAAGAGTAAGTCTTTTACTTAGATTAAGAAGGTCCTAATGCCCTAGGTTAAGGATTATAATCCCCTAGTTTTCTTTACGTTAAAGCTCCTAAATTAGCTAGTTGCTAAGCGGGATTACTTAAAATAAGCGGTTAGCTACTTACTCCTTAGCCTGCCGTTATAGGAGGGCTTATGAACTTATCTATATATTAACTGCCGTAATCCTAATATTCATTCCCGCTCCCTATAGATTAATAGCGATAAGGTTAATAAGGCTCCTAATATCTATAAAAAGTACTATTAATGCCTAGAGGCCCTAGAGGGCCTAACCTATATTTCCTTTCTTAAATATTAGAATTTCCTCTCTAGGAACCCTTCTATATAGAAGTAAAAGTAGCTAAGTAATATTAACGGCAGGCCTTATATATTAGTCTATTTTCCTCGCTATTAGGCTGATCTAGAAGGTCAATAGTGGCTAGATTATTGCCATATAAAGCTAATATTAAACTACCTATATCGCTAGCTTAATGATCTCCTTATATTTAATAGCTAGCATTTTAGTTTTTATACTAAGGCCTTCTCCTATTATTAGTAGCACTATAGTTATAGTGATGATTAATAGCCGGCTAAAAGAGGCTCGATTATAACCTTAAGAGGATTAATATAAGACTCTACCTATAGAGGAGGAATTTAATGATAAAGATTAGATCTATCTCGCCGCCCTTTTACCTAATAACTCCCTTACCTAAGAAGGTCTTAACCTACTTAGCCGCCGCGATATCGACGTTAATTATAACTAGATACGGCATATAGGCACTTATCTGAAATTTCGAGATAGCTACTAGAAAGACCTTATTGCTAGTAACCCTATAGCTAATAATGTGGAGGTTATTAGCCTTTACTAGCGTGACTATCTTAACCCGCAATAATAGTTAGTATATAATACCTTTATAGGTTACTTTTAGGTATAAAATCTTACTTAAATCCTTCTCTATATTAATAGTAGTAATAGTATAGGTAAGTCCTTCCTTATTAAGGTGCTTTCCTTCTATCTTTAGGTAGCTACCCTACTGAATTTTAGCCCTATTTGCCGCATAGCGCTAATAGGTATTATAAGTAATTAGATATAGGGCAGTACTATATATTTGCTGCTCTATCTCCTAGTAGGCGGTGCCTTTACCGATCTTTGCCTAGCTAATATAGCCGCCTTTTAGTCCTATTAATAGTATATTAAATACCTTATTATTAATAAGAAGAGTATATTAGGACTTAAATAGCTCGGGCGAATTGATTCTCGCCTGCGATAGGCCTTTCTATAGCGTAGCCTTAAGTTCTTTAGTGGTGTGAGTATCTTACTTATAGGCGATTTCTTCTAGCTACGACCCGTCTAATAAAAGCCCCTATATTTAACTATTAGTATTAGCCTATCTTTATTAGAAAGGAGAGGATAAGTAGCCTACCAGTTATTTAACTATATTATCTCTCTAACTATAGTATAGCGCTAGACTAGTGACGATTAGGCCTAGTTCCGTTAGGCCTTATAAGAACTGCGTGAAGTTAAGTTATCTATACCCTCCTAGAACCTCTTTAGTAGTTATATATAGGCTAAGCTAATATAGAGCGAGGTTAATAGATTTAAGGCCGCTATATAGGTATATTCTATAAAGGCCTAAGTTAATAAATATAATTACGAGTATATAGTATACCTTAACGCCCTAGCAATATAGGTAGAGGTAAAGAATTAAGGTAGAGGCGCGGAGTAAGCGCTAAGCGATAATATTAGTAATCTATCTAATAAGTTTCCTATTACTAGAGGCGCTAGGGTAATACTTATAACTAATTTATAATAACTAGCTCGCCTAGTTAATAGCGCCTAGGGTATAATATATAATATCACCTAAAATAAAGGTATTAACCTATAGGAAGACCCCCTAGCTATTATTATAGTGGACTTTAATAGCTATAATAGACCGCTATATCTAATAATTAATAAGGGTAGAAAAATCGTATCTATCCTTTTAGTTATATATAATTTCCTAATAGGTAATAAGACTTATGCCTATATATAGTTTCCCCTAATCGTATATAACGGAATTAGGTAGTATACCGATTAAGCTAATAGACTAAAAGATCAACTAGTTTAGGCACTTTATGCCGGAACTATACTATACCCTTATATATAAGGTCTTCTTTTACTGCCGGCTCCTATAGCGGGCCCTTATAGGGGTCCTCGCCAGCCTCTATATAATACCTTATAGGGGTAGAGATTTTAGATATAGTTTACTACCTTAAGGAAGTATAGCTACTATTTTAAAGTAAGTCTAGATTTAAGTAGTATAGGCATAAGCTTTTTTAGGATAATTTAATTAAGAACCTCTACTAATTTATTTTATTTATATTACTCTATCACTATATATAGGAGATAAATTCCTCTATCCCGGCAGAATATAATTAGGATATAGCTTTAATTTTCTCCTCCTTAATCGAGATATAGGAAGTAATATTATCTTTCTAGTCTTTTAAATTACTTTAATAGATACTAGAAATATTCTTTAAACTCTAACTTTTCTTTAATTAAATATACTTAGGATATATAGGTAAAGTCATTAATAAAGTAGGCCTAATACTGGCTCCTATCTACTCTCACTTCCGGGAAGGGCCTAATAATATCTATATAAATATACTCTAGGGGGTAAGTTCCTTTCTTAATCAGTCGAATATAAGGGTATTCCTTAAGTTTACCTTATATATAAGCTCTATATGGATTTAGTATAGACTAATCCAGTTAAATTCTAATAGATATCCTCATTAATCTAGTAATATTTCTCTATCTTAAGTATATAAGTCATTCGTGCTAAATATATAGTTAAGGATCTCCCACTAAAAAGGAGGTTAATATAGTTTAAAAGTAATCTTCCTTAGCTTCGTCGACTATATAGATACCTAAGATCTTTATTATAGTAAGGATAACTTTTCCTTTATTTATGACTACTACCTTCCTATTTCGGAAAAGAACTTTTATACCCTTTTTCTCTAGCGCTAATATAGATAATAGGTTTAAGTATCCTTCCGGAATATAAAGAGCGTTATTAAGAGTAATATTCTATAGCCCCTTAGGTCCTTATACTTAGAGGGTATAGGTTCTATAGCTTTTAAGTATAATTATTACATTTATAATACTATTAATCGGGAATCCCTAATACTTATAGGGAACTATAAAATTCATATAGCGGCAGAAAATATATAAGGAGGCACTACTATCTAAGATATAGATCTATTTAAGGGCCCGAGCTTAGGGGGATACTTAAGATCTAGAGAGTCTAAATAACGAGCTAAGTAATCTAAGGTAACCTTAGAAATTATTTTATTAAAGAGCTAGTCTCGCTTAATTAGGCTAGATATATATAGGAGTTACAGCTATAGTAGGTTCCAGTTTATTCTTTATCTTCTCTTTTTCCTTCTCTCGTCTCTACGTTTTTTATTATTATCTTTCGTGGGCTATCCTTTTATACTCTCTTTTAAGTTCTAGGTAAAGTTTCTAGTAAGTTAATTTATTATATCCTTTTCTTCTATAGTATCTATAACCTAAAGTATCTTAGGCCACTATAGCTCTATATATAATCCTTACTATAGCTCCTCTTTATCTATCCTCTTCTTAGGATACGGCAAAGATAGTAGTTTTAAATATAATAGCCTCTTTAAGGATAATATTACGATTATTTAGATCTCGGATAGGAAGGATATTATAGTTCTAATTAAAAGTAGTAAGGAAGACTTTATAGTCTAGACTAAGCCCGTAGAGGAACTTATTAATAAAATATAGTTCCCTAATCTAGTAGATTTTATCTATCTCTAAGAGTTTAGCTCTTACTTAATGAAGCTTATTTATATATTCTATAACCAAGCTATAAGAGTCTAGGGTGAGTTCTTAATACCTTTAGTCGAGTTCTTAAAAGATAGCGCTTCTAATAGGGCGATACCGGGTTTTAAGGTAATTAATTATGCCCTGGGCTATTAATATCCCTATAGTAAATACTCAGGCGTTATATCCGAGCTGACTTCAGATGGCGCTATATGCTCGATCCTGACGACTCCTCTAGGCCTTAATTTATATTATGAGGTCATTCCCTTCTATTAGTGGTTAAGTATTCCTAGTCAAAAGGTCTCTATATCCGCATATGCCTAGTAGGTCTAGCATTTCTCTCTTCTATATTAGCCACTAGCTGGTTTACTCTAGCTTTAGAATAGCGCTTGAATTACTAGCGAGGTTAAGCGATTCCTTGGAAAGGGATATAGTGAATTTTCCGAGGGGCTAATAATCAAGGTACAGAGGGGGCAGCCAGTTTTCCGACAGGTTTTATATCGAGGCTTAGGGAGTCTTCTTATCTTCGTTAGGCGATATCTGCTAGAAGAAGGCTTTATTGACTCAAGGTCATCTGATTCGTCCTCTAAGGGAGTAAGATTAACTATATTACTCCCGCTATCTAGGAAAAGGGCGATAATCTGATTTCGACTATATGGCAGACCACTTTTAGGTGGTCTTGGTCTATGTCGGCCTGAGTGGGCTGATTTTTCAGCTATTGGCTGGCTCTGCCTCGCACTGTGAATAGTATTATCGGGACGCCACGCGTCTTAACGGGCGAGTTTCGCGTTATGCCATTTATCTCGCGGCTCGAAGTTAGGCCACTAGTCCTACCGTAGACCGCCCGACTAGGAGCTTCAATAATCCCAGACTGATAGACTCAGGGGCTGGCCTAGGTCTGCCAGTTCGTTAGCTAGCCTGCAGTCTAAGAGCCCCTTAGTGATTTAGGATTAATAATTAAAATTTGGTGTCTTGGCGGAGGGGTTAAGGGCTCCTTCTAGAGATATCTCTAGATATATCTTATCAGCTGATTTATAAGCTCCACGAAATATCTAAAGAAGGAGGTAGCTCTAGGTAAGCTAAATATATATGCGCAGTAGAAGGAAGTCTTTCGACTTCTTATGCTATTAAGGAAAAGTGGAAAGGAAGACAGAAAATACTTAGCTTTACGGTTGGAGGAAGATGGTGCCCTCCGGGCTCATAACCTAATGAAGCGAATAATTATTAGTGATATTAAAAGGTCTAAGTTATATATATCTCAGAGGAGCATAGCTCCTCATATAGTATCTACATCCCAGCTACCAGCAGATCGGACCATCTTAGTCATACGGTCTCAACATTTATCGCTCCGTCACGAAAGCATCCGACGAATTGAAGGTTCCGTATTATAGGCTGCGCGGGCGTCTTCTCGGCGCCAAGCCACGCAGCGAAAATGGCGGTAACCTCACGCTTTTAAAGACAGAAGAGGAGGAATCAATACTCTGCTGGGCACACCACCGGGCGACACAGGGACACCACATACAACTCCGGGCTCTTCAACACCACGCGAATGTTATCCTCAAAGCCACGGGTCGTGAGGATAAGTCAGCTTCCTATGACTGGGCGAAGAGGTTCACGAGGCGTCATAGAGATCTCTTTAAGCGGCAGAAGTCATCCACACGCGATTTGAAGCGCAAAGCTATGCAGGATCGTTCCCATATCGAGCCATGGTTCAGTGGGTGGGAAAAGGCGGTTCGGGAGCTCAATGTCAAGGATGAGATCATCTGGAACTTTGACGAGACTGGCTTTATTGTTGGTTACCTCCAAAAAGGGACCTTCCTATTTATTTATTACGATGTTGAGGACATTATTCTGACCGACGCACACGACACAGTCTTGCTTACAGTTGTTGAAGCTATATCTCTTACTGGGGAGGTTATTGACCCGTTTATTATCATCCCCGGTGTCGTCCTTCAGGTCAAATGGCTCACAAATAACCTCCCGAAAGACACAACTCTCGCGACTTCGCCGACGGGCTATATCAACGATATTATCGCTCACGGGTGGATTCAACACTTCGAGAAGCTGACTCGACCGGCTGACCTGACTGAGAAGAGGCTCATCGTCATGGATGGCTGTGAGAATTACTTTACAATGGAGATCTTCCACTTTGCCCAAGAGCATAGCATCGAGCTATTTCCCTTCCCTCCGCATCTCACACACTTGCTTCAGCCCTGCGATGTTGGCCTCTTCGGCCTGTATAAACACTGGCATCAGCAAATTCTCTATAGAGAGATTGCTGACGGCAACTGCACTTTTGGGAAGACTGACTTCCTTGCGCACCTACAGGGGGCCCGTGATCGCACCTTGAAGAAGTCCATTATCCTCAAGGCTTGGGAAAAGTGCGGAATCTCCCCTTTTAAACCTTCTGTGGCGTTAGAACAGATCAAGGATCCTCTATCGCCATTAGCGGAGCAAGTATCGCCACGGGGGCTTCCCAGCTACGTCAGAGAAGGCACCGAGTCATCAGATTGCACCCTTCCCTCTGTGCGGCTTCTTGGGCTACAGACTCCCCTGTCAAGGTGCCAATTTACATGGAACGATGTCTGTACCCCCCCCCCCCCTATGTATGCGCACAATTGAGAGCTATTCCGAGTACGTTAGGTTGCGAATAGAGGCGTCAGTGGCTTCCGGGGTGCCTCTCACACCGTCAGTCACACATACATACGATACAATGAGGAAAGCTCACGTAACCCTCGCACTCAACGGAATCGCCGCCACTCAGGAGATGCACCGTCTAAAAGAGAAGGCATTGAGACGAGAGAGGCTTAATGAGGGGGCGTCGTTTGTATGCAAATACGGCCCAATTCGCGTCTCTGATGCGAGTCTCCGTGTCGCCCGTGACGAATACCATCGACAAGCAGCACAGGCCGAGGAACAACGCCGCCTTGTAAAGAGAGATGCACATGACGAAGTGAAGTATATAAGAAGGTGGTTAGCAGAGGTTAGATCGAGGGCCCGGCGCAGCATCGCAGAGGTAAAGATCAACGAGAGTTACAGCCATAGGAGGAGGCACTGGAAGCCTCTTCTTTCCTTTAGGAAACAAACTGACTGGTGGTCAAAGTCCGATAGGAGACTTCAGTTAGATTCGGCTGAGTGGCTGAATCAACGCTATGTGATGCATCGTGAGCTTCACGAACAGAATAAGCTTCTTCCTGACTGGGAGCCGGCTGTGCCGTGGCCCCCTATCTACGATACTGAGGTTATTGGGGAGGCGGTGAGGCTCATCATCCTAGAGGAACGGGAACGGCGAGCAAGAAGAGCCCTGTTTTCATTTGACCAGTTGATTTACTATGTAATTCCTTAATTGTGTGCAAAATACCCAACTTCTTGGCCGTCTCCTTGAGTGCCAATTCAGGGGCTGCTTAGTTGCGTACGGGGTGGTTGATTTGCAAAATTTGGAGGACATGCTTTAAATGAAGTGACATCGAATCTCTAGTAAATTAGGTGGCGGCGGAAGTATCTTTTTTTTGCGAATCAACCCTCCATTTGCAAGTCAGACCACCCCCTACCGGAGGTACAGAGGTCAGGGGATGGTCGATTTAGAGACCCCCACAGTATACGTTAGCCGATTGAAATTTAGTATGAGGCAACAACGACAAACAAACCGAGAGATACAAATCTAATACAATTTCAGAGGGTCAAGGGGCAAAAGAAGCAGACGAAGCCGATTGTTTGAGAAGAAGACAGTAATTCTGGAACAAAAATGACTCTAAATCGCCATTACCGCCATGACGTGAGCATATAAACAGAACGCATAACATGGATACAGTCAGTAACAACCGCACAGAGAGCAAAAACGCAGGAGAACAGGCACGTCCCTTAGTGAGAACATGTACATAGTCTTAGATATCTTTAGACTACAATAAGATAGATCCAATGCATAGCTCATCACACTCAATCGTGTTTCGAAATCGGAGTTTGCCGACTCGTCTGCCATAGCTCTACTCCTGAGCATAACTCCAATGGAACAAAGTTGACAGCGAGGGGAAATTCAAGCAACCAACTAACAGGATTGCTGGTTTGGCTTCTAAGTTTACTTCTTCAACAACCAAGCAAACCCGTCGGCTCTCTCCTTTTTGAACGTCTTAGTGATTCCAAGTTGGGGGAACATGCCGTCGAAGGCGTGCGTCACACCAGTGTACACGTGGACACGAGTATCGACACCCTGTTCGCGCAATTCGCGCTCATATATCAAGGCGTCATCGCGCAGCCCGTCCAGGCCTGCGGCTTGGATCACGTGTGGCGGAAGACCTTTATGGCCGCCAGGCCAAAGGAGTGGACTGTTGCGAGGGTCTGTAGGGACACCCTTGTAAAGCTCTGCACCTTGTTAGCTGCTGGAATGCCGAATGCAGTGGCAAGATGTACGTACGAATCATAGCCTTGCCCTCATCTGCGCTGAAAAGGGGTGCATTTGCGTTCTGTTCGTAGCTCTTGTATTCGCTTCGATATTTCTCAGGTAAGGCGGGTCGCGCGATGGTTGCCGGGCTGTTGAGCCACACGCCTGTCAAGGGAGGGGAGAGGCTGTTGTCGCGAGCCAAGTGTGAGACGACTGCACTTAAGTTGGCGCCCGCGGAGTCACCACCAACGATGAATCCCTTTTCCGGGTTCGCATTTAGCTCCAATGCGTGGTGTGCCGCCTATGGTACAGTTAGCGGCTCAGATTGCGATGGAGCAGAAGCGACATACCCATTCCACAGCATCATAGGAGTCTTCGACGCCAGTTGGAAATGGATGCTCTGGGGCTAAGCGGTAACTAGGGTTAAGTGCCACAACACCATGCGTTTTCACCAACTCGAGCGCAAGCTGTTCCTCTATCTCGGGGGCTCCCATACAGAACCCGCCAGGATGAAATAAGAGAACGAGTGGGCTGGTTCCCGCGGGCGACTTTTCAGGCTGATACAAAAGCGCCCTGATTTTGCTCCCATCTCTGACGGGAATCTCAATCGTGGACTTTTTGACGCCCGTGTAGTCAGGTGCTGGATCCTCTGCGGCTATTTTAGCCATAACCTCGCGCATGTCTCGTCGCTTTTGGTTTATGTCCAGACCGGGCGGCGACTTCGGGAATGAGCCGCCAGCGGCTTGCAGGATCTGTCGGCAAGCGTCAGCATCAACTAAACATGAAGACGTGGGTTGGAAACGGAACGACTTGCGGCATTGAATTCAACATCAATTTTGGCGAACTCCGGCCAAGTTGAGGAATCTTGAATCGACATGTTGCGCGACCAAGTATTTCCAACTCCTTCACACTTGATTGGGTTGGAGAGTTGAGGCGGGGGATGTATTGACTTGTCAACGTAGACCTGGGATATGGCTGGCCGTGGTGGGTGCTCCGGGGAGGCGGCGTAGCTCGCCGAGTTAAAGAACAATTGGGTAATGCTCGGTAGATGGGAGCAGAGTCGAGCGGAAACCGGAGACCTCCAACACCCCGGTAGAGTTAGACCCACGGAAGTGTTGTCATAACCAAACCCGGCCTGCTTGCGGAGCGCCCAGTGCCACGGATAATGGATGGATGAGATGCACACAACGTCCCCGTTGCAGCAATGCACAGTGGAGGTGGAATAATTACCAGGATGGTGCGGTGGAGTTTCTTTAGTGGCGTGATAATCCAATGCCGCGGAGAAAGCCGCCTGGAGATAGAAAACTTGCCCGTGTTCCATGGAAAGGGGAGCAAATTGTGTTCGACTCGGTCTTGTCGAATCAACAGACACGGAGGTTTGTCCACGATCCACGGAAGACGTGGGGCTTGGCAGATATGTCGGGGTTTATTAGACTCGGTCTTGTCGAACGGAAATTTTAGTTCACGCTCCACGGAAGAGGTGGGGCTTTCCGCGGGACCAGGAGAACGGAAGCCCAGTATGTACTAATGATTTGATACACAAATACTTTATATATGTCATTCGCCTCGTCTCTACATTGAGAGAATCATTCGCTATACAACAATCACTTTGCAGAAAGAATTACCCCGTCATGGCCGCCAAAGTCGATGCTGAGCCGGTTGCTCAGTCTGGTCGCTCACTGCCCCTTGGCAAACTTCCAGACGGCGTCAACGCCGAAGCAGTGGCACAAACCTTCGTTGACAGGCTCAGTTCCCTAAGCCCGGAAGATGTTCATAGGAAAGGTACATGGCGCGATGTTCTGTCCCTCACAAATACCTACCGAACATTTCACAATCGCACCGGTGTTCATGCGGCTTGGACGCAGCTCTTCAGCAAGCAGAATGCAACAAACTTCAAGCTCAAGCCCGGCAGCGCTCAGGCACGACAGCTTGGTCCTGCGGCAATAGTCTCTGGGAGATTCTCGTTCGAGACTAAAGGATCGCTGTCGGCAAAGTCCGCCGGGCTCTTTATGCTTGCTCCAGTGGAGGGCAAAGATGACTGGGCTGTTTGGCTCATGATCACTTTCCTGGGGAGCGCCGCTGAACTGGGCAATGCTGACTTGCTTGAGAAAACGCCATTTTCAAACGGCGTAGCGACAAGCGGCAACCGGGACGAGGTGACAGACGCTGTTGTGGTTGGTGCTGGTCAAAACGGTCTCTTTGCGCTTGGCCGCTTCAAGGCCCTTGGAATCAAGGCCATTGGGCTGGAGAAAAACTCGGATATTGGCGCCAACTGGACCAACAGATACGACTCGGCAAAGTTGCACTTGAGCAAATGGTATGCGAATATGCCATTCGGGGGTACATTTAACGACGATAGCTACCCGTACTTCCTGACGTCAGAGCATTTGGCTAGGGGATTCCAACAGTTCGCTAAGGATTACGGACTGGATATCCGAACTTCAACAACGGTAGATTCCGCGACATATGATGAGCCCACCAAGACATGGACCGTCAATGCAAACCGCAACGGGAACAAGTACTCTGTCAAGGCTCGTCACGTTGTCTTCGCAATCGGAACTGACCAGGTACCGCACTACCCCCAATACCCTAATAAAGAGGCATATAAGGGTATTGCCATGCATTCGGTCGATTATAAATCACCGAAAGAGTGGAAAGGTCTAAAAGGTGTCGTGGTTGGTACCGCTAATACTGGTAAGTTGGATGACATAGATATCGGCCAAGGATTAAGTCTAACAGCGGTATCTAGCGCACGATGTTGCCGAAGACATGGTTGAGGAGGAGCTAGGCTCCGTGACTATGATTCAGCGATCTCCTACTATTGTTCTGCCCTGGGGTTTCGTCGAACACAACCACAACATGGATTACAATCCCACCGCCGACACGTACGAGTCGGATCAGATGGCTTGGGCTTTGCCATTGGCCTTCTATGACACGTTTGCCAGGGCCGCATTCGAAGGATACATCGCCAGAAATCCCGCATATTTCCAAGCATTAGAGGCAAGCGGCTTTAGAACAGTCACGAAAGGAAACATCATGAAGGAAATCCGTGAGCGCGCCGGCGGACACTACCTTGACGTTGGAAACTGCAAGAATATCACGGATGGTTTGGTGGACATCAAGGCAGGTGAAATCGACAGCTATACACCCACAGGTCTCAAGTTCAAGGATGGCAGCACCTTAGATGCAGATGTCATCATCTGGGCAACCGGCTTCCAGACCAACATCCGAAATGTGATCGGGAAGATTGTCGGCCCTAAAGTTAATGCTCTGCTCGAGGACTACCCGCGGTGGAACCAGGAAGGCGAGGTGCCTGGTTGGTTTAGACCACAAAAACGTACGTTACTTTATTCTCGCCAACCCTTCCCGTCTTACTTAATGATTAAGAGTCTGGTAACTGACCGCAAATTTAGAGCGCGGAATCTGGTACGCCACCGGTGATCTTGCCATGGGGCGCCTATACTCCCGTTTTTTGGCCTATTTCATCAAAGCTGATATCACTGGCATACAGTTTGAGCCGTATTTGGAAACTCCCTGATTGTAAAAATGTGGTTGAGACTTAAAGACTTGTATATCCTTTCTTAGGTAGCAGTATTGCAGAATTTTTCCTGTACTGGGTTCATAAAACAGAAAATCTTAGTCGCTAGATGATAATCCAGCTGAAACCAGATCTGTATGACATGCTGGGCCTGACTCGGAACGGAGAAGGACAGAGAGCACGTGTTACTCCAGCGAATTACCTTTCAGGTCAATTTTAGGTCCAGCCTACGTTACAGTCAACTCTCTGCATTGTTGGGGTCACGGGTAACATTCTTTGCAATCGTTCAGCTTCTATTCTAAAACAATACTTCGATTGGAACATTGCGAAAAAAGGGAGCTGGGACAGGTAATATGTACAGCGCACCTCACTTGTAGTTTGCAGAGGGCATGACTTCTCTCTCGGAGCTTAGCCAAGGGCATTGACATCACGAGCGTTGGTGGTTCGCAAGAGCCAAGCTGAAGGCTACCTTCGATTTCAGTGCGTCTCTGTCTAAGAGCGACCAGCAGAAATTTAGCGTTCCAGAACCGCATTGTATGTAGATGGGTGGTTATACTAGCTCTTTTGCGGTCACCATCCCGGTAGGCTGCGCTTTTAGTGTGAGCCATGGGCTGATTGGCTTATGCCTTGAGGAACGAAAGGTCTATGCCCCGCCCCCCGACAGGGATTAGTATCTGCACTCCTATTGGTGGTCTTTAATCCACGCCATATGGCTCTTGGTTTCCTACCCCTTTTTTCCCCCGTGACTTCGCACGTGCCTCTTGCTTTAACCTCCGATGCATTTTTTCAACGTCTCTCGACCTCGAAAATCGTCATCTAGCTACTGCAAGAGCCTCCTGAACAGTCTTGTTGCTTAATTCCTCTAGTCTGGCCTCTGCTACAGTTATCTCGTGGGGAACCCGGTTGCCCACCAGATCTCTTTCCCGCACCTTGGAGATGAGCATGATGCCGTCTAGCGACCGATACCGCGATAGCTGCATGTATAGGCTGTATGGGTCGTATAGTGCGGGGACTATATATCTATCGATATTTATCGTCCTCGTCCCCCGTAGCTCTAGGGCTATGCGCTTTAGCGTTTTGCTCTATACCTTATAGTCTGTGTACGCGAACGCTACTGTATAAGGTAAACCTTTCCAATTGGTATTATTCTGCTGCTATAGCCGCTTTCGCTAGCATTAGATACTAACGTTTATAGTTATTAATAGGATCGTGCCGGGCGGCATTCCGATGAAGTGAAACTTTATTATCGCCTCTAATGCTAATATTATCCCTGCCGGCGGCCTAAAGTAGATTATTATATCGGCTGAGATCTAATAGCCTAGGTACGCCTTATTGAGGATAACGTTAAGCGCCCTATAACTAGCACTATTAATAAGCTTTAGACCTTAATAGGTATTATAATTTAATAATAGGTATCCCCGGTATAAATATAAAGACGCCTAGTATTAATATCGCGTTATTATCGCCTTAATTTAATATTATAGTAGCTTCTTCCTTAATCGGTAGCTTATTCTTTTATTTATACTTAGAGATAAAGATTTATAGTATTAACTATTATTAGATTTAGAATGATAAGGTCGCCTCTATATTTAGGTTCTATTAATTCCGGTTTAGCGGTATTACTACTATAAGACCTAATTCCTATAGGATCTACTTGCCTTCGCGATAGTATCTTAAGTTAAGGAGGTCTAAATCTATATAGTCCTATATACTTAATTAGATTTACTTTAATAGTCTCTATAATTCTAGATCTCTAGCGGCGCGTATTTATTTATCTAATATAATAACTATTATAAACTTCTTCTATAGTATATACGCCTTATTATACTAGTGCTATTACTCGGCCTTAAATAAGTTATCTTTATTATATAAGATAGCTATACTTAGTAAGAGGATTAACCTTTTTTATACCGGATAGAATTAATAAAAGTCTCTATAGAAAAGGATAATAGGGATCCCTTTAAAATCCTATTATAACCTATATAGCCTATAGAGCTGCTTATTCGCCGCGTATAGCGTGCGAGCTCCTAGTATACTTACCTTATTGACAATAAATATATCTTTCTCTTATTAATCTATCTAAGACTAGCTATAGATAAATTACTTAGCTAGTTTTAATAGTTATATACTATTAAGGTCCTTAGCTATATTTATACCCGCAGCTTAGTCCTTAAAGAGCCTATATATAGAGTAGATTATAATACTATTAATCTATATTATAATAGTACCTAATATCGCTATTATTAATAGATAATTTAAAATACCTTTTAATATAAAGAGCTTAATAAGTACTTTAATAACTTATAACTTACTGGTTCTACTTTCTCTATTCATAAATTTATATAAGTATATTAAGGCTTAAAGATATAATTAAAGTAAAACTATAGGTAAAGGTACGTCTATATTAATATATAGACTTTAACTTACTAGGTCTCTATAGAGGGCCTAGCGAGAAGAGTTTTTAGCTAACTTAATTATATAATATAAGCTAGGGTTTATTTATTATCTACCTTTATTAGTCTATCTTATAATAACCTTATAATTACGTCCCCTCTAGAGGCTTTAATCCCTAAGGCCTTTAATAATTATTTATTCTTAAAATAATTCCCTTTAATATAGCGAAAGCTTCTATATAATAAAGATAAATTTCTTTTAAGAACTTCCTTATTACCTTTATTAAATATATCTTTATTCTATAAAAATAAATAAAATATATTTATCGGTCCTTTAATAGCTAATTATTAGTATTTACTTTTTATAATTATAGCCTCTCTATAGTAATACTTTATTATTACTTATATAAATATTATAATCTCTTTTATATTTCTTAATTATTATTAACTTAACTTTATTATTTTTTATCTCTATCTCTTTATAATTAATAATAAAAATAGCACCTATTCTATAATATTTCTATCTTAACTCTATAATATCTACCTTTATTTTTTATATTTATATCTTTTAAAGCTATTAATTTAATTTAAATTATAGCTTTAAGGATTTAAAGCTTTAATATAAGCTTTATTTTAATTATATTTATAACCTATATAAGGATAGCTAGCTATTTTATATAACCTATATAGATAAAACTAAATATTAAGGCTATTATATTTATTATAATTTATAAAATATTAAATATAATAATATAAATATTTCCTTATATTTATTAATATATTTATTAATATTCTTCTAGATCTCTTATAAGCTTTAGGGTATTACTTAATTTTATTAAAGTTTTATTATTATTCTTTATTCTTATAACCTTATAACTTCTATAAACCTAGCGAGTATTCTTATTTTTATTACCTATAATTATATTATTTAGGCCTCAAATAAATATAATATTATTTAGAATATCCTTATTAAATACCTAAAGAACTCTATTATTAATATTAATAAAATAAATATAGCCTTATATAACCTATAAAAGTAATAATCTTACCGCGAGATTATAATTACCCTCGCCCTCTATAAGGTATATTATTTAATATTTACCTAATATTCCCTTATTAATTTCTTCTATAAGTTAATATTATCTAGGACTCTATTAACTTTAAGAACTATATTATAGTTATTTAGCCTCTTAATACCTATAATAATATTAAAGCCTAGGCCCTTAAGTAAGTATTAATTTACCTAAAGATTATTAAGATTATAATTATTTATAGTAAGAAGGCCTATATTAATCTATATATTAACTTCTTTATTATTTTTACTGCTAAGATCCTTAATAGCGAAGGTAAATAATCTCTACTAATAGCTATTAAATATATTAATATTATATTAATTAGCTATAAAAGTAAGTATAAGGCTAATAATAACTAAGATAATAATAATTATAATAATAATAATAATAATAATAATAATATTAATAATAATAATATAAATACTGCTTTTACCTTAGCTATTTAGCTTACTCTTAAGCGCTAATAGCTTACCTCTTATAGCTATAGTATTAGCGATTATAGCTATAATATTAATAATTATAATAATAATACCCCTAGCGGTTATAATAATAATAATAATAATAATAATATTAATATGAATATTATTAACTCTTATATAAATACCCCTTAAGCTAAATATATATTCCGGTATTACTTTATAGGTAATATTTTTATAACTTTAATAAAAGGCTTAATTACCTTTTATTCTATATTAACTTACCTAGATATTATCTTATTTTTTATATACCTTCTTTATAATTTTATAATATTTCTTAATTATTATTTATATATTTTCTAGGTAATAATTTAATTCTTAGGTATTATATTCTATAAGCTAGCCTTTCTATTTTATAAAGTAGGATTTTTTATTATTAATCTCTTTATAATTAATAATTTCTTTTACCTTTTATTTATTAAGCTTATCCTTAAGCTTTAGTAAAATAATAATATCTTTACCTTATATTTTATAGTCTTTTTATAATTCTAAAAGTAATAGATAAAAATATTATATATCCTCTTATAGGGTTTTAATAATTTAATATTATATATCTATTTATTATATTTCTTAAGGATCTTAACCTTAATAAATTAAGGGGGTAACTTATAATTCTTAAAATAGTAATTCTTTATCGAGATATTAATATATTATCTATAGGTATATACCGATAGTATATATTTTATATTATAATATTTAGCCTATAATTTAATTACTTTCTCTTAATATTTATATACTTAATCCTTAATCTATTATAATCTTATAATATATTTTATAGTATTTTATACCTTAATTAGCTTAATAATTAAGATATAGTCTATATATCTTAAGTAATACCTAAAGAGTATATATATAGGTAAGACCTTAATAATAAAATAATAGCTATTATTATAAATAAAGGCTATATTAAGTAATTAAATCGCCTACCTATATAGCTTATTAATAATATTAGCCCTTAAGTATTTAACTAAAGTTTAATAGATTTACTTAATATAGCTATTAATCTATAGATAATATATAATAAATAATTAGCGATATATTTCTTTTATCTCTATAAGAAACTTTTAAAATTTACTTATAATAATTTTATCACTATTATTAATAATACCTTTTAATATATTAAATTAAGCTTCTATATATTTATATAGTAATATAGCTAGCCCTATAGCTCTTAAGGTCTTTATAATGAAGATAAATAATATATATTTAATTATTTAATATATAATTATAAGGATTATATTATATACCTCTTTATTACTTTATTAACTTAAGGGTAATTTAATAATAAAGTCTATATTAATCTCTTAAAATAAATATAATAATAATAATAATAATAATAACTTATTATATAGCTTATACCTTAATACCTTAATACCTTAATACCTTAATATATAAGGTAACTCTTAATATATTCTCTTATATTATTAATAAGACTTAATTAATAGAATTTTTCTTTATTAAGTCTAATATCTTCTTAAATCCTATATATCTAGCCTTAAGGTTGTTATAATATTAATAAAGGACTTTTAATCTTAATACCCCTTATTTTAAGATAATAAATTATCTCTTATATTTTAATAGCTTAAGGTCCATAATAATATACCTCTTATATTAGCCGGCGGCTTTATATATCTTCCCTATAGTCTTAAGGTAATATTAATCTTAGCTCTATAATTCCTTAATTAATACCTTAAGTTTATATATTAATTATAAGAGAAATATTATTTTACTTACTATAAATTATCTTATAATAAGATATAAGATATATTATTCTAATATAATAACCCTAGCTCTAGATAATTCCCTAAAGGCTAAATTAAGTCCTCTATCTTTTAAGTATTCTATAGAGGTTAGCCTTCTATCTCCTTTATTTATCTATAAATAATAATAATATAAATAATATAATAATAAATATAATATTTCTATATAGGCTTATTAAAGGGGATAGGGCTCTTTATTATAGCCCTAATTTCTAGTATATATACTTAAGTAATATTATCTATATCTTTATTAATTTTAATATCGGCGATATAATATTAAATAGAATATAGAAGCTTATACATTATTTAATAGCTTTTTCTTTAACGTAAGGTGGATATCTTTATATAAGATCTTACCCTTTATATAATTTAGTCTTTAAGAGAGATTATTAATAGAGTTCTTTAAGCTAGCCTTATATTTAATATTAAAATTAAAGATAGAAAGTTTATATACCTATCTTATAAATCTATTTTAAAGCTCTTTCGCTAATATATCTATAATATTAATAAAGGCTTAATAATTAATTAAGATAAAGAATTTATTTAAAAGTCTTTATAAAAAATAACTTTAGTATTTTAAGCTCTTTATAATAATAAGAAGCTTTTATTAGCCTATAGCCTATTTTTATTTTTAATCTTTAAACTTCCTTAATTACTAAATAATAAGGCACTAGATATTACCTATAAGTTATATAAAGATACCTAAGATAGCTTTAATAAATATATTAATTTTAACCTTAATTCTTAATATTAAGTCTTAATATTAAAGAATAATTATAATATAAAAAGTTTATTTAAGGGCTTAAAATACCCCTTTAGCCTCTTTTATTTAAAAAAATAAATTAATTTACTTTTTATTCTTACTCCCTTTAAATATCTTAATAAAAAGCTTAATAATCGCTAAATAATAAATAATAAACTTCCTATAGAAGTATAAGAGACTAAGCTCTTATTTAAGCTGCCGAGAAAGGCTACTTAGTCAGTAAGATTACTAAGCAGTAAATTAAGCTAAAGGTAGGGGAAAGAACCTACTTCATAAGCGGCTTAATAAGCTACTTAATAAGCTAGGAAAAGTGAGGCTAAGTAAAGATAGCTTATATAAGCTAGAAAGAGTCTTAAAAGAAAGAGTATAAATTAAGATAATTAAAGGTCTAAGTTCTAAATTCTAGAGAGAGAGAGAAATCGCTATTATATAACTCTATAGTGTAAATAGTGCTAATAGCACTATATTACACTATAGAGCTTAAGCCTTTATAGACTATAAGCTCTTACAGCCCCTTTTAAACTTATAAGGTTATAAAGTTATAAAGTTATAAGGTTATTATAGTAAAGAGCTTATATACCTTAAAATAAAGGTTATAAAATATATAGCTATTTCTTCTTTTTTAAGAGGAAAATAATAAAACCTCTTTTTATTTTTAATATTATTATTAAAGGAAAAATAAAACCTTTTTATATATATAAGAGGAAATTAAATAAAACCTCTAAAAATATTAAAGAGAAAATAATAAAAAACTCTTTTTATATATATTTTAGTAAAACTTATATTAGTATATAAGAAACCTAAATTTTTAGGAGAAAAGCTAATTAAATAGCTATAAAAACTCTTTTATATAAAATTTATATAAATATATTAAGTTATATATTATCCCCCCTTAAGGGTATATATTTATATAAGAAATATATATACTTATATATTATATAACTTATAGCCCCTTTGAAGGGTTATATATAAATTTTATTTATAATTTATATTATTATTATGTCTTTTTATATTTATTAAGAAGGCTTTATAGTCTTTTAATAAAGACTTATTATTTAGCTTTTTAGTTTAGTTAACTAGTATTTATTATTTTATATTTCCCTTATATAATAACCTAGAAGGTATAAAGCTAAATATATATAAAGTCTAGGACTTTATTTTATATTACTTTTAAAGATTATAAAGCTATATATTTTATACTATATTATAATAGCTTTATATATATATCTTTTTTTTAACAGTTACAGACTTATTTTTATATAAATACTTATTAATATATATATAGGGAGTACCTTCTTATATAAGTATTTTATATATATATATTCTCTTTCTAAAGAGATATATATATTATTTCTTTTTAAAGAAATATATATTATATATATATTCTCTTTCTAAGCAGTATATATTTATCTTATATCTCTTTCTAAAGAGTTTAAATATCTCTTTTATATAAAGAGTATATATATATTATATCTCTTTCTAAAGAATATAATAATACTATCTCTTTCTAAAGAGTTTAAATATCTCTTTTATATAAAGAGTATATATATATTATATCTCTTTCTAAAGAATATAATAATACTATCTCTTTCTAAAGAGTTTAAATATCTCTTTTATATAAAGAGTATATATATATTATATCTCTTTCTAAAGAATATAATAATACTATCTCTTTCTAAAGAGTTTAAATATCTCTTTTATATAAAGAGTATATATATATTATATATCTCCTTCTAAAGAGCATATATAAATATTATATATCTTTAAATATAAAGAGTATATTTATATTATATATCTCTTTTATATAAAGAGTATATCTATATTATATCTCTTTCTAAAGAGTATAAATATATATTATATATCTCTTTTAATATAAAGAGTATAATTATATACTATCTCTTTCTAAGGACTATAATTATATACTATCTCTTTCTAAAGAGTATAGTTATACTATCTCTTTCTAAAGAGTATAGTTATACTATCTTTTTTAAAGAGTATAATTATGCTATCTCTTTATGTAGAGTATAATTATACTATCTCTTTCTATAGAGTATAGTTATTATATATTATCTCTTTTTAAAGAGTATAGTTATATATTATCTCTTTATAAAGAGTATAGTTATACTATCGCTTTCTAAAGAGTATAATTATATTATCTCTTTCTAGAGAGTAATAATTCTATATATATCTTTTCTTTTTATAGAGAATATATAATATATATATATATACTCCCTTCCTTTTTCTTATAAGAATATAAGGGGTATATATAATCTATATAAATTATATATAATTATTATATTTTTATAAGAAAAATCTAAAGTAATAATAATATATTATTATTATCTTTACTATATATATACTTAAAAATATATATTTATATTTTCCTTATTTTGTTTTATTTTTTAAAAAAGAATTTATATTATATATATTTTTCTTAAGAGAAAGAAGTTATATTATATCTTTCTTAAAAAGAAAAGCTATATTATATCTTTCTTAAGGGAAAGAGATTATATTCTATCTTTCTTAAGCGAAAGAAGTTATATTATATCTTTCTTTTTTAAAAGGAAGAAGCTATATATATCTTTCTTTAAAGAAAGAAGTTACATTATATCTTTCTTTTTAAAAGAAACAACTTATATTATATATCTTTCTTAGAAGAAGGAAGTTATATTATATCTTCCTTAATAGAAAGAAGTTATATTATATATCTTTCTTAAAAGAAAGAGGTTATATATATCTTTCTTAAAGGAAATAAAGGTATATCCTTTAAAGGAAGAAATAAGTTATATCTTCTTTAAAGAAATAAATTACTGATATCTTCTTTAAAGAAAGAAGGTTATATCTTCTTTAAAGTAGAAGAGAGATATCCTCTTTGAAGAAAGAAGAATATATCTTCTTTAAAGAAAGAAGAAAGTTATATCTTCTTTAAAGAAAGAAGGATATATCTTTAAAGAAAGAAGAAGGACGTTATATCTTCTTTATAGAAAGAAGTAATTATATTTCTTTATTATATAAAGAAAAAATCTCTTTATAAAGAGAAAAATATCTCCTTTTAAAGAAAAGAGAAAGAATATCTCTTTTTAAAGAGAAAGAATATCTCTTTTTTAAAAGAAAAAAGAGTAATATTTTATTCTCTAAAAAATAGAGAAAAGGTTCTTATTACCACCCGGGCTTATAACCTATAAGAGACTAAGCTCTTATCTAAGCTACCGGGAAAGGCTACTTCGTCAGTAAGATTACTAAGCAGTAAATCAAGCTAAATTCAGGGGAAAGAACCTACTTAGTAAGCGGCTTAATAAGCTGCTTAATAAGCTAGAAAAAGTAGAGCTAGGTAAAGATAGCTTATATAAGCTAGAAAGAGTCTCAGAAGAAAGAGTATAAATTAAGATAATTAAAGGTCTAAATTCTAAATTCTAGAGAAGAGAGAGAAATTACTATTATATAACCCTATAGTATAAATATTGCTAATAGCACTATATTATACTATAGAGGTTAAGCTCTTATAGAGCTTAAGCTCTTAAAGAGCTTAAGCCTTTAAAGAGCTTAAGCCTTTATAGACTATAAGCTCTTATCAGAAGTTATTAAATCCTAGGAATATTTAGATATTCCTAAATAATTCTAAAGTCTATTACTATAAGAGCTTATAGTCTATAAAGGCTTAAGCTCTTTAAGAGCTTAAGCTCTATAAGAGCTTAACCTCTATAGTATAATATAGTGCTATTAGCACTATTTATACTATAGAGTTATATAATAGCGATTTCTCTCTCTTCTCTAGAATTTAGAATTTAGACCTTTAATTATTTCAATTTATACTCTTTCTTCTGAGACTCTTTCTAGCTT
This sequence comes from Fusarium virguliforme, assembly GCA_020883615.1. NCBI lineage: Eukaryota > Fungi > Ascomycota > Sordariomycetes > Hypocreales > Nectriaceae > Fusarium > Fusarium virguliforme. The sequence continues at coordinate 6,490,636 of JAJHJD010000002.1, forward strand.
ATATAAGCTATCTTTACCTAGCCCCACTTTTCCTAGCTTACTAAGCAGCTTATTAAGCCGCTTACTAAATAAATTCTTTCTCCTACCTTTAGCTTAATTTACTACTTAGTAATTTTACTAACTAAGCAGCCTTTCTCGGCAGCTTAAATAAGAGCTTAGTGTCTTATAATTACTTAATAACTAACTTAATATATAGAGGCTCTATTTTAATACCTTTCTATATAATGATATATCTAAGGAATTTAATATTTTATTAAAAGAATTTACACTTTAAGAGCTTTCTATAAAGCTAAGCTTTAATAAGCCTCTTAAGGATCTTATATAAATACTATATATATTCCTCCTTAATCGAGAAGTAAATAATAATATTACTTATATATATAATATAATAAGTATTAAGCTTATTAATAATTATTCTATAAATATAGTCTTAAAATATAATAGGTATATTAATAAATATAAAGGGTATAATAATATATTTAAAGTATCTATATTGTATATAAAAGGTAGTCTTTTATTTATTAGCCTTTTTAATTATAATCTTATAATAAGGTTTATAAATATTAATCTTTAAGATCTATTTAGTATTATTAAGTCTCTTTAATAGATCGCTAATAAATAAAAGAGGGTATTAATTCTTAATTATAACCTTATTTAATCCTTTATAATTAATATAAATTTTAACCCTTTATCCTTCTTAAGGATAAAAAAGATTAAAGCCCTTATTATACTTATAGAGTATTAAATCCTCCTATTTATTAAATTCTCCGCGATATATATATAGGGCTTTATATTATATTATATTTAAAGGGTAGATTAAGCTATATAATAGGTTCTTACCTTTAACTAAATTAATCTTATATATTACTTCTAGAAGTATTAATATATTTTTTATTATCTATTTATTAAAGAACCCCTTAAGTCCCTTAAGTTCTTTTAAAAGGTCCTTAAGTATCTTTAATATTATATGTTTAGCCTTAATAAGCTTTTTATTTGCTAACTCCTTAAGTATAAAAAAGCAAGTAATATATAATATATATATACTCTCTTTATTCTTAATAATCTCTTATATAAAAAATAAAAGATTTACTTTTATTATTAAATATAATATTATTTATTAATTATATAATCTATTATAATCCCCTCCTAGCCTATAAAATAATAAGCTATAATAAGGTTATACTTAATATTCCTTATCTCTATATTAATATATACTTATTAGACCTTTTATGGTTAGCTATATAAATTAATAAAGAAATAAGTAATTTACTCGGTATTATCTATATAAGTCTTATTACCTTAAAAGGACTTAAGACTTAAGGCTATATAATCTATAATAAGCTTAAGCTTAAGCCTCTTTATTAGCTTTATATTAATTAAATTAATCTTAAAATAATATCTATAAGAATTATAACCTCTTTTTCTATAAGCCTATAGGGAATTAGTGCTAAAATAAATATAATTTTATTAATTAATATTTATTTTTAAATAAGAGGTATAAATAATTTAGGTTTAACCTTTATATATTTTAATTTTTTAATAAATCTAATTCTTTAGCCTTAATATAGCTAATTTATATTACTAAGGTCCTTTCTCCTATAGAAATAATATTAACCTATAGGCCTAAATAATATTTTAATAACCTATAGCTTAATTTTCTATATTTAAAGTATTTAATAGCTATCTATTTATTATAATAATATTAATTAGGTATTTAGCTTAATTAAGTAAATTAATTTAATAAGCCTTATAAATATCTTAATTAATTAATTAATATAGTTTATTCTTAAAGCTACCTATCTAAGGTATCTAAAGGACCTCTCTTAGGGGTATAATTAAAAGGTAGGCTATATATAGAGGAAAACTACTTCCGGTAATAGACCTACCTAAGACCGGATAAAAAACCCCTACCTATATTAGCGCCCGAGCTTTCCGTTCCTTAAGGTTACTATATTTAGCTATACTCTCTATATAGTACTGAGGCTAGTCTCGGTATATTCTATCTCGGTGCGCCTAGCCCGTCAGGCTAGGGTGCCTTTAGTTACGGCCCTAGCTTATTATTAATAATTTTAACTACTAATTTAACTACTTCCGCTAGAGCTAATAGCTTAATAGTAATAAGGCCTATTTATCCTATAGGGTAGGGGTTTAATTCCCGGCAATATATAGTATATAAGGTAAGCCTCTTTTATATATAGTGGCCCTTACCTTATTATATAACCTATAGCTATAGGCGATAGTTATATACTGCCGGCCTATAGCTCTAGCGTATAGCGATTAAGGCGCTATAGTCCCTTACGATAAAGAAGAATTATGCCTCCGGCTAGAATTAAACTAGCGACCTCGCTATATAGAATACGGTAAAGTCCACCACGGCGGTAACCACTTCGCTATAGAGGTATAAATATCTCAATAAGGTATTATATCTAGAGGAGCTACCTCCTTAATAGCTTCCTTTATAACTTCCCTTATATAAGAATATATTTCTTTTAATTAATAATTTAATAAAGCTCTATAATTATTTCTATTATTATCTTTATAATTAAATTATTAACTAGCCTTATATATTTTAGCGGCCTGAGTAATATTTTATACCTTTTTAATATTAATATTACTTTTCTATAGCTCTTTTCTAACTTAAGGAAGAAATTAATAAAAATAATAATAGGCTATTAAAGTACTCTCTTTCTATTTATATTTCTTTAATAAAAATATATAAAAGGCTCTCTATTATATAAAGTATTATATAAGGGACTCTCTCTCTTTATATTAAATTACTTTAAGCTTATCCTTTATTTCTCTCTCTCAAAGTTTTAAATTAATATATTATTTTATAATAAAATATTTAAAGTCTTCCTCTATTAGCTCCCTTTTATTAAATAAGTAATTAATATAGGTCCTCTATATAATTTATAGGGTATAATATAGCTTATTATTAGCTTACTTAATCTTCTATATATTAATCGCGCCGATATATAGCTAATTATTAATATTAATAGCTTTAAGTTAATTTATAATCTTAATTACTTTAGTATTCTCTTTAAGGTATTTATAATTATATATATTAAGGGTTTATCTTAATTACCTTAGCTAATATTTATTAAGCGGTTTATTAATGCCTTTAGTATCTTTATCTATATTATAATAGTATAGTTAGATCTAGGGGATAAACTAATTATATTAAGTTTATATTAATAATAAGAATAGTCACGTAGTTTAAATAATAAGGGGTTATTATATTTAATAATATACTTAACGGTATTAAGTATAACTAAGTTATATTAATAGCTAGGGTAGCTATTATATAAATGTAAAGGACTGAAGGATATAGACTATAAAGTCCTCGTAAGGTGTAGGGTAGGTAATGGAGATAGGAGGTGAATAGGCAGTGGAATCAGTCCTTATGAAAAGCTGATTAGCTAGATAAGGAATCATATAGCCAGAAAAGTGGGTCAAAAGATAGATAAGGTTAATAAGGAAAAAGAGAGCTTCTGATTGGTGGCCTTATTGGTTGTATTGCATGAGATAATATAGATCTAAGAGAGGTTCTAATTTTAAGAGAGTTCTTCTTCTTTTATAGAAATAGCTCGGAACCTATTCGTCCGATTCGGCCAAAAGTCATACCGCCGGATAGCTTGATTTCCGGGCTATCCAGCCATATAGGGTAGGCTGAGACCGGACAACTAGATCCCGAGTTATCGCATAAAGATGTATGTAACTATAGAGGTTTTATATTATAGGATTTAAAACCGGATGGAAAATACCCGTATTTTAAGCCCAGCTTTAAAGGCGTCATCAGGCTAATGATAAAGCCCTATATCTAAGGTCACGTGACTTACCCTATAGGGTAATATTACTAAAATTATATAACTTTAGGATTTTTATATAACTCTCTAATATCTTACTTATATAAGAAGATATTATTTATATAAATATACCGCTATAAGGCGCTAGCTTTATACTATATTATAGTAAATTCTTATACTTATATCTTATAAGCTGAATTTACTAGAATTATTTATAAAGTCCCTTATATATTATAAGGTCTTTTACAATAAAAGAGTATAATAAATATATTCTATATACTTTAGTATTAGGCTAGATTATAAGGATTACTTAATAATCCTATTAATCTAGATCGCTTAGATTATAGTATAATCCTAATAATCTACCTATAACTAGCTAATTTAAGGTTCGCTTATATTATATATTAATAGCCTTTCTTAAGGCTATAATATAAGGTCCCTCCTTTATTAATCTTATCCTTAAGGCTATATCTATAGCTTATTATTAATAAATAACTCACTTATTTCTTTAAAAATTCTAGCTAATAAGATATTAAGTTATATCTCTAAATTAAAAAAATCTATATACTATTCCCTTTTAATTTCCCGCTTTAATATTAAGGGATTTAATATTATACCTTATTTATTATATTTCTAGATTAAGAAGGTCTATTAGATAATAATAGGTTCTATCTATTATTAAGAATATATTTATAGCGGTTATTTTTATAATAATATTCATATTTTCTCCTTCTATAGGTTATATTATACTATTAATTCTAATTCTATTATTTAGCTAATCCACTATAGTAGTTTTAAAGAATCTTAATACTTAGCGTAAAATAAATATAAATATTAAGAAGGCTAAGGATAAATTTTAAGAGACCTTAGCTTATTTAGCTTATCTAAGGAAGTAATATCGCCTACTTTATAAGCGGGGTTTCTAGCTCTTCTCTCGCGGAATATATAAGTTAGATAAGGAGGATAGAGTCTATCCCTAGGAAGAGGTATTTATCGCTAAGTAATAGGCGGTAGGTAGCTTATAGGCGAGTAGTACTTTTAGTATTATTAATTAATCTACCTTAAGTTTAAATAAATTTAATCTTATTATTATTAGTGAAAGTTCTTTAGAAGGTATTATATATTAATAAGGTACTTTAGTAGCTCCTATATATCTTTAGAGCTAAGGTAGTTCTTTTATTTAATAAAGTATATTATTTTATGATTAATTTTATCTATATTAAGGATAGCCTTTATAATATATTCCTTTAGTCTATTAACTTCTATTTCTAGCTTATTATTTATTTTTACCTTAATAATATTTTATATTAATTTAAATAATAAGATATAAAAGATTAAATAAAGTTTAACCTTTAGTAATAAATCTAATTTATAATTATTTTATGAGATTTTTTATTTAATTCTATAAGGTCTAATATCTTTATAGTTAAGTTTTTTATTTTATTATTTTATTATAATATTTTTTATTATAAGGAAGACTATATCTCCCTCTAAAAAGGTTAGTCCCTTAATCCTTTTTTTATTAATATAGTTACCTATTTTATTGCTAATAAATTTAAGTTCTATTTATATCTCTTTATATAGATTCTTTAATTAATTACTTATAAGGATTACTTTAGGGTTAATAACTATATTTTAGGTTTATTTATAGGTATCTAGGGTAAACCTAAAATTAATATAAGTTAATATAAGCTTTATATTTTTATTAATTATTATATTATAGGCTAACTATATAGCTAATAGCTTTTTAACTTAATTATTTTCTTTATAGTTAATATAATATTAAAGGTATTATTTTAATATTTAATTTATTTATTTTATTTATCTATTAATCTCCTTATAGTATACTATAAAGAGCTTATAGTTAATCCTAAGGTACTTAATTAATCCCTATTAAAACTTAAATATAAAGGGTAATTATTAGTCTAAAATAATCTTAAGTAATAGCCTATATATCCTAGTGATATTATAATAGAAAAGATATATAAATTCTTTTATATTTATAGATTTACTATAAAGGATAAAATAGGAAAATTTTATAAGTCTATCTATAATAATAAAAATATTATTATAGAAGTTTTTAATAGCTAGTTTTTTTAATAGAGGTAATTTAATAATAAAATCTATAGTAATTAATTCCTAAGGTTCTTATATAACCGGGAGTAATTATAATTTTCTATATAGTTTATAGTATTATACCTTTATTTTCGCGTATAGATTATATTTATTTATAACTTATATTACTATCTTCTTTATATTAAGAAAAATATATATTATCTTAATATATTTTAGGGTTTTATTAATTCCTTAATATCTATATAATTAATATTTATATATCTTATATATAAGGTTATATTATAAGTTATCTAGGACTTATTATTAATTTATTTTCTTATTATCTAGGAGTTATTTATTATATTCTAGGATTTTCTATAATAGTATATTACCTTATTCTACTATATAGGTTACTTTATTAATTTAAAAGAGTATTTTTATAATTAATATAATAAGTTTCTACTTTATATATCCCTCTAGGGTATACTATAGTAATTCTTTATTTACTTTAATTTCCCCTATATTAAGATTTAATTATCTATTAATAATATTAGCTTTTTTATTTTCTTTTCCCTTTATATAGATTATAATATAATTAAATTCCGAGAGGTAGTTAGTATAATATAGTTATTAGCTATTTAATTCTCTAGTAGTAATAAAATAAGGTATTTTTATAGTCTATATAGACCTTAATTTAATAGGGGCTCTTAATAAGGTAATATTAAAATTCCTTAAAAGTATTAATAATAATAAGGAATTCCTTATTATAGATAGGGTAATTAAGTTCTACTTTATATAGCTTATAGAAATAAAATATAATTAGGTATAGAAGTCTTTTATTATCTTGTTATTTAATTTAGGCTCTATAAAGGACTAAAGGATATAGACTATAAAGTCCTCGTAAGGTATAGGGTAGGTAATAGAGATAGGAGCTAAATAGGCAGTGGAATTAGTCTTTATAAAAAGCTAATTAGCCAGATAAGGAATTATATAGCTAGAAAAGTGGGTCAAAAGATAGATAAGGTTAAAGAAGAAAAAGAGAGCTTCTGATTGGTAGTCTTATTAGTTATATTGCATAAGAGGATATAGATCTAAGATAGGTTCTAATTCTAAGGGAGTTCTTTATCTTTTATAGAAATAGCTCGGAACCTATTCGTCTGATTCGGCCAAAAGTCATACCACCGGATAGCCTGATTTCCGGGCTATCTAGCTATATAGGGTAGGCTAAAACCGGATAACTGGATCCCGAGTGATCGCATAAAGATATATATAACTATAGAGGTTTTATATTAGGGAATTTAAAACCGGATGGAAAATACCTATATTTTAAGCCCGGCTTTTAATAGCGCTATCGGACTTATAATAAAGCCCTATATCCGAGGTTATATAACTTACCCTATAGGGTAATATTACTAAAATTATATAATTTTATGATTTTTATATCACTCTTTAATATCTTGCTTATATAAGTAGATATTACTCATATAAGTATACCGCTATAAAGCGCTAGCTTTATACTATATAGTAAGAAATTCTTATACTTATATCTTATAAGCTAAATTTACTAGAATTATTTATAAAGTCCCTTATATATTATAAAGTCTTTTATAAGCTCTTAATATAAAGTCTAAGGTATTTATTTTAAGTATAATTCATTAAATTAAGTTAAATATCTTAAGGATTAATTTACTTAAGATAAGTTCCTTAATTTTATTAAAGGCTTTTTATACCTTATTTCTTATTATAAATATTATATCTTTTTTTATTAAATTAATTAATAATACTGCGATCTTTTTAAATCTTTTAAGAAATTTATAATAATAATTAATAAAATTAAGGAAGGCTTATACTTCCTTTATATTTATTAATTCCTTTTAATCCTTAATTACTATAACTTTCTTAAGGTCTATATATATCTTATTATAAAAGATAATATATCTAAGAAATTCTATTTTTAAGGTATAGAATTTATTCTTCTTAGGTTTTATTAATAAATTAATATCTTATAATATTTATAATACCTTATAGATATATTCTATATATTCTTTTTTTATTTCAGAGAAATTAAAGGTATTATCTAAGTAATATATAATAAATATATCTAGGTATTCTTATAGTATATTATTAATTATTTATTAAATATAATAGGTATATTAATAAGTCTAAAAGGTATAATAAGGTATTTAAATAATCTATATTTAGTATAAAAAGTAGTTTTTTATTTATATCCTTCCTTAATTTAAATAAGGTTATAGGCTCCCTTAAGATTAAATATAATAAAGTATGTTATATTAAATAATTAATACTTTAATTTATTAATTAAAGGTAATAATATATAATCTTTAATTATAATAATATTAAATACCCTAAAGTCTATATAAAATTATTATTTATTATTCTTCTTTAGAATAAATATAATAAGGTATTTAATAGATAATTTATTTTCTTTAATATATTCTTTCTATATTATATCTTTAATATATTCTTTTAATATTAATAATTATATTATATTAAGTAAGTAAAGTTTATTAAAATTAAATTATTTTTTATTAATAAACTTAATTTTTAAGTTATAATATATATATAATAATAAATTAATCTTAAGTTCTTTTATAAAGAATTTCTTATAGATTTAATATTATAATAGAATATCCTTTAGTTATTTATTCTATAATTTCTTCTTAATTTACTTAAGGTTTTTTTTTAATTTATAAAATTATTTTATAATACTTATAATTATTTATTAAATTTATTATTTCTATCCTTTATATTATTTATATTATATCTCTTTAGATAGAGAGATATTTTATATTTATTTCTTCTTAATTTCTTTATTATCTTAAATAGAAATTTTAGGTCTTATATTTAATAAGTTATTATCTCTCTAGGAGGATATCTCTTTATTAAAGGAGATTACCTAATTAATTTATTAATAAAGATATAAATAAAACCTATATAACTATAGGTATTTAAGTATTAAATAATATCTTAATATAGATATAATATTAAATAAGATTCCTTAATTTTTTTAATAAAGACTATAAGGTAATTAATTTTATATTTAATAATCTTATTATTTTAATTAAACCTTTCTCTTTTTAGGTTATATATTAAATAAATATCCTTTTTATACCTCTATAATAGCTTAAGTTTATTTATTATTATTAAGTTAAAGTAATTCTATTCAGCTTTATTATTTATTAAAGTATTTATTTATTCCCCTTTAATTTATATTTATAATTTAAAGTATTTTAGCTATTAATTATTTATAGTTATATATAGAGCTCTTTATAGAAGTTATTTCTTCCTTTTATCTATTTATAGCTCTATAGTAAATAAATAGCCTAATTTCTTAATAATATCCTTCCTAAATAATCTTTATTATATTTATTATTATTATAGACTTTATAATTATATTTATTATTCTAGCTATAAAGTAGCTCTTAATATTTTTTTTTTTATACCTAGGTCTATTTAAAGTATTTTTAACTTAATAAGGTATTCTATATACTCTTATAATATAATTTCCTTCTCTATAAGCAAGGTCTTAATATATTATTATTATTAAAGGTATTATTCTTAATCCTTTATTATACCTCTTATTTATATTAAGATATCGAATCCTTCTTCTATTATCTTAATAATCCTATCTAAAATAGCTTTTTTTCTTTATTATCTTATTTTATTTTTAATCTTATTCCTCTTACTTAAATAAAGGTATTTATAAATTACTCTAGCGATATAGTTTATTATTATAATAAGTAGAATTAAAGTTATATTATTTTAATTCCCTTATATTATTATTTAATATATTAATCTTTTATTTTATATAAAAAATAAGGTTATATATTTAGTTATAAAAGGGTGATAGAGAAATAATCTTATTTTCTTTTCTTATATAAATATATTTATAATAATAGTCTCTATATAAGACTTATATAATCTTATAGTATTATAGATATCTTAATAATATCTTATTATTATTATATAGGTCATATTAAGGCTTTAGTAGATATAGATTTAATATTGCCTCCTTATAGTAAGCTTAAATATAGATATCTTCTATATCTTTTATTCTTTATTATTCTTAAATTAGTTAGATATATATATTAATATTATTATTTTAATAATATATTCTTTATTTATTAATCTAGATATTATAGTCTTTATTCTATATTTATTAATATTATTTAATATTTTATTATATCGCTTTAAGCTTTTATTATATCTATTATATTAATTATTTATAATATATATAGTTATTTTAAGCTATTAGCCTTATAAGCTAATTATTATATTATTAAGTAGCTTTAAGGATTATTTTCTCATAGCTATTATTATTAATTATTCTTTTATTTTTAGGTTTTAATAATAATACCTAAAATTAATTAATATTCTTTTATAAGCTTTTATTATTAATAATAATATTAATAAAAGACCTGTTTAATAATTATTATAGAATATAAATTTATATAATATAATACTACCTATAGGTAATATTATATTTTATTTCCTCTTTCCCTAGGTATATATATTAATTAAGTATATTAATTTCTCCCTTATATATTCTTAATTTATTATAGCTACTTTATATTATAATAATAATCTTTAATATCTATATTATTATCTAAAGCTTATTTTATAAATATATAAAGTTTATTTATTTTTTACTTTCTAGAAGTATCCTTTATTTCTATCCTTTTTTTAATTAATACCTTCATTTAATAATATCTTATACCTTTTTTTAATATATATCTACCTTATAATTAAGCTTATAGTTATAAAAATACTTAATTAATCTCTAGGTATATTATATAGCTCTTAATATTATAGGTCTAGCTTTAATATTATATAAGATATTATAAGACCTTTTTTTACCTTAATTTATATTAAAGTAAAATATATTAAATTAAATATTATTAAATCTTAAGTTTTATAGTTTTTTTTATAAGAATTATTAATTATTAATTTTTAATTACCTTATTAATATAATTAATAAGGTTATTAGGCGGGTTTTTATTATAGAGTTTAGCTTATACCGCTTTCTTAAGTTTATTAAAGAAAAATAATATTAAGGGCTTTTAATCTTATAAAAGCTTTAAGGTAAATTAAAGGTATTTTATTTTATATTTAGATATAGATTAAATTTACTTAAGGGTCTTAATCTCTCTTTTAATTTATCTTCTTTTCTTAATTATTCTAAAAGCTTATTAAAGTATAGTATTAAAGGTAATATAGTCTAAATAAATATTAATAATCTAAAATAAAAGGTTACTAAAAGGTATAATAAAGTATTCCTTTATAATAGACTTAAATTATATTATAATATATTTAGTTAATTACCCTATAGTATATTATATTTTATTAAATATTAATATAAATTATATTAAGTAATATATTATAAAAGCCTTTAGCTAAATTAAAAATAAAGGTAGCTTATATATTATTTTATTAAAGGGTTTAAATAGGTTTAGCTTAAGGATCTCCCTTATATCTCTACCCTTTATAATAATAACTATAAGGTTATTAATTATCTAAGTATTATTTAGATATTATTTATTTTAAACCTACTAAGAATTAGCTATTTATCCTATAATTATACAGAGGTTATTTATTTTAATATTTATAATAATAATCTAGGCCTTAAGTTATTTAACCTCTTTCTTCTTATTATTAAAGCTAAAAATATCTTCTATCTCTATATTAATTAAGTTAATTAAAGTAGGCGCGGTAGGTATAGGTAGGCCCTATTATTATTAATTATTTATAGAGGTAATAAAAGTAGCTATTATATTTAATATTATTTAAGGTAATATAAGTAATTTATTATATAAGAGCTCTTAATATATAATAATATAATTAGATTTAAGGGATAAACTGGTTATATTAGGTTTATATTAATAATAGGGATAATTATATAGTTTAAATAAGGGGTATTTATTATATATAGTAATATACTTTAGGGTATTAAGTATAATTAAATTATCCCCGCTTTATATTATTATTTACCTTACTAACTATTATTTATTATATCTCTATATAATACTTTATTATTAGCGTAAAGCGAGGGGACTAACTTATAGGCTCGATAGTTATATAACCCGCGGGCCTATATAATAGGTGCTTATATAAGGAGTATTTTAAGGCTCTTACCGAGAATAGCCCTAGCTTTAGTTAAATATATTATCTTTAACCTTATATTATATTTTTTTATAAACTATCTATATTATATATCTTAACTATAAATTTAGCTAATAATATTTTAATTTCATAGATCTCTTTTCCCTATTAAGGCCTCTATCTTTATATAATTATCTTTCTAAATTATTAAAACTCTAACTTTATCTTAATCCCTTAAAAATTAACCCTTTAGACCTCCTCTTTATTATCTTTAAATTAGCTATAGAGCTTAATATATTATATAGATATTTAGGTATTCTATATTATATTAAGATCGATAGCTAGTATTATATATTATATAATATAGATATCGATATTAAGATCCTAGAGGAACTTTATTTCTTAATTATTAGGCTCCTAGCCTTATTTAGCTTCTTTATAAGGTAATATAATAAATCTAGCTCTCTATTAACCTATTTATATAAGGTAAGGTAATAGAATATTAATAGAAATTAAAATATAATAATAATCTTAACCCTAAAGATTATAAGGTTAATATAATATTCATCCCTAAAGTATAAGGTCTTATATTAAATATACTTAAGGAATCTATTATTAACTCTTTCTTTAAGTCTTTATTATATATTAATAGGTATATCTAATAATATATTATTAAGCTCTTTATTACTATAGGAGTAAGGTCCTATAGGACTTAGCTATATTACTTATATTATTTAATTAAAGGTTTAATTATAGAGCTTTTATAATTATTATATTAATAGTTATTTTATTAGAATTAATACTTTAATAAATTAATCTTATTAATTATAAGGGTTAATAATTAAAAGATTAAATTAAAAGAATTATAGCTCCCTTTAGGGTTTTTATACTCTTTATTTAATTAAGAGATAGCCTATTTATTTAGAATAGAGTTAATTAAGTGAGATTATTAATATCTCTAGCTTTTCTTTTTAAAGAGTTTATTAAGGCTAATAGCTAATATCTTTAGTTTTTCTTTTAGAGAGTATATTAAAAGAAAGCCTTACCATTAAATTACTATTTATTATAAATAGCTTAATTTAGTGGATTATAGCGTTATTATGGCTATATATAATATAATAATAACCCTTATTAATATAATATATTAAGATCCTTAGTTTAGGTATAGGCCTTTATTATTTTAACTATTAATAAATATTAAGTACCTTTAATTACCTTTATAGGCTATAATAAAGTTAAGAATATTAATAATTAAATTATATTAATAACTAAGGTAATTATTATATAGGAAAGTATTAATAAATATATTCTATATATTTATAGATATAGTGCCTAATTATTATATCCTACGGTCTTAATTAAGGTAATTATATAATTAATTATAGTAATTAAAGAGGTAATTATTATAATTATTTAGTATTTAGATATAATTATTCTTTAATTAGTGAGGAATTTATAGAGGTAGTCTATATATATAATATATATATATTAGACCGTAATACTTAGGGCTTTAAGGATTAACTCTAGGGAGCTACTTTAATACCTTTTAATCTATCTTTTAAGGTATTTAGACTAAGATTAAGCCTTAAATATAGTCCTTAAGGTCCTTAAGGCCTAAGAGATTAATTAATTAGATACCTCCTTAACTAGCGTTAATATCTATAGCTATATATAAAGCTTTAAGACTATACTTTCTAGGTTAAGAGGAATAAACCTAGCCCCTTTAAATAATACCTTAATATTTTTTTCTATTATAATAACTTAACATATAATATAAAAGGCTAGAAAGAACTTAATCTTTAAACTATATATAATAAAGCTTTTAATTAAATACTTTATTTCTTAGCTATAAGTCCTCTTAAGTATACTAAAGTATATAATATTAAGGGGCTAAAGTAAGTAAGATAAATAAGGTAATATATAAAGCTAGATAATCTTATTATTATTATAATATCTCTTAAATTTAATAAAGTAATAACTTTTATAGTTATTAAGGATTAAGAGATAATAGCGACTATTTAATTATTTAGCTATATATTAATTAAAGTATTTTGATTACTTAAGACTAATTTTATTATTAATTTATTTATTTTAGGTTATTATAATAGCTTAATCGCCTAATAGGTTACTTTCTTAGTATTAATTAATAAGGTAATATTAGCCTATATTAATAATAAATAGCGGCATTAATTAATTATCTATATTAATTAAATCTTTATATTTAGCTCTTTAGTAATTATATTTCTAAAAAAAATATATCTTAAGCTTTAGATATTACTTAATAAAGTTATAAGCCTAATATATATTAATAGGTAATATATCGCGGTCAATAAGTAATTAATTTGCTATTTCTTAAATACTATAGAGCTAGGGGGGAAATCCTTATAAATCTAGGTTAAGAATAAAGTAAATAAAGATCTATTCCTCTAGATTAAATAGCTAATATAATTTCTAGAGGGTATTATATTAAGATTAGATACCTTATTATTAGTGATATAATATTATTTAATTAACCTTATATATATCTATAGCGTATTAGAGGCTTAATCTTAAGTTATTTTAAAGGGCCTAAAGGGTAAAAAGGAATCTAGCCTCTCTATTAGGCTATAATATATTAGGTAGTTAAGAATTAATTAATTAAATAGAGAGGATATAGCTTAAGGGATTTTTAATTCACTTGCTTAACTGGTTTACTTACTTATTATATATATTAGTATTATCACTGTGTTTGACTCCATTATGCAATAGAAGACTTGTATTTTCCACATGTTGAACTTTTCCTTATAGCCCCCGGCCCGACTAACCCGTCGGCCATTGACTCTTCCTTCCCGGCCCGATCAAGCCCAGACCACCGACCCGGCCTAAATGCCTCCTCTAAATGACTCCTCCTGTATAACTCCTCCTATATAACTCCGGCACCGAACGCCACTGAATCCTGCCACTAACTTACCACTATCTTCACGGCCGCAGCTCCTCCTCTAAGGTTAGTAGCTTATAAAGCTACTCCCGGTATTTATTATTAAGGCTCTCTAGGTAGCCCTCTTACCTCTCGGTAAGGCTATCGCTATTAGCGAGGTTCTTAATAAGCTACTTAAGAGGCTTTTCTTATTTCTTTAAGAATTAATAATAATTAATAGAAGCTATTACCTTATAGAGCCTATTTCTAAAGATAACTAGCTAGACCTATATCTTATAATTTAAGAAATTAATATTAATAGGAGATATTAAGGTAAAGAGTTTAGCCTATATAAAGGGCTTAAGGGCCTCTTTATAAAGGCCCCCTTAGGTAATTAATAATACCTTTTAGTATTATTTATTTTACCTTTAATAAGCTAAATAAGAATTTTAATAATTAAAGTAGATATTGTTTTTAGGATTAATTAGATAAATAAAGATAAAGGTATTAAGGGCCTAAAGGAGTAAGCCGAATAGAGCTTAAATACTCTTTCCAGACTTAAGGAAAGATAGCCTTTAATATATAAAGCTCTTTTTTTAATTTTTATAATTATAGAAGTCTTACTTAAGGTTATAGTATTATATAGTATTAAGTTTTAATACTATTATTATAATTAAAATATATTCTTTTCTATTATATATAAAGGTAGCTACTTTAAGCTATTATTAATAACTTAAAATTAATTAATATTAGTATTATAACTTAATATTAATATAATAATATATATATACCCGAGCGCTATACTTTTCTCTCTTATACCTTACTTTTTATTTAATTAATTAATTCTTAATAACCTAAGATATTAGCTACTATTATTAAAGATAGAACCCTTTTTACCCTTTAGGCCCTTTAAAATAACCTAAATCTAAGTATTTAATATATCTTGTACGGCCTTGCACCGCCCTCGGTTTCTATATCCGCGACTATAGCGCATCACCCTGATGCGTGTCGTTAGTTGGGTGCGATGACTGAGTCGAAGAGCTATGAGGTTCCAGCGATCCGATAAGTTCAGGAGGTGTGTTTAGCATCTGGATCGTATTCTCATGTGTCTCTTCCTCTTGCCGCGGGCCAGGATTATTGAGTACGTTTAGGCATTTTAAGACGAGGTGCTGACTGACGGCAAATAAGTGCCCTGGAGCGTCACTGGAGACGGATTTATCTGCAGAGAGAGAAGGGAATGGAATGATAGTGTTTTTTTTCCATCGTGTATGAAGGTGGCTGCTTCATGCTGTCATCATCAATAGTAAAATCAAAGGGAATGGAATGCGCAAGGTCGCCATCATCGTGGGATCCTTCTCTTTAATGAAAGAATGCTTAGTGAGTTGTGTTAGTCGCTCTGGTCTCTACCAAATTTCCGTTTCGGCCGCTTGGGTTCTCCATCTCTAAGGTCCAAAACCCTTTGGAATACCTATACTCTGGCAGTCCAGGCATAAGTTTGACACGGCGCTCTGTCGTCTCCGCTGAGCAGCATTGCGCAATAATCGTATCAGTTGCCAAGGAATGAACCAGTCGAGGTGGGTTGACGGGTTTATTTTGGCAGAGAGACTAGGTAGGTAGGTTGAACAAATGTGCTTGTCGCGTCCGGTAACGGGCTCAAGGGCAATTGAACCCACTGTGTTCGACTCCATTGTGCAACAGAAGACTTGCATTTTCCACATGTTTAACTTTTCCTCACTCAGGCCCCCGGCCCGACTCACCCGTCGGCCTTTGACTCCTCCTTCCCGGCCCGATCAAGCCGTTGCGATATCGGCCGACGGTGATGTTGCCTGATACCAGTGGTCTTCGTGCCCGCCGGTGGGCTTGATTGGCAATCTGAGAATTAAAGTAGATGTCATTTTGAAAGAGATGGGTGAGATGAATGATGATGAAGGTGTCGAGGGCCCAGAGGAGCGAGCCCAGGCTTAAATGCTCCTTCTGGACTTGAGGAAAGGTGGCCTTTGGTACGCAAAGCTCTTCTTTTTGACTTCTATGACTATAGAAGTCTCACTTAAGGTTACAGTGTTATACGGCATTGGGTTTTGATGCTGTCATTATGGTTGAAATGTGTTCTTTTCCATCGTGCATGAAGGTGGCTGCTTCAAGCTGTCATCGGCAACTTACAATCAAAGGGCAATTGAGGTTGTCACACCTGGTCGTTCTATCGCTTCTGCCATGAGTTTTCGCGATGGTTGACGATTCACCCTAAGTTCCGCCCACGGTGGATGCTTATCTGATCAACAGGCTTGCCTGATGACAATGTAACCACAATGGAAGACGACATCACCCTGCGACGCCCGGCCCCTGTGGACTTTCACAGACCACATCTGCCATTGGAGGAACTCCAAGCTTCACCACTTCATGATTCGTGGGAAAGTTGCTGAAATCGTGGGAGCCTGGGGGTAATGGGGGGCACAGCCACAAATGCAACTGTCGATCCTTGGGTTGATCAGCAGATGCTGAAAGACGCAGAGCCGATGAGCATTTCCCCTCAGCCAACATCAGCCTTCAACTTTGTCTCAAAGCCATCACATCAGTAACAGAAATGAAGCTTTTTCGGAAACTCAGAGGAAAGAAAGGCGATAAGACGGAAGGCCATTCTGGACCTTCAGCGCCTGAGCAGACGCAGACTCGGACTCCGTGGTCCTCGCAAGCGCAGAATCGAAATGTCGAGCCCCAACCTGCTAACCCAGGGCACTCGGGGACTCTACACGCCACGAGTGCGCTTCCTCCTGCCCTAGAGGGCCTTATGGACCTCATAAGATCACCGGCATCAAGCATGCCGCCTGAGGAGGCAAGGAATTTGGTCCACCTGAAGCCGCCTGAGCATTGTCCGGTATGCTACAACTTGGACCCATACCGAGCTCCACCAGACATGGATGCCAGCGAGAGCCATCGTTCATGGGCCAATGCCGAGTACAAAATCCCCACCGGGACTCCAGTCGGAAAGATCACGGTGGAAAAGTCCGAAGAGCTACTCGAGTCCTCGCAACGCGGATGCATGTACTGCGCCATGATTCGATCGGCACTGGGCACGGTGAGCCCTACCTGGGAAACAGAGAAGTCTTTTATATACATTTACCCTGCACGGGGCCTACCGGTAATCGTTCACCTGGCATTTGGCGGGACGTCTACTGTGAGGATGGGGAGGGAAGAGATGCTGGGCCTCGGCGTTGAGCTCCCGGAGGGGCAGGTCATGGACTTTGTCATCACAGTTGGGGACCCTTCTAAGCCACCCATTGAGCTCGAGATATATCGACCTACCCTCGATATCAATGAGGCTACCATTGGCGGTACGTTGTCGCCTACTCAGGAGAAGCTCGGCACATGCTGACCCTTGAAACGCAACCAGGTATTGTCTTGGCACAGCTTGTGGATGACATGGGTGCTGCGGGCCAGATTGCAGATCATTCCGGGGACCCGAGCTGCTTTCAATTCATCAATGACCGGGTTACTGACTGTATGAGGAATCACAAGTGTGGAGGAGATGGTCCTCTGCCTATGCTTCCCGATCGTATCCTCTGGATCGAAGCCAACAACACCACACGTATCCAGCTCGTCGAGCCCAGGGACATTCGTGCCAAGTACATCGCGCTCAGCTATTGCTGGGGCCCAACGAGCCCCGATACCTTTCTCACGGACGCGTCGACTCTGGATGCGCGAAAGGCCGGTATACAATACCACGACTTGCCCCCCTCTTTCAGGATGTTGTTAGCTGTTCTCGGTCACTTGGGATAGAGTATCTCTGGGTTGACAGGCTATGTATTGTCCAGGGCCATGATGAAGACTTCAAGCGTTAGGCAGCCAAGATGCACAACATCTATGGCAACGCTACTCTGACCATCGCTGCAGCCTCGGCGGAATCAGAAAACGACCGCATCCTGGCACAGAGAGATATCAAGGGACAACCCTTCAATCTTAACCTCAATATCGACAAGCTGGGTTCTTTGAAGCTTGGAGTCCGGCGTCGAACGCATCCTTTGGGCACCGAGGATAAAGGAGGCGACTATGGTAAGATCTCGACCAGGGCGTGGATCTGGCAGGAACGGCTCCTCTCTGGGCGCGTAGTTTTCTATACTCCGACCGCCATCAAGTTCGAATGCAACCATCACTCGATCTGGGAAGGGTTTGCCTCGGACGTTACGAGTCACTCTTGGTCGGCTCAGCTTGAAAATATCTCTCACGCCGCTTAGACTACACTAGTGGAGGAGTATATGAGCAGAGACATCACTCGCCAGTCTGATCGGCTGCCAGCGATGGAGGCAGTCATGAAGCGCATAGCCCAGAGCCAAGGATGGTCTCCTCTCTGGGGTATGTGGGCCAGCACGCTCGTCGAGAGCCTTGGCTGGCAGTCTCAAAAATCAGAAAGAAGTGGGAAGCTCATGTGCCGCATGAACCCGGGCAACTATGCCCCTAGCTGGAGCTGGGCCAGCGTGGACGGCCCCATCTCCTACGTGTCTGCTAGAGGCTTGGGCGGCCTCGAGGTAAACGACCCAATGATTTATGACGTTGAGATCCGAAGCGTCAATGCAGCCTCGGGCTTGATCCGAGTCGCCGGTCGAGCCATCTCGGTCGAGCTCAGCTGCCGCGTTGAGGTCGAAGAGCCTGAGGTCGGAAACCCAACGGCAGAGAGAGAGGTGATGCATTACTATGAGGTTCTGAGAGTCTACAACAATGGGCAGCCATTTCCCATGCACCCTGACGTTCAGTTAAGGCCGGGGAACATCAACGTCTCGGGACAGAACGTTTTGACTGTAGTCCGTGTTCCCCATGGCGAGAAGCCGCCGGAGACATCTTGGACTGCCACTTGTCTCTGCCTCTTGGTTGGCAACATGAGATTGAGAGCTCAAGTGCTTTTCCTGGGCGGCTCACTGCGGGTATCCAGGGCCTGGGAGCGGGTTGGGATGGTTCATGGGCTGCACCCGGCTATTTTTGGCACTGCCGAAAGACGACTCATTGATATTGTTTAAGATGTTACGACGTAGACTGTCAAGGGTATTGAAGTTGCAATCTAATTTCCCATAAACATTCTCCATTGTTTAGGTAGGCAAGCTGTGAAGCAAGCACACCAAATCGCCCTTGTTGATCGTAAACAAAAGTTCATCATTGCCGCATTACAAACCCAAGCCCAATTGGCTCCTTCATAATCGCCTATCAAGTTTCACTGCAGCGCAATCCCTTGGCTTTTCTGGTTAGGGACAAGATCAACCAGAAGTGCCGGAGCTCTTCCCTGCTTGGAAAGGCCGGGTGATGAGCTTATCTGCCATCCTTGCAATCCCCTCGGCTTCAATGTAACAGCCAAGCAATCACGACATGTAGTTAGCTTTGGGATACGGTGTCCGTCCAATCACGCAATGTGGAGCCCGTCTTCGCCCAGAATATTTGGGTAGCAGTCTTGTCTGTCTTTAATGCAAAGCACACCTATGCTCTTGCAAACCTGCCTAATGAGGGGCCGTATCCGTTGCCTAGTGCGCATGACGAGCGATAAAGCCTCGACACCTTCTATATCTGGCAGGCCTCCGGCTAGCAAGCAACTCTCGTCAATCCTGCCAAGATCAAAAATTCCTCTTGCTAGGCTCGCTGCAACCTTGTACCGGCCTTGATTGGTGCTTTGCATGTATGACAGTGTATCATTTCACCACTGTTGCTCGTTTGGCTCGAGTCAATGATTCGTGTCCAGGCGGGAACAACATTCCGGGCGGCTGCGAGGCAATGGACGAATTCATACGCTTGTAGGAAGTAATTCCGAGGGAGGAGGTGATAAAAAGCCCCAATCACCTCCAGTTTGTTGACGTTGAAGCTTCTCGACAACAGCCTTCATCCCTCTTCTTCACCTGCTCATTCAAATCGCAATCCTCAAGATGGTTCGTGCCGCGGTTGGACTGGGGGCCTTGGCTACCCTAATCTCTCTTTCCCATGCAAAGGAGATCAAGCCAGATGAGGCGAAGGCGGCAAGGCTCTACGACACGGGAGTTGTGCATAACAACCTGATGGCCCTCAAGAATGTACGTTGCATCCCCACCCCGACGCGAGTGATCACTGACACCAATATCAGGAGGAGTGGGATAGGCAAGAAGAGGCTGGTGCTTTCCAAAGCGAGCAATACCCTAAGCTGGGTTATGTACCCTGCATTGATGGTTTCGCCGAGGCTATCAAGGGAGATCGCAACAACACTTTTACATGCCACAACGTGAGTCAAGACTGTTTTTGTGTTTCGTCGAGCCCGCTCATTCTGATCTCCCCATAGGCCGATCTATACTCCTTCTTGAGCCACGCTGCTCTTGGCAGCACCGGAGGACGTGGCTCCTCATCGTGGGGTTGGACCTCCGATGATGGCCGCGAGTTTGTTGCCATCGGCCAGTATGATGGCACTGCCTTTGCTGAAATCAACAAGAAGGGCAAGCTCATCTACCTTGGTCGTCTACCTCAGTACTCCGAGCCATCCCAGTGGCGCGAGATCCGCACGTACAAGAACTACGTCGTCATCGGATCCGAGGCCGTTGGCCATGGTGTTCAGATTTTTGACCTTGAAAAGCTTCTCGATATCAACCCAGCCAAGCCCGTCATCTTTGACGCCAAGAAGGACCTCACCAGCCACTTCAGTGCTCTGCTGCCTCTTGGGCGAGCCCACAATGTTGTCATCAACGAGGAGCTCAACTACGGCGTCGCCGTTGGTGCACAGCCCAGAACTGACCCAAACTGCCTGTCGGGTCTCAACTTCTTTGACCTCACCGACCCCGCCAACCCAGAATCACTCGGTTGTGCAAAGGACGACGGTTACGTGCACGACGCCCAGTGCCTCGTCTACCGTGGGCCTGATGAGCGATACCAAGGACGGGACATCTGCTACGGCTACAACGAGGACACCCTCACCATCTACGATGTCACTGACAAGGCAAATGTCACCAACATCATCCCGTATCTCGTACGAGGGGGCGTCCTATACCCACCAAGGCTGGGTCCTAGACACTCAGAACCAGGAATTCCTTGTTCTCGACGACGAGCTTGATGAGCGGGATGGCAACGGCCCCGGAGCCGATGGGTTCCCCGTGACATTTATCTGGGATATTAGGGACTTGGAAAACCCCAAGCAGACGGGGTTCTTTAAGCACCCAACCAAGTCCATTGACCACAATCAGTACGTCATTGACAACTTCATCTACCAATCTCATTATGGAGCCGGTCTGCGCGTCCTTGACGGCCGATCTATCCCCGAAGACCCAACGGGAGCTGGTGTTTATGAAGCCGCTTGGTTTGACATTTACCCTGAGGATGACGACCTGCCCGGCGGCGGTGCGGTTGCGTTTGTTGGGACGTGGTCTTCTTATGCTTTCTTCAAGTCGGGATACATCTTTATCAACACGATTGAGCGCGGCGCATTCGTTGTCAAGCTCACAGGAAAGAACTTCTCCAAGTAAGCTGTCTCAAATGGATGTCTTCGAATGGAGGACCTGTATAGATTAGTTGCTTTTAGTCTAGCACACATGGCTATCTTGACCGCGTGGTTGTTTACCACCATGGTTGACGATTTGCAGCGGAGCCTGTGTATAGCTTTGGATAACCAGACGTTTCCGTCATCTTCATCAACGTTGATGCCGCCATAAGCTCGATTGAAAGGGATGTTCACATTAAAGAGTGGTTGGCAGTGCCTACGTCTCCTACTGACTAACTGGCTTGCTTTCAACCCTCTAAATCAATGAAACATCCATATCTGTCGCCTTCGGAGCACACACTGGGCAACCAGGCTGTTCCTCCAGTTTTGAGGCCCATTCTCTTCCTCGAATCATCTTCAAACATCTCTACAAACCTCCTCACGTCAGGGATGCCCCTACAAAGCGGACTTAGATGCAAATGCCATTGTCCGCATGTGTCAACTAAATCTGCGCTGGGTGTTGACGAATGGTGAGTGCGTCTGAGGTCAATCACGGATGTTAGTAGGCCCTGGTGCATTAAGTCACATGAGAGATGGACTTGAAAGGTCAAGAAACCAGCTATCCTCACACTGTCTGTCACCTCTGATACAGCATCCTCTCCCGCAGGGCACCTTTGTTACAATGTCAATGACTTACGAAGAATGCAATATCCCCCGTCCTGGACAGCCAGCGCCCGATATACCAGAAAATGTCATGGAGGAGTTCAATATGAGCGGTAAGTGTGCATAGTCACGGGCGCCAGCCGTGGCATTGGGGCTGCCGTCGCGGAAGGGCTGGCCGAGGCTGGGCCAACGTTGTGCTGGTATACTCGTCCGACAATCCCACCATGGACAGCAAGGCTATGAGACTCGCTGAGTGTCACGGCATCAAGGCTCTGAACATTCGCTGCGACGTAACTGATTACGCTGCTTTGGAGAAGCTAGTATCCAGGGTTCGCAGTGAGTTTGGCAGAGTCGATATTTTCATTGCAAATGCCGGGGTCTGCATCCCAAAGGGGACCCTCGAGCAACCACTCGACGGGTACCACACCCGGGTGAACGTCAACGTGCACGGCGTCGTCTACTGCGCCAGGTCTATTAGCCCTTTATTCGGGGATCGGGGGTTCAGCAACTTCGTCATCACTGCGGGTATCAGTGGTCACGTCGTCACCATCCCAGTGGACCATACAGCTTATAACACCACAAAGGCGGCGGCGATCCAGCTTGGTAAAAGCCTGGCCCGTGAGTGGCGCGGGTTCGCTCGAGTCAACATGGTGTCACCTGGATGGATCGACACCGAAATGAGCGACGACCTGGCCTCGATCAACGAAGCACGCCGCATGGCTGTAATGGGAAGACTAGGTAACTCTTTGATACGGGTTCATTATCGTTCAGACTGCTAACAGGCACATGCAGGGCAGGTTCGAGAGTTGAAGGCTGCCTACCTGTATCTCGCCAGCAACGCGAGCTCTTTTGTAACATGCGCTGAGATTACGGTAGACGGTGGCTAGACACTGACATGAGCCGTCAAAACATGGCCAAGGGGGTATCTTGGACATCCTTTTATGTCCTGTCGCCATGAAATGAACTATGAAGCTTAGGGCAAAGTCATCCTTGAATTCCCAGTTCAACGTCAAGCAGCTAAGACCAATGGATACTGTAAATTCTCGGACACCTGATCAAACTGTAGTATGCGTTCTTTGCTGCCGTTAGTCCGTAGCTTCTTAGGCTTTTCCTCTGTATCGGACCCATAGTTGCAGCCGAGGACATGCTTCCACCTCAGGCCAAAAAGCCCAACCCTTGGGACTTGATTACACCAATCTGCCAAAGGACCACATAGATAAAGGTATTTTGTATCAACAGATGGTTTTCATAACTGACATCAATGACAAATAACGAGATCGTCTGCCGCGGCATCAACTCCAGTATATCCGACACCTTCCCTCGCGATGAGAAAAGGCCTCAATAACCGATTCCAAGTAATACAAGAGACAGTCAATGGCTTGCGGATCTTTGACATCTAAAGCTTGCTCGTGATTTCCCTGGCCCATCCTTGAACTCGAGAGTCTGTGAGTAACATGGACCGTGGATACCCTGACGGCACCTCCTCGCCGAGAATGAGATGGGCGAGCATTTGCGCAGACCTAAAGGCCCTGACCATGCCGATACCTTGGTAAGCGGCGCAAACCCACTGGTGGCTGCGGTTTGGGAACGGTAGACGGCCCACGAATGGGTTCCCGTCAACAGTGAAGCCGACTGCTCCACTCCAGGCGTGTGTCGTTTCTATGTCGTCAGTGCCAAAGTTGAAGACTTGGCGGGTAACTGATCGCAGATAGGTTTGAGGGAGAAAGTCCGTCACTGTATCGTCTGAAGTTGCCCAGCGTCCCGTGTTGGCTCTTCCGACAATGAAGGCGCCGTCGGGCCTTTGCATCATGTAATCGTAGTCCTTCTCGCCGTACCGAAGCCACCAAGACTTGGCAAGTCTCTTCTTCGCAGGATGAGGGAGTTGCCTCTGAACATTTGCCCTCACAGGAGAGATGAAAGGCCGCAGTTCCGGGACCAAGTGGCCTATCCAACTGTTCGTAGCGTGTACTACAGTCGGTGCCCTGATATTGCCCCTGTTCGTAACCACAGTTGCAAGTGTTTCTTTGTCGTCCTGTATGGAGGTGACGACTGTGTTGGTCTGGATAGACAACCCGTTCTCGTCCACCATCTTCTGAAGCAATGTAGTAACCAGCTTGTATGGCCACATGGAGGCAGCGCGTGTACCGATGGCTCCAACACAATTGGTTGGGCAGTCTCGGGCCTTGAGATCCTCCTCAGACTCAAAAATAGTGTATCGCGATGCCAACCTGGGGGCGTACTGCTTCAGGTCCTCCACGGCATTGCAGGCATGTCGAAACACCTTGGCATCATGATAAATATCCAATCCCTCCAGTTGGTTAAAGTCGCATGAGATATCATTCTCCCGGATCAACGAAATCATTTCGTCGACGTGGCCATGCTCAAACTCCATCATCTGAACAGCTTCCTCGGCGCCAAACTGCTCCTTTCGGTCGAACCACGATCCAGGGCTCATGGGTTTGACATGACCATCATTCCGGCCTGTTGCACCAGATCAGACCTCACGTGCCTCGACTAAGACGATTCGAAGACCGGCTTTTCTCGAGTACAGCGTACGAGCAAGGCTGGCCGCTGTCACGCCAGAGCCAATGATGACAATGTCTGCGGAGTCAAGCCATGGAGATTGCAGGTTACTGATGGGCGATGGATCAGTCAGCCAGTATGACTTGATCGGGTTCCTGGCAGGTAGCTCGGGGTCAATGACGCCCTTTTCGTAGATGCCGTCAGGTGAGTTGGACATGATGGACGGGGTAGAATGTGCGTAGGAAGAGGAGGCGGTTTGATGAAGAGGATGTGTCGGGCAAAAGGTAACCTATTGTTGGTCACAGTAGTTAGGTATATATGAGTCCAAGATCTCTTGGGAACACCGAGGCCAACTTCACGAGGTATCTTGATGCCGACCTCGGGCCCTGTCTCTCTTTCCACCTGCTCCAAATGAGTAGCTTAGCTTGTTGCTTTATCATGCAGCTCAGCCAATCGGGGCACTCTTTTGCCCTTTTGCTGGTAATTTGTCGTGATGGATGGCCTCCTGGCTAGCCAGATTTGGGAAGAAATGGCGGTCATCCGTTGTTTCGCTAACAATGCGGTAGCACAAGTGGTAAAGATTCTGATCTGCTCTTGTGGGTTTCCCCGCAAGTGAGCAAACTCGAGGGACGCTAACACATCTGAAGATATCGGGCATGAACCGGGCTGGGGCGGATCAAGACCGGGAGACCGGGACCTGGGAATTAGACTTTGAGATTTCACAAAGGGCTTTCTGTTGAGATTAGCCATCACCCGATGAGATGAACAGGTGTTCTTGGTGAGAAGATGGAGAACGCAGAGGGTTTTAGACAGCATCAAAGACGGAAACAGTATCCGTCTGCGAACTTGTATTTCCCACTCAGCAATCACACCTGCGTATGGTATCTGGTGGTCTTTTAAAAGTTCATCAAGACGTGGTAACAGAGCAATAAGATCAAGGGTCTCGTTGCATAGGGATGGTATCGAGATAATGGTAAGAATACATAATAGCACATCGCCAGAAATATCTCGACAGGACATTTCGTGAGGATTGGGGAGTGACAAAGAATCAGTCTTCGCCGCGCATGGATCTTGGATGACCAGCTCCAATGACCGGCGGGCCTTGGTAGTTCTTGCGGCCCCATGCCCAGTACCAGAAGGTAGCAATGAGGACAAAGCCAAGAAAAACAACACCGGCGTAATTTACCGTCGAGCCAGTAACAGGCAGTTAAGACGGCATGCAAAAGAGAGGAATAGCGAGACAAGACCAACCTGATGCAGCCTATCAGCACAATCAGGGGCGAAGGGAATACGGCAAAGACTTACAAATAGCGACGACGCTGCAGAATGCCCCAAAGCGTACAAAGTAAAATGCTCCATCTTTGACTTGCTTTCGGCCAGTAAAGAAAGACACCGTAATAGGTGTAGCATAGCTGACTGTGAGAAAGATGACACTCGCCGAGGAAAACGAGTTGAATGCTATCGCAGACCCAAAGTAGATGGCACCAACCGCAATCTGAACGATCATGCTTAGCATCATAGCATTGAAAGGGATTTGAAGGGTCCTGTTGATCCGCTGCCACAGGTAAGAGCCAGGAATAGCGCCATCACAGGCAAATGCCCAGGTGCACCGCGAGGCTGCAGTGGTGCATCCAATACCACATATTATTGCAAGGGCAATAAGGGGGATCAGAAGGGAAAAGGCGACGCCAGGGCTTCCTACTGCCGACTTGATGATGACCGGTACGGGTTGATCAACGCTGACAAATTCCGATAAGTCCGGCAAGATGGAAGCCAGCGAGGCAAGCAAAAATAGCCCGACTGTTCTGTTGAGAAGAATAATCCCAACCATAGCTCTCGGTACCTGGATGCTTGGGACTCGTACTTCTTCAGACATTCTTCTTGGAATAAGCGTATATCTTCGTCGTATTGTAAGATTACTCACGAGATGATCATGCCGGTTGACGAGGTCGCATACGCTGCATGGAGCAGGCCAACGCAGAACGCCCAGCCTGAAGGACATGAAGGCACCTTGAGCCGTTGATCGGCTTCTCACCGGTTCCGAGGTGTATCCTGTGACCTCGAATGACTGGCCCGCCAGGGCAATCTCGACATTGGAACTGGCCCGTCCTGTCTTGCGCTTCACGGATGCTCGGTCGCTGGATACGTTGTATGAGTCGGTTCGATGACCGTCGGCAGGTGGTTGCGGGGTCGAGAGGGAAGCCGCGACGGGTATACGCGAGTTGGCAAGATAGTAGAAATAGGCCCGCATAGAGTCTTGTGTGTGGTGGAGATTTCGGCAGTTTTGTTTTCTGGACTAAGAAGACAATTGACATCAATCGAGCGCCGGCGTCTAAATCTAGTTGCTTTATTCCTTTAAGGGCGCAGCGATTGCACTTGAGTTCACTTTTCACATCAAATTACCAAAACGATACCATGGCCACCGAGTCGTGATGGCTTATCGTACAATCACTTGGGCTTGAGTCAAGGATGCTGGTCTAGACAGGGAAACAAAGCGTTCCGGCAAACGCGGCACGGGGGCAGATTCCTTGTCAACATTGGTGGTAGCGTGCAAATAGAGTTGGTTTGTGGGCTACGTATCATACGTAACACGACTCAAAACTGGCGCCCTGATACCGGAAGTCCGGAGCAATCGCCCGCGTGACGGTGTGCTGGTTCGTTTCAAGGCTTGTCTTGTAGCTTGCCTGTGATCAAAGTGAGGCCATCCCATGTGGTAAATCATGGCGAGAGTGGATGAAACTTTACCCAATTAGGAAACCTACCACTGGTAGGCGTGGTCGTCCAGGTTAGGACTAGTCTTCCCCGCATTGAGGCTGAGGGACGGAACTCATCCCAGCCCCGTAGGGTAACCCGATTCAAATCATGGCACACGGCTCTCAGCCAGTGGCAGATTTCCACCTTGAGCAACTCCCTGCGGAGCGTTGTGTCTTATCCCGAGGGCAGTCGAGTGAAAATAATTCGTCTATTTAATTGTCATGAATATCGAGCCTATCCCGCCTCTTTCGTTCCGCATCCTTGCAACACAGGCCACCTTGTATGCGGGATCTCCGTCAATACGCAATCTCCACCTACAAATTTTGATTCTCAACCTTGCATTCAACCATGTCGGCCCTTTTCTTTTAATCTTCCCCTTCCAACAACGCGACCAACGGCTCCAATAGGACCTCTTCCCAGAACTGCGCCAAGAAGTCGGGCGAGGTCTCGAAGGGAACATGCCCGCTTCGTGGTACACTCAGCCCGCATTCTCCGACTTTGAGCGCCGAGCGATCTTCTCCAAGCATTGGCTCATGACCACTCACCGATCCCGCCTGCTACAGTCGGGAAGCTTTGTCTGCTTTGAGCTTTGAAATGGCCGGCTTTGACTTCTTCTTGATCAAGGACAAGGACAGCAAGATTCATGCCTTCCGCAATGTCTGCAGGCACCGGGCGTACCCGATCCTCGAGGGCAAGGACGGGAAAGAGCGCAAGAAGCTTATCCTCAGCTGTGGATACCATGGCGAGTAGGCTTTCCCCGATTACTTTGTCTAACATGAGTAACCAACCTGCTAGGCTGGTCCTATGGCCTCTCTGGAAATCTCGCCAAGGCCCCCAAGTTTGACGAGGTCGATGACTTCAACAAGGACGATTACAGCCTCTTCAAGATCCACACCCATGTCGACAAGACTGGGTTCGTCTGGATTAACTTTGATGCTTCGGATAACCCCATCCTGTGAGAGGAGTTAAATAGCGGAACCGACGAGCAGGAACGTTATAAGGATTTCGACCTCGACAGCTATGTATACGAGCGGACCTGGACAACCAACGGACGGTACAACTGGAAGCTCGTCGGCGAAAACTACAACGAGGTGGGGCTTTTCGGCTGTTTTCCACCGGAAAGAACACGCTAACGTGAACCCCAGTGCTATCACTGCACCGCCAGCTAGGGTTTAAAATTGTCACGGCCATGATAAGGACTAGGCGGGGAAGCGCGGCAGAAATACTCTAACTAAGCATAAGACTAAAGGGACCGAGCGTCGCTTATATCGGTCTAAGGATTAAGCTTTAAGAACATCAGTCCTACCCTAGACTAAATAATAGGAATATTAATCTAACCACCTAACCTTAAATATATAGAATATACTTATTATACTTTCTTATATAGTAGCTACCTTAGCTATTAATATAACTTAATTATACTTAATACCCTTAAGTATATTACTAGATATAATACTTTATTTAAATTATAATATATTCTCTATTACTAATATAAACCTAATATAACCGGTTTATCCCTTAGGAATCTAATTATATCGTTATATATTAATAGCTTTTATTTAATAGATTACTTATGTTACCTTAAATAATATTAAATATAATAGCTACTTGTTATGGCACCAACTCGAGTCACGTGTGCCTCCACAAAAAACAACTAATTAGGGTTGCCGGCTCACGGCACGCACCGTGAGCCCGGCCCTGACTCACGAAAGAACTCACGACTTACCGTAAGCCGCGACTCACGATCGTGAGCCGCGCCTAAGTATATAGAATACCTTCATTAGCACTTTCTTATATAGTAGCTACCTTAGCTATTAATATAACTTAATTATACTTAATACCCTTAAGTATATTACTAGACGTGATACTTTATTTAAGACTATAACGCAATATTCTCTACTGCTAATATAAACCTAGTATGACCGGTTTATCCCTTGGACCTAACTGTACCGTCATACTACTCCCGCTACCCCCGCGAACGATTAATAATAAGGCCCGCCTATACCTATCGCGCTTACTTAAATTAACTTAATTAATATAGAGATAGAAGATACTTCTAGCGCTAATAGTAATAATAAGGAAGTTAAATAGCTTAAGGCTTAGATTATTATTATAAGCACTAAAATAAATAATCTCTATAAGGCTATAGAAAGAATAGCTAATTCCTAAAGAATTTAAAATAAATAATATATAAATAGTATTAAGATAATTAATAATCTTATAATTATTATTATAAAAGGTAAAGATATAAGAGAAATCCTTAAGCTAAACCTATTAAAATTATTTAATAAAACCTTATATAGACTATAGATATTCCTTACCTAGATACGCGCCTTTATAACCTATTACCCCACCTAATTTACTATTAAGCCTAATAAGGTCTAATATACTATAGGACGCCTTATAAAGCATACCGCCGCATAATTCGAGCTAATAATAAAAGAATACCTTATAACCCCCTTTATTAACCTCTCGCTATAAACTACTAACCTTTATATTAATTATAATATATTTAAAGGAGCCTTTCGCTAGGCCTTTAGAATTATTAACGAGAAGGTATAGGCTAAATAAGAGATTAAGGTACTTTAATAAACTTAATCTACCTTAGAGTATAGAATAAAATACCTCTAATTAATATTTAAGCTACTATAGGATTAAGACGCTTTAATATTACTCTTCTTTAATAGACTTAAGAAGGATATTTAGGCTAAATTATATAAAAAAGATAGGCCTAGGACCCTTATTAATTATATCGGAAAGGTAATTAAGATTAATAACTAATAATTCTTATAGAAGAAACTATAAAACCTAAGAATTAGTAATTATAAGGCTAATACCCCTTACTTTAACTTAAACTAGAGTAGGAAGAGATACTATAATACCTTATATAGTATTAAAGCTAGATCTATAGTGCTAGGGGCCGCGTGATATAATAAGAAGCTAATTAAGTATTTCTATTACTATAAACCTAACTATAAGGCGAATATATATAAGAAAAAAGTATAAGATATCGCTAAAGGGAGATATTAGCTAGGGAAGCGCTAGAAATAATAATTACTTCTAAAAGGTAAGAAATATATAAGCTATACTCGCTAATAAAGTGATATATAAATAGCGATCTAAATAATTAAGACTATTATAATAATATAGTCTAATTATAACCTAACTATAGCTATACTAAGATAAATAGCTATACCGTATATATAGGTATACCTAGCGGAAGAATAAGTAAAGTATAATATCGCTTATAGACTATACTATAAAGAATATAAGTATAAAGTTATATTACCCCTAATAAAAGGATATATTAATATTATTATAAGTATTTAAAACCCCTAGGATAAAGTTAACTAAACCTAGATCCCCCTACCTAAATTAATAAAAAAGGAAGAAGATATAGAAGAATAGAAAGTTAGACTTAAATAAATTACTATTATAGTAACGCGACCTAATAGATACTATAAACCTATAAACGATAGTAATTACTTAATAGGCGTAATAATATAAAGAGAACTTAAGTTAATTTAATTATGATGCGATTATCGCGAATAATAAATATAATAGGAGCTTAGAGAGATATAATAAAATACTATACGATATTAATAGATATAGAATAAAGATTATAATATTTAGATTAATAAATAAGGAATATATTATTAAAATAGTAATACTAATATATATATTTAATTAGCTTAGGAATAATAAAAAGTAAAGGATATAGAAGATATCTACCTTTAAGCCTATTATAAAGAAGTAATATTAAACCCCTATCTATTAGAACCTTAATATAACCTATATAGTAATAATAGGATACTATTAAGATACCTGCAATACTATAAGATTATATAGGTCTCCTATAGAGACTATTATTATAAGATATACCTATATAAGAAGAAGGAATAAGACTATTTCCCTATCCCCCTCTTATAACTAAATATATAACCCTACTTTTTATAAAGTAAAAGACTATTATATTAAATAATAATATAAGGGAATTAAAGTAATATAACTTTAATTCTACCTATTATAATAATAAATTATATCCCTAGAGTAATTTATAAATACCCTTATTTAGGTAGGAGAAATAAAGCTAGAAATAGAATAAAATAATAAAGAAAGAAGAGCTACTTTAGATAGGATTATTAGGATAATAAAGGAAGGCTTTTATACCCTAATATAGATAGGAAGCATAATAGAGGACTAAGAATAATACCTCTAGTAATAATAATATATTAGAACTTTATTTATATAGGAAGAAACCGCGCTATAAGAGTATATAGAATACCTTATTAGGTTAAAGATACTATAGATAGATCTAGGCGCTAAAGAAAAGTAGCGATATTAAGAATTACTCTATAGCTAAGATAATAAATATAATTATAAGGCCTATAATAATAGCGAATATAATAAGGATTATCTAGGAAAGATATTATTAAAAAACTAAGATACCTACCTACTATAGAGCTATAGGCGGAAGAAAGAAGGAAATAATTCCTATAAAAAGCTTTATATATAACTATAAATAATTAATAGCTAAAATACTTTAAATTAAAAATATAAGTTAGGGAAGAATAAATAAATACTTTAATAAATAATAGAGCTAAATAAAATTACTTTAATCTAGTGATGGTAAATAGGCTTAAGTTACTATAGAAATATAAAAAGGATCTTTATTTAATATATAACCTAAAAGGAGAAAGGTTTAATTATAATAATAGGATTATTAAATATAAGATTAATTACCTTATAGTCTTTATTAATAGAAAAAATTAAGGAAGCTTATTTAATATTATATTAATATTAGGATATTATTTAATACTTAGGTACCTATAGTTATATAGGTTTAACCTATATCTTAATTAGCGGATTAGCTAGGTAATCTCTTTTAATAAAGAGATACCCCCTTAGGGAGATAATAATTTATTAGATATAAGATCTTAAACTTCTATTAGAAATAATAGAGAAGTTAAAAAGGGGTAAATAAAAGATACCTCTTTACCTAAAGGAATATAATATAAATAATATTAGAAAGAAATAATAAGATTAATAAATAATTATAAGTATTATAGAGTAATTCTATAAATTAAAAAAGAACCTTAAATAAATTAAAAGAAAACTATAGAATAAATAGCTTAAAAATATCCTACTATAATACTAAATTTATAAGAAACTCTTTATAGAAGAACTTAAGACCGGCCTATTACTATATATATATTATAATCTAGAAATTAAATTTATTAATAAAAAGTAACCTAGCTTTAATAAACTCTACTTACTTAATATAATATAGCTATTAATATTAAAGGAATATATTAAAGAAATAATATAGAAAGGATATATTAAGGAAAGTAAGTTATCTATTATATACCTTATTATATTTATCCTAAAGAAGAATAGAAAGCTTTACCTTTATATTAACTTTAGAATACTTAATACTATTATAATTAAGGATTATATATTACTACTTTTTATTAATAAGTTAAAGGATTAATATTTTAAGATAAAATATTTTACTATATTTAACCTTAAGGGAGCCTATAACTTAATTTAGATTAAGGAAGGATATAAGTAGAAAACCGCTTTTTATATTAAATATAGATTATTTAAGTATCTTATTATGCCTTTTAGACTTATTAATATATTTACTATATTTTAATAAATAATTAATAATATATTATAAGAATATCTAGATATATTTATTATATATTACTTAGATAATATCCTTATCTTCTCTAAAATAGAAGAAGAATATATAGAATATATCTATAAGGTATTATAGATACTATAAGATATTAACTTATTAGTGGAATTAAAGAAAAGTAAGTTCTATACCTTAGAAGTAGAATTTCTTAGATATATTATCTTTTATAATAAGATATATATAGACCTTAAGAAAGTTATAGCGGTTAAGGATTAAAAGGAATTAATAAATATTAAGGAAGTATAAGCTTTCCTTAGTTTTATTAATTATTACTATAAGTTCCTTAAAAGATTTAAGAAGATTATAATACTATTAACCGATCTAATAAAAAAGGATATATTATTTATAATAGGAAATAAGGTATAAAAAGCTTTTAATAAGATTAAGGAATTTATCTTAAGTGAATTAATCCTTAAGATATTTAATCTATCTTAATTAATTAAACTTAAAATAGATACCTTAGACTTTATATTAGGCGCCTAGATTAAATAATAAGATAAGGAAGGACTCTTATATCTAATTATATTTTACTCCTATAAGCTATATAGAATAGAACTTAATTACCCTATCTATAATAAGGAATTCCTCGCTATTATTAATACTTTTAAGGAATTTCGATATTACCTTATTAGAAGTCCCTATTAAATTAAGGTCTATATAGATTATAAGAATATCTTATACTTTATTATTATTAGAGAATTAAGTAGCCGGTAATTATATTACGCTAAATATCTCTTAGAATTTAATTATATTATAATCTATATAAAGGGAAAAGAAAATAAAAGAGCTAATATTATTAATAGATAATTAGACCTTAATATAGGAAAGGTTAAAATAAATAAATAATTATTATAATATACCTTAGAAGGATACCTTAAATAGAAACTTATCGCATAAATATAGAAATTAATATCCCTATTGGAATACCTTAAGCTTATTTAAGATTATAGAAGATAGATTATTAATTTTATTAATTATATATAAGGATATAATTACTATAAAGATAGACTCCTTATATTTAAAGGAAAGATTATTATACTTAATAAAGCTTTTAGAAAGATCTTTAATTATTATTATAATTAGCTCCCCTATAATAGAAACTATAGGCTGATATTTAAAGCTATAAACTATATCTATAATAATTACCTATTTAAGGAGGAAATTTAAGGTATAATATAATACTATTAGAAATATAACCCTAAATAAATATTTAGGGTAACCTATATAATAGAATAGGGTAATCTATTATTAAAATAAATCTTAGAGTATAATAAATAACTTTTAGATAATAAGAAAATAAATAAATAATAAGTCCTAGATAAATTATAATATAGCCTTATAAGCGAGATATATAAATACCCGCTATATAGATATTAAGGAATTAATAAAACCCTAGAATAAATTAAGATAATATATACTTTTCCTAATATAAAGAAAATAATAATATAAGTTATAAATAAGTGCGACTTATGCGTGAAAATAAAGGTATAATGCTATAAACCCTATAGAAAGCTATAACTACTTCTAGTTATATAATAACCTTAGGAATTAATTACTATAGATTTTATTATTAAATTACCCCTATTAAAAGAATTAGCTATTAGAAACTTTTATAATAGTATTCTTATTATTATAGATAGACTTATGAAATTTTCTTATTTTATCCCTTATAGTGAGTTAATAAACGCAAAAGAATTTATATACTTCTTTTATTATAATATTATTAGGATATATAAGCTATTACTTAAGATTATCTTAGATTAAGGACTACCCTTTATATCTAAATTTTAGTAAAGATTAATTAAATACCTTAGGATTAACTATAAGCTTTCTATAGTATATTATAAGGAGACTAATAAATAAATAAAATAAATAAACTAAATACTAAAATAATACCTTTAGTACTATATTAATTATAAATAGAATAACTAAGTTAAGAAATTATTAGCTATATAGCTAGCTTATAATATAGTAATTAATAAAAGTATAAAGATTATATTAGCTTATGCTAACTTTAGATTTACCCTAGATACCTATAGATAAGCTTAAAATATAGTTATTAAACCTAAAGTAATTCTTATTAGTAATTAGCTAAAGAATCTATATAAAGAAATATAGATAGAATTTAAATTTATTAGAAATAGAATAAATAATTATATTAATAAGAAAAGGATTAAGGGATTAACCTTCTTAAAGGGAGATATAGTCTATCTTATAATAAAAAATATTATAATAAAATAATAAAATAAAAAACTTAATTATAAATATATTAGACTCTATAAAGTTAAATAGAAAATCTTATAAAATAATTATAAATTAGATTTATTACTAAAGGTTAAGCTCTATTTAATCTTTTATATTTTATTACTTAAATTAATAGAAAATATTATTTAAATCTAGATTAATAATAAACTAAAAGCTAAAGTTAAGATATTAAAAGAATATATTATAGAAGCTATCCTTAATATAGATAAAATTAATAATAAAATAATATATTTTATTAAATAGAAAGACTACCTAGACTTAAAAAATATATAGGAATTATTAGAATACCTTATTAATATATAATACCTTCTAAAGAATTTTTATTAATAATACTAAATATAGGCTTATTAAAGCTAATAATATTTTAATTAATTAAATTAATAGCCCTAAAGGAATATACCTCTATAATAATAGATAACTCCTCTTAGAGCTTACCTAACTCCTCTAAGGTATAAAGGCTATACTTAAAAGCCTTATTACCTTATGCCTTAAGTAATTATTTCTATTTATAGATATAAGTAAGCCTAGCTATTACCTCCTCTAGGGCGGCCTCTACCTTAGCCTCTTTATCTTCTAGATATTTATATTTATAAATATTCTTTATTACTATCTAGGATATTAGCTATTAACTATAAAGGGAGGTAAAATATATTTATAAAAGGAAGCTATACCGGCCCTATTATAAATAACCTTTATATTAATATAGTTAGAATAATAGTTAGAATAATTAGAAATAACCTTATAGGATAAGCCCTAGCGGAAATAGCGAGTATAAGGTATAATTTTAAAACTAAAAGCCTTAATATAAGTAGAAAGACTTTATACTTTAGAAAGCTTATGGGAAGAAGTATATTTAGAAACTCGGCCTAATATCGTATTAATAACGGAAGGAGATTTTTATAAATTAAAATTACCTATTAGAAATACTTAATTATTAAAGCTAGCCTTAAAGATAAAACTAATAGAGGGGAGACCTTATATTACGGCTATAATAAGGATTAAATAGGGAAGCGCGGTAGAAATACTTTAACTAAATATAAGACTAAAGGGACTAAGTATTACTTATATCGGTCTAAGGATTAAGCTTTAAGAATATTAATCCTACCCTAGACTAAATAATAGGAATATTAATCTAACTATCTAACCTTAAGTATATAGAATATATTTATTATACTTTCTTATATAGTAGCTACCTTAGCTATTAATATAACTTAATTATATTTAATACCCTTAAGTATATTATTAGATATAATACTTTATTTAAGACTATAATATAATATTCTCTATTATTAATATAAACCTAATATAACCGGTTTATCCCTTAGGAATCTAACTATACCGTCATAAAAATACCCAGCCTATAGGTACCTATAGGGACCTATATAGAAATATAAGTTACGTATAGGTATCTTTAATAGCCTCTAGGCATAATAAAGTATCTATTAGGTACCTATAAGAAAAGTGAAATATTTATAGAGGAGATAAAGATACCTATAGATACCTAGGTATATAAATTATAAAAGTAGACTAAAAGGTAGAGAAATATAAAAGAAATAAGATATATAATAACTAGCTAATTAACTAATTATATATAATAATAATATTACCTTTATATATCTAGCTATATATAATAAAATATATTGATAAAGATATAAATTAAAGAAGGCTATTAATAAGAGTCTTAATAGCCTTAAAAGGGAAGTTCTTAAGGGTATTATAAAGATAATTAAAGTTATATAATGTAATAGTTTAATACTTTCTATAGAGAGTAAGGCCTTATATAGCTAGAGAGGATTAATATAAATTAATTATTATAAATATAAGAGGATTAACTTTTAAAAACTATAAGAAGAAAGCTCTTATTAGCCTCCTAGAGTACCTAAATAGTATTATATTAAAAGTATAAATTAGGCCTAAAGTCTTATAAAATCTCTTTTATAAGGTAAATAAAGGTAATAAAAAGGAAAATAAGGAGGTAGGTATCTTTATAGGCTTAAGCTATCTCGCGATAGTAAATAACTAAATAAGATTAATATAAATTAATTAATATAAAAAGAGGATATATTAATAAGGTTAAATTAGTAAAATATACCTAAGACTACCTCTAGCCTAAATAATTACCTAATAGGTATTATTAATATTAAGTATAGCCTTAAAGCTATAATAATTAGGCCTATATTATTAATTAGCGGCTTATATAGCTTTTATAGCCTTAATATTATAATTAACCTTATATTTTTTCCTTTACCTATAGATATTCTTAAGGTACGTAATAATACTGAAGTAAGTAAGTATAATAATATAGTAATTAATATAAATAAATTAATATAAAAGAATAATAAAGAAAATAACTTATAAAAATATTAAAGTTAAAGATATAAATAAATAGAGATAGCCTATATAAAGGGTATAATATAATATAAAGAGTTAGCTTTATTATAGTAAGAGAAAGAAAAAAATTAATCAAGTAATTTTTATTAATATAAATAAAGAGCCTTATAATAGAGATAATAAAGAGATTAAAATTTAACTAATAAAAGATAAAGTAATAAAATAAATTAAGCTTAATATAGATATATTAATATTATTCTAGCTAATATAAAGCAACTATCTTTATAATAAAGCTAAATTAAAGTATAAGGTTATCGCGAGATAGACTAATAAGGATAAATAATAGATAAACCCCGGCTTATATTATATAATTAAGCTAGCTAAAAACTCTTCTCGCTAGGCCTTCTATAGGGACCTAATAAATTAAAGTCTATATATTAATATAGACCTACCTTTAGCTATAGTTTTACCTTAATTATACCTTTAAGGCCTAATATATTTATAATTCTTTAATTTCTACTCTTTATAGAAGATTAGCGCGAAATCGAGGTAGATAGGCTACCTAAAATTATCTTAAGCCTTACTTAAGAGATATCTAAATAGCTCTTCGCTAGTAATATACCGGAAAGTATATATATATAGCCTCCTGAGGTTATTATACCTATTAATATACCTAATTTAATAGACCTAAGTAAGCTAATCTATAAGAGTAATTATCCCTATATATTTAAGTAAGGTATTTTATTATATTTAGAGGGTATTCTTTAATATTATTATTAAAGGATATTATCTATTTATTAAATTAAGATTAATAATTATATTATTTAGAGTTAATATAGCTAATTATACCTCTTAAGAGAGAATACTCTATATTATATCGCCGATATAACCTATTCTTATTATTATTATTATTAAGCTTAAGCTCTTAATTTAATCTATTTTATTAATTAAGTTATTAATTAAAGTAATTAAGATAATATAATAAAACATAAAAGAGATAGGATACTTAAGCTAATATATTTATTAAATTCTTAATTAATTAAGTTAAGATATAAATAAAGATACTTAAGGTATTAATAAACTACCTAATAAATATTAATTAAAGTAATTAAAATAAACCTTTAATATATAATTATAAATACCTTAAAGAGAATATTAAGGTAATTAAGATTATAGATTAACTTAAAGCTATTAATATTAATAATTAGCTATATATTAATATAGTTAATATATAGAAGAGTAAATAAGCTAATAATAAACTATATTATATGCTATAAATTATATAGAGGACCTATATTAGCTATTTATTTAATAAAAGGGAGTTAATATAGGAAGACTTTAAATATTTTATTATAAAGTAATATATTAACTTAAAACTCTAAGAGAGAGAAATAAAGAATAAGCTTAAAATAATCTAATATAAAGAAAATAAGTCCCCTATATAATATTTTATATAATAGAGAGCCTTCTATATATTCTTATGAGAGAAATATAAATAAAAAGAGAGTACTTTAATAGCTTATTATTATTTCTATTAATTTCTTCCTTAAGTTAGGAAAGAGCTATAGAAAAATAATATTAATATTAAGATAATAAAAGATATTATTTAAGCTACTAAATATATCTAGGGCTAATTAATAACCTAATTATAGGGATAATAATAAAAATAATTATAAAGCTTTATTAAATTATTAATTAAAAGAAATATATTTTTATATAAAGGAACCTATAAAGGGAATTATTAAGGAGGTAATTCCTCTAGATATAATACCCTATTAAGATATTTATAAGACTTATTAAATTAATTTAATTAATTAAGCTAAATATTAGATTAATATTATTATAATAGATAGATAGCTATTAAATACTTTAAATATAGAAGATTAAGCTATAGGTTATTAGAGTATTATTTAGGCCTATAGATTAATATTACTTCTATAAGGGAAAAGACCTTAATAATAAAAGTTAGCTATATTAAGGCTAAAGAATTAAGTTTATTAGAAAACTAAAGTATATAGAGGTTAAACCTAAATTATTTATATCTCTTATTTAAAAATAGATATTAATTAATAAAGTTATATTTATTTTAATACTGATTCTTTATAGGCTTATAAAAGAAGAGGTTATAATTCTTATAAATATTACTTTTAAGATTAATTTAATTAATATAAAGCTAATAAAGAGGCTTAAGCTTAAGTTTACTAGAGATTATATAGCCTTAGGTCTTAAGTCCTTTTAAGAAGATAAAACCTATATAGGTAATACCTATTAAATTACCTATTTCTTTATTAATTTATATAGCTAAATATAGAAGATCTAATAAATATATATTAATATAGAGATAGAGAATATTAAATATAACCTTATTATAGCTTATTATTCTATAGGCTAAAAGGGGATTATAATAGACTATATAATTAATAAATAATATTATATTATAATAATAAAATAAACCCTTTATCCTTTCTATAAGAAATTGTTAAGAATAAAGAGAGGGTATATATATTATATATTATTTTTTATTTTATACCTAAGGAGCTAATTAATAAAAAGCCTATTAAGTCTAAAGACTTAATATTAGAGATATTTAAGGACCTCCTAAAAGAACTTAAGGGATTTAAGGGGTTCTTTAATAAATAAGGAATAAAGAATATACCTATATTTCTAAAAGTAATATATAAGATTAACTTAATTAAGGGTAAGAACCTACTATATAACTTAATCTAGCCTCTAAATATAATATAATATAAAGCCCTATATATATATATCATAGAGAATCTAATAAATAGAAAGATCTAATACTATATAAGTATAATAAGGGCCTTAATCCTCTTTATCCTTAAAAAGAATAGAGGGTTAAGGCTTTATATTAATTATAGGAGATTAAATGAAGTTATAATTAAGAATTAATACCCTCTTTTATTTATTAATAATTTATTAAATATATTTAATAATATTAAATAAATCTTAAAGATTAATATTTATAAAGCCTATTATAGAATTATAATTAAGGATAATAAATAAAAAACTACCTTTTATATAAAATATAGATACTTTAAATATATTATTATACCCTTTAGACTTATTAATATATTTATTATATTTTAGGATTATAATTATAAAATACTTATTAATAAGCTTAATATTTATTATATTATATATATAGATAATATTATTATTTACTTTTAGATTAAAAAGGAATATATAAAGTATTTATATAAGATCCTTAAGAGGCTTATTAAAGTTTAACTCTATAGAAAGCTCTTAAAATATAAAATCTTTTAATAAAATATAAAATTCCTTAGATATATTATTATATAGAAAGGTATTAAAATAAAGCTTTTATATATTAAGTTAATTATTAAATAATAGACTTTAAAATCCTTTAGGGATATTTAAATATTCTTAGGATTTTATAACTTCTATAGGAAGTTTATTATTTATTATTTAGTAATTATTAAGCCCTTTATTAAGATATTTAAAGGGAATAAAAATAGGAAATAAATTATTTTATTTTATTAAATAAAAAAGGCTAAAGAGGTATTTTAAGCCCTTAAATAAACCTTTTACTCTATAATTATTCTCTAATATTAAAACCTAATATTAAGGATTAAGGTTAAAATTAATATATTTATTAAAACTATCTTAGGTATCTTTATATAACTTATAGGCGGTATATAGTACTCTATTATCTATTAATTAAGGAAGCTTAAAGACTAAAAATAAAGATTAGCTATAGGCTAATAAAAATTCTTTATTATTATAGAGAGCTTAAAATATTAAAGTTATTATCTATAAAGACTTTTAAATAAATTCTTTATCTTAATTAATTATTAAGCCTTTATTAATATTATAGATATATTAATAAAGAGCTTTAAGGTAGACTTATAAGATAGATATATAAGCTTTCTACTTTTAATTTTAATATTAACGATAAGGCTGGCTTAAAGAACCCTATTAATAATCTCTCTTAAAGATTAAATTATATAAAGGGCGAGATCTTATATAAAGATATCCTTTCTACCTTTAAGAAGAAGCTATTATTAATATATAAACTTTTATATTCTATTTAATATTATATCGCTAATATTAAGATTAATAAAGATATAAATAATACTACCTAAATATATATTCTAAAAGTTAGGGCTATAATAAGGGGCCTTATCTCCTTTAATAAATTAATATAGAAATATTATATTTATTATTATATTATTTTTATTATTAATATTTATAAATAAATAAAGGAAAGAAGAGGTTAATCTCTATAGAATACTTAAAAGGTAAAAGACTTAAGCTAAGCCTTTAGGGAATTATCTAAAGCCAGGGTTATTATATTAAAATAATATATCCTATATCTTATTATAAGATAATTTATAAAGGGTAAAATAATACTTCTCTTATATTTAATATATAAACTTAAGGTATTAATCAAGGAATTATAGAGCTAAGATTAATATTACCTTAAGATTATAAGAAAGGTATATAGAGCTATTAATTAATATAAGGAGTATATTATGAAGGACCTTAGGCTATTAAAGTATAAGCTATATAATAAGCTATAAATATTATTAGTATTATTATACCTATTTTAAGAGATTAATATAGATTTTATTATTAAATTATCCTTAAGTTAATAAAATAATAAAGAGGTATATAATATAATCCTTATAATTATATATTAAATAACTAAATATATATTATTTATCTTAATTATAAAGACCTTAAGAGCTATAGGGCTAGCTATATTACTATATAAATATATAGAAGCTTAAATTAATATATTAAATAGTATTATTAATAATAAAGATAAAATTATTATAAGTAAGTTTTAAAGGCTGTTTATAGAAATAAGAGAGATATATTATTAATTATTTACTATATATTATCTATAAATTAATAGCTAAATTAAATAAACTTATTAGACCTTAATTAAATACCTAAGGGTATATATTATTAATAAATTATATACGTAGGTAATCTAATTACTTAATATAGCCTTTATTTATAATAATAGGTATTATTTTATTATTAAGGTCTTACTTATATATATACTCTTTAGATATTACCTTAGCTATATAGATTATATTTTAATTATTAAGTTAATTAAGGTATAAGGTATTATAAAATATATTATAATATTATAATATATTAAAGATTAAA
Organism: Fusarium virguliforme; assembly: GCA_020883615.1. Lineage (NCBI taxonomy): Eukaryota > Fungi > Ascomycota > Sordariomycetes > Hypocreales > Nectriaceae > Fusarium > Fusarium virguliforme. Next base: position 6,534,318 of record JAJHJD010000002.1, read on the forward strand.
TATATAAGTAATAAGAGAAAGTAATTAAGTTATAAACTAAATATTATAACTTAAAGTATATAGCTTAAGTATATACCTATAGATAATATATTAAGGTATCTATAAGGAATTAATATTTTAAGAATTATAAATTAACCCCTTAATTTATTAAAGTTAAGATCCTTAAGAAATATAATAAATAGATATATAATATTAAATTCTTAAAACCCTATAAAAGGATATATAATATTTTCTATATATTACTCTTAGAATTATAAAAAGACTATAAAATATAAGGCGAAGATATTATTATTTTATTAAAACTTAAGGGTAAACTTAATAAATAAGCGGTAAAAGAAATTATAAATTATAAGGAGATTAATAATAAAAAATACCACCTTATAAAGTAAAAAGGCTAGCCTATAGAATATAATACCTAAGAATTAAATTACTATCTAGAAAATATATAAATAATAATTAAGAACTATTATAAAATTATAAAGAAAGTATATAAAAAATAAGATAATATTTAGGTAAGTTAATAGAGAGTAAAAGGTAATTAGGCCTTTTATTAAAGTTATAAAAATACTATTTATAAAGTATAAAAATATAAGAGAATAAAATAAGATACCTCTATATAGAGGTAAATAAGTATAAAATAATAGTGGAATATATATTTAGCTTAAGGGGTATTAATATAAGAGTTAATAATATTACTATTAATATTATTATTATCCTTATTATTATTAGCTTTATATTTACTTCTATAATTAATTAGGGCGATATTAATATACTTAATAATTATTAAAGGAGATTATTTATTTTAGTTATTAAGGATTCTAATAATAATAATAATAAAGAAATTAATATATAGATTAATATAGGCCTTCTTACTATAAATAATAATAATCTTAATAATCTTTAGGTAAATTAATACCTACTTAAGGGCCTAGGCCTTAATATTATTATAAATATAGAGAGGCTAAATAGCCTTAATATAGTTCTTAAAGTTAATAGGGTCCTAAATAATATTAGCTTATAAAAGAGATTAATAAGGGAATATTAAATAAATATTAGATAATATACTTTATAGAGGGCGAGGGTAATTATAATCTCGCGATAAGACTATTATTCCTATAGGTTATATAAGGCTATATTTATCTTATTAATATTAATAATAAGGTTCTCTAGGTACTTAATAAAGGTATTTTAAGCGATATTATATTTATTTAAGGCTTAAATAATATAACTATAGGTAATAAAAGTAAGAATATTTATTAGGTTTATAGATATTATAGGGTTATAGGAGTAAAAAGTAATAATAAAATTTTAATAAAATTAAGTAATACCTTAAAGCTTATAAGGGATCTAGAAGAATATTAATAAATATATTAATAGATATAGGGAAAAACTTATATTATTATATTTAATATTCTATAAGTTATAATAGATATTATAGCCTTAACTTTTAGTCTTATCTATATAGGTTATATAAAATAGCTACCTATCCTTATATAGGTTATAGATATAATTAAGGTAAGGCTTATATTTAGGCTCTAAATCCTTAAAGCTATAATTTAAGTTAAATTAATAGCTTTAGAAGATATAAATATAAAAAATAAAGGTAAATATTATAGAGTTAAGATAGAAATATTATAGAATAGGCGCTATTATTATTATTAATTATAAAGGGATAGAGATAAAAAATAATAAAATTAAATTAATAATAATTAGGAAGTATAGATAAAATTATAATATTTATATAGGTAATAATAAGATATTACTATAGAGAGGCTATAGCTATAAAAGGTAAATACTTATAATTAATTATTAAAGGACTAATAAATATATTTTAATTATTTATATATAATAAAGGTATATTTCATAAAGGTAATAAGGAGCTCTTAAAGAATATTAGGCTTTATTATATAGAGGCTTCCATAATATTAAATAAAGCTATTTTAGAAATAAATAATTATTAAAGAAGGCCTTAAGGACTAAAGCCTCTAGAGGGAAGGTAATTATAAGGTTATTATAAGATAGACCGATAAGGATAGATAATAAATAAACCCTAGCTTATATTATATAATTAAGCCGCCTAAAAACTCTTCTCGCCGGGCCTTCTATAGGGACCCAGTAAGTTAAAGTCTAGATATTAATATAGACCTACCTTTATCTATAGTTTCACCTTAATTATGCCTTTAAGGCCTAATATACTTATATAAAGCTAAAGTTAAAAAAAAAAGGAATATTAAGTAGCTAATAATATTACTAAAGCTATACTCTTAAATAATATATATTATAATTATAACGCTAAATAATAAATATAGGCCTAAGAATATAATAATTATATATATTAATTATATTATTAGTATAGCTAAGGGGAAATACTTAAATTAAGTATAAATTAATATCTTAACCTTTAGTTTTAGTAATATCTATAGTATTATATTATAGAATTAAGAGGTAATTTACCTAAATTAAGAGGATATATTTAACCTTACTTAAGATAAATAGAGTTACCTAAAAAGAATTAATAAGATATTAAATGGATAGGCTATAATAGAGATTAATCATAAAGATAATAAAATTAATAATATATATATTCTTAAGGATAAGCTTTAGGTAAGTATATTTTTATAAGGTATAACTATATTATTAATAAGTAAAAAAAAAGAGGTTATACTTAAGAATATCTATATCTCTTTTATTAAGGTACTTTAGGCGCTTTACTATAAATATTAATATATAGGTATATATACCTATATTTATAATTAAGCTATTATATATCTTTAATAGAATTAAAATAAGAAAATATTAATATAATTATAATAATCTTATAGTAATTAAATTAATATTAATAGATATTCCCCCTTACTTAAATTAAGTATAAATATATTTACCTATATTAAGATATTTATTTAGTTTCTCTTAGGCATCTATAAGAAATATATTATAATTCTAGCCCTAGCCTTTATTATTAAGGGAGAGTAAAGTAATTTAGCTTTAGATTAAAGGGTCTTTTTCTTTATATAAATAACCTATTTAATCTTAATAATAAAATAGGAACCCTTTATTAATTATTTAAAGATAATAAAAAACGATATATTTTTAGAGGGTATAAAATTATTTACCCTAAGGTAAAGGTTATATAAGTTGGCTATATTAATACTTTATATAAATATTATATTAATTATTTATAGTTATTATATTAGCTTTTAGATTAAGTACTTATTTAGTTTATAGATATCGCGATACTTTATTTATAGGGATTTTATACCTTTAATTAATAAAATAATTTAAAAGATTTAGATATAAAAGGTATATCTATAATTAACTCCTAAATCCTTTAGCTAGGAATTTCTCTTTAGTCTTAATTAGCTTTAGGGTAAAGCTAAAATTATATAGCTAACCCTCCTTAAGAATACTTTATATTATTATACCTTAATAATAATTAATTACTTCTATATTTTAATAAAAAGCTTTATAAAAGCTGAGATTAATAATAGCCTTATACCTTAAGAAGAGCTAGCTAATTTAGACTTAATCTATTATATAGATTAAGATCTTTAGAGTAACTAAAGGAAAGGGTAATAAGGGATAATAGAGATATTTAGTAGCTATATATATAAGCTTTTAGGAGGTAACGTATATATATAGTAAGTTAACTATATAAGTAAGTTAACTATATAAGTAAGTGAACCATATAAGTAAGTGAACCATATAAGTAAGTGAACCATATAAGTAAGTGAACCACCTATACTATACACTAAAACTCTGAATTTTAAACCTTAATAAAATCCGCAATAAAATACTTAGGGTTAGGGTTAGACTATTTCTAACTATTTAACTTATAAATACACTATATATAATTTTTTTAGATTTTTAAAAAAAATCCCTTTATAGAGAAAAAGCTATTTATATAGTGCGAATAAGGATATTCTACAGATATCTATAAGGCACTTACCCTATAGCTTATATAAAATTCTCAAAAAGTACTAATTAGCTTAATAGTCTAACCTTAAAATTATAGCCATTTTAGGCCTAGTTTAATTTTCTTAAAGTTTTTTAAAATAATTTTCTCTAAGGTATAAATCTCACTAGAGGGTATTTTGGGCCACTCACATGCCTGGGTCACTCACTTATTATGTACATTATTTATTTTTATTTATAGTTTTAAAGTTTCATAGTATATATTTTATTTATAGTAATTAAATATAATAATAATATAATATTAATCTTTTATATAAATTACTTTCTTTTATATTAAGATATTATATTAGACCTATCTCAATTCTCTATCCCTATATATATTAACTTAATTAAGTATATATGTATAGGTAAAAGAGTTACGCGCTTTATATAGATTATATAGAGATTAAAGCCTAATATAAATAAATTATAAATAAAAGGTAACGCTATATATATATACTTTTAAAAAATATAATTAAAAAGCTTTTAATTATTTCTTTAAGGGCCTCAATAGTATATACTTAGAAATAAAGGCTAAAAAAATAGGTATTTAATATTTTATAGATAAAGCGCTAAAATGTATAATAAGGGATTAAGAGGTTTATTATATACTATAAGTTATAGATTTCCTATAAGATACTAACTAAGAAATATATTAAATAGAATTAAAAGTAAAATAATTACCTATAGCTTAATTAAAAATACTTTTAGCTATTTTAAGTCTTTTAGCCTTTATTAATAAAATAATAAAGTTATTTTTTAGCCTAAGACTTCTAGGTCTTTTTTTTAAGTATACTTAAAATAACCTTATCTTAACTTAAGGACGCTTATTATATTAATAAAGTAGATTAAGTAATATTAAGAAAGGTAAATAAAAGAGTTAAAGGGGGGTAACGTTAAGAACGCTAAAATACCCTTAATAAAGGTTTAATAAGGCTAGAGGTATCTCTTATAATAAAATTAATAGATATAACTAAAAGTAATAGCTATATATATTTATTATAATAATTACTATAAGTAAAAAGAATAAAAAAAGAGGAAAAAAAAAAGAACTAAATTTCTATAGTATAGAATTACTTAAGGTCCTTTAGTAAAGTAATTAACTTATTAAATTAATAAGATAAATGTATTAAAATAGCTTTATGTTAAAAGGCGCTATATATTTTTAATTTATATTATTTATCTTATTAATAAATTATTTAAGTATTTCTATTAATATACTTTTTTATATTACTATAACTTAATATCTATATATATAAGTAGCTTTTTTAAATTAGCTAGGATTCTATAGTAATTCTTTAAGTTAATTCTCTCTCTTTTATCTTTAATTTCTTTCTTACTTTTCTCTTTTATTATATTTTCTTAAAGATAGATAATTATAATAAAAAAACCCTTAAGGAGTCTCCTTACCTCACTAAATATCTACCTTATTATCTTTATATTATTATTAATAATAATACCTTCTTTTAGTAATAAATATCGATAGAGTAATATATAAAATACCTAAGACTATTAAAAAAATCTTAGACCTCCTTTGATAAGCTTTTTACCCTATAGTAAATAAAGAAAATTTTCTTAACTTAATATATAATAGAGATATAAAATAAATTCTACAAAGGTATCTATTAATTTATTAATAATTATCTATTATATCTATAGAGGCTAGCTTTATTATCTTTAGTAAAAGGTTATTAATATATTTAATATAATAAAGTATTAAGAGTTATAAGGTTATAAAAGATATACTTTAAGAAATAGCTAATAATAAAATTATTAAGTTATTTATTTAGAGTTTATAATATATAATATATAATAATTATTATAGTAATTTCTAATTTATATTTTTTTCTCTTTAGGTTAAGTTTAATAATTAATAGGCTTAAGTATATTAATACCTAGTCTATTTTATTATTAATACATATTTAGTTATGAATCTTATCTTAAATTTATTATTTAAGGTATTTATTTACTTTATCTTACCCTTAATTTATTTCCTTACTAGCCTAATATTAACTAAATATTTATATAAGAAAGCTATTATTTTTTATAATAATACCCTTAAAGCCCTACCGCTATAAGCTAAAGTATCCCTAATAATTAATAATTAATTAATACCTTATAATTAATTCTATATCTATAAGATATTTATATTTTTTATTAATAATTAATAGTAAGTATATTAGATAGTCTTTAGCTTTAGTAATACCTTTAAGACTTAAAGTATTAAGTTATTTAATTAATACCTTACTTCTATATTATATAAATATTACTTCCTTTATTACCTTTAGTCTATAATTATTAATAATAATATTTGTCTTAATATTTATAATCTCGATTTCTATATTTAAGCTATTTATATTACCCCTTAGCTATATTACCTATAATTTATTTACTATATAGTATATATTTTAAACCTTATAGTTAGAGAGATTATAGATATAGTAAAGATATCTTAATAAGAAATATATGAATAAAGCTAAAGTAAAGATATTATTTATAATACTTTTAGATTTTTTAATATATATATATTAAAGTTAAAAGAGGATTAAGATATTATTAATAAGGTATTAAACAAATAATTAACTTTTAAAGTTAATAAAGATTAGCTATCTATAGTTATTCTTAAGGTATACTTTAATAATATATTAATTATTTAATGTATATAATAAGTGAGCGCCGCACCTATACTGTACACTTGAAAAACCTAAACTTTAAAATTCTAAAAAGTGCTCTAAAATAGCTAGGGTTAGGGTTATGGTATTTATGGCTATTTAGCTAAAAAGAAAACTATATAGTATTTTTTTTAGATTTTTAAAAAATTTAATTAATTTAAAAAAATAAAAAACTAAAAGAATACAGTATAAATAAGATTTCTTTAAATAGCTTACTAAGAGATTTTTTTAAGAATCTAAGAAAATTTATATTAAGTTTATACTATATAATAGACTAAATGGTAAAAGACTAGCTATTTTAGGCTTAGTTTAAATTTCTAAGAATTCTTTTAAAATCAGCTTTTAAGGTGAAAATCTTAATGCGGCGCTTACTTGATTGCGGCGCTTACTTATTATATACGTTATAGTAATTATCTATTTATTGAAATCTAGGTTTAATAACTAGCTATAATATTTATATAGAGCCTTCACAGCTAGAAGGCCTTTATAATTATTTAATAATAAATTTAAGTCTAAGATTATTTTTTAGCTTAGCTATTAAAGCTATATTATAATATTATAACCTATTAAAATTCTATTATAATTATATTTATTTAAGCCTATACCTTATATTTTTTATTTATAAATAGTTTTAATATTACCTTAATAATAATAACTAATTATTAGCTATAAATTAATAATAAATTAACTTTTTAATTAATACTATCTATATCTTTATCTATCTTATAGATTATATTAACTAGGCTTTACTTAATAATATAATATCCTCTTAAACCTTACTTAAGGTTATATTATATTACTTAACACTATATTTAAATATTATAGTTATAAAGGGAGAGAGTAATATAGCTAAGCCTTAGATATAAATCCTAACATTAAGTATTTTTAATACTTTATTAAAGCTTAATAAATATATTTAGTATTTCTTTTTAGAGATATTTTATTTTATTATTCTCTTCTTTACCTTATTAAATAAAAAGGATAATTAGAATATATATTAAAGGGGGCTTATAATTATTATAAGAGATAATATTACTATAATATTAAAATCCTATATTAAGGCTAAATTCCTTAAGCTTTATATTACTCTTTATATAAATAAAGCTAAAGCTACTCTATAGTTAGTAAATAAAGAGGGCTATTATTTATTTTATTTATTCCTTAATCTAGAAAAGGTATATAATTCTTTTTATTAATTTAATAACTATTATATTTAATTATTATATTCCCTTTTACCTACTTTATATTTAAATAATTACTATAAATAATTACTGTATCTTTACTTTCTTCCTTTATAATAAACTAACCTTTCTTATTTATTATTATTTAAGCTTTTATATTATAATTAATTACTTCTTTTATATATAAAGACTTCTTTTTTAAATATAGGTTAAATCTTGAATCTTTTTTTCTTATATTAATTAATAAAGGCTTATATAAATATACAAGTCTTTAGGACTTTTAGGTATATCTGTTAAAGTAACCCTATGATATTAAAATATATTAAATAGCCTGCAATTACCCTTTTATCTAATTTAATACTATAGCTATTAAATATATATGAAATATTTATTACTATATCTATCGCTATAAGAGATTTATACTTAAGGTATCTATAATTAAAGATTACTTCTCTCTTAATTAGCTTATTATAATCTATTTATCTTAAAGGTATTATTTAATAATACTATTAAGCTTAATTAATCTATATTGCTAAAGAATCTTAAAAAGGCTATAGTATATTTATTACTCTTAAAGTAAGAGCTAATATACCTTTCCTTATTCTTTTATTTAATAGACTTTATTAAGAATAATATTATTATTAATAGCCTAGACTTTAGGCTTAATTTATAGGTATTATCTTTTTAAGAAGCCCTTTAAACCTTATTATTATTAATTACCTCTAGGAATTCCTTTAATTAAGGCCCCTTTAGCTCCCTTTTATTTATTATATTTATTAACCTCAATACTTTAATTTACTTTTCTATAACGGTAGACTTATAGCTTAAATAATCCTCCCCTTTAAAGTACCTTATACCTTTATAATTAAGCCTAATAAGCTCATTACTTCTTAAGAAATAAATAAGGATTTTCTATAACGTACTTAATAAGCGAGCCGGTTAGACAAGGGAGCCAGTTAAAAATCCCTATAGTGAGATTTTCACCTTAGAGGGAATTCTTCTAAAAAATTCTAAAAAGATCACACTAAGCCTAAAATAGCTTAGACTTAATAGTTAGCTTATTAAGCTTATATATATGTTTTAAGAATTTTATATAGCGTTTCGGGTAAGCCCTTTATAAGAAAGTAATATAAAGTCTTATTCACACTATATAAATAGCTATTTCTATATAAAGGAACTTTTTAAAAAATCTAAATAAATTATATATAGTTTATTTATAAGTTAAATACTTAGAAGAAGTCTAACCCTAACCCTAGCTATTTTATTGCGGTTTTTACTAAGGTTTAAAATATAGAGTTTTAGTGTATAGTATAAGTGGCCAGCTTACTTGTCTGACTGGCTCGCTTATTAAGTACGTTAAGAATTTATATACTTAAGCAATAACTAAATAATAATATTTTTAATAATTATATATCCTTAATTTATAATATATTTAATAAATTATTATTATTTTATAATTAAATTATAATAATTATTATATTAATTTATATTTTTTATATTAAATTATTATCCTTTTCCTTACTTAAGTTATATTTATTATTATAGTTTTATAATTCCTTTATTATATTTATTATAATATCTATAGATCCCTTTTAAGCTTTATTACTTAAGGAGGTCTCCTCTTTATTTACCTCTATAGCCTCCTTTTATTTTTTAGCTAATATAAATTAAGTCTATATAACCTCTATTTTTATTACCTAAAGGCTATACTTTAGCTTAGTGATATAATTCTTAAGAGCTTAAATATTACCTAAATTATTAGATATTATATACTTAATTTTATTAACCTTATTAAAATAAGCCTATATAGAAATAAAGGCCTTAAGCTAAAAGGATATTAAATTTAACCTTTATTATATAAAAAAGAATTACTTATATAGTGATCTTTATGATTTTAGGTAATAAATATAGCCTATAGGTTAATAATAGCTTAATATATTATAAAGTCTATAATTTAATAATATTTATAACGGTATAGTAGGATCTAAGGGATAAACCGGCTATATTAGGTTTATATTAGTAGTAGGGATAGTCGCGTGGTTTAAATAATAAGGGGGTTATTATATCTAGTAATATACTTAAGGGTATTAAGTATAATTAAGTTATATTAATAGCTAAGGTAGCTATTTTATAGGAAAGTATTAATAAGTATATTCTATATACTTATAAGTATAATACCTAATTATTATATCTTAGGGTCTTAATTAAGGTAATTATATAATTAATTATAATAATTAGAGAGATAATTACTATAATTATTTAGTATTTAGTTATAATTACTCTTTAATTAATAAGGAATTTATAGGGGTAATTTATATATATAATATATAATATTAGACTATAATATAATATCTCCTCTTTATTAGTCTTATCCTTAAGACCTCTAAAGCTAGCCCTTTTAAAAATTTTATAGTTTATTAAACCTTCCTCTATAATTATTTCTTATATTATTAATAATATATTAAAAGTAAGATCTTAATTTATTATATATCACTATTATTTATTTAAGTTTATTAAAGAAATAGGTTTTAAAGTTATACTTAATTTTTATTATTCCTAGAAATACCTAACGTATAAGATACTTAAGGGTATTTCTTATTATTTTAAGTATATCTATTATAGCTATTTTTATAATAGTTTAAGTATATCTATTTCTATTAGTAAGTATAGCTTTTTTTAGTCGCGCTTTTCTTTTTATTAACTTTTAGTAGTATCTCACTTAATAGCTAAGAAGTATTATTTAGAGCTTAAGGAGGAAGAAATAGAGGAGGAATTAATTATTTTATAGTAATAGATAAATAAATAGCTATTTTATTTAATATATCTTTATTATTAAAAGAAATAGGTCTATAAAAGGGGTATAAAGATAATATATTAAGGGTTAAACTCTTTAAATAAATTAAATAAATTAGATTATTGAAAGGCTAAGGCTATTATTAATATTTAGTCCTATAGAGCTATTAATATTATTAATTAATTAGCTATTTTTAACTTTAACTTAGGTTCCCTTCCTTTTAAAGTTATTAATAAAAATCTTATAATAGGTATTATATATTAATAAGGTATTCTAGTAATTCTTAAGTATTTTTTAAGTCTAAATAATCTCTCTATTTAATAAAATATATTATTTTATTATTAATTTTATCTATATTAAGGATAGTTTCTATAATATATTCTTTTAGTTTATTTATTTTTATTTTTAGTTTATTATTAATCTTAATTTAGATAATATTTTTTATTAATTTAAATAATAAAATATAAAAGATTTAATAAAGCTTAACCTTTAGTAATAAGTTTAATTTATAATTATTTTATAAGATTTTTTATTTAACTCTATAGGGTTTAATATACTTATAATTAAGGTTTTTATTTATTATTTTATTATAATATTCTTTATTATAAGATAGACTATATCCCCTTCCGAGAAGGTTAATCCCTTAATCTTATTTTTATTAATATAATTATTTATTTTATTTTTAATAAATTTAAGTTCTATTTATATCTCCTTATATAGATTTTTTAGCTAATTATTAATAAAGATTACTTTAGGGTTAATAATTATATTTTAAGCTTATCTATAGGTATCTAAGGTAAATCTAAAGTTAGCGTAAATTAATATAATCTTTATATTTTTATTAATTATTATATTATAAGCTAATTATATAGCTAATAGCTTCTTAATTTAATTTTTCTCTTTATAGTTAATATAGAATTAAAGGTATTATTTTAGTATTTAATTTATCTATTTTATTTATTTATTAATCTCCTTATAGTATATTATAGAGAGCTTATAGTTAATTTTAAGGTATTTAGTTAATCCTTATTAAAATTTAGATATAAAGGGTAGTCTTTAGTTTAAGATAATCTCGAGAGGTAGCTATCACGACCTAGTTTCAGACCAGGCGGTCTAGCCCGGCAGAAACCCCACTATATAAAAAGCGCCATAGGAGTAAGTAAGACCTACCGCAGTATAAGTAAGCGCTTCTATATAATACTTCCTTATAATAACCTTAAAATAATAAATAGGTAAGCATTATAGGTCTAGCCTAAATAAGCGCTTTAAGTATATAGTATATTCTTATTAATACTTTTCTATAATAGGTACTATAGCTATTAATATAACTTAATTATACTTAATACCCTGAAGTATATTATAAGATAATAAATACCTTTTATTTAAATTATATAACTATCCCTATTATTAATATAAACCTAATATAACTAGTTTATCCCTTAGATTTAATTATACTATTATATATTAATAGCTCTTATTTAATAGATTATTTATATTACCTTAAATAATATTAAATATAATAGCTACTTTTATTACCTCTATAAATAATTAATAATAATAAGGCCTATCTATACCTACTATACTTACTTAAGTTAACTTAATTAATATAGAGATAGAGGATACTTCTAGTTTTAATAGCGATAATAAGGAAATTAAGTAGCTTAAAGCCTAGATTACTACTATAAATATTAAAATAAATAACCTCTATATAATTATAGAATAAATAGCTAACTCTTAATAGGTTTAAAATAAATAATATTTAAATAATACCTAGATAATTAATAACCTTATAATCACTACTATAAGAAGTAAAGATATAAGAGAAATCCTTAAGCTAAATCTATTTAAACCCTTTAATAGAATAATATATAAACTACCTTTATTTCTTATTTAGCTAAGGGCTTTTATACTATATTACCTAATATAATTTATTATAATATCTAATAAAATATAATATACCGTAAGGTAATTAATTAAATATATTATAATATAATTTAACCCTATTATAAAGGAGGACCTTATTATACCCTTTATTAACCTTTTACCATAAATTATTAATATTTACTTAAATTATCATACCTTTAAGGCTATATTTTAATAAGCCTTAAAAATAATTAATAAAAAAAGATAAAAAAAAAAGAGATTAAGACCCTAAAGTAAACTTAATCTATATTTAAGTATAAGATAAAGTATCTTTAATTTACCTTAAAGCTTTTATAGGATTAAAAGCCCTTAATATTATTTTTCTTTAATAGCCTTAAGAAAGAAATATAGGCTAAACTCTATAAAGAAGATTAATTTAATAACTTTATTAATTATATTAATAAAATAATTAAGATTAATAATTAATAACTTTATTAATTATATTAATAAAATAATTAAGATTAATAATTAATAATTATTATAAAAGAAATTATAAAACCTAAGATTTAATAATACTTAATTTAATATCTCTCGCTTTAATATAAACTAAAGTAAGAAAAGGTATTATAATACCTTATATAATATTAAAAGTAGATTTATAATATTAAAGCTATATAATATATCTAGAAACTAATTAAATATTTAATTATTATAAGCTAGATTATAAAGTAAATATCTATAATAAAAGGGTATAATATATTATTAAAGGAAGGTATTAGCTAGAAAAAAGATAAAAATAATAAATACTTCTAAAAGGTAAAAAATAAATAAATATTATTTATTTTTAAGATAACCTTTTATTTATAACCTAGATAATAAAAACTATTACTATAATATAAAATAGCTATAATAAATCTAGATTATATAAAGAAGAAATTAATATACTTAATTAATATATATACCTAAAGAAGGAAAAAATAAAATATTAATATTCTTAACTTTATTATAGCTCATAAAGGCGATTAAAGGTGCCTAATATTTATTAATAGTTAAAATAATAAAAGCTTATACCTAGACTAAGGATCTTAATATACTATATTAATAAGGGTTATTACTATATTATATATCGCTATAATAACGCTATAATTTATTAAGTTAAGCTATTTATAATAAATAGCTAGATTATTTAATAATAAAGCTTCTTACCTTAATATACTCTCTAAAAAAAAGAACTAAAGATACTAGCTATTAGCCTTAATAAACTCTCTAAGAAGAAGAGCTAGCGATATTAGTGGCCTTACTTAACTAACTCTATTCTAAATAAATAGGCTATCTCTTAACTAGATAGAGAGTATAAGAACCCTAAGGGGAGCTATTATTAATTCTTTTAGTCTAATCTTTTAATTATTAACCCTTAATAATTAATAAAATTAACTTACTAAAATACTAATTCTAATAAAATAGCTATTAATATAATAATAATAAGAGCTCTATAATTAAACCTTTAATTAAATAATATAGGTAATATAGCTAGGTCCTATAGGACCCTACCTATATATAGTATAAAGAGTTTAATAATATATTATTAAATATACTTATTAATATATAATAAAGACTTAAAGAAAGAGCTAATAATAGGTTCCTTAAGTATATTTAATATAAGACCTTATACTTTAGGGATAAATATTATATTAACCTTATAATCTTTAGGGTTAAGATTATTATTATGCTTTAATTTCTATTAGTATTTTATTACCTTACCTTATATAGATAGGTTAATAGAGAGCTAGACTTATTATATCGCCTTATAGAGAAGCTAAAGTAAGGCTAAAAGCCTAGTAACTAAAAAATAAGGTTCCTCTAGGATCTTAATACCAATATCTATATTATATAGTATATAACGCTAGCTATCTATCTTAATATAATATTAAATACCTAAGTACCTATATAATAATATATTAAGCTCTATAGCTAATTTAAAGATAATAAGGAGGAGGTCTAGAGGGGTTAGTTTTATTTAAGGGATTAAGATAGGGTTAAAGTTCTAATAATTTAAAAGGATAACTATATAAAGGCGGAGGCCTTAATAGGTAGAAGAGATCTATTTAATTAAAATATTATTAGCTAAATTTATAATTAAGATATATAATATATATAGTTTATAAAAAAGTATAATATAAGGTTAAAGATAATATATTTAACTAAAGCTAGGGCTATTCTTAGTAAGAGCCTTAAAATGCTCCTTATATAAGTACCTATTATATAGGCTTATGGGTCACGTGACCCTTAAGCCCATAAGTTAGTCCCCTCGCTCCACGCTAATAATAAAGTATTATATGGAGACGCAATAAGTAATAATTAGTAAGGTAAATAGTAATATAAACTAGGGGAAAAAAATAAAATATAATATTATTTATAGATAATATTATACTATATAAGTTTATATCTTATAATAATTATTAAAGAGGTCCTTTATTAATATTATTATTAATAATAAGAATTTATAAAATACTATTAAATTATTTTAAATATTATTATTAAAACCTAAGAATAAAGGAAGGATTAATAATAATAGCTTAAAATAATTATATACCTTATAAATAGTTAATATAATACATATAATAAAAACTTAAGGTAATATAATAAAATACTATATAATATTAATAAATATAAAATAAAGACTATAATATCTAGATTAATATATAAAGGATATATCATTAAAATAATAATATTAATATATATATTTAATTAACTTAAGTATAATAAAAAGTAAAAGATATAGCAGATATCTATATCTAAACTTATTATAAAGAGATAATATTAAACTTTTATTTATTAAAACATTAATATAATTTATATAATAATAATAAGATATTATTAAAATACTAATAATACTATAAGATTATATAGGTCTTATATAGAGATTATTATTATAAAATATATCTATATAAGAAGAGAGAATAAGATTATTTTTCTATCTCGCTCTTATAACTAAATATATAACCCTACTTTTTATATAAAGTAAAAGACAATTAACGCACATAATAAGCGAGCGACGCAGTCAAGCGAGCGACGCACTTATATTTTTACCTTAAAAGTAATTTTAAATAAATTCCTAAAAATTTAAATTCAACTCTAAATTAATAAAAATAAAAGTATAAGCTTATTATATATAAGAAAAGCTATATTAATTTTTTTAGATTTTAAAAAAATTATTACTAAGCTAGTATTTAAAAAGCCTATTCGCACTATATATTTAGCTATTTCTCTATAAAGGAAATTTTTTAAAACTCTAATAAAAATATTTTAAGTTTTATATATAATTAGATCTCTAAAAATACTCTTTTTAAGTTTCTAGCTATTTTATAGCAGTTTTTAAATTTTAAGATTTTAAGATTTTTAGTTATATAGTTTAATGCGTCGCTCGGTTAACTGCGTCGCTCGGGTTATATATACATCATATTAAATAATAATATAAAGGAATTAAAATAATATAATTTTAAATCTATCTATTATAATAGTAAATTATATATCTAGAATAATTTATAATTACCTTTATTTAAATAGAAAGAATAAAATTAAGAATAAAATAAGATAATAAAGAAAAAAGAGCTACCTTAAATAGGATTATTAAGATAATAAAAGAAGGCTTTTATACCCTTAAATAAATAAGAGGTATTATAGAGGATTAAAAATAATACCTTTAATAATAATAATATATTAGAACCTTATTTATATAGAAACAAATTATATTATAAAAGTATATAATATACCTTATTAAATTAAGAAGACTTTAAATAGATCTAGGTATTAAAGAAGAATAATAATATTAAGAATTATTTTATAGCTAAAATAATAAATATAATTATAAAGCTTATAATAATAATAAATATAATAAAGATTATTTAAAAAGATACCTTTAAAAAATTAAAATACCTATTTATTATAGAGCTATAGATAGATAAAAAAATAATAACTTCTATAAAGGGCTTTATATATAATTATAAATAGTTAATAGCTAAAATACTTTAAACTATAAATATAAATTAAGAGAGAATAAATAAATACTTTAATAAATAATAAAGTTAAATAAAATTACTTTAATTTAATAATAATAAATAGACTTAAGTTATTATAGAGGTATAAAAAGAATCTTTATTTAATATATAACCTAAAAAGAGAAAGGTTTAATTATAATAATGAGATTATTAAATATAAAGTAAATTACCTTATAGTCTTTATTAATAAAGAAAATTAAAAAATCTTATTTAATATTATATCTATATTAAGATATTATTTAATATTTAAGTACCTATAATTATATAGGTTTAATTTATATCTTAATTAATAAATTAGCTAAATAATCTCTTTTAAAGAGATATTTTATTAAGGAGATAATAATTTATTAAATATAAGATCTTAAATTTCTACTTAAGATAATAAAGAAATTAAGAAAAAATAAATATAAGATATCTCTCCCCCTAAAGAGATATAATATAAATTATATAAAAGATAGAAATAATAAGATTAATAAATAATTATAAATATTATAAGGTAATTCTATAAATTAAAAAAGAACTTTAAATAAATTAAAAAGAAATTATAAAATAAATAACTTAAAAATATCTTATTATAATATTAAATTTATAAGAAACTATTTATAAAAGAACTTAAGATTAATTTATTACTATATATATATTATAATTTAGAAATTAAATCTATTAATAAAAAGTAATTTAATTTTAATAAACTTTATTTATTTAATATAATATAATTATTAATATTAATAGAATATATTAAAGATATAATATAAAAAGAATATATTAAGGAAAATAAATTATTTATTAAATACTTTATTATATTTATTTTAAAAAAGAATAATAAATAATAACTTTATATAGACTTTAAGGTATTTAATATTATTATAATTAAAATTTATATAGTATACTGAGATCCCTGGTCCGGGTATGGGCCTTTACTGTTTTAACTACTGACGAATATTAGGCACGTTCGATCGCCTTTATGGGCTGCAATGAAGTTAAGAATATTAATAATTAAAAATTATATATTATTACCCTTAATTAATAAGCTAAAGGATTAATTATTTAATATAAAATATTTTATTATATTTAATCTTAAAGGAGCTTATAACCTTATTTAAATTAAGGAAAAATATAAATAAAAACTACTTTTTATATTAAATATAAATTATTTAAATACCTTATTATACCTTTTAGACTTATTAATATGTTTATTATATTTTAATAAATAATTAATAATATATTATAAAAATATTTAGATATATTTATTATATATTACCTAGATAATATCTTTATCTTCTCTAAAATAAAAGAAAAATTATATAAAATATATCTATAAGGTATTATAAATACTATATGATATTAATTTATTAATAGAACCTAAGAAAAATAAATTCTATACCTTAGAAATAAAATTTCTTAAATATATTATTATTTATAATAAAATATATATAGACCTCAAGAAGGTTATAGTGATTAAAAGTTAAAAGGAATTAATAAATATTAAGGAAATATAAGCCTTCCTTAGTTTTATTAATTATTATTATAAATTCTTTAAAAGATTTAAAAAGGTTATAATATTATTAATTAATTTAATAAAGAAAGATATATTATTTATAAGAGAGAATAAAATATAAAAAGCTTTTAAGGAGATTAAGGATTTTATTTTAAATAAATTAATCCTTAAGATATTTAATTTATTTTAATTAATTAAATTTAAAATAAATACCTTAGATTCTATCTTAAAAGCCTAAATTAAATAATAAGATAATAAAGGACTTTTATATTTAATTATATTTTATTTCTATAAGCTATATAAAGTAAAATTTAATTATTTTATTTATTATAAAGAATTCCTTATTATTATTAATATTTTTAAAGAGTTTTAATATTACCTTATTAAAAGCCTTTATTAAATTAAGGTCTATATAGACTATAAAAATATCTTATATTTTATTATTATTAAAAAATTAAAATATTAATAATTATATTATATTAAATATCTCTTAGAATTTAATTATATTATAATCTATATAACAGTAAAGGAAAATAAAAAAATTAATATTATTAATAAATAATTAGATTTTAATATAAAAAAGTTAAAATAAATAAATAATTATTATAATATACCTTAAAAAGATACCTTAAGTAAAGGCTTATTATATAAATTATTATTATTAAAATTACTATTAAAATTACTAACTATTACTAAGTGGTTATCTTATATTTTAATATATATTACGTAATATAAGAGAGTTAATACTATCTTTAAATAAGGTCTCGCTAAGGGTAGCGATAACCTCTATATTATATATATTATCTATATTATACCTTATATTCTTATATTTTAGTCACGGGCTATATATATTATATATTTAATATTATATTTTTTAATTAATAATTTAATTAAATATATTAACTCTTTACCTAAGAGGTATTAATTCTATTTAATCCCCAAAATCTACTACTATAGTCCCTATATTATAGTTAATCCCCTAAGAACCTAAAATCCCTTACTCCTTTATATTCTTTCCTATTTATATCTTTAGTTCCTATAGGTCTATATAGTTATTAAATTACTTAAATCGCCTTAAGCTTAACTACTAACTATATAAGCTATAGGTTATAGGCTCCGCTATTTATATTATTTATAAAAGCCTACTTAATAGCTAAGAGGGGTCTATTTAAGACCCTTTAAGTAAGGTAGCTAAAAAGGTAAATTCTATTAATAATAGAATTTTTAAGTACTAAATTATAATATAGCTATAGTAATAAGGCTATAAAGTTTATAATAAATAAGAGCTTATAGCTAAACTTAATAAATAAGACCTTTTAATTATTAGTTATTACTATAGGGTTTAGCTTAATCCTTTTAAGGGCTCTATAATAGTATTTCCTTTAGAACCTCTAGCGCGTCTTCTAGGGTATTACTATAAGGGTTATAGCTAGATTTATCTAATTATAATAAATGCTATTTCTATATAAAATAATAATATTAATATAATCTATATTTTATAAATTAACCTGGATTAATATTTAGGTTATAATTATTTTTTTTTAGTTATAATAATTATAATAATTATAAAGGTATACTTAGAGGGTAATCCTCTTTACCGGTATTAAGGGATAATAAGAAGGTTAAATAGATAAAATATCCCCTTAAGAGTCCTTAAGGTTATTATATTTTTTATCTTTTTAAGAGATATATTATTTATCTAGAATATAATTAATTAAGAGAGGTAGCTAATACCTCTAGCTCTTTTTTTTAAAGAGAGTTTATAGAGGTAAGTAGGCTCGCTATTAGAGCTATTAACTCTATACGCTATATAGTAATAATACTAATTAATATTTTAAGTTATTAAGATATGGAGTGTAAGTATAGGCTATTATTATTAATCTTATTAGGTAATATTAAGAGACTTTAATCCCTTTAGGTATTATAGAGTTATAGTAATTTAATTATATAAATTATAAAAATACCTTTCTAAATTAATAAAATAACCTATATAATAAAATAAGGTAATCTATTATAAAAGTAAATCCTAAAATATAATAAATAACTCCTAAATAATAAGAAAATAAATAAATAATAAATCCTAGATAAATTATAATATAACCTTATATATAAAATATATAAATATTAATTATATAGATATTAAGGAATTAATAAAACTCTAAAATAAATTAAGATAATATATATTTTTCTTAATATAAAGAAAATAATTATATAAGTTATAAATAAATATAACTTATAAATAAAAATAAAGGTATAATACTATAAACCCTATAGAAAATTATAATTACTTTTAATTATATAATGGACTTGTTTTTATTCCTATCTCAGTACCTAGGAATCTCCTTAGGGGTGTAATTAAGGGGGCTATGTATAGGATGGAAAACCGTATCTAATTGGCCGATATCGAGTTAGGCCCTCTAATTGGCCGAAAAACCCACCCCTGCCTCGTGATACGGCTAGCGTATTTTCTGACCCGCGTTCCGCTAGTTAAGGTTACCGCATTCGGCTACTTCCTTCGGTCCGGCGCTGCGGCTGGTCTCGGCGCCTTCCGTCTCGGTCCCCGGCCCGGTCGGCTCGACCTGACGGTCGGGCCCGGGTCCTTCGGTCGCGGCCCCGGCTTATTGTCAATAATTTCAACTGCCAGTTCAACCACTTCCGCTAGAGCCGGTGGCTTAATGGCAGTGAGGCCTATTTATCCTATGGGGTGGGGGTTCGATTCCCGGCTGCGCATAGCGTATGAGGCCGCGAGGCCTCTTTTTGCGTGCAGCGGCCCTTGCCTCGTCACGTGACCGTAGCTAGTTATGCGGCCGGCTTCGGCCGGCCCTTTGGGCTCATAGCTGTCAGCTGGTCCGCGTTGCGGTCCCTTTTAATTATATAATAACCCTAGGAATTAATTACTATAGATTTTATTATTAAATTACCTTTATTAAAAGAATTAATTATTAAAAACTTCTATAATAATATTCTTATTATTATAAATAGATTTATAAAATTTTCTTATTTTATCCCTATAATAAATTAATAAATATAAAAGAATTTATATACCTCTTTTATTATAATATCGCTAGGATATATAGGCTATCTCTTAAGATTATCTTAAATAGAGGGCTACCCTTTATATCTAAGTTTTAATAAGGATTAATAAAATACCTTAAAATTAATTATAAGCTCTCTATAGCTTATTATAAGGTGATTAATAAATAAATAAATAAATAAATTAAATACTAAAATAAACCTTTAATATTATATTAATTATAAATAAAATAATTAAATTAAAAAGCTATTAGCTATATAGCTAGCTTATAATATAGTAATTAATAAAAATATAAAGATTATATTAGCTTATATATATCACGGCTATAATAAGGGCCAGGCGGGGAAGCACGGCAGAAACACTCTAACTAAGCGTGAGACTAAAGGGACCGAATATCACTTATATTAATCTAAGGACTAAGCTTTAAGAGCATTAATCCTACCCTAGACTAAATAATAAGAACATCAGTCTAACTACCTAACCTTAAGTATAGAATATACTCCTTATACTTTCTTATATAGTAACTACCTTAGCTATTAATATAACTTAATTATACTTAATACCCTTAAGTATATTATTAGATATAATATTTTATTTAAGACTATAATATAATATTCTCTATTATTAATATAAACCTAATATAACCGGTTTATCCCTTAGGAATTTAATTATACTATTATATATTAATAGCTCTTATTTAGTAGATTATTTATATTACCTTAAATAATATTAAATATAATAGCTACTCCTACTACCCCTATAAATAACTAATAGCAATAGGGCCTACCTATGCCCGCTACTCTTACTTTAGTTAACCTAATTAATATAGAAATAAAAGATACTTCTAGCTCTAGTAGTAATAATAAAGAGGTTAAGTAGCTTAAGGCCTAAATTACGGCTATAAGTACTAAAATAAATAACCTCTACGTAATTATAGAATAAATAGCTAACTCTTAGTGGCTTTAAAATAAGTAATATCTAAATAATACTTAGATTATTAATAACCTCACGGTTATTACTATAAAGGGAAGGGATATAAGAGAAATCCTTAAGCTAAACCTACCTAAACCCTTTAATAGAATAATATATAAGCTATCCTTATTCCTTACTTAGCTAAAGGCTTTTATAGTATACTACTTAATATAATTCACCTTAATATCTAATAAGGTATAATATACCGCAGGGCGACTAACTAAGCACGCTATAGCGTAATTTAAGCCTATTATAAAGGAATACCTTATTATACCTTTCGCTAACCTTTTACCTTAAACTATTAATATCTACTTAGACTATAATACCTTTAAAGCCGCGCTTTAATAAGCCTTTAAAATAATTAATAAAAGGGAATAAGCTAAAAGAGAGATTAAGGCTCTTAGGTAGATCTACTCTATATTTAAGTATAAGATAAAATACCTCTAACTTACCTTAAAGCTTTTATAGAATTAAGAGCCCTTAATATTATTTTTCTTTAATAGACTTAAGAAGGAAGTATAAGCTAAACTCTATAAAGAAGATCAACCTAATAACCTTATTAATTATATCAGTAGGGCGGTTAGAATTAATAATTAATAATTTTTATAAAAAAAACTATAAAACCTAAGATTTAGTAATTATAAGGTTAATACCCCTCGCTTTAATATAAACTAAGGTAGGAAGAGATATTATAATACCTTATATAATATTAAAGCCAGACTTATAATACTAGGGGCTATATAATATAATAGGAAACTAATTAAGTATTTTTATTATTATAAACCTAACTATAAGGTAAATATATATAAGAAGAAGGTATAAGATATCGCTAAAAGAAAGTATTAGCTAGGGAAGCACTAGGAATAATAGCCGCTTCTAGAGGGTAAGAAATATATAAGCTATACTTATTAATAGAGCGATATATAAATAACGGTCTAAATAACTAAGACTATTATAATAATATAACCTAATTATGACCTAACTATAGCTATACTAGGGTAAGTAGCTATACTATATACCTAGGTATACCTAGCGGAAGAATAAATAAAGTATAATATTACTTATAGACTATACTATAAGGAATATATATATAAGGTTACGCTACCCTTAATAAAGGGATATATTAATATTATTATAAGTATCTAAAACCCCTAGGATAAAGTTAATTAAACCTAGATCCCCCTACCTAAATTAATAAAAAAGAAAGAAGATATAAAAGGATAGAAAGATAGACTTAGATAAGTTATTATTATAATATTATAGCCTAATAGATACTATAAACCTATAAATTATAATAGCTACTTAATAGGTATAATAGTATAAAGAGAACTTAAGTTAACCTAACTCTAACGCAATCGTTATAGATAATAGACGCAATAAGTATAATAGGAACTTAGGGAGATATAATAAAATACTAAATAGTATTAATAGATATAGAATAAAGACTATAATATTTAGACTAATAAATAAAGAATATATTATTAGAATAATAGTATTAATATATATATCTAACTAGCTTAGGAATAATAAAAAGTAAAGGATATAAAAGATATCTATATTTAAGCTTAGTATAAAGAAATAATACTAAACCCCTATCTATTAAAATTATAATATAACCTATATAATAACGATAGGATACTATTAAGATACCTATAGCACTATAAGATCGCATAGGTCTCCTATAGAGATTATTATTACGAGATATACCTATATAAGAAGAGGGAGTAAGACTACTTCCCTATCCCGCTCTTATAACTAAATATATAACCCTACTTCTTATATAAAGTAGAAGACTATTATATTAAATAATAATATAAGAGAATTAAAGTAATATAACTTTAATTCTATTTATTATATAATAAACTATATCCCTAAAATAATTTATAAATACCCTTACTTAAGTAGGAAGAATAAAATTAAGAATAAAATAAAATAATAAAGAAAGAAGAGCTACTCTAGATAGGATTATTAAGATAATAAAAGAAGGCTTTTATACCCCTATATAAATAAAAGGTATAATAAAGGACCGAGAATAATATCTTTAATAATAATAATATATTAGAATTTTACTTATATAGAAAGAAACTATACTATAAGAATATATAAAATACCTTATTAGGTTAAAGATACCTTAGATAGATCTAGGTGCAAAAGAAGAATAGCGATATTAAGAATTACTCTATAGTTAAGATAATAAATATAACTATAAGGCCTATAATAATAATAAATATAATAAGGATTATCTAGGAAGGATATTATTAAAAAATTAAGATACCTACCTATTATAGAGCTATAGGTAGAAGAAAGAAGGAAATAATTCCTATAAAGAGCTCTATATATAACTATAAATAATTAATCGCTAAAATACTTTAAATTAAGAGTATAAATTAAGGGAGAATAAATAAATACTTTAGTAAATAATAAAGCTAAATAAAACTACTTTAATCTAGCGATAGTAAATAAACTTAGGCTACTATAGAGGTATAAAAAGGACCCTTATTTAATATATAACCTAAAAGGAGAAAGATTTAATTATAATAATAGGATTATTAAATATAAGATTAATTACCTTATAGTCTTTATTAATAGAAAAACTAAAGAATCTTATTTAATATTATATCTATATTAGGATATTATTTAATACTTAGGTATCTATAATTATATAGGTTTAATCTATATCTCGACTAATAGATTAGCTAGGTAATCTCCTTTAATAAAGAGATACCCCCTTAAGGAAATAATAACTTATTAAATATAAGATCTTAAATTTCTATTAAAGATAATAGAGAAATTAAGAAGAGATAAATAAGAGATACCTCTCTACCTAAAGGAATATAATATAAATAATATAATAAAAAGAAATAATAAAATTAATAAATAATTATAAGTATTATAAAATAATTCTATAAACTAAAAAAGAACCTTAAATAAATTAAGAGAATACTATAGGATAAATAGCTTAAAAATATTCCCTTATAAGATTAAATCTATAAGAAACTCTTTATAGAAGAACTTAAGACTAATTTATTACTATATATATATTATAACCTAGAAATCGAATTTATTAATAAAAAGTAATCTAGCTTTAATAAACTTTACTTACTTAATATAATATAATTATTAATATTAAAGGAATATATTAAAGAGATAATATAGAAAGGATATATTAGGGAAAGTAAGTTATCTATTAGATACCTTATTATATTTATCCTAAAAAAAAATAAAAAGTTTTACCTTTATATTAACTTTAGAATATTTAATATTATTATAGTTAAAGATTATATATTACTACCTTTTATTAATAAGTTAAAGGATTAACTTTTTAGAATAAAGTACTTTACTATATTTAACCTTAAGGGAGCCTATAACCTAATTTATATTAAGGAAGGATATAAATCGAAAACTACTTTTTATATTAAGTATAGACTATTTAAGTACCTTATTATACCTTTTAGACTTATTAATATACCTATTATATTTTAATAAATAATTAATAATATACTATAAGAATACCTAAATATATTTATTATATATTACCTAGATAATATCTTTATCTTCTCTAAGATAAAAGAAGAATATATAGAATATATCTATATAGTATTATAAATACTATAAGATATTAATTTATTAATAGAACCTAAGAAGAATAAGTTTTATACCTTAAAAATAGAATTTTTTAAATATATTATCTCTTATAATAAGATATATATAGACCTTAAGAAGGTTATAGTAATTAAGGATTAAAAAGAATTAATAAATATTAAGGAAATATAAGCCTTCCTTAGTTTTATTAATTATTACTATAAGTTCCTTAAAAATTTTAGGAAGATTATAATATTATTAATTAATTTAATAAAAAAGGATATATTATTTATAATAGAGAATAAAGTATAAAAAGCTTTTAATAAGATTAAGAAATTTATCTTAAGTAAATTAATCCTTAAGATATTCGATTTATCTTAATTAATTAAACTTAAAATAGATACCTTAGACTTTATATTAGGCGCCTAGATTAAATAATAAGATAATAAGGGACTTCTATATTTAATTATATTTTACTCTTATAAGCTATATAGAGCGGAATTTAATTACCCTATCTATAATAAAGAATTCTTTATTATTATTAATACTTTTAAGGAATTTTAATATTACTTTATTAAAAGCCTATATTAAATTAAGGTCTATATAGACTATAAGAATATCTTATATTTTGCTATTATTAAAGAACTAAATAGCTAATAACTATATTATATTAAATACCTCTTAGAATTTAACTATATTATAATCTATATAAAGGGAAAAGAGAATAAAAGAGCTAATACTATTAATAGATAATTAGACCTTAATATAAAAAAGATTAAAGTAAATAAATAATTACTATAATATACCTTAATAGGATACCTTAAATAGAAATTTATTATATAAATATAGAATTAATACCCCTATTGGAATACCTTAAGCTTATCTAAGATTATAGAAAATAGATTATTAACTTTATTAATTATATATAAGGATATAATTACCGTAAAGATAGACTCCTTATATTTAAAGGAAAGATTATTATACCTAATAAAGCTTTTAGAAAGATCTTTAATTATTACTATAATTAATTCCCTTATAATAGAAACTATAGATTAATATTTAAAGCTATAAACCGTATTTATAATAACTACCTATTGAAGGAGGAAATTTAAGGTATAATATAATACTACTAATAATATAACCCTAGGTAAATACTTAAAATAACCTATATAGTAGAATAGGGTAATCTACTATTAAAATAAATCTTAGAGTATAATAAATAACTCCCGGACGATAAGAAAATAAATAAATAATAAGTCCTAGATAAACTATAATATAACCTTATACGCGAGATATATAAATACCTACTATATAGATATTAAGGAATTAATAAAACCCTAGAATAAGTTAAAATAATATATACTTTTCTTAATATAAAGAAGACGATTATATAAGTTATAAATAAATATAATTTATATGCGAAAATAAAGGTATAATACTATAAACCCTATAGAAAGTATAATTACTTCTAGTTATATAATAACCTTAGGAATTAATTACTATAGATTTTATTATTAAATTACCTCTATTAAAAGAATTAGCTATTAGAAACTTCTATAATAATATTCTTATTATTATAGATAGATTTATAAAATTTTCCTATTTTATCCCCTATAGCGAATTAATAAATATAAAAGAATTTATATACCTCTTCTATTATAATATCGCTAGGATATATAGGCTACTACTTAAGATTATCTTAGATTAAGGATTATTCTTTATATCTAAGTTTTAATAAGGATTAATTAAATACCTTAAGATTAATTATAAGCTCTCTATAGTATACTATAAAGAGATTAATAGATAAATAAAATAAATAAATTAAATATTAAAATAATACCTTTAGTACTATATTAACTATAAATAAAATAATTAAGTTATAAAGCTATTAGCTATATAGCTAGCCTATAATATAGTAATTAATAAAAATATAAAAATTATATTAGCCTATATTAACTTTAGATTTACCCTAAATATCTATAGAAAAGCTCGAAATATAGTTATTAACCCTAAAGTAATCTTTATTAATAACTAACTAAAGAATCTATATAAGGAAATATAAATAGAACTTAAATTTATTAAAAATAAAATAAATAACTATATTAATAAGAAAAGAATTAAGGGATTAACCTTCTTAAAGGGAGATATAGTCTACCTTATAATAAAAAATATTATAATAAAATAATAAAATAAAAAACTTAATTATAAATATATTAGACCCTATAAAATTAAATAAAAAATCTTATAAAATAACTATAAATTAGACTTATTACTAAAGGTTAAGCTTTATTTAATCTTTTATATTTTATTACTTAAATTAATAAAAAATATTATTTAAATTAAGACTAATAATAAACTAAAAGCTAAAGTTAATAGATTAAAAGAATATATTATAGAAGCTATCTTTAATATAGATAAAATTAATAATAAAATAATATATTTTATTAAATAGAAAGACTACTTAAACTTAGAAAATATATAAGAACTACTAAAATACCTTATTAATATATAATACCTTCTAAAGAACTTCTACTAATAATACTAAATATAGGCTTATTAAGACTAATAGTATTCTAATTAATTAAATTAATAGCCCTAAAGGAATATACCTCTATAATAGCGGATAACTCCTCTTAGAGCTTACCTAACTCCTTTAAGGTATAAAGGCTATATATAAAAGCCTTATTACCTTATGCCTAAAGTAGCTATTTTTATTTATAAATATAAGCGAGCTTAACTATTGCCTCCTCTAGGGTAGCCTCTATTTTAGCCTCTTTATCCTCTAGATATTTATATTTATAAATATTCTTTATTATTATCTAAAATATTAGCTATTAGCTATAGGGGGAGGTAAGGTATATTTATAAAAGGAAGCTATATTAGCCCTATTATAGATAACCTTTATATTAATATAGTTAAAATAACGGTTAGAATAATTAAAAATAACCTTATAGGATAAGCTCTAGCGGAAATAGCGAGTATAAGGTATAATTTTAGAATTAAAAGCCTTAATATAGGTAGAAAGACTTTATACTTTAGAAAGCTTATAGGAAGAAATATATTTAGAAATTTAGCTTAATATTATATTAATAATAAAAGGAGATTTTTATAAATTAGAGTTATTTATTAAAAATACTTAATTATTAAAGCTAGCCTTAGGGATAAGACTAATAGAGGAGAGACCTTATATTATAGCTATAATAAGGGCTAGGCGGGGAAGTATAGTAGAAATACTTTAATTAAGTATAAGACTAAAGGGACTAAATATTACTTATATCGGTCTAAAGACTGAGCTTTAAGAGTATTAATCCTACCCTAGATTAAATAATAGAAATATTAATCTAACTACCTAACCTTAAGTATATAGAATATACTCCTTATACTTTCTTATATAGTAACTACCTTAGCTATTAATATAACTTAATTATACTTAATACCCTTAAGTATATTACTAGATATAATATTTTATTTAAGACTATAATATAATATTCTCTACTATTAATATAAACCTAGCACGACCGGTTTATCCTTTAGGAATCTAACTATACCATTATAATATAAACTTTAGATTTACCTTAGATATCTATAGATAAGCTTAAAATATAATAATTAACCCTAAAGTAATCCTTATTAATAATTAATTAAAAAGTCTATATAAGAAGATATAAATAGATCTTAAATTTATTAAAAATAAAATAAATAATTATATGAATAAAAAAAGGATTAAGGGATTAACCTTCTTAAAAGGAGATATAATCTATCTTATAATAAAAAATATTATATATAAAAATAAAATAAAAACCTTAATTATAAATATATTAAACCCTATAGAGTTAAATAGAAAATCTTATAAAATAATTATAAATTAGATTTATTACTAAAGGTTAAGCTTTATTTAATCTTTTATATTTTATTACTTAAATTAATAAAAAATACTATTTATATTAAGACTAATAATAAACTAGAAATAGAGATTAATAGATTAAAAGAATATATTATAGAAACTATCCTTAATATAGATAAAATTAATAATAAAATAATATATTTTATTAAATAAAAAGACTACTTAGACTCTAAAAATATATAGGAATTACTAGAGTACCTTATTAATATATAATGCCTTCTAAAGAATTTCTACTAATAATACTAGGATTAAATAAAGGCAAAATATTAAGGAAGTTATTACTTAAACTAAGGGACGCCTAATTAATATTATTAGGGATATAATTAACCTAGAGATTGCGAATAATAATATCTTTATAAGTATCTAATATAGATAAAATACTATTTTATTACTCTATCTTTTAGAGACCCTAATAGGTAGCCTCGAAATATTTCTCCTTTACCCGGGCCTAGATCTTATAAATACGCGATAAATAGCCTATAATAGCCGCTAGGCGAGACTATAGTATAGCTATCTCTTTATAAAGCTTTAGTAAATTATTATTAGCCTTACCCTTATCTATCTCTAACTTCCTCTCTTACTTTATTAGGCTAGTGACTATAAGATAATATTAGAGGTAGGGACTATAGTAAAAAGAATATAAAAGGTTAGACTTATGAGATAACGCTATATAAGTACTATTATAAGACTTTTTATTATAGATATACTCACTATAGTAAGTAGAATCTATAGATATTAGGCATTTTTTACCTAAATAGAAGTAATAAGTATAGGGTATATCGGCCTCTTTATTAGTAAACTTAATAGAGAGGGTAAGTATATTAATTTCCCTATCTTTATAGAAAGATTATTTAGAAATATAGTTAGATACCGCGTAATATAATAATAAAAGGTCTAAATTAAGACGCACTAAGAATAGAATTAGGAAGATAAGGGTATATAGGTCTTAAGGATAAGACTTAATAGAGAAGAGATATTATATTATAACCCTTATAGTTATATTATATAGTCCCTATAAATCCCGAGTTCTAAACTATTAATTATAATAAGACTAATATATTATAGACCGATATTATTCCTAGACTATATTAATCTTAAATAATATTATACCCTCTTATAATTAGCTTTACTTAAAGAGCCTAAGTATATAGAATATATTTATTATATATCTTATATAGTAACTATAACGGTACGGTTGGATTCCTAAGGGATAAACCGGTCGTGCTGGGTTTATATTAGCAGTAGAGAATATTATATTATAATCTTAAATAAATATTACGTCTAATAATATACTTAAAGGTATTAAGTATAACTAAGTTATATTAATAGCTAAAGTAGCTAATATATAGGAAAGTATTAATAAAGGTATTCTATATACTTAGATGCGGCTTACGATCGTGAGTCGCGGCCTATAATAAGTCATAAGTCTTTTAGTGAGTCTAAGTTAGGCTTACGGTATATACCGTAAGTCGCTAACCCTAATTAGTTATTTTAGTAGAGGTATATATAATTTAGGTTAGTACTATAATACGATATCCCCTCTCTATTAGTTCCTATCCTTAAGACTATTTCCTATAGCTATCTCCCTTAATATATAACCTATACCTATAAATATCCCGCTATCTAACGCGATATTAGAATCTAAAGCTATATATAACTATAAAGCGTAAGCCCTTTTTATTGAAAATATTAGGTTCCTCGTTATACCTTATAGCTATTATAAGCTATAGTAGTTAAAGTATTAGGCTAAAGAGGGCCATAAGTATTATGCCTAGTATACCTATTAGGGTTATTAATATAATAGTTATAGTATTACTTTTCTTAATAGTAAGTTTATTCTTTTAGTATAATATAGGTAATTTATATTAAGGGTCTTTCTATAGCTAATTAACTTATCTGGGAGAAGCGTTAACTTAAATAGGCGGAGGAGGTAATAGAGTTAGAGTTAATCGCCTTATAGTAGTAGGTAAATAAACGGTTAAGCTATTTAATATATCTTTATTATTAGAAAAAATAATTAATTAAGTGAGGTGAGGAGATATTTTATTATAATATCGAGATACTTAATAAGCTAGAAGTAATAGAGAATGTAGAATCTTTTATAGCGGTAGAGGTATAGCTAGCGGGGGCTATAGATATTATTAACTAAGGCGAGCTTTTTAGTTCCTTTATTATTAATAAAAGTACTTTAGGAGTTATTATATATTAATAAGGTACTTTAGTAGTTCCTATATATTTTTTGAGTTAGGGTAGTCTCTCTATTTAATAAAATATATTATTTTACTATTAATTTTATCTATATTAAGGATAGCTTCTATAGTATATTCTTTTAATCTATTGACTTTTACTTTTAGTTTATTATTAATTTTAACTTAAATAGTATTTTCTATTAATTTTAATAATAAAATATAAAAGATTAAATAGAGCTTAACCTTTAGTAATAAATCTAATTTATAGTTATTTTATAAGATTTTCTATTTAACTCTATAGGGTCTAATATATTTATAGTTAAGTTTTTTATTTTATCTTTTTATTGCGATATTTTTTATTACGAGATAGACTATATCTCCCTCCGAGAAGGTTAGTCTCTTAATCCTTTTCTTATTAATATAGTTACTTATTTTATTTCTAATAAATTTAAATTCTATTTATATTTCTTTATATAGGTTCTTTAGCTAATCGCTAGTGAGAATTACTTTAGGGTTAATGACTATATTTCGGGTTTATCTATAGGTATCTAGGGTAAACCTAAAGTTAGCGTATATTAATATAATCTTTATACTTTTATTAATTATTATATTATAGGCTAGCTATATAGCTAATAGCTTCCTAACCTAGTTATTTTGCTTATAGTTAATATAGTACTAAAGGTATTATTCTAGTATTTAGTTTATTTATTCTATTTATCTATCTATCTCTTTATAGTAAGCTATAGAGAGCTTATAGTTAATCCTAAGGTATCTAGTTAATCCCTATTAAAATTTAGATATAAAGGGTAGTCCTTAATCTAAGATAATCTTAAGTAATACTCTATATATCCTAGTAATATTATAGTAAAAGAGGTATATAAATTCTTCTATATTTATTAATTTACTATAGGGAATAAAATAGGAAAATTTTATAAGTTTATCTATAATAATAAAAATATTATTATAGAAGTTTCTAGTAGCTAGTTCTTTTAATAGGGGTAGTTTAGTAATAAAATCTATAGTAATTAAATCCTAAGGTTATTATATAACCGAGAGTAGTTATAATTTCCTATAGGGTTTATAGCGTTATGCCTTTATTTTCGCATATAGGTCGCATTTATTTATAACCTATATATCTATCTTCTTTATATTAGGAAAAATATATATCGTCTTAACTTATTCTAGGGTTTTATTAATTCCTTAGTGTCTATATAGCGGGTATCTATATATTCTCGCTTATAAGGTTGTATTATTCTAGTTTATTTTAGGACTTATTATTTATCTATTTTCTCTTTATCTAGGAGTTACTTATTATATTCTAAGATTTATTTTAATAGTAGATTACCTTATTCTACTATATAGGTTATCCTAAATATTCGTCTAGGGTTATATTTCCTTATCTATGCGATAAATCTCTATTTAAGGTATCCCTCTAAGGTATATTATAATAATTATTCGTTCATTCTGACCTTTCCCGTATTAAGGTCCGGTTATCTATTAATAGTATTAGCTCTTCTATTTTCTTTTCCCTTTATATAGATTATAATATAATTAAATTCCGAGAGGTACTTAATATAATATAGTTACTAGCTACTTAATTCTCTAATAGTAGCGAAATATAAAATATTCTTATAGTCTATATAGACCTTAATTTAATACTTACTCCCTAAGAGATAGTATCTAAATTCCTTAAAAATATTAATAATAGCAAGGAATTCTTTATTATAGATAGAGTAATTAAATTCTACTCTATATAGCTTATAGGAGTAAAATATAATTAAGTATAGAAATTCTTTATTATCTTATTATTTAATCTAAGCTCCTAATATAAAATCTAAGGTATCTATTTTAAGTTTAATTAATTAAGATAGGTTAAATATCTTAAGGACTAATTCACTTAAGATAAGTTCCTTAATCTTATTAAAAGCTTCTTATACTTTATCCCCTATTATAAAGGGTATATCCTTCTTTATTAGATTAATTAATAATATTACGATTTATCTAAATCTTTTAAGGAACCTATAGTAATAATTAATAAAACCAAGGAAGGCTTATACTTCCTTAATATTTATTAGTTCCTTTTAATCTTTAACTATTACGACCTTTTTAGGGTTTATATATATCTTATTATAAGAGATAATATATCTAAGAAATTCTACTTCCGAGGTATAGAACTTACTTTTCTTAGGTTCCACTAATAAATTAGTATTTTATAGTATTTATAGTACCTTATAGATATATTCTATATATTCTTTTTCTATTTTAGAGAAGATTAAGATATTATCTAGATAATATATAATAAATATATCTAGGTATTTTTATAATATATTATTAATTATTTATTAGAATATAATAGGTATATTAATAAATCTAAAGGGCATAATAAGGTACTTAAATAGTCTATACTTAATACGAAAACCGGTTTTCTACTTATATCCTTCCTTAATCTAAATTAGGTTATAGGCTCCCTTAAGGTTAAATATAATAAAATATCTTATCCTAAAAAGTTAATCCTTTAATTCACTAATAAATAATAACGGTATATAATCCTTAACTATAATAGTATTAAGTATTCTAAAGTTAATATAGAGGTAAAGCTTTCTATTTTTCTTTAGGATAAATATAATAGGGTATCTAATAGATAACTTACTTTCCCTAATATATCCTTTCTATATTATTTCTTTAATATATTCCTTTAATATTAATAGCTATATTATATTAAGTAGGTAGAGTTTACTAAAGCTAGGTTACTTCTTATTAATAAATTCGATTTCTAGGTCGTAATATATATATAGTAATAGGTTAATCTTAAGTTCTTCTATAAAGAGTTTTTCGTAAATCTAATATTATAGTAGGATATTCTTAAGCCTTTTATTTTATAATTTCTTCTTAATTTACTTAAGGTTCTCTTTTAACTTATGGAATTACTTTATAATACTTATGATTATTTATTAATCCTATTATTTCTTTCTATTATATTATTTATATCTTATTCCTTTAGGTAGAGAGGTATCTCTTATTTACCTCTTTCTAGCTTCTTTATTATTTTTAGTAGAAGTTTAAGATCTTATATCTACTAAATTATTATCTCCCTAGGGGGTATCCCTTTATAGAAGGAGATCACTTAGTTAGTCTATTAGTCGAGATATAGGTTAAACCTATATAACTATAGATACCTAAGCACTAAATAGTATCCTAATATAGGTATAATATTAAATAAGATTCCTTAATTTTTTCTATTAATAAAGACTATAAGGTAATTAATCTTATATTTAATAATCCTATTATTATAATTAAACCTTTCTCCTTTTAGGTTATATACTAAATAAGGATCTTTCTTATATTTCTATAGTAGCTTAAGCCTATTTACTATCGCTAAGTTAAAGTAATTTTATTTAGCTCTATTATCTATTAAAGCATTTAGCTATTCTCCCCTAACTTATACTTATAGTTTAAAGTATTTCAGCTATTAACTATTTATAGTTATATATAGAGCCTTTTATAGGAATTATTTCCTTTTTTCCTCTACCTATAGCTCCGCGATAGGTAGGTATTTTAGTTTTTTAATAATATCCTTTTTAGATAGTCTTTATTATATTCACTATTATTATAGGCCTTATAGTTATACTTATCGTCTTAGCTATAGAGTAGTTCTTAGTATCGCTACTCTTCCTCGGTGCCTAAATCTATTTAAGGTATCTTTAACCTAATGAGGTACTTTATATACTTTTATAGCGCGGTTTCTTCCTATATAATTAAAGTCCTAATATATTATTATTACTAGAGGTATTATTCTTAGTCCTTTATTATACCTCCTATCTATATAGGGGCATAAAAGCCTTCTTCTATTATCTTAATAATCCTATTTAGGGTAGCTCCTCTTATTTTATTATTTTATTTTATTCTTAGCTTTATTCCTCCTACTTAAGTAAGGGTATTTATAAATTATTCTAAAGATATAGCTTATTATCGTAATAAGTAGAATTAAAATCGTACTACTTTAATTCCCTTATATTATTATTTAATACAATAGTCTTTTACTTTATATAAGAGGTAAGGTTATATATTTAGTTACGAGAGGGGAATAGGGAAATAGTCTTATTCCCTCTTTTTATATAGGTATGCCTTATAGTAATAGTCTCTATAGGAGACCTATATAATCTCGTAGTATCGCGGGTATCCTAATAATATCCTATCGTTATTACGTAGGTTATACCGGGGTTCTAATAGTTAGGGATTTAGCGTTACTTTTTCATAATAGGCTTAGATATAGATATCTTTTATATCTTTTACTTTTTATTATTCCTAAGCTAATTAGATATATATATTAGTGTTGCTATTTTAATAATATATTCCTTATTTATCGGTCTAAATATTATAGTCTTTATTCTATATCTATTAATATCGCTTAGCGGTTCGTTATTCATAACGATCACATTAAAGTTAGATTAACTTAAGTTCTCTTTATATAGCTATACCTACCGAGTAATTACTATAGTTTATGGGTTTATAGTATCTATTAGGTCGCGTTACTATAATAATAACTCGTCTAAGTTTAACTTTCTATTCTTCTATATCTTCTTCCTTCTTTATTAATTTAGGTAAGGGGATCTAGGTTTAATTAACTTTATCCTAGGAGTCTTAAATACTTATAACGATATTAATATATCCCTTTATTAGGGGTCATATAACTATATATATATATTCCTTATAGCGTAATCTATAAGTAATATTATACTTTATTTATTCTTCCGCTAGATATACCTATATATGCGGTATAGCTATTTATCCTAGTGCGGCCGTAGTTAGGTTATAATTAGATTATATTATTGCTGTGACGGCACGGTCACAGCTGCGGGCACCTTAGCCGCTGCGCCACGGGGCAAAAGATTGGGCCATAATCGCTATTGTAGCAATTACAGAAGGTGCATTCACTGCCTATAGGGCTTACAGCGCCGTTACGGGGGACCAAGCCGTAATAATTGCGATAATCTTAATTATCTAGATCGCCGTTTATATATCGCCCTATTAGTAAGTATAGTTTATATATTTCTTACCTTCTAGAAGCGGGTATTATTCTTAATACTTCCCTAGCTAATACCTTCCCTTAGTAATATCTTATACCTTCTTCCTATATATATTTACCTTATAGTTAGGTTTATAGTAATAGAAGTATTTAATTAGTTTTCTATTATATTATATAGCCCCTAGTATTATAGGTCCGGCTTCAGTACTATATAAGGTATTATAATATCTCTTCCTACCCTAGTTTAGGTCAAAGTAAGGGGTATTAGCCTTATAGTTACCTATTCTTAGGTTTTATAGCTTCTTCTATAAGAACTATTAATTATCGATCTTAACTACCTTTCTAATATAATCGATAAGGGTCTTAGGTCTATCTTCTTTATATAGCTCGGCCTAAATATCTTTTTTAAGTCTATTAAAGAAGAGTAATATTAAGGCATCTTAATCCTATAGTAGCTTAGATATTAATTAGAGGTACTTTATTCTATACTCTAAGGTAGATTAGGTTTATTTAAGTGCCTTAATCTCTTATTTAGCCTATACTTTCTCATTAATAATTCTAAAGGCCTAATAAAGGGCTCCTTTAAATATATTATAGTTAATATAAAGGTTAGTAATTTATAACGAAAGATTAATAAAGAGGGTTATAAGGTACTCTTTTATTACTAGCTTAAACTATATAGCGGCATACTTTATAAGGCGCCCCGCGGTATACTAGACCTTATTGGGCTTAGTAGTGAATTAAATTAGGTAGTAAGTTATAAAAGCGTATATCTAGGTAAGGAATATCTATAGTCTATATAAGGTTCTATTAAATAGTTTTAGTGGGTTTAGCTTAAGGATCTCTCTTATATCCTTACCTTTTATAGTAATAATTATAAGGTTATTAATTATTTTAGTATTATTAATATATTATTTATTCTAAATATATTAAGAGTTAGCTATTCTTTCTATAGTCTCGCGGAGGTTATTTATTTCGGTGCTTATAGCGGTAATTTAAGCCTTAAGCTATTTAACTTCCTTATTATCGCTACTAGCGCTAGAAGTATCTTCTATCTCCTCGTTAGTTAGGTTAACTAGAGCGGGCGTAATAGGCGTAGGCGGGCCTTACTATTAGTTATTCGCGGGGTAATAAGAGTAGCTATTATATTAATATTATAAGGTAACGTAAGTAATCTATTAAATAAGAGCTATTAATATATAATGGTATAGTTAGATTCTTAAGGGATAAATTAATTATATTAGGTTTATATTAGTAGTAAAGAATATTATATTATAATCTTAAATAAATATTATATCTAGTAATATACTTAAAGGTATTAAGTATAATTAAGTTATATTAATAGCTAAAGTAGCTAGTATATAGGAAAGTGCTAATAAAGGTATTCTATATACTTAGATGTGGCTTATAATCGTGAGTCGCGGCTTACGGTGAGTTATAAGTCTTTTAGTAAGTCTAAGTCAGGCTTACGGTATATACTATAAGTCGCTAACCCTAATTGGTTATTTTGGTGGAGGCATATGTGATTCGGGTTGGTGCTATAATAGTAACTACCTTAGCTATTAATATAACTTAGTTATATTTAATACCCTGAAGTATATTACTAGATATAATAACTCCCTTATTATTTAAACTATATAATTATCCCTGCTGCTAATATAAACCCAGTATGACTGGTTTATCTCTCAGATTCTACCGTACCGTTATATATTTATATTTTTCTAAATATCTATAGATATTTACCTTAGATTAATAGGTATCTATATAATTAAATAGATACCTATATAATTTTATAATACCTAATAAGTTACCTAGGCAATAGGTACCTATCGGCATTCAAAGCTCTACCGCCAGCCACCCCGGTATTAGGAAGATCACTAATCTTGACCGATATGCAGTGGTCCCTGATAAGGGGCGTCTCGAGACTTACCCCTAAAAAAGGGACGATATCAAGCCAGAAGACGTTTAATTCTTTGGAAGCGGGGCATTCACCTTCAACTACCCAAACACCTCACTAAACCTGTCGACGCCATACTACTTCATTATGCGGGTGGTGCCCAAGACCGCCACCACAGTCACGACGGAATACGAAGTATACCGGAACCCTGCCTCCTCTCGCGAGAGCTTTGACCTCGCGGCTGAGTTCTTTGAGGGCATAGAGTTGGAAGATTACGATCTGATGAACGGAGTCCAGAAGAACTTGAACAACGGTGTTTTTGTCAACGGACCACTGCACGGCACCAGAGAGAAGGGAATCTTTCACTTCAAGAGTCTGATGCAAACGCACCTGAAGGAGCATTTTGATGAGGAGCTGCCAAGGGCGAGGAAGTATGGCCTGCCAAGAGACAGCAGCAGTTGCACAAGCCAATCGGCGACCAGGAGAAGTTCTGTGGCACCGTTCTGTCTGTGGTCTCTAGGTGTTGCTATTGAATTGAACATGTTTTATTCGTTGCTACGTCAAACTACCTTCCTCATTATGGCCTTATCTTAGATGCATTCGGTCTTGTGCAATTGTATGGTCATTGAGCTGCCTCAAATGCCCTCCCCTCAACCTTGGCTACTTCAAACTCTCGGCACCGTGCTCACATTCACTAACCCAAAGACTCCTTTTAGGCCGAATTTTGGCCATAGAACTTCTGTATTTCCTATAAAATGGATAGGCGCAACTATGAATTTCCTTTGATTTAGAGGTTAACCCTCTTGATGCTCCCTGTCACTCTGTGACATATCATCTCATGGAAAATAACCCTTGATTGGTATCAAACTTAAATCAGCGAAAACCGAAATCGAGGCAACATCCCGAGGTGATCCGATATGCATGATATGATCGTCAATCCCGTCGTGTTTGCTCTCATCTTATTATCATGGCTTGGATCACGGAGCGCCCAGCTATCATTGTGATTGTTGGTCGACCAACGGTGCCTTAGGGCGCGCCCCCGCGACCTGGGCCAGATGCAGCTAACGGGTTGACCTGCCCCTTGAGGCATAGCAGCATCAGCTTCCCGTCCTGCATGCAGTTTAGTGAGTGGAGCGATCAGAACGACCTCCACTTGACCAGGGTCACAATCCGGGAGAAGACCAAGATAAGGCAATGAGCAGAGAAACCAAGCTGATGATTGGCGACATGACGCGGTCCTGGCTTGAGACCTGATGCTTACCCCGCAAAATGGGCTGTGTGCTTTACGGTTGAATCCAACGGCCACCTTGTCTTTCATCCAGTTTGCTCTTTGAAGGACCCACGGCCATCGATTATCCCAAAGCTACATCGCAGACGCCCTGTCAAGAAGTCGTTTTCTGGGTGCAGTCAATGCAAGGCTAGAAAGGCATTTGCTGCTCTCCTTGACTGGCCCCTGTGTTGACGTGAATTTCGCAGATCAAGTGCGATGAGAAGAAACCGTCTTATACACAATGTGGTGCAAAACGAGTACCCTGTCCTGATTATCTTTCCAGGCCCCGGCTTCGGTGGTCGAGGAAACATGAGATCCTCGAAATAGAACACTTTGTTTCAAGCGCCCAAGCTCCGTCACTTTCCAGCAGTGAAAGACGACAGTCCGCAGTATCCGAGCCTGATGTGTCACCTGCCAGGGAATTTTGCCACGCTGGCCCTGATGTCTGTGTCGATATGGGCTGGATTGCGTGTACGGAGGACACTGGCGGCCAAGTATTCGGTTCTACTAGTTCCGTTTGCGAGAGTCTTGAACACGTCTCGCCCACAGACAAAATTCCTACTTCGTCGTCAAATACGGACAGCTTCCCTGTAGAGTGGGACGAGGAACTCTTACACACTTTATCTACGCTGGTTGATGCGGCGCTATTGTCGCTTTCTGTCGACAACTAAATATCTATGTCTGTACTTGCAGACCCAAACCCGGCTCTTAGCTCAAACGAGATAACCCTCGGACACGATTATTAATCTGGTTGATAATGATAATGGCTGAAGGCAGCTACCTTTATATATAATAGAAAAAAACATAGTGCAACTATAATAATAGCATTAAAACCTAATACTATATAATACTATAACCTCAAGTAACTAACTAATTTCTATAATTATAGAAATAAAAAAAAGAGCTTTATATACTAAAAGCTACCTTTCCTTAAGTCTAAAAGAAGTATTTAAGCCCTATATTAGGCTTACTCCTCTGGGCCTTTAACCTTTATCATTCTTTATCTGAGCTATCTTTATCACCGTCATAATATCTACTTCAATAATTAAACTACTAATTAAGCCCACCATCGGGCATGAAGACGACTAGTATCGGGCAATATCACCGTCTATTAACCACACCTATGATAGAGTCAATATCCGATGGGTTAGTCGGGCCGGGGCAGTGAGGAAAGGTTAAACATGTGGAAAATGCAAGTCTTCTATTGCACAATGGAGTCGAACACAGTGAGGACACGATTATCACGACGATACACTCAGCCCTTAAGGTTACGGTGTTATACGGCATTAGGTTTTGATGCTGTCATTATGGTTGAACTGTGTTTTTTCCCATCGTGTATGAAGGTGGCTGCCTCAAGCTATCATCATCATCAACCAGATCAATGCACTCAGCCCTGAAACGCTAGATGTGCCTTTCCATCATGGCAACCAAGACTAGACATCTTCTTCCCTGCTAAAAATATCAACTCAATATCTTGCGTCGCCAGATCCAGAAGCCAGCATTCAATCGACCTTGCTTCGTGGGCTGGTCGACTTGCTAAGCGAGCTTGTGGCAATCTACTTCAGTTTCGTTTGCCCTATTCTGTCCACGTTTGATTCGGACCAAAATATGTTTGGACCATTCGTCAACCAAAGCTGGCAACACTCCATGTTGATGATCTATACCATTCAGAGTATGGCGGCTGCTAAGCTCGTCTGGTTCATGCCAGAGATGAAGACTCAAGCTTTTGAGTACGGAGCGATGTCGCTCAACACTCTTTCCGCCGATGTGTCCAAAGCTACCAGCTGGAACACCGAGATTCTCTTCGCCGTCTTGTTGCTGGGAATCAGCGTGTGCTGGTTCGACCTACTTCGAGCTCAGTTATCCCAGAAGGGCCGGGCCGCAACTATAATAAAGAACACATTTTCAACACATCATAGCATCATAACCCAATGCTAACACAGTAGCCCCTTTTCCTCTTAACCTTTAGCTGCGCAGCTACCTGCAGTTAATAAGTCAAACCTAGCCGCATTCTGATGAAAAGTTAATACTCTCATGGGGTATATAGTCAGCTCTGACCTCCGTACGAAAAAGAAGAAAGTCATCCCTTTCTATCATCTTTTGTATCATAATGGTGCTGTTCGACATCTCGGATCTCGGTACTGTTCACTTGGAGGCAGTCCAGCAAGCTATTCTCAACAAGAAAGTCGAACGCTCCGACGGCCTCGATAACGCCGGCTCCTTCAAGAACGCACTCACCTACTGGGAGATGGTCTCATGTGTTGTGAGTGATAACGTCGGCTTTCACAACTACTCCAGGCTGGGATCTCCTCAGCCGAGCCACTCATTGCTTCAAGTATAACACGCATAAGACCGCATCCGTGGACTGTTGTTGCCCTGGAGCCCCAGGCTCTCTTCACTAGGATTGCATGACAAATTCGTAGATCACGTTCTTTTGAGCCAACCGCTGTGGCTTCCAGCTTGAACAACCCTCATGACTTTTCTGATGCGGTGAAAGCCTTAGACCAACAAGGGTGAACAGGTTACGATTGACCAGTGCAACCTTCGAGTCGATTGGCAGACACTTCGCCGCCTTACTCTTTCCGGGGCGATGGTTTTCAATTTCAAGGCCATCTTTACTCCTGTTACGGAACTACGTGACGAGCCATACATCCCATCTTTGTTGTACAAACAAATCACAGAAGGCAAGGCTTCTCTGACGGAGGCCAAGGTGCATGAACACATCCGCAAACCGGTGCTGGATGCTCTACAAAGGTGGAAGAATGCACAAGTCAGTGGCGGAAAGATAGTTCCTGATTGGAAAGAGCAAACCCTGCCCGATTCACCATACTACCCTGGTTGGGAGGAACGCTGGAGACAGAAGCTTGGATTTTCAATTTAGTAGCGGAATGAGGCAATCGCTGGGTCGCTTTCTCGCTTCATGATCATTGTAGTCATCTGCTTCATCCTGGCTGTATGTAACAATCGTCTTCACTCGTTTCTTCTTCACTCACTCTCACTCAATCGCATTGCCCCATGGTAGTAACATACTCATCTAAGCGGTCCCATCCCCTAATCTCTATGCGATGCGGAATAATAGCCGTAATGACAATCTCCCGCCCATCAATGGTCAAGCTGCCCCATCTATGATTGCTCGGGCGATCCTGTACTTTCTGCTGCCTTGAGATATTCAGCCGGGTAGCTGGCCGATATTCCTGAGATGGTTCCCTTTGAAGGCTATATGGCTAATTGCTAAGCTTAAGGGGGCCTAGCCGGAATAGGAGAGACATTCCTCAAGGGGTCTCGGAGTTGCACGTCCAATGCGGCCTTGCATCACGTTGCCTATTCTCCGTGGCGTCGGGCCGCAGGCCAAAGGTCCCGGAAACATCTCAGCAGAGCCAAGAGATAATACCATTATGCGAATGTTTCTTGATCAACCTCCGCGCTTCCTATTTGGGTGCCTCAAGGAGCATGGCTTCCGAGATGAGCAGGGCCGGTGCCCCTGTCAGGGCTGTCACATCGACATGGGGCCCCAGACAAGTTGACCACTTGGACAG
Source organism: Fusarium virguliforme (assembly GCA_020883615.1). Taxonomy (NCBI): domain Eukaryota; kingdom Fungi; phylum Ascomycota; class Sordariomycetes; order Hypocreales; family Nectriaceae; genus Fusarium; species Fusarium virguliforme. The sequence goes on from JAJHJD010000002.1 coordinate 6,577,745, forward strand.
CAAAACCACCCTCGATTTCCAAGTTGATCGATGAAGAAACACGCCGGTGCGCGGCGTCTTCATGCTTGCCATAAGTAATGCAGCTGCAGCGTCCACGTGAAAGTTAATACGGAGTCCCTATCTGAGATTCGCATGGTTTCTTTCACGGTCTTGGCTGGCAGGCCGCCCGCCGAGCCTCGATCCATTAGACGCGCGGGTTCATGGATACCACGGACGCCTAGCCCGATCAAGGGAACGGTCCTTAGCTTCCGTTGGCAGTTACCTTTCGGGTGGACTCGAGACCCAAATCTTGCATCATTTGACCACAACGAAGCACGTTGCGTCCCGTGCTTCCGACAGCGCCATCTAGGCCATCGAATATGGTTTGGGCATGGATGGTTTCATATTTAAAGTCTCCTTCCCCTCGAGATTGAAGGTCTTCTTCTGTTCTTCACCCGTTAGCCTTTGGACAACTTTCTACCAGAGAACACACGGCCAACTGCACACTCTCTTTGCGAAAATGACAGCTCACAAGCTCTTCCTCGCCGCCGCTCTGGCTGGTACGGCACTCGCTGCCCCTCTTGTCGAGGAGCGCCAGGCTTGTGCCACCCAGTGGTAAGTCCTGATTTGATATCCAGACACGCCCAAGCTCACAGCGCCTGCAGGTCCCAGTGTGGTGGCTTCAGCTGGAATGGTGCCACGTGCTGCCAGTCCGGTAGCTACTGCAACAAGATCAACGACTACTACTCTCAGTGCGTGCCTGGTAATGACCCTGTCACCTCCAAGACAAGCACGCTTCCCGTCTCCACCACTACCACCAAGCCGACCTCGACCTCAACTGCCGGTAGCTCTTCGACCACAAAGCCTCCTCCCGCTGGAAGCGGTACCGCCACCTACAGCGGTAACCCCTATTCTGGTGTCAACCTTTGGGCCAACAGCTACTACCGTTCTGAGGTCACCAACTTGGCCATCCCCAAGCTGAGCGGCGCCATGGCTACAGCTGCAGCCAAGGTTGCTGATGTTCCTTCGTATCAGTGGATGTAAGTTCTGGACGCCCGAGGGACTAGATATCGCAGAATAGTTGCTAAAAGCTCACCTAGGGACTCTTTCGAGCACATCTCCCTCATGGAGGACACTCTTGTCGACATTCGCAAGGCCAACCAGGCTGGCGGCAACTACGCCGGTCAATTCGTTGTTTACGACCTTCCCGACCGTGACTGCGCTGCCGCTGCCTCCAACGGAGAGTATTCTCTTGACAAGGATGGCGAGAACAAGTACAAGAACTATATCGCCACTATCAAGAAGATCATCCAAAGCTACTCCGATATCCGAATCATCCTTGTCATTGGTAAGTACTATGCTCCGGGTTCCACATGATGATGGCTAATGGAGACCACAGAGCCTGACTCCCTGGCTAACCTGGTCACCAACCTGGATGTTGCCAAGTGTGCCAAAGCCCACGACGCTTATATCAGCCTGACAAACTACGCCGTCAAGGAGCTCAACCTGCCCAACGTCGCCATGTATCTTGATGCAGGCCATGCCGGTTGGCTTGGCTGGCCCAACAACCAGGGCCCTGCTGCCAAGCTCTTTGCTAATATCTACAAGGATGCCGGCAAGCCAGCGGCGCTCCGTGGACTTGCCACCAACGTCGCCAACTACAATGCCTGGAGCCTCAGCAGCGCTCCCCCGTATACCCAAGGAAGCTCCATCTACGATGAGAAGAGCTTTATTCACGCCATGGGCCCTCTCCTGGAGCAGAATGGCTGGCCCGGCGCTCACTTTATCACTGACCAGGGCCGCTCTGGCAAGCAGCCCACCGGTCAGATCCAGTGGGGTGACTGGTGCAACTCCAAGGGCACTGGCTTCGGTATTCGCCCCTCTGCCAACACTGGTGACAGCCTCCTCGACGCCTTTGTCTGGGTCAAGCCCGGTGGTGAGTCGGATGGTACTTCGGATACCAGTGCCGCCCGTTACGACTACCACTGCGGTGCTTCTGCTGCTCTTCAGTCAGTTCATTAACCCTCATCGTGAGAATCATGCTAATCTTTGTTCCCCTAGGCCGGCACCCGAGGCAGGAACTTGGTTCCAGGCCTACTTCGAGCAGCTCCTTACCAACGCCAACCCTTCATTCCTGTAAACAGTGAGGGGATAACAAATACTTCAATTCTTTCATGTACATATTTGCCTCGTTCCAGGGCATAGAAATACTGCATGCCTGCACACAACGAAGAGGGTTGGCCCTTCAGTCTCTTCAGACACTCAAAATCTCGTATCTGCTTCTCTGGACTTATTAGCACTCAATCAACCTGAGTTTTTTTCTTCATGCTGTGCACACATCTACTCTCATCATGCTGACGCTGGAATGAGTGGGAAGTATCGGTACAAACGCTTCATCTCCTCCACAACCCTAGCACCGATACTGCATCAATATCCATATAACAGCGTCCACAACCACTTCGGGAGCCGCCAAGTGAATGCTGTGCCCAGTCCCAGCAACGTGCTGGAATCTTGACCTTTCTGACAATTTCAACAACTTCTTTTGCGTGGATTCCTCGAGCGCATTCCCCTGAGCTATGACCTGGCTCATTCCAGTCCTTTCGGCGCTCGTGCCGTTCCCCAACCGTATCCCTTCAGCGTAGATCTTTTGTAGATCGACGGCGTAATCCGCATGCAAAACAACGAGAGGCACACGCCCAAACTCGGGCTCTTGACTCTGTGCATGCCCCTTGGCAGCAAGAGCCTTGGCACTGGCGTGGTATTGAGACACTTCTCGATTCCCTGCGGCTTGATGTCCAGGTCGTGCCTCTTCCTCTGTTAATACCTGCCACTCTGTGTGATTCAGGCGATGACTATCCCCGTAGCAGAGCTGTAGAGTGTCGATGTCTCCTTGTAGGGCACGAACATGTGGATTCGGGTAGGTCAGACGCGTTTCCTCCGTGTTCGCATCGACAAAGACAAATCCCTTAAACTGAGCCAAAGTCCTCAGGTTCACAAACTCGCGCAGTATGATGCCACCGGAGGAGTGACCGACCACGATATAAGGCGGCGCGATCTTTGCAGCTCGCAGAAGCGCGTGCAGTTCTGCCGCTATCTCTTCAGCGGTCCTGGAGTCGGTCTCGGGCGCTGGTTCGCTCAAGCCGTATCCTGCACGCTCGTAATTCATGACGCTCATGGACTCTGCAAGGCTTTTAGTAACCGCTGGCCACTCCTTCACACTGCTTGTGATGTCGGGAATGATGACCACGATGGGGTTGTGCGCCCTCCGAGGTGGGCCGTAGATGGTTAACTCGAGTTTATGGGTGCCCAAGTCTACAAGGGTCGTCAGCCCGGGTTTGAGGGGGCCATGTTGAAGATTGGTCTTGAAGGAAGATCAACAAACTAAAACGGTCTTAAGTGTTCCTCATGAAGGGTGAGACTGGGGTTAATTTTGAATGGCGTCATCGCGTTGCGAGTATTGCTGACAAATCACTATTGAGGTCCAGGGTACTGAATATTTATGAAATTTCTTTAGTTAAAGATGTCAATGTAAATAATAAGGAATCTAGTGATTACTCTTAATCTCTTTACTCCTCGAAAACCTGCCCACACCCCTTAGCCATGAAGTAAGTATTGTTATTCCACCTCCTAGTCATGAGCCTCGTTGAAAAGCCCAGTCAGACGTGCCACTCCGTCATCCGCGTACATCAAGGTTTCAAGATAAATGCTGCTTTGAATGTGTTCTCGTGCACGTGGCCACATCTCAGCTTCATATGCTGCAACAGCTCGTTCCAACGCAGCTCGGTCTGCCTCGTTGGAAGTTGTCTCAGACTTTACATTGCCAAGCTCAGTCGTGATCTTTTGAAAGAGCACCAGAGAATCATACATGGCCTGGTTGACGCCTTCGCCGTTCGGAGTTGCAAGATGAGCCGCATCACCCAAGAGCACAACACCAGTGGTGCGCGACCAGCTAGTGTTGTTACCTTGGCTGTTATTTTTGTTGATATCGTCCCCTTCGGTCTCCTCCGAAGAGAAAATGCCTATGGGTAGACGATACAGCGGCCAGGGCCGCCAAGGTCCTTCAGAGGCGGCGATCAAGGCTCGCGTGTTCGAAGCCCATTGGGCGTAGAAACCTCCAGGTCCGAGCATTGTCGCTCGTGCTTTGTCCATGTCGGCCGGATCGACGTCGCCACCAGGCCGTGTGAGGGTCTCTGGCGCTGTCACCCCCATGTATAGTCGGTCAAGTCAAAGGTTGGTAGATTAGAAAGATCCATCCCGTGGCTTACTAGTTGGCGAACCTTGCTCCATGCTCCATCCGCACCGACCACAAGGCGGAACCCCGCCTCAGTCGTTCCATCAGCAAAGCGTAATGCCCAGGAACGAGGTTCAAGTCGCTTGTCGGTCTCATTACGCTCAACCACTGACAGTGCCTTGCCCCATTGGATGCGATCTGCAGGCAGTGAGTCAATCAACAAACGTCGCAGTTGCGAGCGGTCAATCTCTGGGCGGTCCGTGTCGTTAGCGAACGAGGCCCTATTCTCCCCGTTAGGCCCCATAACCGTCATCTCTGTGGCATCATGGCGAGCCAGCTTCTCGAATTCAGTGTGAAGCCCAGCATGTCGTAGTGCTTCCTGGCCTGTTTCGTGATGAATATCGAGCGTGCCGCCCTGGTTGCGAGTCGTCATCTCTGGGGATGCATCGCGTTCAAACACGCGATATTCGATGCCGGCAGTCTGTAACAGGCGAGCAAATGTGAGTCCACAAGGTCCGCCCCCAATAATGGCAATGGCAGGTGGTTTGAACGGCGCCATGGTTGCTTTGCTCAAACACTGCTGTCCTCAAAAACCCCCAGGCTTTTGGGCCCAGTTGTTGTGTTGCGGCGCCGCTTTATAGATCGTTGCTGAGCCGATCCGAGGTACGCGGCAGCATCTTTGGCCCGAACTGTTTCATCTCGGCCCCGGGTGTCGCATTGAAGCTACATCTCCGGGTTTGCTTGGTATAAGGCTCGGCGCTTGGTAAACACCGAGGGATCTCTGGTGAATCATGGTTCGGACTCTACTCCAGCCCGACAGCTAGTCTTACTTGGCGGCGAAATATGCCCTCTTATCTACTCCGTGTCGTGCCTGGAACCCATACATAATTAAGGTCGTTAATCACACTGCCTTGTTAAATCAAGTGCGGATGTCGCTATGCTTCCTGCACAGCAGCGAGGGTAGGCCTCCTATCCTTACCGTCCTCGCTGTCCGATTGCCCTGATTTCTGTTCTCTGACGCATTGCTCTGCAATGACCACCACGGCTTCAGCAGCTGATCCCTCAGGGCAGTGGAGCGATCCCGTAGTCCTGCGGGTTCCTGATCTGCCGGCGGCCCTTCTTGAAAGACCCGTGTGACTCCATCACATCTCTCCGGGCTAAGCGATGCTGGTGGTACTCTACGACCCATACTCTCCTGTTCTCGTTACGGGTTGCATCGATCTTCTCACAACGCAAGTGGATTTGCGACTCGGTTGGTGATGCCGTTTCGCGGCTCTTGAGAGGATTGAGAGTCTGTTGGGCGCTGTGGGCTTAGGGTTACGCGAGCGAGTGGCCGCTGTGTGACGGCACTGTGAATGGACACGAGTACTCCCATCACTAACTCAGAGCCATGGCCCTTGCGGGCGTGTCCGAGCACAAGATGACCGCATGAAGAGCTCAGACAATGCGCAGCAGGAAATGAATGGAAGAATGACGTGGAGTGAGACCTAAAAGCGGACGTCTCACCAACAGAAGTATCCTGGGTGCCAGGCACGTGGTGGGGAAAATAATGCGTACACCAAAGCATACAAAACGAGAGGTTCGGCGTGATAAGGACCTATTTCTCAGACCCCTTATGTAGCCAAAAGAGCCTAATTTACTCATTAAACTAGATATATAGGTAATATAGTGGCATAGCTACTAATAGGTATTTTTTTTCTGATTTTATTTACCAAAATCTATGATCTTTTGGTGCTATGAACTGGGCTCGTTTTTGTGTGTACGCATTATTTTCCCCACCACGTGCCAGGCGTGCCTGGCTCCCTACGCAGATGGAGCATAAGGTTTGGAGTAACATACCAGTGCTTACAGTGCAGTACATACTTAGACCAGTGAGAGTCGAAAATAAGCGCTAGGTTTGCGGGGATGCGTGCACCAGGCGAACTGGTATCGGTAATACCAATGACGATCCTGTAATATAAGGAGCCCCGGACGTCCTCTCTTTTATGTTCACCTGGACCTCCATTCAAACGATTCTTGTTACTATTCGCATACAACATGGATAACTCCGCGACAGAGCTACTACTGAGTCATCTCTCCGAGGCCGGCATCCCATTTGCGGTGCCTGGTTCAAGCCAGTTTGCATCACTGCAAATGAGCTATACTGGCCGGCATGATGATGTTCGGCCCAATGTCATCACCACACCCCAGTCCGCGGAGCAAGTGGCCACCATCGTTCAATCGTGTCTGCGCCTTGAGCTGGAGCCGGTGGTTCGTGGCGGCGGACACGACATGTTCGGTCGCTTCTCGGCCCTCGGCTCCGTGAGCATCGACCTACGCCATCTCCAGACGGTCACTGTATCGTCAGACAAGAAGACGGCAAGAGTGGGAGGAGGGCAACAAACTATCAGGTACTCGAGGCTTTGGATGGGCATGGACTGACAGCACCCACGGGATCCTGTGGAACAGTCGGGTTTGTGGGATGGTGCCTGGGGGGTGGATTTGGCCCTTACGTCCACTCGTACGGGATGGGAGCGGACCAGATCACTGGTGCCCGAGTTGTCAAGGCCAACGGGGAGCTAGTTGAGGCCGATGCTCGCCTGCTCAAGGGTCTGCGTGGGGGCGGCGGAAGTCTCGCCATCGTCGTCGAGCTGGAGGTCAAGACGTGGCCGCTGTGCGAGGTGTGTGCAGCCCGAGGTTGCTCATTCGATGCATCGCTGACTATTCATTGGCAGGTACAGGCGGGCATGCTCTTCTTCGAGTCGTCGGACATTGCCGGCGCTGTCACCACCTTCTTCAACAACTACAACCACCTCTCAACCACCTACAAGGACATACCCAGCAAGCTCTACCTGATGCCCTCGATCTGGATCTACCCGAAAGTTGGGCTGAGCCTTACGTGCGGCTTTATCTGGAACGGATCCGCGAGCGAAGAGTCTCGGCTTTGGCTCGAGCGAGTGAGCAAACTGGCTCCTCTCTCACCCACCATCTCGGATGTGCACTCGACCGTCGTCAACACGAATGCGCTGGGCTTCGCAGCCATGGTCCAAGATATGATCCCCGACCATGTTCTTGGGCGCTGCCAGTCAGCAGACATCTCCCACTTCTCACCCGAGATAGTGACTGAGCTGGCCAGCATCGCCCACGCCCTCCCCGCGACGCCTCCGGCGGTGTCAACATCCACACGCTCCGTGCCGACAGTCCATCCTGCAGCCCCGACGCGCCGGACTCTGTACTACCGTATCGGAAACCCCACGTGATGCTCGAGTTCTTGGGTATGGGGGATGACGAGGCTTCGGCGCGGGGCGCGGCAGCTTGGTCGTTGGATGCACGTAATAGAATCGCAGCACTTCCAGATGCAGAAGGTCCCACGTACCTGCCCTTGACGGCGCCAGAGTTTGTCGACCTGGAGACGACCTTTGGGGGGCATCTAGCAGAGCTCCGGCAGCTTAAACGGGACTATGACCCGGCGGGGGTTTTTAAGCATACACTGCCTAGGCTCGTATGATGGCCACGGCTCCGGTCCTGCACAAGGACGGGGTAGTTCGAGCTCGCAGGCTGATCCTTGCCTGGTCACCTTATCAATCAGTTCAGCACCGACTTCGGATGCTGCGCCAAGCCCGGCATTGCGGATCGGCTCGCGGTTGATTGGATCTACCTATTACATGATCTGCCCGTTAGATTAATCCGGTACCTTGTAGCGGCACCGCAAGTCTCTTCGGCTGGCAGCTGGCCCCATTGTTAAGTGTCTATCACCGAGCCGCGTATCGCGCCTCTTTCGTGGTGTGATCTGCTGTCATCTTATGGCAATGGCCGTACCCGCGAGGGGCATATTCGGGCTGGTATAACCAAGTGCCTTCACCCTGTCCTTGATTGGGTTGGATCCTTGTCAGTGGCCGCACTCACGGCTTCTCAAAGCGTGGGGGATTTAGCAAGATCAGCCCCCGAATGAAGAGCTGGTAATGTGTGGTGCAGCAGAAAGGGTTTGCCACGGGTGGATTGGAGGCAAATGCGTTCTTCGTGTCTGCTCTTAATGTCTCATATAGGCACATTCCTCTCATCTCAATCCTCGTCTTGTTTCGTCAAGCTCTTTTCGGGGTTCAAACCTGTGACCGTGGCGAGCCTCAACTCTGCGCTGCATCAGGCCATTTCCCTCTCAAACAGCGGCGACTGACCTATCAACTACAACCCTACCATGGAGGGAGAGGAGAAAAAGTACAACGATGTCGAAGCGGGGAGGGATTCACCCGGCATCGAACCAACAGCATTACCAACCAACAATCCAACTACCGACAGCAAGTGTGAATATGGAACACGCAATCTCGGCACTCTGAACCGCAAGCTCAAGTCCCGCCATGTTCAGTTCCTTGCCTTGTCCGGAGCCATTGGCACGGCCCTGTTCGTGGGTAGCGGACAGGTCCTTTCGCTCGCCGAGCCGCTCTCGGCCTTCCTGTCCTTCACCATCACCGGCTTCAACATCTTCTGCGTCCTCAACAGCGTCGGCGAGATGGCCGTGTGGTTGCCCATTCCGGGCCCCGTCCCCATCTTTGCCACGCGGTTCGTGGATCCAGCACTGGGGTTTGCCCCGGCCTGGAACTACTGGTATCAGTTTGCCATTTGAGTCCCGATTGAGGTGACCGTGTCAGCCGTCATTGTCAACTACTGGCATAACAATGTCTCCCAAGTCGGCCTCATCACCCTCTTCTACTTTTCCATCGTTCTCCTCAACTGTTTACCAGTTCGAATCTACGGTGAAGCCGAGTTCGTCTTTGGGGCCATCAAATTGACGACCATTGTGGGCCTGATTATCCTGATGTTCATCATTACTGTTGGCGGAGCTCCCAATGGAGAGGCAATTGGCTTCAGGTACTGGATACACCCGGGGCCTATGAATGAGTACTTGAGGCCGGAAGCATTGGGCAGATTTCTGGCATTCTGGAAGGTCTTTATCCAGGCAACCTTCTCTTATGGTGGCAGCGAGATGGTTGTCATGGCATCAGGGGAGACAGAGAACCCTCGACGGAACATCCCCAAGGCTATCCGCCGAGTCTTTTGGAGAATTGCCCTCTTTCACATTCTTTCCATCTTCCTTGTCGGCCTTTGCGTCTCTTCCAAAGACCCCTCCCTCCTCAACGCCATCAGCTCCTCGGCTCCTGGCGCCGCTCAGAGTCCCTTTGTCATCGCCATCCGCAATGGCGGCATCAAGACTCTCCCTTCCATCATCAACGCCGTCATCCTGACCTCGGCGTGGTCTTCCGGAAACTCTCTATTCTACGCTGCAACGCGTGTTCTCTATGCCGCGGCCCTGGACAAAAAAGCACCAACCATCCTGACCTATGAGAAGTTTGGCGTTCCCTACCTCTGTGTCGCTGTGACCTCGGTTTTTGGGCTCTTGGTCTACCTCAACGTCAGCAACGGCGGTTCCGAAGTCTTTTTCTGGCTCAGTAATCTCAGCGGTGTTGGGGCCCTCATCATCTGGGCGAGCGTTTGCTTCACATATCTCTGCTTCTACTACTGCCTCAAGTACCACGGGATCGACCGCAACACGCTTCCTTACAAGTCGCCAATGCAGCCATTCCTGGCCTACTTTTCGGTCATCTTCTGTACTGTCGTGGCCATCTTCAACGGATTTGATGCCTTCTTCCCTGGACGCTTCGGCGCCAAAACTTTCATACCCCCTTACATCAACATCCCGATCTTCATCATCTTGGTTTTTGGGTTCAAGTATGTGAAGAAGACAAAGTATGTCAAGTATTCGGAGATGGATATATGGCCCGGGAAGGCAGAGATCGATGCTCTGGAGCCCACCTGGCCTGTGGTGAAGCCAAGGAATTGGCTCGAGCGCGTCTGGTTCCGGATTGCCTGATGGCATTCAAGAGGTCTGGTATCAACAGGACATGGGCAGTTTGTATTACTTCACTGCTCAGGCGAAAAGGTGCGTGATGAATGGGTACGTGTGAGGGTGGGATTACCCCGTCAAGGCAAACGGAGATGTGGGAGATAGATGCCAGTCACAAATGGTATAACCTTTGTTGTCATCATCACCAAGCATGAATCGTGCACTAGCAGGTCTATGAAGGGCATATGAGGAACTGAGAATTGTGGGATGGCAGAGTAAGGATAGGGTCGGGGAAAAAGGAAGGGGAGCTCACTTGTCAAGTGGTGTAGTTACCGCTTCTTACAGTAAAGTAAGCATGACTATCTACCTGTTCAAAGGGACCAAATGAACGAAAAATGAAGTCATACATAGGTACCTAAACAGTAGAGCAAACAAGTAGGAAATTACAACATCATAAAATCGTTAAACCGTGGCCGTATCTGCCATGACGACCCGAACGGAGTTGGAAAATTTCCATCCTCAAAAACATCTTCCGCGTACAGAAGGACCAGATACTTCATGTGATTCTCTCATCCTTCTTCATCGACCCATGTCTTCCACCATTGAGGCTTCCAACGGTCGAAGGCTGCAATCACGATAGAAGATAAAACAACAACTGCTGCAATTTGACTGAATGACCTGCCGTCACTCTCAGGGTTTCGAGAGAATTCGTTTGGCAGAACCCAGCCTGACTCATCTACCCAGCGGCGAATCTGGTAGACGTGGTAGCCCGTGGCGCCGTAGATGAAGGCGCAAGAAGCCCAAGAGATAACCCACCAGGTCATAAGAAGTGTTGATCGGAAACCAATACCATGATAGCAATTGGCTAGCCGCAGGTGCCGTGCCGGTCTGTTTGTAGAGTAGAAAAGGAACTGATAGACACGTATCAGGCCAGAGCAAGCTGACCCCACGCCAACTGCCCAGACCAAGCGGTAGTAGCTCAGGGCGGGAGGCACTACTCCGACGGTCCCCACGAGGGCTTTCTGGCTTTCTGTTATATCCTTGAGCTGAGCTCCATGTGTCTCGTTGAAAAAGCAGTCAGCATCGAGCAAGATCAAGCTGCTTTTCCTATCAGAAGGAGGTAGGTATTCGGGCATAAGGCCAGCATTCTGCTGGCGCATGATTGTCAATGAAAGAAAGACGAGAACAACCACGAAACAAGCAATTCGGATGATGCTTGCAATAGGGGAAGCCCAGTAATTTCGAACGAGAGTGAAAGCCTGCAGAAAGCTGATGCAACCGATGAGACTCAGGTTCATGGCGATGTCTAGATGGTATTGGGACATTGAGCAGTTGGTCCCAAGATAGAAGCTGAGGCCAAGAGCGATGGCTAGGAGCAACTGAGCGTCATAGATACAACATAGCATTGCTTCTAGCACATCATAGGACCTCTCAGGAGTGGTAATTCGTTTGGAATGGTTTGTTCTCTTTCCCGGTTCAATTCTTTATTTGGTCAATACCCAGGTGGACTGTCGGAAATGACCAGATGTTCCGATCCCGTTGTTTGGTGCGATGGATGTCGATGAGGAGGCTGCGCCGTAAGGTTTCGTCCCAGGTTGAAGTGGTTGGTGGTGAACGAACAGCTGGCCTTCCTGAGGGTAGGAAGTTACGGGCTCGGGATGGGATGAAAGGAGATGCGATGGGGCTTGGTCCATGGAGTTGGGTTTGATGGAGGATGTCAGCTCTGCAGCGGTCGGGATGGGTCCTTCCTGAGCTCCAGAACAACCAGGGTGACTTTGTAGATGTCCAGGCCCAGGGTGATGCGAGGGGTTCAAGGTGGTGGAAGAAGAATAGCCATGAAGTGCTAGGCAGCAAGGGTGGCATTGTGAATGTTCTGGTTCTGACTGCTGAATAGAGCTCAAGGTGGTCGAGGAAGAATACTCCCACAAAGCTCGAGCGGGCATCTCGTGAGCATGAGAAGGAAGGTGGTTTTGGATTTGTTCGGTCCCTGTTTGATGGCCAGGGTTCAGACTGACAGACGAGGAGTACGCCGTAGTGGTTGGCAGCCTCGCGTTCTTTCTTTTGCCAGGCCAATCTTCCTTTGGCAGGAGTTGACTGGGGCTGGGAACGGCATATCGAATCAAGGGGTGCCTGTGGAAACATGGTTAGTGATTGACTTCCCCTCTTCATCCCGGGGCTTGGTGGCCGTACCAGTAGCACCAATTGGTGAACCTGGGTATGCGATCGAGAATGAGGCCGAGGAGCATGATGAGCCCAACAATAAGGCCAATGGCAGTGCCTGCAGCCAAGGCAACGACCGTCTATAGTCATAAGTATCTCCAAGAAGAGTCAAGGCCACGAAAGAATCTTACCCCGATCCCAGCTATGTCTGGGTCAGTCTCGAAATGTCCAACTGGAACGCCTCCCAAGGCCACGACCTTGGTAGACGTTCCGTCGAACCTGGCATTGCAGTCGGCGCGCTGAGAACAGGTGTTCCCCATGTTGGCATTCCAGGGAGAGTATGGCAGGGCGAGCTGTGTTCACTGTCGCTATTGCCATTCTGTGAAGAGATGGAAGCGAGAAGGGTGCGGACATCGGTGACTTCATGCTTGAGAATCTGGCAGAGAATAATAGCTGAACTCTGGCATCACTATTAATAGACATTGTCAGAGACTCGAGAAGATAGACGCCCATGGCGGCCTTGCAGCTGCTGTTCAACACCAAGTTCTTGTTTGAAAATAGGACTTCCAATAGAGGCATCAAGTGTGTCAACCACTATGCAATGGGCCCCCCAATGGGAAGCAGATGTGCAAAGTGGCCACCAAGTTCCCGTTGCGGTTTCGAACTGTCTTAACAAAGGTCACTCAGCACTAGAAAGGTCTCTAAAGCAACCGCAAAAAAAAGTCATTGCTATGTCCTAACTAATTTGGATGAATACTGACACTCTCTTGAAGACCATGTTATCCAATTCCGTGACTCTTGATCTCGGTGCAGGCTTGCCTCTAGGAGAGTATAGAAGGAAAAGTTCCTGATCAGCAACAAAAGCCGCATGCTATCCGGGCCGAAGGAAGCCGATAGTCCAACAATACTGCTACCCCGATTGTTTACTGTACGTAATCATCCATCCATCTCAGCTGCAGGGATCCGCACAGCGTCTCGATTTGCTTGCTCTATCTTACAAATCAACTACGGAATGAAATCAGGCTGGCGCTCCTGCTACCACCCCGATTGCCGGTTTGGAGACGCCATTGCACGATTGGTCAGTCAGATGGTGCACAACAAGCAGCCTGCGTAGCATCCTGGGCGGAAGGCGCTCCCAGAGTTGCATCTTTTGATGGTGTTCCGTGCTTGACTGGAAGGGATTGGCGCTTGAAGCACCTTCGGCAGTTGCTGTAGTCACGCGCTGCTCTAAAGATAGGTAGTTAATGGCTGCTCTCTCCTTGGCCTTGGTTTAGCGGAAAAGGCACGCCGGCTGGTCAAGACCTCAAGGAGGGTGGGAGCTGTCAGCGTGAGCACACCTGTCGCATCAACGCGCCCCTGTGTCCGAGTTTCTGTTTCAGCCCAGCATGGCTTCTCCCGTCGCTAACTGGCACAGCTCTTGGCCTTTGTCGGGTTAGTCATTTGCGTAGGTAAATGCAGAGTCCGTTCTGTTCCATGGCCAACTCTATCTTGTCGGCCTTGCCTCGCACGCTACGGAAACTGGACATCTTGACTTTCACGATACATAGCATGAATCAAGTAAGCATTGCTATTTGGTTACGAAGTAATACCTCTCAGTTCTTCCCACTCTTCCTCGACCATCCCAAACTCTATCAAATCGTACCACTTGCGATTCTGCCAAATTGTGCCTCTTCGCCGCCCTTCGGGTTTGAAACCCATACTTTCGTACAAATGCGCCGCCCTCGGGTTGTAAGAGGCAGTGGTTATGCCTATGGAATGAAGACCGGCATGTCTAAATCCCCAGTCCAACATCCAGTTGATGGCTTCGCGCCCGTAGCCTTGGTTTTGGTACGGCCTGGCAAGACTGATTCCGATCTCGGCCGTGCGGTGATGTGCCACGGACGGCGATATGCCTCCCCAGCCAATGCACATGATGCCGATGATAGTCGGATTCTGTTGGTTCGTGTTGCTGTCGCCGCTATCTGAATTGGCTTTCGTGTTCTCCTCAGACACGAGACAGATCGCCACGCCGAGCAAAGAATTGACGACGGATGCAAGGTAGCTATCAAAGGCGCTCTTGCCCTTTGGTTGTAGCATCGTCGGAGCAGCCAGGGCCTGAATGACAGGGTCTTGATCAATTTGCGGCAGGAACGCTTGCAAATTGCGATCGGAGTGATCAGCCCGAATGTATTGTAGCCGGGCTGACTTGAAGGCATTCACAATCTCTTCGGTGTTGTAATCCATGTCGACGATAGAAAACAAGCCTGTTATAGAACTAGGGAAAGAGAGGGGATGGATTCAGGTGGATGTTGGTTTAATCGGCAGCGAGAACTATTTGAAGGGAACGACAGGCTATGGAGAGACAGTCGGTGACTCATTCGCCGATTCGCTTACTGCAGGATCAGGCCACGCGCTCTCAATCGGGTGAGGTCGCCGATCACGAGTGTTTCTGATGAAAGCTCTGAACTTCCAATAACTGCTTGTGTCGTCTCTCCTCTTCTGATAGAACGAACTCAATTTCGGCAAGCTTGCTGAGCTCGTGTCTTGCATACGGGCCTGAAACTTTCACGAGACTGCAGAGACGCGCCTGCAGCTTGTTCATAGCCTGTGGAATAACGAATCACTTAGAAGAGATGGTCCGGGGATACTGACAATAGGCTACATCCAGATTGCCTCTGTTAAGACGTCAAATACCCCAAGTATACCGCCCATCTTCTTTTCAACGATGCCAGGGATGAAATGTGTTCTTTATTATAGTTGCGGCCCGGCCCTTGATGGATTGAGCTCGAAGTAGGAACCGTTTGGCAGACTGCTGCCACCTGAGCCATTCAGCACCGAATGTCTCCCGCAACATCTCTTAGTGTTTGGACCTCATCACAAGTCTCCATGCAATACCGCAAGCGATGAAAGCAGCGCAGATAAAGCCCCATGCGACTTGACGCATGGCCTACCGGTCGTCTCTACCAAGCTCGCGCCATTCTTGAAGAGAGGTTCCGGGGAGGTAAAGACAGTAAGAATAACCCTACTTTACTGTCATACTATTAGGAACACCCTTTCCATAGGGCCTTTCTCGATTTCATAGGACCTTAAGAGGTAAATACAAAGGACTGCAGTTCTGAGGCTTGGTATCAATAGCTTCTCACCGCACCGCCATCTTTTCGCATGTTTAATGAGCAACTATTGAGTGAGAAGAGCTTCATTACTTGTAACTAGTATTCAATCCTCAAGAGTTAGGCCTATGGTCTTCGGACTCCAACTCCTACTACTTTCACAGCCACTGCTTATTCCCAAAGTGAGAAACGAACGAACCCCCATTCCCAGCTTCGATACTGGCTTTGTCTACCACGGCCAAGATCGCGTTGACAGACTCTTCGGGTGTTATGGGCTTGGTGAAGTTTGGTGCATACGATTGAAACTGTTGCATCATCTCACCCGCCTTCTTGCTCTGTTCCTCAGTTGCTGCCAAATTGTGAGTGTATGATCCATCACGATATCTTGGGTGGACTGACCTTCATCATAGTGGCCTGTATCAACCACACCTGGAGAGATTCCCATAAAGAGAACACCTTCCTTTCTGAACTGTGCATCGAACTTTGAAACCGCAACGTTGAGGGCAGCTTTACTGATCGCATATGGTGCGGCGACAGCAATCGAAAAGTTGGAAATGAAGTCCGGATCAGCCATGCCCGTGGACAAGGTGATGGCCTTTTTGGCCTGGCCTTTAAGTAGAAGCGGCGTATAAAGGTTGAAAAGATGGACATTGCCAACCACGTTGATCCTGAAGCTGTCGAGCAAGTCCTCCTCAAGTTTCTCGGGCTGTTCTCCCCTGCGCAGCGGTCAGCGGACTCATTGTACTTCAATCTCCCCGAATAACATACAAGACACCGATAGGGTCATAGGCAGACCAAGGAGAGACGTAGCCTGCGTTCGCAATGATGTAGTCGAGCTTCCCCAGTAATGTTCGATGTCTCTTCGACGGAAGCCTGGCAACAGCACGTTAGTACAGTATGCAACTTAGGACATGCGAGAGATACCTTGAGGGCCTTGTAGTCGTTGATATCGGCTTGAATGATGTGCACATTGTTTCGTGGCGAAAGTTCACGCTTGACCTTTTCAACTGTCGCTTCCTTGTTGCGGACAAGACCAATGACCGTATTGTCGGGCTTGTCCGACAATTGGCGAAGGAACTCGAACTGGATGACATGGTGAGTTCATTAAGCTCGCAACAAAAGGGTGAATTCAACCAACCCCAAGACCGCGGGAGACACCTGTGACCAGATACGAAGACATGGCGATGCTGGAGCGAAGGCTGAGATCTTGATATGGAGACGTTTGCTGGCTCTCTGAAAGGAGATGTTAGGGAAAAGAGCATCTGCCTTCTACACTGCACATCGTGCTATATATACTCGACTCTCGTCGTGCTTTATCACTCATTTCTTAATCACTGACGACCTCCAGCATCATCGCCATCGACAGCTCCACAACAGGTGTTGGCCTGTTCGACCAATGACAGCCCCCGGCTCGCAGATAGTTGCACACAATTGAGATTTCACCCTCCCCCGCATGATGCTCGCCCAGTTTGTCAGCGTGTGTGGCTGCTTACTCTATCCCACCCCACGATCGTCATTACCAATACTGCACGCACAAAAAGCTCCAAGACGAGGCTGGTATTTATTGGCAACTTTTTGCGAGCAATCACCTCGGCACTGGCTGTGCCTGATCCGTACCATATGCAGCCATCGCCTTGGCCGATCCATCCATCCGTCGTATCCCAGTCCATCATGCCGCAACGAGGGTGCATCACTTGCAGAGGTTAGTTCGTCAAGTACCGAAGTGTTGCATATACCCACTGACATGCCTCTCTAGACCGCAAGGTGCTCTGCGATCGGACTCTCCCAGCCTGCATGCGCTGCGCCAGGTCAGGCCGAGAGTGCCATGGCTATGGGACTCGTCTCTCCTGGCCGCGTGACGGAGACACTCGCCGCACGATCATTGGGCCTGCACCCGCAGGAAGACATCGTAACGCTGCCCGGCATTTTATAAACACTTCGGCGTGGGACTTGGAGATATACGACCTGCTTTCGGGTGCCGGTTCAAACCACGATACGATCGCAAAGCGTTCCAAGAGATGGCTTGTGGCCAAAGGTCTTGAAAATTGGCCAGCGGAATCCCTACCAGCCACTCAATTGGCCCCGAGTCCTTCAGTTTCTTGGGCCAGTGGAAGACTAGACCATGTGCAGGGGGGCCTGTTTGAGTATTGTCAGATTCCTCTGTTCATCACCATCGTTCTGAAGCTTACATGGAGCAGTTGTGTACCAAGCATCCTTTTCACTCATGGCCTTTGGGCATGATGCGATGGACATCCGGGATATACTCGTTCGCATGGCTCTCTTCGACGACACGCCATCCGCTACCGCCATACTCAAGTCTGCGTTGGCATTATCATCTTACCATCGATATCGAGAGCATTCCCTTGCTGCTCAGCTGAAAATCGCCGCTCTTCGGGCGCTGGCTGAGTCTACCAGGGTCACATTGGTGTGGATGAATCAATCCGCCATGTAGCTGCGGGAATGCTTCTCTGCACTTTGGAGGTAGGCAACCCAATGCTGCAGAAATTCTGAGACTCACGTCACCTCTCAGATACACCAAATCTCTGCATCGTCGAGCCACTGGCTGTGGTATGTATGTGGCTCGAAAAAGATCATCAAGAGCACCAGACTCGACGAGACTGCCCAAAACAACGACTTCACCACGCTCATCGGCTGGGTTCATTATTATGATGTTCTGGCCCGCTTTAGCCTGCGTCACTGGCGACCAAATATCACAAGTACCAGAGAACTTGCCACGGGGTACACTTTGAAGCCTTCCAACCCGCAGTATGCGCGGAGGCCCAGGTGAGCGCCATCTAATACCCTGCCTTGGGATTTTCCTCATTTCGTCCTTTGATAGCCCGAACATTTAGTAGGGCCCTCGCATGAGATCTTGTACCTGCTATCCAATGTGTGCGACACAGTTGTTGAGGCTTCGGACCCACGTTGCCAGACGAGCGATTACCGCCAGTATATTAAAATCCTCGAGTGGAAGTTACGAAAGGTCAATATCTCGGAAAACTACAACAACAACTTGAATGAAAGGAACCCCCCGAGTCCCGCAATGACAGTCGAACTGTACCAGCTGGCAACCTTGATCTACCTGAGGCGTGCCTCTACAGGCATTCCTCAGGGGGGCCCTATCTCAAGGGATGGATAGAGAGAGCCTTTGATCTACTTTCTGGTCTAGAGGCTTGCCCGTGGCCTTTCCCTCTGCTGATACTCGGCTGTGAGGCGCAAACAGAAGCCCAGAGGACCACGGTTCTTGATCTCATCACAAAAACAGAGATGGAAGCACAGCTTCGGAAGCTTGGCAATATCAAAGCCATGATACAACGAGTTTGGGTCCAGGACGATCTTCTTGATGAAGAGTTCAACTATGTGCATAAGCTGGGCATTGTACTCAGTTCAGCCAACAGAGCTGTCCCTGCACTCGTTTAATAGTTTCTCGGATTGTATTTTTCCGCCATTTAATAAACGGCACAATTGCAAACTACCAACATCACAGCTCGCTGTGAGCCGTTGGGGAGGCTCTCTTGCTATCGTTACATGCAAAGCCAACCAATGTCGGCTGTAACTTCGTCCCACAAAATAATTTTCGGCGACGCCACTTCTCTCCTATGAGAATTAATCACGGAACCTTGGCGCTTCTGGCCCGATTGCTTGCTTAGGAAATTTGAAAAAGCCCAGTGACTTCCCTTTTAAGTACTTGATGTTTCTCCTGCCTCCTTGTGACCTGTTCATTTATATGGAGCAGCCCCGAAGGTCAATATGGGCTCCCTTTCTAGTTCTTGCACCGTTCAAATGCCACGCTCGGTTAGAAGCGGAGATAGTAAGTATGTATTCACTACTTGCTAGGTTGACTGGGACTCCACGTATCCGTGTATCAATAAGGTGAGATCTCGCTGCTTTCTGAGCCGGAAACAATTTCTCATTCTTATCAAGCCCAGACAGGGGTTTCGTCTTTCTGAGCGGCACCCGTCAAGAATCTCAAGGGGGTTATATCCGAGGCACACTCACTTTGTACGTTCTCGACGATCAGCCCGTGCAAGGCGTACAGCTTCATATGATCGGAGAGACCGACATTGCGTAAGGAGCCCCGGCCAATATTGTGCCAACGTTTTCTCCCAGGTTCTAAATCTCTTTCTTAGGCCGCACCAGTTGAATACTATTGAGGCTAGCTCTTGGGTGAAATCTACCATTTTCACTCACAAATGGAATCCTTTCACCTTGGCTTCCACGCTGGGTCCGACCGGTTCTGGCCAGAACCGCCACCTACGCCAGTACACTTGGCCCTTTGAGTTGTTCATACCGGGAAACGCGACTGAAAGCTTGAGAGGTTGCTTTCGGTGTCAAGTATCGTACCGATTAGAAGCATCCATTCTTCGTGAGTCTGCTACTCCGGATGTTCGGGACATTGTTCCCATTCGGGTTATTCGCAAGCCACAAGTGTCTTCATTCGAAATGATGGATGCTTGCACTGTTCAAGGAACGTGGGCTAGGAGTGTTCAGTATCAATTTTGCGTGGCTCACTAGGCCGTGGCACTTGGCACATCCATTCCAGTAGGGGTTGAGATCACGAACCTAGGACACGGCATAAGACTATCCAAGCTTCAATGTACCTTGCTAGAGATCCATGAAGTCAGGGAAGACGCATTCTCCGCAACATCTGCCTTTAACGGCCAACGAGAGGCAATGAAATGGGAATTGCAAGTCCCAAGCGAAGACAAGCAGGAATACCATGCACAACTTCAGCTCACACTCACAAGAGTCTTAAGGAAATGCACTCCTGATTGTGACGTCCGAGGAGTAGTCATCAAGCATGAACTACAGTTCACTGCTACTCTTCTACCTTCTCATGGCTCGACTTCAGAGGCAAGTCCCCTAGCAGATATTAATACACTACGCTGACGCCGGAAAAAGCATTACTCTTCGTTACCAGTCACTTTATTCATCTCCTCCGAGAGGCCAGTTGATGGATGGGGCCGATTCATTGAGCCGAACCACCGTGATGGCATCGACGATCAACCTATACTATCCCCAGGTCTTTCTACTCCGCCGCAGTACGCTGCTTTGGAAGCAGAAGCATCTTTCGGGACGGACAGCGAGCTTCCGCCTCCTTACTATCCATGAATCAAGAATATCGGCTAGGGATGAAACTCAATACAGGAGCGTCGTGCTTCACTTCGGCTTAGGGAGCGCCCAGGATGACAGAGACATGGATAAGCAATAACAAGGAGCTTTTACATAATGAAGAAGCTAGCTATACAATATAAGCGTCAAATCTAGGTCTATTGGAAATATTTGCACCCTAGTGCCCTGCCGTTCGCTCAATGCTACAGCTTGGATCGCAACTGAGCCCGTAGCTCAGACAACAGAGGCTCAGCAGCGCCGACCGCATCAACAGCCATTCCATAACCGGCTTGGAATCCGGTACCACCTGCTCCGTAGTTGTGAATCACAGTACGCTTCTGGCCTGCAACAGAAAGGTCCTCCCGTTCCACTCGAGCACCACCCTCGCGGGACGGTCGGAGGCCAGAAAACGCAGCAATCACATCGATGTCACTCTCTCGGACCTCGGTACTGAGCTCTTTAGTGCGATCAAGAATAGAGTCAGTTTCGTACGAGTACGTGGCACCGTCGCTAGAGACCTGTTAGCCTGTAATCACATTGAGCATGTTCGGTAGCATACCCGACTCCCTTCTGCATGTATCCACCCAGGATCACATGTCCTTTAGAATACGGCCGAGGGATGACATAAGTCTCGCAGTCCTTGCCGTGCCTCATGATGTTTGTCTGCACTTGGGGAGCAAGTGTCAAGAGAACTTGACCTCTCGTTGGGTAGCACTTGGGATCCTCCACTCCAGGCATTGACCTCGCCGCGTTTCCGATGCAGTTGAAGACAATATGAGTCGAGTGGCTGGAGAAGGCGGTCTGAAGGTTTGGGAGCTTTTGCCGGACGAATCGGACGCCGTAGTCGTGCTTGAGCCTTTGGTAGAGGTAGAGCAGATGCTTGGGGGCATTGACTGTCAGGGTCGTGAAGGTTGCGCCGAACTTGACTCCCTCGGGAAGCTTGTAATCAGACAGAGGTTGAAACTATATCAAGTTAGTATTAGGAAATTCTTTGTCTCATTGCCGCCTCACATCCTCCAGATATTCCGACATGGTCTTGATCTTGTCGTGGGGGACATTGTCATCCCACAGCTCGGTAGATGGTGTCCGTCGAACAAAGGTTTCTTCAGGCCTTTCAGAAGCCAGCTTGCTCAAGTGAAAGTACCCGAGCTTATCCCATCTCAAGGCATTGGCGTCTGTGCCTGAGATTGCCGAAAAGTTGCATCCAGCCCTGAGATATGGTGAGATTGGGCTGTCCCAGTAGTGATGGCTGGGCATTACTCACCATGGAGAAGTGAAGCTCAGGGCTGTATCACCAGGCAGATGCTCCGCAATGACGGTTATCGACTGGCCGTAGCCTCTCTCCGCAAGCACCAGGGCAACATCAAGGCCGATGATGCCTGCACTACTCCGGGGTCAGCCAATCATGAACCTGTCGCCATCTAGGTCGGAACTCACCCAACAATGACAATGCTATCATGGGAAGACATGATGAAGAAGGTGCCAATTGCCGAATGAAGGATCTGCTATGAAACAGAAGAACCGTCTTTGCTCACCAAAGTCAATGAGAGAAGCTGTTGTCACGGCGAACGTCCCCATTTGAAGTACACAACACACACCATCGCAAGACCTCCATTCTCAACGATACCTGCCTTCCCCATATTTCAAGGCGTCTGCACTCGCCTGATCGTGTCGGCGATTGCCACTCAGCTTATTTCCACAAAGGGAAATGAGATGTTCGGAGAAGCCCGACCCACAGCCGCCATCCACTGGAAGCTTCCTGCTTTCCTAGCCTGGATGGCCAACCTAAGTATTGTGGAGGACGCAGTATTTCCTGTTACAGTTAACTAGTTGCAAGAAATCTCGGGAGCAGCTGTTTCGGCTACGATCTGTATCCGAAAGGCGTCACAAAGGGGTTCCTCAATCAAGGTTATGCCACAAGGCCGACAACGCCGCTGAGGCAGTTGTTTCAGAATCGAGAATCGGAAGATCGCTCCGGCTAAGTGAATGTGCCTTCGTAAGATTGGCCGTGAAAGAGCACATCAAGTTCGACAGTACAGGAGAATGTGTGTGAGGCAAGGCCAGGCCATTAGGTACTATTCCGATATTACAGTTCCAAGGACGCAACTCGCAGGAAGCTTATGCGGACCGAAGGAGAGTATACACTGCGCCAATTTGTAGATGGAAGCTAAGATACTTGTAACATGAGTTTATTCTATTTTAATACACATTGCCCACTACCTAAAAGTCGATTTTGAAGCTGTACTCATCCTCCCAGTGCATAGCCCAGTATCGGTCCCAGATAGCCTTGGTGATAGTCCCAACCTTTCCGTCCTTGACCGGCTTGTCATCAAGGGTTGTGATGGGCATGATTCCGCCCGCGGTTGTGCACATCAGAATCTCGTCGGCCTGGTAGGTCGCCTCGATGGGAACATGTTCAACTCGGATCTCGTAGCCACAGGACTTGGCAGCGTCAATCACGCTCTTTCGGGTGATACCCTGGAGGACTCCGCGATCAGGGGTGTATAGAACGCCATCCTTGATTAGGACAACGTTGAAGCCTGAGCCCTCAGTGAGGTTGGCATCGCCATCTGTAAGGAAGGGATAGGTAGCTCCTCGGTCGTTGGCCTCGAACAGGCCACGGACCAAGTCACCCCACTGAAGGTTCTTGATGGTAGGATCGATAGATCCAGGAGGAACACGGCGGACTGTCCGTGCGACAATGGCACGGCCACCAGTGTACTGGACATCAGGGTCCATGACCCAGACATATGGTTGGATGAACATGTAAAGGTTGTTGTTCAGGAGCTCTTCAGGTTTGGCTCCTCGGACACCCGTGAGGCCTCGGGTGACGATCAGCTCGACAAAGGCATCACGGATGCCACTCTTGGCAACCATGTCGACCAAGACCTTGATGACCTCGTCCCGAGGGAGGGGCATTCTGAGGCGCATCTTCTTGCAGCTCGCCTCGAGGCGGTTGAGATGATCCTCGAGACGGAAGAATCGGCCGTCCCAGACCGAGGGCACATCGTATGTCAGGTCGCTGTGCATAAAACCCTGGTCGAGCAGAGGGATGCGGGCTTCGTGCAAGGGCACGAGCTCCCCCAGGATCCAGGCGACGCCCTTGGCGAGTGGGTTCTTGCTAGCCTCAAGAACGGCCTGTCGCTCGGCATAGCCGGCGAAAACCTTGTCCATGGTGGCCATTTCTGGTGATTGTGGTTGGAGTTGCTATGGGCGACCTGGGCTTTGTAGAGGATGAGGAGCTTGGATGAGGCTGGTGAATGTGACTTGGATTGTTGAGAGTGAGTATGTATGATGGTTGCTCTATGCCTTGCTTAAGTAGATGATCCCTTGTCTGCTTTAACGACTTGCCGATGATTCTTACCATGATCACCAAGGGCGGCGTCGGGGTTGAGCCATGTTGCGTATTTCCTATTTGGGTAATTAGGACCTTGACATCACCCTTGCTACATATTGAGAGTTCAGGCGTAACACTGACCCACTGATCCACGCCCCCTTTGCCGCACCAACACGGTCACGTCCGTCCCAGCTTCCAAGAGCGGCTTCATCGGCAAAGCCGCCGATGATTGCCTCGGCCGTTGTAGCCCAAGTTCCTGATGAGGTTGGTGGATGCTCCATGGGCCATCAAGTGCCTCAAACCAAATGGGCAAAACTCGGTCCAAGCCATCTGGCTAGGGCAGTTGTCTAGCATTGAAATTACGAGCAGCCTTCCTCTTTGACCAAACACCCGTTCTGAGATGTGTCTGCTTCAGCCCATTGCCCAGAGGCAACACACGAGTGGCGATGGCGCCTCGCACAATCTCGACGGACAACGCCAACTTCCTGGCTTGGTGTTGAGCGGCTTCGATCTGCCAAGGGTGAAAGGGCGCTTCTATTTGCCAGGGGTCACTGGTCAGGCTCCAAGTTGTTGAGGCTGGTTCGTTGGCCTCGCCTGTCCAGCTTCGGTGGTCTGGACTCTGGCTACAAGAGCATGGGTAGAGACACGACAGAAGGGCTCTCAAGCACGATCAACCTAATCTATCAAGGCCCAGACACTCGGTTATGGCATACCTGATCTCTTTGCTCTGCATGGGCCGTTCCTTTTTCCCGAAACGTCGTCCAGCTAGCAAATCAGAGTGTAGAAGGTCTGACGGGCAGATGCAAGTCTTGAAAGAGACATTTCCAAAAAAAGAAATTACAAATCAATAAAATCTCAGCATCCCAGAGTAATCTCCGATTCCAGAATTCTTCTCTTCTTCCTTTTCTTTTTCCGCCGTTCCAATGCACCGATGTGGTGTCGTCCTTCCGTACCTCGACTTGAATCAACCATGATGGCCTCGCGCTCGAAAGTTGGCGAGAACAAGCCAGTACAAATGAACCACCTACTCCCCAAAGACCACATCGGCGACCTAACGGCGTGGCATATCCTTCATGGTCACTGGAACTCATCATTCCCAGCCTTCTCCCGTCAAGGTGCGCTGTCATGTCGCAACTAACAACTTCGCAACGCAAATCACAACTTAGGCAGAAAAGCAGCTCGGTGACAAGAAAAGCTCCACGAAGAAGTTGAATAGATACCGGCTGTCAAATAAAAGAACCCAACCCATAGCCGAGCACATAAACGACGCCAACCGTCCTAACTCCGAACGAACGACGATCAACCGAACAAATACTGACGGGCATCTCCTGTCCCAACATTGGACCGGCTCTTTTGGTCAATGATGGAACCCCACCAGGAGTTGGGAGTCTCGTTAGACCATACTTCCTCGAGTAGAGCGTTGGCCGTGAGGAACATGTCATAGCGAGTCCGCTCATTCCACCAGCTGCAGTACGTCCTGGCAACCTGACGCAGATGTTCGTCCTTTGTCTCGCAGCCAGCAAGGAAAACTGGGAGAAGCAGCTGCTTTTGAAGCATAGATGTGTATCTGCAGGATGTGACGTGGTTGAGCGTCTTGCGTGCGAGGAAGCCCAGAATTGGAGGAGCTGGCTGGTCGCGCTGCCACTTGAAGACGCGACAAATGAAGATGAGGAGCCCATACCTCCAAGCCTCTGCGCAGTGGTGAAGATCTTCCTTGTAGTGAGCAACTTCTCCAATGTCACAGCCTTCAGTAGGGGGCGTGTCAGCGACAATCTGATCCGGGAGATCGCCGTACTCGGGATCTGTCCATTCCCGGATCTCCTTTTCGACTCCTAGCACTGGCCCCATGTCAAACTTGACGCATGTCATATTGGCCACAAGTTCAAACTCCCTCGCATAAGATCCCAACCGTATCATGTGTCTAAACAGGGCCTCTGGGCATCCAGAAACGCTGTAGAAGGTCTCATTACTGGTCTTGTCATGGTTGAATAGGCTGATTATCGTGGACTCGGATAGCACACATCCTTGGCGGCTGGTAAGAGCAAGAGTGACATCCCACCTACAGTCAGTCAGCGGCATTCAACGTCTCCATCCATCAGAGTGTACTTACCAGACTAACATCTCTATGCGCGCTTGCATCCGTGGAGTCTTTTTGACGTTTAGAGACTCGGTAGCTTGTATCATCTTGTGTGCACGCTTCAGGTACCAAGTCCACGGTCCATGGGCTGAAGTCGCGCACTTTGAAGCTGTTAGCAAGGACCTGCCAGCTGAATTCGTAGTGGTATACTTGCATCCAATGTCATTAGAATCAGCACGGCATCCAGAAAGGTTGCTTCGATCGGTGACGCTTGTGAAGTGCCCTCCATGTCCCTCAGCATCTGCAAAGCCTTCTTCTTGTGTATTTTCGCTTCGCTGGCACAAGAGCCCGTATCGCGGTTTATATGCTTATAGGATAGAGCCAGAATGCAGTAGAGTAGGAGCTGCGAGCCTCGACCGGTCTCGGCGTCGAATCGGAAAGGGTTGGCATCGAAATCATGCGTCAAGGGCATGACGCAGAATTCTTGATCATCTAATCGCCGTCAGAACACACATCGGGTTCCAGAGCAACAGCAGAATGCTTACATCGTGTGAGCAGTTGGGTTATGGTCGGACTGATATTGCATGGAGCTTCCTGGGAGCTCAACGACGGTAGAACAATTTCGTCGATAGTTGGAGGTTGCCCATTCGCATCGCAGTCGGCATTTGCCCCGTTGCCCTCGGTGGGCAACGTAGGCCCGATGAAGTTATCCTGAGGAGAGTTGTCGGCAGAGGAGCTTTCTTCCAACTGCACGAAGGGAATATCGGGTCCGAAGTAAAGGGGCAGCTGCTGGTGGCCGTTCATCTGGTCAAATGGGGTGACGAACGAGGGGCCCAGGTCAAAGAAAGGGTTCATCAAACTAGAGTAAGACCAGTCTATGTCGTTTCCCTGGGTCATGCCCTCGGTGGTGGGCTGCAGCATCATGTCACCTTCAACTGGGTTGGCGGCTTCATCGCATACCATGGGCGTATCGGCTGGCGGGACTTGAATCTCGGGCGGACGCGTCACTACTGGTGGCGAGCCCTCCTGCGATTTGTCCCTGTTCTCTTCCTTTCCATCGGCGACCTTGGGGCTAGAAGTTGGCGCAGCGGGTGTAGGAGCACTTCGGGGAGCCGAGGCCACGGCAGCTGTGCTCTTCGGTCCAGTCGGGGCCGAACCGTTTCGACGACGTCGCTTGCGACTAAAGGCGCCGACAAACTTGAATTCGCGAGGGGCTTGGGCTTTGGCTTGAGGCTGGGACATGGTGGGTGAGGTTGTCGTGATCGGCAAAAGATGGAGTTGGAGAAGGGAGCAGCAGGGAAAGAGGAGAGAAGGTCAGAAGCGTGGGGAGAGGAAAACGGGCATGATCCACTAAAAGACCTGTCAGCCAGCCCCTCGAGTGGCGGATAATGGACCCGGGTTGGAGAGCCAGAGTGCGGGGAGGTCGAGTCATGGGAAAGCTAAGACGACAACACCAACTCGACGATTGGGCAATTGAGATATGCGCCTGATGGAGGGTAAGCAAGAATCTGCCTGGGCATCATGGCGATCATCTGGGGTTATCTAGCACGGATGCTTCACGATGAAGTTCTAGCTAGACCCAACTCGACAGCCCCTGCCCTGGCTTCACAGGGCTCATTTTACTCCTGCACGCCTCGAGAGGCTTTGCTCTTTTTAAAGTGGCTGTGAATATCCAGTGGCTTCATTTATTATTCAACTACCATACTCTAGTTGTAAAGACCACCGTTGGCAGACAGCACTGAACCTGTGGTCCACTTGGCATCATCCGTGCAGAGGAAAGCAACCAGAGGCGCAATATCATCGACTTCACCGACTCGCGCCGCAGCGGGGGTCGAGTCGATCAGAGGCTGCATGTCCTTGAGGAACTGTTCGTCGCTCTGGAACCATTGGTCTGGAATCAGGGGTTAGCAGGATTCGGCCAAACGCAGCATTGCATCTTGTTTACCTGTCGCAATGGGGCCAGGGTTAACGCAGTTGACAGTGATGCCGTGAGACTGGCCAAGCTCCTTGGCCCAGACTCGCACCAGCGCCTCGTCGGCGGCCTTTGTGGCTGCGTAAACGGTTTGACCAGCAACGCCGAGACGAGCTCCAGCAGAAATGAAGACGATACGGCCACCCTTGGGCAGATGAGGCTCGGCAGCCTTTGTCAGGAAAATAGGCCCCTTGACGTTGGCATCAAAGTGACGAGTATAGAAGGCCTCATCCGTGTCTACCAGGTTGGCCTCGTTGCCTTGGGCGGCGCTGTAGGGTAAACGTGTAAGCCGTCTCAGCTCTCGCTTGTCGCCAGAGACATGGACCTACTTGTGAATGAGAATCTCGATCTTGCCAGTTGAGCTAATCTTGAGGGCGGCGTCAATCAACTTGGGGATCTCCTCAAGCTTGCTGACGTCGGCCTGGCAAAGGATGGCCTTGGTGCCGTTGGCCTCGATATCCTTGACCACCTTCTCAGCTCGCTCACGGCTGCCAGGTGACACATAGTTCACCACGACGTTGGCGCCCCGCTTGCCCAGTAGAATGGCGATCCCAGCACCAAGTCCACTGTTGGTAGAGTAACGATTAGCCTCCCGACCTGAGCTAACAAAAGCAATGTGATCCGGGGGAGAGGATGCCGTACCGGGAAGCACCAGTGACAATGGCAGTCTTGCCAGTCAGTTCGAGACCAGTAAAGTCAGGCATGGTTGCTGTATAATGAGTGGTAGGAGGAAGAGGCTAAAAGATGAATGTGGTAGACGATGTCTGAGCTGAACAAGGGGTAATTTCGCTTGCACAAGAGCGGTTATGAAGCTTTTGCCCCGGATATTCAGAGGCGTTAAGTAGCTCTTCCATCTGCATCTGAAGCCGAAAGATGTCATCCTCGCTCATGATGCATGCATGCGGAGAATTGAAGGTCATTCCCAATGTGGAAGTAGAGCCAACTTCCCACAGTGGGCATAACCAGGATGCGGGGGTCTGGTCTTACTTCCTAAAGAGGTATTAAGGGACAGCTCTCCAACTCGTGCCGACAGCCATGACGGACCTTTCCGAAGGCGAAGGGCCTAAAAGGGTGCCCACACCGTCCGGGAAAGGTGACAGTTTCCGATAAGAGGCTCTACGTACCGAGCTAGCTCAGATATACGTCAGTTTGCCAGACAGAAGCTCTCTCGAGCCATTGGCAACTACCAATACTCTTTTTTCCAAGCAAGAATAGCCAGAACATCTTCGAAATGACCCCCAAGACCAGAGACGGCCATGTTTGGGAGCCTCACACCGGCTTCAAGACTGGAATTGAGAGTGATGCTGTCATCTCGCCCGCCCGCTCCCTGTCCAACACTGCCAACAAGGTCTACGATGTTGTTATCATCGGCGCGGGATATGCGGGTCTTGCTGCTGCACGCGACTTGAGCCTCTTGAGTAAGCGCCTCGACCTCCTGCATCTGCATCTACTAGTCTAACCGGCGACGTTATCATTAGACCACGCTGTTCTGCTCCTCGAGGCCAGAGATCGCATTGGTGGTCGCACCTACACGGCAAAGAAGGATGGTGAGCTCCATATTCCCAATTGCTCAAACGACTACTCACTGCTTCCAAGGCTTCCTTTACGAGATGGGTGGAACTTAGGTTACCCATCACATGGGATACTTGTTCCGAGAAATGGTGAGATACAACATGGACCGAGACTTGATCACCACCGGAAGCCCCGATATGCACAAGGGCTGCTATACCATCAATGTTCCAGGTAAGGAGTTTCTCCCTTCTACTCATGTTGTTCCCACTGTTGACCGCCCTGTAACCGTCAGGGGCCGAACCACGAAAGCTTAGCCATGAAGAAGCTGGCGCTATGCAGGCCAAGGGCTGGGACATGTTTGTCAATGTCGATGGCCAGTTCGGTCGCACCATCTGCCCTCTTCCCCATGCCCAGCTCGACAACCCCATCGTGGACCGCGCCACCGTCGAGAAGTGGGATCAAATCTCATGCCACGACCGATTTGAAGAAATCAAGCACAAGCTTACGGCCGAAGAGCAAGGTCTTCTTGTCTCGCTTCTCCTCCACATCTCTGGAGGCCACATGAAGGATTCTAGTCTCTGGGATATGGTTCGCTCGCATGCTCTTCTCATGCATAGCTCGGACAACTTCACCGATGTCTGGCTGAGATACAAGCTCCGGGATGGACAAACCGCCTTGGCGAAGCGCATGTTCCAAGAAGCGGTCGACGCTGGCTTGGAGTACGCTTTTTCAAGCCCAGTCAAGTCCATTGTCCAAGCATCGTCTGGCGATGGCCCAACAGTCATTTCGACCGCCGCCGGCGACAAGTTCCGTGCTCGAAAGATCATCAACACGATTCCTCTGAACGTTCTCAAAGACGTTCAATTCTCCCCACCCCTATCGCAACGACGCCAGGAGGCCATCAATATTGGTCATGTCAACCACATGACAAAGGTCCATGCAGACGTCAGCAACAAGGAGCTCGAAAGATGGAACGGAATGCGTTTCCCAGGGCTTCTCATGTATGGCTATGGCGATGGAGTCCTCCCCAATGGAGATGTCCATGTCGTGGCCTTTGGCGCGGATGAGGGCGACACCTTTGTGCCAGAAAACGACGCAACGAAGACGATCGATGCTCTGAACAAGCTCCATCCCATGAATGTTAAGCGATTGGTATGTCTGCACTCCTCTTCCACCTTGATTTAATGCCAACAGGCCCATAGCTTCTGCACAACTGGAGCACCGACCCCTTCTCCAAGGGTGGTCCTGCCTGGTGGCGTCCTGGCTACATGTCAAAGTATCAAGATGAGCTGCAGAGTCGACACGGAAATGTCTTTTTTGCCTCTGCTGACTGGGCTCATGGGTGGCGTGCTGCAATTGACGGTGCCTTGGAGCAGGGCACTTTGAATGCTCAGACTGCCCATCGCGAGATAACTGCTTCCAACAAGAAGGCTTCGAGCAGGCTGTGAAGTAGCGTTCAGTTCGCCGGCAGCCATGCCAGACCATTCGTTGGACTGTCGGCGTGTATTAGTGTATCATAGGAACTGCTTACAGTCTTTTATTCGCAAGCCCGTAAATGATACTGCTGTTTCCTGTAAACCTGTGTCAACCTTGGGTTGCTTCAGCCATCGACGTGAAATGTGCCTCTACCAAGATCTTATTAGACATATCACTTTGCCTGGGATGATATCGCGGTGAAGGAACAAGGGTATTAACTCGTTGCAAGCAACTTAACTAATTCTACGCAAGAAAAAGGATCCCCAAGGTCAAGACTTGGGTATTGCTGTCAAAGGAATTTTAGGAGTATCACCTATCAGAGCCCAGCTGACAAGAAACTCTCTGAATCAAGACCTTCAAGCCTCTAATTAGATTAAGGGGGTGCGTCTGAGACAAGGTGATGGCGTGCTCTGTCATTGAGCAGAGAAATCATGAAACGACACGTGAATGGGACGATAATGTTATGCATCAGATATTATGAGTCAATTTCTCTGTTGCTTCGAGTTTGGATTCTCAAGTTTCTGGTACATGTCCCCCCGAGACCTGTTCATCGTGTCCCGCCCGGATCGCCCGGTGGGATGCCTCGATGCTAATCGTGCTATCACAAAGCAAGTATCGCTATGTGGCGATCTAAACTTGCCTGGCCCCCATGAAATATCCCCTTCCTAGCTGTTCTAGGACTGGTGCTCGTACTGGCTGCTCAGCATTTCCCAGTCAATGTTGGGGCCCTCAAAGTGGCGTCGGACAGACGCCCACAGCACAACGAGAATGAGACCCATAAAGCTCAGCACCACACAGACGCTGATTCAACTGTCAGTGATGCCGCCTAAAATTCATCGGAGTGGCAACTTACTAGTTCATGGAGCCAGCCGCGACTGGAATCTGGTTCGGGAAGCAGATGAACACGCCGATTGTGGTGACCCAGAGTGGCGTCCACGCATTGCAAAGATAGCCCACAACCTTGCCAAGCTTGAAGGGTCTCTCGGGGAGCTTGTTCTCGCGACCATGGAACAAGGTGATTCCCTGAGGGACAGCGTACGAGATGTTGACACCGAGGACTGCGGTGATGATGATCGAGTTGAAGGCTTGGTTGCTGGCCATGTACAGCAGGCCGTAGAGAATGCAGAATCCGACCGACAAGAGCGTTGTGCGAACGGGGAACCCAAGAGAGGGGGAAATGTGGTTCCAGTAGTCCGAAAAGGGGAGACCACGCTACAGAAGAACAATGTTTAGTTACTGACACGGAGATCGCGGAGTGAAATGCTTACGTCTCGCGAGAAGGCCCAGGTCAGACGGCCGCAGGCGATCCACTGGCTGGGCATGCAGGCTGCAAACGCGTTAATATTGCACGGGCTCTGCCAGGGCATGGAAAAGAACTTACAGTAGAAGATGACCACGAGCAGAGACTGCAGGCCAAGTGCCGCCGACCTGCTGTCAGTAGCCTGGTAGAAAGCCTCGAGGCTGGGAAGATGGGCCGTTCGAACCGCATCAATGTCCTTGATGACAAACATCATGGCCAAGATGAACGGCACAGATGTGAGCAGACCGATAATGAGAGTGAGGTTCATGGCCCTGGGAATGGCCTTTCCAGGATGGTGCATCTCCTCAGCCACGTGGATGACAGCATCCATGCTGGCAAACGCGTACATGGCGTTGCCCACGCTCATAACCCAGGCAACTCCTTTGGGCCAGCCACTAATACCGTCGAACCGAGTAATGAAGCTGGGGTAGTTATATTCATTGCACATGGCCAGGATGGTGATGGTGACAATGAGGAATCCGAATACCGAAAGCGCAAGACAGGCCTGAGTCCACTTTCCGAGGTGTTTTTGAGGAATCGTGAAGATGGGAATTACTTCAAGGTGTCAGTCAGGGGTGACAGTGGGGTGATGCCAAATCGACTCACGCGTGATCAAGATGAGTCCCACGTAAAGCAGGTAGGAGTGCCAGTTCTGCGGTTCAAAATCCGGCTTCACAAACAAGATCATGCCAATGATGCATTGTACGTTGTTCGAGATGCCTGAGCAGGTGATGACCCACCAGCCCAAGACGCTGATAGTTCCGACAGCAAAGGCAGCGAATCGTCGGTGCTTTTCGGGAGCGAGGATGTAGGTGAAGTGGTATTGACCTGGATGGTAAGGTGATCGGTCAGTCGCAGATTCCAAGATGAGGGAGGGAGAAGCACTGACCTCCCGACGACGGGAAAGCCGAGGCCTGCTCAGCAAGACCAAGGATGATGATCCATTGAACAGCACAAGCAACGATCAGGCCAAAGACTGTGGCCTGAGGCCCGCCGTAGAGCATGCTCTGTCCGAAGCAGCTGGCGTACGAAACCCACGAATTGGTGATACTAGACGACGATTGAGCATGATGAAGTCATTTCGGGGCGGTCAGACGCGGCGTACCTGAAGCCCAGTCCCAAAGTTCCGAGGAGGTCAAAAGAACGCCTCATGACAGGGACGTGGCCCTGGGCGAGAAGAATGTTGTCGTCGACAGCATCTCCCTTGCAAACCTCGCCACGGACGTCCTCGACCCTGCCAATGCCAACGTCCGAGTCATTGGTGGCATGGGACTTGACCTTGGCCATGTCCTCGCCGACGGTGTGCTGAGCCATGATGATGTGACTGAGTAAAGGGAACAAGGAGATGGCCAAAGACGTGGGAAGGTTGATGGGATCAAGAAGAGGATGGAACAAGGTTGCGACAGGGTGTCGCCGTCGACCTTAAGTAGCCTCGTTCACGAGTCACCAGCTTGGCTCGCAGGCTAGGTTCCTGGGCAATCTCGGTCTTGAACAATCTCTACAATTTCCTATCAATGCCGAAACGCCCTTTCCTCCGCACCCCAGACCCTCCCCCACAGCCAACTTGGCCCGGAAACGCGGGGAAAGGCTGCCATGGCTGGGCCGGTTATCTCTGCCGTGATCCTTGACCCCATGGCTTCAAGATTCAGCGCCGATAACGTCTGCACCGTCCAGATGCCGGTCCAACACTGTGTGGATCGTGGTCTTCACTGTGGATCACAAGAGGGGAAGCCACATCTCGTACTTCCTAATGCGGAAGTAACGACTCACCGAATCCAAGTTCTCCGCGCTTTAAAGCCAACCTCAACTCTCCAACCACCGAGTACATTCACCAACTCCGCATCGGATAAGCAAGCGAGCAAGCAGGCAATCTATGATATCTTCCGATAGATACATCTCGCCTTTGACCCGATAACCTTCAAACCACTCAACATCATTCCTATCTCCTTCCCCTCGGGCAATCACCATCATGGCCAAGCAGCAGAAGGATCCCGAGATCATTGAGCTCGCCAAGGAGCTGCAGGGCACTCCTTGGTGTGAAGAGTACGAAAAGATGATCTCTGGCATGCTGTACGTCCTGTCCATGATCCATCCACCATCGGAAGCCCTCTAACCTCAGGTTTCGCCCCCCTGTAGCTACAACCCACTTCACCCCAAGCTGTTGGAGGGTCGTCACAAGGCTCGTTGCGTGGCATACAACTTCAACAACCTAGATCCCAATACTGGTAACTACGAAGAGGTTGCCGAGAAGCGACTCAAGTTGCTTTCTGGCATGCTCGGCAAGGTCGGCTCAGGAACCTTCATTGAGCCACCTTTTTCTCCCGACTACGGCTCCAACATCTCGATTGGTGAGAACTGCTTCATGAACTTCGGGTAAGCAACCCTCAGGTCACTTGTCTGCAACGGCTTGACTAAACTCTTGGCCAGCTTGACCATCCTGGACACCAGCCTCGTCATCATTGGCGATCGTGTCCAGATGGGCCCCAATGTCCACATCTACACTGCAGGTCATGAGACCAGCGTCCTCTCCCGCATAAAGTTTGTCGAGTTTGGACACCCTATCAGAATCGAGGATGACTGCTGGATCGGGGGCAATGTTGTGATCCTGCCCGGGGTTACCATTGGGCGAGGATGCACAGTCGGCGCTGGCGCCGTGGTTACCAAGAGCCTTCCCCCTACTCCATCGCTCTGGGGGCCCCTGCAAAGGTGGTCAAGACCATTCAGTCTGTCGAGGAGGAGATGGCGGACCCGAACAACCCTTACCGAAACATGCCGGACCGGGCTTAGAGGTGGCTATTGATTTCATCATTACAGGCGCAGAGAGTAGTATAGACCAGTACTAGAATGGCATCCAGTTCCCTGTAGTACCGAGTAGTTCATTGATTCTGTGCCCCTGTTGTTTGACATGCACAGACTTGGCTATAGTATGTACAGTGGTAGACCGACCTGAATCACCGCCTCTTGCCGAGAACCAAGCCCATGGCTGCTCATCCTTGACCCCTGGAAATCCTTATTGTGACAACTATCCCAGAGAAACGGCCACTGTGCCTCGGACCCCTCGCCACCTCCATCAATACGCCCGATATTCGCCTCCTAGTCTGCGATTGCCTCCGCCTGGAGCTCCAAGTGCATACCCGGGTTGACAAGGGCCGCAACGACCACCGACGTCAGGGTCGGGGTATGCCCCGGGTAGCGCTTTCGAAAGAGGGCCAGCATAGTTCCCTCATCTTCCACGCGAGTAAAGTAAGCCGTGAGCTTGTGCGCTGAGCCAAGGCCCTGGCTCACTCCGGCGTTTCGAAGTGCAGCGTCGAGACAGTTAAAGACTGCGGTGAATTCTTCCTCCACGGAGCTAGTTACGAGTTCTCCGGTCTTGAGGTTCACCCCAACATGTCCGGTTGCAATGACGAGGGTACCAGCTGCCGGGATGGATGCCGTAGTGGCAAGTGACGCCGAGCGCAGCATCTCCCCAACGGGACCCGGGAGAAGCTGATAACGAACGGAAGAAGACATTTTGGTACGGTGAGACAATTTTTGATAACTCGTGGATCTGTCGTGAGTCGTAGATACGAAGTGCTGTTCCTCCTCGGCTGGCTGAAGATGGCATGCCTATACATGTGCATGAATTTCTTATTGTTGTTCTAGCTCATAGTATATGCCTATTGCGGTAATAGATAGTAGTCCCGTTCTCGGCTAGCCCCGCAGCCACCAGGCTGTGGTTGGACTGCTTTCGTCACGGCGTCGGGATTTCCTGGCAAACCTCATTTCTCCAACTCTGGAAATGCTGGGCTTGGTTGACGACAAGCCGGTCATCGGGAAAGGTTTGCGCGCAATCAAGAAGCTTCCACTCCCGAGTACAAACCAAGGAGCTCCGAGATAACCAGCAGCTCGGCTCAGAGACCCCTGTGTTCTGCGATCACGGCCTCCCTGTCATTGCCCAGCAGCTACTCCCGCACCATGCCGTCCATCCTATCAGCAGGCCTTCAGGGCAAGCTCCGTAACATCATTGACGAGTACACATCCGGGGGCGCCGACCGCCAGATTCCGGGCCTAGTCTATCTTGCCTTCAGAAACGATGGTCAGCCAATTTTCCAGCACTGCTCCGGCACGAGAGGCATGTCCTCTCAGGACTTGATGTCCGCCGATACAATCTTCTACCTTGCTTCTTTTACGAAGGTGGCAACTTCTGTCTCTTGCATGCAGCTCGTTGAGTGTGGCCAGTTGCACCTCGACAATGCTGATGAGGTTGAAAGAATCTGCCCTGAGTTGAAAGATATAAAAGTCCTGACTCGCACTGGCGATGGCGGGTTTGAACTCGTTGAGAAGAAGAGGAGAATAACTTTGCGAATGCTCTTGAATCACACTGGTAAGGCCCGTTGAAGATCCCACGGAGACCAATTGTGTTGACAAGCAAATAGCTGGGTTTGGTTACGCCTTTGAGGATGACAAGCTGGCAGAATTCACTCGCCCAGTCAGTGCTGACGACTTCTCGGGAGAAGCGATAGAGTTGGCTAACCGCCCCCTTGTCAACCAACCTGGTGAAAAGTTCCAGTATGGAACATCAATGGACTGGGTGGGTGTCATGATTGAGCGAGTTTCCGGAAAGAACTTGGACGAATACTTCAAGACCAACATCTTCGAGCCCCTGGGTATGAACAGTGTAACCTTTCATCCCTCAGAAGAGGCCAAGTCAAATATGGCATACATGCATCGGAGGTTGGCAGACGAAAAGCTGGCAACCACTGATCACTTCTACCGACGACCGCTGCTCGCCTACGGGGAGGGCAACGAAGCTCCTTGTGCTGGAGGCCATGGCTGTTTTGGAAAGCCAGCCGAGTTTGGGAGTGAGTTTGGTTTCTCATTGTACGGTTGTCACTAACAGAAACAGGGCTGATCTCACTCCTGCTCAACGATGGCATCGACAAGTTCACAGGCGTGCGTCTTCTCAAGCCTGAGACTGTCCGAGGTGCGCATACCTACCCCGAAAGCCTGTGGTTTGCTTTACTGACATAAAACTTCAACTCTAGATATGTTCACGGACCAGATTCCTGACAAGTCACGCTTCAGCAACGTATGCGTTCCTGTTGCAAAGCCCGAGTTGGCCAATGCAACCCCTTTGACCCCAATGCCGGACGACCACACCGAGGGATGGGGGATGTCATTTTCAATCAGTCACTTCCCCTCTGAGACTGGCCGGGCTGCCGGTACTGCATCTTGGGAAGGGTTGGCCAATCTCTTCTGGTTCGCTGACCGAAAGAACAACATTGGAGGCATCATTGCTTCTCAAATCATTCCATATAGCAGTAGGTTTTCCGTGATTCACGGCAAGCCTTCAATATTGACACATAGCAATAGATCGGTTGGTGCTAGAGTGTTCGGATCGTGTGGAAACCAAAATATACAAAGCCCTGCAGGAGAGTGGTGGATCTTGAGATTCATGAGATGGCGCCGGTACTAATGGATCAGACACGGCGTTTCTGTTGGTAGCAATTCATGCCTTGGCTCTAAGCTCTCTCTCGTAATCTCTACCTCCGATATGCTTCCGAACTTGGATAGCTAGGCTTTGCATGAGACCCACCAGTTTCCAGTAGCTGTTACTCAATATGTTTCGTCTCACTCGTTCCGTTCTGGGAACAGCTATGCTCATTCAACTCCGTGTGAACGAACTCCCGATAGGCCCTTATTACCGAAGACTTCCCCTACGGTATAAACTCTTTTGGGGAATATGCTAAGAAGCGGGGTATCGGGAGGTGCGGAATAGGCCCAACTGCTCATTCTCCGTATTGAGTATAAGAGCCTAGCGGTCCTTTTGGTTTCCACTTTTCTCCTCCCTTTATCTCCTCTCTCCAACAGCCAAGCCACCTGTCAGGGAAAGTCAGTGAGAACCCGCATCTGGATCCAATGGAGGTAACGAAGCAAGAGCGTGACGCTCAGTTCAAGGCCCTAGTCGACATCTTACGCAGTGTACCTCACGAGATCTTCAATAGCTTTGACATCACTCAGGCTCATTTCGAGTCTGGTGGGGTTGAGATTGGGGTAGACATATTGATTCCCAAGCGCAAAAGTACTGCAGCCAGGCCGGTCATTGTTAGAATACACGGCGGATTCCTTGTAAGTCCCGTCGTCGAGTTTGAGGGATTCAGGCTTACAAGTTCATCAGATTACAGGATCAAGCCTTTTCCCCGCCTGGTTCTCGAAATGGATCTTGGACTTTGCGGACGAGCACGATGCCATCATTCTCGGCCCCAACTACCGCCTCCTTCCTGAAGTCAAAGGGCGGGACATCATCCAAGACATGGCCAACTTCTGGATATGGGTACAGTCAGGAGGACCCGGACAGCATCTCGCTTCAGTTGGACGATCTAGCGTCACCATGAACTTGTCCCAGTCTCTGCTTGTGGACGAAAGTGCAGGCAAGTTCATTCACTTCAGACCATCACCATCATTCAGCTAACGACCCGGTTCAAGGCGGATATCTAGCTTTTCAGTCTGTTTTGTCCGGGTTCACAAGCCCCAAAGCCATGATCACCCTCTATCCCATGATTGACATGAAGTCGGCTCATTACACAACGGCGTACGAGAAGCCAATTGTGGGTGTGTCCAACTACCCCAGGGAAACTTCAGATAGCTTCATATCAGCTACTGCTGGGAACGCCGCCATTACCGAGGCAGATCCGCCCGTGAGGCTAGATTCCGCCATAGCTGTGGTCCAAAATGGGCGCTTCCTTAAGCTTCTGGGTCAGGAACCCGAGCTATTTGTGCTCGAGCGCATAGAAGCGGGGTTGTTGGCGGCGAAAGATGCCGGAAAGCCACTTCTCCCTCCGTTGTTTCTACTACATGGCGAGAATGACACAGCAGTGCCAGTCGAAGGAACGAGGAAGCTGGTCAACATCCTCCAGAAGTCATACCCTGATACCAAGTTTCATGTCGCCATCTGCCCAGGCGATCACGGCTTCGACTTCACAGCCACTACGAAAGATCAATGGCTGCGAGAAGGGTTGGATTTTATCACAGGCCCATGGCTGAGTGACAAGAGCCGTATCTGAAATACATTATCATCCATCCATGCTACTAGACACTCGTTCCCACATTGTGTATATACAAGATGTGATTACATCTCCCTGCCATCGGGGAAGACTGGTGCAGGGTGCACAAGGTGCTTCACTTCAGCTTCCGGCTTGATAAAGCTTGCTCACTTACTGTTGAACTTGTTAATGATTGCGACCCCCTTCTCAAGAATTCAGCTCCGAGTAAGTGTTATACACGGGAACAAAGAGCACATTTCTCATAATAACACTCAAGCATCAGCCAGCCCAACATTTGATCCTGAGTGCGCACCTCACGATATTTGCAGGTCCGTCCTCTCAAAATGTCATGGAACGCGCCACCGGGCATCCGTGATTTGAAAGGCAACTCTGTCACTATAAGGTTTGTCTCAGTGATGTTGGAACAAACGTGTATTAAACCCAGAGGACTATCCCTGTCCCTTTAACCGACTAGAATCTATTTACTCTACCAGATCCGACATCTACCTCTGAAACCTCTATTCCCCCTTGTGCACAACGTCGATGATCTTTCCAACGACAGAAGGATCCGACAGGGTCGTGATATCTCCCAGCTGATCCTGCTCACCCATAACCACCTTTCGGAGGACACGGCGCATGATCTTTCCAGATCGGGTCTTGGGGAGGTCAGTCACTACAAAGATGTTCTTGGGTGCCGCAAAAGGACCAATGTTCTTTCGAACTTGCTGCCTGAGCTCGAGGTGAACGGCGTCTTCGTTTGCCCTGAAGGCCTCCTTGAGGCAGACAAAGGCCACGACAGACTGACCCGTGAGCTCGTCAGCGATGCCCACGACGGCAGACTCGGCGACAGCAGGATGCTCAACCATGGCCGCTTCGATCTCGGCCGTGGATAACCGATGGCCACTGACGTTGATCACATCGTCAACGCGGCCGCGGATCCAGTAGAAGCCGTCCTGATCCCGGCTGGCACCGTCGCCAGTGAACTGAGCCTCAAAGTTAGTAAACGAACTGACATCCGGGTCCCACATTACTCACATAGTATCCCTTGTAAACGTCCAGATACGTCTCCTGGAATCTTTGGTGATCACCGTAGACTGTTCGGGCCATGCTAGGCCAAGAGGACTTGAAAGCGAGCACGCCCTCGACTCCATTCCCGTGAATTTCAACACCAGTAACGGGATCGATCAAGACAGTGTCGATACCAAAGAACGGCAAGCACGCGGATCCAGGCTTGGTTGGCGTGACGCCAGCCAGGGGCGTGACGGCGTGGGATCCCGTCTCAGTTTGCCAGTATGTCTGATATAGTTAGCATTGCTCCGCGGAAAGGTGCGGCTGATGAAGCGTAGCCGAAGGAAAAGGAGAGTTAACTCACATCAACAATGTGGCATTCGCCCTTGCCAATCGTGTCAAAGTACCACTTCCAAATCTCAGGGGCGATAGGCTCTCCAACTGATCCAAGCACACGAAGGCTGCTGGTATCATGGTCGACAGGGTCGGACCCAGCTCTCTTCAGCAGGCGGAGAGCAGTGGGGGCCACATAGAAATGCGTAATCTTGTGGTTGGCGACAATGTCCCAGTAGCGAGAGATGGAGGGGAATGTGGGTGTCCCCTCAAAGACCACGGTGGACACGCCCAAGAGCAATGGGGCATAAACAACGTAGGTGTGGCCAGTAATCCATCCAACATCGCCAGCACAGAAATAACGGTCATCTCCGTGAATGTCAAACACATACTTGCCAGTGGCTGCGGCTCCCACAAGATAGCCGCCGGTGGTGTGAAGGATGCCCTTTGGCTTGCCCGTAGATCCGGAGGTATACAGAAGGAAAAGGGGGTCCTCTGCATCCATAGGAGTGGGAGGGATATAGGCAGGCCACTTCTTGACCTCTTCGTGCCACCAGTGGTCTCGGCCAGAAACCCAGGCGACATCAGCACCAGTTCGCTTGAAGACCAAGGTCTGGACGCCCTCGAGCGGGCTCAGAGCTTCATCAACAATCTTCTTGATGCCGATAGTCTTGCCGCCTCGCTGGCTTTCGTCGGCTGTGATGACGACCTTGCTCTTGGCATCGGTGATCCGATCTCGGAGCGACCCAGCAGAAAAGCCAGCGAAAACGACCGAGTGAACAGCACCGATACGCGCACACGCGAGAATGGCAACCAGGGCCTCGGGAACCATGGGCATGTAGATAGCGACGGTATCGCCCTTTCGAACACCCAGGTCCTTGAGAACCCAAGAGACCTTGCTCACCTGCTTCAGCAATTCCCCGTAGGTCACGGAGTGACCGCCATTTCCATCATCGGTCTCGTGAATGATGGCAACCTTTTTGGGGTCCTTGAGGGCATGGCGATCCACGCAGTTGAAGCAAGCATTGAGCTTACCACCAAGGAACCAGCCGATGTTGCCCTCGGCCAAGGATCCGTGTTGAACAGTGTGAAAGTCGGACTCCCAGGACAGGAGCTCCCGAGCCAGATTCCCCCAGAAAGTATCGGGATCTTCAATCGATTGCTTATGCATCTGGCGATACTCGTCAAGGCCTACGACATGTCAACCACCAGGCCCGTAAATCAAATGACGGGTCATCACTCACTGCCAATATGAGGCTTGCCAGGGTGTCCTGCACCCGATATGGTCAGCACTGGCCCGGCAACATAGAACTTTCATCACGAACTGGCAAGCATCTTGTCAGGGAGATCTATATCCATGATCAGCAAGAGAATAAGGGGAAAAGCGGTCTCTGGCGGACATACACCACTCCTCGGCCTCGCTGGCGCCGACGGGAGCCGTCTGGGATACCAATGCCTCGCCCATGATGTAGCAGTGCAGTTACTTCTGAAAGCTGAATGGTGAAAAATGGGGACAGAAATCTCCGAGGTGCAGTCTGGGCTCTGGTGGTTATACCGTCTTTTCAAAAAGCCGCTGTTGACCGCGACGTGGCTGAAAGGGGAAAAGGGGGAGGCGGTTTGATCATGTCAGCCCAGGGCCCACCGCTCATCCAATCATGATTTGACACAGCCACCACCTCGTTACGGTTAGACGCCTCCTGGCTGGTGATGGCTCGCCGCAGGCTGTCGCAGCGTTGGCCATGGATGAGCAGCAGTCAGCACATGGCTTGTCACGGCTTTGCAGGCTTGCATGTGCTAGGGGACTGAGACTAGCATTATGGCCAATCAGAAAACGCCATGATGACGATAGTCCAAATTGAGGCATTGTTTCTCGTGTTACCCAAAGCGGCAGTATCGTCACCGAAACCAACCAACTG
The DNA here is from genome assembly GCA_020883615.1 of Fusarium virguliforme. NCBI lineage: Eukaryota > Fungi > Ascomycota > Sordariomycetes > Hypocreales > Nectriaceae > Fusarium > Fusarium virguliforme. The sequence continues at coordinate 6,620,087 of JAJHJD010000002.1, forward strand.
CAAGGAGACAAGACAGGCATCATCCAGGCCAAGCCCCTCAATCTCACCTAATAATAATCCTCCCCTATTCTCGCCCTGGCAACTGAGTTGTCCTGTAAGATTGCGGAGTCAAGCCATGTGGTCCCCGAGGCGTCTTGCCCCGCTTTGATTGGCTGCTGAGGTTATTACCAACGAGGAAATTTGTGCAACATTTTCCTCTCCGTCTGCACAAGCCACAGCTCCAGCCACACCTAACCTAGACAACACCTCGAATCTCTTGATTTCCATCAACAGATCAACCACAGAAGCCGTATCTTTAATGGTTCACGTCGGGATCAGCTCCCTTCTTAACCGTGTTCCAGTGCTTTTCCGAGCTTCGCTGTCTCAGGGACTGTTACCACTTCATGACGGGGAAAATGGTCAAGTTGTGCGCAAGCCCTGCAAAAGCCCCGAGAATGAAGGCGTTCTGGTAACCGAGATTGACCACCCAAGGGGTAACACTGGTATTTCGGTCAGTGACATCATATGTTTCTGCTTGCCGAGAATCCACTTACCCATAGCCGATTCCGAATGCCATGGTATTCCGGATGATGATGACCATGGCCAAAGCCTCGCTGGCAAGGTCGCGATAACAATCGATGCAGTACGCGATCGAGATTTGGGACCCTGCAGGAGTGGTGAAGGAGATGACCCCCATGGCAAACACGATAGCGAACCAGTGTGCCTCATGATACGCCCCGACACTAAACAGGAAGCAGCCAAATAGGATCAAGATAAGAGAAGGGAGGAAGAGCCAAAGCCGATACTCGGCCTCCATGAAACCGTTGTCGCGACAGACCATCTTGACAATGAAGCGATCACCGAAGATCCCGGTATACACACATCTAATCGCGTATCAGCACCCTGCCAAGATATAAGTTTGCGAAAGCCGACTCACGCGAGGGTGGTGCTAATTAAGGGTGCGATAAAGGTCAGTCCAACAGTAGAGGTTGATATATTATATGGTCTCACTATATTTAACTCTATTATATAATAGGTAAAAGACTTATATTTTCTATGTATTTAACTTTTCCTTACTGCCCCTAGCTTAACTAACTTATTAGCGTTTAACTCCTTTTTTTTTTAGCTTAATTATGCCTAGACCCTATAAGTATATTAGGCCTTAAAGGCATAATTAAGGTAAAACTATAGATAAAAGGTAGGTCTATATTAATATATAGACTTTAACTTACTAGGTCTCTATAACGTGGTAACCCACCCTTCTGTGCATCCCCCCTTCGGCGCAGTTTCCTACTAAAATAAAGGATATTAATAAATCTATATAAATTCAGGCTTTTAAGTAAAATAACTATTTCTTAAATAATATACTAAATTAAGTTTTAAGATATATAAATTAAAGTTTTTTTCTTAAATATCTATTATACATAGCTTAAAATAGAGGTTATAAATAAAGTTTTAAAGTTTAAGAAAAGGTACTTATATAATACTAGTATTAACTAGTAAAACATAAGTACCTTTTAAGAAAAAGAGAATATTATTAATGAAATAGTTATAGGATAAAAAAATATTAAAAAATATAAGAAATTAGCTTAAGCTATATATAAAGATACTTAAAGATAAAAAGACATTAGCTTTAAGCTATAAGTATATATAAGGCTTAAAAATATAGAGATTTTTAGAAATTTAATTTTAAGATAAATATTTAATTAAACTTGTAAGAATTTTCTAAATACTTCTTCTAATTTATATAAATAGTATTTAATTTAATAGTATTTTTTAAATATTTTGTATTTAAAAATTTATTAATTTTCTTTTTATAAGGTTATCGCGAGGTATGTGACGTCTCGCACGTCATAGCTACGGGCACCTTAACCACTGCGCCACGGGGCAAAAGATTAGGCTATAATCACTAATGTAGTAATTATAGAAGGTGTATTTACTGCCTATAGGGCTTCAATTATAACGGTACGGTTGGGTCTAAGGGATAAACCGGTTGTATTAGGTTTATATTAGTAGTGGGGATAGTCGCATAATTAAATAATAAGGGGGTTATTATATCTAATAATATACTTAAGTATATTAAGTATAACTAAGTTATATTAATAGCTAAGGTAGCTATTATATAGGAAAGTATTAATAAGTATATTCTATATACTTATAGGTATAGTGCCTAATTATTATAGCTTAGGGTCTTAATTAAAGTAATTATATAATTAATTATAGTAATCTAAAAGGTAATTATTATAATTATTTAATATTTAGCTATAATTACCTCCTTAATTAATAAGGAGTCTATAGGAGTAATTTATATATATAATATATATATATTAGATTGTAATATAATATCTCCCCTCTATTAATCTTATCCTTAAGGCCTTTAAAGCTAGCTATTTTAAAACTTCTTATAGTTTATTAATCCTTCCTCTATAAATATTTCCTATAATATTAATAATATATTAAAAGTAAAATCTTAATTTATTATATACTATTATTATTTATTTAAGCTTATTAAAGAAATAGGTTTTAAAGTTATATTTTATTCTTATTATTCTTAGAAATATCTGAGGTATAAGATACTTAAGGGTATCTCTTATTACTCTAAATATATCTATTATAATTATTCTTATAATAATTTAAATATATTAATTTCCGCTAATAAATATAATTTATTTTTATTTATATTCTTTCTTTTATTAATTTTAATAATATTCTATTTAATAACTAAGAAATATTATCTAAAGCTTAAGGAAAAGAAAATAAAAAGGAGTTAATTATTTTATAGTAATAAATAAATAAGTAGGTATTTTATTTAATATACCTTTATCGCTAGAAGAAATAGATCTATAAGTAGGGTATAAAGATAATATATTAAGGGTTAAATTCTTTAAATAAATTAAAAGAGTTAGAGTATTAAGAGGCTAAGGCTATTATTAATATTTAATTCTATAGAGTTATTAATATTATTAATTAATTAGCTATCTTTAATTTTAACTTAAGTTTCCTTTTCTCTAAAGTTATTAATAAAAATCTTATAATAGGTATTATATATTAATAAGGTATTTTAATAATTCCTATATATTTTTTAAGTTAAGGTAATCTTTTTATTTCATAATTATATTATATATTAATTTTATCTATATTAAGGATAGTTTCTAAAATATATTCTTTTAATTTATTAACTTTAGCTTTTAATTTATTATTAATTTTAATTTAAATAATATTTTCTATTAATTTAAAGAATAAAATATAAAAGATTAAATAAAGCTTAACCTTTAGTAATAAATCTAATTTATAATTATTTTATAAGATTTTCTATTTAACTCTATAGGGTTTAATATATTTATAATTAAGTTTTTTATTTTATTATTTTATTATAATATTTTTTATTATAAGATAGATTATATCTCCCTCTAAGAAAGTTAATCCCTTAATCTTTTTTTTATATTAATTATTTATTTCCCCGGTTTATATTACTATTTACCTTACTAACTATTACTTATTACGTCTCTATATAATACTTTATTATTAGCCTAGAGCAAGGGGACTAACTTATAGGCTTAATAATTATATAACCCACGGGCCTATATAATAGGTGCTTATATAAGGAGTATCTTAAGGCTCTTACCGAGCCCTAGCTCTAGTTAAATATATTATCTTTAACCTTATATTATATTTTTTATAAATTATATATTATATATCTTAATTATAAATTTAGCTAATAATATTTTAATTAAATAGATCTCTTTTACCTATTAAGGCCTCTACCTTTATATAATTATCTCTCTAAATTATTAAAACTCTAACTCTATCTTAATCCCCTAAAAACTAACCCCTTTAGACCTCCTCCTTATTATCTTTAAACTAGCTATAGAGCTTAATATATTATTATATAGGGATTTAGGTATTTTATATTATATTAAGATAGATAGCTAATATTATATATATATAGTATAGGTATTAATATTAAGATCCTAAAGGAATTTTATTTTTTAGTTATTAAACTTCTAGCCTTACTTTAGCTTCTCTATAAGGTAATATAATAGTTCTAGCTCTTTATTAACCTACCTATATAAGGTAGGGTAATAGAATATTAATAAAAATTAAAGTATAATAATAATCTTAACCTTAAAGATTATAAGGTTAATATAATATTTATCCCTAAAGTATAAGGTCTTATATTAAATATATTTAAGGAACCTATTATTAGCTCTTTCTTTAAGTCTTTATTATATATTAATAGATATATCTAGTAATATATTATTAAGCTCTTTATTACTATATAGAGGTAGGGTCCTATAGGACTTAACTATATTATCTATATTATTTAATTAAAGGTTTAATTATAGAGCTCTTATTATTATTATATTAATAGTTATTTTATTAAAATTAATACTTTAATAAATTAATTTTATTAATTATTAAGGGTTAATAATTAAAAGATTAGATTAAAAGAATTAAGAATAGCTTCCCTTAGGGTTCTTATACTCTCTATTTAATTAAGAGATAGCCTACTTATTTAAAATAGAGTTAGTTAAGTAAGGCTATTAATATCTCTAGCTCTTTCTTTTAGAGAGTATATTAAGGTAGGAAGCCTTATTATTAAATTACTATTTATTATAAATAACTTAACTTAATAGATTATAGCGTTATTATAGCTATATATATATAGTAATAACTCTTATTAATATAATATATTAAGATCTCTAATCTAGGTATAGGCCTTTATTATTTTAATTATTAATAAATATTAAGTACTTTTAATCGCCTTTATAGGCTATAATAAAGTTAAGAATATTAATATTTCTTATATATAAGGTTATATTATAATTTATTTAGGACTTATTATTTATTTATTTTCTTATTATTTAAGAGTTATTTATTATATTTTAAGATTTACTATAATAATAAATTACCTTATTTTATTATATAGCTTATTTTATTAATATAGAAAGATATTTTTATAATTTATATAATAAGTCTTTACTTAAAGTGTCCTTTTAAAGTATACTATAATAATTATTTATTTATTTTAACCTTTTTTATATTAAGGTCTAATTATTTATTAATAATAATAACTTTTTTCTCTTTTCTCTTTATATGGATTATAATATAATTAAACTTTAAGAGGTATTTAATATAATATAATTATTAACTACTTAATTCCTTAATAATAATAAAATATAAGATTTTTTATAGTCTATATAGACCTTAATCTAATAGAGACTTTTAATAAGGTAATATTAAAATTCCTTAAAAGTATTAATAATAATAAGGAATTCTTTATTATAGATAAAGTAATTAAGTTTCACTCTATATAGCTTATAGAAGTAAAATATAATTAAATATAAAAATCCTTAATTATATTATTATTTAATTTAGGCTCTTAATATAAAGTCTAAGGTATCTATTTTAAGCTTAATTAATTAAGATAAATTAAATATCTTAAGGATTAATTTACTTAAGATAAATTAAATATCTTAAGGATTAATTTACTTAAGATAAATTCCTTAATCTTATTAAAAGCTTTTTATATTTTATTCCCTCTTATAAATAATATCTTTTTTTATTAAATTAATTAATTATATTATAATCCTTTTAAATTTTTTAAGGAATTTATAATAATAATTAATAAAATTAAAAAAGGCTTATATTTCCTTAATATTTATTAATTCTTTTTAATCCCTTATTACTATAACCTTCTTAAGGTCTATATATATCTTATTATAAGAGAGAATATATCTAAGAAATTCTATTTCTAAGGTATAGAATTTATTCTTTTTAGATTCTATTAATAAATTAATATCTTATAATATTTATAATATCTTATAGATATATTTTATATATTCCCTAGTTTATATTACTATTTACCTTACTGACTATTACTTATTGCGTCTCTATATAATACTTTATTATTAGCCTAGAGTGAGGGGACTAACTTATAGGCTTAATAGTTATATAACCCGCGGGCTTATATAATAGGTGCTTATGTAAGGAGTATTTTAAGACTCTTACCGAGCCCTAGCTCTAGTTAGATATAAGGTTATCGCGAGATAGACTGATAAGGGTAGATAATAGATAAACCCCGGATTACGTTATATAACTAAGCTGGCTAAAACTCTTCTCGCTAGGCCTTTCATAGAGATTAAGTAAATTAAAGTCTATATATTAATATAGACCTACCTTTATCTATAATTTTACCTTAATTATGCCTTTAAGGCCTAATATACTTATAATTCTTTAATTTCTATTCCTTATAAAAGATTAGCGTAGAATTAAGATAAATAGGTTACCTAAAATTATTTTAGGCCCTACTTAAGAGATACTTAAGTAGCCTTTCGTCGGTAGTACGCCGGAAGTATATATATATAGTCTCCTGAAATTATTATACCTATTAATATATCTAACTTAATAGATTTAAATAAATTAATCTATAGGAGTAATTATCTCTATATATTTAAGTAAGGTATTCTATTATACTTAAAGGGTATTTCTTAATATTATTATTAGAGGATATTATCTACCTATTAAATTAAGATTAATAATTATATTATTTAGAGTTAATATAGCTAATTATACCTCCTAAGAGAGGATACTCTATATCGCGTCGCTAATATAATTTATTATTATTATTATTATTATCGAGCTTAAGCTCTCGATTTAATATATCCTATTAGTTAAGCTATTAATTAAGGTAATTAAAATAATATAATAAGAGATAAAAGAGGCGGGATATTTACGCTAATATATTTATTAAATTCCTAATTAATTAGGCCGAGATATAGATAAAGATACTTAAGGTATTAATAAATTACCTAATAAATATTAGCTAAGGTAATTAAGATAAACCCTTAATATATAATTATAAGTACCTTAAAGAGAATATTAAGGTAATTAAGATTATAAATTAGCCTAAAGCTATTAATATTAATAATTAGCTATATATTAAAGCGATTAATATATAGAAGATTAAGTAAGCTAATAATAAGCTATATTATACTCTATAAACTATATAAAGGACCTATATTAGTTATTTATTTAATAAAAGGGAGTTAATATAGAAAGACTTTAAATACTTTATTAAAGTAAATATTAATTTAAAACTCTAAGAGAGAGAAATAAGGGATAAGCTTAAAGTAATTTAATATAAGGAGGGAAAGTCCTTTATATAGTATTTTATATAATAAAGAGCCTTTTATATATTTTTACTAGAGAAATATAAATAAAAAGAGAGTACTTTAATAGCTTATTATTACTTTTATTAATTTCTTTTTTAAGTTAAGAAAGAGCTATAGAAGAGCGATATTAATATTAAGAGAGTATAAGATATTACTTAAGCCGCTAAATATACCTAGGGCTAGCTAATAACCTAACTATAGGGATAATAATAGAAATAATTATTAGGTATTACTAAATTATTAGCTAAAAAGAGCTTATCCTTCTATAGGGGAAGCTATAAAGTAAGCTATTAAGGAGGTAATTCCTCTAGATATAATACCTTATTAGGATATTTATAAAGCCTATTAAGTTAATTGAGTTAATTAAGCTAAATACCTAATTAATATTATTATAGTAGATAAATAGCTATTAAGTACTTTAAAGATAGAAGATTAAGCTATAGGTTATTAAAGTGCTATCTAGGCCTATAGATTAATATTATTCCTATAGGGGAAAGGACTTTAATAATAAAGATTAATTATATTAAGGCTAAAGAGCTAAATTTATTAGAAAATTAAAGTATATAGAGGTTAAACCTAAATTATTTATATCTCTTATTTAAAAATAAATCTTAATTAAAAAAGTTATATTTACTTTTATATTAATTATCTATAGGCTTATAAAAAAAGAGGTTATAGTCTTTATAGATATTACCTTTAAGATTAATTTAATTAATATAAAGCTAATAAAGAGGCTAAGACTTAAGCCTATTATAGATTATATAGCCCTTAATCTTAAGTCCTTCTAAGGTAATAAGACCTATATAAGTAATATCTATTAAATTACTTATTTCTTTATTAATTTATATAGCCGACTATAGAAGGTCTAGCGAGTATATATTAATATAGAAATAAGGAATATTAAATATAACTTTATTATAGCCTATTATTCTATAGGCTAAGAGGGGATTATAATAAATTATATAATTAATAAATAATATTATACTATAGTAATAAAAATAGACCTTTTATCCTTTATATATAAGATTATCGAGAATAAAGAGAGGGTATATATACTATATATTACTTCCTTCTTTATACTTAAGGAGCTAATTAATAAGAAGCTTATTAAATTTAAAGACTTAATATTAGAGATACTTAAAGACCTCTTAGAGGAACTTAAGGGACTTAAGGGGTTCTTTAATAAATAAGTAATAAAGAGTATACCTATATTCTTAGAAGTAGTATATAAGATTAATTTAATTAAGGGTAAGAACCTACTATATAGCTTAATCTACCCTCTAAATATAATATAATATAAAGCCCTATATATATATATTATAGAGAATCTAGTAAATAAGAGGATTTAATACTCTATAAGTATAATAGAGGCCTTAATCTTCTTTATTCTTAAGAAGAATAAAGGGTTAAGGCTTTATATTAATTATAGGGGACTAAATAAGGTTATAATTAAGAATTAATACTCTCTCTTATTTATTAGCGACCTATTAAATAGATTTAATAGTATTAAATAAATCTCGAAAATTAATATTTATAAAGCCTATTATAAGATCGCAATTAAGAAAGCTAATAAATAAAAGACTACCTTCTATATAAGATATAGGTACTTTAAATATATTATTATACCCTTTAGACTTATTAATATACCTATTATATTTTAAGACTATATCTATAGAATACTTATTAATAAGCTTAATACCTATTATATTATATATATAGATAATATTATTATTTACTCTTAGATTAAAGAGGAATATATAAAGTATTTATATAAAGTTCTTAAGAGGCTTATTAAAGCTTAGCTTTATAGAAAGCTCTTAAAATATAAGTTCTTTTAATAAAATATAAAATTCCTTAGATATATTATTATATAAGAAGGTATTAAAATAAAGCCTTTATATATTAAATTAATCGCTAAATAATAGACCCTTAAATCCTTTAGGGATATTTAAATATTCTTAGGATTTTATAATTTCTATAGGAAGTTTATTATTTATTATTTAGCGATTACTAGGCCCTTTATTAAGATATTTAAAGGGAGTAAGAATAAGAAATAGATTAGCTTATTTTATTAAATAGAAGGGGCTAAAGGGGTATTTTAAGCTCTTAAATAAGCCTTTTACTCTATAATTATTCTCTAATATTAAGACCTAATATTAAGGATTAAAGTTAAAATTAATATATCTATTAAAGCTATTTTAAGTATCCTTATATAACTTATAGGTAATATATAGTGCCTTATCGCCTATTAATTAAGGAAGCTTAAAAATTAAAAATAAAAATAGGCTATAGGCTAATAAAAGCTCCTTATTATTATAGAGAGCCTAAAGTATTAAAGTTATTACCTATAAGGACTCTTAGATAAATTCTTTATCTTAATTAATTATTAGGCCCTTATTAATATTATAGATATATCGGCGAAAGAGCTTAAAGGTAAACTTATAAGATAGATATATAAGCTTTCCGCTTTTAATTTTAATATTAAATATAAGGCTAGCTTAAAGAACCTTATTAATAGTCTCTCTTAAAGATTAAATTATATAAAAGGCGAGATCTTATATAAAGATATCCTCTTTACCTTAAAAAAGAAGCTATTATTAATATATAAGCTTCTATATTCTATTTAATATTATATCGCCGATATTAAGATCGATAAAGATATAGATAGTATTACCTAAGTATATATCCTAGAAGCTAGAGCTATAATAAAGAGCTTTATCCCCTTTAATAAGCCTATATAGAAGTATTATATTTATAATTATATTATTTCCGCTATTATTATTTATAGATAAATAAGGGAGATAAGAGGTTAATCTCTATAAAATACTTTAAAGATAAAAGACTTAAGTTAAGCCTCTAGGGAATTATCTAGAGCTAGGGTTATTATATTAAAATAATATATCCTATATCCTATAATAAGATAACTTATAGAGGGCGAAATAATATTTCTCTTATAATTAGCGTATAAACTTAAGGTATTAATTAAGGAACTATAGAGCTAAGATTAATATTATCTTAAGACTATAGGAAAGGTATATAGAGCCGCCGGCTAATATAAGGGGTATATTATTAAGGACCTTAGGCTATTAAAATATAAGGATAATTTATTATCTTAAAATAAGGGGTATTAAGATTAAAAGTCTTTCGCTAATATTATAATAACCCTAGGGCTAGATATATAAGATCTAAGAAGATATTAGACTTAATAAAGAGAAAGTTTTATTAGCTAGGTCTTATTAATAATATAAGAGAGTATATTAAGAGTTACCTTATATATTAAAGTACTAAGGTATTAAGGTATAAGCTATATAATAAGCTATAATTACTATTATTATTATTATATCTATTTTAAGAGATTAATATAGATTTTATTATTAAATTACCCTTAAGCTAATAAAGTAATAAAGAGGTATATAATATAATCCTTATAATTATATATTAAATAATTAAATATATATTTATCTTAACTATAAAAACCTTAAGAGCTATAGGGCTAGCTATATATTATATAAGTATATAAAAGCTTAATTTAGTATATTAAAAGGTATTATTAATAATAGAGATAAGATTATTATAAGTAAGTTCTAGAGGCTCTTTATAGAGATAAAAGAGATATATCGCTAGTTATTTATATATATTATCTATAGATTAATAGCTAAATTAAGTAAATTTATTAAACTTTAGTTAAATACCTAAGGGCTTATATTACTAATAAGCTATATAGGTAGGTGGTTTAATTACTTAATATAGCCTTTACCTATAATAATAGCTATTATTTTATTATTAAGGTCTTACCTATATATATATTCTTTAGGTATTACTTAAGATATATAGATTATATCTTAATTATTAAGCTAATTAAAATATAAAGTATTATAAAATATATTATAATATTATAATAGGTTAGAAATTAGGTATATAAATATTAAGAGAAAGTAATTAAGTTATAGGCTAAATATTATAATATAAAGTATAAGCTATAGGTATATACCCGCGGATAATATATCGATATCTCTATAAGGAATTAGCGTTTTAAGAACTATAAATTAGCTCTTTAATTTCTTAAGGTTAAGATCCTTAAGAAGTATAATAAATAGGTATATAGTATTAAATTATTAGAACCTTATAAGAGGATATATAATATTTTTTATATATTACTCTTAGAATAATAAAAAGACTATAGAATATAAGGTAAAGATATTATTATTTTATTAGAGCTTAAGGATAAGCCTAATAAATAGGAGGTAGAAGAAATTATTAATTATAAAGAGATTAAGAATAAAAAATATTACTTTATAAAGTAGAAAGGCTAGCTTATAGAATATAATATCTAGGAATTAAATTATTACTTAAAAAATATATAAATAATAGTTAAGAAGTATTATAAGATTATAAAGAAGGTATAAGAAATAAGATAATATTTAGGTGAGTTAATAGAGAGTAAAAGGTAATTAGGCCTTTTATTAAAATTATAAAATATTACCTATAAAGTATAAGAATATAAGAGGATAAAATAGGATATCTCTATATAGAGGTAAATAACTATAAAGTAATAGCGGAATGTATATTTAGCTTAAGGGGTATTAATATAAGAGGTAGTAGTATTAGTATTAATATTACTATTATTACTATTAGTATTATTATTATTACTATTATGACTGCCGATACTATAGCTATGACCGCTAATACTATAGCTATAAGAGGTAAGCTACTAGCGCTTAAGAGTAGCTTAAGTAGCTAGGGTAGAAGGAGTATTTATATTATTACTGCCGGTATTAATACTATTATTATTATTATTATTATTATTTTATATATTATTATATTATTATCTTAGTTATTATTAGCCTTATATTTACTTCCGCGCTTAATTAGCGCGATATTAATATATTTAATAGTTATTAAGGGAGATTACTTACCTTAATTATTAAAGATCTTAGCGGTAAGGGTAATAAAGAAATTCATATATAGATTAATATAGGCCTTTTTATTATAAATAATAATACTCTCGGTAGTCTTTAGGTGAATTAATATTTATTTAAGGGCCTAGGCCTTAATATTATTATAGGTATAGGGAGGCTAAATAGCCTTAATGCGGTTCTTAAAGTTAATAGGGTCTTAAATAATATTAGCCTATAGAAGAGATTAATAGAGGAATATTAAGTAAATATTAGATAATATACCTTATAGAGGGCGAGGGTAATCATAATCTCATAATAAGATTATTATTTCTATAGGTTATATAAGGTAATATTTATCTTATTAATATTAATAATAAAGTTCTTTAGGTATTTAATAAGGGTATTTTAAGTAATATTATATTTATCTAAGGCTTAAATAATATAACTATAGGCGATAGGAGTAAGAGTACTCGCTAGGTTTATAGATATTATAGGGTTATAGGAGTAAAAAGTAATAATAAAGTTTTAATAGAATTAGGTAATACCTTAAAGCTTATAAGGGATCTAGAAGAATATTAGTAGGTATATTAGCAGATATAAGGTAAGACTTATATTATTATATTTAATATTTAGTAAGTTATAATAAATATAATAGCCTTAATTTTTAGTTTTATTTATATAAGTTATATAGAGTAGCCGGCGATCTTTATATAGGTTATAGATATAATTAAGGTAAGGCTTATATTGAGGCTTTAAATCCTTAAAGCCGCGATTTAAGTTAAATTAATAGCTTTAGAAGATATAGGTATAGGAAATAAAGGCAAATATTATAGGGTTAAGGTAGAAATATTATAGAATAGGCGCTATTATTATTATTAATTATAAAGGGATAGAAATAAAAAATAATAAAATTAAGTGAATAATAATTAAGAAGTATAGAGGAGATTATAATATTTATATAAGTAATAATAAGGTATTATTATAAAGATACTATAGCTATAAAAGGTAAATATTAATAATTAGCTATTAAAGGACCAATAAATATATTTTTATTTATTTATATATAATAAAGATATATTCGATAAAGGTAATAAGGAAGTTCTTAGAGGAAATTTATCTTTATTATATAGAAGCTTCCGCGATATTAAAGGAAGTTATTTTTAGAATGAATAATTATTAAAGGCCTTAGGGACTAAAGCCTTTAGAGAGGAGGTAATTATAAGGTTATCGCGAGATAGACCGATAAGGGTAGATAATAGATAAACCCTAGCTTATATTATATAATTAAGCTAGCTAAAACTCTTCTCGCTAGGCCCTCTATAGGGACTAAGTAAATTAAAGTCTATATATTAATATAGACCTACTTTTATTTATAGTTTTACCTTAATTATGCCTTTAAGGCCTAATATACTTATATTAGATATATTATCTTTAACCTTATATTATACTTTTTTATAAATTATATATATTATATATCTTAATTATAAATTTAGCTAATAATATTTTAATTAAATAAATCTCTTCTGCCTACTAAGGCCTCCGCCTCTATATAGTTATCCTTTTAAATTACTAAAACTCCGACCCTATCCCGATCCCTTAAAACCTCCTCCTCAAGCTTAATATATTATTATATAGGTACTTAGGCATTCCGCACTATATTAAGATAGATAGCTAGCGTTATATACTATATAGTATAGGGATTAATATTAAGATCCTAGAGGAACCTTATTTCCTAGTTATTAGGCTTCTAGCCTTACTCTAGCTTCTCTATAAGGCGATATAGTAGGTCTAGCTCTCTATTAACCCACCTATATAAAGTAGGGTAAATAGAAATTAAAGTATAGTAATAATCTTAACCCTAAAGATCATAAAGTCAATATAGTATTTATCCTTAAAAATAAAGTCTTATATTAGATATACTTAAGGAACCTATTATTAGCTCTTTCTTTAAGTCTTTATTATATATTAATAAGTATATCTAGTAATATATATTAAGCTCTTTATCGCTATATAGGGGTAAGGTCCTATAAGGCCTAGCTATATTGCCTATATTATTTAATTAAAGGTCTAATCGCGGAGCTTTAATTATTATTATATTAATAATTATTCTATTAGAATTAGTACTTTAGTGAGTTAATCTTATTAGTTATTAAGGGTTAATAGTTAGAAGATTAGACTAAAAGAACTATAGCTCCCCTTAGGGTTCTTATGCTCTCTCTCTAGTTAAGAGATAGCCTATTTATTTAAAATAGAGTTAATTAAGTGAGGCCATTAGTGTCTCTAGCTCTTCTTTTTAGAGAGTTTATTAAGGCTAATAACTAGTATCTCTAGCTCTTCTTTTTAGAGAGTATATTAAGGTAGGAAGCTTTATTATTAAATTACTATTTATTATAAATAGCTTAACTTAATAGATTATGGTATTATTGCGGCTATATATAATATAGTAATTACCCTTATTGATATAATATACTAAGATCTTTAGTCTAGGTATAGGCCTTTATTATTTTAATTATTAATAAATATTAGGCACCTTTAATTGCCTTTATAGGCTATAATAAAGTTAAGAATATTAATATTATTAAGCTCTTTATCGCTATATAAGGGTAGGGTCCTATAGGACCTAATTATATTACCTATATTATTTAGTTAAAGGTTTAATTATAGTGCTTTTATTATTATTATATTAATAGTTATTTTACTAGAATTAGTACTTTAATAAGTTAATTTTATTAATTATTAAGGGTTAATAATTAAAAGATTAAATTAAAAGAACTATAGCTCCCCTTAGGGTTTTTATACTCTCTATTTAGTTAAGAGATAGTTTATTTATTTAGAATAGAGTTAGTTAAGTAAGGCTATTAGTATCTCTAGCTTTTCTTTTTAGAGAGTTTGTTAAGGCTAATAGCTAATATCTCTAGCTTTTTTTTTAAAGAGTATATTAAGGTAGGAAGCCTTATTATTAAATTATTATTTATTATAAATAGCTTAACTTAATAGATTATAGCGTTATTACGGCTATATATAATATAATAATAACCCTTATTAATATAGTATATTAAGATCTTTAGTCTAGGTATAGGCCTTTATTATTTTAATTATTAATAAATATTAGGCACCTTTAATTACCTTTATGGGCTATAATAAAGTTAAGAATATTAATATTTTATATATTCTTTTTTTATTTTAGAGAAGATAAAGATATTATTTAAATAATATAATAAAAAATATTTAAGTATTTTTAGAATATATTATTAATTATTTATTAGAATATAATAGGTATATTAATAAGTCTAAAAGGTATAATAAAGTATTTAAATAATCTATATTTAGTATAAAAAGTAGTTTTTTATTTTTATCCTTTCTTAATTTAGATAATGTTATAGGCTTCTTTAAGATTAAATATAATAAAATATTTTATATTAAATAATTAATCCTTCAGCTTATTAATTTAAGATAATAATATATAGTCTTTAATTATAATAATATTAAATACCTTAAAGTCTATATAAAGTTATTACTTATTCTTATTCTTTAGAATAAATATAATAAATATCTAATAAATAACTTACTTTTCTTAATATATCCTTTCTATATTATATCTTTAATATATTACTTTAATATTAATAATTATATTATATTAAATAGATAGAGTTTATTAAAGTTAGATTAATTCTTATTAATAAATTTAATTTCTAAGTTATAATATATATATAATAGGCTAGTCTTAAGTTCTTCTATAAAGAGTTTCTTATAGATTTAATATTATAGTAACATATTTTTAAGCTATTTATCCTATAATTTTCTCTTAATTTATTTAAGGTTTTTTTTTTAATTTATAAAATTACTTTATAATACTTATAATTATTTATTAGTCTTATTACTTTCGTCCTTTATATTATTTATATTATATCCTATAATATTATCGCGAGAAAGACTAATAAAGGTAGATAATAGATAAACCCTAGCCTATATTATATAATTAAGCCGGCTAAAAACTCTTCTCGCTAGGCCCTCTATAGAGACCTAATAAATTAAAGTCTATATATTAATATAGACCTACCTTTATCTATAATTTTACCTTAATTATACCTTTAAGTCCTAATATACATATAATTCTTTAATTTCTATTCCTTATAGAAGATTAACGCGAAATTAAGATAGATAAGTTACTTAAAACTATTTTAAGCCTTACTTAAGAGATATTTAAATAGCCCTTTATTAATAATATATTAAGAAATATATATATATTACCTCCTAAGATTATTATACCTATTAATATACCTAATTTAATAGACTTAAATAAATTAATCTATAAGAGTAATTATCCCTATATATCTAAATAAGGTATTCTTATTATACTTAAAGAGTATTTCTTAATATTATTATTAAAGGA
The DNA here is from genome assembly GCA_020883615.1 of Fusarium virguliforme. NCBI lineage: Eukaryota > Fungi > Ascomycota > Sordariomycetes > Hypocreales > Nectriaceae > Fusarium > Fusarium virguliforme. The sequence goes on from JAJHJD010000002.1 coordinate 6,636,532, forward strand.
TATTACCTATCTATTAAATTAAGATTAATAATTATATTTTTTAAAGTTAATATAGCTAATTATACCTCTTAAAAGAGGATACTTTATATTATATCGCTAATATAATTTATTATTATTATTATTATTATTAAGCTTAAGCTCTTAATTTAATTTATTTTATTAATTAAGCTCTTAATTAAAGTAATCAAAATAATATAATAAAAAATAAAAAAGATAATATATTTAATTTAATATATTTATTAAGTTTTTAATTAATTATACTAAAATATAAATAAAGATACTTAAGGTATTAATAAATTACTTAATAAATATTAACTAAAGTAATTAAGATAAATCCTTAATATATAGCTATAAATACCTTAAAGAGAATATTAAGATAATTAAGATTATAAATTAACTTAAAGTTATTAATAATAATAATTAACTATATATTAATATAATTAATATATAGAAGATTAAATAAACTAATAATAAGCTATATTATACTTATAAATTATATAGAGAACCTATATTAGCTATTTATTTAATAAAAGAGAGTTAATATAGAAAGACTTTAAATATTTTATTATAAAGTAATATATTAACTTAAAACTCTAAGAGAGAGAAATAAAAAATAAGCTTTAAATAATTTAATATAGACAGGGAGAGTCTCCTATATAATACTTTATATAATAGAGAGCCTTCTATATATTTTTATTAGAGAAATATAAATAAAAAGAGAGCATTTTAATAGCCTATTATTACTTCTATTAATTTCTTCCTTAAGTTAAAAAAAAGTTATAAAAGAATAATATTAATATTAAGAGAGTATAAAATATTATTTAGGCTATTAAATATACTTAAAGTTAATTAATAATTTAATTATAGAGATAGAAATAAAAATAATTATAGAGTTCTATTAATTTATTAGCTAAAAAGAGCTTATGCTCCTATAGGGAAAGCTATAAAATAAGCTATTAAGGAGGTAGCTCCTCTAGATATAATACTTTATTAAGATATTTATAAGGCCTCTTAAGTTAATTTAATTAATTAACCTAAATATTTAATTAATATTATTATAATAGATAAATAATTATTAAATATTTTAAATATAAAAGATTAAGCTATAGATTATTAAGGTATTATTTAGGACTATAAATTAATATTATTTCTATAGGGGAAAGGACTTTAATAATAAAGATTAATTATATTAAGGCTAAAGAATTAGATTTATTAGAAAACTTAAGTATATAGAGGTTAAATCTAAATTATTTATACCTTTTATTTAAAAATAAGTCTTAATTAAAAAGATTATATTTATTTTTATTTAATTCTTTATAGGCTTATAGAAAAAGAAGTTATAATTCTTATAGATATTACTTTTAAGATTAATTTAATTTATATATAGCTAATAAAGAGGCTTAAGCTTAAGTATATTATAGACTATATAGCCCTCGGTCTTAAGTTATTTTAAGGTAATAAGACTTATATAAATAATATCTATTAGATTAATTATTTCTTTATTAATTTATATATTAATTTTAAAAGGTCTAATAAATATATATTAATATAGAGGTAGGGAATATTAAATATAACTTTACTATAGCCTTTTATTCTATAGGTTAAAAGGGGATTATAATAGATTATATAATTAATAAATAATATTATATTATAAGAATAAAAATAAACCCTTTATCCTTTATATATAAGATTATTAAAAATAAAGAAAGGGTATATATATTATATATTATATCTTTCTTTATATTTATAGAGTTAATTAATAAGAAATTTATTAAATCTAAAGACTTAATATTAAAGATACTTAAGGACCTCCTAGAGGAACTTAAGGGACTTAAGAGATTCTTTAATAAATAAATAATAAAGAATATATCTATATTCTTAAAAGTAATATATAAGATTAACTTAATTAAGGGTAAGAATTTCTTATATAGCTTAATCTACCTTTTAAATATACTATAATATAAAGCCCTATATATATATATTCTAGAGAACTTAATAAATAAAAGGATTTAATACTTTATAAATATAATAAAGACTTTAATTCTCTTTATCTTTAAAAAGAATAAAGAATTAAGGCTTTATATTAATTATAGGGGATTAAATAAAATTATAATTAAGAATTAATAGTTTTTTTTATTTATTAATAATTTATTAAATAGATTTAATAATATTAAATAAATCTTAAAGATTAATATTTATAAAGCTTATTATAGAATTATAATTAAGAAAGCTAAAACTCTTCTCATTAGGCCTTTTATAGGAACCTAGTAAGTTAAAGTCTATATATTAATATAGACCTACCTTTATCTATAGTTCTACCTTAATTATACCTTTAAGGCCTAATATACTTATAATTCTTTAATTTCTATTCCTTATAGAAGATTAATATAAAATTAAGATAGATATATTACTTAAAATTTTTTAGGCTCTACTTAAGAGATACCCTAAATAACCCTTCGCTAGTAATATGCCAGGAAGTATATATATATAGCCTCCCTAGATTATTATATCTATTAATATACCTAACTTAATAGACTTAGATAAGCTAATCTATAGGAGTAATTATCTCTATATATCTAAATAAGGTATTTTTATTATACTTAAAAGATATTCCTTAATATTATTATTAGAAGATATTATTTATTTATTAAATTAAGATTAATAGTTATATTATTTAAAGTTAATATAATTAATTATACCTCCTAAGAGAGAATACTCTATATTATATTACCGATATAATTTATTATTATTATTATTATTAAGCTTAAGCTCTTAATTTAATTTAATTTATTAATTAAGCTATTAATTAAAGTAATTAAGATAATATAATAAGAGATAAAAGAGATAGAATATTTAGGCCGATATATTTATTAAGTTCTTAGTTAATTAGGCCGAGATATAAATAAAGATACTTAAGGTATTAATAAATCGCCTAATAAATATTAACTAAAGTAATTAAAATAAGCCCTTAATATATAATTATAAATACCTTAAAGAGAATATTAAGGTATTAAAGATTGTAGATTAACTTAAAGCTATTAACGCTAGTAATTAATTATATATTAAAGTAATTAATATATAGAAGATTAAATAAGCTAATAATAAGCTATATTATACCCTATAAACTATATAGAGGTCCTATAGTAATTACTTATTTAATAAAAGGGAGCTAATATAAAAAGACTTTAAATATTTTATTATAAAGTAATATATTAATTTAAAACTTTAAAAAAAAATTAAGGAATAAGCTTAAAGTAATTAAATATAAAGAGGGAGAGTCCCTTATATAATACTTTATATAATAGAGAGCCTTCTATATATTCTTACTAGAGAAATATAAATAGAAAGAATGTACTTTAATAGCTTATTATTATTTCTATTAATATCTTCCTTAAGTTAAGAAAAAGCTATAGAAAAGTGATATTAATATTAAATAAATATAAAATATTATTTAGGGTATTAAATAGACTTAAGGCTAGTTAATAATCTAATTATAGGGATAATAATAGAAATAGTTATTAAGTATTATTAAATTATTAGCTAAAAAGAGCTTATTATCCTATAGGGGAAGCTATAGAGTAAGCTATTAAGGAGGTAGCTTCTCTAGATATAATACCTTATTAAGATATTTATAAGGCTTATTAAGTTAATCTAATTAATTAAGCTAAATATTTAATTAATATTATTATAATAAATAAATAGCTATTAAATACTTTAAATATAAAAGATTAAGCTCTAGGTTATTAAAGTATTATTTAGGTCTATAGATTAATATTATTTCTATAGGGGAAAAGACCTTAATAATAAAGATTAATTATATTAAGGCTAAAGAGCTAGATTTATTAGAAAATTAAAATATAGAGAGGTTAAATCTAATTTATTTATACCTTTTATTTAAAAATAAATCTTAATTAAAAAAGTTATATTTATTTTTATATTAATTCTCTATAGCCTTATAGAAGAAGAGGTTATAGTCTTTATAGATATTACCTTTAAGATTAATTTAATTAATATAACGCTAATAAAAAAACTAGGACTTAAGCTTATTATAGATGATATAGCTTTTAATCTTAAGTCCTTTTAAGGTAATAAAACCTATATAGGTAATACCTATTAGATTATTTATTTCCTTATTAATTTATATAGCCGACTATAGAAGGTTTAATAAGTATATATTAATATAGAAATAGAGAATATTAAATATAACTTTATTATAGCCTATTATTCTATAGGCTAAGAGGGGATTATAATAGATTATATAATTAATAAATAGTACTATATTATAGAAATAAAAATAGACCTTTTATCTTTTATATAAAAGATTATTAAGAATAAAGAGAGGGTATATATATTATATATTATTTCTTTCTTTATATTTAAAGAGCTAATTAATAAGAAGCTTATTAAGTCTAAAGACTTAATACTAAAGACACTTAAGGACCTTCTAGAGGAATTTAAGGGACTTAAGGGGTTCTTTAATAAATAAATAATAAAGAGTATATTTATATTCCTAGAAGTAATATATAAGATTAACTTAATTAAGGGTAAGAACTTATTATATAGCTTAATCTACCCTCTAAATATAATATAATATAAAGCCCTATATATATATATTATAGAGAATCTTATAAATAAAAGGATTTAATATTTTATAAATATAATAAGAGCCTTAATCCTCTTTATTCTTAAGAAAGATAAAGGGTTAAGGCTTTATATTAATTATAGGGGACTAAATAAAGTTATAATTAAGAATTAATACCCTCTCTTATTTATTAGTAATTTATTAAATAGATTTAATAATATTAAATATATCTTAAAGATTAATATTTATAAAGCCTATTATAGGATTATAATTAAGAAGGCTAATAAAGAGAAGATTACCTTCTATATAAGATATAGGTATTTTAAATATATTATTATACCCTTTAGATTTATTAATATATCTATTATATTTTAGGATTATATTTATAGAATATTTATTAATAAGCTTAATACCTATTATATTATATATATAGATAATATTATTATTTACTCTTAGATTAAGGAGGAATATATAAAGTATTTATATAAAGTCCTTAAGAGGCTTATTAAAGTTTAGCTCTATAGAAAGCTCTTAAAGTATAAGTTCTTTTAATAGAGTATAGAATTCTTTAGATATATTATTATATAGAAAGGTATTAAAATAAAGCCCTTATATATTAAGTTAATTATTAAGTAATAGACCCCTAAATCCTTTAAGGATATTTAAGTATTCCTAGAATTTTATAACTTTTATAAGAAGTTTATTATCTATTATTTAATAATTATTAGGCCCTTTATTAAGATATTTAAAGAGAGTAAGAATAAAAAGTAAATTAGCTTATTTTATTAAATAAAGAGGCTAAAGGGGTAATTTAAGCTCTTAAATAAGCTTTTTATTCTATAATTATTCTCTAATATTAAGATTTAATATTAAGGATTAAGGCTAAAATTAATATATCTATTAAAGCTATCTTAAGTATCCTTATATAACTTATAGGCGGTATATAGCGCCTTATTATTTATTAGTTAAGGAAGCTTAAAGACTAAAAATAAAGATAGGCTATAGGCTAATAAAAACTCTATATTATTATAAAGAGCCTAGAGTATTAAAGTTACTATCTATAAAGACTTTTAAATAAATTCCTTATCTTAATTAACTATTAAGCCCTTACTAGTATTATAAATATATTAATAAAAGAGCTTAAAGGTAGACTTGTAAAATAGATATATAAGCTTTTTACCTTTAATTTTAATATTAAATATAGAGCTAGCTTAAAGAACCTTATTAATAGTCTCTCTTAAAGACTAGATTATATAAAGGGCGAGATCTTATATAAAAATATCCTTTCTACCTTAAAGAAGAAACTATTATTAATATATAAGCTTCTATATTTTATTTAATATTATATCGCTAATATTAAGATTAATAAAGATATAAATAATATTACTTAAGTATATATCCTAGAAGTTAGAGCTATAATAAGGGGCCCTATCCCCTTTAATAAGCCTATATAGAAATATTATATTTATTATTATATTATTTCTATTATTATTACTTATAGATAAATAAGAGAGATAAGAGGTTAACCTCTATAAAATACTTAAAAGGTAAAGGACTTAAGTTAAGCCTTTAGGGAACTATCTAAAGCTAGGGTTATTATATAGGAATAATATATCCTATATCTTATTATAAGCTAATTTATAGAAGGCGAAATAATATTTCTCTTATAATTAATATATAAGCCTAAGGTATTAATTAAGGAATTATAGAGCTAAGATTAATATTACCTTAAGACTATAAGAAAGGTATATAGAGCCACTAGCTAATATAAAGGGTATATTATTAAGGACCCTAGGCTACTAAAGTATAAAGGATAATTTATTATCTTAAAATAAAGGGTATTAAGATTAAAAGTCTTTTCTTAATATTATAATAACTCTAGGGCTAAATATATAGGATCTAAGAAGATATTAGATTTAATAAAGAGAAAACTCTATTAACGTGCATGATAAGCATGCCGGTCAAACAAGCTTGCCGGTCAAAAATTATCACCCTCAATCTAGAAATTAAAATAAATACACAACAAAGCATCTAATCAATTAGAACTAATTGCTATACTCTTCCCCAGACATCGCAACAACTATCTGACATGTCCTTGCGTTATGCCCGGTCTTGCCGCATGTTCCACAACGCCTTTCCTTCGGTCGCGCTGACCCTCCTTGACCACCACTTCTCGACGATTCGGCCGCTACGTGCGTATTGGCATCCATCTGATCAATTGCTTCCCTTCCTTCACCTAGAGTCATCTTCCCTCTATTCTGCAGGCGGGTTCTTTTTGCTCTGCGCCGCTTGCTAAGTACCTCATTTGACTGTCGAAGGATCTGGTTCTCAGACTTCAGTAATGCTATCTGATGCATTATTGCCTTCGTTCCTTTCGAAAATGATTCAAGTGCCTCAAGAATAGATGCCGGGGAGCTGCTCTGGTGCCTTCTAATTCGCCTTTTGAGGTATTCAGACTGAGAGCTAGCCTCAAGGACGGTCTTTGGGGTCTTTGAGACCCAAGGGTCGGGGAGGTTCGCCTCCTCCCCCACAGGTGTTGGAGTCCGTAGCTGCACATCAAGCTTTGATATAATACTTTCCGGGTCTAAAGGAACAAGCCCGGCCCCTCTAAAACCTCCCTTGATATTGCTTTCTGTCATAGCGGCTTGGTGGGCGGCGTAAAACGCTGGAAAGAACTCGGTCTTTGAAATGTGGGTTATTGAGCATCTGATCAAATGCTCTATTTCCCGGCCGTAGGCTTTTTTGAGCGGTCCAAAGCACCCGACATCAAGAGGCTGGAGTAGATGAGACGAATGAGGGGGCATACAGAGCGTGATGATATTGTTCTCCTCGCAATATGCCTCGAAGTCGGCCGAGTGGTGGCTTTCATGCCCATCGAGGATCAGAAGGCGATAGCCACCGGTTGATCGGGTCTTTGTGTGCCGATCAAAGTGCTTGATCCACTCAAGGCCCGTCTCGTTGTCGGTCCAGCCATTTTTGGTCGTGACGATAGCCCAATCGCCCGGGAGGTTGCTTTCTTGGTACCAGCTGGAGAGGTGATATTGCCCCGCGACCACGATAAACGGCTGGATCGCCCAGCCTTCCGCATTGATAGCCTGGATGACTGTAACCCATTCCCGATTTCCGGGCTGGACTGATTTCGGTCTTCCACGCCTTTCTGCGCCTGTGACAACCATTCCGCTTGCAATCAGACCCATCATAAAGCCAGTCTCATCAAAGTTGTAGATATCAGCAAGGTTGATACCATACTTCGCGATTATGTTCTCCACAAGCCTGAACCAATCGCGAATAATAGTCGGATCTTCGCATTTGGCTCTCTGGTAGTCGTACTTACGGAGAAAACGCGTCTTGAGGTCTTTGTGTCGCCTGACGAAGTTGGAAGCCCAGCGCTTGCCGACAGGTGGCGCGTCGCGGTCAGCGAGCAGTCGGTTGGCCATTTCTTCAACACCACGCAGTCGTGGGGGAAATCCTCGCGAATCCAAGTCGAGAATGAACTGAACAATGATCTGTTCCTCTAGATCGGATAGTTTACGAGATTTGGGGATCCAATCGCAACGAGCAGTGACGCCATTCTCTCGGTCAAAGAGAGTACTATACTTGACTTGATAGATCTTTGCGGCGCGTCGGAGACTTAATTTTGGGTCATTTCGATAGGCTTGAAGCGCAAGAAGGATATTTGCCTCATTATTTGATCGTGGCATCTTGAATGGTTGAGAATTGATTGATTAAGTAGGAAGATGAAAGGTTGAGGGATTTTTGACCGGCAAGCTTGTTTGACCGGCATGCTTATCATGCACGTTAGCTAAGTCTTATTAATAATATAAGAGAGTATATTAAGAGTTACCTTATATATTAAGATATTAAGGTATAAATTATATAGTAAATTATAATTATTATTATTATTATTATATTTATTTTAAGAGATTAATATAGAGTTTATTCTTATATTACCCTTAAGTTAATAAAGTAATAAAGAGGTATATAATATAATCCTTATAATTATATATTAGATAATTAAGTATATATTATTTATCTTAATTATAAAGACCTTAAGAGCTATAGGGCTAGCTATATTATTATCTAAGTATATAGAAGCTTAATTTAGTATATTAAAAGGTATTATTAATAATTAAGATAAGATTATTATAAATAAGTTTTAAAGGCTTTATATAAAAATAAAAGAGATATATTATTAATTATTTATTCTATATTATCTATAGATTAATAGCTAAATTAAATAAATCTATTAGACCTTAATTTAATACCTAAGGGCTTATATTACCGATAAGCTATATAAATAGGTAATTTAATTACTTAATATAGCTTTTACCTATAATAATAGCTATTACTTTATTATTAAGGTCTTACCTATATATATATTCTTTAGGTATTACTTAAGATATATAGACTATATCTTAATTATTAAGCTAGTTAAGGTATAAAATATTATAGAATATATTATAACATTATAATAAGTTCGAGACTAAATATATAAATATTAAGAGAAAGTAATTAAATTATAAGCTTAATATTATAATATGAAATATAAGCTATAGATATATATCTATAGATAATATACTAATATCTCTATAAGGAATTAATACTTTAAGAATTATAAATTAGCTCCTTAATTTATTAAGATTAAAATCCTTAAGAAATATAATAAATAGGTATATAATATTAAATTATTAAAACCCTCTAATAAGATATATAATATTTTCTATATATTACTTTTAGAATTATAGAAAGACTATAGAATATAAAGTAAAGATATTATTATTTTATTAAAGCTTAAGGATAAGCCTAATAAATGAAAGGTAGAAAAAGTTATTAATTATAAGGAGATTAATAATAAAAAATATTATTTTATAAAATAAAAAGGCTAGCTTATAGAATATAATATCTAGGAATTAAATTATTACCTAAAAATATATATAAATAATAATTAAGAAATATTATAAAATTATAAAGAAAGTATATAAGAAATAAGATAATATTTAGGTAAGTTAATAGAAAGTAAAAGGTAATTAGGCCTTTTATTAAAGTTATAAAAATATTACCTATAAAGCATAAGAATATAAGAGAATAAAATAAGATACTTCTATAAAAAGGTAAATAACTATATAATAATAATAGAATATATACCTAGCTTAAGGGGTATTAATATAAGAGATAATAATATTAATATTAATATTATTATTTTTACTATAATTATTAATACTATAGCTATAAGAGGTAAATTATTAATACTTAAAACTAAGCTAAATAGCTAGAGTAAAAGAAGTATTTATATTATTATTATTAATATTAATATTATTAATATTAATATTATTAATATTAATATTATTATTATATTATTATTATTATTATTATTATTATTATTATTATTATATTATTATTATTATTATTATTATATTATTATTATTATTATTATTATTATTATTATTATTATTATCATTATTATTATTATTAGTATTAGTATTATTATTATCTTAATTATTATTAGCTTTATACTTACTTCTATAGCTAATTAATATAATATTAATATACTTAATAGCTATTAAGGGAGATTACTTACCTTAGCTATTAAAGATTTTAGCAGTAAAGGTAATAAAGAAATTAATATATAGGTTATATAAGGCTATATTTATCTTATTAATATTAGCGATAGGGTTCTTTAGGTCTTTAATAAAGGTATTTTAAGTAATATTATATTTATTTAAGGCCTAAATAATATAACTATAAGCGATAAAAATAAGAATATTTATTAGGTTTATAGAAATTATAGGGTTATAGAAATAAAGAATAATAATAAAGTTTTAAGAAAATTAAGTAATACCTTAAAGCTATAAGAGACCTAAAAGAATATTAATAAATATATTAATAGATATAGGGAAAGACTTATATTATAATATTTAATATTCTATAAGTTATAATAAATATAATAGCCTTAATTTTTAGTCTTATCTATATAAGTTATATAAAGTAATTATCTATCTTTATATAAATTATAAATATAATTAAGGTAAGGCTTATATTTAGGCTTTAAGTCCTTAAAGCTATAATTCAAATTAAATTAATAGCTTTAGAAGATATAGGTATAAGAAATAAGGGTAAATATTATAAAATAGGCATTATTATTATTATTAATTATAAAGAGATAGAGATAAAAAATAATAAAATTAAGTTAATAATAATTAAGAAATATAAAGGAGATTATAATATTTATATAAATAATAATAAGGTATTACTATAGAGAGGCTATAGTTATAAAAGGTAAATATTAATAATTAGCTATTAAAGGACTAATAAATATATTTTTATTTATTTATATATAATAAAGATATATTTAATAAAGGTAATAGGGAAATTTTTAGAGGAAATTTATCTTTATTATATAAAAGCCTCTATAATATTAAAGAAAATTATTTTAAAAATAAATAATTATTAAAGGTCTTAAGGACTAAGGCCTCTAGAGGGGAGGTAATTATAAGGCTATTACGAGATAGATTAATAAAGGTAAATAATAGATAAACCTTAGCATATATTATATAATTAAGCTAGCGAAAAACTCTTTTTATTAAGCCCTCTATAGAGATCTAGTAAATTAAAGTCTATATATTAATATAGACCTACCTTTATCTATAGTTTTACCTTAATTATGCCTTTAAGGCCTAATATACTTCTATATCCCTTTAGGTAAAGAGGTATTTTATATTTATCTCTTCTTAATTTCTCTATTATCTTAAATAGAAATTTAAGATCTTATATTTAATAAATTATTATCTCCTTAATTAGGTATTTCTTTATTAAAGGAGATTATTTAGCTAATCTATTAATTAAGATATAGGTTAAACCTATATAATTATAGGTATCTAAGTACTAAATAATATCCTAATATAAATATAATATTAAATAAGATTCCCTAGTTTTTTCTATTAATAAAGACTATAAAGTAATTAATCTTATCTTTAATAATCCTATTATTATAATTAAATCTTTCTCCTTTTAAGTTATATATTAAATAAGGATTCTTCTTATACCTCTATAGTAGCTTAAGCCTATTTACTATTATTAAGTTAAAGTAATTTTATTTAGCTCTATTATTTATTAAAGTATTTAATTATTCTCTCTTAATTTATATTTATAGTTTTAAGTATTTTAGCTATTAATTATCTCTAATATTAATTATTCTTAGGGTATATAATTATTTTAAGCTATTAGTCTTATAAGCTAGTTATTATATCGCGAGGTAGCTTTAAGGATTATTTTCTTATAGCTATTATTATTAATTATTCCCTTATCTTTAGGTTTTAATAATAATACCTAAGATAATCTAATATTATCTTATAAATTCTAGCTATTAATAATAATATTAATAAAAAACCTTTTTAATAATTATTAAGGGATATAGGTTTATATAATATAGTATTATCTATAGGTAATATTATATTTTATTTCCTTCTTTCCTAAATATATATATTAATTAGGTATCTTAATTTCTCCTTTATATAGTCTAGATTTATTATAGCCGCTTTATATTATAATAATAATCTTTATTATCTATATTATAGTCTAAAGGAGATTTTATAAATAGATAGAGTTTATTTATTTCTTACCTTTTAGGAATATCTATTATTTCTATCTTTTTCTTAATTAAAACCTTCCTTTAATAATATCTTATACCTTCTTTCTATATATATCTATCTTATAATTAAGCTTATAATAATAGAAATACTTAATTAACTTTTAAGTATATTATATAGCTTTTAATATTATAAATCTAGGTTTAATATTATAAAAGGTATTATAATACCTCTTTTTACCTTAATTTATATTAAAGTAATGGGTATTAAATTAATTATTATTAAATCTTAGGTTTTATAATTTCTTCTATAAGAATTATTAATTATTAATCTTAATTACTCTATTAATATAATTAATAAGGTTATTAAATTAATTCTTTTTATAGAGTTTAATTTATACCTCTTTCTTAAGTCTATTAAAGAAAAAGGATTTAAGAGCTTTTAATCCTATAAAAGCTTTAAAGTAAATTAAAGATATTTTATTTTATACTTAAATATAGATTAAGTCTCCTTAAGGCTCTTCATTTCCTTTTTAATTTACTTTCTTTTATTAATTATTTTAAAAGTTTATTAAACTATAGCCTTAAAGGTATTATAATTTAAGTAAATATTAATAATTTAAGGTAAAAGGTTAATAAAGGATATAATAAGGTATTTCTTTATAATAGTCTTAAATTATATTATAATATATTTATTTAATTATACTATAATATATTATACTTTATTAAATATTATAATAAATTATATTAAGTAATATATTATAAAAGCCCTTAATTAAATAAAAAATAAAGGTAATTTATATATTATTCTATTAAAGAGTTTAAATAGGTTTAACTTAAGGATTTCTCTTATATTTTTACCTCTTATAATTATAATACCTATATTATTAATATTCTAGATATTATTAAGATATTATTTATTTTAAATTCTTTAGGACTTAATTATTTAATATACTTAATAACTAAGTAAGTTAGATAAATAAATAAGCTACTTTCCCCTACCCCTATAAATAAAAATCGCAATAAAAATACTATAAATTTATTAATTAAAACTACTTATTATATTCTTCCCTAGATATCTTAATTACTACCTAATAAGTCTTTATATTATAGCTAGGCTTACTATAGATATTATAATATTCAATACCTAATTATATTAACCTCCTTTAATTATTACTTTATAATAATTTAGCTATTACTTATATATTAATATTTATTTAATTAATTACTTACCTTCCTTTAACTATTATTATAACCCCTCTTTTCTATAATTAAGTTCTTTTTACCCTCTAGCGCTAATTAAATATCTTCTTTATCTCTTAAAGGTCTTTATTCTTAATAGCTAATAAGGTAACTTAATATATAATTACCTTTATTTCTTTCTTAAGAGACCTTAGGGCTTTAAATATTAACTTTAAAGAGCTATTTTAATACCTCTTAATTTATCTTTTTAGGTATTTAGATTAAGATTAAGCCTTAAGTATAATCTTTAGGGTCCTTAATACCTAAGGGGTTAATAACTTAGCTTTCTCCCTTATAAATATTAAAGTCTATAGCTATATATTAAGCTTTAAGATTATAATTTTTAAGTTAAAGGGAATAAAATTAGCTCCTTTAAAAGCCCCCTTAATATTTCTTTTTATTATAATAGCCTTATATATTATATAGAAGCCTAGAAAAAACTTAATCTTTAAAATATAAATTATAAAGTATTTAATTAAATACTCTATTTCTTAATTATAAGCTTATTTTAATATATTAAAGTACTTAATATTAAGGGGCTAAAATAAATAAAATAAATAAAGTAATATATAAAGCTAGATAATCTTATTCTCTTTATAATATCTCTTAAATTTAATAAAGTAATAATTTTTATAATTATTAAGGATTAAAAGATAATAAAGATTAATTAATTAATTAATTATATATTAATTAAAATACTTAAGTTACTTAAGATTAATCTTATTATTAATCTAGCTATTTTAGGTTATTATAATAGCTTAATTACTTAAGAGGTTATTTTCTTAATATTAATTAATAAGGTAATATTAGCTTATATTAATAATAAATAATTAAATCGCCTAGCCTTTTATATTAATTACTTAAATAATTATAATCTATTTTTAATTTCTAGGCTATATTAATTTTAGCTTTAAATATCTTTTTAAACTTATAATAATTATTTTATTTATAATTATATCTATAAGGAAGCTAATCTTATTAAAGTTATGGATATCCCTTATATTAATATTATATTTTATAATTATATTTACTATAAGCTAAAATTAATTATAAATAATAATTAAATCTTTATATTTAGCTCTTTAATAATTATATTTCGAAAAAAAATATATCTTAAGCTCTAGGTATTACTTAATAAAGTTATAAGCTTAATATATATTAATAGGTAATATATCGCGATTAATAAGTAATTAATTAGCTATTTCTTTAATATTATAAAGCTAAGGGGGAAATCCTCGCGAATCTAAATTAAATATAAAGTAAATAAGGATCTATTCCTCTAGATTAAATAGCTAATATAATTTCTAGATAATATTATATTAAGATTAAATCTCCTTTTACCGGCGACCTAGAGTATAATAATTAACTATATATATCTCTATAGTATATTAAATATATAGGTTTAGGTTATTTTAAAGGGCCTAAAGGGTAAGGAGTATTCTAGCTTTATAATTAAATTATAATATATTAAGTAATTAAGAATTAATTAATTAAATAGAGATAATATAAGATAAGGGATTTTTAGCTTACTTATTTATCTAGCTTACTTACTTATTAAGTACGTTATTTTATAGTTATATAGAGGTTATTTATTTTAATATTTATAGCGGTAATTGAGGCCTTAAGCTATTTAACTTCCTTATTATCGCTATTAAAGCTAAAAGTATCTTCTATCTCTATATTAATTAAATTAGCCTAAATAAATATAATAGCTATAAGTAAGCCCTATTATTATTAATTATTTATAGAGGTAATAGGAGTTATTATTATATTTAATCTTATTTAAAGTAATATAAATAATCTATTATATAAAAGCTATTAATATATAATAATATAGTTAGGTCTAAGGGATAAATTAATTATATTAGGTTTATATTAATATATATAATAAGCGAGTAAGCTACTTAACTAAGTGAGCTAAAAATCCCTTAACCTATATTATCTCTATTTAATTAATTAATTCTTAACCGCCTAATATATTATAGTCTAATTATAAAGCTATAATCCTTTTTACCCTTTAGGCCCTTTAAAATAACTTAAGACTAAATATCTAGCGCCCTATAGAAATCTATATAGTTAATTATTATATTTTATATCGCTAGTAGATTAATATTTAATCTTAATGCGATATACTTAATAAATTATATTACCTATTTAATCTAGAGGAATAGATCTTTATTTATTTTATTTTTAACCTATATTTATAAGGATTTCCTCTAACTTTATAATATAAAAGAAATAACTAATTAATTACTTATTAATTATAATATATTATCTATTAATATATATTAAGATTATAACTTTATTAAATAATACTTAAAGCTTAAGATATATTTTTTTCGGAAATATAATTATTAAAGAGCTCAATATAAAGATCTAATTTTTATCTATAATTAGTTTTAGCTTATAGTAAATATAATTATAAAATATAATATTTAATTAAATAATATCTATAATTTTAATAAGATTAACTTCCTTATAGATATAATTATAAATAAAAGAATTATTATAAGCTTAAAAAGGTATTTAAAGTAAAAATTAATATAATTTAAAACTAAATATAAATTATAATAATTTAAATAATTAATATAAAAGGCTAATTAATCTTATTATTTATTATTAATATAAATTAATATTATTTTATTAATTAATATTAAGAAAATAACCTCTTAAGTAATTAAGCTATTATAATAAATTAAAGTAGCTAAATTATTAATAATATTAATCTTAAGTAATTTAAATATTTTAATTAATATATAATTAATTAATTAATTAATTAATTTCTATTATTTCTTAATCCTTAATAGCTATAAAATATATTATTTTATTAAATTTAAGAGATATTATAATAATAATAAGATTATCTAGCTTTATATAGTACCTTATTTATTTTATTTATTTTAGCCCTTTAATATTATATACTTTAATATACTTAAGAGGGCTTATAGCTAAGAAATAAAGTATTTAATTAAAAGCTTTATTATATATATTTTAAAGATTAAGTTCTTTTTAGCCTTTTATATTATATTTTAAGCTTTTATAATAAAATAAAATATTAAGGTATTACTTAAAAGACTAGATTTATTCTTATTAATTAAGAAAATATAATCTTAAAGCTTAATATATAGCTATAGATATTAATATTAATTAAAGAGGTATTTAATTAATTAACTTCTTAAGCCTTAAGGACCTTAAGGATTATATTGAAGGCTTAATCTTAATTTAAATACCTTAAGAGATAAATTAAAAGGTATTAAAATAGCTCCCTAGAGTTAATTCTTAAAGCCTTAAAGTCTCTTATAAAAATAATAAAGATAATTATATATAAAATAGCTTTTATAAGGGTAGAGGTTTAAGACCTTTAATAGATAAATAAGATATTTAATTAACGCTAAAAGGTAAAATAGACTTAATTATAGAAAGGAGGGGTTATAATAATAAAAAAAGAAAGGTAAATTAATTAAATAGATATTAATATATAAATAATAGCTAAATTATCGCGGAATAATAATTAAAAGAGGTTAATATAATTAGATATTTAGTATTATAATATCTATAATAAGCCTAATTATAATATAAAGATCTAAAAGGTAATAATTAAGATATTTAGGGAAGAATATAATAAATAGTTTTAATTAATAAATTATTAATATTATTTTTATTATAATTTCTAAAAGAGAGGTTAAGAAAAATAGCTTATTTAATTAACTAGCTTACTTACTTATTATATATTAATAATAGGGATAATTATATAATTAAATAATTAAGGGGTTATTATATTTAATAATATACTTAAGGGTATTAAGTATAACTAAATTATATTAATAACCTTAGTTATTATTATATAGGAAACTACTAATAAATATATTCTATATATTTATTGATATAGTGCTTAATTATTATAGCCTAGGGTCTTAATTAAAGTAATTATATAATTAATCATCATAATTAAAAAGGTAATTACTATAATTATTTAGTATTTAGCTATAATTACCTCCTTAATTAGTAAGGAGTCTATAGGCGTAGTTTATATATATATATATATATTTAAATTATGATATTAATTGCCGTCATAGGGGACTAAGCCGTAATAATATAATAGGTTATATAACTAAATAGCTAATATAACTAAGCCCCCACGGGCTTCCTTTCATAAGGGAATTTTTTCTTTTTACTTTACTTCTTATTAATTACCTTTTTATTTTTATAATAAAGGCTTAATATATTATGGCACTAACTTAAGTTATATATGCCTCCACAAAAAACAACTAATTAGGGCTACCGACTCACGGTATATACTATAAGCCTGGGCCTAACTCACAAAAGAACTCACGACTCACTATAGGCCGCGACTTATAATTATAAGCTATATCTAAGTATATAGAATACCTTTATTAGTACTTTCTTATATAGTAGCTACCCTAGCTATTAATATAACTTAATTATATTTAATACCCTTAAGTATATTACTAGATATTTTATACCCTTATTACTTAGATTATGCCCTATACTTTATATTAATATAAACCTAATATAACTGGTTTATCCCTTAGGAAATATATAATTATTATATATAATAGCTCTTATTTAGTAAGTATACTATATACTTTAAGTAATATTATCACTATAGTACCTAATACTAGAGTACCCTCTACTAACTATAGTAAGGGAATAACTATATCGCGGCTAGAGGTAATATAAATACCCTCGCGGGAGTAGGTTATCCCTATAGATATAGACGATAATAAACTAAGATAGATCGCCCCTACATCCTATAAGGCTAAGGTTAAGAAGCTCTAATATAAATATAATAACCTAAGTAAGTAATATAATTACCTCTTAGATAGAGTATATAATAATACCTAAATCACTTAAGAATATCTAGAAATAATAAAATAATCTATATAGGAAATATAGGACTAATTCTATATAACTATAGAATAGTAATAGTAATAATATTAATAGACTATTAATAAGTAATAAACTAAGATTAACTAACTTATTATACTTTAAGTATAGTAAAATGACCTAATATAATAATAAGTCTATAATCTTAATGACTTAATACTTAAATATAATACCGCTAGAATAACTTATAAGGATATCGGCGAGATTATTAAACTAAAGGACCTAGAGCTATTTAATAGATAAGCTATTTATATTAAGATATTCTTTATATAAGGTATATTATTAGTATTTCCCTACCTAAATAGCTATCGCTAAAGGAAAGGTCCTCTATATTAATAGATACCTCACCGATAGTATACTAACTTAATTTAAACCTAAACTATATAACTACCTTAGAAAGAAACCTATAGAAGAAACCTAATACCTCTTTATTAATTATAAAAACTTTAAAGAAATAGTTAAATAAAACTTTAGAATTATTAATAAAGAATAATAGGCTATATAAAAACTTAAAAACCTACGGTAGGGTAAGGCTATATCTGCCTATATTGCCGAGTTTATATAGATTATTTTATTTCTTAATTAGGGAATTAGCGCCGTCTAGATCGCCTTTTATAAAGGGCTTAAGGAAGAAGTTAAGGATAAGCTCTATAAAATAAATAAACCTAATAATTTATAAGACTATATTAATATAGCTATTAAGATTAATAATTGCTAATTTAAATAATATATAGAGAAATCTAAGAAAGGAAGAATCTAGGGAGAAAAGAACCTTATAAACTAAAGTAAGAAGAGGTATAATAATACCTCCTATAGGACTAAAGCCGGCCTTATAGTATTAAGAGCCGTATAATACGATAAGAAACTAATTAAGTATTTCTATTACTATAAACGTAACTATAAGGCGAATATATATAAGAAGAAGGTATAAGATATTACTAAAGGAAAATATTAGCTAGAGAAGTAATAGGAATAATAGCCGCTCCTAGAAAATAAGAAATATATAAGCTATACTTATTAATAAGGCGATATATAAATAGCGGTCTAAATAATAAAAACTATTATAATAATATGACCTAGTTATAATTTAACTATAGCCGCACTAGGATAAAGAGCTATACCCTATGCCTAGGTATACCTAGCGGAGGAATAAATAAAGCATAATATTACTTATAGACTATACTATAAGGAATATATATATAAGTTATACTACCCTTAATAAAAAAATATATTAATATTATTATAAATATCTAAAACCCCTAAGATAAATTTAATTAAATCTAGATCCCCTTACCTAAATTAATAAAGAAGGAGGAAGATATAGAAGAATAGAAAGATAGACTTAAATAAGTTATTATTATAGTATTACGGCTTAATAAATACTATAAATCCGCAAACTATAGTAACTATTTAGCTAGTATAATAATATAAAGAAAACTTAAGTTAACCTAACTTTAATATAATTATTATAAATAATAGATATAAGTATAAGAGGAGCCTAGGGAGATATAATAAAACTAAGCGATATTAGTAGATATAGAATAAAGACTATAATATTTAGATTAATAAATAAGGAATATATTATTAAAATAGTAATGCCGGTATATATATTTAATTAAGTCGAGAGTAATAATAAATAGAGGACGTAGAAAATATCTATATTTAAGCTTACTATAAAGAAATAGTATTAAACCCCTAGCTCTTAAAATTACGGTATAACCTATATAATAACGATAGGATATTATTAGGATACCTATAGTATTATAAGATTATATAGGTCTCCTATAGAGATTACTATTGCGAGATAAACCTATATAAGAAAAGGGAATAAGACTATTTCCCTATCCCCTTTATATAATTAAATATATAACCTTACTTTTTATATAAAGTAAAAGACTATTATATTAAATAATAATATAAGGGAATTAAAGTAATATAACTTTAATTCTACCTATTATAATAATAAACTATATCCCTAAAGTAATTTATAAATACCCTTACTTAAGTAGGAGTAATAAAGCTAGAAATAGAATAAGATAATAAAGAAAAAAGAGCTACCCTAGATAGGATTATTAGGATAATAAAAGAAGGCTTTTATGCCCCTATATAAATAAAAGGTATAATAAAGGACCGAGAATAATATCTCTAATAATAATAATATATCGGAACCTTACTTATATAGAAAGAAGCTACGCTATAAGAGTATATAGAATACCTTATTAAGTTAAAAATACTTTAGATAGATCTAAGCGCTAAAGAAGAATAATAATATTAAGAACTACTTAATAACTAAGATATAAATATAACTATAAGGCCTATAATAATAATAAAATAGTAAGGATTATTTAGGAAGGATATTATTAAAAAACTAAGATACCTACCTATTATAGAGCTATAGGTAGAAGAAAGAAGGAAATAATTCCTATAAAGAGCTCTATATATAACTATAGATAATTAATAGCCGAAATACTTTAAATTAAGAGTATAAGTTAGGGGAGAATAAATAAATACTTTAATAGATAATAGAGCTAAATAGAATTACTTTAATCTAGCGATAGTAAATAAGCTTAGGCTACTATAGAGGTATAAAAAGGATCTTTATTTAATATATAACCTAGAAGGAGAAAGATTTAATTATAATAATAGGATTATTAAATATAAGATTAATTACCTTATTATTACGGATGCACGGCCAAAGAGGCATAATTACTAGGTAGGCGTAATAGTTAATTAATAACTAAAGCTTAATGAGATTAAGCTAGGGTAAGCCCCCCCGAAAGCATAAAGACTTATCCGTGAGACCGGCCTAAAAGGGCCCGGTTATATAGATCCCTTTAAACCTCTATTTACTATAAAGCGCTATAATAATTATCCTCCCTCCTAAAGGTAGCTATCCTTAATTACCAAAAATACCCTTAATAAATACCTTAATAGCCTTTAATAGTCCTTAATAGTTACTAAATAATAATAAATATACCCTACGTTAATAAAATAAAGGTAGTATTATTTTATTTACTATTATTATAAGGCTTATTTATCCCTATTTTATAGTATTTTAGGCCTCTAGATATTAATAATAATAATAATTTCCTATAACCTACTTCTCTTCCTCTCTATCTCTTCCCTATTAATATTATACTTTCTCCTATAAAATGACTATAATAACCTTATAATTCTTAGTTAAGATACCCTCTACCGCATACTCTCTTTAGCCCGGCGGCCCTATAAGTATTAATTAATAGTATATATATTATTTTTATTTAGCGATTTAGGCTAAAGGTAAGGCTATTAATGCCTATTATATTACTAATTATCCTTTTAAGTATATTTAGATTAATTATACCTTTCGCGACTTTAACTCCTCCCGCTATAAGCACTATAATAGCTCTAATAGTTCTTATACGCTATAAATATTTTATATTTCTATACCTTATTTCCTCTAATAGCCTTATTAATCTATAATAAAGCCCCCCTATTATCCTTAATAAGGATATAGGTAATCTCTTATGCTAACTTATATTTATTAACTCTATTATTAATTAGCTTATAAATAGCCTTAATATTAATAATAATATTATTAATAGCTATTTCTTTAATATTAATACCTTATATCTATTTATAATAGCGGCTAACTACCTTTACCTTATATTTAGCGCTATAGAGAATACCTACTATATATACTTTAGCCTAATTAGAAATAAGAAAGATAACTATATAAATTACCCCCCTTTTACTATATTTTTATTCTTATTTTTAATCTTCTTAAATATAGGATACTATTATATTATATAAGGTTCTTATTACCTAGCGACGCTAATAGCTAGTAAGTACCTTCCCTACTCCCCCTCCTAATACTATAAGTCTTTACCTTTTTCTATTAGGTTTTATTAATATTTCACTAAACTAATATCTAATAGAAGCAATAATATCGCACCTAGCGGCTTCACGGCTAAAATACTAACCCTAATATTATCACCTAATATATCACTTAGCTAGCCTTTTATAACTCACTCTATTATTAATTAATTAAGACTTTAATACTAATTAGCACCCTATACTTCTTATTAGCATTCCTATATAGAGCTATAGAGGGATAAACCCCTATAGGGCTTAAGTCTATTTTATTTCCTATAGTTATTATTAATATTTCGGCATAAATAATACCTTAAGTATAGATTTAATTTATATATTTTATTTAATAGATTTTTTCTACCTTAATATAATTATAGGTGCCCTCTTTATTTAGGCTACCTTAGCTTTTTAAGCTATTTTTACTTTCTTTTTACCTACTTTTCTCGCTACTCCTAGATAACTTCCTATATATTTATTATTTTATCTATATCTACTTATTAATTATATTCTATTAATTAGCCTTTCTATTTAATAAAAAAGTAAATATCTCCTTTAATCTTCTTTTTTACTTTAATTTATTTAATTTCCTACTTTAATTTATCTACTTCTAGGTCTAATATTAAGAGGGTTTCTTCTTTATTCCCTTCCCTTTATACCTAAGGCTAAAATAAAGTAATATAGAAGATATTATAAATCTATAAGTATTTATTTAGTAAGGCTAAGCGATAGGCCTATAAGCTAAGCTTTTCTAAGACCCTAAAGGGTCTAATAAAATAAGGAATTAATTTCCTCTTCTCTTTTTTAAACTTTAAATTCTTTATTAAGAGTATTACTAAATCTCCCTTTATAAATATAAATAATTTATAATAAAAATTATAGTATTTTATTTACCTTTTAATTACTTACTTCTAATATTCTTATAATTATTAATAGATTTCCTAAAGTTTTTATAAGCGCGCTTTAACTTTAGGTATACCCTCCCCTAGGTTTTTATCCCTAAAAACTAAATAAAACTCTAGCTTATAGCCTATAAGGGCTATATTAAGAGAGATACCTATTATCTTATTTATTATAAAGTTATAAATAAATTAAGTAATTAATAATAGCTTTAATTAATATTTAAGATAATTACCTATAAAGTATTATAAATAATAACCTAAGGTTTAATTTATTTACTCTATTTAATTATTAATTTAGGGATAAAAGGTAATTAAAAGCCTCTACTTTATTTAAGAGATAAAATATAACTCTAATTAAAATTCACTTATAAATATAGGTCTATAGTTAGTAATAATACCCTATAATACCCTAAATCGTAATTTAACCTCTTAATAAAAGAGCTCTATTAAGTCTAATACTATTATTATAGTACTAATAATAAGGAATAAGCAATATTTTATAAATTAATTAATAATAACTAAAATTATATCTACTTCTCAATCCCTTAATATAATTAATAATAGACCTATTATAAAGTCTATTAATAATTTAGTTATAGGTCCCTAGGGAATTAGGAGGTTATTAAGCTTACTATAGGGGCGATACCTATATAAGACTATCCCCTAATATATCGGGTAGGTATACTTATATTCCTTAATATCGGTTTTAAGAGCTTCCTAATAGAACTTCTTTTATAAGAGGTCTTTTATTCTCTTAATTC
Source organism: Fusarium virguliforme (assembly GCA_020883615.1). Taxonomy (NCBI): domain Eukaryota; kingdom Fungi; phylum Ascomycota; class Sordariomycetes; order Hypocreales; family Nectriaceae; genus Fusarium; species Fusarium virguliforme. Next base: position 6,660,361 of record JAJHJD010000002.1, read on the forward strand.
TAAAATAACTAACTAAAGGGTTATTATAATATAAGCTTAAAATCTTTCTTTATAAACCTAGGTCTTATAGAATATAAATATAATTTCTAAAGAATAATAAATTATCTTTCTTAATATTCTATACTTTAGGGTTTCTTACCCCTTTTAATAAAGAAACCTAGGTCTTTCATTAGGTATCCTTATCTCTTACTTAGGCTAATCTAATTAGCTTAAATAAGGGACTTAAGACCTAGGATTATATAGGGTTTTCTTATTATAACCTTACCTCTATTATTAGTCCTAGAAGTAAGTCTACTATAAATAGCTTCTCTTTAATTTATTCTCTAAACTTACTAGGATACTCCTTTATTTCGGTACCTTCTTATAGTTATTAAGTAGGGGTTTCTACTCCCCCTAAGGATAATTTATCCGCCTTATTTAAACTAAAGGCTAAGGACTCTATTACTCCTACTATAGGCTCTATACCCTACCTCTCTTTTATTTATAACTATATAATAACTATAATCTTAGCTATCTTTTAATTTAATAAATTAATTAATTCTTTAATTAAGTCTAAATTAAGGATATAACCTAATAGTCTTAATAATATATCGGCCGGGTTTATTTTCCCCTTCTAATACTAAATAATAAAATTATATAGTATTAAGTAAATATATTACTTTATTTACCTCTTATTAAGCTTTAAGGTCTTTATAAAAGACTATAAATTCTAATAATCACTTAATACTTTAATTTAGGTTAAGGCCTCTTTAAGGTATTATCGCTAATATTTAAAGGACTCTATAATAGCTATTAATTTATATTTTAAGGTACTATAATTTAATTTAAATATATTAAACTTCTTAGATTAAAATATAATTAGATACTATCTACCTTTATTATCTAGCTAAGAGAGGATACCTATTATAGCTATCTTAAAAGTATCTATCTCTACCTATATAGGTTATATTAGATTAAAATACTATAAAAGAGGTACTTCTTAAAAGGCTTAAATAAGCCTCTAAAATACCTCCTCTTCCTCCTTATTTAGGGATATATTCCCGGGCTTTCTCCTATCTTTTATTCCTTTTAATAAACCTATAAGTAATTACGCTACCCTTAAGTAAGTATAAATAAAGCGACGGTAAAAGTTATAAAACCCTAGGAAAACCTAGATATCTTAATAGGTAATTAATAATAGCTATTCTATAATAGCCTTAACCCACTTAAGGTCTATTAATATACCTTCTCTAGAGATAATAAACTTAAGGAACTCTATTTATTCTTAATAAAAGGTATATTTAATAGCTTAGCGTAAAGTTTAGCTTTCTATATCCTCTTAAGTACCTCTTAGATAGCCTTTATATATAAGTCCTAATCTTTTAAATAAATTAAGATATTATCTAGATAGGCTATATAAATAATATTAAGAAGCCTATATAAGGCTTAATAGATATAGTATTAAAAAGTTATAGGTATATTAATAAGCCTAAATAATATAACTAAATACTTAAAATACCTATATATATAAAAAGCTATTTTCTATTTATCTCCCCCTTTAATATAAATATAATAATAAGTATCTTTTATATTAATCTTAAAGAAATACTTTACCCTTTATACCCTATTAAGAATCTCTAAATAAGTAAGAGAGGGTATTAATTCTTAATTAAAAGGGTATTAAGGCCCCTATAGTTAATATAAAGGTATAGGCTCCCGTCCTTCTTTAGCATAAAGAGAATTAAGGCCCCTATAGGACTCTTTAATAATTAAATCCTCCCTTTCTCGAGGTTATCTATAAGGTATTATTATAGCTCTTTAAGCTCGGCTTATAAAAGAGGATAGATCGGCCTATATAGAGGTTCTTAACCTTTAATTAAATTAATTATATAATTAGTGCCGCGGTATTGCGGTAGCTACCTAGCTTTTTTATAGCTAAAGACTTTAATATAGTCCTTTAACTCGTCCGATAAGGGGGTATCCTCTATAGGTTTTAGGGGTTCTTTATCTAGGAGAAGATAGGGTTTCTTATATTATATAATTAAGAATACCCTATTTAGATTTTCTAACTTTTTATAAAACTTATATATTAAAAGAACTTTAATCTTATTTATATTTTTCTTAAATTATTAATACTATTCTCCTTTATTAATTATAATTAAAAGGTCTTTAATAGTAGATATTAATAATAAAAGAGGGTTTCTAGAGGGTTTTATACCCTCTTTAATATTAATATAGATTTACTTAAAGGAGTAAGTCTCCCCCTAATAATTAAATATTATTATTAAGACTCTCTATTTATAGTAAATTTAGAGATTACCCCCGCTAATAACCTAATATAGTATTATAACCCTATTAAGTTATTTAAGGCCCTACCTCTAGGCAAACTTCTTACTTATATAGTTAGATATTATTACTATATTAAGATAAATAAATATTTTAATTATCTTTTAACTATAAATTAAGAGGGAAATATTAATATTAGGCTTAACCTATATATACCCTTCTTAGCTATAGCCTAAGCCGCGCCTATAGCTTAGTTAGGTTTTTTAGCTAAGTGACCTAATTAATTATATTTAGGTTAGATTTTAGGTAAAAATATAAGAGGTAATACTTATTATAATAATAATAATATTAAAGGGTCTTATCTTTTTTACCTTTAGGGTTTTATTTATAATTTATAAAAGTTTCCCCTATAGTTTATATAGTAATTAAGGGGGTTTTATATTTCTCTTACTTAGCCTATTTCTTAATAAGGTAATTAATTAACCCTAACTTTCTCTTTTTCTAGATTATTATATCCTAATAATAAGTAGCTAATATAACTATCTTATTATAGGTCTATAGTAGGGAAGGCGAGTTAAGGTTAATATAGTTATATAGTTTATTATATAATTTTATAAAATAGAAAAGAGCCTATTACCTTTTAGCCTATTTTAGGAAGTATTTCTTAATAGAATTAAGATAGATAGAAAAATCTTAGGGAGTTTAATCCTCCTTTTATTTAGCCCTTTTTAATTATAATATTAAAAAAGCCTCTTTATTCTCTATATCTTTAATTAATAATAAGGTCTACCTTTTAAATTATCTTAGTCTTCCTCTAGCTTATATCGCTATTCTTTAGTATATTTACTTAGGTATTAGTCCTATCTCGACTATCCCTTATAATCTATATAATCTAAGGTAAAAAGGATCTTCTTATAACTTTTCTAATATTAATAGCGCGCTCCCTAAAAAGCATACTATAGGTTATTAAATTAGTTATCTCTTTTTTATATAGTTATAGGGAGGGTTAATTCTTTAATATTCTTAATCTTAACCTCTCCCTCCTTAAATAAAAAGAATTAAATAAATATCGATAATATTTCTAGTATCTTTTAGTATTAATATAATATAATAACTTAAGTAACTCTCGCTCCTCTCCTTTAACCTCTTTAATTCTTCTAACTACTTTATATATTCCTTAACCTTTTACTTTTACTCCTAAATCGCCTATATTTCGGTGGATATATTATTAGGTTTAGGTTTAAAGAGTGATATTAATAACTTCTATAGTCCCTAAGGACAATAGGTTTAAAGTACCCTCGCGGGCTAACTTTAAGAAAATTATTACCTAGGTAGCCTAATAGGAGAAGCTTTAGAATTATTATAGATATACGGCTAAAGAGGTATAGTTATTAGGTAGGCGTAATAGTTAATTAATGACTAAAGCTTAATGAGATTAAGCTAGGGTAAGCCCCCCTAAAAGCATAAAGACTTATCCGTGAGACCGGCCTGAAAGGGCCCGGTCACGTGGATCCCTTTGAACCTCTATTCACCATAAAGCGCTATAACACTTATAATCTTTATTAATAGAAAAAACTAAGGAATCTTATTTAATATTATACCTATATTAAGATATTATTTCATACTTAAGTACCTATAGTTATATAGGTTTAACTTATATCTTAATTAATAGATTAGCTAAATAATCTCCTTTAATAAAGAGATACCCCCTTAGGGAGATAATAATTTATTAAATATAAGATCTTAAATTTCTACCTAGAATAATAGAGAAGTTAAGAAGAGGTAAATATAAGATATGTCGCTACCTAAAGGAATATAAGATAAAAAATATAATAGAAAGAAATAATAGAATTAATAAATAATTATAAGTATTATAAAGTAATTCTATAAATTAGAAAAGAACCTTAAGTAAATTAAGAAGAAATTATAAAATAAATAGCTTAAGAATATCCTACTATAATATTAGATCTATAAAAGACTCTTTATAGAAGAACTTAAGACCGGCCTATTATTATATATATATTATAACCTAGAAATTAAATTTATCGATAGAAAGTAATTTAGCTTTAATAAACTCTACCTACTTAATATAATATAGCTATTAATATTAAAGGAATATATTAAAGAAATAATATAGAAAGGATATATTAAGGGAAGTAAGTTATCTATTAAATACCTTATTATATTTATCTTAAAGAAGAATAAAAAGCTTTACTTTTATATTAACTTTAGAATACTTAATATTATTATAATTAAGGATTATATATTTTACCTCTTATTAATAAGTTAAAGGATTAACTATTTAAGATAAAGTATTTTATTATACTTAACCTTAAGGGAGCCTATAACTTAATTTAGATTAAAGAGGGATATAAATAAAAAACCGCTTTTTATATTAAATATAGATTATTTAAGTACTTTATTATGCCCTTTAGATTTATTAATATATTTATTATATTTTAATAAATAATTAATAATATATTATAAGAATACCTAAATATAGTTATTATATATTACCTAAATAATATCTTTATCTTCTTTAAAATAGAAAAAGAATATATAGAATATATTTATAAGGTACTATAAATATTATAAGATATTAATTTATTAATAGAACCTAAGAAGAATAAGTTCTATACCTTAAAAATAGAATTTCTTAAATATATTATCTCTTATAATAAGATATATATAGACCTTAAAAAGGTTATAATAATTAAGGATTAAAAAGAATTAATAAATATTAAGGAAGTATAAGCCTTCCTTAATTTTTAATTATTATTATAAGTTTCTTAAGAAATTTAGGAAGATCGCGGTATTATTAATTAACCTTATGAAAAAAGATAAACTATTTATATTTAAGAATAAAGTATAAGAAGCTTTTAATAAAATTAAGAAATTTATCTTAAGCGAATTAATACTTAAGATATTTAATTTATCTTAATTAATTAAACTTAAAATAGATACCTTAGACTTTATATTAGGCGCCTAAATTAAATAATAAGATAATAAAGGACTCCTATACCTAATTATATTCTACTCTTATAAACTATATAGAGTAGAACTTAATTACCCTATTTATAATAAGGAATTCCTCGCTATTATTAATACTTTTAAGGAATTTTAATATTACTTTATTAAAAGCCCTTATTAAATTAAGGTCTATATAGACTATAAGAATATCTTATACTTTATTATTACTAGAGAATTAAGTAATTAATAACTATATTATATTAAATACCTCGCGGAATTTAACTATATTATAATCTATATAAAGGGAAGAGAAAATAAAAGAGCTAATATTATTAGCAGATAATTATACCTTAATATAGGAAAGATTAAAGTAAATAAATAGCTATTATAATATACCTTAGAAGGATACCTTAAATAAAAACTTATTATATAAATATAGAAATTAATACCTTTATTAAAATACCTTAAGCTTATTTAAGATTATAGAAAATAAATTATTAACTTTATTAATTATATATAAGGATATAACTACTATAAAGATAGACTCTTTATATTTAAAAGAAAGATTATTATGCTTAATAAAGTTTTTAGAAAGATCTTTAATTATTACTATAATTAATTTACCTATAATAGAAACTATAGGCTAATATTTCAAGCTATAAACTATATCTATAATAACTACTTATTTAAGGAAGAAATCTAAGGTATAGTATAATACAATTAGAAATATAACCCTAGATAAATACTTAAGGTAACCTATATAGTGGAATAAGGTAATTTACTATTAGAATAAATCTTAAAATATAATAAGTAACTCCTAGATAATAAGAAAATAAATAAATAATAAGTCTTAAATAAATTATAATATAACCTTATATATAAGATATATAAATACCCGCTATATAGATACTAAAGAATTAATAAAACCCTAAAATAAATTAAGATAATATATACTTTTCTTAATATAAAAAAGATAGTTATATAAGTTATAAATAAATATAACTTATGCGTGAAAATAAAGGTATAACGCTATAAACCCTATAGAAAGTTATAATTATTTTTAATTATATAATAACCTTAGGAATTAATTACTATAGATTTTATTACTAAATTACCCCTATTAAAAGAATTAGCTACTAGAAACTTCTATAATAATATTTTTATTATTATAGATAGACTTATAAAATTTTCCTATTTTATCCCTTATAGTGAATTAATAAATATAAAAGAATTTATATACCTCTTCTATTATAATATCACTAGGGTATAAAGGCTACTATTTAAAATTATTTTAGATTAAGGACTATCCTTTCTATCTAAGTTTTAATAAGGATTAATTAAATACCTTAGAATTAATTATAAGCTCTCTATAGTATACTATAAGGAGACTAATAGATAAATAGAATAAATAAACTAAATACTAAAATAATACCTTTAGTACTATATTAACTATAAATAAAATAACTAAATTAAAAAGCTATTAGTTATATAGCTAGCCTATAATATAGTAATTAATAAAAGCATAAAGATTATACTAGCCTATACTAACTTTAGGTTTACCCTAGATACTATAGATAAGCTCGAAATATAGCTATTAACCTTAAAGTAATCCTTATTAATAATTAATTAAAGAACCTATATAAAGAAATATAGATAGAACTTAAATTTATTAGAAATAAAATAAGTAATTATATTAATAAGAAAAGGATTAAGAGACTAACCTTCTCGGAGGGAGATATAGTCTATCTTATAATAAAAAATATCGCGATAAAGTAATAAAATAAAAAACTTAACTATAAGTATATTAGACCCTATTGAGTTAAATAGAAAATCTTATAAAATACCTATAAATTAGACTTATTACTAAAGGTTAAGCTTTATTTAATCTTTTATATCTTATTATTTAAGTTAATAAAAAATATTATTGAAGTTAAAAATAGTAATAAACTAGAAATAGAGATCGATAGACTAAAGGAATATATTATAGAAGATATCCTTAATATAGATAAAATTAATAATAAAATAATATATTTTATTAAATAGAAATATTACCTTAACTTAGAAAATATATAGGAATTATTAAAATACCTTATTAATATATAATAACTCCTAAAGTACTTCTATTAATAATAAAGGGATTAAGAAGCTCGCCTTAATCGATAATATCTATAGCCCCTATTAGCTATACCTTTATTACTATAAAGGACTCTATATTCTCTATCGCTTTTAGCTTATTTAATATCTCGATATTATAATAAAATATCTCCTCGCCTTACTTAATTAACTATTTTTTCTAATAATAGAGATATATTAAGTAACTTAACTATTTATTTACCTATTACTATAGGGTAATTAACTCCGACTTTATTACCTTCTCTACTTATTTTAGGCGATACTTCTCTTAAATAAGATAATCGGCTATAAAGGGATACTTAGTATAAATTACCTATATTATACCGAAAAGAATAAACTTATTATTAAGAAAAGTAATCCTATAACTATCGCACTAGCGACCTTAATAGGTATATTAAGTATAATACTTATAGCTCTCTTTAGCCTAATATTTTGATTACTATAGCTCGCAATAGCTATAAGGTATAATAAAGAACTTAATATTTTCGATAAAAAGGGCTTATGCTTTATAGTTATATATAGCTTTAGATTTTAATTATATATTAAATAACGTAATATTTATAGATATAGGTTATATGCTAAGGGAGATAGCTATAGGAAATAGTCTTAAGGATAAGAATTAATAGAGAGGGGATATTATATTATAGTACTAACTTAAGTTATATATGCCTCTATAAAAAATAATTAATTAGGGTTGCCGACTTATAGTATATACTGTAAGCCCGGCCCTAACTCACGAAAGAACTTATGACTTACTATAGGCCGCGACTCACGATCGTGAGCTATATTTAAGTATATAGAATACCTTTATTAGTACATTCTTATATAATAGCTACCCTAGCTATTAATATAACTTAGTTATACTTAATACCCTTAAGTATATTACTAGGTATAACTTATACCCTCACTACTTAGATTACGCCCTATATTTATTATAGCACTAACTCAGGTCACGTGTGCCTCTATAAAGGATAACTAATTAAGGGCGGCGACTTACGGTATATACCATAAGCCTGACCTAGACTTATAGGAGGACTTATGACTTACTATAAGCTGCGACTTATAATCGTGAGCTATATTTAAGTATATAGAATATATTTATTATATTCTCTTATATAGTAGCTACCTTAGCTATTAATATAATTTAGTTATACTTAATACCTTTAAGTATATTACTAGATATAATACTTTATTTAAGACTATAATGTAAGATTCTCTATTATTAATATAAACTTAATATAACCGGTTTATCCCTTAGATCTAACTATACCGTTATATATTAATAGCTCTTATTTAGTGGATTACCTATATGACCTTAAATAATATTAAATATAATAATTACTCCCGCTACCCCGCGAATAACTAATAAAGGGCCCGCCTATACCTATTACGCCTACTCTAGTTAACCTAATTAATATAGAGATAGAAGACGCTTCTAGCGCTAATAATAATAACGAGGAAGTTAAATAGCTTAAGGCTTAGATTACTACTATAAGTACTGAAATAAATAATCTCCGTGAGACTATAGAAGAATAGCTAACTCCTAGAGAGTTTAGAATAAATAATATATAAATAGGACTAAAATAATTAATAACCTTATAATTATTATTATAAAAGGTAAAGATATAGGAGAAATCCTTAAGCTAAATCTATTAAAACTATTTAATAGAACCTTATATAGACTATAGATATTCCTTACCTAAATATACGCTTTTATAACCTATTACCCGACCTAATTTACTACTAAGTCTAATAAGGTTTAATATACCGCGGGATACCTTATAAAGTATACTACTATATAATTTAAGCTAATAATAAAGAGTACCTTATAACTCTATTTATTAACCTCTCGCTATAAATTACTGACCTCTATATTAATTATAATATATTTAAAGAAGCCTTCTATAAGGCCTTTAGAACTATTAATAAGAAGGTATAGGCTAGATAAGAGATTAAGGCACTTAAATAAACTTAATTAGCCTTTAAGTATAAAATAAAATATATTTAGCTAATATTTAAGCTATTATAGGATTAAGAGCCCTTAATATTACTCTTCTTTAATAGACTTAAGAAAGAAGTATAGGCTAAACTCTATAAGGAGGACTAACTTAATAACTTAATCGATTATATTAATAAGGCGGTTAAGATTAATAATTAATAATTTTTATAAAAGAAACTATAAAGCCTAAGATTTAGTAACTATAAGGCTAATACCCTTACTTTAATATAAACTAAGGTAGAAAGAGATATTATAATACCTTATATAGCACTAAAGCTAGACCTATAGTACTAGGGGCCGCGCGATATAATAAAAAGCTAATTAAATACTTTTATTATTATAAACCTAACTATAAGGCGAATATATATAAGAAAAAAGCATAAGATATTACTAAAGGGAAATATTAGCTAGGAGGTATTAAGAACGATAGCTACTTCTAGACGGTAAGAAATATATAAGCTTACTTACTAATAGGACGATATATAAATAGCGATCTAAATAATTAAAATTATCGCGATAATATAATCCGGTTATAACCTAACTATAGCTATATTAAGATAAGTAGCTATACTATATATATAGGTATACCTAGCGGAAGAATAAGTAAAATATAATATCGCTTATAGACTATACTATAAGGAATATATATATAAGGTTATATTACCCCTAATAAAAGGATATATTAATATCATTATAAGTATTTAAAACCCCTAAGATAAAGTTAATTAAACCTAGATCCCCCTACTTAAATTAATAAAGAAGGAAGAAAATATAAAAAGGTAGAAGGTTAGACTTAAATAAATTACTATTATAATAATACGACTTAATAGATACTATAAACCCATAAACTATAGTAATTACTCTATAGGCGTAATAATATAAAGAGAACTTAAGTTAATTTAACTTTAATATAATTATTATAGATAATAGATATAATAATATAATAAGAGCTTAGAGAGATATAATAAAATATTAAGCGATATTAATAGATATAGAATAAAGACTATAATATTTAGATAGATAAATAAGGAATATATTACTAAAATAATAGCATTAATATATATATCTAATTAGCTTAGGAATAATAAAAAGTAAAGGATATAGAAGATATTTATATTTAAGCCTATTATAAAGAAATAGTATTAAACCCCTATCTATTAGAATTATAATATAATATATATAATAATAATAGAGCGCTATTAAGATATTTATAATACTATAAAATTGCATAAGTCTCCTATAGAGACTATTACTATAAGATATACCTATATAAGAAGAGGGAATAAGACTATTTCTCTATCCCCTCTTATAACTAAATATATAACCTTACTCTTTATATAAAGTAAAAGATTATTATATTAAATAATAATATAAGGGAATTAAAATAATATAACTTTAATTCTATTTATTATAATAATAAATTATATCCCTAGAATAATTTATAAGTACCCTTACTTAAGTAAGAGGAATAAAGCTAAAAATAAAATAAAATAATAAAGAAAGAGGAGCTACCTTAAATAAGATTATTAGGATAATAGAAGTAGGCTTTTATACCCCTATATAAATAGGAGGCATAATAGAGGACCGAGAATAATACCTCTAGTAATAATAATATATTAGAATTTTACTTCTATAGGAAGAAATTACGCTATAGGAGTATATAAAATACCTTATTAGGTTAAAGATATTATAGATAGATCTAGGTACTAAAGAAGAGTAGTATTATTAAGAATTACTCTATAGCTAAAATAATAAGTATAATTATAAGGCCTATAATAATAATAAATATAATAAGGATTATCTAGAGAGGATATATTAAAAAACTAAAATACCTACTTATTATAGAGCTATAGGTAGAGGAAAGAAGGAAATAACTTCTATAAAGGGCTCTATATATAGATATAAATAATTAATAGCTAAAATACTTTAAACTATAAATATAAATTAAGGGAGAATAACTAAATACTTTAGTAGATAATAGAGCTAAATAGAATTACTTTAATCTAGCGATAGTAAATAGGCTTAGGCTACTATAGAAATATAAAAAGGATCTTTATTTAATATATAACCTAAAAAGAGAAAGGTTTAATTATAATAATAAGATTATTAAATATAAGATTAATTACCTTATAGTCTTTATTAATAGAAAAAACTAAGGAATCTTATTTAATATTATATTTATATTAGGATATTACTTAATACTTAGGTATCTATAATTATATAGGTTTAATCTATATCTTAATTAATAGATTAATTAGGTAATCTCCTTTAATAAAGAGGTACCCCTTAAGGAGATAATAACTTATTAAATATAAGATCTTAAATTTCTATTAAAGATAATAAAGAAATTAAGAAGAGGTAAATAAGAGATACCTTTCTACCTAAAGGAATATAATATAAATAATATAATAAAAAGAAATAATAAGATTAATAAATAATCGCGAGTATTATAAAGTAATTCTATAAATTAAAAAAAACCTTAAATAAATTAAAAGAAAACTATAAGATAAATAACTTAAAAATATCCCTCTATAATATAGAATCTATAAAAAACTCTTTATAGAAGAGCTTAAGACCGGCCTATTACTATATATATATTATACCTAGAAATTAAATTTATTAAGAGAAAATAATCTAGCTTTAGTAAACTTTACTTATTTAATATAATATAATTATTAATATTAAAGGAATATATTAAAGAAATAATATAGAAAGGATATATTAGGGAAAGTAAGTTATCTATTAGATACCTTATTATATTTATCCTAAAGAAAAATAAAAAGCTCTATCTTTATATTAACTTTAGAATACTTAATATTATTATAATTAAGAATTATATATCGCTACCTCTTATTAATAAATTAAAAGATTAACTTTTTAAGATAAAGTACTTTATTATATTTAACCTTAAGGGAGCCTATAACTTAATTTAGATTAAAGAAAGATATAAATAGAAAACTACTTTTTATATTAAGTATAGACTATTTAAGTACCTTATTATACCTTTTAGACTTATTAATATACCTATTATATTCTAATAAATAATTAATAATATATTATAAGAATATCTAGATATATTTATTATATATTACCTAAATAATATCCTTATTTTCTTTAAAATAAAAGAAGAATATATAGAATATATTTATAAGGTATTATAGATATTATAAGCTATTAACTTATTAATAGAACTAAAGAAAAGTAAATTCTATACCTTAGAAGTAGAATTTCTTAGATATATTATCTCTTATAATAAGATATATATAGACTTTAAGAAGGTTATAGTAATTAAAGATTAAAAGGAATTAATAAATATTAAGGAAGTATAAGCCTTCCTTAGCTTTACTAATTACTATTATAAATTCCTTAAAAGATTTAAGAAGATTATAATATTATTAACCGATTTAATAAAGAAAGATATATTATTTATAATAAGGAATAAGGTATAAAAAGCTTTTAATAAAATTAAGGAATTTATCTTAAGTAAATTAATCCTTAAGATATTTAACTTATTTTAATTAATTAAATTTAAAATAGATACCTTAGACTTTATATTAGGAGCCTAGATTAAATAATAAGATAATAAAGGACTTCTATACCTAATTATATTCTATTTTTATAAGCTATATAAAGTGGAATTTAATTACTTTATCTATAATAAGGAATTCCTCGCTATTATTAATATTTTTAAGGAATTTCAATATTACTTTATTAAAAGCCTATATTAAATTAAGGTCTATATAGACTATAAGAATATTTTATACTTTATTATTACTAGAGAATTAAGTAGCCGGTAATTATATTACGCTAAATACCTCTTAGAATTTAATTATATTATGATCTATATAAAGGGAAAAAAGAATAAAAGAGCTAATATTATTAATAGATAATTAGACCTTAATATAGGAAAGATTAAAGCGAATAAATAACTATTATAATATACCTCAGAAGGATACCTTAAATAGAAATATATTATATAAATATAGAAATTAATACCCCTATTAGAATACCTTAAACTTATTTAAGATTATAGAAAATAAATTATTAACTTTATTAATTATATATAAAGATATAACTACTATAAAGATAGACTTCTTATATTTAAAAAGAAGATTATTATACCTAATAAAGTTTTTAGAAAGATCTTTAATTATTACTATAATTAATTCCCTTATAATAGAGACTATAGACTAATATTTAAAGCTATAAACTATATCTATAATAACTACCTATTTAAGGAGGAAATTTAAGGTATAGTATAATACTATTAGGAATATAACCCTAGGTAAATACTTAAAATAACCTATATAATAAAATAGGGTAATCTATTATTAAAATAAATCTTAGAGTATAATAAATAACTCTTAGATAATAAGAAAATAGATAAATAATAAGTCCTAGATAAACTATAATATAACCTTATACGCGAAATATAAAACACCTACTATATAGATATTAAGGAATTAATAAAACCCTAGAATAAATTAAGGCGATATATATTTTTTCTAATATAAAGAAGATAATTATATAAGTTATAAATAAATATAATTTATACGTAAAAATAAAGGCATAACGCTATAAACCCTATGGAAAACTATAACTACTCCCGGTTATATAGTAACTATAGGATTCAATTATTATAGATTTTATTACTAAATTACCCCTATTAAAAGAACTAACTACTAGGAACTTCTATAATAATATTCTTATTATTATAGATAGACTTATGAAATTTTCCTATTTTATTCCCTATAATAAATTAATAAATATAGAAGAATTTATATAACGTGCATGATAAGCATGCCGGTCAAACAAGCTTGCCGGTCAAAAATCCCTCAACCTTTCATCTTCCTACTTAATCAATCAATTCTCAACCATTCAAGATGCCACGATCAAATAATGAGGCAAATATCCTTCTTGCGCTTCAAGCCTATCGAAATGACCCAAAATTAAGTCTCCGACGCGCCGCAAAGATCTATCAAGTCAAGTATAGTACTCTCTTTGACCGAGAGAATGGCGTCACTGCTCGTTGCGATTGGATCCCCAAATCTCGTAAACTATCCGATCTAGAGGAACAGATCATTGTTCAGTTCATTCTCGACTTGGATTCGCGAGGATTTCCCCACGACTGCGTGGTGTTGAAGAAATGGCCAACCGACTGCTCGCTGACCGCGACGCGCCACCTGTCGGCAAGCGCTGGGCTTCCAACTTCGTCAGGCGACACAAAGACCTCAAGACGCGTTTTCTCCGTAAGTACGACTACCAGAGAGCCAAATGCGAAGATCCGACTATTATTCGCGATTGGTTCAGGCTTGTGGAGAACATAATCGCGAAGTATGGTATCAACCTTGCTGATATCTACAACTTTGATGAGACTGGCTTTATGATGGGTCTGATTGCAAGCGGAATGGTTGTCACAGGCGCAGAAAGGCGTGGAAGACCGAAATCAGTCCAGCCCGGAAATCGGGAATGGGTTACAGTCATCCAGGCTATCAATGCGGAAGGCTGGGCGATCCAGCCGTTTATCGTGGTCGCGGGGCAATATCACCTCTCCAGCTGGTACCAAGAAAGCAACCTCCCGGGCGATTGGGCTATCGTCACGACCAAAAATGGCTGGACCGACAACGAGACGGGCCTTGAGTGGATCAAGCACTTTGATCGGCACACAAAGACCCGATCAACCGGTGGCTATCGCCTTCTGATCCTCGATGGGCATGAAAGCCACCACTCGGCCGACTTCGAGGCATATTGCGAGGAGAACAATATCATCACGCTCTGTATGCCCCCTCATTCGTCTCATCTACTCCAGCCTCTTGATGTCGGGTGCTTTGGACCGCTCAAAAAAGCCTACGGCCGGGAAATAGAGCATTTGATCAGATGCTCAATAACCCACATTTCAAAGACCGAGTTCTTTCCAGCGTTTTACGCCGCCCACCAAGCCGCTATGACAGAAAGCAATATCAAGGGAGGTTTTAGAGGGGCCGGGCTTGTTCCTTTAGACCCGGAAAGTATTATATCAAAGCTTGATGTGCAGCTACGGACTCCAACACCTGTGGGGGAGGAGGCGAACCTCCCCGACCCTTGGGTCTCAAAGACCCCAAAGACCGTCCTTGAGGCTAGCTCTCAGTCTGAATACCTCAAAAGGCGAATTAGAAGGCACCAGAGCAGCTCCCCGGCATCTATTCTTGAGGCACTTGAATCATTTTCGAAAGGAACGAAGGCAATAATGCATCAGATAGCATTACTGAAGTCTGAGAACCAGATCCTTCGACAGTCAAATGAGGTACTTAGCAAGCGGCGCAGAGCAAAAAGAACCCGCCTGCAGAATAGAGGGAAGATGACTCTAGGTGAAGGAAGGGAAGCAATTGATCAGATGGATGCCAATACGCACGTAGCGGCCGAATCGTCGAGAAGTGGTGGTCAAGGAGGGTCAGCGCGACCGAAGGAAAGGCGTTGTGGAACATGCGGCAAGACCGGGCATAACGCAAGGACATGTCAGATAGTTGTTGCGATGTCTGGGGAAGAGTATAGCAATTAGTTCTAATTGATTAGATGCTTTGTTGTGTATTTATTTTAATTTCTAGATTGAGGGTGATAATTTTTGACCGGCAAGCTTGTTTGACCGGCATGCTTATCATGCACGTTACCTCTTTTATTATAATATTATTAAGATATAAAGGCTATTACTTAAGATTATCTTAGATTAAGGACTACCCTTTATATCTAAATTCTAATAAGAATTAACTAAATACCTTAAGATTAACTATAAGCTCTCTATAATATACTATAAAGAGATTAATAGATAAATAGAATAAATAAACTAAATATTAAAATAATACCTTTAGTATTATATTAATTATAAATAAAATAACTAGGTTATAAAGCTATTAGCTATATAGTTAGCTTATAATATAGTAATTAATAAAAGTATAAAGATTATATTAGCCTATACTAACTTTAGATTTACCCTAGATACCTATAGATAAGCTTAAAATATAGTTATTAACCCTAAAGTAATCTTCATTAATAATTAGCTAAAGAATCTATATAAGGAAATATAAATAAAACTTAAATTTATTAGAAATAAAAGAAGTAATTATATTAATAAGAAAAGGATTAAGGGACTAACTTTCTTAAAGGGAGATATAGTCTACCTTATAATAAAAAATATTATAATAAAATAATAAATAAAAAACTCAACTATAAATATATTAGACCCTATAAAGTTAAATAGAAAATCTTATAAAATAATTATAAATTAGACTTATTACTAAAGGTTAAGCTCTACTTAATCTTTTATATTTTATTACTTAAATTAATAGAAAATACTATCTAAGTTAAAATTAATAATAAACTAAAAGCTAAAGTTAATAGACTAAAAGAATATATTATAGAGGCTATCCTTAATATAGATAAAGTTAATAATAAAATAATATATTTTATTAAATAGAAAGACTACTTAAACTTAAAAAATACTTAAGAACCCCTAAAGTACCTTATTAATATATAATAACTCCTAAGGAACTTCTATTAATAGCGGAAGAATTAAAGAGCTTACCTTAATCGATAATATCTATAGCCCTAGCTAGCTATACCTTAATTATTATAAAAAACTTAATATTTTCTATTACCTTTAGTTTATTTAGTATTTTAATATTTTAATAAAGTATTTCCTTACCTTACTTAATTAATTATTTTTTTTAATAATAGAGCTATATTAAATAACTTAATTACTTATTTATTTATTACTATAAGGTAATTAACTCTAACTCTATAATCTCCTTTATTTATTTTAATTAATATTTCTCTTAAGTAAGATAATTAGCTATTAACTAATAATTAATATAAATAAAACCCTTATTATATTAAGAAATAAACTTACTATTAAGGAAGGTAATTCTATAGCCATTATACTAATAACCCTAATAGGTATATTAGGCGTAATATTTATAGCCCTCTTTAGCTTAATACTTTAATTACCGCGGCTTATAATAGCTATAAGGTATAATAAGGAACCTAAATTTTTAATAAAAAGGGCTTATACTTTATGATTATATATAGCTTTAGATTCTAATATTATATTAAATAGCGAAATAATTATAGATATAGGTTATATATTAGGGAGAGTAGCCGCAGGAAATAGTCTTAAGGATAAGAATTAATAGAGGGGGGGCATTATATTATAGTACTAATTTAGGTTATATATACCTCTATAAAGAATAATTAATTAGGGGCGGCGACTTCTAGTATATACTATAAGCCTAACCTAGACTTATAGGAGGACTTATAACTTACTATAAACTGCGATTTATAATTATAAGCTATATCTAAGTATATAGAATATATTTATTATACTCTCTTATATAATAGCTACCTTAGCTATTAATATAACTTAATTATACTTAATACCTTTAAGTATATTACTAGATATAATACTTTATTTAAGACTATAACGCAATATTCTCTACTACTAATATAAACCTAATATAACCGGTTTATCCCTTAGATCTAACCATACCGTCATAATACTCTCTACTAATATAAACCCAGCACGACCGGTTTATCCCTTGGGAAACACACGATCTGTGACGGCACGGTCACAGCTGCGGGCACCTTAGCCGCTGCGCCACGGGGCAAAAGATTGGGCCATAATCGCTATTGTAGCAATTACAGAAGGTGCATTCACTGCCTATAGGGCTTACAGCGCCGTTACGGGGGACCAAGCCGTAACACGATCGTCACATAATATACTTATAGGATCTAAAGTAGTAAGTAAGTTTATTATAAATAATATAATTACGACTATTTATAGCTATATAATATATTTAAGTTAAGATATTTTATATATAAGTGCTAAGGATTAAGATATAAATAAAGCTAATTTCTTAATATTTATAATATATTACTAAAATAAATATTATTATATTATATTATTATAATACTAAATTTCTTATATTATATTATTATACTATAAGAAAGTCTATATTATGTAATTTATATTAAAAGATATTATTTTATTACTATACTATTAGTAATACTACCTGTTATAGGTACTAATAAGCTGTAATAATTAGATAAGCGCTTAATTTTCGTTCTAAAAGAGCGACAAGAGCCAGTCTCTTAAACCTATATTTAGTCTACCGATCTCATAGGCAGCAGCCTGTTTCCTGACGTTAATGATAGTATAGCGTTCCCGCTGACCGTGAAGCTATTCACGATGGTTGTGATCCACTGATCCTTGCCCTTGACAGGTGGACAGGGAATGGAACAATATGAGTGAGTCGCGGATACCCAACCATCATTCACCAGTATCTGGTCCATCTTCCAGTATGCTTACAAAAACCTCTTTGCACCATACTTCGCATGAATCTTGTGCGATTGAACGCGAATGAAGGGCCCGAACAAAATCAGGACAACAGTGATGCCAGCAATCAATGCCCACTGGATGATTGCCATGTCAAGGAACAGCTTTCGAGTACCATCTCTCGCCAGCCAGTCTGAAGCCGTTTGGATCAAGCCAAATGGCACCAGATGAGTGATGGCATTCATCAGAGACACCACCTCAGCAGAGTCGATTGGGTAGCTATCAACCCCGTAGGAAAGGACAGCCGCGGGGATCAGCAGCAAGGTCGATGTTTGCATCGCGTATCCGACTGCAGGCCCAACATAAGACCCATTGGGATATGTATAACCAAAGAGTATCAGACCAGCCGAGCCGACGACGAAAGGAAGAATCAGAGTGTAGAGGCGATGCTCAGGCATATGGTGACCTCTACGCTTACCAATCTGCTTGGATACGAAATCGGTGACAGGACCAGCGATGGGGAATGCCACGACAACTCCAACAGTGCTTGTGACGGCCCAGTTTCCAATCTCGGCGGGGCTCCAGTTGAAGGGAGGCGCAGCGAAGAGAGGGTTTTGAATCACGGAGATGCCAGCAACCCTGCGACCCATGGTTAGAAAAAGGTCAAGATACATCGTCATGATCGTTTCTCTCATATTGGTACTCACCATGCTAGAGATATTCCCCACATGCCTGCCGATAGAAGTACGGTAGGGTTGAAGGTGTACTCAATTTGGAGCAGGAAAGACAGAACCCACTGCCTGAGGCCGCCTCCTCGGACGTACGGGTGACGGAGGTAGAACAGGTTTTGCGTCAGCGACTTCATAGCACTCTTCTTCTTGCCATCACTGTGGCGGCGGATGTCTTCGTCAACATCAGCTGCGTTCGCATCGTCGGCGATATCCTGGATGTAGGCGGTCTCGGGACAGAAGAATAAGAGCGTGAAGAAGTTGATCCCGCCGAGGATTGCCAGGAGCTTGAAATGCCACTGCCAACCCTTCGCGGAGATAAGATGCCCTCCAATAAGGTTACCGAGCTGCGAGCCGAGGCAGAGACTGAGGGTATATGAAGCCATGGCTTTAGAATAGTCCTTCTCGTAGAATAGCTCTTGTGGCCACTGGTCAGATTCGTCCGTCATGGTAGAGACGGGGCTTGTTTATTGCTCACCTCCCACGACCGCGGGCCCCACTGCCTGCACGGCACCAGCCCCAAGGCCTCCAACGATTCTTGATCCCAGGAGGCTCTTCATGGAAGTAGCTTGAGAGCCCCAAATGTTGCCAGCGACGAAAACGAGCTGGGACGCCACCAGAACTGGCCGCTTTCCAATCACGACCGCCGTAGGTGTCCAGAGCCAGGCACCCAGGCCAATGGTCAGAAGGCAGTAGGAGATGATGTTACTGGCCTCCGTATAGTTCGAGTGGAACTCTTGGACAATCTGAGCAAGTCCAGGGGAGATACCTGCCTATCGGTGATTTTGATCAGCAACGGAATCCACCGTGGCAGCGGCATCACAATTCAAAGGGCGCACTCACTCCATAGAGGTTACCACAAAAGACCATGAAGCAGAGGTTCAGCAGAACCATCGCCTTGACCGTGATATGCCAGGTCTGGGGCAATCCTGTCAGTGGATGATTCAACGCAGTTTACATGAGGAGCATTTACTTTGGGATGAGCCTGGAGCTCCTCGTCCGTCTGGGAGGCGGACTCGATGTTGGAAACCGTCGGTTTCTCGGCTGGTAAACTTTCCATGTTGGATAGGGTAGTGGTAACAAACCAGTATCAAAATGTTACGGTATGTGTTACTCGTGACGAGTGTGATAGGGTCAAGTCAGCTCCAGACGGAGATGGCAGGATCAACGCAGACATTTATATCTCTGCTAATCCCGCCTATCTACCAGTCAGCAGTGGTCCCGAGATGAGATGCAAGCCTCGAGCACTACCCCATGGGGAACCCCAGAGACGATAGATGGCGAATGTGGAGCCGACGGAAATAAGTGAGATTTGATAATAAGGTGTCTTGGAAGACGCCGGCCATTGGATATCATTTCCGGTTGAGGGGTGGGATAGAATAGTGAAACTAAGAACTCGTTTAAACTTGTGTAGAGCTACTTACACGATGAACCCATAGGTGAAAGACTTTGGGATCAAACTCGACTGTTTGGCAACTAAGACAGAGTTGTTGTAATTCAACATTTGAACATGGCCACTTCAAGGTTTTTACATGGGGTAAGAACCTGACAAAGTAGGGATCTTGCAACGGAGCAAAAAGGCACACCCCCGTAAGGAGTCTAAGGACCTTGCCTTGCAATTTGGGGTCTATAGCCTGGGTTGTAGGGTTGTTCTACGAGCACTCTGGTTTTATTCAACGTGGTTGATTCGACTGCTCTATCAGCGAAAGGTGGGAGATCTTTGTGGCGTTAGTCCTGACTGAATCGCGTCCTCCGTCGTGATTTCTGCGCAGGCTTCGCCCGCCCTCCAATGCATGCCAGCTACGCAGTTGATCAGAACTCAGTTTTGGAGACTTCTTTGTTGGATTTGGTGTGGCTTCTTTATAAATAATTTCCAATCCCCCAGGCCCACAGACGTTATTATGTTTTGATGCACACTCTAGAGCGGCTTGGGGACCATCTCTAGCTTAACACGCAATCTCGGTTGCATTTCTGGCGCGAATTCCGATCAAGAACTCTCGATATAACCGAGGGTTGAAGCAGGAAAACTTAAGCTTATAAACATTCGTGTAAATACGGGGGGCGGGCGAGTTCATGAGATATATTAATATGGGTGTGGGGAGATATCCTGTGGTACCGTCAGAAATGGGTAGGTAGCTGTGAAGGAGCTATTATCTCCCCTCCGTAGCTCATTTAAGCTCATGGCTCATTTACTTTTAGGGATATAGTTGCGTCTCCGATCGTAGGGCTAACGCCAGTCGGAACCCGTGTGGGGTTAGCAAGATGGAGCCGCAAGGGCCTAACTTCGGCTCCACACGCCTCCTCAAGCACAAGTCCACTAGCTTGAGCGTGTGGAACAAGTCAGTCGTCCCACAACCTGGAGCTTTAAGCTATGAGGTTCCCGTGTACTTAGATATATCGATCTCGAGAAAGGGGCATTGCTCCCTGCTAGACTTAATAATTCCATTAAGGGCCATCGCTCGGTCCAGGTGGTCTTAGTTATCCTAAGACCACCTAGGTTACTTAAGTCTCTTAACTTCGACTTTTTATATCCCTAGTAACTAAAGTATAAGGTTATTATAAGATAAACTAATAAGGGTAAATAATAAATAAACCCTAGCTTAGATTATATAATTAAGCTAGCTAAAAACTCTTTTTTTAAGCTCTCTATAGAGAGCTAGTAAATTAAGGTCTATATATTAATATAGACTTACTATTTATTTATAATTTTACTTTAATTATACCTTAAAGGCTTAATATACTTATAATTCTTTAATTTTTATTTTTTATAAAAAATTAATATAAAATTAAAATAAATAAATTAATTAAAATTATCTTAGTATTTACCTAGGAGATACCTAAATAGCCCTTTACTAATAATATATTAAGAAGTATATATATATAGCCTCCTAAGATTATTATACTTATTAATATATCTAATTTAATAAACTTAGATAAGTTAATCCGCGGGAGTAATTATCCTTATATATTTAAATAAGGTATTTTTATTATATTTAAAGGGTATTTTTAATATTATTATTAAAAAATATTACTTATTTATTAAGATAAAATTAATAATTCTATTATTTAAAGTTAATATAATTAATTATACCATTAAAAGAGGATATTTTATATTATATTATTAATATTAAATTACTATAACTCTATAATACCTAAAGGAATTAAAGTCTCTTATTATTACTTAATAAAATTAATAATAATAGCCTATACTTAGACTAAAGATCTTAATAACTAAAATATTAATTAATATTCTTACTATATTATATATAGAGTTAATAACTTTAATAATAAGCTTACTTACCTTTATAAACTCTACTTAAGAAGAAAAGCTAAAGGTATTAACTACCTCTCTTAATGAACTTTATTTTAAATAAATAATATATCTCTTAATAAAATAAAAAATATAATAACCCTAAGGACTCTTAAGAGGATTATTATATTATTAATTTAACTTTTTTATTATTCTTTAATATTAATAAAAAGATTACCCTTTAAGTATACCTTTATAATTATTATAATTAAAAAAAATAATTATAACTTAAATATTAATTTAAGTTAATCTATAATCTATAAATTATATTCATATTATTATTTTATATAGAAATAGCTTTTATTATAATTAAATAGACTTAATTATACTTTATAAAAATACCTTAAAAGGCGCGCTAAAAGTTCTAGAGGAAATATTATTATAGAGCCCTTAGAGGGATTAAGCTAAGCTTAATAATACTAAATACTAATTAAAAGGTTATATTTATTAAGTTTAATTATAAGCTTCTATTTATTATAAACTTTATAGCCTTATTATTATAGCTATATTATAATTTAGCGCTAAAGACTTTTATTAATAATTAAATTTATTTATTTAATAGCCTTCCTTAAAGGGTTTTAAATAAATCTCTCTTTATTATTAAATAGGCTTTTATAAATAATATAAATAATAAAGCTTATAACTTATAGCTTATAAATTTAATAATTAAGCTTAAGGTAATTTAAAATCTTTTATAATTATATATAACGTATATGATAAGCAAGTGGATCAAATAAGCAAGTGGATTAATTTGCCCTATAGAGGGATTTATACCTAATATAAAATTAGTTTAAAAGATTCTAAGAAAATCAGGCTAAGCCTAAAATAGCTAATATCAAAAGTTTAAGTATATTATATACTAAGATATTAATTTTAATTTTTATATATTTTTAAAAAAATCTTAGTAAGCTAGTATTTAAAAAGTCTATTTATACTATGCAAATAGCTATTTCTCTATAAAGAAACTTTTCTAAAAATCTAGTAAAATTATATATAGTTAATATAGTAGTAAAATACCTAAAATAGCTTTTTTTAAGTTTATAACTATTTTATACCTATTTTTATTAAGCTTAGAAATCTCTACTTTTAGTGTATAGTATGCTTAATCCACTTGCTTATCTGATCCACTTGCTTATTATATACGTTACCTATAGTTATAAATTAAAGATATAAATAAAGAAAATAGAAAGAAGTAAGGGATTTTAGGTTCTTAGGGAGATTAACTATAAAATAGAGACTATAATATTAGATTTTAATAATTAAATAGAATTAATACCTCTTAAGAAAAGAGTTAATATATTTAATTAAATTATTTATTAAAAAATAATATTATATATATAATAGAGAGAGCCTATAATTAAGAATATAAAAATATAAGCTATAAGATAATATATATAATATAGAGGTTATCGCTATTAAGTGAGACTTTATTTAAAGATAATATTAACTCTCTTATATTATATAATAACGTATATATATAGCGAGTGAGCCAGTCAACCAAGTAAGCCACTTTGAAATATCTTAGTATTTATACTTTATTTTTAAAGTGATTTAAAAAATTCTAAAAAATCTAATTTAAATCCTATCTAGCTAGTTTTTTTTATATAGAGCTTATTATAAAATCTAAATAATATAGTAATTTTATATAATTTTTGACAACTTTTTATATAGGGTAATTTAGAGAAATATATATTCGCACTATATACTTAGCTATTTCTCTATAAAGGTATTTTTTTAAAAATTCTAAAAAAATATATATAGTTTTCTTTAAGGGTTAATTAGCTAGAAATACTTTTTTTAATTCTCAAGCTATTTTATATAGTTTTTACAATACTTAGAAATTTAAGCTTTTAGTGCACAGGATAGGTAGCTCACTCGCTTACATAGCTCACTCGCTTATTAAGTACATTATATATTAAAATATAAAATAACTATTTAGTAATTATTAATAATTTTAATAATAATTTTAATAATAATAATATAATATAATCTTTTATTATTATTATTATTATTATCCCCGGTTTATATTACTATTTACCTTATTAATTATTACTTATTATATCTCTATATAACACTTTATTATTAGCCTAAAGTAAGTGGACTAACTTATGGGCTTAATAGTTATATAACCCGCGGGCCTATATAATAGGTGCTTATATAAGGAGTATTTTAAGGCTCTTATTAAGCCCCAGCTTTAATTAAATATATTATCTTTAACTTTATATTATACTTTTTTATAAACTATACATTAATATTCTTAACTTTATCGCAGCCTATAAAGGTAATTAAAGGTGCCTAATATTTATTCGTAATTAAAATAATAAAGGCCTATATCTAGACTAAGGATCTTAATATACTATATTAATAAGGGTTATTACTATATTATATATAGCTATAATAACGCCATAATCTATTAAATTAAGCTATTTATAATAAATAGTAATTTAATAATAAGGCTTCCTACCTTATATATACTCTCTAAAAAAAAGAGCTAGAGATATTAATAGCCTCACTTAACTAACTCTATTCTAAATAAATAGGCTATCTCTTAACTAAATAGAGAATATAAGAACCCTAAGGGGAGCTATTATTAATTCTTCTAGTCTAATCTTCTAATTACTAACCCTTAATAACTAATAAGATCGGCTTACTAAAGTACTAATTCCAGTAGAATAACTATTAATATAATAATAATAAAAGCTCTATAATTAGACCTTTAACTAAATAATATAGGTAATATAGCTAGGTCCTATAGGACCCTACCCCTATATAGCAATAAAGAGCTTAATAATATATTATTAAATATACCTATTAATATATAATAAAGACTTAAAGAAAGAGCTAATAATAGGTTCCTTAAGTATATTTAATATAAGACCTTATACTTTAGGGATAAATACTATATTGACCTTATAATCTTTAGGGTTAAGATTATTATTATACTTTAATTTCTATCGGTATTCTATTACCTTACTTTATATAGGTAGATTAATAAAGAGCTAGACTTATTATATTATTTTATAGAAAAGCTAAAGTAAGGCTAGAAGCCTAATAATTAAAAAATAAGGTTCCTCTAGGATCTTAATATTAATACCTATACTATATAGTATATAATACTAGCTATCTATCTTAATATAGTGCGGTATACCTAAGTACCTATATAATAATATATTAAGCTTAGCTAATTTAAAGATAATAAAGAGGAGGTCTAGAGGGGTTAATTTTATTTAGGGGATTAAGATAGGGTTAGAGTTTTAGTAATTTAAAAGGATAACTATATAGAGGTAGAGGCCTTAATAGGTAAAAGAGATCTATTTAATTAAAATATCGACGGCTAAATTTATAGTTAAGATATATAATATATATAGTTTATAAAAAAGTATAATATAAGGTTAAAGATAATATATTTAACTAGAGCTAGAGCTTAATAAGAGCCTTAAAATACTCCTTATATAAGCACTTATTACGTGGGCCTATAGGTCACGTGACTCTTAAGGCTATAAGTTAGTGCCCTTACTCCACGCTAATAATAAAGTATTATATAGAGACGCAATAAGCAATAGTCAATAAGGTAAATAGTAATATAAACCGGGGTTATAAACTATATATATTATATATCTTAATTATAAATTTAGCTAATAATATTTTAATTAAATAGATCTCTTTTATCTATTAAGGCCTCTACCTCTATATAATTATCTTTTTAAATTATTAAAACTTTAACCCTATCTTAATCCCCTAAATAGAATTAACCCCTTTAGACCTTCTCTTTATTATCTTTAAACTAGCTATAGAGCTTAATATATTATTATATCAATATTTAGGTATTCTATATTATATTAAGATAGATAGCTAATATTATATATTATATAATATAGGTATTAATATTAAAATCCTAAAGGAATTTTATTTCTTAATTATTAAGCTTTTAGCCTTACTTTAGCTTCTCTATAAAGTAATATAATAGATCTAGCTCTCTATTAGGCTATCTATATAAAGTAAGGTAATAGAATATTTATAAAAATTAAAGCGCGATAATAATATTAAACTTAAAGATTATAAGGTTAATATAATATTTATCCTTAAAATATAAAATCTTATATTAAATATATTTAAGGAACTTATTATTAATTCTTTCTTTAAGTCTTTATTATATATTAATAAGTATATTTAATAATATATTATTAAGCTCTTTATTACTATATAGAGGTAAGGTCCTATAGGACCTAACTATATTATCTATATTACTTAATTAAAGGTTTAATTATAGAGCTCTTATTATTATTATATTAATCATAGTTTTATTAAAATTAATACTTTAGTAAGTTAATATTATTAATTATTAAAGGTTAATAATTAAAAAATTAAATTAAAAGAACTATAGCTCCCCTTAAGGTTCTTATACTCTCTATTTAATTAAGAGATAGTTTATTTATTTAGAATAAAGTTAATTAAGTAAGGCCTCTAATATCTCTAGCTCCTTTTTTTAGAGAGTTTATTAAGGCTAATAGCTAATATCTCTAGCTTTTCTTTTTAGAAAATATATTAAGGTAGGAAGCCTTATTATTAAATTACTATTTATTATAAATAATTTAACTTAATAGATTATAGTATTATTATAGCTATATATATAATATAATAAAACCCTTATTAATATAGTATATTAAAATCCTTAATCTAGGTATAGGCCTTTATTATATTAATTATTAATAAATATTAAATAATTTCGATTGCCGTTATAGGCTATAATAAAGTTAAGAATATTAATTATTATTATTATTAAGCTTAAGCTTTTAATTTACTTTATTTTATTAATTATATTATTAATTAAAGTAATTAAAATAATATAATAAAAATAAAAATAAAATAAAATATTTAAATAATTATATTTAAGAGGCTTTAAATTAATTAAGCTAAAATATAAATATAGAAATTTAAGGTATTAATAAGCTATTTAATAAATATTAATTAATATAATTAAGATAAACTCTTAATATATAATTATAAATATCTTAAAGAAAATATAAAATATATTAAGATTATAAATTAACTTTAAGTTATTAAGGCTAATAATTAATTATATATTAATATAATTAATATATAAAAGATTAAGTGAGGTAATAATTAATTATATTATATTTTGTAAATTATATAGAGAATTTATATTAATTATTTATTAAATAAAAAAGAATTTTATTATAAATTTAAGTAATATACCGATTAAGCTAATTAATTAAAAGATTAATTAGTTTAGATACTTTATGCTAGAATTATACTATACCCTTATATAGAAGGTCTTACTAGTAATAGCCTATAGGCTCACTAGGTACTTAGCGCATTAAGTACCTAATTACTGCATAATTACCCCCCTTTAATAATAGTATACCTTAAGCTATTAAAGCCAGCTATAGTTAAGCGCCTCTAAGTAACTATATTATATACTTAAGGTAACTATATAGGGTTAACCCCTAAGGCTCGCCGCAGTAAATAACTATATACTACCTTGTAAGCTTAATATAAGTTAATAGAGTTATTACTAAAAGCCCTCTTATATGCCGCTATATTATATATACTCGCGCTAGAGATTAAACTAAGGATTAAGATTATAGAATTAAGTAGTATATTAATTAAGCTAATAGACTAAAAGATTAATTAATTTAGGTACTTTATATTAAAACTATATTATATACTTATATATAAGGTCTTCTATTATTAGCTCCTATAGCGCTCCTTCTATAAAGATATATTAATCTTTAGAAAATACCTTATAATTACCCCCCTTTTTATAGTAGTATACCTTAAGTTACTTAATTAATTATGCTATATGTATACTATTATTATTAAAGTCACTATTAAAATTACTAATTATTATTAAGTAGTTATCTTATATTTTAATATATATTATATAATATAAGAGAGTTAATATTATCTTTAGATAAGGTCTCGCTAAGCGATAACCTCTATATTATAATATTATCTTATACCTTACATTCTTATATTTTTTATAGGCTATATATATTATATATTTAATATTATATTTTTTAATTAATAATTTAATTCAATATATTAACTATTTTCCTAAAAGGTATTAATCCTCTTTAATCTCTATAATTTAATATTATAGTCCCTATATTAAAATTAATCCCCCTTAGAACCTAAAATCCCCTACTCCTCTATAATTCATAATTCTTTTCTATTTATAATATATATATATACTAAGTATCTTAGTTAACTAAGTATCTTAAAAATCCCATAACCTATATTATCTTTATTTAATTAATTAATTCTTAATTACTTAATATATTATCTATTAATTATAAGGCTAGATTACTTCTTATACTTTAGGCCCTTTAAAATAACCTAAAATTAAGTCTTTAATATACCGCTAATATCTATATAGTTTCTTAAAAGACCTTAAGTCGCTAATTAAAAGGTATTTAACCTTAAAATAATACCTTTAATAAATTATATTAATTATTAAATCTAGAGAAATAGATCCTTAAATACTTTATTCTTAACTTAGATTTATAAGAATTTCCCCCCTAGCTTTATAGTATTAAAGAAATAATTAATTAATTACTTATTAACTATAATATATTACTTATTAATATATATTAAGCTTTAAATTTTATTAAGTAATACTTAGACCTTAAGATATAATTTTTTTAGAAATATAATTACTAAAGAGATAAATATAAAGATCTAATTATTATCTATAATTAATTTTAGCTTATAATAACTATAATTATAAAGTATAATATTTAATTAAATAATATCTATAACTTTAATAAGATTAACTTCCTTATAGATATAATTATAAATAAATTAATTATTATAGGCTTAAAAAAGTATTTAAAGCTAAAATTAATATAGCCTAGAAATTAAGAATAAATTATAATAATTTAAATAATTAATATAGAAGGCTAATTAATTTATTATTTATTATTAATATAAATTAATATTATTTTATTAATTCAGATTAAAATAAATAATCTTTTCGGTAATTAAGCTCTTATAATAACCTAAAATAGCTAGATTAATAATAATATTAATCTTAAATAATTTAAATACTTTAATTAATATATAATTAATTAATTAATTAATTTTTATAATCTTTTAATCTTTAATAGCTATAAAAATTATTATTTTATTGAATTTAAGAGATATTTTAATAATAATAAGATTATCTAGCTTTATATATTACTTTATTTATTTATTTACTTTAGCCCCTTAATATTATATACTTTAATATATTTAAAAAGGCCTATAGTAAAGAAATAAAATATTTAATTAAATATTTTATTTGCGTTCATTCTTCACTGTCCCGTGTCCCCAAGTCCCCCCTGAAACCAAGGTTAAGAAACGGCTTCGCCGTTTGGGGGGACTTACTCCCTTACTTTATTCAGGAGAGGCTCGTTATACTCGCCTAATATCTCCTTCATCGATATAAACGTTCCATCTACTTTCTACAGGACACTCGCTTAACCCTTATTCTTTTTAAGATACTTATATGGCTTATATTTCTATTATTTCTTCGATCTTATTTTACTCTATCTCTTTTTATAATCTAGTGAAGTTATTCGTACTTTACCTCTTTATATTATCTAGTACTACTTTAACCTTATTCTTTAGTCTTATACTATATATTAGCTTATGCCTCTATAATTCTTTATATAATTCTTACTTAGGTAATAAACTCTTTACTTAAGTTTAATCTATTATTAATCCCTTAGCCTATATCCTATATCTTTAGCCTCGGGAAAATACTTTTAAAGTTATTTATATTAGATTTATATTTACTCACTCGTTTTATAATATTATATATAAATTAAACTTAGATTTAGGTATCTACTTCTATATTTCTAACTTATTTACTATTAAGAAAATATATAAAGAAAATAAAGCTATTATAACTTCTTAATTAGGTAAGATCTAGATTTTAACTCCTCTATTAATTTTATAAAAAATATTATATACCTCTAGCTCCTATATTTTATATATATTTATAATAGGAAAAACCTACTTATTATAAAGCTACTCGCTAAAGTAGTTCTTATTATATTTAGGTACTTTAAGTATATCTAAAAAGGATAAAAAGTTAATACCTATAGTATCTTAATATATTAGATCTTCACTTAAAATATAAAAGATTAGCTTAATCTTTATTAAAAATTATAAAAAAGTAAGATAAACTTAATATAATATCCTCTATTTATAGAGGGGAAATATAATAGTAGTTATTACTTATTATATTACTCTATACCGTAATAATATTATAATTAGCCCCGGTCTAAGTTTAACTTTAGCTTATACTAAAATACCTCTAAGGAGTCTTCGGCGGTTTCCTCGGCCTTACCTCAGATATCTTTTAATCTATATTATAATCCTAATACCTATCGTACTCTAAAAAAAGATCCTCCTTAAATCTAAACTATTATAAAGGCAGATGCCTAGATATATCCCGTGCCTACTTCTTAAGGAATATCCTTATTAATTACCCCTTACCGGGCTACTCTAAATTAACTAGGTCGCCCTATACCCTTACTCTCCTTTAATAAAAGCGCTATAAGAATATATTAACCCTAAATCTTCTAGGGATCAAAAGGATAGCCTCCGCCGTCCTAACTCTATCTTTTTTCCTTAATAAACCTAAAAAAGCTATATTATCCCGATATAAATTTTAAAAGAATATATATAAAGTTAACGGCTATCTCCTCCTCTACTAAAGTATATTTTAAAAGAAATATATATCGCTTTATATACCGTAATAAACGCAAAAGATTAATAATACCCACTATAATTCCTTAACTATAAAAACCTTTAGTATAGGCAGGAAAGAAAAGAAGAGAGAAGATATAAGTTTATATACTTCTAAAATATAGGCGAGATACCTATCTATATAGGTATAGCTAGGCCACTAATAGCGGCTAATAATCCTATATCCTTTAATAATATAGCTCGCCTAGCTTAAATAGCGATCTATAGTCCCCGCAGTATAGACAGAACGTTCTATATCTTACTATAGGCTAAGGTTATTTTACTCCCTTCTTCTCTATTTACTCACTCTACTTATCTTATATAGGTCCCTACCGGCCTCTACTTATTCTATTTATTCCTATCTTTAGTTAACTAATTATTACGTTATCCCTCCTCTATAATCCTATACTCTTTACCTTTATACCTTAGGCTCTTTATTTTACTAGGAAGGTAATAGTGCTATATACCTAAAGCCTAACTTAATCTATAAGCTATCCTAGCTTATCCTATATCCTATAGTCCCCCCTAAAACTAAGGTTAAGAATCGCCTCTAGCGATATAGGGGGACTTACCTCTCGTTACGCTTAAGTATAGAGTAATAAGTTACTCCTTAATGAGATTATCTTCGATATAAATATTCTATCTATATTCTATGGGATACTCCTAAGGTTATATCCCTCTTACTTAAAGTCTCCCTTTAGTTAATTTCTTAGCTCTTATTTTACTTAATCCTATCTCGCTTATACTTAATAATTACTTAAAGTTATTCTTACTTTAATATTTTATATTATATCTTTTATTTAATATATTTTTACTCTTCCTTAATATATTATTTAGTTTTATATCGTACTCCTTTATTATACTTCTTAAATATATCGCCTCTAGCTCTATAATTTAGAATATAATTTATATTTCCCCTATAGGAGCTTAGGTTCTTTACTTATAGGTAATGCCTATTTATCTTATATTAGCCTATTATATTAGTATATAACTCTATTATAATATCTATAATTACCTTAAGTTATATAGCTCTTTAGTATTTTACTTCTATATATATATTTATACTTAAGTTTAATAATAATAATAATATTAAATTAATTATAATTACTTATATAATACTATAAATATCGCTTTATTTTATTATTATTTAAGTATTATTATATCTCGCGACTATTATCTTCTATACTTATATTATATTAAGGCTATAATTAATAATAATCTAAGTAAGAAAAGGTAAGGTTATTCTTACTTCCTATCTTAGTCTAGTATATATCTATTACTTGGTTTTTACTCTTATAACTCTCGTCTACTATATATATATTATTAAATTAGTAACGCTAGCTTATCTCTTAGATTTATATCTCTATATCGGTCTCTACCCTCCTTTAATATTAATAATAACTATCTTAGCTATACTTATATAAAAACTCTAAATAATATCGAAAAGGTATCACTAATATTTAACTTTAATTGAGATTAAATTTTAATATCTATTATCGCTTATCCTTAAGCTCTAAGTATTATAAGTTATCCTCTATTAAATTAGGCCCCTCTAGGTCTATATTAACTAATAATTAATAACTAATTTACTCCTCTATCGTATTATATCTCCCCTAAAGATAAATAGACTTTTATCTAATATACTTAATTAATTACCTCTATATCTATTTCCTTATAATAAGTATAAGAAATATCCACTAGATAATAACCTAGTATTAGTATATACCTCTATCTCTAAAAGATACTCTATCTCTATATAGCTTATGCCTATACTTATATCTCCCGATATATTTATATAGCTTCTATAATAGAAGACCTATTATATTAATATAAAAGGAAGGATATTCCTCCTTTTATTTCTCTATTATTAGATTAAATTATATATTCTATAATACTCTATATCCTATCTATCGTTTTAAGCTATTATAATAATCTATAAAAAAAATAAAAATACTCTCTATTTAGTTATTAGATTATAGTCGCTTTACTCCTGCTTATTTATAATAACTCGCCTATTTATTTAATTATTTTAATTAACCTATCCTTATTTTATTCTGGATCTCTATATATATATAGATAAATAAATAAATAAATTTATTAATTTAACTTACCTCCTATTTAAATAATATTTAGTTTAAAAACTAAATACCTATTAGGCTAGGGTATCCTACCCTTTTATACTCCTTATCTCTTATCTATATACTTAAAACTAAACGGAAGGCTATACCTAACCTTATTTATTATTCCTCTTTATAATATTCTATCTATACTAAGGCTCTACGCCTTTATCGCTCTACCTCTTATATCTATAGTTTCGCTTATCCTTTACTCTTATTACTTATAATATAATCCTCGCTCTCGCTTATCTACTTAATAACTAGGGATCATAACTAGCTATACCTAGAAGTAATTATTAATAATACTGCTTATCCTAAGCTATCCTATATCCTATAGTCCCCCTAAAACTAAGGTTAAGAATCACCTCTAGCGATATAGGGGGACTTACCTCTCGCTATACTTAAGTGCGGAGTAATAAATTACTCCTTAATGAGATTATTTTCGATATAAACGTTCCATCTATATTCTATAGGATACTCTTAAGGTTATATCCCTCTTACTTAGAGTCTCCCTTCGGTCGACTTCTTAGCTCTCGTTTCACTCGATCCTAGATATCGCTTATACTCCATCTCTTTTAGTATTTTTAATCCCATTCCGACATTAATATTCCATATTAACTTCATTCATCTTGAAGTTTATTATCTAGTAGTCATACGCACTCGTGCCTCGTGCTCTGACAACACCTCGCCTTATGGCTCGGTCTCTATTTCACAGTTCCTGCTTAGGGAATGTATTATTCCCTGAAGCTAGGCTATTATCAATCCTTCACCCTGCGTCCTTCGTCCTCGGGCTCAGGAAGATCTTTTACAACATTCACATCTACGACTGGGTTTAAGTAAGAAATTAATTAAATACTTATACAATTTTCAAAGCTCGCCATATATGTCCAGTCGCTCACTCTATCCCTGTTCTCTTGGTGGTTTATTCGGATCCGTCTCGCTCCTGACGCGTGTTCAGGCTCGCATAAGACTACATAATTACAAAAGTGAGGTTATTCCCAACTCCATTTTGGGAATGCATAACACTAATACAGTGTCTCTACTAACGTTGCCCATATACATCTTTTTTAACAAAAGAAAACATTTTCTAAGGAAAAGAAAAGCCTATTCATATCCATTCACACTTTACATCACTGAAGCTTCCGCTTCTTCGACCTACAGTCTAAAGTTATAGGGTCGCGTTACTCCCCTCCTACTACTACAAGATCGTCGTCCTCTCTAGACTCCAAATATAGGCGCCGCAACTGATCCGTTGCTTGTTCAAAGAACGACGCCTGACTCTCATCTCTAATGGAGAAGTGCCACCGGCACCATTCGGGAAAGCCCGAAAAGAGTGTTTCCGCTAAAGCTCCCCGCTTCTCACCGTCTCCGACTAGACCAACCAGGACGATACCCTTAGCCCGCCTGAGCTTACGCACCGTAAAGGTCACATCCTCTCTCGAGTAATAGTGCCTCCAGAATTCCTCCTCCCTATCCGGATCGTCGCGTGTAGAGAACCAACAACACACGGCTTCCGCCGGTGGCAGGTTACCCTACAGTTATGATAAATGAGTCGCTCTTCGCTCCATCCGTATCCCCGATACTCTATACCTAAGTCGGTTCCCTCCTCGTGATCATCAACACCCTGTTGAATAATTCCGTGGACACTTTGTGTGTCCTCCATACACGTCGGTCCCCTCCGTGTACTAATCCCCTTCAGGATGCTCCTTATAAATGGTCGTTCGTCCTCTCACTTGCCTCTCCGAGTGCACACATCACTCCGTTCTGTCTCGAACCTCGCTCCGCTCGCACTACACGGTCCCTTCGGTCCCTATTAACGTTAGTTTATCGTTCGTATACTCACTCGATCTTCCAGATCAATGTAATCCTCACCCGGTTGCGGCTCTACATATACGTGCAAGAGTAAAGCAGAACTGGATACGTCCATCCAGACTCGGCCCTACCTCAAACAAATTTGTTCACTCGTTCACAAACCCTTCGGGGTAGGAGCTTCGCTCCTTAAGTATTCCTCGCCCCCTCGGAATCCCCACAATTTATGGACGGATCGCTGCGCTCACTAACCACAACCGTCCTCCACTTCATCCTTCGTTCCGTCCATAATACAGTGATTTCATTCGTCCCTCACTCCATCACCTAATGACTCACATCGCTGACGCTCGTGATTACCATCTGGGGTCGTCAACCTGCTGACGCTAGGAAGACGAGTACCGGCTTTACCTCGCTTAAGCTCGGTCGCCTTTATGACACTACGTTCGTCCCTCACTATCCTATGTCCTATAGTCCCCCCTAAAGCCAAAGTTAAGAATCGCCTCCGGCGATATAGGGGGACTTACCTCTCGCTACGCTTAAGTATGGAGTGATAAGTTACTCCTTAATGAGATCATCTTCGATATAAATATTCCGTCTATATTCTATAGGATACTCCTAAGGTTATATCCCTCTTAATTAACCTTTATATAGCTTAGGTTTTAATCTTTGCTTATGCTTAATTATAACCTATCTTCACTTATGCTTAATAGATTCTATCTTTAATATTATCTATATCGATATTTATTTATACTTCTATCTCTTTCTTAAAGTTTTATCTTACTTTATATTTTATAATATAGTTATTTTATTCTTTACTTTATTTATTACTAATAATATATTACCTAAAGGCTCTATAAGTTTAGAATATAGTTCTTATTTAGAGGATAAATTCTTTACTTAAGTTTAATCTCTTAATAATCTATTTACCTATATCCTATATCCTCGGCTTATAGACTCTTTTAAGGTTATATAATTAAATAAATTTATATCTATATTCTAACTTACTTACTTATAACTTAAGCTTATTATTTTATTTACTTATCTTTACTTCTATTTATATTTACTTAACTATATATAATATAAATCTATATTAATATTAAAGTTATTCTAATTTCTTAATTAAGTAATATTTTATCTTAATTTATATTTTCTATATTACTTAATATAATATCTTTTATCTAAAGCTATTATAAGTATATTATCTCTCCTAGATAAATCTTATAGAACTTACTATATAATAGCTACTATATTTCCTTATCTAGCTTATTATATATATATAATTAAATCTATAACTCTAATATATAATTAATTAATATTAATAATTAAAGTAACTCTATTTTATCTACCTTATAATACTTCTCTATTAGATACCGGAAATCTCCCGGTAGTTATATTATTATTATACCTTTATTATTCTGCGTCTTTACTTAATATACTCTACCTTATCTCGATATCTTTACTTAGATATACTTACTTAAAAGATAAGTAATTATCTAATATATTATATTATATTCTATCTTATAAAATTATCCCTTTAGTATATTTACCTACTTTATAGATACTTAAAAATATTTAAGATTAAATCTCTTATATATCTTCTTAAATAAATTCTCTATTATTTATTATCTCTTCCTTAATTCCTTATCTATTAATAAAATAAGATCGCTTACTAAACTTATATATATTATTATATCTTAAGCTAATACTATAAACTAACTCTTATAATACTATATAATATTAACTATATTCCACTATAAAAATAAAAGATCTCTATTTACTCTATCTTCTTATAAACCCTCTTAGGTAAATACTAGCTTTACTATAACCTAGACTCTATCCTCTCCTCTTCCTCACGGAAGAATAAATAGATTTATCTCTACCTTATATTCCTCTATTATAACTTAATAAATTAAGTAGACTTACTTATATTTATCGATTTTAATCCCTTTAGTTTTATTTATTATTAATAAAATAAATAAATATTCGCCTACTTATATTATTATCCCGATATAAATATTTACTCTTTATTTAAATATCGCTTAACTCTATCTTTAATTATAGATTATTCTTCCCTAAAGAGATAAGAAAGAAGGGAAATCTTACTTTATTTAGTTATAGGCCTCTAGCCCTTTATATACTTACTTTTCGTTCTATCTATATATATATATACCTAGATCTTTATTACGTTTTAAATTAATTAATTATAAGCTCCCTCCCTACTTAGGCTTATAAGCTTTACTTAATCCCTTTATTCCCGCTCTTATAACTTAATAGTAGTTATCCCTCCTTCTCATTAATTATACTCTTTGCCTTTATACCTTAGGCTCTCTATTTTACTAGAAAGGCAATAGTACTATATACCTAAAGCCTAACTTAATCCACGAGCTATCCTAGCTTATCCTATATCCTATAATCCCCCCTAAAACTAAGATTAAGAATCGCCTCTAGCGATATAAGGGGACTTACCTCTTACTATACTTAAATATAAAGTAATAAGTCACTCTTTAATAAGATTATCTTTAATATAAATATTCTATCTATATTCTATAGGATACTCTTAAGGTTATATCCCTCTTAATTAACCTTTATATAGCTTAGGTTTTAATCTTCGCTTATACTTAATTATAACCTATCTTTATTTATACTTAATAGATTCTATCTTTAATACTATCTATATTAATACTTACTTATACTTCTATCTCTTTCTTAAAGTTTTATCTTACTTTATATTTTATAATATAATTATCTTATTTTTCGCTTTATTTATTATTAATAATATATCGCCTAAAGGCTCTATAAGTTTAAAATATAATTCTTATTTAGAGGATAAACTCTTTACTTAAGTTTAGTCTCTTAATAATCTATTTACCTATATCCTATATCCTTAGCTTATAGACTCTTTTAAGGTTATATAATTAAATAAATTTATATCTATATTCTAACTTACTTATTTATAACTTAAGCTTATTATTTTATTTATTTATCTTTATTTCTATTTATACTTACTTAATTATATAATATAAATCTATATTAATATTAAAGCTATTCTAACTTCCTAATTAAATAATATTCTATCTTAATTTATATTTTCTATATTATTTAATATAATACCTTTTATCTAAAGCTATCGCAAATATATTATCTCTCCTAGATAAATCTTATAGAACTTACTATATAATAGCTACTATATTTCCTCGCCTAGCTTATATATATATAATTAAATCTATAACTCTAATATATAATTAATTAATATTAATAACTAAAGTAACTCTATTTTATCTACCCTATAATACTTCTCTATTAAATATTAGAAATCTCCCGGTAGTTATATTATTACTATACCTCTATTATTCTACGTCCTTACTTAATATACTCTACTTTATCTTAATATCTTTACCTAGATATACTTACTTAAAAGATAAATAACTATTTAGTATATTATATTATATTCTATCTTATAAAATTATCCCTCCGGTATATTTACCTACTTTATAGATACTTAAAAATATTTAAGATTAAATCTCTTATATATCTTCTTAAATAAGTTCTCTATTATTTATTATCTCCTCCTTAATTCCTTATTTATTAATAAAATAGAATCGCTTACTAAGCTTATATATATTATTATATCTTAGGCTAATACTATAAACTAACTTTTATAATACTATATAATATTAATCGTATTCTACTATAAGAATAAAAGATCTCTATTTACTCTATCTTCTCGTGAACCCTCCCGGGTAAATACTAGCTCTACTATAACCTAGACTCTATCCTCTCCTCTTCCTCGCGGAAAAATAAATAGACTTATCTCTACCTTATATTCCTCTATTATAACTTAATAAGTTAAGTAAATTTACTTATATTTATTAATTTTAGTCCCTTTAGTCTTATTTATTATTAGTAAAATAAATATATTTACTTATTTATATTATCGTCCTAATATAAATACTTATTCTTTATTTAAATATTATTTAACTCTATCTTTAATTATAGATTACTCTTCCCTAAAGAGATAAAAAAGAAGGGAAATCTTACTTTATTTAGTTATAGGCCTTTAGCCCTTTATATACTTACTTTTCATTCTATCTATATATATATATACCTAGATCTTTACTATATTTTAGATTAATTAGTCGTAAGCTCCCTCCCTACCTAGGCTTATGAGCTCTACTTAGTCCCTTTATTCTCGCTTTTATAACTTAATAGTAGTTATCCCTTCTTCTTATTAATTATACTCTTCGCCTTTATACCTTAGGCTCTCTATTTTACTAGGAAGGTAATAGTGCTATATACCTAAAGCCTAATTTAGTCCATAAGCTATCCTAGCTTATCCTATATCCTATAGTCCCCCCTAAAACTAAGGTTAAGAATCGCCTCCGGCGATATAGGGGGACTTACCTCTCGCTATACTTAAGTATAGAATAATAAGTCACTCCTTAATAAGATTATCTTTAATATAAATATTCTATCTATATTCTATAGGATACTCCTAAGGTCGTATCCCTCTTAATTAACCTTTATATAGCTTAGGTTTCTATTACTTAATAAGTCATATAGCTCCCTATCTTATATCTTTATTCCACTTAGATATATAATATATCTATTGATGCTATTTATTTATATACTCTATTATTATTTAGTTCTTTATAATATTCTTTTATTTCATTATATTTCACTATCTAGTCCTATATCGCACTCCTTCATTATACTTCTCGGATACCTCGCCTTAGGGCTCGGTATTTATTTCATAATTCTAACTAGCCCTACCGGGGGCTAGGTTATCTACTTAAGTTAGGTAAATCCTTAACTCCTAACTAAAGTCATCTATAATAATTACTCTCCACCATTTCGCTAGCGCTTATAGTATTTTCAATATTACTACTTTAACATTCACATCACATTTAATATAACAAATAAATAATTAAACAAATTCACATCTACATCTAAGCATAACAATCTTTTAGTCGCTCACTATCTATTCTCTTGCTATTATAATTCCATTCGCTCCTCTTTCTACGTTATACTCACATACAAACACAATTACAAAACTAATAATACTATCTCTACTTAAACTCATCCGAATAATCATCCCAGATCCTGCGCAATCCATTACTAGCTATACTAACAGTCATAAGATCCAACTTAGTAGAAATATAAAGGACACCCCACAGAAGCGTCCACAAATACTTTGCCGTCAAAGCACACTAAAATACCTCCATTTCATCTGCCCTCAATCTCACATCATCTCGGTCTTCACCTTCAATCTACTCCTCCACATTAATCGGAAGCCAAACCGGACTCTTTAAGTACCGAAACACCTCTCGGTATCTATATCGCTTAACACTCCGCAACATCTCCTTCCCATCGCCGATAACCTCTACATATACTCTCACCCGTTCGAGTTTAAATACATCACAGACCTTTTCCATCAGGTCTTACATAAACCGTGGCACACAATCCAGATCCTCTAGATAATCATGCTCAATAGCATCCTTAACCAACGTCAAGAACTCTTCCCATCGTGGTTTAACAACCTCAATCGCCTCCCGCGACAATACAAAGAAACTCTCCTACCTCATCCCGCCTCGGTCACCTCCCTAATCACCAAAAGACTTCTCGATACTCAAAGAAGTACTACAAAGAACTATATAAACTCCATCCACAACAAGCGTCAACGCCTACATATCTCCCGACATTATCGATTCCATCTCATCGGATACCCTCCTCTAATCTCACGATCACCTCACTCACTCCATTCGTCATAAAACAAAAGAAACTCCTCGGATTCCCTCGTCGCACAATAGCCACTTCACTTCACTCGTGCTTGGGATTAAGTATGCGCGTACCTATACGCTTTCTTCTTCAAAGATAACCATCCTCACTATTCATTACGGTTATTTACACGCAAACAAGTAGACGAAGGTTTAAGAGTCCAAACCACTCCCTCTAGTCAAACAGACATTTAAAAGACCAGCTTTCAAACCTCTCGGGGGAGGGTATCCCACCCTTTAAGTATTTCGTCGTCCCTCCTCATACTCCACTTATGCCCGGAACGTTTTCATTCGTCGTACCTCCTCTTTCATTCCGTCCAAGACCCCACCTCCGCCTCACTCCGCTCGTCCCGGTGGCTACATCCAGTGATTTCACTCGTCCCTCCTTCCATCACCTACTACCGCATTCCTCCTTCGTCGGATGCCTAATAACTGGGGCAGCAATGTCAGGCAAGCCTGACTAAAGCTATACTCAGTCCACGCACTCGTCCCTCGTTATCCCGTGTCCCGCAGTCCCCCCTGAAACCAAGGTTAAGAATCGCCTCCGGCGATATAGGGGGACTTTACCCTCACTTCGTTCGGGTGGCTCTCGCACTGCTTAAGCTGCCTTCAGTATATACCTCATTAATATTTGTTTTTTAATCTAAATGTTCTATCTATATTCTATGGGATACTCCTAAGGTCGTATCCCTCTTAATTAACCTTCGCATAGCTTAGGTTTCTATTACTTAATGAGTTATATAGCTCCCTATCTTATATCTTTATTCCACTTAGATATATAATATATCTATTGATACTATTTATATTTATATACTCTATTATTATTTAGTTCTTTATAATATTCTTTTATTTTATTATATTTTACTATCTAGTCCTATATCGCACTCCTTTATTATGCTTCTTAGATATCTCGCCTTAGGGCTCGGTATTTATTTTATAGTTCTAACTAGCCCTATTGGGGGCTAGGTTATCTACTTAAGTTAAGTAAATCCTTAACTCCTAACTAAAGTTATCTATAATAATTACTCTCTATTATTTCGCTAGCGCTTATAATATTTTATAATTATATTTATATTTTATTTACTTTATTTATATCTATATACTCACATAATTATAATAGGTCTCGCTAATTTATTTCTATTTTATAT
Source organism: Fusarium virguliforme (assembly GCA_020883615.1). NCBI lineage: Eukaryota > Fungi > Ascomycota > Sordariomycetes > Hypocreales > Nectriaceae > Fusarium > Fusarium virguliforme. The sequence continues at coordinate 6,702,675 of JAJHJD010000002.1, forward strand.
TAAGGTCTCGCCCTATTACTATCTTACTCGCTCTCACTATTAGTATAATATAAATTACTATTTATAGATATAAAGGTATTATTATATCTAAAAAATAAAAACCTGACATTATTATTCTAAAATACCTAACGTATTACTATACTATCTACTAAAACTAATACTTAATACTCTATAGCTTCGTATTTATACTTATCCCTTCGCTACTCTTACGGAGCGCTATCTATAGCTTAACGTAGGAGCTCGCCTATAGCTCCTAATTTCTTAAGAAATATACTCTCCTCCGCGATCCTTTATCCGCTAAAGGGAACCTAAACCGCTTCGCTCTTAATATAAATAAAATACTCCTCCTATAGCTTATTCGCACCATACTTACTATAAATATAGAAGAGGTTATCTACCCTCTATCTCGGTACTTCTTTTTAGAGAGTGCCTATACGACTATAATAATAACCTTTTGGGCCAACCTGCCTATACTTAGGCCGGTCTTAATACTAGACCTCGCCCTCTAACTTAGAATCTTACTTAGAAAAAAATATTATTAATAAAATATAAACGCTATTAATAAGATAATAGCTAGAAGAAATACCTATATCTATAGGATATATAGAACGACTATAGTAAGAATGCCTACCTTATTTAATCCCTTTAGGATCTCTCGCACTCGCTTCCGCTTTATAGAACGTATACTTTATAGTAGACTATATACCGTCGCCTCTATCTCCTCGGAATAAGTAATGCCCTACATAAAAGGGTCGCCCTGCTCTAAATCGTTACTGTCTATTCTATATAACACCACGTCTTCATCGTGATCATTATAGCTATAATAATAATCGCGAGGGTCCTCTATAACCTCGATATAGCTCTACTACCGTAACCTAATCTCCTTACTTAGTTAATAAAAAAACATATATATCTCCTCTATCGACTATAAATGCCTAGCGTTAATAAAATCCTCACTCTATTGCGGATACTCTATTATTTCGTCTCTAACTTAAATAAATAAAAGAAAGAAAGACTTATCGCCCGCTCTAAGTGCCTTATTGGGGTAAGAGTCCCTCCATTATATACTTACTATATTCCGTCTATTATATATAAGTGGCTGGATCGTTATATAGGCTTTACTTCTCTTCGTCCTTTATCTATTACTCTCCCCGTCATTCTTAGGGCTCCGCCCCTTTACTCCACTATTTATAGCCCGCTCTATCGTCCCTCTTCTATATGCCTAATATTATCGCCTTTATTACCTTAGGCTCCCTATTTACTAGGAAGGCAATAGTGCTATATACCTAAAGCCTAATTTAGTCTATAAGCTATCCTAGCTTATCCTATATCCTATAGTCCCCCCTGAAATTAAGGTTAAGAATCGCCTCTAGCGATATAGGGGGACTTTACCCTTACTTTATTTAGGTAGCTCTTATATTACTTAAGCTACCTTTAGTATATACTCTCTTAATAAGATTATCTTTAAAGTTTATATTCTATCTATTTTCTATAAAATAAATTAAAGATCTATCCCTTAGAATCTTACCTTCGGTTTAATTCTCCTCTTAGATATTATATAGCTCTATCCTTACTCTATCCTCCCTTACGGTCAGATGACTCTATTTATCTTAACCCTTACTTAGGCTTATGTCTTTTTTATATTATTAATAATATTTTCTGAATATCTTTATTTTATGATATAGCTATTATTTGGACTCCTTCGTCGTCCTCTGATAGCATATCGCCTTAAGGCTCTATAATTTAGGATATAGTCCTGACTCTCCCTGCGGGGCTCTAACTCTTTACTTAAGTTTTAAGTCTACTGACTCCTAACTACTACTTATACTTAGGGCTTATGCATAACTCCATCACGATATCGTCTTACTATAACCACTCACATAGCTCGTGGTGTTTTACATTCACACTAGACGTTATACAAACAAATCAAGAATTCAATAACATATATTCACATTAACATTTTATTACCGCATGATATCAGTCTATAGTCGCTCACTATTTATAAGCTGGGATATTTCGTTCGCTCCTTCTATCTCATCACGCGAACATATTACATCTATATCATAATTCACATCACTTAAATAACACTATCTCTACTTCCATTTCTAGAAAGTCCTGCCTCCGCACGATATTTAATCATACATCAACATACTCTTCACTGCACCAGTTCAGAGAAATAACAAGCAAATACACATTTGCATTAGTACATCAATCATAATGTCACTCCATTCCTCAATATATCTCCTCCGAGCGATAAAGTAACTCTCCTTAACCATTCAGTCCCATCGTCTCCGCCCTACGTCTATATATCAGTGTTCACCTCGTTCATAACCCATCCGGGATTATATATGTATACCTCGTACTGTGGGCTAGTATCGCCCTTAAAAGCATAAGTCTATGCCTGCTTGCACTCCTCTAGCGATAAGTAAGGTATCCAAAACACATCTATATCTCCCTCCGTAATATAACACCTAGGTATAGGGTCGTGGGAAGGAAACACTATTTATAGCCATAACGGCACATCCGACCTATACTGATACGGACTCCGTCCATACTCTCGTTTCACCGACACGATTAAATGCCATATCTCGACCACCTATCGCGATAAACTACTCGCTTCCCGCTCTCTCCACTCACTCCTTCCTCCATCGTGATATAAATAAGAATAAGATTATCCATTTAGTCCCCAAACTATTAACGATCCTCTAGATCCCTAACCTATACTCGCTCTCCTCTCGTGATACTTCGCAGATAAAATCCTCGCACCCGCTTGATACCTACCCGTCACTCTATGCCGGACAGTCACTCCATTCCTATTTGCTATTAGTCATTCGTTCTACTTACTTAATTCCCTAAATCGACTAGGAAACCACTTACCTCTTTATAGGTACTATCGCATAGGATTAAAGACGACTTTAATCTTAACTCCTTGATCCCTTATTATATAAAAAAATAAATATAGCTTAAGTCTTTAATTGCGTCCTCATAGGGGTAGATATTCCGTCTTATACTTCCTCGCCCCCTCGTTAGTATCTACTTATGCCTAGATCGCTACGCTATACCTTATTTATCGTTCCTCCTTATAATATTCTATCTACCTATACTTCATTCGCTTCACTCTCTCTTATACTTACTTACTCTACTTTTCCTCGTCCCTCATCTAAGTAGCTATATCTATATAACTTATATTATATCTACTAACTAGAAAGGCAATAGTGCTACGCACCTAAAGCCTAACTTAGTCCACAAGCTATCCTAGCTTATCCTATATCCTATAGTCCCCCCTAAAACTAAGGTTAAGAATCGCCTCTAGCGATATAGGGGGACTTACCTCTCGCTATACTTAAATATAAAGTAATAAATCACTCCTTAATAAGATTATCTTTAATATAAATATTCCATCTATATTCTATAGGATACTCTTAAGGTTATATCCCTCTTACTTAAAGTCTCCCTTTAGTCGACTTCTTAGCTCTTATTTTACTTAATCCTATATCTCCCCTTTAGTTTAATATCTAATATTATTTATATCTTATATTTATCTATATTTACTCTTCTTTATAAAGTTTTTCTATTTTATTTTATTTTATTATATAGTCATTATTTATACTTATACCTCATACTCTAATAATATATCGCTTAATACTCTATAATTTTATTTATAATTCTTACTTAAGGAAGTAACTCTTTCCTAATAGATAAGATTTTATTAATAATCCTTCTAGCTATATTATTCCTCCTTACCTTTAGGACTTATTTAAGGTTTACGATTACTTTAAGTTTATAATTATAAATCTATTTACGATACTATTTATATATATAATATATAATTATATATCGCTTACTTCTATTAAAGCTTTTTATTTAATATTTACTTTATTACTCTCTCGGTTATATTTATATATTACTATCTATATTAACTATAATATTACTTAAGGTTATTATTATTACCTATTCCGGTAAGTCTTATAAAATATTATTAGAGTTACTCCTCTATACTTAACCTAACTTAAATATAGTATTATTAAATCTACTTTAAAACTCCCTTCTTAATACCTATAGCATAGATAAATAAGATATTATATAATTATAAATTTCTAATATAAATAAGTTTAAATACCGCAATACTATATATCGCTATATTAAATATATCTTCTTTGCCTCTCGGTATTATATTAATAAAGAATATAGCTCTTTATTAGGATCTAATTAGGCGTCTCCTATTTCTTATTAAACTATAATAAAAGGGCTATAAGAATATAACTACTTATAGATATCCTTAAAGGACTTCTATTACTTCACTAAATTAATTTATTCTTTATCTCCCGTAAAATAGAGTTAAAGTAGAATATAATCTATTCTAAATTCCTTATATACTTAATATAATAAGACCTCTTCGTCCTCTAGACTTAAGTGCTTACGCACTTTACTTAAATCGTCGCATCTAAATACTCCCTTAATTAATTCTAGGAACTTCTTAGGCCTCGCCCTTAACTTATATCCCACTCTATAGCCTATAATACTAAAAATAATCGGCTCCTTTAAGCCTTATATATACCCCTTATCCTTTAGGGTCCTATATAACTTTTCTATCTCTAACTCTAATATATTATATAAATAACTCCTATCTATCTCTTATACCAATATAATAATATCTCCTAATATAATACGCTACTTAGTCCTTTATAGTTATACTCTATATTTAATACTTAACTAAAATTAATAAGCTCTCTCTATTTAATTATTCTACTTACTCCACTCCTATTTATTATTAATATTATATTTATCCTTTACTTTATCTTCTAGATATATATAGATACTTACCTATTTATATTTCTATAGCTATAGAATAAATAGAACTAATCTCCTTAATTAGATTTAACTCTATCTTATATAAAAAATAAATATAGTCTTAAGTCTTTAACTATATCTTTATAGGGGTAGATATTCTATCTTATACTTCCTCGCCCCCTTATTAATATCTACTTATACCTAGATCGCTATATTATACCTTATTTGTCATTCCTCCTTATAACGTTCTATCCACCTATACTTTATTTACTTCACTCTCTCTTATACTTACTTACTCTACTTTTCCTTATCCCTTATTTAAGTAGCTATATCTATATAACTTACGTTATATCTACTAACTAGGAAGGCAATAGTGCTGCGCACCTAAAGCCTAACTTAGTCCACGAGCTATCCTAGCTTATCTTATATCCTATCGCTTATATTCTATCTCTTTCTTTATCTAATAAAGTTATTCCTAACTTTATCTCTTTATATTAATCTTTCTATTTAATATATCTTACTCTTCTTTATATTATCTAGCACTATATTAACTTACTTTATTTATCTTCTTATATACCTTACCTTAGGGCTCGGTCTTTTATTTATAGTTATAATTCTCCCTCTAGGGGTTAAACTCTTTACTAAAGATTTAAGTCTATTAACTCTTAATTATTACTTAATCCCTTAATACTATATATCTCGGTTTAATAAATTTAATATATTTAATTTATATTTATATCTATAAATATTAGCTCGTATATTATTATAATAAATATATATATCGCTTATATCTATTCTCTATTTATTATTTATATTTACTTTATTTTAATATTAATTAATATTTATATCTTAATCTATATTAATAAAGTCATTATAACTCCTAAATTAGGTAACCCTAAAATAAGGCGGTAGATTAATATTACTATATACCTCTACTACCCTCTTATATATCGCCCCTAGCTCTATAGTGGTAATAGCTAAATCTCTTATTAGAAACCTATTATATAATAATATCCTCTTATCCTTTCTATATATTATATCCTAATATATATATACTTACTTTACTCCTATCTTATTCTAACTTAATATATCCTTAGGTAGAGCTATAACCTCTACTTTCTCTAAAAACTCTTGTACTTACTTATTATAATAATGCCCGTTTAATTCCTAGATATCTTAGATAAACTAAAGAATAGCGTTAGGTAATAATACCCTCCTATCTCTATAAGAAATATACTTACCTTATTTATTTAATACTTTATATCTTTCCTATAGCCGTATATATATAAATAAAGATATTAGAAGCCTATATCGGGCTTAATCTAATTTCTAATATTTAGATAGAAGCTTCCGCCTAGATAAAAAGAATATATTAGATATTAATAAGACTACCTTATTAAATAAAACCTTAAAGGATCCTTTATCTCTATATATTAGCTTAAAAGAGCCTAATTTATTTAGAAAAATAAGAGAAGAATTAACCTACTTATAGGATTAAAGATACTCTATCGCGTCTAAGGCCTTTAATATAGCCTATCTTATTACTTTAGGTTCGCGATAGATAGATATATAAGGTATACTTACTAAACCTAATCTCCTATATTAATTAATACTCCTTATTTATCTCCTATTTATATTATTCCTTAAATTTACCTCTTATTTTATTTTTTACCTACCTAATAATAGTATATATTTAGGCTCTACCCTTATATAGTCTCCTAACTTAATTAAAAGAGTATTACTCTTTAATCGATAAATACTTTATATAATTATTTTAGTTAGTTACCGTTCTCTATAAACGTAATAAAGTAATATATAACCTATTATATAATATACTTTATATTAAAAAAAAATAAATAAAGGAAAGAGTTTACCTATTTACTTAACCTTTAGTTAATATTATCTCTCTATTAAGTACTCGACCCTATCTATATACTTATATTAAAAAGTAAATAGATCGTCCCTCTCTAATTATTTTACTTACTATCTCTACTCCTTTATTATTTTGCCGTCTTATTATGCGCCTTTAGTCGTCTTTCTTTCCTAGGCGCTTATAATTAAGTTAGCTAACGCTACTCCTATTAACTAGGGTCGTTAAGTGGGCTATGCCTATTAAGATAATTATTAGTGATACTCGAGAGTCCCTCTCTATCTTATATCCTTAAGTCCCCCCTAAAATTAAGGTTAAGAAATAGCTTTATTATTTAGGGGGGACTTACTCCCTTACTTTATTTAGGAGAGGCTTATTATACTCGCCTAATATCTCCTTTATTAATATAAATATTCTATTTACTTTCTATAGGATAGATTAAATCTGCCCTTAACCTTCGCATAGCTTAGGTTTCTATTACTTTATATATAGGTTTTTTACCTATTTTTATTTTATAATTTAATTATTATTGTGACGCTATTGCATCCTTTCTCTAATATATTACCCTTTAGGCTCTATAAGTTTATTTTATAGTTCCTGCTTCCTATTATATAGGGCTTAGGTTCTTTATTGGGCCTTAACGCCTACTTTATTATTATATAGATATATCTTATGATAATTACTACCCTAAGTCGCTATAGCTCCTTAGTGTTTTTACGTTTATACTTTATATTTTATATTATACGTTCACATTCGCTCTCAGTACCATATATAACACAACTTAATTTACTATTCGGTAATGACTGGCTGTTCGCTTTATGTTTCCGAAATGAACACAACACTATCTACAATCCCACAAAAAGAAAACCATCACGATAACCTCATGCGCCTAAGCGCCGTGTCTGATGGATGATGTCAACTGTACATCACGTAGACAACCGTACATTTGTCTCCCCGCATTCATGCTACTCTTCGGCGGTTGAAGTGACATGAAACCATCACATTATGGGCGTACACCCAAAAGAACAGCAAGCCGACCGTTAGTCAACATTGACACAGGTAGCTCCTTCTCAATCCTCCACCATACTCGAATCCGGTCTCGTAGGAAACTGCCAGCAGGCCCCTGGCCAGACGGCACATGATTCAGGGACAGCTCCACCATACCCGTGTGGGCGCCCTTAATGTTACGCTTACTCACCGCGTAATTCCCATTCGGGAGTCCCTTGCTAGCAACGGATGCCCCAAAGGCCGACCCGTCCTTTGCCAACTGCGTAAAGATGTGGCCAAGCGCCACCACGCTCTTGTCCTCCACTCCCACCAGGCTAGGCGCCTAAGCCCCGTTCGGGAAGCGGTAGAAAAAGCTATTACCGTCGTTACTCACTCCGATCTCCGTTTCCGGATACTATAGGCCCGTACTAGGCACACAGACAGCAAAGAACTCGACTGGACAACATCGCTCTAGATCGATGTCAAGAGTCAACCCGGTGACATAAACCGACTCCATCGAACCTCTGAAATTCGGCTCCTTTCGAGCCTTAGCCACACACGCACGCAGTGCCTCTGACACTGGAATAACGTGATAATACTCATGGCCATCCCGGCCACCCTAGTGCAAAAGCACCTCACGAGGCTCCGCCGTCAAAGAAACCTTTTGCGGGTTTCCATACTTCTGCGTCAGCTCCAAGAGCTTAAACTTGCTCTCCACCGTGGCCTTACCCCGGCCGGTCATCCTTCCCTTGCTCTTCTTCGTCACCGAAGATTTCTTCTTTAAAGAGGTACGCCGACGCGTCGTGGAACGCTTAGCCTGATACAGCCGGCGAGAATAGTACTGAGTGTACCGTCTCGGACGGTAGTAGTATGCCATACTGACTCACACCAGTTCGTCTCACTTAAAGCGTTGCTTCAATCTCTACTTCGACTCCGCTGCGCAGTAAAAGTAAGAAAAGAGATCTAAGTTTTCTCACCCGTTCGAAAAACCTCACGGGGGCATAACTCCGTCTTTATACCTCCTCGACTACCTATCTGCGGGGGTGTTATGCATGAGTGCCCGGAATGTAAACGATCCGTCTACTTTCCTCATATAGCCTGCCTCTCACTCGCTCCGCTCCTTCACGGCCCTACTAACTCTATTTTCGTTCGTCCCTCACTATAATGGCTACCAACTGAGTCAGCTGACGCTGCTCCTACTGACTAGGGTCATTAAGTAGGCTACGCCTATTAAGACGATTATTAGTGATACTTAAGAGTCCCTCTCTATCCTATATCCCTAAGTCCCCCCTAAAACCAAAGTTAAGAAATAGCTTTACCGTTTAGGGGGGATTTACTCCCTTATTTTATTCAGGAGAGGCTTATTATACTCGCTTAATATCTCCTTTATTAATATAAATATTCTATCTACTTTCTATAGGATAGATTAAATCTACCCTTAACCTTTATATAGCTTAGGTTTCTATTACTTTATATATAGGTTTTTTACCTATCTTTATTTTATAATTTAGTTATCGTCATGATGCTATTATATCCCTTTTCTAATATATTGCCCTTCGGGCTCTATAAGTTTATTTTATAGTTCTTACTTTCTATTGCGTGGGGCTTAGGTTCTTTATTGGGCCTTAATGCCCACTTTATTATTATATAGATATATCTTATAATAATTACTACCCTAAGTCGCTATAGCTCCTTAGTGTTTTTATATTTATACTTTATATTTACTTTTAATATTAAAAACTTAATATAAGTAATATAATTAAATCTACTCTATTTGCTTGCATAAGGTCTATATAGCGCTTACCTACTTACTATTCTATAGCTACTTCGGGCTTGCGTTTAGTTAATAGTATGCTCGCTATTACTATATCTGAAAAATGAAGCTATTTATACTTTAAAAACCTAGGAATCTATACTTCGGTGATAGTTTTCGATGCCTTCTCTCTCTCTCTCTCTGTCTATGACTATAATGACGATCCTCTGTATTTAGTCTTTCCCTTTGGTCTCTTTTACTTTCTCGGTCTCGGTCTTAATGTTCCCGATGGGTTGACCTCTTTTTATCTAAAAAAGATCCCTCCTTTCTATCGGGCCGAGTGCTACTCGCATTACTCATCGACCGCACCTGCTGACTCTTATATTCATTAATCTTTAACTATAGCTCTTCCACCTGCATATATAAAGCCTATATCTACGCGTTGCCTATTATAGATTTACTTTTTATTTCTGCGATATCCTCTTCGAGATTAGATACCTTTGCCTATAGGGCTTTTACTTTACCCTCTAATTTATTTAGTCTATATTATAGATCGGCTACCTCTATAGCCCTGTGCTCCCGCATTATATCTGAAAGACTCTAGAACCTTGTTCCTATTGTAGTTACCTGCTTCTTTAGTTCGCTTACTCCGCTTATTACCTATAATATATCTTTATTATCTCCGATACCCACTATAAGCGGTTAAAATTACTCCCGCAGAAATACTTCTAGCATAATACGCACTACCTTATCTATACTCAGTCTATCCTAGATACTGGTGCTCTCTCGTACCTTATAGTTCCGTCTATCGTAACTATTGTCACCTATATCCTCTTAGATAGGTATAACTAAAATCGGTCTCCTGACCTCTATTGCCTCCGCGACCTATCCTTCTTCTGAAGGCTCCTTCTCGGTTATTCTACTCCTAATATCCTATTCTATAATAGGTTCTTGATCACCGTATTGCTCTCTAATACCTGCCCTCTGGCCAGTACTAACATCATTTCCTCCCGAAATGACCGTCTCCGACTAATTCGACGAGACGCCCTAAGTAATAGGCATCAATAATGGATTCATTCTGAATCCTATTGTGTTCCATATGGCTTCAAACTAGCTCGCGATCCTCGCTTAAATAATGATGATGAAAAAAGAGAGTTCGCCCGCTTACTCCATCTCATAGGAGTGGCATTCCATACCTTTTATACTCCCTCCTCGGTCTATGTAAGTAGAGAAGTGACTAGATCGCTATACTTACTGTTATTCGTCGTGCCTCCTTGACGTTCTGTCCACATTAACCGACGTCTATTCGCTCTACTTATTCCCCGTCTTATATATAGCCTACTTTCGTCATCCCTCCTTTATGGGCCTATAACGCAATCCTCGCTCTCGCTTGTCTGCCTAATGACTGGGGTTAGTAACCTTATTGCGTGATGGAAGCTAATTATTAGTGATACTCGAGAGTCCCTCTCTATCCTATGTCCCTAAGTCCCCCTAAAACTAAGGTTAAGAAATAGCTTTGCTATTTAGGGGGGACTTACTCCCTTATTTTATTTAGGAGAGGCTTATTATACTTGCCTAATATCTCCTTCGTCGATATAAATATTCCGTCTACTTTCTATAGGATAGATTAAATCTACCCTTAACCTTTATATAGCTTAGGTTTTTATTACTTTATATATAGGTTTTTTACCTATCTTTATTTTATAATCTAGTTATTATTATAATACTATCACATCCCTTCTTTAATATATCGCCCTTTAGACTCTATAAGTTTATTTTATAGTTCCTATTTCCCACTATATAGGGCTTAGGTTCTTTATTAGGCCTTAATGCCTACTTTATTATTATATAGATATATCTTATAATAATTACTACCCTAAATTACTATAGCTCTTTAGTATTTTTATATTTATACTTTATATTTGCTTTTAATATTAAAAACTTAATATAAGTAATATAATTAAATCTAAATAAAGATATAAGATAGGGAGCTATATGACTTATTAAGTAATAGAAACCTGAGCTATATAAAGGTTAATTAAGAGGGATGCGACCTTAGGAGTGTCCTATAGAATATAGATAGAACGTTTAGATTGAAAAATAAATATTAATAAGGTATATACCGAAGGTAGCTCAAGTAGTATAAGAGCTACCTAAATAAAGTGAGGGTAAAGTCCCCCTATATCGCTAGAGGCGATTCTTAACCTTAGTTTTAGGGGGGACTATAGGATATAGGATAAGCTAGGATAGCTCATGGATTAAGTTAGGCTTTAGGTGTATAGTATTATTGCCTTCCTAGTAAATAGGGAGCCTAAGGTAATAAAGGCGATAATGTTAGGTATATAGAAGAGGGACGATAGAGCGGGCTATAAGTAGTGGAGTAGAGGGGTAAAGCCCTAAGAATAATGGGGAGAGTAGTGGATAAAGGACGAGGAGAAGTAGAGCCTATATAACGATCCGGCTACTTATGTATAATAGACGGAACATAGTAAGTATATAAGGGAGGGACTCCTACCCTAATAAGGCACTTAAAGCGGGCGATAAGTCTTTCTTTCTTTTATTTATCTATACTAGAGGTATATAGTAGGTTAAAGACCTTTATTAATATACTATTTATATTATTATTAAAGATAAAGTAAGAGAATAAGTGGATATCTAGGATTTAGTATAGCGCTAAGAAGGGCAGAGACCTTTATCCTTTTATTATATAAGTGAAAATAAAGTAATGAGGAGAGACGATAAGTGTGTAATTAAAGAACCGGAGGTTAATTTTTTTATTTAAAAAATAATAGAGGAGATAGAGTTAGATCGTGATAGTCTAGGCAGCCTGGACTAATTTATTAATGATATAGTTATTGGAGACTTATAGAGTGAGGCATCCTTATTGGAATTAGTTAAGGTTCCGTGCACTCTATTACCGTAGTGCGGGGATCCTGAGTTAGATAAGGTATACAACTATATAGTTAAATAGGATAGGTAGAAGCATAAGTATTTAATAAGGCGCGATAATAAGGAGCGTCTATTAAATAGCGTGAAGCGATATCTCTTTCCTCTTAGTATATAACGGGATAGAATAATAAGTTTATATAAGTAGTAGGATACAGTACGTCTAATACCGAGAGCGAAGGAGATACTTAAGTAGGTAGAGGAGAATATTATTTATATTCGAGAGGTCTTAGATTTTTTTAGTTAGGCTAATAATAATTTTATAACTAAGGAGAGTATTCTAGTTAGTAAACCGGAAGAAGGTGAGCTACTTAAGAGTCTTATCTAGATAAGGGAGGATTATATTTATTTAATTTTAATTAATAAAGAGGGTAAGGCGGAGACGAATAGATATAGAGAGGTGGAACTAGGTAGTGATAATTTAGAAGAGCCTATTTAGGCATCTAGGAGGAGTAAGAGTTAATAATAGGGTACTCCTTTAGTTAAGCTAAAGAGAGTATGCTTTATTAGAAGAGGGAGTAATATAGAATAAGGTAAGATATAGAGACTTACTATATATAGAAGTAGTAATAACTTTATTTTAATATTCTAAGTAATTAATTATAATATTATACGAGTATAAACTAGATAATAGAGCGAGCCTAAATAAAACTAAAATATATATAATCGGGTGAGCTCTTATTGAATATTATATAAGTATTTATTTATTTTAAACCTAAGTGATCCTAAATATATAAATAACCTTAAAAGAGTCTATAAGCCGAGGACGTAGGACGCTGGTGAATAGATTATTAAGAGACTAAACTTAAGTAAAGAGTTTATCCTCTAAGTAAGAACTATATTCTAAACTTATAGAGCCTTTAGGCGATATATCGTTAGTAATAAGTAAAGCGAAGAATAAGATAATTATATTATAAAATATAAAGTAAGATAAAACTTTAAGAAAGAGATAGAAGTATAAGTGAGTATCGATATAGATAGTATTAAAGATAGAATCTATCGAGTATAAGTAAAGATAAGTCATAATTAAGCGTAAGTAAAGATTAAAACCTAAGCTATATAAAGGTTAATTAAGAGGGATATAACCTTAGGAGTGTCCCGTAGAATATAGATAGAACGTTTATATTAAAGATAATCTTATTAAGGAGTGACTTATTACTCTATACTTAAGCGTAGCGAGAGGTAAGTCCCCTCTAAATAGCGAAGCCGTTTCTTAACCTTAGTTTTAGGGGGGACTATAGGATATAGGATAGCTTAAGATAAATAGTATTATTAGTAATTACTTCTAGGCGTAGCCGGTTATAATCCCTAGTTATTAAATAGATAAGCGAGAATAGGGATTATATTATAGGTAGTAAGAGTGAAGGATAAGCGAAACTATAGATATAAGAGGTAGAGTAATAAAAGAGTAGAGCCTTAATATAGATAGAATATTATAAGGAGGAATAATAAATAAGGTTAGGTATAGCCTTCCATCTAATTTTAAGTATATAGATAAGGGATAAAGAGTATAAAAGGGTAGGATACTCTAGCTTAATAGGTATTTAGTTTTTAAATTAAATATTATTTAAATAAGAGGTAAGTTAAATTAATAGATTTATTTATTTATTTATCTATATATATATAGAGATCTAGAATAGAATAAGGATAGGTTAATTAGAATAATTAGATAAGTAGGCGAGTTACTATAAGTAAGCGGGAGTAAAGCGACTATAATTTAATAACTAAATAGGGAGTATTTTTATTTTTTTTATAGATTATTATGATAGTTTAGAATAGTAGATAGGATATAGAGTATTATAGAATGTATAATTCGATCTAATAATAGAGGAGTAAAAGGAGGAGTATCCTTCCTTTTATATTAATATAATAAGTCTTCTATTATAGAAGCTATATAAATATATCGAGAGATATAAGTATAGGTATGAGCTATATAGAGATAGAGTATCTTTTAGAGATAAAGGTATATGCTGATGTTAGGTTATTATTTAGTGGATTTTTTATATTTATTATAAGAAAATAAGTATAGAGGCAATTAATTAAGTATATTAGACGAGAGTCTATTTATCTTTAAGGGAGATATAATATAATAGAGGAGTAAGTTAGTTATTAATTATTAGTTAATATAGACCTAGAGAGGCCTAGTCTAATAGAGGATAACTTATAACGCTTAGAGCTTAAGGATAAGCGATAATAGATATTAAAGTTTAATCTCGATTAAAGTTAAATATTAGTGATACCTTTTTAGTATTATTTAGAGTTTTTATATAAGATATAGCTAAGATAGTTATTATTAATATTAAAGGAGGGTAGAGATTAGTATAGAGATATAAATCTAAGAGATAAGTTAGTATTATTAATTTAATAATATATATAATAGTGGGACGAGAGTTATAAGGGTAAGAAATCGAGTAGTAGATATATATTAGACTAGGATAGGAAGTAGGAATAGCCTTACCTTTTCTTATTTAGATTATTATTAATTATAGCCTTAATATAATATAAGTATAGAAGATAGTAATCGTAAGATATAATAATACTTAAATAATAATAAGATAAAGCGATATTTATAGTATTATATAAGTAATTATAATTAATTTAATATTATTATTATTATTAAACTTAAGTATAAATATATATATAGAAGTAAAATATTAAGGAGCTATATAACTTAAGGTAATCGTAGATATTATAATAGAGTTATATATTAATATAGTAGGCTAATATAAAATAAGTAGGCATTACCTATAAGTGAAGAACTTAAGCTCCCGTAGGGGAAGTATAAACTATATTCTAAATTATAGAGCTAGAGGCGATATATCTAAGAAGTATAATAAAAGAGTGCGATATAAGACTAGATAATATATTAAGGAAGAGTGAAAATATATTAAATGAAAGATATAATATAAAATATTAAAATAGGAATAACTTTAAGTAATTATTAAATATAAGCGAGATAGAATTAAATAAAATAAGAGCTAAAAAATTAACTAAAGGGAGACTTTAAGTAAGAGGGATATGACCTTAGGAGTATCCTATAGAATATAGATGGAATATTTATATTAAAGATAATCTTATTAAGGAGTGATTTATTACTCTATACTTAAGTATAGCGAGAGGTAAGTCCCCCTATATCGCTAGAGGCGATTCTTAACCTTAGTTTTAGGGGGACTATGGGATATAGGATAACGAGGGACGAGTGCGTGGACTGAGTATAGCTTTAGTTAGGCTTGCCTGATATTACTGCCCCAGTTGGTAAAGGAGCGTCAGCGGATGAGTTATAGGCATGTGAACGAGGGACGAGGAAATATGCAGTGTGTAAGGAAGCGAAGGTGGGGACCACCGAGAGCGACGATTGTGGACGGAACGTTGAGGGAGCTTGCGACTGAGACGGGCCAATGAGGAACGCAGTGACGATCCGTCTATATTCAAAGTAGAGCAAGGGACGTAGCGACTACTTAAGGCATAGAATGCCCACCCTTAGAGGCAGCACGAAGGGGTAAGTGCTTTCATTCTACACAACACTCGGGACGAGTGGATAGGTTAGTGACGGAGTCACGAAGAGCGCTACGGCGCGACTATTACTATACATTACGGAGTAATTAACGAGACAGGGTGAGTATAAGTTAATGAGGAGCCGCGGGCGACGAAAGTATTTACGGAGTAAAGACAACGATAGTCTATTACCTAGAGGGCAAGTTCACGAGAGGGGAACTTCTTTATTATCTATTACACTATGTGCATTATCGAACGGAGAGTGAGGATAGTCGAGATAGAATCGAGCATTAAGCGGAGCGGGTTATACTTATGGCAGGACATATTGGAAATTCAAGGTATAGACGCCTTAACTACTTCAGGCATCTCTAATGCGAGGCCCAAGTTTTAGGCGGTTATATATATCATCGGGATCAATATGGATAGAGCGGAACGCATCATTGAAGCCATACTCGGCGCTTTACCTAAGGAAACTTAGTATTATAGGTGTCGAGAGGATCACCCTTATGGATGCGAGGGGAAGCACGAGCTTGTTTATATATATGTGTCTATATTAGTCGGGTCGAAGACCCTATTTCTTCCACGCAGCATAGAGGCTACTATCAGCAAGAGCGTATTACTTATGGGGCCAAAGGCCCGTATAGTAGTGATAATATCACCTCACCACCTAACTCGGTCGGGTGGTCTTCATTTTAACCCTATATTTAAGTGGGTACGAGGAGTGCAGAGGCACGTCATTTAAGGGAGAGTTAGCTACGCAACGGATGGCCTTAGGCGAGGCGTATTTAGGTTTCCCGAAATAGTTATATTATTACGGTACCAGTTTAGAAGTATTACTAAAGGATACTTACTTGAATCTCTTTTGGAAAAGGAGAGTATAGATAAATAGAGCAGAGCCGGAGGATTTAAGTTAATATTAATAGTATTAAGGTCGTTAGAAACGATTTATATAGTAATAAAGTAAGACTGGATTATATTATGATAGATTTCCTAAATAGGAAGTGACGATAGCCTTATATAGTCTATAGATAGTTCGCATAGAAAAGTAAAATGGCGCGAATAAAATAATACGCTCAAATAATAGTGAGCGACATATAGTAATTATTATACAAGTAATTATAGAGTGTATAATAGTAGCTTGAATATAAATATATAAATAGTATCATAAAGAAAGATAAGTGAATATTAAAAGTTAGTAGACTTAAATCTTTAGTGAAGAGTTTAACCCCTAAAGGGAGAGTTATAACTATGAATAAAAGACTAAGCCCTAAGGCGAGGTATACGAGAAGACGAATGAAGTAAGTCGATATAGTATTAGATAATATAAAGAAGAGTGAGATATATCAAATAGAAAGATTAATATAAAGAGATAAAGTTAGGAATAACTTTATTAGATAAAGAAAGAGATAGAGTATAAGCGATATTAAACTTAGGGAGCAATATGAGCTAAGAAGTAATAGAAACCTAAGCTATAAAAGGTTAAGGGTAGATTTAATCTATCCTATAGAAAGTAGACGGAATATTTATATCGATAAAGGAGATATTAGGCGAGTATAATGAGCCTCTCCCGAATAAAGTGAGGGAGTAAGTCCCCCTAAATGGCTTCGCTGTTTCTTAACCTTAGTTTTAGGGGGACTACGGGACACGGGATAAGCTGGGATAGCTCGTGGACTAAGTATAGTCTTTAGGAGCTCCGCTCTATTGACTGCCCTAGTTAGTAAAGATGACGGAGAACGAGGAACGAGTGAGTCATCAGGTATAGCCACTTAGACGAGGGACGAGTATAAAGTAGAGTAAGTAAGCACGGGAACGAAGGGACTGAGTGGAGTGCGGTGGGACGGGAGGAGCGCAGCGACGAATGAGAGAAGTATGAACGATCCGTCCATTTATCCTTGCACGCACGACGGAGGAGGAGTACAAAAGGCGCGGAGCGCCCACTGTTTGAGTAGAACGAGTTTCTCTTCTTTTATGTCTTCATGACGGGTGGAATGAAGCGTTGTTCGAACCAGAGGTGAGTCCTAAGGACACTCAGGCATTTGTGCGACGGGAGGAGTGACGAAACGGAGTGAGTATTATCATCGGGACGATCAAGTGAGGAGACGAACGCAATGCTAACAGTAAACGGGAGCGGAGCGACCGGAATTAACGAACGGAGTGAGTAGTTTCAATTTATTGAAGTTATCTCGGAGAGGTATGAGGGACGGCGCCCGAGTTTTTTCTGTGTTTATTGTTCCGGGAGGACATTAGGACAGCGTCCGGCATGGCGGGAGACATGATGAATGCGGTAGCAGATCAGATGGAGGGACTCCACTTAAACATAAAGTCGAAGACGAACATCCGACGAGAGGAGGTGGATTCTTATGTGGTAGCCGAGGGAGTGAGGTGACTGGCGCTACGCGCAATACTGGGCTTCGCCCAAAAGGGAGTGGAGTAACGACCGGTGATGATGTGAAGACATGGGGCGGGTACTGCCCCTGTTCCACGACTAGTGGATGTGACAAAGGCATATGTGGTTGTGAGAGCGTAGGCTGTGCTCTCGCTCGAGATGTACAGAGAGTGCGGAGGGGATCCCGATGACTGGCATAGAGCCAGGAGAGCAGTTCTTTAGGTTCCAGATTCACGCCAAGTTGGTGAACGGGGAAGTGTTGTGTCGGATGCTAAGCAGCCGGTGGCCTGGAAGGATCATCAGAGTAGAGATAAGGCACAATGTGTATTCTGTTTGTGTGGATAAGGCTGAGTGCGAAGCGACGAAGGAATATCGATGAAATATCGATAGTAGAAAGTTACCTGTTAGTATGCATAGTAGTGATACACGTAGATGTTAATTCCTTTTCTTTGTGACCTTGAACCTCATCGATGGTGTTAAGTCTAGTAATCTTATTATAGTTCGCATGATCAGGAGTGAAATGGCGCGAACAAAATAATCAGCTCGAGTAAAAGTGAGCGACATGTAATGATATTGTATGCTATAATTTATTTATATATTTGTTTGACTAAATGTAAGAGTGAATGGAATGAAATGGTGAACGTGAAGTGAATATGTAAAACACCAACGACCGTATGGGAGTTGGGGTGGAGATGTAATCGTGATGACTTCAAGTTGGAAGTCAAGTGGTAACCTAACTCGAGTGAAGAGTTAGAGCCCTATAGGGAGAGTTAGGACTATGTCCTAAATTATAGAGCCTTAAGGCGATATGCTATTAGAGGACGATAAAGGAGTCTAAATGATAGCTATATTATGAAATGAAGATATTTAGAAAATATTATTAACTTCAAGAAGAAAGAGAGTTAAGTGATGCGAGATGATGTGAATAGAGATATTAATCGAGCCATATGAGATCATAACTTAGTGACTAAAGGGAGCTAAGAGGAGAATCGAACCGAAGGTAAGATTCTAAGGGATAGATCTTTAATCTTTCCTATAGAAAGTAGACAGAATATAAACTTTAAAGATAATCTCATTAAGAGAGTATATACCGAAGGTAGCTTAAGTAATGCGAAAGCTACCTAAATAAAGTAAGGGTAAAGTCCCCTTATATCGCTAGAGGCGATTCTTAACCTTAGTTTTAGGGGGGACTATAGGATATAGGATAATAAGGGATAAGTATATAGACTAAGTAAGCCTTTTAAGAGCTCCGCTTAAATAGCTCCTTAATTAATAGGTAACCGATAAAAGAGGATTATATTATATAATCGACGGAAATAAGGGATAAATAAAGTTAAGTTATTATAGATAGAATAAAGGATAAAGTAGAGGATAAATAGGCGGGGTAAGAAATATAAGCGATAAATTAACTATTATATAGCAATCTATCTATATATATAAATGCCTAGAATAAAGAGTAAGGATATATAAGATAATATCTTTTACTAGAGGTATCTTAAGTAGAACTTAGACTTATATTCTTACTTTTATAAATAAAAAAGAGTAAGGGATAAATTTAATTAAGTAATCGATCTTATTCTTTATATATATAACTATATATATAATAAGAGGAGTACTATATATATCTAGAGGATTAAGTATATAAATATATAATTAATTTTAACTATAGCCCGGAATAAAGAGTAAGGATAAATATTATTTAAGTAAATAAAATCTAATAGAAACCGGGAATTAATAAATTATAAAAGTAATATAGTAGCTAAGGGACTAAGGTTCTATAGGCGCGATACGCTAGACTAAATATAAAGTATTAAATATAAAAGTATATATATAGATAATAATAATAGGAGGAGAGCTTAATAATAAATATCTTTTATATAATAGGGTCGCTATACTCTAAAGGGCACTATATACTATCTATAGCTAGAGGCGAGGAGATAAAGGCTCTATTCTTATTCTATATATAGAGTATATTATACTTTACTCGCTAAGAGGGGAAAGTATAAATAGGGATTAAGGAGTAAGAAGGGATAAGGCGAGAAGATAAACCTACTCTATAACCTTTCCTTTATTAAGGATATTCTATTATATAGGACTTATATTAGAGGATATAAGTTAGTAGCTAAATTTATAAAAGAGGACTCCCTCTTTATAGTAGCTTAAATCTTATTTTTAAAGAAAGAGTAGCTAGGGGATATAAGACTTAATTAAAACTATAGGGTAATTATTAGAGATAAGAGAAGGAGATAAGAAGTTAGATAAATTACTTTCTTAAAAAAGGAAGGAAGAGTTACTAAATAAGGTAATTATATAAGGTAATTAAAGATTACTATAAGTAGAAATCTAAATAGCTTTATATAAGTATATATTATTATAATTATAATAAATTAAAAATAAATATATTTATAGCTTATATAATAGACTATAATCGCGAGCTATAATAATCGCAAAATAATAACTTAATAAGTAATATTAGATATAATATAAATAATAATATTAATATATTTAATTAATTATTTAATTAAATTTAAATAATATATATAAAGAGTAAATATAAATATAAGTAAAATATTATATAAGGGTATTAAATATAGAGAGTAAATATCCTAAAGGGCTTTATATTAAGGGTAAAGTAATAATTAGGAGTTAATAGACTATAATTTATAATAAAGAACTTAACCCCTAGAGGGAGAGTTAGAATTATAAATAAAGACCGAGCTATAAGGTAAGGTATTATTAGAGTATAATAAAAGATAAATAATAATTAGATTATAAAATAAATATTAGATAAAATATTAATAAGATAGAATCTATTAAGTATAAATAAAATAGGAATAATATTATTAGACTATAAGGGGAGATAATAATAAATAATAGGTATAGAGTAATAGAAACCTAAATAAAATAAAGGTTAAGGGTACTTTTAAAAGTATCTTATAGAAAGTAGATAGAATATAAACTTTAAAGATAATCTTATTAAGAGAGTATATATTAAGGTAGCTTAAGTAATATAAGAGCTACCTAAATAAAGTAAGGGTAAAGTCCCCCTATATCGCTAGAGGTGATTCTTAACCTTAGTTTTAGGGGGACTATAGGATATAGGATAATAAGGGATAAATATATAGATTAAGTAAGCCTTTTAAGAGCTCCGCTTAAATAGCTCCTTAATTAATAGGTAATTAATAAAGGAGGATTATATTATATAATTGATAGGAATAAGGGATAAATAAATCGAGTTATTATAGATAGAATAAAGAATAAAGTAAAGGATAAAAGGTGGGGTAAGGAAATAAATAATAAATTAACTATTATATAGCGATCTATCTATATATATAAGTACCTAAAATAAAAAGTAAGGATATATAGATAATATCTTCTACTAGAGGTATCTTAAATAGAATTTAGACTTATATTTTTATTTTTATAAATAAAAAAGAGTAAGAGATAAGTTTAATTAAGTAATTAATCTTATTCTTTATATATACGACCGTATATATATAACGAGAGGAATATTATATATATCTAGAGGATTAAGTATATAAGTATATAACTAACTTTAATTATAGCCTAAAATAAGAAATAAAGATAAATATTATTTAAGTAAATAAAATCTAATAAGAACTAGGAATTAATAAACTATAAGAGTAATATAATAGCTAAGGGGACTAAGGTTCTATAGGCATAATATACTAGATTAAGTATAAAGTACTAAATATAAAAGTATATATATAGATAATAATAATAAGAGGAAAGCTTAATAATAAGTATCTTTTATATAATAAGGTCGCTATACTCTAAAGGGTATTATATACTATCTATAGCTAGAGGCGAGAAGATAAAGGCTTTATTCTTATTCTATATATAGAGTATATTATACTTTACTCACTAAGAGGGGAAAGTATAAGCGGGGATTAAGGAGTAAGAAAGGGTAAAGCGAGGAGATAAACCCACTCTATAACCTTTCCTTTATTAAGGATATTCTACTATATAGGACTTATATTAAAGGATATAAGTTAGTAGCTAATTTATAGAAAAAGACTCTCTCTTCGCGATAGCTTAAATCTTATTTTTAAAGAAAGAGCGGCTAGGGACGCGGGACTTAATTAAAACTATAGGGTAATTATTAGAGATAAGAGAAAGAGATAAGAAATTAAATAAATTACTTTCCTAAAAAGGGAAGAAAGAATTACTAGATAAAGTAATTATATAAGGTAATTAAAGATTACTATAAATAGAAGTCTAAATAGCTTTATATAAGTATATATTATTATAATTATAATTATAATTAAATAATAAAGATATTTATAGCTCGCATAATAGAATTATAAGCTATAATAATTATAAAATAATACCTAATAAGTAATATTAGATATAATATAGTAATAATATATAATTAATTATTTTAATTAAGTTTAAATAATATATATAAAGAGTAAATATAGATATAAGTAAAATACTATATAAGGGTATTAAGTATAGAGAGTAAATATCCTAAAAGGCTTTATATTAGGGGTAAAATAATAATTAGGAATTAATAGACTATAATTTATAATAAAGAACCTAACCCTAGAGGGAGTTAGAACTATAAAATAAAATTAAGCTATAAGGTAAGGTACTATTAAAGTACGATAAAGGAGTATAATAATAATAAATTATAAATATATATAAATAAAATATTAATAAGATAGAATCTATTAAGTATAAATAAGATAGGAATATTATTAAATAAGGGGAATAAATAAACGATAGATATAGAGTAATAGAAACCTAAGTAAAATAAAGGTTAAGGGCACTTTTAAAAGTATCTTATAGAAAGTAGATAGAATATAAACTTTAAAGATAATCTTATTAAAGAGTATATACTAAAGGTAGCTTAAGTAATATAAGAGCTATCTAAATAAAGTAAGGGTAAAGTCCCCCTATATCGCTAGAGGCGATTCTTAACCTTAGTTTTAGGGGGGACTATAGGATATAGGATAAGCTAGGATAGCTCGTGGACTAAATTAGGCTTTATAGGTATATTACCTTCTTAAAAATAGAGAGCCTAAGGTATAAAGGCGAAGAGTATAGGATTATAAAGGAGGGATAATATAATAATCGGTTAATTAAGGATAGGAATAAATAAAATAAATAGAGGCTAGTAGGGACCTATATAAGATAAGTAGAGTAAGTAAATAGGGAAGAAGGGAGTAAAATAACTTTAGCCTATAGCGGGATATAGAATATTCTATCTATATTGCGGGGACTATAGATTACTATTTAAGCTAGGCGAGTTATATTATTAGAGGATATAGGATTATTAGCCGCTATTAGTGGCCTAGTTATGCCTATATAGATAGGCGTCTCGCCTATATTTTAGAAGTATATAAACTTATATCTTCTCTCTTTTTTTTTCCCGCCTATACTAAAGGTTTTTATAGTCAAGGAACTATAGCGGGTATTATTAATCTTTTGCGTTTATTGCGGTATATAAAGTAATATATATTTCTTTTAAAATATATTCTAATAGAGGAGGAGATAGCTATTAACTTTATATATATTCTTTTAAAGTTTATATCGGGACGATATAGCTTTTTTAGGTTTATTAAGGAAAATAAGGATAGAGTTAGGATAGTAGAGGCTATCCTTTTAATCCCTAGAAGATTTAGGGTTAATATATTCTTATAGCGCTCTTATTAGAGGAGAGCGGGGGTATAGGGCGACCTAATTAATTTAGAGTAGCCTAATAAGGGGTAATCGGCGAGGATATTCCTTAAGAAGTAGGTATAGGATATATCTAGGCGTCTACCTTTATAATAGTTTAGATCTAAGGAGGATCTTTTTTTAGAGTATAATAGGTATTAGGATTATAATATAGATTAAAAGATATTTAAGGCGAGGCTAAGGAAACTACTAAAGACTCTTTAGAGGCGTTTTAGCATAAGCTAGAGTTAGACTTAGACTAAGGCTAGTTATAATATTAATACGGTATAGAGTAATATAATAGGTAGTAATTATTATTATATTTCCCCTCTATAGATAGAGGATATTATATTGAGTTTATCTTATTTTTTTATAATTTTTAATAAAGATTAAGTTAATCTTTTATATTTTAAGTAAGGATCTAGTAGATTAAGATACTATAGGTATTAACTTTTTATCCTTTTTAGATATACTTAAAGTACTTAAGTATAATAAGAATTACTTTAGTAAGTAGCTTTATAATAAGTAGGTTTTTCCCATTATGAATATATATAAAATATAGGAGCTAGAGGTATATAATATTTTTTTATAAGCTAATGGAAGAATTAAAATCTAGATCTTATTTAATTAGGAAGTTATAATAGCTTTATTTTCTTTAATTATATTTTCTTAGTAGTAAGTAAATTAGAAATATAGAAGTAGATATCTAAATCTAAGTTTAATTTATATATAATATTATAAAATAAGTAAGTAAATATAAATCTAATATAAATAACTTTAAAAGTATTTTCCTAAGGCTAAGGATATAAGATATAGGCTAAGGGATTAATAATAGACTAAACTTAAGTAAAGAGTTTATTACCTAAGTAAGAACTATATAAAGAATTATAGAGGCATAAGCCGATATATAGTATAAGACCGAGAAATAAGGTCGAAGTAGTGCTAGATAATATAAAGAGGTAAAGTATAAATAACTTTACTAAATTATAAAAAGAGATAGAGTAAAATAAGATTAAAGAAATAATAGAAATATAAGTAATATAAGTATCCTAGAAAGAATAAGCGTTAAGCGAGTGTCCTATAGAATATAGATGGAACGTTTATATTAAAGATAATCTCGTTAAGGAGTGACTTATCACTCTATACTTAAGTATAGCGAGAGGTAAGTCCCCCCTAAATAGTGAAGCTATTTCTTAACCTTAGTTTTAGGGGGACTACGGGATATAGGATAAGCTAGGATAGCTTATAGACTAAATATAGTCTTTAGGAGCTCTACTCTATTGACTACCTTAGTTAGTAAAGATAACGGAGAATAAGGAATAAGTGAGTTATTAGGTATAGCTATTTAGATAAGGGATGAGTATAAAGTGGAGTAAGTAAGTATAAGAGAGAGTGGAGTGAATAAAGTGCGGGTGGACGGAATGTTATAAGGAGGAATAATAAATAAGGTATAGTATAGCGATCTAGGCATAAGTAGATATTAATAAGGGGGCGAGGAAGTATAAGATAGAATATCTACCTCTGCGAGGATATAGTCGAAGACTTAAGACTATATTTATTTTTTTTATATGAGGGATCGAGGAGTTAAGATTAAAGTTATCTTTAATCCTATGCGATAGTACTTATAAAGAGGTAAGTGGTTTCTTAGTTAATTTAGGGAATTAAGAAAGTAGAATAAATGATATACTAAATATAAAGTATAAGCTGAAGGCGAGTTATCCTATGATCGAGGATAGTATCCGATGAGAAGGCTATACGACTGAATAAGGAGCTTGGGATCCTAAAGGGATTTATACTAGAGGTGCATTAACGTAATATAGAGACTTATTTAGAGAGTGTGAGGGATAAATAATAGTATACCGAGGGATGAGGTAATATTAGCGCTTATGCATATATATAGGCTTCCGCCTAGAATAAGATGAGTGATTGAGTTATATTACCGTTATTAGAGATAGCGAGGGTGAGATAACCTAAGGATATAAGGGAGGAGTATATGACTCCGACATAGATTAAGGATAATATAGTTTATCTATTTAATATCTAGCGGGTATATAAGCAGAAGCTTAATTAGGTCTTAACCTAGTTTAGACTGGAGGGCGTTATATATATACTATCTAGTGAAAGCTATTTACTATATGAGTATACTAAATAAGAGAGGTGGAATGTTTAATACCGGGAGGTACTTAGTGTTATTATTGCCTATAGCGAATTATATTATAGAGATGGATTTAAGCGGGATGCTTATTGTGAATGAAGTATAGAGGATTCTCTAGAGGTCCTGGATCTTAATATTATTTATTCTATATGGAGTGCATTGCGGATAGGCAATATGAAGTTTAAAAAGCTAGAGGAGGTATATAACTTAATTAAGTCTATACCTATAGTATTATTTAGGGAGTAATACGACCGGTATAGAAAAGGATGGGCGGAGAATACCCGAAAGTATCTATCTAAGACTTAGATAGATCCGCGGATATAGGCTTACTAAAGTAGGAGTGTAAGCGGATATAAGGAGTTTCTAGATTAAGAAGTAATAATAGCTTTAAGTGATATTATAGATATAGAGTAAGCTTACATTAGGTTATATAAAGCGAATAAAATAATCAGCTCTAATAGTAGTAAGCGATAGTAGTTATAGAATGCGAGTATGAATAATTATAGACTAAATATAAAATATAAAATATAAATATAAATAACCTTAAGTAGAGTCTGGGACCTAAGGAGGAATGATATAGGGGACTAGATTAATAATATTATTAACTTAAGTAAAGAGTTAATATCCTAAGTATAATTCTAGAATAAAATTACGGAGGCATAAGCTAACGTGCAATATGAGACTGAGGAATGAGGTTAAAGTAGTGCTAGATAACCTTATAGATACGTAAGGATAATTAGAGATAAAGATATTATAATAGCTTTAAATAAAAATAATTAAGCGTTAGTAAAGATTATTAAGAATCGAGCATAAGCGAAGATTAAAACCTGAGCTATATAAAGGTTAATTAAGAGGGATGCGACCTTAGGAGTATCCCGTAGAATATAGATAGAATGTTTATATTAAAGATAATCTTATTAAGGAGTGACTTATTACTCCGCACTTAAGTATAGCGAGAGGTAAGTCCCCCTATATCGCTAGAGGCGATTCTTAACCTTAGTTTTAGGGGGGACTACGGGATATAGAATAACGAGGGATAAGTGCGTGGACTAAATATAGCTTTAGTTAGGCTTACTTGATATTACTGCCCTAGTTAGTAAAGGAGCGTAAGCGGATAAGTAATAGGTAATATAAATAAGGGATAAATAGAATTATAGTATAAGGAAGTAAGGGAGGGATAACCTAAATAATAATTAGACGATAGGTTTAAGAGAAATATAAGCGATAAATTAGAATATTCTATCTACTCTATTACCTTATAGCCTAAAGGGCGAGGAGTATAAGATAATATCTTTCCCTAAGAGGGTCTAGAGTAAAACTTAGATTTATATTTATTTTTTATATAAAATAGAGTTAAGTTTAATTAAGGAGATTAATTCTATTTATTCTATAGCTATAGAAATATAAATAGGTAAATAATACTATAATTAGAGATTAAGTATATAGGTATATAATTAATTAATCTTAAGTAGGAGCTAGAGGTAACTAATTACTATAATAACCGGAGAGAGTTATTATAAAGTGAAGGTAATTAAGAGAGAATATCTTTTAAAAGATAGAGTTACTTTACTCTAAAGGGTACTATATACTATTAATAGCCCGAGGACTAAGAAGATAAGGAGAGTTATAATATAGGAGATAGAAGGTTAATAATTTAGCTAAAGGCTATAGTAGATATCTATAGTAGGTATAATATATAGAGCGTATTATTTATTACTCTTAATATATAGGCTAATAGAGGAGTACCTAAATATATATATTCTTATAGATTAGAGAGACTAAATCCTAGAGAGGGTTAGACTTAATCTTATTTCTTAGATTAAGATAGCGAGGATAAATTACTATATATAGTATCTAGAGAAAGCGAGAGAAAGAGCGAGATAGTTTTATAGAATACTATAGAATAATATAACTTAAATTAGGAGACTTTTTATTTATTTAATATATTAAGAGTAGCGCTTAATTATATCTATATCTAGAGGATATATTTAGAGAAGGAAGAGATAGTAATATTAAATCTTATCTATCTATTGAGATTATAAAGGAAGCTCTATAGTAATAATAAGAGTCTATCTTCTATAAGTATTACTAACTTAAGGGAGGTAATAAAGAGAGCGCCTATAATATATCTTAATAAAGTAGATTACCTAGTAATTAGTTTACCTTAGTATATCTAGATTAGATTATAGACTATAATATATAAGATATTTTAGTTAATATTTATAATATAGAGTATACTTATTATATTAATTTTATTAATTATTATAATTTATATAAGTTAGAGTAATATAAATAAATAAAATAATCTAGCTTATAAATAATAAATAAATAGAATAATAATTATTATATATAGATAATAGATTTATTTATTTTATTATTATTAAATATAATTATAAAATATTAAGAGCTATTAGGTAAGTAGTAATATATATAATTATAAGATACTTTATATAATATTAACTTTAAGTTAGGAGTTAGGTAAAAATTAAGGGATTAATAAGCTAAGACCTATTATAAAGAATAATAAGCTCCTATAGGGCTAATTAGGATTATAAAATCCTTTATAGAGGCTAAAGGCTAATATATAAGAGGAGATAGAGCAGAGTAATAGTAATAAATACTAAATAAACCTTAAGATAAATAAGGTTAATATAAAAGAGTATAATAAGGATAATATTATATAAGAAATAAGAGAGAGTTAAGCGGTATAAGATATAAGATAGAGTAAAATAATATCTATTAAGTAAGTAAAATAAGTCTAGATAATTAAAGGGATAGATCTTTAATCTATCCTATAGAAAGTAGATAGAATATAAACTTTAAAGATAATCTCATTAAGAGAGTATATACCGAAGGTAGCTTAAGTAATGCAAGAGCCACCCGAATAAAGTAAGGGTAAAGTCCCCCTATATCGCCGGAGGCGATTCTTAACCTTAGTTTCAGGGGGGACTACGGGACACGGGACAGCTTAGGACAAGCAGTATACAGTCAGCTTCCAAGCGTAGCTAGTTACGGTCATCCTATCATAACGAAGTCGATTAGAACCCCAGTTCTTAGGCATCCGAGGTCACGAGGAATGCGTCATAGGCACAGAGAGGGAGGGACGACCGGCTATGCTATGGTAAGAGAGTGGAGCCCACGAAGTGGACGGAACGATCGGACTAATGACCAGGAGAGGAACGATCCGGGCATTAAATATAGACGGAACGAAGGATAAGTGAGTACATAAAGCAGCGCTTCTCCCCCGAGAGAAATTCAAGACATAGTTCTTAAATCACACATTATTTAAACGAAGAGTAAGTACTAATATATACACACACCAGATCTAGAAGATGGAGAGAGCCGGGCGATCGGGTTACAACTAGGCATATCGGGAACGACCACGCAACGGAGTAAGTGCTATTGTATTAAAGAGGGACGATAGAATTGAGGGATTCAATTCGGAACAAGGTATACGAGACTAGGTAGGTCGAGTCGGATGAATATAGTCGAACGAGAGGTGAGACAGAAGTAAGCGTGAAGCTATACTAGAAGAAGTGAGTGGGAGACGAACGGGAGTACTCAAAGAGGGCGAGTGGACAATGAGCCGCCAATTACCCTTCGGGAAGAAGGAGGAGGATACGACGAAACAAAAGGTTTAACCTTTTTCTCCAGTAAATGTCGAAGTGGAACGGAGCAAACTAATATATGGCCGACGGTAGAGCAGGAGGCGCTTCTTTTACAACAGAGAGTTGTATATGCAACGCATCCGTGAGATTTTAAAGATTAAGTTCTTTTTAGCTTTTATATTATATTTTAAATTATTATAATAAAAAACAATATTAAAGTATTTTTTAAAGAAGCTAGATTTATTTCTTTTAATCTAGAAATATAATCTTAAAGCTTCATATATAGCTATAGATTTTAATATTAATTAACGAGGTAATTAATTAATTAACCCCTTAGGCCTTAAGGACCTTAAATACTATATTTAAGGCCTAATCTTAATCTAAATACCTTAAAAGATAGATTAAAAAGTATTAAAATAACTCTCTAAAGTTAATTCTTAAAGTATTAAAGTCTCTTATAAAGGAAATAAAGGTAATTATATATAAGATAGCTCTTATAAGGGTAGAGGTTTAAGACCTTTAATAAATAAATAAGATATTAAGCTAGCGCTAAAGGGTAAAAAGGACTTAATTATAGAAAAGAGGGGTTATAAGAATAAAAGAAAAAAGGGAATTAATTAATTAAATAGATATTAATATATAGATAATAGCTAAATTATTAAGAAATAATAATTAAGGGAGGTTAATATAATTAAAGGTTTAATATTATAATATTTATAATAAGCCTAGCTATAATATAAAGATTTATTAAATAATAATTAAGATATCTAGAGAAGAATATAATAAATAATTTTAATTAATTAAATAGTTTATAGTATTTTTATTATAATCTCTATATCTAAGGTTAGGATTTTTAAGATACTTAATTAACTAAGATACTCGGTATATATATATATTATCTTTAGTTCCTATAGGTCTATATAGTTATTAAATTACTTAAATTACCTTATGCTTAACTTCTAATTATATAAGCTATAGGTTATAGGCTTTATTATTTATATTATTTATAAAAGCCTATTTAATAATTAAAAAGAGTTTCTTATAGACCCTTTAAGTAAGATTACTAAGAAAGTAAATTTTAATTTATAATAAAATTTTTAAGCGCTAAATTATAATATAGCTATAGTAATAAGGCTATAAAGTTTATAATAAATAAAAGCTTATAGCTAAACTTAATAAATAATACCTTTTAATTATTAATTATTACTATAAGGTTTAGCTTAATTCTTTTAAGGGCTCTTATAATATTTCCTTTAGAACTTTTAATATACCTTCTAAGTTATTACTATAAGAGTTATAGCTAGATCTATTTAATTATAATAAAAGCTATTTCTATATGAAATAATAATATTAATATAATCTATATTTTATAAATTAACTTCAATTAATATCTAAGTTATTATTTTTAAGAAAGACTAATAAGTATAGATAATAAATAAACCCTAGCTTATATTATATAACTAAGCTAGCTAAAAGCTATTTTATGAGGCCCTTTATTAAGACTTAATAAATTAAAGTCTATATATTAATATAAACTTATTTTTATCTATAGTTTTACCTTAATTATACCTTTAAGGCCTAATATACTGATAATTCTTTAATTTTTACTTTTTATAGAAGATTAATATAAAATTAAGATAAATAAATTGCTTAAACCTATTTTAGGCCTTACTTAAGAGATAGTTAAGTAGCCTTTTGCTAATGATATATCGAGAAATATATATATATATCTTCCTAAGATTATTATAGTTATTAATATATTTAATTTAATAGATTTAAATAAATTAATTTATAGAGATAATTATCCTTATATATTTAAATAAGGTATTTTTATTATATTTAGAGAGTATTCTCTAATATTATTATTAAAGGATATTATTTATTTAGTAAGATAAGATTAATAGTTATATTATTTAAAGTTAATAGAATTAATTATACCTCTTAAGAGAGAATATTTTATATTATATAATTAATATAATTTATTATTATTATTATTATTATTATTATTATTATTATTATTATTATTATTATTAAGATTATATATTAGCTTTAAGCTATTATAGCTATTAATTAATTATATATAAATATAATTAGTATATAGAAGATTAAAAAAGCTAATAATAAGCTATATTATATTCTATAAATTATAAAGAGAATTTATATTAGCTATTTATTAAATAAAAGGGAATTAATATAAAAAACATTAAGAGCTTAATTATGACGGTATAGTTAAATTCCTAAGAGATAAACCGGTTATATTAGGTTTATATTAATAATAGAGAATATTATATTATAGTCTTAAATAAAATATTATATTTAGTAATATACTTAAGGGTATTAAGTATAATTAAGTTATATTAATAGCTAAGGTAGCTACTATATAAGAAAGTATAAGGAGTATATTCTATATACTTAAGGTTAGGTAGTTAGACCGATATTTCTATTATTTAGTCTAGGGTAAGACTGATACTCTTAAAGCTTAATCTTTAGATTAATATAAGCGATATTTAGTCCCTTTAGTCTTATGCTTAATTAAAATATTTCTATTATACTTCCCTACCTAGCCTTTATTATAGCTATAATATAAGGTCTCCCTTCTATTAATCTTATCCCTAAGGCTAGCTTTAATAACTAAATATTTTTAATAGGTAACTCTAACTTATAAAAATCTCCTTTTATTATTAATGCGATATTAAGCTAAGTTTTTAAGTATATTTCTTTCTATAAGCTTTTTAAAATATAAAGTCTTTCTATCTATATTAAGGCTTTTAATTCCGAAATTATATTTTATATTTATTATTTCCGCTAGGGTTTATCCTATAAGGTTATTTCTAATTATTCTAATTATTATTCTAACTATATTAATATAAAGGTTATCTATAATAGGGCTAATATAGCTTCCTTTTATAAGTATGCCTTACCTCCCCTATAGCTAATAGCTAATATTCTAGATAATAATAAAGAATATTTATAAGTATAAATATCTAGAGGATAAGGAGGCTAAGGTAGAGGCTACCCTAGAGGAGGTAATAGCTAAGCTCGCTTTATTTATAAGTAAAAATAGCTACTCTAGGCATAAGGTAATAAGGCTTTTATATATAGCCTTTATACCTTAAAGGAGTTAGGTAAGCTCTAGGAGGAGTTATCTATTATTATAGAGGTATATTCCTTTAGGGCTATTAATTTAATTAATTAGAATATTATTAATCTTAATAAGCCTATATTTAGTATTATTAATAGAAATTCTTTAGAAGGTATTATATATTAGTGAGGTATTCTAATAATTCCTATATATTTTCTAAGTTTAATTAGTCTTTCTATTTAATAAAATATATTATTTTATTATTAATTTTATCTATATTAAGGATAGCTTTTATAATATATTCTTTTAATCTATTAACTTTAGCTTTTAATTTATTATTAAGCTTAATTTAAATAATATTTTTATTAATTTAAATAATAAAATATAAAAGATTAAATAGAGCTTAACCTTTAATAATAAATCTAATTTATAATTATTTTATAAGATTTTCTATTTAACTTTATAGGGTTTAATATATTTATAATTAAGTTTTTTATTTTATTATTTTATTATAATATTTTTTATTATGAGGTAGACTATATCTCCCTCTAAGAAGGTTAGTCCTTTAATTCTTTTTTTATTAATATAGTTATTTATTTTATTTCTAATAAATTTAAATTCTATTTATATTTCCTTATATAGATTCTTTAGTTAATCGCTAATAAGGATTACATTAAGGTTAATAATTATATTTTAAGCTTATCTATAGGTATCTAGGGTAAATCTAAAATTAATATAGGCTAATATAATCTTTATACTTTTATTAATTATTATATTATAGGCTAGCTATATAGCTAATAGCTTTATAATTTAGTTATTTTATTTATAGTTAATATAATACTAAAGGTATTATTTTAATATTTAGTTTATTTATTTTATTTATCTATTAGTCTCTTTATAATATATTATAGAGAGCTTATAGTTAATCTTAAGGTATTTAGTTAATCTTTATTAAAACTTAGATATAAAGGGTAGTCCTTAATTTAAGATAATCTTAAGTAATAGCCTATATATCCTAATGATATTATAATAGAAGAGGTATATAAATTCTTCTATATTTATAAATTTACTATAAGGGATAAAATAAGAAAATTTTATAAGTCTATCTATAATAATAAGAATATTATTATAGAAGTTTTTAATAGCTAATTCTTTTAATAGAGGTAATTTAATAATAAAATCTATAGTAATTAATTCCTAAGGTTATTATATAACTAAAAGTAATTATAACTTTCTATAGGGTAGTATTATACCTTTATTTTTATATATAGGTCGCATTTATTTATAACTTATATAATTATCTTCTTTATATTAGGAAAAATATATATTATTTTAATTTATTTTAGGGTTTTATTAATTCCTTAGTATCTATATAATAGGTATTTATATATCTCGTATATAAGGTTATATTATAGTTTATCTAGGACTTATTATTTATTATTTTTTTTTATTATCTAGAAGCTATTTATTATACTTTAAGATTTATTTTAATAATAGATTACCTTATTCTATTATATAGGTTATTCTAAGTATTTACCTAGGGTTATATTCCTAAGATTATATTATACCTTAAATTTCCTCTTTAAATAGGTAGTTATTATAGATATAGTTTATAGCTTTAAATATCGGTCTATAATTTCTATCATAAGGGAATTAATTATAGTAATAATTAAAGATCTTTCTAAAAACTTTATTAGGTATAATAATCTTCCCTTTAAATATAAGGAGTCTATCTTTATGGTAATTATATCCTTATATATAATTAATAAAGTTAATAATCTATTTTCTATAATCTTAAATAAGCTTAAGGTATTCTAGTAGCGGTATTAATTTCTATATTTATATAATAAGTTTCTATTTAAGATATCCTTCTAAGGTATATTATAATAGTTATTTATTTACTTTAATCTTTTTTATATTAAGGTCTAATTATTTATTAATAGTATTAGCTCTTTTATTCTCTTTTCTCTTTATATAGATTATAATATAATTAAATTCCGAGAGGTATTTAATATAATATAGTTATTAGCTACTTAATTCTTTAGTAATAGTAAAATATAAGATATTCTTATAGTCTATATAGACCTTAATTTAATATAGGTTTTTAATAAGGTAATATTAAAATTCCTTAAAATATTAATAATAATAAGGAATTCCTTATTATAGATAAAGTAATTAAGTTCTACTCTATATAGCTTATAAGAGTAGAATATAATTAAATATAGAAGTCCCTTATTATCTTATTATTTAATCTAGGCGCCTAATATAAAGTCTAAGGTATCTATTTTAAGTTTAATTAATTAATATAAATTAAATATCTTAAGGATTAATTTACTTAAGATAAATTCCTTAATCTTATTAAAAGCTTTTTATACTTTATTCTCTATTATAAATAATATATCCTTTTTTATTAAATCGGTTAATAATACTATAATCTTCCTAAAATTTTTAAGGAATTATAGTAATAATTAATAAAACTAAGGAAGGCTTATACTTCCTTAATATTTATTAATTCTTTTTAATCTTTAACCGCTATAACCTTCTTAGGGTCTATATATTTTTATATAAGAGATAATATATCTAAGAAATTCTATATTTAAGGTATAAAACTTACTTTTCTTAGGTTCTATTAATAAATTAATATCTTATAGTATTTATAGTACTATATAGAGATATTCTAAATATTCTTCTTCTATTTTAGAGAAGATAAAGATATTATCTAGGTAATATATAATAAATATATTTAGGGATTCTTATTATATATTATTAATTATTTATTAAAATATAATAGGTATATTAAGAAGTCTAAAAGGTATAATAAAGTACTTAAATAGTCTATATTTAGTATAAAAAGCGGTTTTCTATTTATATCCTTCTTTAATCTAAATTAGATTATAGGCTTCCTTAAGGTTAAATATAATAAAATACTTTATTTTAAAAAATTAATCCTTTAATTTATTAATAAGAGGTAGCGGTATATAATCTTTAATTATAATAATATTAAATATTCTAAAGTTAATATAAAGGTAAAACTTTTTTTTTTTTTTAGGATAAATATAATAAGGTATTTAATAGATAATTTACTTTCCTTAATATATCCTTTTTATATTATTTCTTTAATATATTCCTTTAATATTAATAATTATACTATATTAAATAGGTAAAATTTATTAAAGTTAGGTTATTTCCTATTAATAAATTTAATTTCTAGGTTATAATATATATAAGTAATAAATTAATCTTAAGTTCTTCTATAAAGAGTTTCTTATAGATTTAATATTATAGGGGAATATCTTTAAGCTATTTATCCTATAGTTTTCTCTTAATTTATTTAAGGTTCTTTTCTAGCTTATAGAATTATTTTATAATATTTATAATTATTTATTAATTTTATTATTTCTTTTTATTATATTATTTATATTATATTCCTTTAGGTAGAGAGGTATCTCTTATTTACCTCTTCTTAACTTCTCTACTATCTTTAATAGAAGTTTAAGATCTTATATCTAATAAATTATTATCTCCTTAAGGGGTATCTCTTTATTAAAGGAGATTACCTAGCTAATCTATTAATTAAGATATAGGTTAAACCTATATAACTATAGGTACTTAAGTATTAGATAATATCTCAATATAGGTATAATATTAAATAAGATTCCTTAGTTTTTTCTATTAATAAAGACTATAAGGTAATTAATCTTATATTTAATAATCCTATTATTATAATTAAACCTTTCTCTTTTTAGGTTATATATTAAATAAGGGTCCTTTTTATACCTCTATAATAGCCTAAGTTTATTTATTATTACTAAATTAAAGTAATTTTATTTAATTCTATTATCTACTAAAGTATTTATTTATTCTCCCTTAATTTATATTTTTAGTTTAAAGTATTTTAGTTATTAATTATTTATAGTTATATATAAAGCTCTTTATAGGAATTATTTCCTTCTTTCTTCTGCCTATAGCTCTATAGTAGGTAGGTATCTTAGTTTTTTAATAATATCCTTTCTAGATAGTCTTTATTATATTCGCTATTATAATAGGTCTTATAGTTATATTTATTATCTTAACTATAGAGTAATTCTTAATATCGCTATTTCTCTTTAGTGCCTAGATCTATCTAAGGTATCTTTAACTTAATAAGGTATTCTATATATTTTTATAGCGCGGTTACTTCTTATATAAGTAAAGTTCTAATATATTATTATTAGAGATCTTATTCTTAGTCCTCTATTATACCTCTTATTTATATAGGGGTATAAAAGCCTTCTTCTATTATCCTAATAATCCTATCTAGGGTAGCTCTTCTTCCTTTATTATTTTATTCTTAGCTTTATTCCTCTTACTTAAGTAAGAGTATTTATAAATTATTCTAGGGATATATTTATTATTATAATAGATAGAATTAAAGTTATATTACTCTAATTCCCTTATATTATTATTAATATAGTAGTCTTTTACTTTATATAAAAAGTAAGGTTATATATTTAGTTATAAGAGAGGGATAGGGAAATAGTCTTACTCCCTCTTCTTATATAGGTATATCTTATAGTAATAGTCTCTATAGAAGACCTATATAATCTTATAATACTATAGGTATCTTAATAATATCCTATTATTATTATATAGGTTATATTATAATTCTAGTAGATAGAGGTTTAGCGCTATTTCTTTATAATAGGCTTAAATATAGATATCTTCTATATTCTCTATTTTTTTATTATTCTTAAGCTAATTAGATATATATATTAATATTATTATTTTAATAATATATTCCTTATTTATTAGTCTAATTATTATAGTCTTTATTTTATATCTATTAATACTATTTAGTATTTTATTATATCTCCTTAAGTTCTTATTATATTTATTATATCTATCTATAATAATTATATTAGAGTCAGGCTAACTTAAGTTCTCTTTATATTATTATACCTATTAAGTAGCTACTATAATTTATAGGTTTATAATATCTATTAGGCTATAATACTATAATAATAATTTATCTAAGTCTATCTTTCTATCCTTCTATATCTTCTTCCTTTTTTATTAATTTAGGTAGGGGAATCTAGATTTAATTAACTTTATCTTAAGGGTTTTAAATATTATAATAATATTAATATATCCCTTTATTAGGGGTAGTATAACCTTTATATATATTTCTTATAGTATAGTCTATAAGCGATATTATACTTAGCTTATTCTTCCGCTAGGTATACCTAGATATATAGTATAGCTACTTACCCTAGTGCGGCTATAGTTAGGTTATAATTAGGTTATATTATTATAATAGTCTTAATTATTTAGACCGTTATTTATATATCGCCCTATTAGTGAGTATAGCTTATATATTTCTTACCCTCTAGAAGTAGCTATTATTACTTATACTTCCTTAATTAATATTTTCCTTTAGTGATATCTTATACCTTCTTCTTATATATATTACCTTATAGTTAGGTTTATAGTAATAGAAATATTTAATTAGTTTCCTATTATATTATATAGCCTCTAGTATTATAGGTCTAGCTTTAATACTATATAAGGTATTATAGTATCTCTTCCTACCTTAATTTATATTAAAGTAAGAGGTATTAGCCTTATAGTTACTAAATCTTAGGTTTTATAGTTTTTTCTATAAAAACTATTAATTATTAATTCTAATTACCCTATCGATATAATTAATAAGGTTATTAAGTCGATCTTCCTTATAGAGTTTAGCCTATACTTCTTTCTTAAGTCTATTAAAGAAAAATAATATTAAGGGCTCTTAGTCTTATAAAAGCTTTAAGGTAAGTTAGAGGTATTTTATCCTATACTTAAATATAGAGTGGATCTACCTAAGAGTCTTAATCTCTCTTTTAGCCTATCCCCTTTCGTTAATTATTCTAAAGGCTTATTAAAGCGCGGCTTTAAAGGTATTATAGTCTAAATAGATATTAGTAATTTAAGGTAAAAGGTTAGCGAAAGGTATAATAAGGTATTCCTTTATAATAGGCTTAAATTATACTATAATATACTTAATTAGTCGCCCCGCGGTATATTATACCTTATTAAATACCGAGGTAAATTATATTAAGTAGTATATTATAAAAGCCTTTAGCTAAATAAGGAATAAAGATAGCTTATATATTATCCTATTAAAGGGTTTAGGTAGGTTTAGCTTAAGGATTTCTCCTATATCCCTTCCCTTTATAGTAATAACCATAAGGTTATTAATAGTCTAATTATTATTTAGATATTACTTATTTTAAATCTATTAAGAGTTAGCTATTTATTCTATAATTACGCGGAGCTTATTTATTTTAATACTTATAGCTATAATCTAGGCCTTAAGCTACTTAACCTCTTTATTATCGCTATTAAAGCTAGAAGTATCTTCTATCTTTATATTAATTAAGTTAACTAAAGTAAAAGCGGCGGGCATAAGTAGGCCCTATTATTACTAATTATTTATAGGGGTAATAAGAATAGCTATTATATTTAATATTATTTAAGGTAAATAAGTAATCCACTAAATAAGAGCTATTAATATATAACGGTATAATTAAATTCTTAAGGGATAAACTAATTATATTAAGTTTTATTAATAATAGAGAAATTATATTATAATCTTAAATAAAATATTATATCTAGTAATATACTTAAGGGTATTAAGTATAATTAAGTTATATTAATAGCTAAGGTACTATATAAGAAAGTATAAGGAGTATATTCTATATACTTAAGGTTAGGTAGTTAGATTAATATTCCTATTATTCGGTCTAGGGTAGGACTGACGCTCTTAAAGCTCGGTCTAAGAACCGATATAAGTGACGTTTAGTCCCTTTAGTCCCACGCTTAGTTAGAGTGTTTCTACCGTGCTTCCCCGCCTGGCCCTTCTTATGGCCGTGACATTAATTAAGAAATAATATATTAACCTTAAACATTTTAAAAAATAATAATAAATAATTTAAAAATAATTTAATATAAAGAGGGAGAATCTCTTATATAAAACTTTATATAATAAAATATATTCTATATATTTTTATTAAAGAAATATATATAGAAAAAGAATATTATAATAGCTTATTATTATTTTTATTAATCCTTCTTTAAGTTAAGAAAGAATTATAAAAAAGTAATATTAATATTAAGAGAATATAAGATATTACTTAAATAATTAAATATACTTAAGGCTAATTAATAATTTAATTATAGGGAAAGTAATAATAATAATTATAGAGTTTTATTAAATTATTAGCTAAAAAGAGGTTATCTTTTTATAAAAGAAGTTATAGAGGAAATTATTAAAAAGATAGCTCTTTTAAATATAATACCTTATGAAGATCTTAATAAGGTCTATTAGGTTAATTTAATTAATTAAGTTAAATATTTTATTAATATTATTATAATAAATAGATAGGTATTAAATATTTTAAATAAAAAAGATTAAATTATAAGGTATTAAAATATTATTTAAGCTTAGAAGGTAATATTATCTTTATAAGAGAAAAGATATTAATAATAAAAATTAGCTATATTAAGGCTAAAAAACTAAATTTATTAGAAAATTAAAATATATAGAGATTAAACCTAAATTATTTATAGCTTTTATTTAAAAATAAATATTAATTAATAAAATTATATTAATTTTAACATTAATTCTCCATAGACTTATAGAAAAAGAGATTGTAATCTTTATAGATATTATTTTTAAAATGAATTAAACTTATATAAACCTAATAAAAAGACTTAAGCTTAAGCTAACTATAAATTATATAGCCTTTGGTCTTAAATCCTTTTAAGGTAATAAAACCTAGATAGGTAATACTTATTAAATTACTTATTTACTTATAAATATATATAATTAATTATAAAAAGTTTAATAAATATATATTAATATAAAGATAGGAAATATTAAATATAACCTTATTATAGCTTAATACTATATAGGCTAAAGAGATATTATTATTAATTATATAATTAATAAATAATATTATATTATAATAATAAAAATAGACCTTTTATTTTTTACTTAAGAGATTATTAAAAATCAAAAGAGGGTATATATATTATATATTATGATATATCTTATACCGAAAGAGCTATTTAATAAAAAGCTAATTAAATTAATAGATAAAATAATTAAGATATCTAAAGACCTCTTAAAAGAACTTAAGAGTCTTAAAGGATTTTTTAATTCATAAATAATAAAAAAATATTAATACTCATAAAATAATATAAAAATTAATTTAATTAATGGTAAAAGCCTATTATACAGCTTAATCTACCCTCGAAATATAATATAATATAAAGCCTTATATATATATATTATAGAGAATGTAGTAAATAAGAGAATTTAATATTCTATAAATATAATAAAAGGCTTAATTTTTTTCTCTCTAAGAAAGATAAAAGATTAAGGCTTTATATGAATTATAAGGGACTAAATAAGGTTATAATAAAGAATTAATACCTCTTTTTATTTATTAATAACTTATTAAATAAACCTTAAAGATTAATATTTATAAAGCCTATTATAGGATTATAATTGAAAAGGCTAATAAATAAAAAACTACCTTTTATATAAGATATAGGTATTTTAAATATATTATTATACCATTTAGACTTATTAATATATTTATTATGTTCTAAGATTATATTTATAAATTACATATTAATAAGCTTAATATTTATTATATTATATATATAGATAATATTATTATTTATTTTAAAATTAAAGAAAAATATATAAAGTATTGATATAAGATTCTTAAGAGGCTTCTTAAAATTTAGCTCTATAGAAAGGTATTAAAATAAAGTCTTTATATATTAAATTAATTATTAAATAATAGACTTTAGAGTTATTTAAGGATATTAAGGTATTCCTAAGATTTTATAATTTTTATAGGAAGTTTATTATTTATTATTTAGTAATTTTTAGCCCTTTTTTAAGATATTTAAAAGAAATAAAAATAAAAATAAATAAATCTCTTTTATAAATTAAGAAGGCTAAACGAATATTTTAAGCCCTTAAATAAGCTTTTTATTTTATTATTATTCTTTAATATTAAGACTTAAGATTAAAACTTAAAGTTAAAATTAATATATTTATTAAGGCTATCTTAAGTATTCTTATATAGCTTATAAATAATATATAATATTTTATTATTTATTAATTAAGAAAGCTTAAAGATTAAAATAAAAATGAATTATAAATTAATAAAAGCTCCTTATTATTATAAAGGGCTTAAAATATTAAATTTATTATTTATAAAGACTCTTAGATAAGTTTTGTATTTTAATTAATTATTAAGCCTTTATTAATATTATAGATATATTAATAAAAGAACTTTAAGGTAAATTTATAAAATAAATATATAAGCTTTTTACCTTTAATTTTAATATTAAATATAAGGCTAACTCAAAAAACCTTATTAATAATCTCTCTTAAAGATTAAACTATATAAAAAGTAAGATCTTATATAAAGATATTTTCTCTATTTTAAAGAAAGAAATATTATTAATATGTATACTTTTTTATTTTACTTTATATTATATCACTAATATTAATATTAATAAAGATATAAATAATATTACCTAAATATATATCTTAGAAATTAAGGCTATAATAAAAGGCTTTATTCCCTTAAGTAAGCTTATATATAAGTATTATATTTATTATTTTATTATTTTTATTATTATTATTTATAAATAAATAAAGAAAATAAAACGTTAATCTCTATAAAATACTTAAAAGCTAAAAAACTTAAGTTAAGCCTTTAGGGAATTATCTAAAATTAAGGTTATTATATTAAAATAATATATTTTATATCTTATTATAAAATAATTTATAAGAGGTAAAATAATATTTCTCTTATATTTAATATATAAACTTAAGGTATTAATTAAGGAATTATAAAGCTAAGATTAATATTACCTTAAGACTATAGGAAAAATATATAGAGTTATTAGCTAATATAAGGGATATATTATTAAGGACCTTAAGTTATTAAAGTATAAAAAATAATTTATTATTTTAAAATAAAAAATATTAAGATTAAAAGTTTTTTATTAATATTATAATAATCTTAAGGTTAAATATATAAGATCTAAGAAGATATTAAATTTAATAAAAAGAAAATTTTAATAACTAAGTCTTATTAATAATATAAAAAAATATATTAAGAGTTACTTTATATATTAAGGTATTAAAGTATTAAGGTATAAGCTATAATATATAATAATAATAATTATTATTATTATATATATGTTAAGAAATTAATATAGATTTTATTATAAAATTACTTTTAAATTAATAAAATAATAAAGCGATATATAATATAATTCTTATAATTATATATTAAATAATTAAATATATATTATTTATTTTAATTATAAAGACCTTAAGAGCTATAAGGCTAGCTATATTTATATATATATATAGAAGCTTAAATTAATATATTAAAAGGTATTATTAATATTCTTAACTTCATTATAGCCTATAAAGGCAATTAAAGGTGCCTAGTATTTATTAATTATTAAAATAATAAAGGCCTATACCTAAACTAAGGATCTTAATATACTATATTAATAAGAGTTATTACTATATTATATATAGCTATAATAATACTATAATCTATTAAGTTAAGCTATTTATAATAAATAATAATTTAATAATAAGGCTTCCTACATTAATATATTCTTTAAAAAGAAAAGCTAAAGATATTAGCTATTAGCCTTAATAAACTCTTTAAGAAGAAGAGCTAGAGATATTAGCGGTCTTACTTAATTAACTCTATTTTAAATAAATAGGCTATCTCTTAATTAAATTGTTACGGCGCTTTGTGGTGAACAGAGGTTCAAAGGGATCCACGTGACCGGGCCCTTTCAGGCCGGTCTCACGGACAAGTCTTTATGCTTTCGGGGGGCTTACCCCAGCTTGATCTCATCAAGCTTCAGTCATTAATCAACCATTGCGCCTACCTAGCAACTGTGCCTCTTTGGCCGTGCATCCGTAACATAAATAAATAATATAAAAACCCTAAGGGGAGCTATAATTCTTTTAATCTAATCTTCTAATTATTAACTCTTAATAATTAATAAAATTAGCTTATTAAAGTATTAATTTTAATAAAATAATTATTAATATAATAATAATAAAAGCTTTATAATTAAACCTTTAATTAAATAATATAGGTAATATAGCTAGGGCCTATAGGACCTTACCTCTATATAGTAATAAAAGCTTAATAATATATTATTAAATATACCTATTAATATATAATAAAGACTTAAAGAAAGAGTTAATAATAAATTCCTTAAGTATATTTAATATAAGACCTTATATTTTAATAATAAATATTATATTAACTTTATAATCTTTAGGGTTGAGATTATTATTCTATTTTAATTTCTATTAATATTCTATTACCTTATTT
This sequence comes from Fusarium virguliforme, assembly GCA_020883615.1. NCBI lineage: Eukaryota > Fungi > Ascomycota > Sordariomycetes > Hypocreales > Nectriaceae > Fusarium > Fusarium virguliforme. Next base: position 6,746,853 of record JAJHJD010000002.1, read on the forward strand.
TATATAGATAGGTTAATAAAGAGCTAGACTTATTATATTACGTTATAGAGAAGCTAAAATAAGATTAAAAGCTTAATAACTAAAAAATAATATTCCTTTAAGATCTTAATATTAATACCTATACTATATAGTATATAATACTAGCTATCTATCTTAATATAATATAGAATACTTAAGTATCTATATAATAATATATTAAGCTCTATAGTTAATTTAAAGATAATAAAGAGGAGGTCTAAAGGGGTTGATTTTTAGAGGATTAAGATAGGGTTAAAGTTTTAATAATTTAGAAGGATAATTATATAGAGGTAGAGGCCTTAATAAATAAAAGAGATCTATTCAATTAAAATATTATTAGCTAAATTTATAATTAAGATATATATATATATAGTTTATAAAAAAGTATAATATAAGGTCGAAGATAATATATTTAACTAGAGCTAGGGCTATTTTTAGTAAGAGCCTTAAAATGCTCCTTACGTAAGTACCCGTTATATGGGCCCGCGGGTTATATAACCGTTAAGCCTATAAGTTAGTCCCCTTACTCTAGGCTAATAATAAAATATTATATAGAGATATAATAAGTAATAGTTAGTAAGGTAAATAATAATATAAACCGGGGTAAAAGGTATTATTAATAATAAAGATAATATTATTCTAAATAAATTTTAAAGGCTTTTATAGAGATAAGAGAAATATATATTAATTATTTATTTATATTATCTTTAAATTAATAATTAAATTAAATAAATTTATTAAACCTTTATTAAATCCTAAAGGGCTTATATTATTCATAAATTATATAAATAAATATTTTAATTACTTAATATAATCTTTATTTACAATAATAGTTATTATTTATTATTAAGGTTTACCTATATATAATATTTTTAGGTATTACTTAAGGTATATAAATTATATCTTAATTATAAAATTAATTAAAATATAAGGTATTATAAAGCATTTATAATATTATAATAAATTAAGAACCAAATATATAATATTAAGAAAAATAATTAAATTATAGATTAAATATTATAATTTAAAATAAAAATTATAAATATATATCTATAGATAATATTTAATTATATTCTTATAAGGAATTAATATTTTAAAATATATAAATTATTAATTTATAGGGTTAAAATTACTTAAAAATATAATAAATAATATAATATAAATTTATTAAAACCTTATAAGAGGATATATAATATTTTTATATATTACTCTTAAAATTATAGAAAGACTATAGAATATAAAATGGGAATATTATTATTTTATTAAAGCTTAAGGATAAACTTAAGAAATAAAAGGTAAAAGAAATTATTAATTATAAAAAGATAAATAATAAAAAATACTATTTTATAAAATAAGAAGATTAGCTTATAAAATATAATACTTAGACTTACATTATTACTTAGAAAATATATAAATAACAATTAAGAAATACTATAAGGTTATGAAGAAAGTATATAAGAAATAAGATAATATCTAGATAAATTAATAGAAAATAAAAGGTAATTAAGGCTTTTATTAAAATTATAGAAATATTACCTATAAAAGATAAGAATATAAGAAAATAAAATAAGATACCTCTATATAAAGGTAAATAACTATAAAATAATAATAGAATATATATTTAGCTTATGGGGTATTAATAAGAGAGTTAGTAATATTAATATTAATATTATTATTATTATAATTATTAGAGCTATTATTATTATAATTAAATACTATAGCTATAATTATTAATATTATAGCTATAAGAGGTAAGCTATTAATACTTAAAAGTAAGCTAAATAGGTAAAGTAAAAAGAATATTATATTATTATTACTAATATTAATATTATTATTATTATTATTATTATTAGCCCCGGTTTATATTATTATTTACCTTACTAATTATTACTTATTATATCTCTATATAATATTTTATTATTAGCGTGGAGTGAGGGGACTTACTCGTGGGCTTAAGGGTTATGTGACCTATAGCCCTATATAATAGGTGCTTATATAAGGAGAATTTTAAGGCTCTTTAAGCTCTAGCTCTAATTAAATATTATCTTTAACTTTATATTATATTTTTTATGAATTATTATATTATATATCTTAATTATAAATTCAGCTAATAATATTTTAATTAAATAGATCTCTTCTATTTATTAAGGCCTCTACTTTTATAATAATTATCCTTTTAAATTATTAAAACTTTAAGCTTAATGCCCTAAAAACTAACCTCTCTAGACCTTATCTTTATTATCTTTAAATTAATTAAGCTTAATATATTGTTATATAGATACTTAGGTATTCTATACTATATTAAGATAGATATCTAATATTAATATTATATAGTATAGATATTAGTATTAAGATCCTAAAGGAACCTTATTTCCTCGTTATTAAGCTTTTAGGCTTATTTTAGCTTCCCTATAACGTCATATAATAAATCTAGCTCTCTATTAACCTATTTATAAATTAATATTCTTAACTTTATGATAGCCCATGAAGGCGATTAATATATATAATAAGCATATGCACTAAGTAAGTATATACACCACTTGAATTTCTACCTTAAAAGGTGATTTTAAATAAATTCTTAAAATTTTAAATTAAGCCTAAAATAGCTAAAAGACTGATATTATATCTATAATATAATTAATAAGTAGGCATTTTTTAAGACTTTTTAAGAAAATTATTTATAAGCTTTTTAAGAAAAATCTTATTTATACTATTCTTTTAAGATTTTTTTAACTTTCTAAGCTATATAAATTTTTTAAAAATCTATAGAAATCACTATATTATGACTTCTTTCTTAAAGAATCTAAGTATTAATTTTTAGGTATATAGAAATTAAATAGCCTATTTTTAAAAATTTAAGGTTTACCCTTTTCGCTATATAATATAAGTGGTGTATATACTTACTTAGTGTATATACTTATTATATATATTAAAGGTACTTAATATTTATTAATAATTAAAATAATTAAGGCTTATATTTAGACTAAAGATCTTAATATATTATATTAATAAGGGTTATTACTATATTATATATAGCTATAATAACGCTATAATCCATTAAGTTAAGCTATTTATAATAAATAGTAATTTAATAATAAGGCTTCCTACCTTAATATACTCTCTAAAAAGAAGAGCTAAAGATATTAGTTATTAGCCTTTATAAACTCTTTAAGAAGAAGAGCTAGAGATATTAGCGGCCTTACTTAACTAACTTTATTCTAAATAAATAGGCTATCTCTTAATTAAATAGAGAGTATAAGAACCCTAAGGGGAGCTATTATTAATTCTTTTAATTTAATCTTCTAATTATTAACCCTTAATAATTAATAAAATTAACTCACTAAAATATTAATTCTAATAAAATCACTATTAATATAATAATAATAAGAGCTCTATAATTAGACCTTTAATTAAATAATATAAGTAATATAGCTAGGTTTTATAGGACCTTACCCCTATATATCGATAAAGAGCTTAGTAATATATTATTAGATATACTTATTAATATATAATAAAGACTTAAAGAAAGAGCTAATAATAAATTCCTTAAGTATATCTAATATAAGACCTTATATTTTAGGGATAAATATTATATTAACTTTATAATCTTTAGGGTTAAGATTATTATTATATTTTAATTTTTATTAATATTTTATTACCTTACCTTATATAGGTAGGTGAATAGAGAGCTAGACCTCTTATATCGCCTTATAGAGAAGCTAAAATAAGGCTAAAAGCCTAATAATTAAGAAATAAAGTTCCTCTAGGATCTTAATATTAATACCTATACTATATAATATATAATACTAGCTATCTATCTTAATATAATATAGAATACCTAAATACCTATATAATAATATATTAAGCTTCGCTAGTTTAAAGATAATAAGGAGGAGGTCTAGAGGGGTTAGTTTTTAGGAGATTAAGATAGGGTTAAAGTTTTAATAATTTAGAAGGATAATTATATAGAGGTAGAGGCCTTAATAAATAAAAGAAATCTCTTTAATTAAAATATTATAAGCTAAATTTATAATTAAGATATATAATATATATAGTTTATAAAAAAGTATAATATAAAGTTAAAGATAATATATTTAACTAGAGCTAGAGCTTAGTAAGAGCCTTAAAATACTCCTTATATAAGCACCTATTATATAAGCCCGCGGGTCACGTGACCGTCGAGCCTATAAGTTAGTCCCCTCGCTCTAAGCTAATAATAAAGTATTATATAGAGATATAATAAGTAATAGTTAGTAAGGTAAATAATAATATAAACGGAGGAGAAATAAAATATAATTAAATATAAAAATCTTTTATTATTTATTATTTAATTTAGGTTTTTAATATAAAACCTAAAATATTTATTTTAAGTTTAATTAATAAAAATAAATTAAATATCTTAAGGATTAATTTACTTAAGATAAATTTCTTAATTTTATTAAAAGCTTTTTATATTTTTTTTTCTTATAAATAATTTTTTTTTATTAAATTTATTAATAATATTATAATCTTCTTAAATCTTTTAAAGAATTTATAATAATAATTAATAAAATTAAAAAAGGCTTATATTTTCTTAATATTTATTAATTTCTTTTTAGCTTTTATTATTATAATCTCCTTAAGGTATATATATATTTTATTATAAGAGATAATATATTTTAAAAATTATATTTTTAAGGTATAAAATTTATTTTTTCTTAAGTTTTATTAATATATTAATATCTTATAGTATTTATAATACCTTATAGATATCTTTTATATATATTTTTTTATATTTTAAAGAAATAAAGATATTATTTAAATAATATATAATAAATATATTTAGGTATTATTATTATATATTATTAATTATAGATTAAAATATAATAAATATATTAATAAATCTAAAAGATATAATATAATACTAAAATAATCTATATTTAATATAAAATATAATCTTTTATTTATATCTTTTTTAATTTAAATAAAATTATAAATTTCTTTAAAATTAAATATAATAAAATATTTTATATTAATTAATTCTTTAATTTATTAATTAAAGGTACTAATATATAGTCTTTAATTATAATTATATTAAATACCTTAAAGTCTATAATATATATAATAAGTATATACATTAAGTAAGTATATATACTACTTATACTATATAGCGAAAAGGGTAAACCTTAAATTTTTAAAAATAGGCTATTTAATTTCTATATACCTAAAAATTAAAACTTAGATTCTATAAGAGAGAAGTTATAATATAATAATTTTTATAGATTTTTAAAAAAATTATATAGCTTAAAAAGTTAAAAAAATCTTAAAAGAATAATATAAATAAGATTTTTCTTAAAAAGCTTATAAATAATTTTCTTAAAAAGTCTTAAAAAATACCTACTTATTATTAATTATATCCCCCCGTGGCGCAGTGGTTATGCGTTATGGAAGATTGATTGTCCCGTATGACGGTCGCTGGTTTGAATCCAGCCGGGGTATGATTCTTCTTCATACATAAGGGACCGCAGTGCGGGCCAGCTAGCAGCCGCGAGCCTAAAGGGCCGGCTAAAGCCGGCCGTATGACCAGCTACGGTCACGTGACGAGGCAAGGGCCGCTGCACGCAAAAAGAGGCTTGCCTTATATACTATGCGTTGCCGGGAATCGAACCCCTACCCCATGAGATAAATAGGCCTCGCTGCCATTAAGCTACTAGCTCTAGCGGAAGTAGTTTAGCTAGTAGTTGAAATTATTAATAATAAGCCGGGGCCGCGACTGAAGGAACCCGGGCCCGACCGTCGGGTTAATTGACCTAACTGACGGGTGATTTGACCCGACCGGGCTAGGTGTGCCGAGACGGAAGGTGCCGAGACTAGCCTCGGCACCGTACGGAGGGACGGCCGAATGCGGCAACCTTAAGTGACGGAAGGCTCAGGCGCTAACGCGGGTAGGGGTTTTTCATCCGGTCTTAGGTAGGTCCGCTGCCGGAAGTGGTTTTCCTCTATACATAGCCTACCTCTTAATTGCACCCTTAAGAGAGGTCCTTTAGATGCCCTAGATAGGTAGCTTTAGGAATAAACTATATTAATAATAGATATTATTTAATTAAATATTATATTTTATGATTATATTTACTATAAGCTATAATTAATTATAAATAATAATTAGATCTTTATATTTAGCTCTTTAATAATTATATTTCTAAAAAAAATATATCGTAAGTACTTAATATCGCCTAATAAAGTTTAAAGCCTAATATATATTAATAGGTAATATATTATAATTAATAAATAATATATTAGCTATTTCTTTAATACTATAAAGTTAAGGGGGAAATCTTTATAAATCTAGGTTAAAAATAAAATAAATAAAGATTTATTCCTTTAGATTAAATAATTAATATAATTTCTAGACTATATTATATTAAGATTAAATATTCTTCTATTAGTGGCTAAAGGTCTTTTAAGAGACTATATAGATATTAATAGCGTATTAAAGACTTAATCTAGGGTTATTTTAAAGGGCCTAAAAAGTAAGAAGTATTTTAGCCTTATAATTAGTTTATAATATATTAGGTCATAAGGAATTAATTAATTAAATAAAGATTGTATAGGTTAAGGGATTTTTAAGATACTTACTTAATTAAGATACTTACTATATATATATATTATCTATAAGGAATTAGCGCTTTAAGAATTATAAATTAGCACTTAGATTTATTAAGGGTATAATACTTGAGAAATATAATAAATAGATATGTAAGGTTAAATTATTAAAACCCTATAAAAGAATATATAGTATTCTTTATATATTACTCTTAAAATTATAAAAAGACTTTAGAATAAAATAAAGATATTATTAATTTATTAAAGGTTAAGGATAAGCTTAATAAATAATAAATAAATAAAATTATTAATTATAAAGATATTAATAATAAAAATTATTATTTATAATATAAAAAGGCTAGCCTATAGAATATAATACTTAAAAATTATATTATTATATAGGAAATATATAAATAATAATTAATAAATACTATAAAATTATAAAGAAGGTATATAAGAAATAAAGTAATATTTAAATAAATTAATAAAGAATAAAAGGTAATTAAGGATTTTATTGAAGTTATAAAAATACTATCTATAAATATAAAAATATAAAAAGATAAAATACTACTATATAAAGGTAAATAACTAGAAAATAAAAATAAAATATATATCTAACTTAAGGGATATTAATATTAAAGTTAATAATATTAATATTAATTTTATTATTATTATTATTATAACCGCTAAGGCTATTATATTTATAAATATTAATATTAAAGCTATAATTATTAATATTATAGGTATAAGGGATAATCTATTAACATTTAAAAATATAGGAGCTTAAGCCCTATAGTATAATATAGTGCTATTTGCACTATTTGCACTATAGGGCTATATAATAGCGATTTCTCTCTCTTTCCTAGAAAAAGAACTTAGACCTTTAATTATCTTAATTTATGCTAATATATTTTCTATATATTTAACCTTTCTTTTCGCTGAGATAAGCACTTTTCATTATGCCCCACTTTTTCTAGCTTAGTAATCAGCTCACTAAGCAGGTTCTTTTCCCTGCCTTTTAGCTTAATTTACGTCTTAGTAATTATACTACCTAAGCAGCCTTTTAAGGTAGCTTATATAAGAGCTCTAGCTCTTATAAGAAATAAGCTAAATAGCTAAAGTAAATAAAGTATTTGTCTTATTATTATTATTATTATTATTATTATTATTATTATAAGCTTTATATTTACGTTTATAGTTAATTAATAAGATCTTAATATACTTAATAGCTATTAAGGGATATTATTTACTTTAGGGCTTAAGCCTTAATATTATTATAAATATAAAGAGGCTAAATAGCCTTAATATAGTTCTGAAAGTTAATAAAGTCTTAAAGAATATTAATTTATAAAAGAGATTAATAAAAAAATATTAACACCTTGTAAAGAGTAATAATAATTAATATTTTTAATAAGCTTAATATTCCTATAGATTATATAAGGCTATATTTACTTTATTAATATTAATAATTAAATTTTTAGGTATTTAATAAAGATATTTTAAATAATATTATATTTATTTAAGCCTTAAATAATATAACTATAGGAATAAAAATAAGAGTATTTCTTACGTTTATAGAGGTTATAAAGCTATAGAAATAAAGAATAATAATAAAGTTTTAATAAAATTAAATAATACCCTAAAGCTTATAAAGGATCGAGAAAAATATTAATAAATACATTAATTAAATCACTATAACTCTATAGTACCTAAAGGGATTAAAGTCTCTTAATATTACCTAATAAGATTAATAATAATAGCCTATACCTAGATTAAGTATCTTAATAAGTTAAAATATTAATTAATATTATTACTATATAGCATATAGAGTTAATAGCTTAACCTAATAGTAAGCCTACTTACTTCTATAAACCCTATTTAAAAGAAAGAGCTAGAGGTATTAACTACCTCTCTTAATTAACTATATTCTAGGTCAATATATCTCTTAATAAAATAAAAAATATAATAACCTTAAGGACTCCTAAGGGATACTTTATTTATTTAACCTTCTTACCCCTTAACGCTAGTAAAGAGAATTACCCTCTAAGTATACCTTTATAATTATTATAATTATTATAACTAAAAAAAATAACTATAGCCTAAATATTAATTTAGGTTAATCTATAAAATATAGATTATATTAATATTATTATTTTATATAGAAATAACTTCTATTATAATTAGATAGATCTAGCTATAACCCTTATAGTAATACCCTAAAAGGTATATTAGAGGTTCTAAAGGAAATACTATTATAAAGCCCTTAAAAAGATTAGGCTAAACTCTATAATAATAATTAATAACTAAAAGGTCTTATTTATTAAGTTTTTAGGTTTAGGGGAATAAAGCTAGCTCCTTTAAAAGCCCCCTTAATATTTCTTTTTATTATAATAGCCTTATATATTATATAGAAGGTTAGAAAGAATTTAATCTTTAAAATATAGATAATAAAATATTCAATTAAATACTTTATTTCTTAACTATAAGCCTCCTTTAATATACTAAAGTATTTAATATTAAAGGGCTATAGTAAATAATAAGGTAATATATAAAGCTAGATAATTTTCTTTTCCTTATAATATCTCTTAAATTTAATAATTTAATAATTTTTATAGCTATTACAGATTAAAAGATAATAATAATTATTTAATTACTTAATTATATATTAATTAAAGTATTTAAATTACTTAAGATTAATTTTATTTTTAATTTAGCGATTTTAAGTTATTATAATTATTTAATTACTTAATAAATTATTATCTTAATATTAATTAATAAAATAATATTAGCTTATACTAATAATAAATAACTAAATCGCCTAGCCTTTTATATTAATTACTTAAATAACTATAATCTATTCTTAGTTTCTAGGCTATATTAATTTTAGCTTTAAATACCTTTTTAAATCTATAATAATTATTTTACTTATTATTATAATATATATAATAAGTATATACACTAAATAAATATATATATTACTTTTCCTATACCTATAAGATAGAAGCTATAATAAAAATATTATAAATTATTTAATTAATTACAATTACTTATTATATTCTTCCCTAGATATCTTAATTATTATTTAATAGGTCCTTATATTATAGCTAGGCTTACTATAGATATTATAATACTAAATACTTAATTATATTAACTTTCTTTAATTATTACTTCTTAATAATTCCACTATTATTTATATATTAATATCTATTTAATTAATTATTTATTATCCTTCCTTTATTATTATTACCCCTCTTTTCTATAATTAGGTCTTTTTTACCCTCTAGCGCTAGCTTAATATTTTATTTATTTATTTAAGGTCTTTAACTTAAGCCTTAAGTAAGGTAACCTTATATATAATTATCTTTATTCCCTTAAAAGAAGACTATATAGCTTCTAGAATTAACTCTAGAGAGCTATTTTTATATATTATAATTTATCTCTTAAGGTAATTTAATTAAGATTAAGCCTTAAGTATAATCTTTAGGGTCTTTAAGACCTAAGGGGTTAATAATTTAGCTACCTCTTTAGGTAATATTAAAATCTATAGCTATATATTAAGCTTTAAGACTATATTTTCTATATTAAGAGGAATAAGCCTAGCTCCTCTAAAGGCTAATTTAATATTTTTTATATTATAATAGCCTAAAATATAATATAAAAGGCTAAAAAGAATTTAATCTTTAAAATATAGATTATAAAGTATTTAATTAAATACTTAATTTCTTAACTATAAGTATTCTTAAAAATATTAAAGTATTTAATATTAAGGGGCTAAAGTAGATAAGATAAATAAAGTAATATATAGAATATAATAATATTATTATCTTAATAATACCTCTTAAAATAAATAAAATAATAACTTTTATAGTTATTAAGGATTAAGAGATAATAAAAATTAATTAATTAATTAATTATATATTAATTAAAATATTTTAGCTACTTTAGATTAATCTTATTATTAATCTAGCTATTTTAGGTTCTTATAATAGCTTAATTACCTAAGAGGTTTCTTTTTTAATATTAATTAATAAGGTAATATTAACCTATATTAATAATAAATAGCGGGATCGCCTAGCCTTTTATATTAATCACTTAAATAATTATAATCTATTTCTAGTTTTTAGGCTATATTAATTTTAGCTTTTTATACCTATTTATACTTATAATAATTATTTTACTTTAAATTATATCTATTATAAAGCTAATCTTATTAAAGTTATAGATATTTTTTAATTAAATATTATATTTCGTGATTATATTTATTATAATTATAAACTAATTATAAATAATAATTAGATCTTTATATTTAGCTCTTTAGTAATTATACTTCTAAAAAAATATATCTTAAGGTCTAGATATTACTTAATAAAGTTAGAAGTCTAGCGCTTACTAATAGGTAATATATCGCAGTTAATAAGTAATTAATTAGTTATTTCTTTAATATTATATAATTATAGGGGAAATCCTTATAAATCTAGATTAAAAATAAAATAAATAAGGATCTCTTCCTCGAGATCTAATAGCTTATATAATTTCTAGATAATATTATATTAAGATTAAATACTATTTCGTTGCTAATATAACCTTAGCTTAGATACCTAATAGGTCTTTATAGCCTTTCGGACGCTTAGATTTAAATTATTTTAAAGGGCCTAAAGGGTAAGAAGGGTTTTAGCCTTAATATTTAATTCTAATATATTTTATAGTTAGGAATTAATTAATTAAATAACAAGTTAGATATAAGAGGGAAAAGTGCGTCGCTTACTTAATGGCGTCGCTTGCTTATTATATATATATAAGATATATAAAAGGTATTTAAGAGGTTATAAGAGATTAATTTATATATTAACCCTAAAAAATATATCTTTAATACTATAAAGATTAAATACTTTAAGTTTATTATTACCCTTTAAGGTATATCTATTAATCTAGAGAAAGTAATTATTATTTAAAAGTAATTATTACTTATTAATATAAAAGAAATACTATAATTTTTAGGCTTCATAGGATTCTATAGATACTTTATTAAGGATTATAATAAAATTATAATACCCTTAATAGATATAACTGCTAAGGATATTCAAGCGTATATTTATTTTATACTTAAGGTATAAATAGCGTTTAAATAATAAAAATATACCTTTATTATTACTTTTATTTTATTTTATATTAATATTAAATTCTTAATTTAATTAAAGGTTAATAGATCTAGTTTTATTCTTAAAGGTATTATATTATAAAAGAAGAGAGATTATTAATATCTAATTATATATTATTTATATAAGCTTAAGGGCGCTAAAAAGACCTATAGGGCCCTAGATATAAAGCTCTTTATAATCTTAAAAGCTTTTAAGATATATTAAAGATTTCTATTATATATAATCTATAATATAAAGGTATTAATTAATTATCTTAATTATTATTACCTTATTCTAAAACTAAAGCTCTCTCTTAAATAAATTAATGCTATAGATAGCCTAAATTTATATAATTTTATAATTATATATTAACTTAAAGTATTTAACCCTATAAATAGAGTCTTAAGATAATTTAATTATAAAGACCCCTTAATTACTATAGAAAAAGGGGCCTTAATATTAAAGGAGTTTTTATTTAAATTTAAAGGTAATAAATAAAAAGGTATTAGCTTTATTATTTTAATTATAAAGCTAGGTCTTATAATAAAGAACTTAGAACTCTTAATAAAAAAGGATTTAATTACCTATAATAATATAGATAAAAGGGACCTTATTTTAATGATACCTAAATAAATAATAAGGCCTAAAAAGCTATAAAGTATATACCTAAGAGTAATACTATAAGTTATAAAGATAGAAGTTATCTCTATTTTAATTATATTAAAGTAAATAATAAATATAGAGATAATAAATTATATTAACCTTATAATATAGCTATAGATAATATAACTAATAATAATTAAAATAAAGATTATTACAAAGAACCCCCTTATAAAGAACCTATATATAGCCTAAAAAGTTAACTCTTTTCGTTATTATAAAATAATAAATACTTCTAGAAAGTAATATTAAAGTAAGAAATAAAAAATATTAATTAAATATTTAATAATTAAAATATATATTAATATAAAGAGAAGATCTATATATTATTAGATTTATAAAATACTATCTTATTATCTATATATATAATATCGCTATTAAGTCTTAAGGTATTAAAAAGACTTTATAATAAATCTAAATATAATATTATTAGCTATTTATAAAGAGGGATATTATCTATTATATTAAGACCTATATAACCTATTAATAGATTAAGCTATAATAATATTGCCTATATAATAACTTAATACCTTTATTATTATTTTCTCGCCCCTTTAAAGAGATCTTAATAGACTTTATGTTAGATTTATTAGAGACATAAATAAATATAAAGATATATAATATATCTTTATTATTATTAATAGATTTACTAAATATATTTAATATATCTCTATAATAAAGCGCCTTATTAATAAAGACCTTATAATATTATTTCTAGAAAATATCTTTAAAAATTATAATCTCTTAAATATATTATTATTAATAAAAGTAGCCTCTTTATAAAAGATTTCTAGAGGACCTTTTATTATTATTTTATTAAGTAGCTATTTAATATTATTTTCTATCTTTAGATTAATAATTAAATTAAATATTAAAACTAAATATTAAAAGATTACTTAAGAACCTTCTATAACTATAATTAATTTAATTAAGTTAATTAATTATACCTTATTTAGTTTACCTATAATATTAATTATTATACCTTAATTAGCGAGAGCTCTATTAAGGCGCTACTTAAATATATATTAAAAGAACTCTCTTATATAAAAAAACCTCTTTAGAAGATTACTATTATAGCTAATTATAGGGCTAAAGTAATAAAATAAAATAAATAATAATTAAATAGCTTTTTATAAGAGTCTAAATAAACTAAAAGAAATAATAATAATAAAAGAAAGATAATTTAATTAAATTTAAAATTAAGGAATATATTTTACTCTCTATAAAGAATATTAAGATAAAATACCTTAATAAAAAGCTATTAATTAAATGCCTAAGAAATATAAAATACTTAAAGTAATTAATAACTATAGAATAATATATAAGCTAGAGTTATAATTAAGGATATAAATCTATAATATATTCTCTATCTCTACTCTTAAAAAGTATTATAATAATAAAAATTAAGCCCCTAAATAATTAAATAACCCCTTAGGTAAAGAAGAAATATAGAATATAGAATAAACTATTAATTATAAAGGTAACCTTAAGAATAAATAATTCCTTATTTAATAGAAAAGCTTTATTTACTTTAAGAACTTATAGGTATTATATAAAGATTTTATAGATTAAGATATTATTATATAATATAAAAGGTACCTTTATAATAAAAATAAAGCCTAAAAGTATTGATAATAAAGGTATTTTATTTTAATTTAAAATAAAGTAAAGGTATAACGTATATAATAAGCAAGTGGATCAGATAAGCAAGTGGATTAAGCATACTGTGCACTGAAAGTAGAGATTTCTAAGCTTAATAAAAATAGGTATAAAATAGTTATAAACTTAAAAAAAGCTATTTTAGGTATTTTACTACTATATTAACTATATATAATTTTGCTAGATTTTTAGAAAAGTTTCTTTATAGAGAAATAGCTATTTATATAGTATAAATAGACTTTTTAAATACTAGCTTACTAAGATTTTTTAAAAATATATAAAAATTAACATTAATATCTTAGTATATAATATGCTTAAACTTTTGATATTAGCTATTTTAGGCTTAGCCTGATTTTCTTAGAATTTTTTTAAACTAATTTTATATTAGGTATAAATACCTCTATAGGGCAAATTAATCTACTTGCTTGTTTGATCCACTTGCTTATTATATACGTTATTAGCTAAATATTATTAAAAGTATATAACCCTATTTTAATATAATAATAGCCTAATAATAGCTAGAGTAAAAGGAAAATATAATAAATAAATAACTATATAATATCTAGATTAATCTTTATTTTTATTAATAATAATTAGCTCCTTAAGAAAGGCCTTAAAATTAATATAATTAAGCATAATACCTTAAATAGTAATAATATCATAATTATTATATATAATATAGGGAAATTTAAGATAAAATAATAAAAAAAGTTTAAAATATTAATTAAAAATAAGCCTTCTCCTCTTATAATAATACCTTATAAATAGAGGTTTTAATAATAATACATATTACCTTAGCTTTCGCCTTAGCTATAATAATATAAGCCTTCTATATAATATTACTATAGATTAAAGTAATAATAACCTCGATAATATAAATATAGTATTTTATAATATCTTATTATAGCTTATTAATAGCTACTATATAAGAAAGAAGAAAGATATTTACTTAATTACCTTAATACATAATATTATTAATTTAATTCATAATTATTAAGGCTATATATAGATTCTAATATATTAACTTCTATTTAATAATTATCTATAAAAAAAGGGAGTTAATAGATATTATATTAATAATATAAAGGAACTTACCATAATATACTCCTTATTTAGACATTAGTAATAATTATAAAATGAAGAATTAATTTATTAAGAAATTAGCCTATAAATAAAGAAATAAAGAAGATATTGATTAAGAAAAATATAGAGAGGCGGTATAAATATAGAAATACCTAATTTATTAACTTTTAAAGGAAGCCAGATTATTATATAATTTAAATAGCGATAATAGCTAATAAAAGTAAAAGTTATAAGAATAATAATATACTTATAAGGAGGCCTAATAGCTTATTAATAGCTTTTAAGAAGTATAATATAGCCTATTTATATAATAATAATAAAAGAAATAAAAATAAAGGTAAGAAAGAGAGATAATATAATTAAAGGTATAATATAAAGTTATTATTAATAATTAATAGCTTAAATAAAGGATTTATACTTTAAGGAGGAAGCCTTATAATAAAAGGAAGTTAGTAATAATAAAAATAAAGGAAAAAGAGAAAGAGAATTATAGCTAAAGGGAAAAAGTAATAAGAAATACCCCTCTTAGGCTTTTTATTTATAATTTATAATTATTTCTTTTTTATATAATACCTTATCTATAAAAGGAGTTTTTTAATTTAAGAGAAAAGAAAAATAATTAATTATAGTATAATACTTTAGCCGCTTTTAGGTAATTCCTATATAGCCTTATAATAGCTTTTTATTTAAATAGCTTAAGAATAAGCTAATTAAGAGGGAGGACTCTATTATAGGTCTTTATAATAATATAATAGCCTAACTTACTATTAGCCTAGACTAGCCGATAGTAGCTAAAGCTAATAGCTTATAACGGCCCGAGGGAGCTAATTGAAGGCTAGGCTATAGGCGAAGATAGAAGCTATATTCTTATAGCTAGGAAGTAGCGCGAGATAAGGGAGATTAAAGGGCTATAGGGTATATAAGGTAGAATATATATATAGTAAGTAGAAGAAGAAGTAAGACTATTATATCTTACTATTTATTATTAAGAAGCCTTATAGCTACTTACTATCCTTACTCTCGTCTATACTTATTTTCTCTAATATTAATATAGACCTACCTTTATCTATAGTTTTACCTTAATTGCGACTTTAAAGCTTAATATACTTATATATATATATTATAAAATAATATATATAATATAGAGGTTATTGCTACTCTTGGCGAGACTTTATCTATAGATAGTATTATCTCTCTTATATTACGTGAGATATATTAAACTGCGAGATAACTATGTAGTAATAGTTAGTAGTTTTAATAGTAATTTTTATAATAATAATAATATATAAAGCTTAATAACCTTATTTTCCTTATAATATCTCTTAAATTTAATTAAATAATAACTTTTATAGCTATTAATAATTAAGAGATAATAAATTATATATTAATTAAAATACTTTAGTGACTTTAGATTTATTTTATTCTTAATTTAGCTATTTTAGGTTATTATAATGGCTTAATTACTTAAGAGGTTATTTTCTTAGTATTATTTAATAAGGTAATATTAGCTTATATTAATAATAAATAGCGGGATTAATTAACCTTCTCTATTAATTACTTAAATAATTATACTTTATTCGCGATTTATAGGCTATATTAATTTTAGCTTTCTATATCTATTTATATCTATAATAATTATTTTACTTTAAAATATACCTTTTATTAAGCTAACCTTATTGATATTATAGATATTATTTCATTAAATACTATATTTTGCGATTATATTTAATATAAGTATAAATTAATTATAGATAATAATTAGATCTTTATATTTAGCTCTTTAGTAATTATATTTCTAAAAAGAAATATCTTGAGGTTTAATTATCACCTAATAAAGTTTAAAGCTTAATATATATTAATTAATAGTATATTATAGTTAATAAGTAATTAATTCGCTATTTCTTTTATATTATATAAATAGAGGGAAATCCTTATAAATCTAGCTTAAGAATAAACTAAATAAGAATTTATTCCTCTAGATTAAATAATTAATATAATTAAGAAATAATATTAGCTGAAGTTTAGATACCGTTATATTAAGTATAAAAGGTCTTATAATTAACTTAATAAATTATTATAGCCTCATAAGGGCTAAATTTAAGATTATTTTAATAGACCTAAAGGGTAAGAAGGATTCTAGTCTCTCTATTAGATTATAATATATTAAGTAATGTAGAATTAATTAATTAAATAGCGACGACATAGGATAGGGGACTTTTATATAGCTTACTTATTTATCTAGCTTACTTATTTATCTAGCTTACTTATATATATATTATAAGGAATA
Organism: Fusarium virguliforme; assembly: GCA_020883615.1. Lineage (NCBI taxonomy): Eukaryota > Fungi > Ascomycota > Sordariomycetes > Hypocreales > Nectriaceae > Fusarium > Fusarium virguliforme. The sequence continues at coordinate 6,764,280 of JAJHJD010000002.1, forward strand.
CTTTGTTAAGTCTTTTAATTATAATATAATACTATAGTAGGATCTAAGAGATAAACCAGTTGTATTAAGTTTATATTAGTAATAGGAATAATTATATAGTCTTAAGTAAAGGGTATTATTATATCTAGTAATATACTTAAGGGCATTAAGTATAACTAAATTATATTAATAGCTAAAATAGCTACTATATAAATATAATAAATATATCCTATATACTTATATAGTTTACTTAAATTAATTATCCTAAGGTTTAGCCTAGAGTAGAACTAATATTTCTATTATTTAGTCTTAAGACTATTAAGAGCAAAGCTTAGTCCCCTTAGTCCCTATTTAATTAAGTTATTTTATTAGGCCTACCCGCCTAGACTATATTATAGCTATAATATATAAAAGAATCGCTAGTTTTTATATTTATCGTGAGTTATTATATTAATTAAATATAGAAAGCTTAATAAAAGCTAAATATACTTAATAAAAATAAAGAATAGCTTAATAAGAGCTAAGGGAGTAATAAAAAGTAAGGGGAAAAGGCTAATTATATAATATCGCCTAAATATCGCGATAATATAGGCTCGAGATAAGATAATTAATTTTATTTATCTAAGAAAAGAGATAGTAAATAAAGGCTCTATTTATATTATCTAAATTAAATAGAGGTAGTTATAGGTTTATAAGTATATGCCTCCCGGGCTTATAACTATAGAACAAGGTATATATTATAGCTATTAAGGACTTAAGACAGCGTTAAAAGAGCCTTAATTCTCTATAAAGGACAATAGCTAAAAGGGCCTCATTTAATTCTAAGCGGTAGACCCCTTTTATAGGTTATTTACTTAGTTAGCTTAAAGGGCGCTATAGCTACCTTGCGGATAGCTTAACTAATTAAGTAAGACCGCTACTCTATATATTATCTATTAGCAGTCTATTAATCTGCCTAGTATTATAATACTAATCCCTATTATATATGCCTTTATAGAAAAAGACTAACCCAGGCGAGGCTCGCAATATATACTATAAGCCTAGCCTAGGCTTATTAAAAAACTTATAACTTACTATAAGCTATAACTGATAAATATAAGCCGCACTTAAGTATATAGATTATATTTATTAGTATTTCCTTATATATTAGCTACTTTAGCTATTAATTATAACTTAGTTATATTTAATACCCTTAAGTATATTACTAGACGTAATAACCCCCCTTATTTAAACTATATAACTATCTCTATTGCTAATATAAACCTCGTATAACTAGTTTATCCCTTAGATTTAACTATACCGTCATACCTAGGGCTATAAAGAACGTATAATACCTCCTCTCGTATCACTTAACGCTATAGCTCTTAAGTGAATTATTTTAATACATGCAAAATATAAAGCAGGGCTTATTTTATTAAAGGAAGCTTTATTCCTCTATTAAATATTATCGCAAAGATATATAATTATATCTAAAGCTAGCGTTAGAGCCCTTAGGACTTCCCTATCTTTATTAATAATATATTAATACTAGCCGTAATAATATATCCTATAAATACAAATATCCTAGCTACTTTATATATTATTACTAGTAATTAATAGCGAGAGCGGCCCCCTAATAATCCTTATCTAGGAGCTAAGTCTCTATCTATATATAGTTAGTAAGTTTAGTATATATTACTAAATAACCCTATTACCTCTAATGCTCTATATGCCTAGAATCCTTAAGCCCTCGTGAGGGCCTAAAATACTTAATATCTTCCTTAAGGGGCCCCTCTTATTATGCTATTATGCCTATAGGGATATTAAGTTCAGGGAGAGTGGTATATTATATATTAGAATTAGTAGCTTTAGTAGCGGTAATAGAGGGTTAACCTTAATATTAACCCCTATTAAAGTATATATAACCTTTAAGCTAGAGATAAAGTATATTAGAATTAGAATTAGCTAGTTATAATCTTAGGTATAATTTAGCTATCGCCGGCTATAGGGATATCTACCTATTAGCTAACCCTTATAGCTTTAGAGAATATAGGGATTTATATCGCGAATATTAATTAAAATAGCTATATTTAGTTGTATTATTAAGAAAGGTAGTAATCTCTTTAGCTATAGTAATTTTATTATTTAAGAATTAATTACTATTAGGCCTATATAATATAATATATTACTTATAACTCTATTAATATAGGCCACTAAATTATAAGAGATAAACTTAGAAATTTACCTTCTCTTTCTCTTTTAAATAATATATATTAATTATATCTCTTATTAATTTTATAAATATTAATAGGGGGGTTCCCGCCTCTATATTAATCCTTATATAATATATAATCTCTTTTAGTAGTATCCTAGATATACTATATCCTTCGCTACTATATAAAGGGCTGCCCTACTATCTCTTTCTCTATATTATATTTACCCCACTCAGTCTTAGCCTTATCTTAATTAAAATAACTTATTATTTCCTCCTTAGTTTCGTCCCTAATGCTATTTCTCTCTTTATAATGCCTCCCTATTTGCTTATAGTCACGGCACTAGTCATACTCTGCCTTAGAGTAATATATAGGTAGCTTTATAGCCTTCCTATACTGCTAATTAGTCTTAATAGCTCCCTAAGGCAATATAGCATACCGGGCCTTTCGCGCTTCTTTATATTATTAGAATATAGCACGGGGGTCATTAGCCTATAATATAGGCGCCGCTGCTATACTTACTATATATAAGGTATCTGTGGAGGCCAGCGAGACCCCTATAAGGGCCGCTATAGGAGCCGGCAGTGGAAGGCCTTATGTACGAGGGTATAGCATAGTTCCGGCATAAAGTGCCTAAACTAGTTGATCTTTTGGTCTATTAGCTCAATCGGCATGCCGCCTGATTCCGTGACACTATAGTGGGAGTTGCTGGCCTGGCTGCCGGAGGAGATACTATAGCTGCCGGAGAAGATACTATATGGGTTTCTATGTGTGTTTCTGTATGTATTATTGTAATGGCTATAGTCTCGGATTTTAATGGGGATAATAAGCGGGTTATAGAGTGAGTAGATGTGTGCGTTATTATATGCGTGATCGTAGAGGTTTGGGCAGAAGCCTGCAATAGATGCTTATAATGTAAGGGGCATGCTTTTGACCTTATATAGCCGTGCTAATGACACCTGGAACACTTTGGCGGTGCCTTTAGCTATATTGCTTTCTCGATAGCCTTAAATGCATAAGGCTCTCGTTATATGCTTATTGGTGGTATTGTTAAGCTAGCCGCTAGACGATTAAATAGCCTGCGAGGCTCTATTATAATCCGGGGGCTTCTTAGGCGCTTAAGATATTATTATGAATGGAAATAATATCGTAGAAAGGGCTTATACTGCTCTAATAGAGGCTTTAGGCTATAAGAATAAGGCAGACTAAGAGTTATAGTAAATATCCCTATATATAGAGGATACTCTTTTAATAGCTATTACTATTAGGCGTTAACCTTCCGTAGAGCTTTATATGATACCTAATTATGGATATTATTATATAATGCCCTAGAGAGCTACAGAGGTATAGTGATATACTGCCTGGCTTGGTTTGCTATAAGCTCGGTAAGCTGATTTACTATAACTAGCTTAATGCTCCTCTAGGCCTCAAAGAGGTTAACCTATGAGGTTTTTAGATACTTTTTGATAAGCTATAAATGCCCTTACACCGTGATGTGATATATTATTTAAAGTAAAGGTATTTATTAACCTATGCCTTAATAAACCTCCCTTTATAGAGATCCAGCTAGGTCTCCATAAGGTAGCTAACCTTACTGATGTAGCTAGGGATATAACGCGCTTCTATGGCAGTTTGGGTGATCTTAGCGACCGGTCAGTGGCTGTAGCCCAGTCTTTATGCGCCCTCCTGCTGACTTTGTGCTAGGTATCGCTGTCTCGAGGCCATCGTCAAAGGCGCCTTTCCAAATGAGAGTCTCGACACGGTCAACGACCTTGCCAACTTGGGCCGGCGAATGGGGTACAGCATGCCAAATATCGCCGACCCTAATCGGCAGCATGTTGGGATCGAGCAGATAGTACAAACACCCACTCAGCACGCTTCATCGGGACCCGAGGCTTCCACTGTCAACACCCAGTCTTCAGAGAGCGACGCTTCCGCAGCCGTGGTCAAATCACAGAGTGAGGAGCCTCAAGCTTCACTAGTCAAGGACAATTCCGGCCATGAGCATTATATCGGACCTTCAGGGACGCTCAGCTTCTGGAATCAGCTTCGTAGGCTTGTTGATGCCAACAATAGCCCCCACGAGTCGCCCGGCCGTGAAGGGTCTACTAAGTTTACTCAGGACAACACCTCGCGTCTCCTTGAGGCTGACGATCAAGATGAAGAAGCCCCGGGTCAGCAAGAGGCGACTGATGCAGCTCCTAAGGATGGACTTTCGCCTGGTTCGATCACTTCAGCAATTGCTCGCGACTTTACCCGTCTCCCTACTGCCGATATGAATGAGATACTGAGACAGCTCCCGTCAAACCACGTTCTCGAGCAGCTGATTCAGTCATATTTCAAGACCGTTCACGACGATTTTCGTCTGTTCCACCGAGCAGCATTTGAAGACGAGTACGAGCTGTACATTATTCAGGTGCGAAGACCTGCTCAGCTCGGCCCATCGCGAAGACGCCCATTGCCAGACTGGGGCTGGATCGGTTGTCTTTACATGATGATTGCCTTTAGCTCTATAGCAGACAGGACTATCCAAGACGTCTATCTTCAAGCTCAATCCATTAAGGGCCGGGCCGCAACCATAATAAAGAACACATTTTCAATACATTAATAGCATTATAACCTAATACTAATATAGTAGCCTTTTTTCCTCTTAACCTTTAGCTATATAGCTACCTATAGTTAATAAATTAATCCTAGCTATATTATTATAAAAAATTAATCCTTCTCATAGGGTATATAATTAGCTCTAACCTCTATATAAAATAGAAAAAAAATTATCTATTTCTATTATCTTTTATATTATAATATCTATTAATATAATATTAAGTAGAACTATTATTAGTGCCGCGGATAGCGTAGCTAAATATAGGGATTAATACCCTCTCCTTTTTCCTCTACCCTTAACTATTAATATAAAGGCCCTTAATATCACGGCCATAATAAGGGTCAGGCGGGGAAGCACGGCAGAAATACTCTAACTAAGCTTAGGACTAAAGGGACTAAATATCGCCTCTATCAGTCTAAGGACCGAGCTTTAAGAGTATTAGTCCTACCCTAGACTAAATAATAGGAATATTAGTCTTATTACCTAACCTTAAATATATAGAATATATTTATTATACTTTCTTATATAATAGCTACCTTAGCTATTAATATAACTTAATTATATTTAATCCCCTTTAAGTATATTATTAGATATAATAAATACCTTTTATTTAAATTATATAACTATCCTTACTATTAATATAAACCTAATATAACTAGTTTATCTCTTAGATCTAATTATACTATTATATATTAATAGCTCTTATTTAATAGACTATTTATATTACCTTAAATAATATTAAATATAATAGCTACTCTTATTACCCCTATAAATAATTAATAATAATAGGGCCTATTTATACCTATTATACCTACTTTAATTAACTTAATAGATATAGAGATAGAAAATATTTATAGCTCTAATAATAATAATAAAGAAATTAAATAGCTTAAGGCCTAGATTATTACTATAATACCGAGATAGATAATCTCTATATAACTATAAAATAAATAGCGAACTTTTAATAGGTTTAAAATAAAATAATATCTAAATAATACTTAAATAATTAATAACCTTATAGTCGCTATTATAAAGGGTAAAGATATAAGAGAGATCCTTAAGCTAAACCTATTTAAACCCTTTAATAAAATAATATATAAATTACCTTTATTCTTTATTTAGCTAAAGGCTTTTATAATATACTACCTAATATAATTTACCTTAATATTTAATAAGGTATAATATACTATAGAGTAATTAATTAAATATATTATAATATAAGCCTATTATAAAGGAATACCTTATTATACTCTTTATTAATTTTTTACCTTAGATTATTAATATTTATTTAGACTATAAAACCTTTAAGGCTATACTTTAGTAAGCTTTTAAAATAATTAATAAAAGAGAATAAATTAAAAGGGAGATTAAGACCCTTAAGTAGATTTAATCTATATCTAAATATAAAATAAATACCTTTAATTTACCTTAAAGCTTTTATAGAATTAAAAGCCCTTAATATTATTTTTCTTTAATAGACTTAAGAAAAAAGTATAGGCTAAACTCTATAAAGAGGATTAACTTAATAACCTTATTAATTATATTAATAAGATAATTAAAGTTAATAATTAATATTCTTATAGAGGAAATTATAAAACCTAAGATTTAATAATACTTAGTTTAATACCTCTTACTTTAATATAAATTAAGGTAAGAAGAGATATTATAATACCTTATAAAGTATTAAAGCTAGACCTATAGTATTAAGAGCTATATAATATATCTAGAGATTAATTAAGTACTTTTATTACTATAAATTTAATTATAAAGTAAATATATATTAAAAAAGGGTATAAGATATTACTAAAGGAAGGTATTAATTAAGAAAAGGATAGAAATAAAAAATACTCTTAAAAGGTAAGAAATAAATAAACTTTATATATTTATAAAATAACTACTAAATAATAATATAGATATTAAAAACTATTGTTATAAGATAAAGTAATTATAATAAATCGGGATTATATAAAAGAGAAGTTAATATATTTAATTAATATATACTTAAGGAAAGAGGAAGTGAAATATAATATCGCCTATAGATAGTATGATATTATATAAATTTATATTCTATAGTAATTATTAAAGAGGCCTTTTATTAATATTATTATTAATTATAAGAATTTATAAAATAATATTAACTTATCTTAGGCGCTATTATTAAAACCTAAAAATAAAGGAATAATTAATAATAATAGCTATAAAAAATAATCCTTAAAGCTACTTAATATATAATAATTAGCTTATAAGGCTTATAGCCTAAAATAACTATATATATTATAAATAGCTAATATAATAAAAATAATAGGAACTTATAGAGATATAATAAAATATTAAATAATATTAATAGATATAGAATAAAGACTATAATATTTAGATTAATAAATAAAGGATATATTATTAAAATAATAATATTAAGATATATATCTAATTAACTTAAGAATAAAGAGTAAAAGATATAAAAAATATGTATATTTAAGCTTACTATAAGGAGGTAATATTAAACCTCTATTTATTAAAGCACTAGTATAACCTATATAATAATAATAAGATATTATTAAGATACCTATAATACTATAAGATTATATAGGTCTCCTATAGAGACTATTACTATAAGATATACCTATAAAAGAAGAGGGAGTAAGACTATTTTTTTATCCCTTTCTTATAATTAAATATATAACCTTACTTTTTATATAAAATAAAAGACTATTATATTAAATAATAATATAAAGGAATTAAAATAATATAATTTTAGTTTTATTTATAATAATAATAAACTCTATCTCTAGTATAACGGTATAGTTAGATCTAAGGGATAAACCAGTCATACTAGGTTTATATTAATAATAGGGATAGTTATATAATTTAAATAAAGGGTATTTATTATATCTAGTGATATATTTAAGGGTATTAAATATAATTAAGTTATATTAATAGCTAGAGTAGCTATTATATAAGAAAGTATAATAAGTATATTTTATATACTTAAGGTTAGGTAATTAGATTAATATTTTTATTATTTAATTTAAGGTAAGATTAATATCCTTAAAGCTTAATCCTTAGATTAATATAAGTAATATTTAGTCCCTTTAGTCTTTTACTTAATTAAAGTATTTCTATTATATTTTCCCGCCTAGCCTTTATTATAGCTATAATATAAGGTCTCCCTTCTATTAGTCTTATCCTTAAGGTTAATTTTAATAATTAAGTATTTCTAATAAGTAATTCTAATTTATAAAAATCTCCTTTTATTATTAATATAATATTAAGCTAAGTTTCTAAGTATATTTCTTCCCATAAGCTTTCTAAAGTATAAAGTCTTTCTACCTTTATTAAGTCTTTTAATTCTAAAATTATACCTTATATTTATTATTTCCGCTAGGGCTTATCCTATAAGGTAATTTTTAATTATTTTAATTATTACTTTAATTATATTAATATAAAGGTTATTTATAATAGGGCTAATATAGCTTTCTTCTATAAGTATATTTTACCTCCCTTTATAGTTAATAGCTAATATCTTAAATAATAATAAAGAATATTTATAAATATAAACGCCTAAAAGGATAAAGAGGCTAAAATAAAGGCTACCTTAAAGGAGGCAATAGCTAAGCTTAGTTATATCTATAAATAGAAATAATTACTTAAAGTATAGGGTAATAAGGCTTTTAAATATAGCCTTTATACCTTAGAGGAGTTAAGTAAGCTTTAGGAGGAGTTATCTATTATTATAGAGGTATATTCCTTTAGGGCCATTAATTTAATTAATTAGAATACTATCGGTCTTAATAAGCTTATATTTAATATTATTAGTAAAAGCTCTTTAGAAGGTATTATATATTAATAAGGTATTCCGGTAATTCCTATATATTTTCTAAGTTAAAGTAGTCCTTTTATTTAATAAAATATATTATTTTGCTATTAATCCTATCTATATTAAGGATAGCTTCTATAATATATTTTTCTAGTTTATTAATTTTTACTTTTAGTTTATTATTAATCTTAATTTAAATAATATTTTCTATAAATTTAAATAATAAAATATAAAAGATTAAATAGAGCTTAACTTTTAATAATAAATCTAATTTATAATTATTTTTTAAGATTTTCTATTTAATTCTATAGGGTCTAATATATTTATAATTAAGTTTTTTATTTTATTATTTTATTATAATATTTCTTATTATAAAATAGACTATATCTCTCTTTAAGAAGGTTAATCCCTTAATCTTTTTTTTTAATATAATTATTTATTTTATTTCTAATAAATTTAAGTTCTACCTATATTTCTTTATATAGATTCTTTAGTTAATTATTAATAAGGATTACTTTAGGGTTAATAATTATATTTTAGGCTTATCTATAAATAGCTAAAGTAAACCTAAAGTTAATATATATTAATATAGTCTTTATATTTTTATTAGTTATAGTATTATAGGCTCGCTATATAGCTAGTAATTTTTTAACTTAATTATTTTATTTATAGTTAATATAATATTAAAGGTATTACTTTAATATTTAGTTTATTTATTTTATTTATTTATTAGTCTCCTTATAGTATATTATAGAGAGCTTATAGTTAATTCTAAGGTATTTAGTTAATCTTTATTAAAATTTAGATATAAAGGGTAATCTTTAGTTTAAAATAATCTTAAGAGGTACTCTATATATCCTAGCGATATTATAATAAAAGAGGTATATAAATTCTTTTATATTTATTAATTTACTATAAGGGATAAAATAAGAAAATTTTATAAGTCTATCTATAATAATAAGAATATTATTATAGAAGTTTCTAAGAGCTAGTTTTTCTAATAGGGGTAATTTAATAATAAAATCTATAGTAATTAATTCCTAAGGTTATTATATAACCGGAAGTAATTATAACTTTCTATAGGGTTTATAGCGTTATACCTTTATTTTCGCGTATAGGTTATATTTATTTATAATTTATATAATTATCTTTTTTATATTAAGAAAAGTATATATTATCTTAATTTATTCTAGGGTTTTATTAATTCCTTAGTATCTATATAGTAGGTATTTATATATCTCGCGTATAAGGTCGTATTATAGTTTATTTAGGATTTATTATTTATTTATTCTCTTATTATCTAGGAGTTATTTATTATACTCTAAGATTTATTTTAATAATAGATTACCTTATTTTATTATATAGGTTACCTTAAGTATTTATTTCAGGTTATATTTCTAATAGTATTATATTATACCTTAGATTTCCTCCTTAAATAGGTAATTATTATAGATATAGTTTATAGCTTTAAATATTAATCTATAGTTCCTATCGTGAGGGAATTAATTATAGTAATAATTAAAGATCTTTTTAAAAGTTTTATTAGGTATAATAATCTTTCTTTTAAATATAAAAAGTCTATCTTCGCGGTAATTATATCCCTATATATAATTAATTAAGTTAATAATCTATTTTCTATAATCTTAAATAAGCTTAAGGTATTCTAATAGAGATATTAATTTTTATATTTATATAATAAGTTTTTATTTAAGGTATCCTTTTAAGGTATATTATAGTAATTATTTATTTACTTTAATCTTTCTTATATTAAGGTCTAATTATCTATTAATAATATTAGCTCTTTTATTTTCTTTTCCCTTTATATAGATTATAATATAGTTAAATTCTAAGAGGTATTTAATATAATATAATTACTAACTACTTAATTCTCTAATAATAATAGAATATAAGATATTTTTATAGTCTATATAGACCTTAATTTAGTAAGGGCTTTTAATAAAGTAATATTAAAATTTCTTAAAAGTATTAATAATAGCGAGGAATTCCTTATTATAAATAAAGTAATTAAGTTCCACTTTATATAATTTATAAAAGTAAAATATAATTAGGTATAGAAGTCTTTTATTATCTTATTATTTAATCTAAGCGCTTAATATAAAGTCTAAGGTATTTATTTTAAGTTTAATTAATTAAGATAGATTAAATATCTTAAGGATTAATTTACTTAAGATAAGTTCCTTAATCTTATAGAAAGCTTTTTATACCTTATTCCTTATTATAAATAATATATCCTTTTTTATTAAATTAATTAATAATACCGCGATTTTTTTAAATCTTTTAAAGAATTTATAGTAATAATTAATAAAATTAAGGACGGCTTATATTTTCTCAATATTTATTAATTCTTTTTAATCCTTAATTATTATAACCTTCTTAAGGTCTATATATATCTTATTATAAGAGATAATATCTAAGAAATTTTACTTCTATAGTATAGAACTTACTTTTCTTTAATTCTATTAATAAATTAATATCTTATAGTATCTATAGTACCTTATAGATATATTCTATATATTCTTTTTCTATTTTAAAGAAGATAAGGATATTATCTAGGTAAAATATAATAAATATATTAAGATATTCTTATAGTATATTATTAATTATTTATTAAAATATAATAGGTATATTAATAAGTCTAAAGGTATAATAAGGTATTTAAATAATCTATATTTAATATAAAAAGCGGTTTTTTATTTATATCTTTCTTTAATTTAAATTAAATTATAGGCTTCCTTAAGGTTAAATATAATAAATATTTTATTTTAAAAAGTTAATCTTTAAATTTATTAATAAGAGGTAGCGGTATATAATCCTTAATTATAATAATATTAAGTATTTTAAAATTAATATAAAGGTAAAGCTTTTATTTTTCTTTAGGATAAATATAATAAAATATCTAATAGATAATTTACTTTCCTTAATATATCCTTTCTATATTATTTCTTTAATATATTCCTTTAATATTAATAATTATATTATATTAAATAGGTAGAATTTACTAAAGCTAGGTTATTTCCTATTAATAAATTTAATTTTAGGTTATAATATATATATAGTAATAGGCTAGTCTTAAGTTCTTCTATAAAGAGTTTTTTATAGATTTAATATTATAGAGAGATATTTTAAGTTATTTATCTTATAGTTTTTTCTTAATTTATTTAAGGTTTTTTCTAATTTATAGAATTACTTTATAATTCTTATAATTATTTATTAATCTTATTATTTTTCTATTATATTATTTATATTATATTACTTTAGGTCAAGAGGTATCTTTTATTTACTTTTTTTTAATTTCTTTATTATTTTTAATAGAAATTTAAGATCTTATATCTAATAAATTATTATCTCCTTAAGGGGGTATCTCTTTATTAAAGGAGATTACCTAATTAATCTATTAATTAAGATATAGGTTAAATCTATATAACTATAGGTACTTAAGTATTAAATAATATTTTAATATAGGTATAATATTAAATAAGATTCCTTAGTTTTTTCTATTAATAAAGACTATAAGGTCATTAATCTTATATTTAATAATCTTATTATTATAATTAAATCTTTCTCCTTTAAGGTTATATACTAAATAAGGATCCTTTTTATGCTCTATAATAGCTTAAGCCTCTTTATTATCGCTAGATTAAAGTAATTCTATTTAGCTTTATTATTTACTAAAGTATTTATTTATTCTCCCCTAATTTATATTCTTAATTTAAAGTATTTTAGCTATTAATTATTTATAATTATATATAAAGCTTTTTATAAGAATTATTTCTTTCTTTCTTTTACCTATAGCTCTATAATAGATAGGTATTTTAATTTTTTAGTAATATCCTTCTTACATAGTCTTTATTATATTTACTATTATTATAGGCCTTATAGTTATATTTATTATTTTAATTATTAAGTAATTCTTAATATCGCTATTCTTCTTTAGTGCCTAGATCTATTTAAGGTATCTTTAACCTAATAAAGTATTCTATATACTCTTATAATTATAGCTTCTTCCTATATAAGTAAGGTTTTAATATATTATTATTATTAGAGATATTATTCTTAATTCTCTATTATACCTTTTATTTATATAGGGGTATAGAAGCCTTCTCCTATTATCTTAATAATCCTATCTAAGGTAGCTCCTCTTTCTTTATTATTCTATTTTATTTTTAGCTCTATTTCTCTTACTTAAATAAGGGTACTTATAAATTATTCTAGAGATATAGTTATTATTATAATAGGTAGAATTAAAGTTATATTATTTTAATTCCTTATATTATTATTTAATATAATAATCTTTTATTTTATATAAAAAGTAAGGTTATATATTTAGTTATAAGAGGGGGATAAGGATATAGTCTTATTCTCTCTTCTTATATAGGTATATCTTATAATAGTAGTCTCTATAGGAGATTTATATGATTTTATAGTATTATAGGTATCTTAATAGTATTCTATTATTATTATATAGGTTATATTAAGGTTCCGGTAGATAAGGGTTTAGCGCTATTTCTTTATAATAGGCTTAAATATAGATATCTTCTATATCCTTTACTTTTTATTATTCCTAAGTTAATTAGATATATATATTAGTATTATTATTAGTAATATATTTTTTATTTATTAGTCTAAATATTATAGTCTTTATTTTATATTTATTAGTATCGCTTAGTATTTTATTATATCTCTTTAAGCTCTTTATTATACTTATTTTATCTATTATCTATAATAATTATATAAAAGTTAGGTTAACTTAAGTTCTTTTTATATTATTATATCTATTAAGTAATTATTATAGTTTGCGGGTTAATAGTATCTATTAGGTCGCGTTATTATAATAGTAGCTTCTTTAAGTCTGATTTTTTATCCTTCTATATCTTCTTCCTTCTTTATTAATTTAAGTAAGGGGATCTAGGTTTAATTAATTTTATCCTAGGGGTTTTAAATACTTATAATAATATTAATATATCCTTTTATTAGGGGTAGTATAACCTTATATATATATTCCTTATATTATAGTCTATAAGTAATATTATGCTTTACTTATTCTTCCGCTAGGTATACCTATATATATAGTATAGCTATTTCCCTTAGTATAGCTATAATTAGGTTATAACTAGGTTATATTATTATAATAGTCTTAATTATTTAGATCGCTATTTATATATCGCCCTATTAATAAGTATAGCTTATATATTTCTTACCTTCTAGAAGCGGCTATTATTTCTAATACTTCCCTAGCTAGTATTTCCCTTTAGTAATATCTTATATCTTCTTCTTATATATATTTGCCTTATAGTTAGGTTTATAGTAATAAAAGTACTTAATTAATTTCTTATTATATTATATAGCCTTTAGTACTATAGGTCTAGCTTTAGTACTATATAAAGTATTATAGTATCTCTTCCTACCTTAGTTTATATTAAAGTAAGGGATATTAGCCTTATAGTTATTAAATCTTAGGTTTTATAGTTTCTTTTATAAAAACTATTAATTATCGATCTTAATTACTATTTTAATATAATTAATAAGGGTCTTAGGCCTATCTCCTTTATATAATTTAGCCTAGATATCTTTCTTAAGTCTATTAAAGAAGAGTAATATTAAAATATCTTAATCTTATAATAGTTTAGATATAAGCTAGAGGTATTTTATTTTATATTTAGAGGCTAATTAAGTTTATTTAAGTACCTTAATCTCTTACTTAGCTTATACCTTCTTATTAATAGTTCTAAAGGCCTATTAAAGAGCTCCTTTAAATATATTATAGTTTATATAGAGGTCGGTAATTTATAGCGATAGATTAATAAATAATATTATAAGGTATTCCTTTATTATTAGTTTAAATTATATAGCGGTATACTTTATAAGGCGTCCTATAGCGTATTAGACCTTATTAGACTTAATAGTAAACTAAATCGGGTAATAGGTTATAAAAGTATATATCTAGGTAAGGAATATCTATAGTCTATATAAGGTCTTATTAAATAATTCTAGTAGGTTTAGCTTAAGAATTTCTCCTATATCTCTTCTCTATATAGCGGTAATTACGAGGTTATTAATTATCTAGGTGTTATTTAGGTATTATTTATTTTATACCTATTAAAAGGTAGCTATCCTCTTTATAGCCTCACGGAGGTTATCTATCTTAATACTTATAGCGGTAATTTAAGCTTTAAGTTATTTATCTTCCTTATCGTCTCTATTAGAGCTAGATACTTTACCTATCTCCTTATCTTAGAGGTTAGCCTATATAAGTGCGATAGGTATAGGTAGGTAGTTAATAGGTAGAACCTATTAGTAATTATTCGCGAGGGGTATAGGAGTAGCTATTATATTTAATATTATTTAAGGTAATATAAGTAATCTATTAAATAAGAGCTATTAATATATAATAATATAGTTAGATCTAAGGGATAAACTGGTTATATTAAGTTTATATTAGTAATAGGGATAGTCGCGTAATTTAAATAAAGGGTATTTATTATATCTAGTAATATACTTAAGGGTATTAAGTATAATTAAGTTATATTAATAGCTAGGGTAGCTATTATATAAGAAAGTATAGTAAATATATTCTATATACTTACGGTTAGGTAATTAAATTAATATTTTTATTATTTAGTCTAAGGTAAGACTGATGTCCTTAAAGCTTAGTCTTTAGACTAATATAAGTAATACTTAGTCCCCTCAGTCTTTTACTTAATTAGAGTGTTTTTGCGATGCTTTCCCGCCTGGCCCTCGTTATGGCCGTGATATTTAGAATAATTTATAAGTACCTTTATTTAGGTAAGAGAAATAAAGCTAGAAATAAAATAAAATAATAAAAAAAAGAAGCTACCCTAAATAAGATTATTAAGATAATAAAAGAAAGCTTTTATAACCCTATATAAATAAAAGGTATAATAAAGGACTAAAAATAATACCTTTAATAATAATAATATATTAAAACCTTATTTATATAAAAAGAAACCACGCTATAAGAGTATATAAAGTACCTTATTAAGTTAAAGATACCTTAATTAGATTTAAATATTAAAGAAGAATAATAATACTAAGTATTACTCTATAGCTAAAATAATAAGTATACATATAAGGCCGATAATAATAATAAATATAATAAAGGCTATCTAAAAAGGATATTATTAAAAAACTAAAATATTTACCTATTATAGAGCTATAGGTAAAGGAAAGAAGGAAATAATTCCTATAAAGAGCTCTATATATAACTATAAATAATTAATAACTAAAATACTTTAAACTATAAATATAGGTTAAGGGAGAATAAATAAATACTTTAATAAATAATAAAGCTAAATAAAATTACTTTAATTTAATAATAGTAAATAGGCTTAAGCTATTATAGAGGTATAAAAAAGATCTTTATTTAATATATAACTTAAAAGGAGAAAGGTTTAATTATAATAATAGGATTATTAAATATAAGATTAATTACCTTATAGTCTTTATTAATAGAAAAAATTAAGGAATCTTATTTAATATTATATCTATATTAAGATATTATTTAATACTTAAGTATCTATAGTTATATAGATTTAATCTATATCTTAATTAATAAATTAGCTAAATAATCTCCTTTAATAAAGAAATACCTTATTAAGAAGATAATAATTTATTAGATATAAAATCTTAAATTTCTACTTAAGATAATAAAAAAGCTAAAAAAAGGTAAATATAAGATATTTCTCTACTTAAAGGGATATAATATAAATAATATAAAAGATAAAAGTAATAAGACTAATAAATAATTATAAGTATTATAAAATAATTCTATAACCTAGAAAAGAACCTTAAATAAATTAAGAAGAAACTATAGGATAAATAACTTAAGAATATCTTATTATAATATTAAATCTATAAAAGACTTTTTATAAAAGAACTTAAGACCGGCCTATTACTATATATATATTATAATTTAGAAATTAAATTTATTAATAGAAAATAACTTAATATTAATAAACTCTACTTACTTAATATAATATAATTATTAATATTAAAGGAATATATTAAAGATATAATATAGAAAGGATATATTAAGGAAAGTAAATTATTTATTAAATACCTTATTATATTTATTCTAAAGAGAAATAATAAATAATAACTTTATATAGACTTTAAGGTATTTAATATTATTATAATTAAGGATCATATATTATTACCCTTAATTAATAAGCTAAAGGATTAATTATTTAATATAAAGTATTTTATTATATTTAATCTTAAAAGAGCCTATAACCTTATTTAGATTAAGGAAGGATATAAATCGAAAACTACTTTTTATATTAAATATAGATTATTTAAGTACCTTATTATACCTTTTAGATTTATTAATATACTTACTATATTTTAATCTATAATTAATAATATACTATAAGAATACCTTAATATATTTATTATATATTACTTAAATAATCTTTATTTTCTTTAAAATAAAAGAATATATAGAATATATCTATAAGGTATTATAAATATTATAAGATATAGATTTATTAATAAAACCTAAGAAAAATAAATTCTATACCTTAAAAGTAAAATTCCTTAGATATATTATCTCTTATAATAAGATATATATAGACCTTAAGAAGGTTATAGTAATTAGAGATTAAAAGGTATTAATAAATATTAAGGAAGTATAAGCCTTTTTTAATTTTATTAATTATTATTATAAACTCCTTAAAAGATTTAAGAAGATTATAATACTATTAATTAATTTAATAAAAAAAGATATAATATTTATAATAGGGAATAAGGTATAAAAAGCCTTTAATAAAATTAAGGAATTTATCTTAAGTAAATTAATTCTTAAGATATTTAATCTATCTTAATTAATTAAGCTTAAAATAAATACCTTAGATTTTATATTAGGCGCCTAGATTAAATAATATAATAATAAAGAGTTTCTATATTTAATTATATTCTACTTCTATAAATTATATAGAATAGAATTTAATTACCTTATTTATAATAAGGAATTTCTCGCTAGTATTAATACTTTTAAGGAATTTTAATATTACTTTATTAAAAGCCCTTATTAAATTAAGGTCTATATAGACTATAAGAATATCTTATATTTTACTATTATTTAAAAATTAAATAGCTAATAATTATATTATATATAATACCTCTTAGAGTTTATTTATATTATAATCTATATAAAGGGAAAGAAAAATAAAAGAGTTAATATTATTAATAAATAATTAGACCTTAATATAGGGAAGATTAAAGTAAATAAATAATTACTATAATATACCTTAAAAGGATACCTTAAGTAGAGACTTATTATATAAATTATAAAAATACCCTTCTAGATTAATAAAGTAACCTATATTATAAAATAAGGTAACCTATTTCTATAGGAAATCCTAGAATATAATAAATAACTCCTAGATAATAAAAATATATAAATAATAAATCTTAAATAAATTATAATATAATCTTATATATAAAATATATAAGTATTAACTATCTAGATATTAAGGAATTAATAAAACCCTAAAATAAATTAAGATAATATATATTTTTCTTAATATAAAGAAATAATTATATAAATTATAAATAAATATAATTTATATATAAAATAAAGGTATAATACTATAAACTCTATAGGAAACTATAATTACTCCTGGTTATATAATAACCTTAGGATTTAATTACTATAGATTTTATTATTAAATTACCTTTATTAAGAGAATTAATTATTAGAAACTTCTATAATAATATTTTTATTATTATAGATAAACTTATAAAATTTTCCTATTTTATCCCTTATAGTAAATTAATAAATATAGAAGAGTTTATATACCTCTTTTATTATAATATTATTAAGATATATAGAGTACCCCTTAAGATTATCTTAGATTAAAGATTACCCTTTATATTTAAGTTTTAATAAGGATTAATTAAAGACCTTAAAATTAACTATAAGCTCTCTATAGCTTAATTATAAGGAGATTAATAAATAAATAAATTAAATAAATTAAATATTAAAATAATACCTTTAATACTATATTAATTATAAATAAAATAACTAAATTAAGAAGCTATTAGCTATATAGCTAGCCTATAATATAGTAATTAATAAAAATATAAAGATTATATTAGCTTATATTAATTTTAGGTTTATATTAGATACCTATAGATAAGCTTAAAATATAATTATTAACCCTATAGTAATCCTTATTAGCGATAAGCTAAAGAACCTTTATAAAGAAATAAAGACTAAATTAAAATTTATTAGAAATAGAATAAATATCTATATTAATAAAAAAAAGATTAAGGGACTAACTTTCTTAGAGAGAGATATAATCTATTTTATAATAAAAATATTATAATAAAAAAATAAAATAAAAAACTTAACTATAAATATATTAAACTCTATAGAGTTAAATAAAAAATCTTATAAAATAACTATAAATTAGACTTTTTATTAAAGATTAAGCTCTATTTAATTTTTTATATCTTATTACTTAAGTTAATAGAAAATACTATCTAAATTAAGATTAATAATAAATTAAAAGCTAAAGTTAATAGGTTAAAGGAATATATTATAGAAGCTATCTTTAATATAGATAAAATTAATAATAAAATAATATATTTTATTAAATAGAAAAATTACCTAGACTTAGAGAATATATAGGAATTACTAAAATACCTTATTAATATATAATACCTTATAAAGAGCTTTTATTAATAATATTAAATATAGGCTTATTAAGGCTAATAGTATTTTAATTAATTAAATTAATTACCTTAAAGAAGTATACCTCTATAATAATAAATAACTCCTCCTAGAGCTTACCTAACTCCTTTAAGGCATAAAGGTTATACTTAAAAGCTTTATTACTTTATACTTTAAGTAATTACTTTTATTTATAGATATAAGCGAGCTTAGCTATTACCTCCTTTAAGGCAGCCTCTACCTTAGCCTTTTTATCTTTTAGGCGCTTATATTTATAACTATTCTTTATTATTATTTAAGATATTAATTATTAACTATAGGGAGAGATAAAGTATAGTTATAAAAAGAAGCTATATTAGCCTTATTATAAATAACCTTTATATTAATATAATTAAAATAATAATTAAAATAATCTAAAATAACCTTATAGGATAAGCCCTAATAGAAATAAGGAGTATAAAGTATAATTTCGGAATTAAAAACCTTAATATAGGTAGAAAGACTTTATACCTTAGAGAGCTTATAGGAAGAAATATACTTAAAAACCTAGCTTAATATTATATTAATAGCGGAAAGAGAGTTTTTTATAAATTAAAGTTACCTATTAGGGATATTTAGTCGCTAAAGCTAGCCTTAAGGATAAAATTAATAAAGGGGAGACCTTATATTATAGCTATAATAAGGGTTAGGCGGGGAAGTATAGTAGAAATACTTTAACTAAGCTTAAGACTAAAGAGACTAAGTATCGCCTCTATCGGTCTAAAGATTAAGCTCTAAGAGTATTAATCCTACCCTAGATTAAATAATAGAAATATTAGTCCTATTACCTAACCTTAAGTATATAGAATATATTTATTATACTTTCTTATATAGTAGCTATTTTAGCTATTAATATAACTTAATTATATTTAATCCCCTTTAAGTATATTATTAGATATAATAAATACCTTTTATTTAAACCATATGACTATCCCTATTACTAATATAAACTTAATATGACTAGTTTATCCCTTAGATCTAACCGCACCGTTATACTTAATCGAAAGGTTAAAGACTTGTTAGTCTTTTATCTAGATATAACTATAGGACTTTAGTAGTAATAGGCTAATCTCAATAAGGCCTATTATATTAAGTTAGCTATTATTAGCGCCCTAGCCTTTATCGCGGCTATAGAGGGCCTAGGGGCCCCTTAAAAGGTTAAGACCTTTATCTAGTATAATAAGCTCGAAAGGCTCTAGGAGCTCGCGGGCTAGGAGCTTAAGGGTTATCCCTTTATTATTGATATAAAAAATAATATCGGCTAGGTCGATAGCCTTCTTTAGCTCGCTAAGGAGCTTAAGCCGGTCTAAGGATAATAAAGGGATAGCTAGAGGATAAGTCATAGAGGATACTTTACTGGACCTTAAGAGGTTAAGTTATGAGTTATAGTAAGTAACTCGTAGATATTAAGGTCATGAGGCTAATAAGGCAGAAGGTTTTCGGTCGTAGCTAGCGGGATAGGTTAATAGGAAGGAAGAAGGTTTCGGTCATGAAGATGGAAAGGTTGTGGAGCAGGGTTACGGCGAGATTCGGGTAGATTAGAGCGTGAATGTAATTTCTCGGTCAATTGCCAAACTTTGGCTGTACACATCAACTTTGAACACAATGATCCAAGGCGTCGACCACGCAGCTCTTCGCCGGAAATCAGTCACCGTTGCCAGAGCCTTACTGCCACAGTTCATCTCCAAGTGCTCACTGACCAATGTGAGGGTGCTTCTGCTGCTAGCGTTGTTTCTTCACAATAACAACGAGAGAAACGCGGCTTGGAACCTCACGGGGACTGCAACTCGCATCTCGTTTGCGCTCGGTCTTCATCGATCAGACATGAGTTCTTCTTTTCGGCCTCTTGAGAGGGAGATTCGAAAATGGGTCTTTTGCACTCTCTATTCTTCTGAGCAGTTCTTGGCATCGAGTCTTGGTCGACCTAGCGGTCTGCAAGAGCTCGGCGTTGAAATTGTTCCTCCGAGGGAAGGGTTTGTGGATGGCGGTATTGGCACAGATGCCAAGCTCGTCTCCTGGTCGCTCAAGCTTCAAGGTATTCTTGCGAGAACACGTCTTCTTCACGTCGGTACGAGCCGTGTCTCTTCAGCACCGACACTTGACGAGGTCACGGGTGTGTTGGAAACGTGGAAGAGAGACATTAGCAAGGCCCCGGGGTTTGACGTCCCTTGGGTCAAGAGCCCAGGCTCGGGTCTGGCTGTTGCGGATGAAGGCAACGCCATGGACATGGAGGATCTCGAGGTGTCTTTGGCGTGGAAGACGCGTGCCCAACTACGGGCCGTGTTGCTTCTGCACATCCAATTTCATTACATCGCAATAGTGGCAACGCGCCCTCTACTTCTCCGCGATGTTTCTTCGACACGAAAATCGCCCACGGAATCGCCAAAGCCAACCATCCCGCTCCATGCTGCCGTATGCGTCAAGCACGCTTGCCAGCTTAGTTACCTGATCGTTCTTCTTGATCACTTTGATGTCATCAATGGCCTCTCTGGTCTTGACATCTTTTATGCCTACTGCTCGGCCATGGTCTTGATCCTTCGACTCCTCCGACTTCGTCCTGGAGAAAGCACCGAAGACGACCAAGATCCCTTACAGACTGGAATCAGGCACCTCGTCTCAACACTTCGTAACGTGATCAAACGCACAGAAAAGTCAGGTTCCATGAAGCGGCTTGCTCAAGTCGTCGACACCTTTTCCGAATGTGTCAATAGCCCAAACGAAGCACCCAGCTCGCCTCAAGGGGCGAACACGAACGGCATGCCCCACCAGGCCCCTGGGACGATGAACAACTCCCAACTCGAGTTTGGTCAAGCGACGACGCTCGGTTCTATGGAGGGCTTGCTCGAATTTTTGCCCTTTCCCGGGTTTGGTGCGATAAAGGGCTCCATGACCCAGTTCATGCCTGGAGGAGACGTGACGATGCCTGAGTGGTCTGATATGGAGTTTTTTTTGGGAGCTTATGGAGAGCAGGGTAGAACAGCATTTTAGACTTGGATGAAGTCGAGACCTCGTTCAGCTTAGACTCCACTATTGTTTAGTCCTCCGCTGCATGGGAATATGGATCAAGAATGGCATGAACTCCAGAGTGTAGTATGTCTGCCAAACCACTGCCAGGCCATCAAACCGACTGACATATCCGCTGACCGCTCGAGGTCGAGGCCCACAGATCGGCCGGATGTTGATGCTCAGGGCCGACCACCTTCAATCTCTAATCCTTGCCACAGGTGGCCTGATCTCTTGGTAATGCTTGGCTGCCCACTCTCGGGTTGGGTGCCTGAATTGCCATGTGTGCTCAGTACCCATGACACCACTGGTTTTCTCTGCTGTAGTATTTGCTGAACAGTCGGTGACTGCTTGATAGTCATTTGCTTCATGGTGGCATGCCGAACTGCTCATCGGGCCCGGTTGGCCTCTTAAGTCCGGCTGAATGATCGTAGATCTAGATTCCTCTCGGCGCCAAGAGCACACATGGGATTGTTGGAATAGCGTCGTGCATGGACTATAGGAGTGAACCACCACCCTACAGGGCGACTACTGTCTGCGGCGGTTTGATTTAGGGACCGGGTTTCTTGGGACGATAAGGGCCTCGTTGGAATAGATTCCACTGCTGCCTGATCGTCTGCTGGAAAGTCTAGAAAAGATTCCTGTTTTCTCTTCCTGCGGCTCATTGCTGTTTCCCCTTATCCCATTCTACCGTCACCCTGACGTGCCAAGGCCTTGGCATCGTGGCTATTACCGCAAGCTCGAGGGAGAAATGATTTGCTTGGTTGCCCTGCCACGGTTAAAACGAAAATGCCTGCTCAGTCATGGGACTGCCCGGTCCGAGGCAACACTCTCCGGCAGGGGTGCAAATCTCGCCATCTTTCGTTCCCCGGACGAGTTGCTCTATGGTTACGTATAAGCTTCTTCCTCACAGAAGGAACCATCATGTCCTATTGCTGCGCTTATTCGTCCTGTGGATGATTCTATCGGACCTTTTTTCCTGTGGAGATCCGGGGAACACAAGACCATTTTCTCACAGCATGTGCGGCTCTGGAGCGCCGCGTCCCCAGTGTTGAGGGCATCATGATTGGCATGGCAGGGCAGGGGGCATAACACCACCGACGTCAGGGCCCGGCAATTCGGTGCCGAGGCTGTCAAAGGTGCCCGGAGGATATGGCGCCGCCCGGCCAAATGCTCGGCCGTTAAGATGCAACGTCACGGCATCGAGGGCATCTCGTGCAGCGTCGATCTCGCGGTGGCAGACAAACAGTCCTTGTCTGAGCGTCACGGGGGAGAGGGTGCTTACGGGGATAATCGTGGGTTGAGTTGAACGAGGTACGGTGCTACTGACGGCGAGGAATGTCTTGGAGGAGCGTGTATGTTCAAGACAAGGACGAATTTGTCGGAATTTATCGAAAGAACAGTCGAACAGTCGAACAGTCGAACAGTCGAACATATTTTAACGGTTGTAAGGGCCAAAACTCCGGCAATAGCAAATGTATCCTGCCCATTCAGTTTGATCTGATGTTAGTCAACAACTTGGCATGACCGTTTCAGAGTTGTCATATTGAGAATCCTCTCCATAGCCCCACCCTTCCCCCAGAACGTAATGCCGTGCAAGCTCCGTCGATTGTCAACCGTAACGTGACGCGCAGAGCTCCGACAGCCCGAGGCTCTGCATGTTGGTGGTCAAGATGGTGGCATATATGGAGGCTCTGTCCTGGTGCTTGTGTCCCCTCCTCACTACAGTTCACTCTTCAGTCTCATGTCCACATCATACCAACTCTTACACAAGTAGTTCAACATGCCCATTGGCAACATCTACGCCATCGCCGGTGTCGCGGTGGTCGGCGGAGCCCTCTTTGGCTTCGATATCTCGTCCGTGTCTGCACAGCTCGGCGAGAACTCTTACAAGTGCTACTTCAACCAAGGACCCAAGGGTCCGCCCTTTACCGATGATGATGATTGCAGTGGCCCCAAGTCTCTGCACCAAGGCGGTATCACGGCCAGTATGGCTGCTGGTTCGTGGCTGGTGCCCTGATTTCAGGACCGCTCAGTGACCGCCTGGGAAGAAAGTATTCCATCATGGTTGGCTGTATTATCTGGTACGCGAGACATTCCTTGATGAGATAACGACACTGATGCCCCTTGCTAGGATCATTGGGTCAACCATCTGCTGCGCTGTCCAGAATATTGGCATGCTAGTCGTCGGTCGTGTCATCAACGGTCTCTCCGTCGGTATCGAGTCCGCTCAGGTCCCCGTCTACATCGCCGAGATATCTCCTCCTTCCAAGCGAGGTCGGTTCATCGGCATGCAGCAATGGGCCATCACCTGGGGCATCCTCATCATGTACTACATCTCGTACGGCTGCTCCTTCATCGGCGAGCAAAACTCGCGCAACTACAACACGGCCTCGTGGCGTGTCCCCTGGGGCCTTCAGATGGTCCCCGCCGTCTTCCTCTTCTTCATGATGATGCTGCTCCCAGAGTCTCCTCGTTGGCTCGCCCGAAAGGATCGGTGGGAGGACTGCCGTGCTGTGCTCGCTCTTGTCCACGGCCACGGCGATCCCAACCACCCCTTTGTCGCTGTTGAGCTGCAGGACATCAAGGATATGTGTGCGTTTGAGGCCTTGATCGCCGACGTCACCTACCTTGACCTCTTCAAGCCACGCATGATCAACCGAACATTTATTGGAATCTTTACCCAGATTTGGTCCCAGCTGACGGGTATGAACGTCATGAGTAGGTCTTGCCATCATCATGTACTGGCTCCCTTGGCACTAACAACACCCAGTGTATTACATCTCGTACGTCTTTTCTATGGCAGGCTACAGGTATGTTTCACCATCATTCTTCCTGTCCAATACTGACATGCCCTAGTGGCAACGCCAACCTACTGGCCTCATCCATCCAGTATATCATCAACGTGCTCATGACCGTCCCCGCCCTTCTCTGGATGGACCACTGGGGAAGACGGCCAACGCTCCTCGCCGGCTGCGCTCTTATGGGTACCTGGATGTTTGCCAACGCTGGCATCTTGGGTGCCAACGGTACTGTCTGGCCCGGCGGTAAGGACGGAGTGCCCGAGGTATCCATGACAGTGTCTGGCTCTGCTGCGAAGGGCCTCATCGCCTGCACATACCTCTTTGTTGCTTCTTATGCGCCTACTTGGGGCCCCGTCTCTTGGACTTATCCCCAGAGCTGTTCCCCCTCCGACTCCGAGGAAAGGGTGTTGCCCTGGCTACTTCGGCCAACTGGGCTTTCAACACTGCTCTCGGTCTGTTTACTCCTGTCGCCTTTGAGAACATTCGGTAGGCATACTTCTCGTTGAATTTGGTGTGGTATCAAATGCTAACAATGTGCAGATACAAGACCTACCTCATCTTTGGTGTCTTCAATGTCGCCATGTTTGTCCATGTCTTCTTCATGTTCCCCGAGACCGCCGGCAAGACCCTCGAGGAGACCGAGCACATGTTTGAAGACCCAAACGGCATCGCCTACCTCGGAACTCCAGCCTGGAAGACTCGGGTCACGACCAGCCTCACCACCAAGGCCGAGCAGGGCGATGTTGAGGCCAAGCTCGGCCATGAGCATGAAGAGAACAAAAGCGCCACTGAGAAATAAGCAATGATAATGGATGCCCCTAATGTCACGAAAATGAAAATTGTCTACATGGAAGCCAGGAGTTGGGAGAGTCTTGAAGCGTGTACGAATTGAAGTTGAATGGGTAACTTAGTATCTCTAGTCTCAATCTTTTGCTCGGGCCGCTTCTATTTCGTTGCTACTGGTCACAAGAGTAGACCACTCTGCTATTGTTGAAGCGAAGGACTCTTATAACTGAAGGAGAAAAACTTTGCACTTTTTGCATCTTGCGGTCGACGGCTGACATCGCCCACCTACAACGTCTCAATGCCCTCTTATCATTGCCTCCAATTGGACAGGATCCTTGATTGCTGTGGTCAAGTTGTCAACACCGGTTGGCGTTACAAGCACATTATACTCAATGCTATCTGGGTTAGCCTTACTCGTCTCCGTCAATGGAAGGAACTTGCCGAATTCCGCCCACATCCCAGTATTTATCTAGAATATCAGGGTTGATAAAGGCCTTGTGGAGCTCATCCTCAAGGTAAGGGCGGATAATGTGTTGGCAGAAGTAGATCTAAAGGCTTAGCTGGGTCAGAAAATATGGGACAAGACACTTACTCCTGGCTCAACAGTGACTACGCTTCCAGCTGGAAGAGTCCCTCTCGTTCTCAAATACTGGAAGTATTTATTCTCGTCGTCAAAGTTGGGATTGCCTCCAACATCATGAGTGTCTAGTCCAAGGAAATGGCCGAGTCCATGAGGAAAGAAGGCCAAGCTCGTTTGGGCGCAAAGGATATCAGCCTTAGCGCCTTGAAGAATGCCAAGCTGAAGCAAGCCTTCAACGGCGATCTCGTGACCAAGGAGATGGACATCTCCCCACATGACGCCTGCTTTGATCATGGCAATGCATTCAATTTGCATCTTGTATACGATATCGTATATGGCCCGAGATTCTTTCGTAAAGGTTCCTGACAAGGGAATAGTCCTCGTCTTTGTCGAGTTAGCAGTGTTGGGAGGTGTATAAGATGAAACTTACAATATCAGACGTGTAGTTGCTCCACTCAGCACCTGCATCAACCAAAAGGTTCTGCTTCCCTCCAAGAGACTGATCATTGGCTTCATAATGCAGAATGGCTGCAGCTCGACCAGCAGCCACAATTGGAGGATACGCCATCTTCTTGGCGCCATGCGACACGCAGTGGCCTAGAAACGTTGCCTCCAGCTGCATCTCATTGTTTGCCTTGCAAACTTGTTTCATGATGGCCTCGTGGCCAAGACTTGAGATGCGGTTCGCCTTTCTGATCATGGCCACCTCGTACTCATCCTTGATCACCCGGCACTGGTCGAGGACTTGTTTGAGCACCGATGAGTTGACGTTGTCGAACCCAAGCTTGATGTGCGGGGATACTTGGTCTGCGATGGTATAGACTGTCGAGCTCGGGGAAGAGGAAAAACGAGAAAGGAGATTGCCGAGGTCAGTCGAAACCTTGACTTGGTCGACATCATACTTCTCGAGTGCCTCTTCGGGACTCAAAGGCAGACCAGACCACACAACCTCTTCAGGGTCAACCGGAGGGATGAACAGGGTAGACTCGGAGGATTCGATATCGTAGACAAAATAACAGTTGCTCAGATCGCAGCCCGTGAGATAAAAGAAGTGCCGACGCTGACTATGAGGATATCAGTATGGCAAGGCTCTGTGGATTAAGTGTTACACACCGAAAAGGCTCAAGCTCATCGCTATCTTCCAATAGCTTGGGCATTCGGCCCTCGAGATAGAGATAGCCCTTGGCATTAGGAACTTTGTCTCGTAAGAGCTCCACGACCCTCCTCGCGTGAGACTTGCCGGGATATTTCCCGCTGAGGATGTGGTCCAAGTCCTCGGCAACCATGGCTTTCGGCTTTCGGGTGCTTATCTGAGACTTTCTGGGCCGAGAACGAGTCAAATAAGGTGATTTAATCTGCGCGTCTTCATCTAATTGCGTCTCGATTATAGCTTCAAGTGGTTGCCAGGTCGAGTAGGCGTCGGCGAACTTGCTGTGGGGACTCATCGGCCGATAAGTTCGCCGATCGAGACCCCACGGCGGCTCTCGACGGCCAATTTGTGCCGGGAGCCAGTTGGCCGATGGCCCTCGTTTGAGTAATGCATGCAGCATGGATGGATTAAACTGGGGTGTCGAGTTGGCCGAAGCAGATCTGACCCAGGGGTACCACGTCCTGTTGGCTCGTTCTCTTGGCGGGATACCCCGGTCCGTGACCAACAGTGCGTTGGTGACAGGATGGCTGAACCGGCATGAAAGGACATGGGACATTGACATGGGAGTCTGGGTTGCGATCATGTTGTGTTGCAAGTATCTGCAGGTGCTATGTACTCTTGTCCCTGCTCTGAGACGCCCCTGAGCCAGTATGTACTAATTCTGGACTCATCTTTTCTTTGTACAAAACAGGTGATTCTACAGTGCGACCTGTCTTGATAAGTTCCGTGGCCTGTATAAAGAAAGACTCGATGCGTAGAATCACAGGCCGAAGAAGCACCTTGGCTGCAATATCATCGGTCTCACCGAGGCGTTGCAATGATTGGTGAAACTTTTCCAGCAGTCGATATGCCGCTTCGACATCGCGCGGCTCGGTTGCCAACAAGAATAGGTAGATGAGAAAGTTGCCACACAGGATGAACTGAGATCGGGCATCTGGGTCGGTTAGTCGAGGGTCAACGATCTTGATCGGGGAACTTACGACGACCCCAGAAACTCGTCAGCTCCTTTTCCGTGATGTAGACCATGAAGTTAGTAAAGTGATCGAATTCTGCTAGTGCCGTGGACAGCCATTTTCGCAGGTTTGAGCCGGGGGTTACTTTCGCCGCCCTCGTGGCTGGATACATGAGTCCGCGGAACAAGAGTACCTGGGTGGCGTAGTATGATAGATGGAGCGGGCCTGTTCGTGTGAGATGATGCAGTTTTCGGCCAACTCGGACGACTCACCGTTGGGGTATTGGGGCCAACGGCCAAGCAGGTCGGCACAAGGCTAGGCCATTCTCTTAGCTTTTCCCGTATGGGCACGAGCTGAGTTCGTGTCTGTGCAGTTGCCTTGACGCTACTGTAGAAGCCGTTAGAAGCCTATCATGCTCAAGGGTGAATTTGACTCACCAGCTGCAGTCCACGATGACGCGCAAGTCTCTGACGACATTGATCGTCTCGAGGAAGCGGACGCCGTCAAGAACACGGAATGATGTATTTCTAGCATCGACCATGTGATGCAGCTCCAGGGGAAGATCCTCATCAGACCGGATGTCCTCCAAGTCTGGGGGTGGCGTTGTGAATGAGTCGGGGGCAATATGCGGAGGGTTTCCATGGCAAACGGCTGACCAGCAGTCGGTAAAGTATATAGCCCACCAGAGCTTCCTCCGCAGCTTCTTCTCCCATGGAGCAATGTTCCACTTGGCAGGATCTTGGTGAAGGCCAATCATCTGGGCAGCCGCCGTGGCCTGCGCCGCCATGACCCATGTGTAAGGTGTTTCAACACTATCAATGTCGGGAGGGACCATGTGCATCAGCAGGAGGGACGCCTGCAGCCTCCAGAGGTTCGGCGACTCGAGCTCTCGCCTCAGGGACTCTTGGGCATGGTTGATGAGGTCATGTTGCTGGAAGGGACAGGGGACTGTCAGAGAGGGGTCCTGCCGCCAAAAGACGCAGGCGAGCGCGTAGACGGCGCCCCGCAGCGACGAGGGGATATCGAACTTGGCAGTGAGATACTGGCGGAGAAAGCGGCCCTTGGAGATGACGGGGAACGCCGAGTGGACGTGTCGGAAATACAGGCGGACGAGAGCTGGGCCGTGGGGCCAGACAAATGTCTCGATGGCATCGGAGGCGGCTTGCTTAGCCTGGTTCTTGTGTGCGGGGAACTCGTCTTGGAGAAGGAGGAAGTGAATGGGGTGGTCATCCGGGTCCTGACCGCCGGGGTAGACCTGGACGAAGCTGGCGTCAATGCCCTCCCGCTCGCTGAGGAGGAGGGACCTGAAGGCGTCGAGGAAGTAGGGGTCCTGCTCGGCGGCCAATCCCATGGCGTGCGTCGTCTTGTTGGGGACATCCTCGAGCGTGTGGACAATTTCGTCTGCTGGGTCCTGCATCGGCGAATCGACGCCAGCCGACGCCACAGATTCCAGCCCCGGCCCTGATTGGCGTACGAGACCGTCATGGACGACAACTGCCGACTCTGCCCTCTGGGGGTTGCTTTCAGAGGCGGCTGACGGCGACGGGATCGACGGCGACGCTGGGCTCGATGAAGCAAAGCTCTGTGCGTTTGGCCGCGGCGCCAAGGACAGCGACTCTGGGTCTGAGAGGGATTGGCAGACCAGACCTCGACTCTTGCAAAAGAGGCCTGTTCACTCATTGTTAATAGGTGCCAGTGCTGTGCTGTACCGGGCGCTGGCTCACACGGCGGCTCGCTGGTTATCACGCAGGCCGTCTTCCGACGCCGACACGCGTCACACGGCCTGTTCTTGCGGCTCCGGGGCTTACGGGCCTGGCCAAACTTGCTGCGGATGGTGAATTTGCGGGGGGGTGCGAGGGTTCCCGCTCCGCGATCCGGCGCGTCGGTACCCGTGAGATTGTCCATCCTGGTCGGGGGTGTCCCCACGCCCGCGGCAGTTCGATGTGTTGGCGAGAGTAAGAGGAGTTGGGTCGGTTCGGGCAAATCGCGTGACGAGGAGGGAAAAAGGGAACACGGCCCCTAGATAAGTTGGCCGAAAGAGTGGCCCAGGCTTTTCGAGGTTGGCCGACGTCACTTTGTGGCCCCGGCGAAATCGGAATGTGCCAGTTGACAGGGAGATGAAGGACGAGCGAGAGAAATGGATGACTAAACTGAGATCACGGGAACCAAGGCTTGGCATTAACCCAAGTCGGGAATGAGGCCGAAAGGGGTTGACGAGGAGATGAGAGACTGATGGGAATATCTCGATTTCTTGTTGATCCAATTGCTAATACAGCAGAGTAAACTACCAGATAGCTTTTCCCATTCAACTAAACAGACGCAGTCACTGAATCTACGCCCTTGCGATTGCCTGGCAGGCCTGGCAGGGAATCCTCAATCTCAGCCCCAGCCTCGGCATAGGTAATGTCCCAACGGCCGTGATACAGATCCTGCACCTCCTTGGACGACGGGCTCTCCTTCACGAAAGTGTCAAACTTTTTATCCGGAACCACTCGGTGAAGCAAGGAGTACACGACTGCGCTTGCCAGGAAACCGTAGAGGTAGTTCAAGTAGTAGAACTCGGTCACGCCGTCGGGCATCGAGATGGACAGATTGACGGCTGCGATAAAACCAGGGAGAAGGGGTGCAACTCCGACAATCCACTGTTTAAAATATTAGTGCATCCTTTTTGACGGAAGTGAGAGTACATACCGCGATTGGGGCGCGCCAGTTGAGGCCTTTGCTGTACCAGTAGATGCTGTTGCTGTCTCCAGTGTACAGATCATCCACATTCACCTTCATCTTGGCCACCACGACATAGTGCGCTACCATGAGTCCAGTCATCGGTGCAAGGAACACGCTGTATCCGGAAAGAACCGTCAGGAAAATCGTGGCCGTGTTGACAAGGCGCCACGGGTTGACGACGGGACTGAAGATGGCGACTATGTACGCTCCTCGGCGAATGTTGATGTACTTGGGAAACGTCGCAGCCAAGTCCATGCCGCCAGAGAGCGCATTTCCAGGAAGATTGCTGCCAAGCTGCGAAATGGCCAAGGCCAGGCCAGCAAAGAAGACGGCTGCGCGGGTTCCAGCGCTATCGTCCTTGGCGAGGAGACCGACAAAGAGCGAGGGTGGGTTCCAGATGGGCTCGCCCATGCGTTTCTGGGTAGCGGCCGTGACGAGAATACCAATGACAGAAGCGATGATGCTGTAGAAGGGAAAGGCAAAAGTCTGTCCCCAGATGGCATCGCTTGGGCGCCGAGAGAGACGAGCATAGTCGTTTTGGTTGAGGATACCGGCCGCAATAGAACCAACAGTAGACATGATGCCGGAAATCATGAGCCATACGGTACTATAGGGACCTCCAGTCACAGGAATACCTGCACCCGAGTTGAGAGTGTCGCCAAAGCCGTCTGATCCCATGGTGCTCAGAGCCCAGATCAGCAGGACCAGGAAGAAGAGGAGGGTGACGGTGCTGGCAAAGTAAAAGAACTTTTCGATGCGGTGAGGCCGGATCCAGAGGGCAGGAAGACTGATGATGCAAAAGACAAAGTATGAGAGGAATTGCGCAGATGTCATGCCTGTATCAGCGGGAATCTTGTTTGGGATGTGCTGCTCGAGCTTGGGGTCCCACGAGAGGAGCATCAAATAGGTGCATTCGCCGCCAACCCATGATTGGAAGCCGTACCTAGTATGGTAAGCAAATGGCGGAGAGGTAGGACGTAGATACCGACCATACTGGTCCTCTGTTAGCAATTTCATCAACGATGATGGCAAGGGGCAGACTCACCGAATGCAAGAAAGATGCGGTTCCAGACGACGAATTGGGAGCCCCAGATGCCCCAAACGGCTCGACTAAAGACGGGGAAGCCGACTACTAGCATCAGTATACAGCCTTGCGCGATGCTATTCCAAACATACTATGGTAGTAGGCTCCGGCAAGGGAGCTGAGAATCAGGGCGGCGGTGGCAATGATGTTGCCAATAATGATGGCTGCGCCTGTCAGTCAGGCTGAAAGATCAAGAACGACGAGCCAATTGACACCCACCGATGATTGCCTGCCACCAGGTGAGGCCCAGGGGAATGAGAGCGCTGCCTGTAAGATATGTCGCAATGTTGCAGTTGATCAACAACCCTGCGAAAACTCTGTCAGCCTCGCCCGCACATCGCCAAAACGCGCGTCGTACAGAAGTTGTGAAACGTCAAAAACGTCCAGGTGCGTCTCTCTGACCCGACCGGTCGGACATCCTCGTTCTACAGGTGCTGGTTAATCACATATAGCACATGCAGGACAAGGGGAGGGTGGCATCCATACAATCCACCGGGATCCACGTGGCAGCTCGATGCGCCTGAGCAAACCTGACACGGCCATGTTGTGACTCGTGGTCTCGACGCGTAGCAATGAAGAAGAAGAGTTGTCCTGATGGGATAAAGATGGCATCCTCTCTAGGAGACCTGAAGGACAGACGCGCAAACGTCTTTAAAGGCTCTCTGCTTGACCCATCGCCGGTGCTTTGCGCCCGTGTCAGGGCATGGTTTAAGCAGAGCTTATCTCCAGAATTGCACGGAACGCACCCCAGATCGGATGGGGGGCGAATCCATTCCGCCGGTGCTTAGGCGATGCGCTTTGGCCTCGCTGTCTCGGATCGGCCAACTTCATCGGCGAACTCGATCGGGGAACTGATTTTTTATCCTAGTTCCCCGCAAGCCCCCTTCTTGTTGGCCGGTTGCCATGATCGTCACTTACGTACGAGTTTCTGTCGGCGGGAAGAGGAGGTCAAGGGAGTTTGGCGATGGCAATGGCGATGGCGGCTCAACTACAAAAGGGAAGTATCATGGTCGAGGGCCTCAAGTTGAGAGCAGCAGCAGCAGCAGCACATCGCCTTCAACTCGCCGCCGCATCAACACCGACGACATGTCTCTTTACCGCATCGGAGTAGACGTCGGAGGCACCAACACGGATGCCGCCATTCTCGACATCCGCGCCGTCGACACGCCTGGTCGTGGAGTGCTCGCCTCGCACAAGGCCTCTACCACAAAGGACATCACCAGCGGCATCGAGTCGGCCATCCGTGCCGTCATTCGTGACTCAAAGATCGACCAGGGTCATGTCTTGAGCGTCACTATCGGCACCACGCACTTCATCAATGCCCTGGTCGAAGCCGACGCCAGGAGGCTAGACCGGGTTGCTGTCGTTCGACTGTGCGGCC
The DNA here is from genome assembly GCA_020883615.1 of Fusarium virguliforme. NCBI lineage: Eukaryota > Fungi > Ascomycota > Sordariomycetes > Hypocreales > Nectriaceae > Fusarium > Fusarium virguliforme. The sequence goes on from JAJHJD010000002.1 coordinate 6,798,088, forward strand.
CCTTTACTCGTCAGATTCCGCCTTTCTCCGACTTTCCTGTCGGCCTCCGGAGCATTCTTGACGGAGGAGTCCATTATCTTGATGGAGGTCTCGAGATTGACGGGAGGGAGATTGCGTCTCTGAACCCCGAGCAAATCAGACAGGCCGCTCGAGACACCCTTGCTTCCGGCATCAAGGCTGTTGCTCTAGTCGGCGTGTTCTCTCCGCTCGACCATGAGGGTCTTCATGAGGAACAATGCAAGAAGATCATCCTCGATGAAGCTCCAGAGCTGGCAGTTGTGTGCTCCCACGACATAGGACCTACGGGCTTCCTGGAGCGAGAAAATGCCACAATTCTCAACGCCGCAATCCTCCGGACAGGCTTCCGGGTCAAGAAGGGCTTCAAGCGTGCCATGGCACGGCTGCAGCTGTCTTGTCCCCTTTACCTTTCACAAAACGATGGCACCTTGATCGACGCCGACACTGCGGCAGAGTATCCCATCAAGACGTTTGCCAGTGGTCCTACCAACAGTATGACGGGTGCTGCGTTCCTGGCTGGGCTCGATCACAAGAAGCAAGCAGACACAGCATCTGAATCCGACTCGGTAGAGCCTCAAGTTCTTGTCGTCGATATTGGCGGTACTACCACTGATGTATGCGCACTACTACCCTCCGGCTTCCCTCGTCAAGCTCCAGGATTCGTCGAGGTTGGGGGTGTTCGCACTGCTTTTTCGATGCCAGAAGTTGTCTCTCTTGGCTTGGGTGGCGGCAGCAAAGTCCAAGTCGACTCTGAAACGGAGAAGCTCACAATTGGGCCTGCTTCTGTCGGTCACTGTATCCAGCAAGAGGCCAAGGTGTTTGGAGGTCAGACCCTGACGGCGAGTGATATTGTCGTTGCACTGGGCAAGGCGAAGCTTGGAGACCCAGCCCTTGTTAAAGACGTGCCTGAGGCGGTTGTGGAAAAGGCACGCAAAGAGATAAAAAAGATGTTGGAGGGCATCGTTGAGCAGATGAAGGTTTCTTCAGCTCCAGTCCACGTACTTCTCGTGGGAGGCGGTGCTCTCCTCGTCACTGAGGATCTTGACGGCGTCGAGAAGTGCATCGTGCCCATCCACCAAGGTGCTGCCAACGCAGTGGGTGCCGCGATCGCCAAGGTCTCTGGAGAGATTGATGTTGTCGAAATTCCCGAGGGACGCTCTGAAAAGTCTGTCATTGACGCTGCATGCGCCAAGGCTGTTGATCTGGCTGTTCAGAAGGGTGCCGAGAGGGAGCACGTGCAGATTGTTGAAATCAACAAGATGCCTCTCCAGTACATGCCCAACGGTGCTATCCGCATCCAGATTCGGGCTGTTGGTCATCTTGCAATCCCCAACGACTTGACTCCTCCTCCTTCACCTCCCGTGTCAAGCGAGCAGGACTGTGAGGAAGATGAAGGGGACAAGGTCAGCGTGCCTGATGCTCTGGTGCCCACTTACAAACCCTCTCTCCACGTCGACTTGGATACATATCGCCCCAATGTGCAAAACGGTGTGTGGTATGTATCAGAAGTTGACCTGGAAATGATGGCCACGGGATGCGGAGTTCTTGGAACCGGAGGTGGTGGTCCTACCCATCATGAGTATCTCAAGAGTCTGCACGCTTTACGAACCGGCGGCGAAAAGAAGATGAGGATTGTTTCTCCCAAGTCTCTCAAGGATGACGCCGTGCTCTGCTTTGGCTCGTGGTACGGCAGTCCCAGCGTCATCAACGAGCGGATTGCTGGAGGAAACGAGATCGCCGCTGGCATCAATGCTGTCAACAAGGTCGTTGGCAATAAGTCGTTTGATGGCCTTTTCATTGACGAAATGCGAGTAACCCCCAGAGATTGCTTTGACTTTGCTGACTTGAATAGTGGTGGTGGAAACGGTATGAGTGCCTTTCCCTCTGGTGTCCACTTTGACGTTCCCGTTGTCGACGGCGATGCCATGGGTAGAGCTTACCCTACCATGTATCACGGTAAGTGCCATAGCTCTTCCACTAACGTTTGATAGCTAACTCTTCATAGCTACATTCAGCGTTTACGCTCATTCTCTTGTTCCTTGCGTCCTCTCCGATGCCCGCGGAAACTCCAACGTGATCATGGTGAGTGAGCCCCAGTCGTGTGATGAACAGACGCTAACAAGAGCAGAGTACGGACACGCCCGTGCGACTCGAGAGCATGCTCAGAACAACTGCCATCGAGCTTGGCCTAGGCTGTGCTGTGTGCGCTAATCCACTGCCTGGCTCTGTGATCAAGTCCCACGGTGTCCCCAACACTCTGTCCCTGGCGTGGTATCTCGGCCGTGCTGTTCATACCACTCGACGGAGAAAGTCGAGTTACGTGGATGCTATTGTGAGTTCCTTGAGTTACTTGACAGTTTTTACGTGTCAACTAACCATCTGCAGTTCAATGTCTGTGCCGGAAAGCTCCTGTTTACCGGCAAGATTGCTGATGTCCGTCGCCATGTTGGTGGTGGCTATACTATGGGAGCTGTCATCATCGCTCCTCTGGGTGAGGATGAGAGGGAATCTGTTGGCTCAAGTCAACAATCCATCCCGAACGACAGCCACATGTTCATTCCCTTCCAGAATGAGTATCTTTACGCTGCCTTGAGCGACGTCGACGGCTCAGAGGAGTCTCAAAAGGTGGTGTGCACAGTCCCGGATCTCATTTCCATTCTGGGTCAAGATGGCGAGGGAATTGGCTCTCAGGATCTCCGATATGGCCTGCGAGTCAACGTGATTGCGCTGCCGTCACACCCGCTCTGGAAGACGGAGCAGGGTATTAAGGTGGGAGGGCCTGAAGGGTTTGGGCTCAAGATGCCTTTCAAGGGGGTGGACAACGGCTTCACCGAGGCGAGGAGTGTTATCGAGGAGTTTGGGGCATAGATGAGGAATGGCAGTTCACATAAGGGTTCTTGATGAATCCGAAGGGACTGGTTAGGACTAGATTCATCGGTGAAAATAATAGACGATGTGGAAATGATTCTGAGTTGTCCACATCAACTTAGGTTGTGAGATGAGCTTGACTCAGCATTGTGAAGACATCGACTAAAAATTGATTCGGGCTGTTTGCTATAGGGCATGCGTCGCAAGGCCGCAATCCCTGTCCCTAGGCTCACTGACGATCGAGGTAATCTTCCCAATTGACATCAAGTTTTGTATGAAACTCAGCAAATCTACGCAGTCAAATTTGCCTGCCCCGTTGCTCTGCCCATGCTTGCGTGTATGTTGTGCAACCGAAAACAACTTACCCTAGGTAGAACCAAGCCGGGCTCTCTCCCCCTACCCGCTAAGCCCGAATTGGATAGGTCGGTCCCTGCAGAGAAAAGACCGAAAGACAATGACATCACTCAGGTGCGGAACTGGCCAAACGTTGCGAGTGGAATGGCTGGGGAACCCTGAGAAGCATTCAGATCTCATCAACGCGGCCTGGCTACAGTTTTCTTATCACGTTAATCCTTAGACTCTTATCTACCGACCTCCGCTTAGTTATGGCTTGAAAATCTCTGTATCCTCCGTATCATCCGTGACATTTGCCGACAAAGTTCTAGCCCCAACTTCGGCAAGTCGCAAGATTACGTCGAGGAGGTAAGCTCCTCGCCTCGATTGAATCATAATACCGACAACTAGCAAAGAATAGGCATATTTATGACCCTAAGCCACGTAAGGACCCCGAAGTATCGCATGTCGAGGTCGTTCAGGACCGTTGCCGTGTTCAACTGCCGAGTCTGTGGGGGCTGGGCACTCCAATACCCCAGGCTGGCTGTGGGACAAGTTCTGGAGTGCAGCCGAACACCGAGTTTGCCTCCAAGCGATGGTGTAAGTCGTTATCATATAAAGAGAGGAGGCCAGAGACAGGAAAATGCTTTGGATTCATGCCAACCATCCATTCGAGGCCAGCCGATTACATCCCTTCTCTGTCTATTTGTTGAAAAAAATGGACAACGGCCTGGTTGAAACCCTTCTCCAAAACCTCGCCCGTCACTGGGTGTTGGTCTTGGTCTCGTTGATTCTGGGATGGCTTATCAAGAATCGATATCACCACGGCCTGAACAAATACCCCGGCCCCTTTCTCGCTTCTATTACGGATTGGTGGAGATTCGTCGACGTCTACGGCCAGCGGCCAGAAAAGACCCTCCGAGCCCTCCATGCCAAGCACGGCGATATTGTTAGGATAGGTCCCAACTCCTTGTCCTTTGCAGACCCAGCCGTTCTCAAGTCCATCTATGGCCTCAACAAGGGCTTCATCAAGGTACATCTCTCACCGGACTGTTATGACTGTGTACTGACCCTCGATAGTCCGACTTTTACATCGTGCAGCAATCAGTCGTGCAAGGCCATCGCCTGGCATCTCTCTTCAGCACCACCAACAATGACTTCCACGCCCAGTTCCGCCGAAGTGTCAACTCGGCTTTTGCCATGAGTGCACTCGTCCAGTACGAGCCGTTCGTCGACAACACCACCAAGCTGTTTCTCAACCAGACGGAGAAGCTGTTTGCTGGGAAGCCTGAGGGTTGTGACTTTACCCAGTGGCTTCAGTTCTACGCCTTTGATGTGATTGGGGAGATTACTTACAGTAAGCGCCATGGCTTCATTGAGAAGAACGAGGACGTCGAGGGGATCGTGGCGTACCTGTCCAAGCTCTTTCTCTATGTTGCGCCGGTAAGTTCATAACAGACACAACCTGGCACAAGCTAACAAGTTCAGGTCGGTCAAATCCCGTTCTTGGACCTTCTCTTCTTGAAGAACCCCCTCTACCTCAAGCTTTCCCAATGGGGACTCTTTGACTCGACATTCCCCGTCGCTCGCTTTGCCCGCGCTCGAATGGCTGAGCGACTCATCCCTGAGCTCAACTCGGACGCCGTCCTCCCCACCACCGATATCAAGAAGCAGGCTTTGGGGCAGGATCTTCTTTCCAAGTTCATCGCTGCACGGGAAGCTCGACCCGAGTTCATGACCGACACCTTGGTGCAAACAATGGCTGTGTCGATGGCCTTTGCCGGCTCCGAGACGACGGCGATTTCCCTCTCTGCAGTCTTTTACTACCTCCTCCGAAACAAGTCGTGCTACGAGAAGCTTCAGAAGGAGCTTGATGAGGCTTCAAGAACTGGCGCCTTTTCAGACTACGAGACTGGTCTTGTCACCTTTGCCGAGGCTCAGCGATTCCCATACCTCCACGCCTGTATCCAGGAGGCTTTCCGAATGCACCCTGCGCCTGGTCTCCCGCTTGAGCGAATTGTGCCACCCCAAGGAGCTGAAATTGGCGGCCATCATATCAAGGGTGGTACTACTGTGGGAGTCTCAGCATGGCTGATTCACCATCGTCCAGAGATCTTTGGTCCTGATACCGACCAATACAGACCTGAACGATGGCTGCCGGATCCGAACGCAAACCCGGAAGACGAGGCGAAGCGAATCAAGAAGATGAGCGGCATGATGTTTCAGTTTGGCATGGGAAGCCGGACATGCATCGGCAAGAATATCAGTCTGCTGGAGATTTACAAGGTGGTGCCTAGTCTGATGAGGCGATTCGAGGTGAGTCTGACCGACTTGATATGAGGAGCCTGGGCTAACGTGAAGCAGATTGACTTCCAAGATCCCAGCAAGGAGTGGAAGATTATTAATGCCTGGTTTGTAAAGCAAGCAGACTTTAATGTCACGTTTACACGGAGGCATCTGGTGCAGTCGGAGTTGACAGAGAAGATGGATTAAGAAAGCATGGACGGAGAAATTGTACAGTAATGATTGAATGATTGTTCGAGCAAGTCAAACTAGATGTCCTGATGCCTCCTTCTGACACTTGTAAGTGTCTAAGACTTGTGCTTCTTACCAGCCCTCCCACCGAATCCCCAACCGATCTGATGAGCCACATGGATGTCTGTCTCGAGTTCGTCGGCCCAGGCCCAGACTAGACCAGGATTCTTCTGAAACATGCGTGTAGCTGCAATCAGGTCCAGTGGAGTGTCATGTTCATCCTTGCCTCCAGCGATGACTTCCTCAGCCAGCTGACCGGACTTGATGCTTCCTACTGAGCTGACCAGCATCTTGTCTCCGACTGCCGCCTTGATCTTCTTGGTAAAGGGAGCTTGGTACGCGGGGCCGCCAAGAATCTTTTGCTGGGAGTGATTGCCGCCGCTCGACACATCGAGGACGTCGACACCCCGCTCAGTGAGGATCTGCGCCAGCTTGACACTCTCATCAGCCGTCCAACTCTCCCCCTCCCAGCTGGGGTTGGTATCAAGCCAATCAGTGGCACTGATGCGGACAAACAGGGGCATGTCCTTGGGAATGATCTCTCTCGTCGCATCAACGAGTTCAAGCGCCAAGCGAATGCGGTTCTCAAAGCTGCCGCCGTACCAATCGGTCCTCTTATTGACGGCGGGAGAGAAGAAGCTGGAGACGAGGTACCCATGGGCAAAGTGAAGTTCGATGACGTCGAACCCAGCCCCGACAGCGCGATTGACGCCCGAGATGAAGTCGTGCTTGAACTGATCAATCTCGGCAATGGTCATAGCGCGAGGAGTAGGGAAATGCTCATTGAAAGCCTCGTCGCTGGGCCCGACGACGTCATCTGGCCACCCGCCGACTTCCTTGCTCGCGGTGGCTCCCGAGCTTAGCCAGGGCGCCACGGTAGATGCCTTGCGGCCGGCATGGGCGAGCTGGATGCCGATGAGGGCGTTTTGGCTATGAGCAAAGTCGACGTGCTTCTTGAGAGTGTCAACGTGAGCGTCGAGCCAGATACCCGAGTCTTCAGGCGTGATACGGCCGTTTGCCTGCACAGCGGTAGCTTCGACCATCACCAAACCAGGCTGTTGAAGCTTTAGCGGAGGAAACAAGAAGCATTATCGGGGTACTTACGCCGCGTTGTAGGATCCCACCATAGTGAGTAATGTGCCATGGAGTGTGGAAGCCTTCATGGGCGCTATACTGGCACATTGGAGAGACCCAGATGCGGTTCTGCATTTCGATGCCGCGAATCTTCAAAGGTGTGAAGAGCTTGGGAATGGGCTTTCCCGACGGCTGAGGTTGGACTGCGGTGCCGGCTGGGGTGCTCTGCTCGGGGGTGAAGAAGGGGACCCCCTTGGCAGCCTTGTTGGGGATTGGGTGATGGCATTTGACTTCCTTCTCGGGCGCTGGAGTCTCTGGGCGAGAGACGGGGATGCCATGATGAGGATGGCAGATTCGCTGAGTGAGATAGGCCGCCATTTTGGTGTAAGTGTGGCGGTTTGATGTAGTGATGGTCAAGACTGTGGATACAGCTCAGCTGAAACAAATTCTGACTTCATTCTGGTTCGATAGGTCGGCCATTGTTCTTCCGGAAGCTTGATTGCTTAGCAATCTGGTTGAAGCTTCCCGCGCCCCACAAGGTTGGGCAGGGCGTTGTTGGTCCCGAAGTCGCAACGTTGACACGAGGTAAAACGGGCCTCTTTGTAAAGCGGCCGAGTTTTGTAAGCTGTTACGTCAATATACGGTCTGCGATTCTCTTCCGCCCCCATAGATTTCCACAACTACGGCTGGTGGTTTGAACGCGGATATACGGCTTATGTGCATTTCACGGCCGGGTAGTTGGGATGTGTGGCTGAGCTGGAGACATGTTTCGGCTTTGTGGCGAGTGCATTGAGCCTTCAATTGTCAGGACGGCGAAACAATGAAGATGATGATTAATTACTAACTTTGCATTGCGCTGGCGTAGTTATTTGATCCCTGGGCTGCAAAGGGTACATGAGTCAGGCGGCAGTCGGCGTCGAGAGAGTCAGCGGACCAAAAACCCTTGTGTTTCTACAAAGCTGTAAGAAGTATAAAATGCTCAAAATAGAACAGATGAGACCAAGGCCAGATAGATCTTAGATCTGGCAGCAAGGCCATTCTCACACATCCGCCGCCAACCAACCACAGCACAAATAAAAGACTCAGCCAAAAGGCACAGACCGAATCTCCCGATACTCAATGCCGTGAATTTTAGCCCCAGACCATCTCCACTTGGCTCTCCTCAAGCGAGTCAAGCCGCAGGGGGCGGGCGGGTAAATCTGGGGTCGGCATCCATCCTGAGCCTTTCAACCTCGGATCAGAAATACGACTCCTGGACTGTGGCCTTTTTACGCGACGTGTCGACAAGGATGGAAAACCCTCAGTTTGTCCGCTTCGCCAAAAAGTCGGCCTCGCGAAAGAGGGCGACCAAGGCCTGCCTCAAGTGCCGCAGGAGAAAGGTCCGCTGCGATGTCACCCGCACTTCGGCTCCCTGCACCAATTGCCGACTCGACGGCGAGGAGTGTGTCGTCGCGCGTCGAGGGGTTTCTATGTAAGGGTCCTTTCTAGATCATGATCTATGTTCCCACTGACAATTAGTAGCCAGATACGATACAATGAACCATCGCCGTTCACTCCTGACGTTGCTGTCGGTGGCACCAGCCCGAGCCATCCGACTACGAGACCAGACTTGACGACGCTGTCACCGCCTCAAGAAGCCGACATCGGTAGCCCAACCACGCACACGAACGACGCCTGCAAAAATAACCAGGATGCCCAGATGTTTGAGGCCACTGGCAAAGATGCCACGGACACCACGCTAGGAGATACCATGCGGGCGCCCCTACGGTCCGAACTCAAGGCCCTCTACTCGTCGATGCCATTCCTCAAAGCGCTGAGTATACCCGACCGCGACTTTAGCCATCTCGAGTCACAAGGATGTCTCCGTGTCCCCGCCAAGCCCATCCTCGACGAATTCTTTCGCCATTACTTTCTCTACGTCCACCCCATGCTCCCTCTTCTAAATGAGGCCGACTTTTGGAGGCGTACAGTCCTGCCCCAGAGAACCGCTCAAGCTCAGGCGGTTCTCCTGTCTCTTTACTCCTGCTGCAAGCTATCATGTTTGCCTCATGCACGGTGAGAAATCATCATCCGTTTCATCACAAGTCATGACTAACAATCTCAAGTTTGTATCGAAGGAGAGTCTCAAAGTCTTGGGCTTCTCTAGCATCCACCAGGCAAAGGAATCTTTCTACACCAAGGCAAAGGTAAGAAGCACCCTATCTCCCTCTCGTTGACAATCTCTAACTCCCTTGCCAGCTCCTGTACGACTTTGCCACAGACACAGATCCCGTCTCGATAGCACAAGCTGCTCTGCTGCTGACCTACTGGTGCCCTACCTTCCGACCCGGACCACGGAAGCCAAACAGCAGATGGCTCAGGATCGCTGTACAAAACGCCAGATCTGTTCAGGCTGACAAGTACGGAATCGTTTCTCAGGACCCCCATGCCAGCCCGCAAGACCTCAAGAGGCAGAACGTTCTAAAGCGTGTCTGGTGGTGCTGTGTCATCCGTGATCGGATCATGCCACTGTGCGTCCGCAGAAACATACAAATCACCAGAGAACACTTTGACTTTGACTCCAACCCCCTCTTGGGTACGAAGACTTGGCAGATGAGCTTGAATCATCAAGGGTGTACAACACGACTACGAAACACACCCTCATGGTCACCTTGGAGCGGCTGACAGAGCTTTGCGTCTGCTTGACTGACGTTTTGAGCTTGGTTCACCCTACTGAACACTTGCCGATACTCGATGCCGAGGCACATTCCACGGCTTTTGACAAAGTTCAAGAATACAGGCGATATTTGCAATACTGGGCCGAGATCACTCGCCCACCGTTGAAGCACACGGAGCTGTCTCCCGAGACGGATTCCTTTGAAGACTCTTCGGTTCTATTTACAAACTTGGTCTGGATATACTACCAGTGAGTATCTCACGCCGACTGCCTTTGCCTAGGTACTAACAGCCTCCAGTGCCGCAAGAGTGGCCCTCTACAACTACGAGCTCCATCTCGGCGTCATCCTAGGACTAGCGACACGGAAGGCCACCTCGCCTTTGGAGGCCAAGTTCCTGGAAGACAATCGAAATGGTCTGAGGAGCGCTAGCAGAAACATCGCCGACTGTCTTGGCCAACTACACCCCCTCCGTCTGACCCGTTGGTTGCCCAGCAGTGCGGTCGCATGCACAGCACTCCCTCTGGCGATGCACATGGTCGATATAAATACGTCATCCGCCTCATCTCCTGATGAACTCTGGTCCCGGCCGGGCATAGCTGCGAAGCAGTCCCGGTTGAACGTGCTCATCCAGGCATTTAGAGAACTTCATCCCAAGTACGATGGTGTGGATTCAATATCCAAGACGATCCGATATTTCATGGAATGCACATATCTCCAGGACTCAACACCCACGCCCGCCAGCGAGAACACCGACGTGTTGGCAAGGAGTCCAACCTACTACCTAAGGCTAGCCTTGACGATTGATCTCAGCCTGAGCCAGGATCGCCTACCACAAGACAGCGACTTTCCTTCGGCGCTGAGGCGATTTCTGAACAACACCGGTTCTCCTGCCCCTGTGCCACTGGAACAAAAACAAGTTGCTGTTCAGTCCCTTGCCATCAACTGCTTTACACCACCTCGACCTCTATCCCCCACGATCGTTAAGGGGTTTTCTCAATGGGTCGAGGATGATCGATCGATCCGATTCGCTCTTGAGATGGGCATCGATATCAGCCATCCCCCGTTCGAACCGGATACGACGCAAGGAAATACGGCAACTGCTAAAACGCTGACATGCTCCGATGAGAGTCTGGAAAGCGACTCTGCGAGGGCGGAGGACAAGATGGAGCATGTGCCTCAGCATCTCGGTGATCTGACTGGATGGGCTGAGAATGATCAGTCGCTTTATTCTGCTCAAGAGGCAGGCCTGATTCCTCGGGGCATTGGATACGGTGATGGAGGGCTGGGAGAGGGTGTGCTCTCAGCTCTTGATGCATCACTCGCACATCAGACCTTGGACTTTGATCTCGGCTTCTTGTGGGAAGGTTGAGATTAGCCACCAGAGGGAGGATAAACTCCTATGTTGATGTAAGATTGACAGGGCCGCGGGCGTTTGAATTTACTTGAGGCGACACTTGCAGGCTGCATAGAGGCTATTGACACTACTCAAGTCCGAATACCCTTACAGCTTTGACTGGAACTGTTTAGCCACGTGAAATGCTCCCCCGTCCTTCCCAAACATTTCTCTCAAGTCTTGAGCGAGCTCCTCCGGCCTTTCGTGAGCGGCGAAATGGCCTCCGTCTGTGTGAACCCTTTCAAACACAACCGGCCCAAGAGTCTTTCCCCAAGTCTGAGGCGGCACAACAAGGTCCTTGGGAAAGTATGAAAGTCCCAGAGGAATGTTTGGTAGATATACGTCTCCCTTTTCCGTCTGATCAGGGTTCGAATGCGTGTTTTCGTAATAGATTCGGGCACTTGCTGCTGGGCCTGCAGTGGAGAACTGGTACACAGAAACCCAGGTCAAGATTTCGTCATCGCTCCAAGGGTAGTTGTCAGTCCAGTCATGGAGCTTCTCGTAAATCCATGCCAGCAGGGCCACGGGTGAGTCTGCGAGAGCGAAGCCGATTGTGGATGGTTTCGTTCTCTGTTCGAGGTTATATCCAAAGCCTTCTTCGAAGAACCAGTCTGTTCGAGCACGTCCAGCCTTTTCGTGGTCCGCATAAGGAAGCAGGGCGTGCTTTAGGAACTGCCAAGGTGCCTTGAAGAATGAGGGTGGCTGAAAGACGCGGATAAAGTTGAGATGGGTGGCTACGCAGCTTTCTGGGTATTGGATAGCCATCAATCGGGTAACGGTGTATCCCTAATCCCCACCTTGAGTGACTTTTCTCATATTAGCTCGTGTAGATATTGTTAAAGGGAACACTGCACACCGTATTCATCGTAGCCCAAGTTCAGCATGAGCTTGTGCATGGCCTCGGCATACTGAGGGATGCTAAACCCGCGTTTTGAGACCCCATCCGAGAAGCCAAAGTTGGGCAGAGATGGTGCGACAAGGTGGAATGAGGGCCCATCTTGAGGGTCAGTGAGAAAGGGGAGGAGGTTGAGCACCTCGAGGAAGCTCCCGGGCCCTGTAGAGTGATAAGTCAAAGGCATAGCCTGGTGATGGTTGTCTCTAGAACTCACAGCCGTGGCAAAACAGTAGCGGGATGCTATCAGGCCTGTTCCCCTTTTGATGCAAGAAATGAAGCTGTAGATCTCCGAAGCCATCTACGGAGACAGTAGAAGTGAACTGGGGCAGCACATTCAGCTTGGCTTCCTGAGCTCGCCAGTTGTACCCGTCTCTCCAATAGGCGACAAGTCTCTGTACTTCGCTGAGGGGGGCTCCATACTGCCAGTCATCTGAGAAGTCAACCTCACTTGCAAAGGTTGCATTCTCTAGTTTATTCTTGAGTGAGCTGAGAGTCGAGTCCGGTACTTGGATCTTGAACGGTTTGATGGTCGTCGACATTTTGAGAGCAGGACTCAGTGTATAGAACAGATGATGTTAAAGGCTGCAGGATGTGCAATGATGAAAGGCCGATAAGAGAACTGAGAAAGGACGGATTCTCTTTTCTATCCATCGCCAGTTGACAAATACACAAATCGCACCATCCTTGATTACCAATAAATCCGATTGTGTGATTCGCAAAAGTCGAGCTCGCAAGGGCGCGAATGACACTGATACGCGCAGATGACGCATTACTGCCCAGTGTGTTTCTCTTCTGCTGTGAAACCTTCGGGTGGCGATGATCGTTTCCTGAAATGAAGCATCGGCCGAGGCAGCAAAGACATGCATGGAATAACAACGGGGAGTCATATTTTCGCTCGTGAGGAGACGTGACTCACAGGAAAAGAAACCCCTCGTGCGAGTGAACATCAGTGAGCGGTTGGCTATCTTGGCTCGGGTCATCACTTGTTGATTACCCGGCCTGGCTGAGGCCGCTGTCAAGGCACAGATCATGGAGCTTGTCAATAATCGTTCAAATAATTCTCTCGAACTAAGGGAACTTGGTAATGGTTACTATTAGTTGTGATACGAGGAATCCGCACAGTCTTCCACCCTAGTCGGCGTCCCTTCACATAGGTACCCTTCACCTCAATTCCACTCGATGTTGATAGGTTCATGGTTCCTGGAAAACTTCTGGCCGTTGAACCACAACTCAAACCGCAAGTCAGCCGGGGCCACAATGACCCGGACATCAAATATGCACTTGTAGTACTTGTATCCCTGCCTAAAGCAGCCGCCGCGCTTCTTCATGAGTAAAAGTTCGTGCTGCTGGATACCAGTAAGGTTGCTTGTGACATCGCAGAGCCTTTTCACACCAGCTATTGGCCCTCGTCAGCCAAGTAATTCTTTTATCAGCAAGGAGGAGTGTGTATGTGTGGTTAGCAAGCATAGAGAACGCACCTTTGAGCAGGCTTCTGGGGAGGAATTTAACTTCGTTTCTTGAAGTAACAATCTGCGTATTGAACGGCGCCGCTGTTTGACCCGGGCTTAAGCGTCTCGAAAACTTCTGCGTCAGGGGTGAAGTCGGATCGATCGTGTCACCCTAATAAAAAGTGTCAATAAACATATACAGAACGGGCTCTTGCTTCCATACGCATCTTGCGAATAATCCACTCTCTCTGGTTGACAGCCCATGTTTGACTGGGGTCAAACTCATCTTGTTCCAGCTGCTCACCAAAGTGACGCTCAGGGCTGTACGGCTCTCTGACGACAATACCGTAGCTCGCCCTTGCGATGTACGTGGCAAGAACTGGTTTATTCCCAGCCTCTCGCTTCTGCTTTTGGTCCTCAAGGAGCCCCCTGACGACGGTGGTTTGCGGGTTTCGGTTCACAATGACCTTGACTTGCCGGGCATTGGGTGAGTGAGCTGAGAGAAGTACTCCTTGATACGCCGCTGCACATATTTAGAGCTGCCTAGCCCTCCTGATAGGACCATGTACGTCTGTAAGCAATATTAGTGTCGTAAAAGACCAGCTTGGGTTGATCACCATCATACCACTTTCTCAGTGCGTCCATTCTGTATCATCCAGTCCAACTGCTCCTTTATCTTGACCATGATACGCTCAACATGAGGATCAAAGAGCCTTTGGATCTCCTCGCTAACCCTGCGTTCAACATACGGTAAGGAATGCAGATATTGGGCGCAGACTCACTTATCAAACAGCATCTGTCCTCTCTCGGCCCTGAGCCCGCTATGGTTAAAGTCACTTCCCACATCGGGAATGCCTATCTTGTGAAGATGGCCGATGGCTGCAGGGTCACCGACGAGGTGTTTAATGGTTTTGAAGCGCTCCAACTCCATCGTCCTTTCTGCAAGGCGGTCCGAGAGGATGGCCGACACGTCTGGATTGGCAGCCAATCGATCTTCGACAAGGTCCCCGAAGGCACTGTCTATGAGAGTCGACCCTATGCCGATACCACTGACCTCGGTAATTTGAGACATTTGAGTGATCCCATGTTCGACCGAGGTGACTCGTACCAGGGAAAAGGCTGTGGTGCCACCGCCGGCATCAATGGCAAGGAACATGTCCCCTGCGCAGAAGTTGACCGTGCCGCCCTTGAGGATGTCAACCGCGGCAGCCTCAGCCTCGGTGAGGTTGATTTATACCGAGTGCCAGGGGCCTTCGGTGCCGAACCCAGCGTTTCGCATGGTATTTTTAAACGTGTCAATGATATCCGTGCTACTATGTTTAACTCTATTATGCAATAGAAGACTTATATTTTCTATATATTTAACATTTCCTTAATCCCCTAGCAAGCCTTAAACTCCTATTAGAAAGTAGGGTTAGACTGATTAAGTTATAATATATTAACTATAACGGTACGGTTAGGTCTAAGGGATAAACCGGTCGTACTAGGTTTATATTAGCAGTAGAGATAATTATATAGTTAAGTAATAAGGGGTTATTATATCTAGTAATATACTTAAGGGTATTAAGTATAACTAAGTTATATTAATAGCTAAGGTAGCTATTATATAGGAAAATACTACTAAATATATTCTATATACTTATAGGTATAGTGCCTAATTACTATAGTATAATAATATAGTTAGATCTAAGGGACAAACTAATTATATTAAGTTTATATTAGTAATAGGGATAGTTATATAGTTTAAATAATAAGGGGGTTATTATATCTAATAATATACTTAAGGGTATTAAGTATAACTAAATTATATTAATAGCTAAGGTAGCTATTATATAAGAAAGTATTAATAAGGGTATTCTATATATTTATAGATATAACCTAATCACTATAGCTTAAGGTCTTAATTAAAGTAATTATATAAATAATTATAATAATCTAAAAGGTAATTACTATAATTATTAATATTTAGATATAATTACTCCTTAATTAATAAAGAACTTATAGGGGTAGCTTATATATATAATCTATATATATTAGGCTATAATATAATATCTCGCCTCTATTAATCTCATCCTTATGGCCTCTAAAGCTAGCTATCCTAAATTTCTTTATAGTTTATCTAACCTTCTTTCTTAAATATTTCTTATATTATTAATAATATATTAAAAGTAAAATCTTAATCTACTATATATTATTATTATTTATTTAACTTAATTAAAGAAATAGGTTTTATAATTATATCTTATTTCTATTATTCTTAGAAATACCTAAGATATAAGATACTTAAGGGTATTTCCTATTATTTTAAGTATATTTATTATAGTTATATTTATAATAGCTTAAGTATATTTATTTCCACTAATAAATATAACTTCCTTTAGTTATATTTCTCCCTTTTTACTAAGTTTAAATAATATCCTATTTAATAATTAAGAAATACTACCTAAAGCTTAAGGAGGAAAAAATAAAGGAAGAGTTAATTATTTTATAATAATAAATAAATAAGCGATTATCCTATTTAATATATCTCTACCACGAGAAGAAATAAATCTATAAGTAGGGTATAGAGATAATATATTAGGGGTTAAATTCTTTAGATAAGCTAGAAGAATTAAATTATAAAGAGGCTAAGGCTATTATTAATATTTAGTCCTATAGGGCTATTAATATTATTAATTAATTAGCTATCTTTAACCTTAACTTAAGTTCCCTTATTTCTAAAGTTATTAATAAAAATCCTATAATAAATATTATATATTAATAAGGTATTTTAATAATTATTAAGTATTCTTTAAGTCTAGGTAATCTTTCTATTTAATAATATATATTATTTTATTATTAATCTTTTCTATATTAAGGATAATTTTTATAATATATTCTTTTAGTCTATTAATTTTAGCTTTTAATCTATTATTAATCTTAATTTAAATAGTATTTTCTATTAATTTAAGTAATAAGATATAAAAGATTAAATAAAGCTTAACTTTAGTAATAAATCTAATTTATAATTATTTTATAAGATTTTTTATTTAACTCTATAGGGTCTAATATATTTATAGTTAAGTTTTTTATTTTATTATTTTATTATAATATTTTTTATTATTAAGTAGACTATATCTCCCTTTAAAAAGATTAATCTCTTAATCTTTTTTTATTAATATAATTATTTATTTTAATTTTAATAAATTTAAGTTCTATTTATATCTCTTTATATAGATTCTTTAGCTAGTTATTAATAAGGATTACTTTAAGGTTAATAATTATATTTTAAGCTTATCTATAGATATCTAGGGTAAATCTAAAGTTAATATAAGCTAATATAATCTTTATATTTTTATTAATTACTATATTATAGGCTAGCTATATAGCCAATAGCTTTATAATTTAATTGTTTTATTTATAATTAATATAATACTAAAGGTATTATTTTAATATTTAATTTATTTATTTTATTTATTTATTCTCCTTATAATATTATAGAGAGCTTATAGTTAATCCTAAGGTATTTAATTAATCTTTATTAAAACTTAAATATAAAGGGTAGTCTTTAGTCTAAAATAATTTTAAGTAATAGCCTATATATCCTAATAATATTATAATAAAAGAGGTATATAAATTCTTTTATATTTATTAATTTACTATAGGGAATAAATTAAGAAAATTTTATAAATCTATCTATAATAATAAGAATATTATTATAGAAGTTTTTAATAATTAGTTTTTTTAATAAAGATAATTTAATAATAAAATCTATAGTAATTATTTCCTAAAGTTATTATAAAACTAAAAGTAATTATAATTTCTTATAGGGTCTATAATATTATACCTTTATTTTTATATAAATTATATTTATTTGTAATTTATATTATTATTTTCTTAATATTAGGAAAAATATATATTATTTTAATTTAATTTAGGGGTTTATTAATTCCTTAACATCTATATAATAAATATTTATATATTTTATATAAGGTTATATTATAATTTATTAAGGATTTATTATTTATTAATTTTTTTATTAGGAGTTATTTATTATATTCTAGGATTTATTTTAATAATAGATTACCTTATTCTATTATATAGGTTATTCTATAAATCTAAAAAGGTATTTTTATAATTTATATAATAAATCTTTACTTAAAGTAGCCTTTTAAGGTATATTATAATAATTATTTATTTACTTTAATTTTCTCTATATTAAGGTCTAATTATCTATTAATAATATTAACTCTTTTATTTTTTTTCCTTTATATAAATTATAATATAATTGAATTCTAAGAGGTATTTAATATAATATAATTATTAATTATTTAATAATAATAAAATATAAGATATTTTTATAATCTATATAAACCTTAATTTAATAAAGGCTTTTAATAAGATAATATTAAAACTCCTTAAAATATTAATAATAATAAGGAATTCTTTATTATAAATAAGATAATTAAGTTTTATTTTATATAGCTTATAAAAGTAAAATATAATTAAATATAAAAATCTTTTATTATTTTATTATTAAATTTAGGCTTTTAATAAAAAGTCTAAGGTATCTATTTTAAATTTAATTAATTAAGATAAATTAAATATCTTAATTATTAATTTACTTAAGATAAATTCCTTAATTTTATTTAAAGCTTTTCATATTTTATTCCCTCTTCTAAATAATATATCCTTTTTTTTAAATTAATTAATAATATTATAATCTTCTTAAATTTTTTAAAGAATTTATAATAATAATTAATAAAATTAAAGAAGGCTTATATTTCTTTAATATATATTAATTCCTTTTAATCCTTAATTATTATAACTTTCTTAAGGTTTATATATATTTTATTATAAGAGATAATATATCTAAGAAATTCTACCTTTAAGGTATAAAACTTATTTTTCTTAAGTTCTATTAATAAATTAATATCTTATAGTATTTATAATATCTTATAGATATATTTTATATATTCTTCTTTTATTTTAAAGAAAATAAAGATATTATCTTAATAATATATAATAATATATCTAGATATCTTTATAATATATTATTAATTATTTATTAAAATATAATAGATATATTAATAAGTCTAAAAGGTATAATAAGGTATTTAAAGAGTCTATATTTAATATAAAAAAATTCTTTATTTATATCCTTTCTTAATTTAAATAAAATTATAGATTTCTTTAAGATTAAATATAATAAAATATTTTATATTAAATAATTAATCTTTTATTTATTAATTAAGGGTAATAATATATAGTCTTTAATTATAATAATATTAAATACCTTAAAGTCTATATAAAATTATTATTTATTATTTTTCTTTAAAATAAATATTATAAAATATTTAATAAATAATTTATTTTCCTAAATATATCCTTTCTATATTATATCTTTAATATATTCCTTTAATATTAATAATTATATTATATTAAGTAAATAGAATTTATTAAAGCTAGATTATTTTCTATTAATAAATTTAATTTTTAAATTATAATATATATATAATAATAAGCTAATCCTAAGTTCTTTTATAAAAAGTCTTTTATAGATTTAATATTATAATAAAATATTATTAAGTTATTTATTCTATAGTTTCTTTTTAATTTATTTAAGGTTCTTTTTTAATTTATAGAATTATTTTATAATACTTATAATTATTTATTAATCTTATTACTTTTATCTTTTATATTATTTATATTATATCTCTTTAGGTAGAGAGATATTTTATATATTTTTTTTTTTTATTTCTTTATTATCTTAAGCAGAAATTTAAGATCTTAGATCTAATAAATTATTATCTCTTTAAGAAGGTATCTCTTTTTAAAGGAAATTACTTAATTAATCTATTAATTAAGATATAGATTAAACCTATATAACTATAGATACCTAAGTATTAGATAATATCTTAATATAGATATAATATTAAATAAGATTCCTTAATTCTTTCTATTAATAAAGACTATAAGGTAATTAATCTTATATTTAATAATCCTATTATTATAATTAAACCTTTCTCCTTTTAGATTATATATTAAATAAGGATTTTTCTTATACCTCTATAATAACCTAAGCTTATTTATTATTATTAAGTTAAAATAATTTTATTTAGCTTTATTATTTATTAAAGTATTTATTTATTCTCCTTTAATTTATATTTATAGTTTAAAGTATTTTAGCTATAAATTATTTATAATTTTATATAAAGCTCTTTATAGAAATTATTTCCCTCTTTTATTTACCTATAGCTCTATAATAGGTAGGTATTTTAATTTTTTAATAATATCCTTTTAAGATAATCTTTATTATATTTATTATTATTATAGGCCTTATAATTATATTTATTATCTTAATTATAAAGTAATTTTTAATATTATTATTCTTCTTTAGTGCCTAGATCTATCTAAGGTATTCTTAACTTTATAAGGTATTTTATATATTCTTATAGTATAGTTTATTCCTATATAAATAAGGTCTTAATATATTATTATTATTAAAGGTATTATTCTTAGTTCTTTATTATACCTCTTATTTATATAGGGGCATAAAAGCCTTCTTTTATTATCTTAATAATCCTATTTAAGGTAGCTCTTTTTTCTTTATTATCTTATTTTATTTCTAGCTTTATTTCTCTTACTTAAGTAAGGGTATTTATAAATTATTCTCGAGATATAATTTATTATTATAATAAATAGAACTAAAGTTATATTACTTTAATTCCCTTATATTATTATTTAATATAATAGTCTTTTATTTTATATAAAAAGTAAGATTATATATTTTATTATCCCCGGTTTATATTACTATTTACCTTACTAACTATTACTTATTGCGTCTCTATATAATACTTTATTATTAGCGTGGAGCGAGGGGACTAACTTATGGGCTTAAGGGTCACGTGGCCCATAGGCCCACGTAATAGGTGCTTACGTAAGGAGCATTTTAAGGCTCTTGCTGAGCCCTGGCTCTAATTAAATGCATTATCTTTAACCTTATATTATACTTTTTCATAAAATATATATTATATATCTTAACTATAAATTCGGCCGATAATATTTTAATTAAATAGATCTCTTCTACCTACTAAGGCCTCTGCCTCTATATAATTATCCTTCTAAATTATTAAAACTTTAACCCTATCTCGATCCCCTAAATAGAATTAACTCCTCTAGACCTCCTCCTTATTATCTTTAAACTAGCCGCGCTTAATATATTATTATATAGGTATTTAGGCGTTTTATACTATATTAAGATAGACGGCTAGCATTATATACTATATAGTATAGGTATTAGTATTAAGATCCTAGAGGAACCTTATTTTTTAGTTATTAAGCTTCTAGCTTTACTCTAGCTTCTCTATAAGGTAATATAATAGGTCTAGCTCTCTATTAACCCACCTATATAAGGTAGGGTAATAGAATACCGATAGAAATTAAAGCGTAATAATAATCTTAACCCTAAAGATTATAAGGTCGATATAATATTTATCCCTAAAGTATAAGGTCTTATATTAGATATACTTAAAGAACCTATTATTAGCTCTTTCTTTAAGTCTTTATTATATATTAATAGGTATATCTAATAATATATTATTAAGCTCTTTATCGCTATATAGGGGTAGGGTCCTATAGGACCTAGCTATATTGCCTATATCGTTTAATTAAAGGTCTAATTATAAAGCTCTTATTATTATTATATCGATAGTTATTTTATTAGAATTAATACTTTAGTGAGCTAATCTTATTAGTTATTAAGGGTTAATAATTAGAAGATTAGACTAAAAGAATTAATAATAGCTCCCCTTGGGGTTTTTATACTCTCTATTTAATTAAGAGATAGCCTATTTATTTAAAATAGAGTTAATTAAATAAGGCCGCTAATATCTCTAGCTCTTTTTCTTAGAGAGTTTATTAAGGCTAATAGCTAATATCTTTAGCTCTTCTTTTTAGAGAGTATATTAAGGTAGGAAGCCTCACTATTAAATTACTATTTATTATAAAGAGCTTAACTTAATAGATTATAGCGTTATTATAGCTATATATAATATAGTAATAACTCTTATTAATATAATATATTAAGATCCCTAGTCTAGGTATTCGCCTTTATTGTTTTAACTATTAATAAATATTAGGCACCTTCGATCGCCTTTATAGGCTATGATAAAGTTAAGAATATTAATATATTTTATTATAAGAAGGAAATAGAGAAATAGTCTTATTCTCTCTTTTTATATAGATATATTTCGCAATAATAATCCCTATATAAGACCTATATAATCTTATAGTATTTTAAATATCTTAATAATATCTTATTATTATTATATAGGTTATATTAAGGTTTTATTAAACAGGGGTTTAATATTATCGCTTTATAATATACTTAAATATAAATATCTTCTATATCTTTTACTTTTTATTATTCTTAAATTAATTATATATATATATTAATATTATTATTTTAATAATATATCTATTATTTATTAATCTATATATTATAGTCTTTATTTTATATTTATTAATAATATTTATTATTTTATTATATCTCTTTAAGTTTTTATTATATTTATTATATTAATTATTCTTAGGGTATATAATTATTTTAAGCTATTAATCTTATAAGCTAGTTATTATATTATTAGGTAGCTTTAAGGATTATTTTCTTATAATTATTATTATTAATTATTCCCTTATTCTTAAGTTCTAATAATAATACCTAAAATAATTTAATATTATCTTATAGACTTTTATTATTAGTAATAATATTAATAAAAGACCTCTTTAATAATTATTAAGGGATATAAACTTATATAATATAATACTATCTATAAATAATATTATATTTTACTTCTTTCTTCCCTAAGTATATATATTAATAAAGTATATTAACTTCTTCTTTATATAATTTAATTTTATTATAATTACTTTATATTATAATAATAATTTTTTATTATCTAAGTTATAGCTTAAAGCTTATTTTAAAAATAAATAAAGTTTATTTATTTCTTACCTTCTAGAAATATTTATTACTTTTATTCTCTTTTTAATTTATATCTTCCCTTAATAACATCTTATACCCTTTTCCTATAGATATCTACCTTATAATTAAGCTTATAATAATAAAAATACTTAATTAATTTTTAAATATATTATATAGCTCTTAATACTATAGATCTAGCTTTAATATTATATAAAATATTATAATATTTTTCTTATTTTAATTTATAAGATCTTAAAGGAACCTTATTTTCTAGTTATTAAGCTCTTAGCCTTACTTTAACTTTTCTATAAGGTAATATAATAAATCTAGCTCTCTATAAACCTACTTATATAAAGTAAAGTAATAAAATATTAATAGAAATTAAAGTATAATAATAATCTTAACCCTAAAGATTATAAGGTTAATATAATATTTATCCCTAAAGTATAAAGTCTTATATTAAATATACTTAAGGAACCTATTATTAGGTCTTTCTTTAAGTCTTTATTATATATTAATAGGTATATTTAATAATATATTATTAAGCTTTTTATTACTATATCGGGGTAAGGTCCTATAAGACCTTGCTATATTATTTATATTATTTAATTAAAGGTTTAATCGCGGAGTTTTTATTATTATTATATTAATACTTATTCTATTAGAATTAGTACTTTAATAAGTTAATTTTATTAATTATTAAGGGTTAATAATTAAAAGATTAAATTAAAAGAATTATAGCTCCTTTTAAGGTTTTTATATTCTTTATTTAATTAAGAGATAGCTTATTTATTTAGAATAGAGTTAGTTAAATAAGGCCGCTAATATCTCTAGCTTTTCTTTTTAAAGAGTTTATTAAGGCTTATAGCTAATATCTCTAGCTCTTCTTTTTAAAGAGTATATTAAGGTAGGAAGCCTTATTATTAAATTATTATATATTATAAATAACTTAACTTAATAAATTATAGTAATATTATAGCTATATATAATATAGTAATAACCCTTATTAATATAATATATTAAGATCCTTAGTCTAGGTATAGGCTTTTATTATTTTAATTATTAATAAATATTAAGTACCTTTAATTGCTTTTATAGGCTATAATAAAGTTAAGAATATTAATATTTTATTAAATATTATAATAAATTATATTAAGTAATATATTATAAAAGCTCTTAATTATATAAGGAATAAAGGTAATTTATATATTATTTTATTAAAAGGTTTAAATATATTTAACTTAAAGATTTCTCTTATATCTCTACTTTTTATAATAATAATCATAAGGTTATTAATTATCTAGGTATTATTTAGAAATTATTTATTCTAAATCTATTAAGAGTTAATTATTTATTCTATAGTTATATAGAGGTTATTTATTTTAATATTTATAATAATAATCTAAGCCTTAAGTGACTTAATTTCTTTATTATCGCTATTAAAGCTAGAAATATCTTTTATCTCTATATTAATTAAATTAATTAAAGTAAATATAATAAATATAGGCAGGCCTTATTATTATTAGTTATTTATAGGAGTTATAGGAGTAGCTATTATATTTAATATTATTTAAGGTAATATAAATAATCTATTAAATAAAAGCTCTTAATATATAATAATATAATTAGATCTAAGGGATAAATTAATTATATTAAGTTTATATTAATAATAAGGATAATCATATAGTTTAAATAATAAAGGGATTATTATATCTAATAATATACTTAAGGGTATTAAGTATAATTAAGTTATATTAATAGCTAAGGTAGTTATTATATAGGAAAGTATTAGTAAAGGTATTTTATATATTTATAGGTATAATACCTAATTACTATAGCTTAAGGTCTTAATTAAAGTCATTATATAAATAATTATAGTGATCTAGAAAGTAATTATTATAATTATTTAATATTTAGATATAATTACTCCTTAATTAGTAAGGAACTTATAGTGGTAGCTTATGTATATAACCTATATATATTAGGTCGTGATATATAGCCTGAGGTCTTAATTTAAGTAACTATATAATTAATTATAATAATCTAAAAGGTAATTACTATACTATCTTTAAGCTTAATCTATTAAGGGCCAGGCTATAACTATAATAAAGAATATATTTTTAGTATATTAATAGTATTATAGCTTAGTACTAATATAGTAGCCTTTTTTCCTTTTAACCTTTAGCTATATAGCTACCTATAGTTAATAAGTTAAACCTAGCTATATTATTATAAAAAGTTAATCCTTCTTATAGGGCATATAGTTAGCTCTAACCTCTATATAAAAAAGAAGAAAATTATGTCTTTCTATCACTTTTATATTATAATATTAAGTAGAATTATTATTACTACTATAGGTAATATAGATAAATATAGGGGCTTATACCCTCTTTTTATACCGCTACCCTTAACTATTAATAAGAGGGCCCTTATATAGAAGGTTAAAGACTTCTTAGTCTTTAACCTAGATTTAATAATAGATAACTAATAGCTATAGGCTAGCCTTAATAAAGCCTAATATATTAAGTTAGCTATTATTAGCGTATTAGCCTTTATTGCGGCTATAGAGGGCCTAGGGGCCCCTTAGAAGGTTAAGACCTTTATCTATTATAATAAGCTCGAAAGGTTCTAGGAGCTCGTGGATGAGGAGCTTAAGGGTTACCCCTTTATTATCGATATTAAAAATAATATTAATTAGGTCGATAGCCTTCTTTAGCTTACTAAGGAGCTTAAGCTAGTCTAAGTATAATAAAGGGATAGCTAGAGGATAGGTTATAGAGGGTACTTTACTAGATGAGAGGTTAAGTTATAAGTTATAGTAAGTAACTTATAGATATTAAAGTCATAAGGCTCATAAGGTAGAAGGTTTTTAGTTATAGTTAGCGAGATAGGTTAACCTATTAAGAAGGAAGAAGGTTTTAGTTATAAAGATAGAAAGGTTATAGCTATTGGGATGAGTTAATAGTAGGGTTATAGTAAGATTTAGGTAGATTAAAGCGTGAATATAGCTTCTCGGTTAATTACTAAACTTTAGCTATATATATTAACTTGAAATATAATAGTAATTACTATAATTAATTAATATTTAGCTATAATTACCTCTTTAATTAAGAAGGAGTTAATAGAGGTAATTCATATATATAATATATATATATTAGATTATAATATAATATCTCCTCTCTATTAATTTTATCCCTAAGGCCTTTAAAGCTAGCTATTTTAAAACTTCTTATAGTTTATTAATCCTATTACGACTTAATATATATATATATATATATATATACCCCCTATAAATTCCGCATTAATTAAGAAGTAATTATATTTAAGTATTAAGTAATTATAGTAATTAATGCTTTAATTAATATAATTAATTACTTAATTACCTTAATTAAGACCCTAGGCTATAGTAATTAAGCACTATATCTATAAATATATAAAATATACTTATTTATACTTTCTTATATAATAGCTACTTTAGCTCTTAATAATACTTAATTATACTTTATACCCTAGAGTATATTATTAAATATAATAATATCCTTTATTTAAGCTATATAACTATCCCTATTACTAATATAAACCTAATATAATTAATTTATCCTTTAAATCTTACTATATTATTATATATTAAGAGCTCTTATTTAATAGATTACTTATATTACCTTAAATAATATTAAATATAATAGCTATTCTTATTACCCCTATAAATAATTAATAATAATAAGGCGTATTTATATTTATTATACTTACTTAAATTAACTTAATTAATATATAGATAAAAGATATTTCTAACTTTAATAATAATAATAAAGAAATTAAATAGCTTAAGGCTTAAATTATTATTATAAATATTAAGATAGATAACCTCTATATAATTATGAAATAAATAATTAACTCCTAAAGAGTTTAAAAGAAATAATATCTTAATAATATCTAGAATATTAATAATATAATTATTATAATTATAAAAGGTAAAAATATAAGAGAAATCCTTAAATTAAATCTATTAAAACCCTTTAAGAGAATAATATATAAACTATTTTTATATTTTATTTAATTAAAGGCTTTTATAATATATTATTTAATATAATATATAATAATATTTAATAAGGTATAATATATTATAAGGTAATTAATTAAATATATTATAATATAATTTAAGCTTATTATAAAAAAATATCTCATTATATCCTTTATTAACCTTTTACCTTAAATTATTAATATTTATTTAAATTATAATATCTTTAAGGCTATATTTTAAGAGGCTTTTAAAATAATTAATAAAAGAAAATAAGCTAAAAGAGAGATTAAAACCTTTAAATAAACTTAATTTATATCTAAATATAGAATAAAATACCTTTAATTTACTTTAGAGCTTTTATAAGATTAAAAGCCCTTAATATTATTTTTCTTTAATAGATTTAAGAAAGAGGTATAGGCTAAACTCTATTAAGATTAACTTAATAACCTTATTAATTATATTAAGAAAGTAATTAAAATTAATAATTAATAATTCTTATAAAAGAAATTATAAAAGTTAAGATTTAATAATAATTAATTGAATATCCTTTATTTTAATATAAGTTAAAATAAAAAGAGATATATATATTTATATAATATTAAAGCTAAATCTATAATATTAAGAGCTATATAATATACCTAAGGATTAATTAAGTTTTTTATTATTATAAGCTTAATTATAAGGTAGATATATATAGAAAAAGGGTATAAAATATTATTAAAGAAAGGTATCTATAAAAAAAGAGAAAGAAATAATAAATACTTTTAAAAAATAGGAAATAAATAAATTTTATTAATTTATAAAATAACCTTTAGACTATAATATAGATAATAAAGATTATTATTATAATATAAAGTAATTATAATAAATCTAGATTATATAAAGGAGAAATTAATATATTTAATTAATATATATACTTAAGGAAAGAGGAAGTAAAATATAATACTATCTATAGATAATATTATATTATATAAATCTATATCCCTTAATAATAATTAATATAATAAATATAAGAATTTAAGGAAATATAATAAAATATTAAATATTATTAATAAATATAAAATAAGACTATAATATTTAGATTAATAAATAAGAGATATATTATTAAAATAATAATATTAATATATATCTTTAATTAATTTAGGAATAGTAAAAGGTAGAAGATATAAAAGATATCTATATTTAAGTTTATTATAAAGAAATAAGATTAAAGCTCTATTTATTAAAGCTTTAATGTAACCTATATAATAATAGTAAAATATTACTAAAATACCTATAATATTATAAGATTAATGTATATAATAAGCAAGTGGATCAGACAAGTAAGTGGATTAAGTATACTATACACTAAAAGTAGAGATTTCTAAGCTTAATAAAAATAGCTATAAAATAGTTATAAACTTAAAAAAAGCTATTTTAGGTATTTTACTACTATGTGAACTATATATAATTTTGCTAGATTTTTGGAAAAGTTCCTTTATAGAGAAATAGCTATTTATATAGTATAAATAGACTTTTTAAATACTAGCTTACTAAGATTTTTTTAAAAATATATAAAAATTTAGTATATAATATACTTAAACTTTTGATATTAGCTATCTTAGGCTTAGCCTGATTTTCTTAGAAATTTTTAAACTAATTTTATATTAGGTATAAATCCCTCTATAGGGCAAATTAATCCACTTACTTATTTAATCTACTTACTTATTATGTACGTTATATAAATCTTACATAGAGATTATTATTATAAAATATATCTATAAAAAAAAGGGAATAAAACTATTTCCCTATCTCTCTTTTATAATTAAATATATTAAATTATTATAACTCTATAATACCTAAAGGGATTAAAGTCTCTTAATATTACCTCATAAAATTAATAATAATAGCCTATACTTAAATTAAATATCTTAATAACTTAAAATATTAATTAATATTATTACTATATAGTATATAGAGTTAATAGCTTTAATAGCGAGCCTATTTACCTATATAAACTCTCTTTAAAAAGAAGAGCTAGAGGTATTAATCACCTCTCTTAATTAATTATATTCTAGATAAATACTATATCTCTTAATAAGATAAAAATATAATAACTTTAAGGACTTTAAAGGGGATATTTTATTTATTTAAGCTTTTTATTATCCCTTAATATTAATAAAGAGGATTACCCTTTAAGTATACCTTTATAATTATTATAATTATTATAATTAAAAAAAATAACTATAGCCTAAATATTAATTTAGGTTAATCTATAAAGTATAGATTATATTAATATTATTATTTTATATAGAAATAGCTTCTATTATAATTAAATAGATCTATCTATAACCTTTATAATAATACCTTAGAAGGTATATTAGAGGTTCTAGAAGAATTATTATTATAAAGCCCTTAAAAGGATCAAGCTAAACCCTATAGTAATAATTAATAATTAAAAGGTCTTATTTATTATATTTAGCTATAAGCTTTTATTTATTATAAACTTTATAGCCTTATTACTATAGTTATATTATAGTTTAATATTTAAAAGTTTTATTATTAATAAAATTTATTTTCTTACCTATCTTATTTAAAGGATCTTAAATAGACTCCTTTTAGCTATTAAATAGGCTTTAATAAATAATATAAATAATAAAGCCTATAACCTATAGCTTATATAGTTAATAATTAAGCTTAAGGTAATTTAAGTAATTTAATAATTATATAGACCTATAGGATTTAAAGATATAAATAAGAAAGAATATAGAGAAGTAAGGGATTTTAGGTTCTTAGGGGGATTAATTATAACATAGAGACTATAATATTAAATTTTAGGGACTAAATAAGATTAATACCTATAATTAAATAATTCTTAGGTAAAGAGTTAATATAGTTTATTAAATTATTAATTAAAAAATATAATATTAAATAATATATATAATAAGCGAGTAAGCTAATTAAATAAATAAGCTATTTTTCTAAACCTTTTTTCTAGAAATCATAATAAAAATACTATAAATTATTGAATTAATTAAAACTATTTATTATATTCTTCCCTAAATATCTTAATTATTACTTAATAAATCTTTATATTATAGCGAAATTAATTATAGATATTATAATATTAAATATTTAATTATATTAACCTCCTTTAATTATTATTACTTAATAATTTAGCTATTATTTATATATTAATATCGATTTAATTAATTATTTATTTACCTTCCTTTATTATTATAACCCCTTTATTCTATAATTAGGTCCTTTTTACCCTTTAGCGCTAGCTAAATATTTTATTTACCTCTTAAAAGTCTTTATTTTTAATAGCTAATAAAGTAACTTAATATATAATTACCTTTATTCCCTTCTTAAGAGACCTTAGGGCTTTAAGAATTAACTCTAGGGAGCTACTTTAATATCTTTTAAGTTATTTCTTAAGGTATTTAGATTAAGATTAAGCCTTAAATATAATCCTTAAGGTCCTTAAAGCCTAAGAAATTAATTAATGAAATACCTCTTTAATTAATATTAATATCTATAGCTATATATTAAGCTTTAAGATTATATTTTCTAGATTAAAAGGGATAAGCCTAGCCCCTTTAAATAATACCTTAATATTTCTTTTTATTATAATAGCTTAAAATAAAATATAAAAGGCTAGAAAGAACTTAATCTTTAAAATATATATAATAGAATATTTAATTAAATACTCTATTTCTTAATTATAAGCCCTCTTAAGTATACTAAAGTATATAATATTAAGGGGCTAAAGTAAATAAGATAAATAAGGTAATATATAAAGCTAGATAATCTTATTATTATTATAATATCTTTTAAATTTAATAAAGTAATAATTTTTATAATTATTAAAGATTAAGAGATAATAAGAATTAATTAATTAATTAATTATATATTAATTAAAGTATTTAAGTTATTTAAGACCTATTTTAGTATTAATTTAATTATTTTAGGTTATTATAATAATTTAATTACTTAAGAGGTTACTTTCTTAATATTAATTAATAAAGTAATATTAGCCTATATTAATAATAAATAATAAGATTAATTAGCTTTTTATATTAATTATTTAAATTATTATAATTTATTTCTAGTTTTTAGGCTATATTAATTTTAGCTTTAAATACCTTTTTAAGCCTATAATAATTATTCCGCTTATAATTATATCTATAAGGAAATTAATCTTATTAAAGTTATAGATATTATTTAATTAAATATTATATTTCGCGATTATATTTATTATAAATTAAAATTAATTATAGATAATAATTAGATCTTTATATTTAACTCTTTAATAATTATATTTCTAAAAAGAATATATCTTAAGCTTTAGGTATTACTTAATAAAGTTTAAAGCCTAATATATATTAATAGGTAATATATCGCAGTCAGTAAATAATTAATTAGCTATTTCTTTTATATTATAAAGCTAGGGGGGAAATCCTCGCGAATTTAGGTCAAGAATAAAGTAAATAAAGATCTATTCCTCTAGATTAAATAGGTGATATAATTTATTAAATATATTATATTAAGATTAAATATTAGTCTACCGCTAATATAAAGTATAATAATTAATTATATAGATTTCTATAGCGCGCTAGATATTTAGTCTTAGGTTATTTTAAAGGGCCAAATAAGTAAGAAGGATTTTAGCCTTATAATTAGACTTTAATATATTAGGCGGTTAAGAATTAATTAATTAAATAGAGATAATATAGGTTAAGGGATTTTTAGCTTACTTAGTTAACTAGCTCACTCGCTTATTATATACATTAATAATAAAGGTATTATTTAATAACTTAATTAAGTTATTTAGTTTATCTATTAATTAATAGTCGAAATACTATTATAAGGTAGTAATTAAGTCTTATTCTAGCTATAAGAGAGTACTAGAATTTTAAAGTAAATATTAATCCTCAATCTAAAAGGATTTCTATAGATAGGCTATAAATACTAATAAGGTTATATAGGAATATATAGGAAAGTTCTTTTATATCGGTTAATTGCTAAAATAAGATAAAATATATAAACTTTATAAGATAGTTAATAATAATAAAGATACTATTATAAAGGAGTTTAATTAAGGGGTCTTTTAATAATAATAACTTTATAATAAAGTCTATTATAATTAAATCCTATAGTCGCTATATAATTAATAAAGGTTATAGAGTACCGTAAGGCTTATATTATTATATTTATATTTTAGTATATAGGTTAACATATATAATAAGCAAGTGGATCAGACAAGCAAGTGGATTAAGTATACTATATACTAAAAGTAGAGATTTCTAAGCTTAATAAAAATAGTTATAAAATAGTTATAAACTTAAGAAAAGCTATTTTAGGTATTTTACTACTATATTAACTATATATAATTTTGCTAGATATTTAGAAAAGTTTCTTTATAGAGAAATAGCTATTTATATAGTATAAATAGACTTTTTAAATACTAGCTTACTAAGATTTTTTTAAAAATATAAAAAATTAACATTAATATCTTAGTATATAATATGCTTAAACTTTTGATATTAGCTATTTTAGGCTTAGCTTGATTTTCTTAGAGTTTTTTAAACTAATTTTATATTAGGTATAAATCCCTCTATAGGGTAAATTAATCTACTTGCTTGTTTGATCCACTTGCTTATTATATACGTTATATTAATATATTATATTTTTAAGTTCTTTTTTTATCTTAGGGAATTAATATCCCTATTCTTATAGTTATTTAAGGGTCTTTATGACTCCTTAATATCTATAGAGAATATATAAATAAAAATCGCGAAGGAAGTTATATAGTTCTTCTAGATTATCGATCTTTAATTAAGCGGTATAGGTGATAGTTTATATATTCAAGAGTTATAGTTTATTCTTTATATTCTTCTCGAGTAATTATTTATGCGATTTAACTTTCTTAGTATTAAAGTCTATTTATGAGCTAATAGTATTAGCTCTTCCGTTATTAGATCCTTTATAATAGAGAATAATAAACTTAAACTTAGAGAGGTATTTAATATAATAAAGTTATCTTCCATTAAGTTCTTATATAATTATAAAATATAAGATATTCTTATAATCGGTATAGACCTTAATCTAGTAGTTACTTCCTCTTAAGTAGTATTAGAATTCTTTAAAGGTATTAACGATAGTAAGGAACTCTTTATCATAGATTAGGTAATTAAGTTCTACTCCTTATAGCTTATAAAAGTAGAAGGCAATTAAGTAAAGGTTTCTATATTTATCTCGTTATTTAATTTATACTTCTAAGGCGAAGTCTAAAGCATTAATCTTAAGTTTAATTTCTATATTAGGGTTAAATATAATTAAGATAGGTTTATCTAGAATTACTTATTAAAGTATATCGAAGGCTTATTAAGCTTAATAAGTCTCTTTAAACTCTCTTCCTTTCTTTATAAACTTAATAAATAGGTTTATATATTTTCTAAAGTCTTTAATAAACTTTTAGTAATAATTAGTAAATCTAAGAAATAATTGAACTTCCTTAAGGTTCTTTAAAATTAGCTAATCCTTAATTATAGCGATGTTTTATAGATCTATATAGATTTTATTATATAAGATTTTATATCTAAAGAAGGTTACTTTATCTTAATAGAAATAACTCTTTATAGGTTTAATTAATATATTATTATCTTAGAGTGCTTTTAAAACTATATAGATATATTCTATATATTACTCTTCTATATTAGAGAAGATAAAGATATTATTAAGGTAATAAATAATAAAGATATTAAGATATTCCCATAAGATATATATAATTATATATTAGAATGCGGTAGGTATATTAATAAGTCTAAATAGTATTATTAGGTATTTAAAAAGTCTATATTTTATTCTAAAAGCTATTTTTTATTTATCTCTTTTTTAAATATAGATAAGGTTATAGGCAGATTTAAGGTTAAATATAGTAAAGAAGCGTTTTCTAAAATGATAGTCCTTAAGTTCTATAATAAGTAATAATAAAGTTCTATCCTTTAGGGTAATACTATTTAGCTAGCGGTAATTAATAATTAATCTAAGCTTATTAGTATTAGGTTTTAATATAAATATAATAGGGTATCTAGCTAAGGATTTTAACTATCTAATATATCCCTTTTATAATATATCTTATAATTATTCTTTAAGTATATTAAGCTTAGTTTATATAAGGTTATAGATAGGAAAGACCTTAGGGGAATTTCCTTCTTTAAGGATAATCTCAATATCTTAGTTTATATATTTTAGTAGCTTAATTTTAAGTTCATCCTTAAATAGCTTATTATAGATATAGTATTTTAATAATATATTCTTAAGTCGCTCTTTATCTATAGTACTCTTTTATTTCTTTATTTTATATAGGTTTAAGTCGATCTCTTTAAACTACTTTCTAAGGATTATAATAGTTTATTTAACTTTATTCTTCCGGCCTCTTTTATATTTATATTATACTCCTTTTAGAAGTAATAAAAGGTCTTATATTACTTTACTTAATAATTTATTATCCTCTTTAATTAGATCTTAAGATCTTTATATTTTATTATCTTCTAGAGGGTCTCTTTTATAGTTAATCTAGCTAACTCTCTGGTTAATATAGGGTTATAGTATTTTAATTATAGGTATCTAAGAATAATATTAATATCCTATATTAATATAATATTAAAGTTAACTCTTTAATTCTTTCTATTAATAAAGACTTTAAGGTAATTAATCTCTTAATTAATAATTCTATTATATAAGAATTAATTTCCTTTAAGATTAATAATAATATAAGGTTACTTCTTATTTTTCCTTAATAGCTTTAGGCGATCTATAATCCCTAGTAAGATATAGTTCCCTTATACTCTATTATCTATTATAGCGGTAAGCTATTCTCTCTTAATTTATAGTTTTAATTTAAGGCGAAGTAAGTATATATTTTCTTATATTATCTTTAGAGCTCTTTAGGGAATATTAATAATTCCTAGCTCTATATTTATCTATAGCTCTATTATAGATAATATTTATAGTTTTTTAATAATTTATAGGCTTCCTTAGGGTTCTATTATAAGCATATAGTATATTAATATCGTTATTTATTATTCTCTCTCCTTACTATCTAGCTATAGTTAGATATTAAGATATTATTCGCGGTTATCTTTATTACCCTTATAGCTTAAGAAGTTAAACCCTTTCTAGCTTATTTATTTAATTCATCGGTAGATATTATAGATAGTATTTCTATACTTAGCGTATATTTCGGAGTAGTATTCCTTATATAGGTATCTATTAACTACCTATCGTAATAAAGTATATATAGCTTAGGTAATAATAGTAATCTGTTTCTCTAGAGAGATAGTTCCCTCCTTTATTAATCTCTATTAAAGTCTCGCGATTTTAAGCAGTTTATATTACTTCTTTATTTAGTAGTCATAGACCTTATATATAAGATATAGCTAAATATATAGTTATAATAGTATTATAGGAAAGTAATTATACTTCTATTTTTCTTATAGGTATTTTTCATAATTATAGTATCGGTAGGATACCTATATGATTTCGCTATATCGGGGTATCTTAATAGTATTTATTAATTATCGAGCGGGTTATACTTTAATTTAGGTTATTAAGAGTTTATTATAAGTTCCTTATAATAGGCTCTAATATAGATATCGTTAGCTTACTCGATATTTTATTATTCGCATGCTTACTAAATATACTTATTATCCTTATAGTTCTAGTAGTATTATCTAGTTTCTTCGACTAGGATAGTATAATTATCTTCCTACTTTCTATCATTTATAAATTTATTTTATAGTTTCTAGGTGCGGTACTTAAAGTTAGTTTAGGTAAATCCTTAGGAGTTTATCCTTATAATTTAATCGTTTCTCTAAGGTATAAATATATTTAGTTTATTATCCGGTATAAGGTCGATTTCCTTACCTTTTCTTATTATCGCGACTATTCGTTATTCTAAGGGTTATTATATATATAGCGCGGGTAGCTATAAGTATATTATAGGTTCTAGTTTTATAGCTTTATAGAGGAGAAGTTATTGATAGTCTTCTCTTATAGTTATTCTAATATTATCTTCTATTTACTCCTTACTAAGGTATATAGCTATATATAGTATTAGGATTTTATTAGGTTTTAATCCTATCTAATTATATCCCTAGCGTATTATACCGAGGGTATATTCTTTAATTTAGATTATATTAAGGTATTAATATCCTTCTTAGGTTTATATTATTAATTAATCTTAATTAGGTTAAGATATTTAGATTTATAATATTCTTCTTTCTATAATTATAATAAGTAACCTTAGACTTATCGCGTTTAATATATCCTAGGGCTATTAATCTAGAGTATATTCCTAACTTAGTAATTAATATCTTAATCCTTTATCCTTAATTAGCGATATATTATAGTTAATTTCCTCGACGTTATTTAATCTTAAGGTTCTTAATCTTCCTCTAAGAGAATTATCGGTTATTAATCTTAACCATAACGCTAATATATTTAATAAGGGTTATTAATCTATTATCTTTATATAGTTCTTCCTATACCTACTCCTTAAAGCTATTAAAGAAGAGAGATATAAGAATATCCTCTCCCTATAAGAGCTTTAAGGTAAGCTATTAGAACTTTAAGGCGTATTTAGATATAGACTTAGTTTACTTAAGAGTCTTAATCTGTCTTTTAGCTTATCCCTTTTTATTAATAGTTCTAAAGGTTTATTAGATAGCTACTTTAAATTCATTAAAGCTACTATAGATTACCGCGGTTTAAGGTAAGAGTCCCGCGAAGGGGGTTATAAGGTACTCTTATATAATAAGCTTAAACTAGGCTATAGGGTATCCCTTAAGTCTTCCCGATATATATTAAACCTTAGCGGTCTCTAGACTAAATTAAGTAGGGTAATATATAAAGAAGGCTCAATAGGAGGTTAAAAAGGCCTATAGTTTATATAGGGCTCTATTAAAAGGTTTAGGTTAGTTTAGCTTTAGGACTTCTCTAATATCTTTCCCAGCTATTATAATATATATAAGTTAAGTGATATATTACGCGTTATCGAGATATTATTAATTCTAAACTTATTAAGCTTCTCCTATATAGTTTATTTAGGCATAAAGTTTATTTATCTTAATAGTTATATTAATAATCTAGGCTCGGAGTTATTTAACTTCCTTATTATCACTAGAGTTAGAGCTATTATTATTATCCCCTATCTCTTAGTCAGTATATAATTAAGGCATAGGGGGTAACTCCTACTATTTATTATAATATAAGGCATCTATAGAGGCCGGCGAGACCCCTATAAGGGCCGCTATAGGAGCCGGCAGTAGAAGGCCTTATGTACGAGGGTGTGGCATAGTTCCGGCACGAAGTGCCTAAACTAGTTGATCTTTTGGTCTATTGGCTTAATCGGCATGCCACCCGATTCCGTTATATATAAATAGGAATAATATCATTATTATTAGGAATAGCTTAAGTAGCTATTATATTAATATTACTTAAGGTATATAGGGATTATCTAAATAAGAGCTATTAATATATAACGGTTAGGGTTCTAACTATAGGTAAACTATAGGTTTACTTATTAGTAGGCGAAGGCGGCATATAGTCTAAGTAAAGTATTATATTTAATAATATATTAATCGGGGATTAATATAACTAAGATAATTATATAAATTAGTATATTAATAGCTGAGGTAGCTAAGTATCTATCTAAGGTATAGCGAGTATTTATATATATATAGGCCCTCGCACTTATAGAAGTGAGGTCTAAGTGAGGGCCTCGCATTTATAGAAGTGAGGTCTAAGTGAGGGCCTCGCACTTATAGAAGTGAGGTCTGAGTGATTAGTATAATATAAAGAGAATTTATAGGGAATGAAATGGCACGTGATAGGGGGCTGTTCAGGCCGTAACATTACTATTATAAGAGGTAAAGATATAAGAGAAATCCTTAAGTTAAACCTATTTAAACCCTTTAATAGAATAATATATAAATTACCTTTATTTCTTATTTAGCTAACGTATATACATACCGAGGGTCTCAGTCAACCGAGTGTCTTAAGCATACTGTGCACTAAAACTCTATATTTTAAACCTTAATAAAAACCGTAATAAAATAGCTAGGGTTATAGTTAGACGTTTTCTAGGTTTCTAACTTATAAATAAACTATATATAATTTCTTTAGATTTTTAAAAAAAATTCCTATATAGAGAAATAGCTATTTATATAGTGCGAATAATACTTTTTATTACTTTCTTATAAAGAGCTTACCCTAGAGGCTATATAAAATTCTTAAAAAATATATATAATATAAATAAGCTAACTCTTAAGTTTATGCTCTTTTAGGCTTAGCGTGGTTTTCTTAGAACTTTTTAAAATAATTCTCTCTAAGGTAAAAATCTCACTATAGGGATTTTTAAGACACTTAGTTGCCTAAGACACTCGGGTTATATATATATTAAGGGCTTTTATAATATACTACCTAATATAGTTTATTATAAGATTTAATAAGGTATAATATATTATAGGGTAATTAATTAAATATATTATAATATAATTTAAGCTTATTATAAAGAAGTACCTTATTATACCTTTTATTAACCTCTTACCTTAAATTATTAATATTTACTTAGACTATAATACCTTTAAGGCTATATTTTAATAAGCTTTTAAAATAATTAATAAAAGAAGGTAGGCTAAAAAAGAGATTAAGTCTCTTAAGTAGACTTAATCTATATCTAAATATAGAATAAAATACCCTTAATTAACCTTAAAGCTTTTATAGAATTAAAAACCCTTAATATTATTTTTCTTTAATAAACTTAAGAAGGAGGTATAGGCTAAACTCTATAAAGAGGATTAATTAAATAACCTTATTAACTATATTAATAGGGCTATTAAGGTTAATAATTAATAATTCTTATAGAAAAAGCTATAAAACCTAAGGTTTAATAATAATTAATTTAATGCCCTTTATTTTAATATAAACTAAGGTAAGAAGAGGTATTATAATACCTTATATAATATTAAGGCTAGAATTATAATATTAAGAGCTATATAATATACCTAGAGAATAATTAAATACTTTTATTATTATAAGCTTAATTATAAAATAAATATATATAGAAAGAGGGCATAAGATATTACTAAAGGAAGGTATTAGCGAGGAATAAAATAAGAATTATAGATATTTCTAGAAGATAAAAAATAAATAAACTTTACCTATTTATAGAATAACCCATAAATAGCGATATAAATAATAAAGACTATCGCTATAATATAAAGTAGATATAATAAATTAAGCCCTAGATATAGAGAAATTAATATACTATATTAATAAATATATTTAGGAAAGGAGGAAGTTAAGTATAATATCGCTTATAGACCGCGGTATATTTTATAAGTCTATATTTCCCTATAGCTACCTAAGAAATTATTTATTAATATTATTATTAATATCTAGAACCCTTAAGATAATATAAAATTATCTTAGAGATTATTATTAAAGCTTAAGATTAAGGATAAAGTAAAGAAAGATAATTAGCTAAAAGTAACCCTAGGAGCTACTTAGAGGTATAATAACTTATTTATTAGGCTATTAGTATATAATAATTAGGCACCTTAGGAGTATAAGGAATAATAAATATAATAAGAATTTAGAGAAACTTAATAGTAACTAAAATAAGAATAATAACTATAGATTAAAGATTATAAAATTTAGATTAATAAATAGGGATTATATTACTAAAATAACTATATTAATATATATATCTAATTAGTATATAAATAATAAGATATAGTAAAAGTAAAAGATATCTATATTTAGGCCTACTATAAAGAAATAGCTATAAACCTATATTTATTAAAATTGAGATATAACCTATATAATAATAATAGAATTCTATCGGGATACCTATAGTATTATGAGATTATATAGATATTATATAGGGACTATAGGTACTAAATATACCTATATAAGAAGAGGGAGTAGGATTACTTTTCTATCTTCTTACTTTAGCTAAATATATAACCCTATTTCTTATATAAAAGAGATATTATTATATTAAGTAATAAGATAAAGGAATTAAAGTAATATAACTTTAGTTCTATTTATTATAATAATAAATTATATCCCTAGAATAATTTATAAATACCTTTATTTAGGTAGGAGGGGTAGAATTAGGTATAAAATAGAATAATAAAGAGAAAGAAGCTACCTTAAATAGGATTATTAAGATAATAGAAAAAGGCTTTTATGCCCCTATATAAATAAAAGGTATAATAGAGGACTAAGAATAATTCCTTTAATAACGATAGTATAGTAGAATTTTACTTATAGAGGAGGAAACCGCGCTATAAGAGTATATAGAATACTTTATAAAGTTAGGGACGCCTTAAATAGATCTAAGCACTAAGGAAGAATAATAACCTTAAAAGCTACTCTATAGCTAAGATAATAAATATAATTATAAAGCCTATAATAATAATAAATATAATAAGGATTATTTAAGAGGGATACTTTTAAAAAACTAAGGTATCTACTTATTATATAGAGCTATAGGTAGATAAAAGATAGAAATAATATCTATAAAGGGCTTTATATATAACTATAAATAAGTAATAGCTAAAATACTTTAAATTATAAATATAAATTAAGAGAGAATAATTAAATACTTTAATAGATAATAGAGTTAAATAAAATTATTTTAACTTAATAATAATAAATAGGCTTAGGCTATTATAGAGGTATAAGAAAAATCTATATTTAGTATATAACCTAGAAGGAGAAAGGTTTAATTATAATAATAAGATTATTAAATAGAAAATTAATTACCTTAGAGTCTTTATTAATAAAAAAGATTAGGGAATATTATTTAATATTATACCTATATTAAGATATTATTTAATACTTAAGTACCTATAATTATATAGGTTTAACTTATATCTTAATTAATAAATTAATTTAATAATCTCCTTAAATAAAGAGATACTTTATTAAAGAGATAATAATTTATTAAATATAAGATCTTAAATTTCTATTTAAAATAATAGAGAAATTAAGTAAAAATAAATATAAAATATTTCTTTACTTAAAGACATATAATATAAATAATATAAAGAATAAAAGGAATAAAATTAATAAATAATTATAAGTATTATAAAATAATTTTATAAATTAAAAAAGAACCTTAAGTAAATTAAGAGGAAATTAAAGGATAAATAGCTTAAATATATTTTATTATAATATTAAATTTATAAAAAGCTCTTTATAGAAGAACTTAAGATTAATTTATTAATATATATATATTATAACTTAAAACTTAAATTTATTAATAAAAAATAACTTAACTTTAGTAAACTTTACTTCCTTAATATAATATAATTATTAATATTAAAGGAATATATTAAAGATATAATATAAAAAGAATATATTAGAGAAGGTAAATTATCTATTAAATACCTTATTATATTTATTTTAAAAAAGAAAAATAAATAATAACTTTATATAGACTTTAAGGTATTTAATATTATTATAATTTAGGGATATATATTATTAGCCTTATTTAATAAATTAAATAATTAATTATTTAATATAAAGTATTTTATTATATTTAATCTTAAAGGAGCTTATAATTTAATCTATATTAAGGAAAGATATAAATAAAAAACCGCTTTTTATATTAAATATAGATTATTTAAATATCTTATTATACCTTTTAGACTTATTAATATATCTATTATATTTTAATAAATAATTAATAATATATTATAAGAATACCTCGATAGATTTATTATATATTACCTTAATAATATTTTATAGTCTTTAAAATAAAAGAAGAATATATAAAATATATCTATAAGGTATTATAAATATTATAAGATATTAATTTATTAATAGAACCTAAGAAAAATAAGTTTTATACCTTAAAAATAAAATTTCTTAGCTATATTATCTCTTATAATAAGATATATATAGACCCTAAAAAAGTTATTATAATTAAGAATTAAAAGGAATTAATTAAAATTAAGGAAATATAAGCTTTCTTTAGTTTTATTAATTATTATTATAAATTCCTTAAGAGATTTAGAAAGATTATAAGACCCTTAATTAAATTAATAAAGAAAGATATATTATTAATAATAGGAAATAAAATATAAAAAGCCTTTAATAAAATTAAGGATTTTATCTTAAATAAATTAAACCTTAAGATATTTAATTTATTTTAATAAATTAAATTTAAAATAAATACCTTAGACTTTATATGAAGAGCCTAAATTAGATAATTAGATAATAAAGGACTTCTATATTTAATTATATTTTATTTTTATAAATTATATAAAATAAAGCTAAATTACTTTATCTATAATAAAGAATTCCTTATTATTATTAATATTTTTAAGGAATTTTAATATTACTTTATTAAAAGCCCTTATTAAATTAAGGTCTATATAGACTATAAGAATACCTTATATTTTATTATTATTAGGGAATTAAGTAGCTAATAATTATATTATATTAAATACCTCTTAGAATTTAATTATATTATAATCTATATAAAGGGAAAAAGAATAAAAGAGCTAATATTATTAATAAATAATTAGACCTTAATATAGGTAAGGTTAAAGTAAATAAATAATTACTATAATATACCTTAAAAGAATACCTTAAGTAAAGACTTCTTCTATAAACTATAAAAATACCTTTCTAGATTAATTAAGTAATTTATATAATGGAATAAGGTAATCTATTATTAAAATAGATCCTATAATATAATAAATAGCTCCTAGATAATAAGAAATAAATAAATAATCCTAGATAAACTATAATATAACCTTATATATAATATTAGATATTAGCTATATAGATATTAAGGACTTAATAAAACCCTAAAATAAGTTAAAATATATATCTTTCTTATTAACGAAGATAGTAATAGTTATAAATAAATATATTTATATATAGAAATAAAGGCCTAATACTATAAACCCTAATATACATATAACCTAAGCGCCGCAACTAATTAAGCGCTATACTTTTCTTAACCTCTCTTCTAGAAATCGCGATAAAAATACTATAAATTATTTAATTAATTAAAATTATTTACTATACTCTTCCCTAGATATCTTAATTACTACCTAATAGGTCCTTATATTATACCTAGGCTTATTATAGATATTATAATACTAAATACTTAATTACGCTAACCTCCCTTAATTATTATTTCTCGATAATTTAATTACTACCTATATATCTATATCTATTTAATTAATTACTTACCTTCCTTCCTCTATTATTATTACCCCTCTTTTCTATAGCTAGGTCTTTTTTACCTTTTACCGCTAGCTTAATATCTTATTTACCTATTAAAGGTCTTAGACCTCTACCCTTACGAGAGCTATTTTATATATAATAGCCTTTATTCCCTTTATAAGAGACTTTAATACTTTAAGAATTAACTCTAGAGAGCTATTTTAATACCTTTTAATCTATCTCTTAAGGTATTTAAATTAAGATTAAGCCTTAAGTATAGTCTTTAGGGTCCTTAATACCTAAGAGGTTAATTAATTAGATACCTCCTTAACTAATATTAATATCTATAACTATATATTAAGCTTTAAGACTATACTTTTTAAATTAAAAGGAATAAGCCTAGCTCCTTTAAATAATACCTTAATATTTTTTTCTATTATAGTAGCTTAAAATATAATATAAAAAGCTAGAAAGAACTTAATCTTTAAAATATATATAATAGAGCTTTTAATTAAATACTCTATTTCTCGGCCATAAGCCCTCTTAAGTATACTAAAGTATATAATATTAAGGGGCTAAAGTAAGTAAGATAAATAAGGTAGTATATAAAGCTAGATAATCTTATTATTATTATAAGATCTCTTAAATTTAATAAAGTAATAACTTTTATAGCTATTAAGGATTAAGAGATAATAATAATTATTTAATCGCTTAGCTATATACCGATTAAAGTACTTTAGCTACTTAAGATTAATTTTATTATTAGTCTAGCTATTTTAGGTTATTATAATAGCTTAATCGCCCGGGAGGTTACTTTCTCGGTATTAATTAGCGAGGTAATATTAGCCTATATTAATAATAAATAGCGGGATTAATTAATTATCTATATTAATCGCCTAGATTACTATAATCTATTCCTAATTTCTAGGCTATATTAATTTTAGCTTTAAATACCTTTTTAAGCCTATAATAATTA
This sequence comes from Fusarium virguliforme, assembly GCA_020883615.1. Classification (NCBI taxonomy): domain Eukaryota; kingdom Fungi; phylum Ascomycota; class Sordariomycetes; order Hypocreales; family Nectriaceae; genus Fusarium; species Fusarium virguliforme. The sequence continues at coordinate 6,841,510 of JAJHJD010000002.1, forward strand.
TTCTATTTATAATTATATCTATAAAAAAGCTAATTTTATTAAAGTTATAGATATTATTTAATTAGATATTATATTTCGCGATTATATTTACTATAAGCTAAAACTAATCGCGGATAATAATTAGATCTTTATATTTAGCTCTTTAGTAATTATATTTCCAAAAAAAATATATCTTAAGCTCTAGGTATTACTTAATAAAGTTATAAGCCTAATATATATTAATAGGTAATATATTATAATTAGCGAGTAATTAATGCGCTATTTCTTTAATACTATAAAGCTAGGGGGGAATCCTCGTGAATCTAGGTTAAGAATAAAGTACTTAAGGATCTATTCTTCTAGATCTAATAGTTAATATAATTTATTAAAGGTATTATATTAAGACTACATACCTTATTAGCGGCGATATATTTAACGCTTATTAACTATATAGGTACTTATAGCGCGTTAGATACTTAGGTTTAGGTTATTTTAAAGGGCCTAAAGGGTAAGAAGGGTTTTAGCCTTAATAGTAATAGCTAATATCTTAAGTTATCGAGAATTAATTAATTAAATAAAAAGTAAGGTATAAGAGGGAAAAGTGCGGCGCTTAGTTAACTACGTCGCTCGGGTTATATATATATTATAGAAAATTATAATTACTTTTAATTATATAATAACCTTAGGAATTAATTACTATAGATTTTATTATTAAATTACCCCTATTAAAAGAACTAGCTATTAAAAACTTCTATAATAATATTCTTATTATTTTAGATAGACTTATAAAATTTTCTTTTTTATCCCCTATAATAAATTAATAAATATAGAAGAATTTATATATCTCTTCTCTTATAATATTACTAGGATATATAGGCTATTACCTAAGATTATTTTAAATTAAAGACTACCTTTTATATCTAAATTTTAATAAGGATTAATTAAAGACCTTAGAATTAACTATAAGCTATCTATAATATACTATAAAGAGACTAATAAATAAATAAAATCGATAAACTAAATATTAAAATAATACCTTTAATATTATATTAATTATAAATAAAATAATTAAATTAAGAAGCTATTAACTATATAGCTAGTCTATAATATAATAATTAATAAAAGTATAAAGATTATATTAGCCTATATTAATTTTAGGTTTACTCTAGATATTTATAGATAAGCCTAAACTATAGTTATTAACCCTAAAATAATCTTTATTAGCGATTAGCTAAAGAACCTATATAAAGAAATAAGAATTAAACTTAAATTTATAAAGAATAAAATAAGTAATATATATTAATAAGAAAAGAATTAAGGGACTAACCTTCTTAAAGGGAAATATAGTCTATCTTATAATAAAAAATATCGCGATAAAATAATAAAAAAAAAACTTAATTATAAATATATTAAACTCTATAAAGTTAAATAGAAAATCTTATAAAATAATTATAAATTAGATTTATTACTAAAGGTTAAGCTTTATTTAATCTTTTATATTTTATTACTTAAATTAAGAGAAAATCCTATTTAAGTTAAAATTAATAATAAATTAGAAATAGAAGTGAAGAGACTAAAAGAATATATTATAGAAATTATCCTTAATATAGACAAAATTAATAAGAAAATAATATATTTTATTAACTAAAAAGACTACCTTAACGTAGAAAATATATAGGAATTACTAAAATACCTTATTAATATATAATACTTTTTATAGGACTTTTATTAATAATAATTAAAGAAAGGGAACTTAAGTTAAAGTTAAGAATAGCTAATTAATTTATAATATTAATAGCCCTATAGAATTAGATATTAATAATAGCCTTAGCCTCTTAATATTCTAATTCTTTTAATTTATCTAAAGAATTTAACCCTTAATATACTATCTCTATACTCTACTTATAGATCTATTTCTTTTAATAGTAAAGGTATATTAAATAAGATAGTTACTTATTTATTTATTACTATAAAGCGATTAACTCGTCTTTTATTTTTTCCTCTTGAAGCTTTAAGTAGCGCTTCTCGGCTATTAAATAAAATACTATTAAGGGTTAATAAAAGGAAGAAGCGCGATTAAAAAGAGCTATACTTATTAGCGGAAATCGATATACCTAAGCTATTATAAAAATAACTACAATAAATATATTTAGAATAATAGGAAATACCCTTAAATATCTTAATATACTTAATAAGTAAGTAAGCTAGATAAATAAATAAGCTACCTTCCCCTACCCCTATAGATATAAATCATAAAAAATACTATAAATTATTTAATTAATTAAAATTACTTACTATACTCTTCCCTAGATATCTTAATTATTACTTAATAAATCCTTATATTATAGTAAGGCTTACTATAGATATTATAATACTAAATATCTAATTATATTAACGTCTTTTAATTATTATTCTATAATAATTTAGCTATTATTTATATATTAATATTTATTTAATTACTTACCTTCTTTCCTTTATTATTATAACCCCTCTTTTCTATAGCTAAGTCCTTTTTACCCTTTAGCGCTAATTAAATATCTTATTTACCTCCTAAAGGTCTTTATTTTTAGTAATTAATAAGGTAATTTAATATATAAATACCTTTATCTCTATCTTAAGAGACCTTAGGGCTTTAAGTATTAACTCTAGGGAGTTATTTTAAAAACTCTTAATTTATCTTTCTAGGTATTTAGATTAAGATTAAGCCTTAAATATAATCTTTAGGGTCCTTAATACCTAAGGGGTTAATAGCTTAATTTCCTCCCCTATAGGTATTAAAGTCTATAGCTATATATTAAGCTTTAAGATTATAATTTCTAGGTTAAAAGGAATAAAGCTAGCTCCTTTAAAAGCCCCTTAATATTTCTTTTTATTATAATAGCCTTATATATTATATAGAAACTTAAAAGAATTTAGTCTTTAAAATATAGATTATAATATATTTAATTAGATATTTTATTTTTTAATTATAAGCTTATTTTAATATATTAAAGTATTTAATATTAAGAGGCTAAAGTAAATAAAATAAATGAGATAATATATAAAGCTAAATAATCTTATTTTTCTTATAATATCTCTTAAATTTAATAAAATAATAATTTTTATAGCTATTAAAGATTAAGAGATAATAGAAATTAATTAATTAATTAATTATATATTAATTAAAATACTTAAGCTATTTAAGATTAATTTTATTATTAATCTAGCTATTTTAAGTTATTATAAGAGCTTAATCGCCTAAGAGGTTATTTTCTTAATATTAATTAATAAAGTAATATTAGCCTATAATAATAATAAATAGCTAAATTATCTAGCCTTCTATATTAATTACTTAAATAATTATAATCTATTCCCGGTTTCTAGGCTATATTAATTTCGGCTTTAAATATCTTTTTAAGCCTATAATAATTATTCTACTTATAATTATACCTATAAGGAAGTTAATCTTATTAAAGTTATAGATATCCGTTATATAAATATTATATTTCGCGATTATATTTACTATAAGCTAAAATTAATTATAAATAATAAATAGATCTTTATATTTAGTTCTTTAATAATTATATTTCTAAAAAGAATATATCTTAAGCTCTAGGTATTATTTAATAAAGTTATAAGCCTAATATATATTAATACGTAATATATCGTAATTAATAAATAATTAATTAGCTATTTATTTAATACTATAAAGCTAGGGGGAAATCCTCGCGAATCTATATTAAAAATAAAATAAATAAGGATCTATTCCTCTAGATTAAATAGCCGATATAATTTCTAGATAGTATTATATTGAGATTAAATACCCTTTTACTGGCGACCTAAAGTATAATAATTAACTATATATATCTCTATAGCGCATTAGATATATAGGTTTAAGTTATTTTAAAGGGCCTAAAGGGTAAGAAGTATTCTAGCTTTATAATTAAACTATAATATATTAGGTAATTAAGAATTCATTAATTAAATAGAGATAATATAAGATAAGGGATTTTTAGCTTACTTACTTATTAAGTATATTATACCTTAGGTACTTCTAAGAATAAGAGGAATAAAGTATAACTTTAGAACCTATTTCTTTAATAAGCTTAAATAAATAATAATAATGCATAATAGATTAAGATTTTGCTTTTAATATAACATATATAATAAGCAAGTGGATTAAATAAGCAAGTGGATTAGATAAGCAAGTGGATTAGATAAGTAAGTGGATTAAGCATACTATATACTAAAAATAGAGATTTCTAAGCTTAATAAAAATAGCTATAAAATAGTTATTAACTTAAAAAAAGCTATTTTAGGTATTTTACCATTATATTAACTATATATAATTTTGCTAGAGTTTTAGAAAAGTTTCTTTATAGAGAAATAGCTATTTATATAGTATAAATAGACTTTTTAAATACTAGCTTGTTAAGATTTTTTTAAAAATATATAAAAATTAATATTAATATCTTAATATATAATATACTTAAACTTTTGATATTAGCTATTTTAGGCTTAGCCGGATTTTCTTAGAATTTTTTAAACTAATTTTATATTAGGTATAAATCCCTCTATAGGGCAAATTAATCCACTTCCTTGTTTGATCCACTTGCTTATTATATATATTATTATTAATAGTATGAGAAATATTTATAAGAGAAGAATTAATAAATTATAAAAGAATTTTTAGATAGCTAGCTCTAGAGGCCTTAAGGATAAGCCTAATAGAGAGGAAATATTATATTATAGCCTATATATATATTATATATATAAATTACTCTTATAAATTCCTTATTAATTAAGGAGTAATTATATCTAAATACTAAACAATTATAATAATTACCTCTTTAATCACTATAATTATATATATAGTTACCCTAATTAAAACTTTAGGCTATAGTAATTAGGCACTATGCCTATAAGTATATAGAATATATTTATTAGTACTTCCTATATAATAGCTACCTTAGCCATTAATATAATTTAGTTCTATTTAATACCCTTAAGTATATTACTAGACATAATAACCCCTTTATTATTTAAACTATATAACTATCCCTATTATTAATATAAACCTAATATAACTAGTTTATCTCTTAGATCTAACTATACTATTATAATACTTTTCTTATTAATTATTATTATATCCTTATTAATTATTATTATAAGCTAATTAAAAGCTATACAAAGGTGGGTCGTCTAATGACCCCCCTATAAGTGCTATAACCTTAAAAATAACCTTAATTCTAAAAATAGAGATGTTGCGTATTCGCTAGCTAATAATAGACCGGTTAAAATTCGGGTAAATTATGGTACAGTCTTTAAGAAAAATGCTATTTTTTAGGAGAGCTTATATAGCTATAGGGTAGCTAGATCCCGAGTTATTTAGCTTTAAAGATAATACTTTAAAAATAATATATTTTCTTTTTATCTTTTATTAATGATATACCTTAAAATAATTATATAGAAAATACCTTTATTATATACTTAAACTTACCTATTTAAATATATTTTTCTATAGCTATAGGGTAGCTAAATTATTAATAATTAAAGCCTTAAAGAATTAAAAGAAAAGGCATAGATTTATATATCACGGTCTAATATATATATATTATATGCATAAACTACCCCTATAAATTCCTTACTAATTAAGGAGTGATTATATCTAAATATTAAATAATTACAGTAATTACCTCTTTAATTACTATAATTACTTAAATAATTACCTTAATTAGGGCCCTAAGTTATAATAATTAAGTATTATACCTATAAGTATATAGAATATACTTATTAATACTCTCCTATATAATAGCTACCTTAGCTATTAATATAACTTAGTTATACTTAATACCCTTAAGTATATTACTAGATATAATAATACCCCTTATTTAAAGGCTATATAACTATCCCTATTATTAATATAAACCTAATATAATTAATTTATCCCTTAAATCTTATTATACTATTATATATTAATAGCTCTTATTTAATAGATTATTTACATTGCCTTAAATAATATTAAATATAATAGTAACTGCTATTACCCCTATAAATAATTAATAATAGGGCCCCTTTATACCTATTATACCTACTTAAGTTAACTTAATTAATATAGAGATAGAAGATACTTCTAGCTTTAATAGTAATATTAAGGAAATTAAATAGCTTAAGGTTTAAATTACCGCTAGAAATATTAAAATAAATAACCTCTATATAACTATAGAATAAATAGCTAACTCTTAGAGAGTTTAAAATAAATAATATCTTAATAATATCTAGAATATTAATAATATAGCTATTATTATTATAAGGGGTAAGGATATAAGAGATATCCTTAAGTTAAACCTACTTAAACCCTTTAATAAAATAATATATAAATTACCTTTCTTCCTTACTGAATTAAGGGCTTTTATAATATATTACTTAATATAATTTATTATAATATTTAATAAGGTATAATATACTATAGGGTAATTAATTAAATATATTATAATATAATTTAAACCTATTATAAAGAAGTACCTTATCATACCTTTCGCTAATCTTTTACCTTAGACTATTAATATTTACTTAAATTATAATACCTTTAAGGTTATATTTTAATAAGCTTTTAGGATAATTAATAAAAAAAGGTATACTAAAAGAGAGATTAAGGCTTTTAAATAGATTTAATCTATATTTAAATATAGAATAAAATACCTTTAATTTACCTTAAAGCTTTTATGGGATTAAAGGCCCTTAATATTACTTTTCTTTAATAGATTTAAAAAGAAAATATAGGCTAAACTCTATAAAGAAGATTAACTTAATAACCTTCTTAATTATATTAAGAGTGTAATTAAGATTAATAATTAATAATTCTTATAAAAGAAATTATAAAACCTAAGTTTTAATAATAATAAATTTAATAGCCTTTATTATAATATAAACTAAAATAAGAAGAGGTATTATAATACCTTATATAATATTGAAGCTAAACCTATAGTATTAAGGGCTATATAATATATCTAGAGATTAATTAAATATTTTTATTCTTATAGCTTTAATAATAAGGTAGATATATATAGAAAAAAGGTATAAAATATTATTAAGGTAAGGTATTAATTAAGTAAGAAATAAAAATAATAAATACTCCTAAGAGGTAGGAAAAAAAAGACTTTACCTATATATAAGATTATGCCTAGATAGTAATATTAATAATAATAATTATTAAGATAATATAAAATAGAAATAATAAATTAAGCCCTAGATATAGAGAAATTAATATATTATATTAATAAATATACCTAGGAAAGAAGGAAATTAAATATAATATCGCTTATAGATTATATTATACTCTATAAATCTATACCTCCCTATAATTACTTAAGAAATTATTTAATAATATTATTATTAATATCTAAAACCCCTAAGATAATATTAAATTATCTTAGAGATTATTATTAAAGCTTAAGATTAAGGATAAAGTAAAGGAAGATAATTAATTAAAGGTAACCTTAAGAGTTACTTAAAGATATAATAACCTATTTATTAAATTATTTATATATAATAATTAAATACCCTAGGAGTATAAAGAATAATAGATATAGCGAGAGCTTAGGGAAATCTAATAATAAATAAAATAAGAATAATAATTATAGACTAAAGATTATAAAATCTAAAATAATAAATAGGGATTATATTATTAAAATACTAATATTAATATATATATTTAATTAATATATAAATAGTAAGATATAATAGAAGTAGAAGATATCTATATTTAGGCTTATTATAAGGTAATAGCTATAAACCTATACCTATTGAAAGTAAGATATAATTTATATAATAATAATAAAACCCTATTAAGATACCTATAATATTATAAGATTATATAGATCTTATATAGAGACTATAGGTACGAAATATACTTATATAAGAAAAGGGAATAAGAACCCTAGCGAAATATATAACTCTATTTCTTAAATAAAGTAAAAGATTATTAAGTAAAATAATAATATAAAGGGATTAAGGTTATATATCTTTAATTTTACCTATTGCGATAATAGACTATATCACTAAAGTAATTTATTAATACCCTTACTTAAGTAAAAGGAGTAAAGCTAGAAATAAAGTATAATAATAAAGAATAATAGGCTATACTTAATAGGATTATTAAGATAATAGAAGGAGGCTTCTATACCTTAATATAGATAAAAGGAATAATAAAAGATTAAGGATAATACCTTTAGTAATAATAATATATTAAAACCTTATTTATTAAAAAAGAAAGCGCCCTCTAGGAATTTATAGAATACCTTATAAGGATAAAGATACCTAAAGAAGGCTTAAATATAGAAGATAAATATAAATATAACTATATCGCCTATAAATTATTAAGAAATTAGGCCACTTACCTATTATAAAGCTATAATTAGAGAAAAGATAGAGATAATTCCTATAAAGAGCTCTATATATAATTATAAATAATTAATAGCTAAAATACTTTAAATTATAAATATAAATTAAAGGAGATTAGCTAAATACTTTAATAAATAATAAAGCTAAATAGAATTACTTTAATTTAATAATAATAAATAAGCTTAGGCTATTATAAAGATATAAAAAGAATCTTTATTTAATATATAACCTAAAAGGAGAAAGGTTTAATTATAATAATAGGATTATTAAATATAATATTAATTACCTTATAGTATTTATTAATAGAAAAAATTAAGGAATTTTATTTAATATTATATCTATATTAAGATATTATTTAATACTTAAATACCTATAGTTATATAGGTTTAACCTATATCTTAATTAATAGATTAATTAAGTAATCTCCTTTAATAAAGAGATACCTTATTAAGGAAATAATAATTTATTAAATATAAGATCTTAAACCTCTATTTAAGATAATAGAAAGGTTAAATAGAGGTAAATATAAGATACCTCTCTACCTAAAGGAATATAATATAAATAATATAAAAAATAAAAGTAATAAAATTAATAAATAATTATAAGTATTATAAAGTAATTCTATAAATTAAAAAAAACCTTAAGTAAATCTAGAGGAAATTAGAAAATAAATAATTTAAAAATATCTTATTATAATATTAAATCTATAAGAAACTCTTTATAGAAAAACTTAAGACTAATTTATTACTATATATATATTATAATAAATAAATTAAGGTTATTAATAAAAAATAAGATTATTTTAATAAACTTTACTTTCTTAATATAATATAATTATTAATATTAAGGGAATATATTAAAGATATAATATAGAAAGAATATATTAAGGAAAATAAATTATCTATTAAATACCTTATTATATTTATTCTAAATAAAAATAATAAATAATAACTTTATATAGACTTTAAGGTATTTAATTTTATTATAATTAAGGACTATATATTATTACCCTTAATTAATAAATTAAAGGATTAATTATTTAATATAAAGTATTTTATTATATTTAATCTTAAAGAAGCCTATAATCTTATCTAAATTAAGGAAGGATATAAATAGAAAATTACTTTTTATATTAAATATAGATTATTTAAATACCTTATTATACCTTCTAGACTTATTAATATATCTATTATATTTTAATAAATAATTAATAATATATTATAAAAGTACCTAAATATATTTATTATATATTACCTTAATAATATCTTTATCTTCTTTAAAATAAAAGAAGAATATATAAAATATATCTATAAGATATTATAAATTCTATAAGATATTAATTTATTAATAAAACCTAAGAAAAATAAATTTTATACCTTAAAAATCACTATTAAAATCACTAATTATTGCCGAGTGGTTATCTCGCATTTTAACGCGTATCACGTGACGTAAGAGAGTTAACGCTATCTTCAGATAAGGTCTCGCTAAGGGTAGCGATAACCTCTATATTATATATATTATCTTATACCTTATATTCTTATATTTTTCACGGGCTATATATATTATATATTTAATATTATATTTTTAACTAATAATTTAATTCAATATATTGACTTTTTGCCTAAGAGTTATCTAACTATAGGTATCGATCCTATCTAGTCCCTAAAATCTAATATTATAGTCCCTATACTATAGTTAATCCCCCTAAGAACCTAGAATCCCCTACTCCTCCACGATCAATAGTTCTTTCCCGTTTATATCTTTAGTTCCTATAGGTCTATATAGTTATTAAATTACTTAGATCGCCCTAAGCTTAATTATTAATTATATAAGCTATAGGTTATAGGCTCTATTATTTATATTATTTATAAAAGCCTACTTAATAGCTAAGAGGGGTCTATTTAAGACCCTTTAAGTAAGGTAGCTAAGAAGGTAAACTTTATTAATAATAAAATTTTTAAGCACTAAGTTATAATATAGCTATAGCGGTAGGGCTATAAAGTTTATAATAAATAAGAGCTTATAGCGAAACTTAATAAGCGAGACCTTTTAATTATCGGTTATTACTATAGGGTTTAGCTTAATCCTTTTAAGGGCTCTATAATAGTATTTCCTTTAGAACCTCTAGCGCGCCTTTTAGGGTATTACTATAAGGGTTATAGCTAGATCTATCTAGTTATAATAAAAGCTATTTCTATATAAAATAGTAGTATTAATATAATCTATACTTTATAGATTAACCTAGACTAATATTTAGGTTGCGGTTATTTTTTTTAATTATAATAGTTATAATAGTTATAAAGGTATGCTTAGAGGGTAATCCTTTTTGCCGGCGTTAAGGGATAATAAGAAGGTTAAATAGATAAAGTATCCCCTTAGTAGTCCTCGGGGTTATTATATTTCTTATCCTATTAAGAGATATATTATTTATCTGGAATATAGTTAGTTGAGAGAGGTAGCTAATGCCTCTAGCTCTTCTTTTTAAATAGAGTTTATAGAGGTAAGTAGGCTCGCTATTAGAGCTATTGACTCTATACGCTATATAGTAATAATATTAATTGATATTTTGAGTTATTAAGATACTTAGTCTGGGTATAGGCTATTATTATTGATCTTATTGGGTGATATTAAGAGACTTTAATCCCTTTAGGTACTATAGAGTTATAGTGATTTAATACCTTAAAAATAAAATTTCTTAGCTATATTATCTCTTATAATAAGATATATATAGACTTTAAAAAGGTTATAATAATTAAGAATTAAAAAGAATTAATTAATATTAAGGAAATATAAGCCTTTTTTAATTTTATTAATTATTACTATAAGTTCCTTAAGATACTTAAAAAGATTATAAGACCCTTAATTAAATTAATAAAGAAAGATATATTATTTATAATAAGAAATAAAATATAAAAAGCCTTTAATAAAGTTAAGGAATTCATCTTAAGTAAATTAATCCTTAAGATATTTAATTAATCTTAATTAATTAAATTTAAAATAAATACCTTAGACTTTATATTAAGAGCTTAAATTAAATAATAAAATCATAAAAGACTTTTATATTTAATTATATTCTATTTCTATAAATTATATAGAATAAAGCTTAATTACTTTATCTATAATAAAGATTTCCTTATTAATATTAATATTTTTAAGGAATTTTAATATTATTATATTTAAAGCCTTTATTAAATTAAGGTCTATATAGACTATAAGAATACCTTATATTTCGCTATTATTAGAAAATTAAGTAGCCGATAATTATATTATATTAAATACCTCTTAGAATTTAATTATATTATAACCTATATAAAAGGAAAAGAAAATAAAAGAGCTAATATTATTAATAGATAATTAGACCTTAATATAGCAAAGGTTAAAGTAAATAAATAATTACTATAGTATACCTTAGAGGGATACCTTAAATAAAAATTTATTATATAAATATAGAAATTAATACCTCTATTAGAAAACCTTAAGCTTATCTAAGATTATAGAAAATAGATTATTAACTTTATTAATTATATATAAGGATATAACTATCGCGAATATAGGCTCCTTATATTTAAAGCAAAGATTACTATACCTAATAGAGTTTTTAAAAAAAATCTTTAATTATTATTATAATTAATTCCCTTATAATAGAAACTATAGACTGATATTTAAAGCAATAAACTATATCTATAATAACTACCTATTTAAGGAAGAAATCTAAGGTATAGTATAATATTACCTACAATATAACCCTAGATAGATACTTAAGATAACCTATATAAAAAATAAGGTAATCTATGATTAAAATGAATCCTAAAGTATAATTAGTAACGCCTAAATAATAAGAAAATAACTAAATAATAAATCCTAGGAAATTATAATATAACCTTATATATAAAATATATAAATACCTATTATATAGATACTAAGGAATTAATAAAACTCTAAAATAAGTGAAGATAATATATATTTTTCTTAATATAAAGAAAATAATAATATAAATCGCAAATAAATATAATTTATATCTAAAAATAAAGGTATAATACTATAGACCCTATAGAAAATTATAATTACTCCCGGTTATATAATAACCTTAGGAATTAATTACTATAGATTTTATTATTAAACTACCCCTATTAAAAGAACTAATTATTAACAACTTTTATTATAGTATTCTTAATATTTTAGATAGACTTATAAAATTTTCTTATTTTATCCCCTATAGCGAATTAATAAATATAGAAGAATTTATATACCTTTTCTATTATAATATCCCTAGGATATATAGGCTATTACTTAAGATTATCTTAAATTAAGGACTACCTTTTATATCTAAATTTTAATAAAGACTAACTAAATACCTGAGAATTAACTATAAACTCTCTATAGTATATTATAAGGAGATTAATAAATAAATAAAATAAATAAAAGAAATACTAAAGTAATACCTTTAATAGTATATTAATTATAAATAAAATAATTAAGTAAAGAAGCTATTAGCTATATAATTAGGCTATAATATAGTTATTTATAAAAATATAAAGATTATATTAGCCTATTTTAACTTTAGGTTTACCCTAGATACCTATAGATAAGCTTAAAATAGTTATTAACCCTAAGGTAATTTTTATTAGCGATTAATTAAAGAATCTATATAAAGAAATAAGAATTAAATTTAAATTTATTAGAAATATAATAAATAATTATATAAATAAGGAAAGGATTAAGGAATTAACCTTCTCAGAAGGAGATATAGTCTTTCTTATATTAAAGAATATTATAATAAAATAATAAATAAAAAACTTAACTGTAAGTATATTAAATTAATAGAGTTAAATAAAAAATCTTATAAAATAATTATAAATTAGACTTATTAATAAATATTAAGCTTTATTTAATATTTTATAGTTTATTACTTAAGTTAAGAGAAAATATTATTTAAATTAATATTAATAATAAATTAAAAGCTTAAGTTAATAAACTAAAAGAATATATTATAGAAGCTATCCTTTATATAAATAAAATTACTAATAAAATAATATATTTTATTAAATAGAAAGATTACTTAAACTTAAAAAATATATAGGAATTATTAGAATACTTTATTAATATATAATACCTTCTAAAGAACTTCTCTTAATAATATTAAGTATAGGCTTATTAAGGCTAATATATATATATAGTAAGTATTTTAGTTAAATAAATATCTTAAAAATCTTAACCTTCTTTATAAAACTCGCAATAAAAATATAATAAATTATTTAATTAATTAAAATTATTTATTATATTCTTTCCTAAATATCTTAATTATTATTTAATAGGTCTTTATATTATAATTAAGTTTATTATAGATATTATAATATTAAATACCTAATTATATTAATCTCCCTTAATTATTATTCTATAATAATTTAGCTATTATTTATATATTAATATCTATTTAATTAATTAATTATCTTCCTTCCTTTATTATTATAACCCCTCTCTTCTATAATTAGGTTCTTTTTACCCTCTAGCGCCGACTAAATATCTTATTTACCTCCTAAAGGTCTTTATTTTTAATAATTAATAAAGTAATTTAATATATAATTACCTTTATCTCTTTCTTAAAAGACCTTAAGGCTATAAGGATTAACTCTAGAGAGCTATTTTAATACCTCTTAATTTATTTATTAAGGTATTTAGATTAAAATTAGGCCTTAAGTATAATCTTTAAGGTCCTTAATACTTAAGAGGTTAATTAATTAAATACCTCCTTAATTAATATTAATATCTATAGCTATATATTAAGCTTTAAGATTATACTTTCTAAGTTAAAGGGAATAAAGCTAGCTCCTTTAAAAGCCCCCTTAATATTTCTTTTTATTATAATAGCGTTATATATTATATAAAAGGCTAGAAAGAATTTAGTCTTTAAAATATAAATAATAAAACATTTAATTAAATATTTTATTTCTTACTTATAAGCCTTCTTTAATATATTAAAATACTTAAGATTAAGGAGCTAAAATAAATAAAAAGAATAAGGTAATATATAAAGCTAGGTAATTTTCTTTTCTTTATAATATCTCTTAAATTTAATAAATTAATAATTTTTATAGTTATTAAGGATTAAAAAATAATAATAATTATTTAATTATTTTATTATATATTAATTAAAGTCCCCGGTTTATATTATTATTTACCTTATTAACTATTACTTATTATATCTCTATATAATACTTTATTATTAGCGTGGAGCGAGGGGATTAACTTATAGGCTTAAGGGTCATATAACCCCGGGCCTATATAATAGGTGCTTACATAAGGAGTATTTTAAGGCTCTTATTGAGAATAGCCCTAGCTCTAATTAAATATATTATCTTTAACCTTATATTATACTTTTTTATAAACTATATATATTATATATCTTAACTATAAATTCAGCTAATAATATTTTAATTAAATAGATCTCTTTTACCTATTAAGGCCTCCGCCTTTATATAGTTATCCTTCTAAATTACTAAAACTCTAACCTTATCTTAATCCCCTAAATAAAACTAACCTCTTTAGACCTCCTTCTTATTATCTTTAAACTAGCCGAGCTTAATATATTATTATATAGGTACTTAGGTATTCTATATTATATTAAGATAGATAGCTAGCATTATATACTATATAGTATAGGTATTAATATTAAGATCCTAGAGGAACTTTATTTCTTAATTATTAGGCTTTTAGCCTTACTCTAGCTTCTCTATAAGGTAATATAGTAGGTCTAGCTCTTTATTAACCTACTTATATAAGGTAGGGTAATAAAATACTAATAGAAATTAAAGTATAATAATAATCTTAACCCTAAAGATTATAAGGTTAATATAGTATTTATCCCTAAAGTATAAAGTCTTATATTAAATATACTTAAAGAACCTATTATTAGCTCTTTTTTAAGTCTTTATTATATATTAATAGATATATCTAATAATATATTATTAAGCTCTTTATTGCTATATAGAGGCAAGGTTCTATAGGATCTAGCTATATTACTTATATTATTTAGTTAAAGGTCTAATTATAGAGCTCTTATTATTATTATATTAATAGTTATTTTATTAGAATTAATACTTTAATAAGCCGATTTTATTAATTATTAAGGGTTAATAATTAGAAGATTAAATTAAAAGAACTATAGCTCCCCTTAGGGTTCTTATGCTCTCTATTTAGTTAAGAGATAGCCTATTTATTTAGAATAGAGTTAATTAAATAAGGCCGCTAGCGTCTCTAGCTCTTCTTCTTAGAGAGTTTATTAAGGCTCATAGCTAGCGTCTTTAGCTCTTCTTTTTAGAGAGTATATTAAGGTAGGAAGCCTTACTATTAAATTACTATTTATTATAAATAGCTTAACTTAATAGCTTATAGCGTTATTATGGCTATACGCAATATAGTAATAACCCTTATTAATATAGTATATTAAGATCCCTAGTCTAGATATAGGCCTTTATTATTTTAATTACTAACGAATATTAGGTACCTTCGATTGCCTTTATAGGCTACGATAAAGTTAAGAATATTAATTTAATTAAAGTACTTAAGTTACTTAAGATTAATCTTATTATTAATCTAGCTATTTTAAGTTATTATAATTACTTAATTACTTAATAAATTATTATCTTAATATTAATTAATAAGGTAATATTAGCTTCTATTAATAATAAATAGCTAGATTACCTAGCTTTCTATATTAATTACTTAAATAACTATAATTTATTCTTAATTATTAAGCTATATTAATTTTAGCTTTAAATACCTTTTTAAGCCTATAATAATTATTTTATTTATAGTTATATCTATAAGAAAGTTAATCTTATTAAAGTTATAAATATTATTTTATTAAATATTATACTTTATACTTATATTTACTATAAGCTAAAATTAATTATAGATAATAATTAGATCTTTATATTTAGCTCTCTAGTAATTATATTTCTAAAAAAATATATATCTTAAGGGCTTAATATCGCCTTATAAAGTTTAAAGCCTAATATATATTAATAGATAATATATTGCAGTTAATAAGTAATTAATTAGCTATTTCTTTAATACTATAAAGTTAGGGGGGAAATCCTTATAAATCTAAATTAAGAATAAAGTAAATAAAGATCTAATCCTCTAGATTAAATAGCTAAAATAATTTCTAGATTATATCGCATTAAGATTTAATACCCTTTTATTAGTGGCTAAAGGTCTTTTAAGAGACTATATAGATATTAGCGGCGTATTAAAGACTTAATCGAGGGTTTTTTTAAATAGCCTAAAGAATAAGAAGTATTCTAGCCTTATAATTAGTTTATAATATATTAGGTAGTCAGGAATTAATTAATTAAATAAACATAATATAGGTTACGGGATTTTTAAGATACTTACTTAACTAAGATACTTACTATATATATATTAATAATATTTAATTACTTAAATTAATAGCCCTAAAAGAATATACCTCTATAATAATAGATAACTCCTCCTAAAGCTTATTTAACTCCTTTAAGGTATAAAGGTTATACTTAAAAGCTTTATTACCTTATGCTTTAAATAGCTATTTCTGCTTATAGATATAAATAAGCTTAATTATTACCTCCTTTAAGGTATCCTCTATTTTAGCCTCTTTATTCTCTAGGCGCTTATATTTATAAATATTTTTCGCTATTACCTAAGATATAAGTTATTAACTATAAAGAGGAGTAAGGTATATTTATAAAAGGAAGCTATCTTAGCTCTATTATAAATAACCTTTATATCGATATAATAGAAATAAAAGTTAAAGTAATTAAAAATAACCTTATAGAATAAGCTCTAGTAAAAAATAATAAATATAAAATATAATTTTAAAATTAAAAGCCTTAATATAGATAGAAAGATTTTATATTTTAGAAAGTTTATAAGAAGAAATATACTTAAAGACTTAGCTTAATATTATATTAATAATAAAAGAAATTTTTATAAATTAAAGTTACTTAAAAATATTTAGTTATTAAAGCTAGCCTTAAGGATAAAATTAATAGAGGGGAGACCTTATATTATAGCTATAATAAGGGTTAGGCGGGGAAATATAATAGAAAATACTTTAATTAAGTTATAACTAAAGGGACTAAATATTACTTATATCGGTTTAAAGATTAAGCTTTAAGAATATTAATCTTATCCGAGATTAAGTAAGAGGGATATTAATCTTAGAGAATTATATAAATATATAAGATATATTTATTTTTACTTTCTTATATATTAGCTACCTTAGCTATTAATTCTATAACTTAATTATATTTAATACCCCTTAAATATATTATTAAATATAATAACCCCTTAGTTTAAAGCTATACGATTATCTCTATTATTAATATAAATTAATATAACCGGTTTATCCCTTAGATCCTATTATATTATTATATAAACCTTTTACCCCTTAGGTCTTAAGGACCTTAAAGATTATACTTAAGGCTAGATCTTAGTTTAAATACCTTAATAGATAAATTAAAAGGTATTAAAGTAGCTCCCTAGAGTTAATCTTTAAAGCTTTATAGTCTCTTATAAAAGGAATAAAGGCTATTATATATATAATTACCTTATTAATAGCTAAGGTAAAAGACTTTTAAGAAGTAAATAAAATATTAAGCTAGCGCTAAAGGGTAAAAAGGACTTAATATAATAATTAAGGTTCCTAATATAATAAACTATAACCTAATTAGTTTATATTAATAATTATAATAAGGTATAGTAATATTAAGTATAAAGTAGTAAATTATATTTAATAAAATTAAGAAGTATTCTTAAGCAATTAAGTTATATTAAAAGTTTAAGAACTAGATAGATAGGAGATATATAAATAGGGGAAATTATATATTTATTTCCTTTCTTAATAAATTATAAAGCTCTCTAGATTATAGCGATCTAAGAATTATTATAATCTATAGATTACTATAATCTTAGAAAAGCGCGCTTTAATTTTTATTAATCCTTAGCTCGAGATTCCTCTATCTCGCGTTACTACACTAATTTAATTATATTATTAATTAGAGTATATTATAATACCTAGCTATAGAGAAAAGGAGTAATAATAATAAAAAAAGGAAGGTAAATAATTAATTAAACAAATATTAATATATAAATAATAATTAAAGAAAGTTAATATAATTAAGTATTTAGCGTTATAATATTTATAGTAAGCCTAATTATAATATAAGGGTATATTAAGTAATAATTAAGATATCTAAAGAAGAATATAATAAATAGTTTTAATTAATTAAATAATTTATAGTATTTTTATCGCGATAACCCTGGAGGAGGTTAAAAAAATATAGCGCTTAATTAACTATAGTACTAGCCACTATTGCTGGGGACTCTTTCAGTGAAAGAGGAGACCCCTGATGGGGTTGAGATATAACTATTGTAGCGTAATTTAGGTGGGAAATGATATAGCGTCAATAGGGCTAGGAGGCGGGTGAAGTGAAAGAGGATTTTAGTAAAAGGGGAAAAATTAATTAGTTGAAATAGCTGATATAATTAGCTTAGGGGCTAGGGTTAGCCTAATTAAATCTATATAGCTAGATATTAAAAGTACTTAGATAATAGTAATAAAATATAAAAGAGAGATAATAAAAGTAAAATGAGATAATTAATAGCGGTAGTAGAGTAGAGTGCTATTACTAAGAGATAAAAAAAAGAAAAGGGGGATCTAAATAATTAAAATAAGGGAGACTTATTATAATCCTAGATATCGCTAATAATTAACCTTATCTATCTATTATTTTATCTTTCGGTACTATAAATAGGTCTTTTTTTCCTTTTTCTTTTTTCTTCTTTTTCTTTTTTTCCTCCTCTTTTATTATTATAATTATAATAATAAATAATAATATTATCTATATCTATACTATATTATATATATATATATATATATAGGTATAGATAGCTTCCTTTATAACTAAGACTATTAGGTTATTATTTGTCGGCCGTGCGGGATATACTTAATTCCGAAAGTAATAAGCTAGAGGAATTACCTATAGGCCGAGCTATACTAGATGAGTGGGGAGGAGCTAAGGTCGACTATTAAGTTATTTTCGAGCTATAATCTATATTCGGTAGAGGAGCTATAGTAGTAGAAGCGCGATAAGACTAAACCGTGCTAGCCGATTAAGGGCCTTACTATCTTTAACTATAGTGTCTACTATATATATAACGACTGCGGTTACTATATATAGAGGATAGCTAAGATATATAATTATATACTAGCGTATGGGAAGAAGGTATTATAGTATAGGGAAGATACGCCGCTCTAGAAAGTATATAAGCTCTAGATATATTTTATAGGGAAGGGCTATATTAATTACTTTATTATTAAGGGTTTATTATTATCGCTAACGCTAAGAGGGGAGGTATTAATACTTATATTACCTATGCCGCTATTATTATAAGAGGAGGGGATATTATTTAATAGGTTAAAGGTAGATATTACCTAGGTATCCTGCGACTTAGATAAAAAGGCCGGGGTTATATAGGATATCGGGGAGTTATGAGTGGATTAAGTCCTATAGCTTATCTATATTGGGTTCCCTACCTATATATAGGGGCTCTAGGATACCGAGATCTAGTTATTATACTTATTGCCGCTAAAGAAGCTCCTAGATAGGGATAGTAGCGGCGAAGGGGGGGATAACTTAGACCTTATCTATATCCTTATTGCGGCTAAGGCTGTCCTTAGGGACGCCTATAAGCTTTATAGTGATAAGTCACTTAAGCGGAAGATAATATAGTAGCGGGCTAAGAGGTTAAATAAGTTCCGTGATGCGGGCGACCCTAGTAGCAGTAAGCCCGGCGGGTTCTATAGCTTTAAGAATAAATCCTCGCTAACCTTATACTTCTAAAGGATAAAGTAGCTTCTCGTTTATTATTAGGTTATATTTAGCGAGGATAGTTACTTCACGAGGGAGAATAAGGGCTAAGTATTACTATAGGACGTTATTAAATTAATACCTTAGTAATAGCGGGCTATAGAAGGTATTATTGATGCCCTATGGGAATAAAATAAGAGGGCGAGGGAAAAATTAGCTAATAAAGAAGATAATAATAAGCGTAATATTAAGCTAAAGTATACTATTCGTAACTTCTATATATCCTTAATCTATTAGATAGTCGGGAGTAGGCTATTCCGGTCCGCAATATTAAGCTTCTGCGCTATACTTAGCCGGAAGAAGGCCTTTATATAGCGAGAGGCGAATAATAATAAGCAGCGTAAGCGATATATCTAGAATAAATTAGGTAACTTTAATAGTAACTTATCCGCACTTATATAGACTACTTAGCTTATATTATTTGACTTTATATACTTCTATAAGTAGGACGATAAGGATAGGATACTTAAACTACTAGAGAAGATATATAAAAGGTATTTCTAGTAGATAGTAGAGACGCCCTTTAGTTATATCCTATAGTAGCGGCTTTACCTTTTTGCGGCCTTTAGAATTACTATCGCTAAGAACTAGGCCCGCTAATCTCTTAATAGCTAGATAATTAACTATATAGGAACCTAGCTATATATAGAATAGGTATTATAGCTAGTTATATTAGAGTTTTATTAAGTATATTCTCTTCTATATAATAAGCTATTATTTAGGGCGAAGGAGATTACCCTAGTTAAGGTATAGAGACTATATAATAACCTAGACCTCGATAACTATAGCGGCTTATAGCTAATAGATAAGAGGAATACCGAGATCCTAAAGGGAATATAGGACGCCCTGCTCTAGTAGATTAAGTATAGGGCTAAGCTGCGAGGGGTCTATATATAGACCGATTAGGCCGGCGGGTTAAGCCTATATCTAAAGGTAATGGCCTACTATAAGGCGTATATATAAGAGTTCCTAAAGTAGATAGTGACGCTTATCTATATTCCGCTAGCTCCTCTATTATAGGTGCCGGAGCTACTTTCTATTACCTATATTAATATAAGTTATCGTCGATATATATTAATCTAGGAGAAGATAGTTATAGTATATATATAGTATTATAAGAGCTAGAAATAGGTTAGTATCGAGATAGAGAATATCCGCTTTTTACCCCGCGCGATCGGATATCTACTCTTAATATATCTAGCTCTAGTGCCGCCGCTATACTAGGTCTTCTTTTATTAGAGAAAGCCTAGCGCCCTACTATCGCCGTACCTATAGTCGAGCCTAGACGGCGAGGTCTAGAGGGATACTATAATCTCTTCCTGCCTCCGCAAGGCCTGCGCACGCGCCGAGGTACCGCAGTTCCAGGTGGCGTGGTGGCGGTTTATATGGGAATATAGGGGTTAGGGTTCACGCGGTAGTTCGGAGGATAAAAGTTATTTAAAACTTCCTAAAAATAATATATATAATAGAGCGAGAAAAACGCAAGTAAAGGAACCTAATCCTATATTTTTCACTACCTTATAGTATAAGTTATTATAATTTAAAATAATTATTAGATTAAAGGTCGATAAAATAGTTAATAATATAAGAAAGTCTTAGCTTATATTTAATTTAAAAGGGTATAATATAGGACCTATAGAGAAGTCTTAGCTTATATTTAATTTAATTAGGTATAGCGCAATAGCTACCCTAGAATAAAGGCATTATATAGAAAAATAGCGAGTCTATATATAGCTAAATATAACCGCGGAGTAAAAGAACCCTTTTATTAATTATTTTCTTTATATCTTTATTTCGAGTTTTATTTACTATCTTATATCTTTATCGCTAATGGGAGAGCAAGGGGTAATATATTAGAATATAATTAAGATTAATCTAAGTATAGATATAAAGCCTAATATTAATAAGATAGCTCTTAGTCTTAATTAATATATCCTTAATAGAAAAAAAAACCTAAATTAGAGTTAGAAAACTATATATAATAGATAAGCGAGCTTTAGAATATAAGGATATTATTATTACTATATATAATATAATATAATAATACTTTATTTAGTCTATTAAGTCGTGATCTTATAAACTATAGCTATTAAAAAAATAATATTTTTTATATTATATAAGCTATTACTATCGGCCGTCTAATATATAATAGGGGAAATATAGGTATCTCGTGTAGCTAACGCTAGAGGAATAAGCTAAAGTATTACTATATAGGTTTCCTAGAAGATAATATCTTAATTAGCTCTAAAATACTATAGCTATCCCGCTAGAAAAGCGCTATAAACTAAAGAGAAATAACTTATATTATAATATATATACTTATAGCGATATTATTAACGATAATATAAGTAAGCTATTATTTCCTATTGCGTACTAACTAAATTATAATAAGCGGAGTTTATATATTATTACTAACCTCACCTACCTACTATACTATTAACGATAGATCTAGTTATTAGCCTCTACTTAGAGCTATATCTCTAGATCTCTATACTATTTAAAGTTCTACTACTAGCTAAGTCTACTTATAATCGCGACTATAATGAACTAAGCGAGACTAAAGTAGGCCCAGTAATAGTACTATATAACCTATTAGTTTAGAACTATAATAAGAACTCACGGATTAACTATATAAGCCCGGTCGGTGCGTAAGATTATTACCTACTTTTTAAAAACTCTTAGGCTTAGCTCGAGCTTATATTATAAGGATATAATATAGCCGACGCCGCATTTATCTAAGACTAACCTAGCCTATTATAGCTTAAAGCTCGGGATAAAGAGCTATAAGCCCTAATCGATATAGTCTAATAATTATTTATTACCCTAGATCGGGAGATAATAAGAGATAAGAAGGATCTAGCGAGGGTCTTATATTCTACTATTAGAGCGATTTATATATTAACCTAGTTTATTAGACGCGATTAATTTACTATAATCCTTAAGTATAGCGAGATTATTAGATAATCTAGCGGGATAGAGCCCTTAATCTACCGCTTCTATTAGCGCTTATTATATCTCTAATAGGCCGCAGACCGAAATACTATAATAGCTATATTAATTAAGGAATTAATTAACCCCCCGGGAGTAAAAGAATACTCTATATATCTAGCTGCGGCCTTCCCCTTATACGCTAGATAGCTCGCCTAAGTTAATAAGGGCTAATACCTATAATTAAGATAGGTTTCTCTTATTATTAGCTGCTAGTATTAAGATATTTATATAGGAGTATTAAGACTTTATTGACTATCTTTATTAAGCGCCGAGAGACTTTAGAGTTAAATAGAGTTATTATAGGCTTTATACCTAGAACTTCTATCGCCGGCTTAAATAATAAGACTACCTTATTATTAAGGATATCCTTTATAGTATTTAGCTTATTATTAAGCTAAGTAGCCGCCGGGACGTTATTACGCTTATATAGACTATCTAGCTAGGCGAATATTATATTATATAGCTAAGCCTAGCCGAGATTAAAGATATATACCGGCATAAGGATATAATTATACCTATTTTTTATCTAGGCGTTAATAATATAATTAATTATTAGTCTCTTACTATCTACCGGCGAGCCCGATCCTCTTTCCTTATCTTTAATTCCCTTTATTTTAATAACTCCTATTATTTAGCGCTTTAAGAGGTCTATAATACTATAGTAGATTATTAAGGCTCTATATTAGCGTTAATCTACAATATGCCGATAACTTAATAAGTATATAGGTAGACCTATAGCCTTATAGTGATAAAGTATGCCTAGTGCTTCTTAGCTATAGATAATTTAGTTATTAGCCGGGGCGAGGATAAGATCTTACTATTTAATTAGCTTAACTAGATGCAATAAGAGCTATATTTATCTAGAATATATAACTTAGATCTACGAGAGGTTAGTGCTATATCGTACTAGATTAAGGTTATTTCGTAATACCTTAGCGTAATATTATCTAATGCCGCGGCCGGCGGGTAGGCTAATATAGCCCTATAATATAGAGAGCTCGAGACTCTAGTTAATAGTAGTGCTAATAGGACCATAGAACTAACCGACCCTACCGTACTATTATTCTAAGAGTAGAATAGCGCGATAGGATATACTTCTTAATAGTATAAAGATAACTATTATATTTAGGTAGAAAAGGTAACTAAAGAATAAAAGGCTCTATTAATTTACTCTTTACTCCTTAATATTATAAAGTAACTAAAGGGTATAACCCTATTAGATAGCGATATAAATAAGATTTATCCCCTATTAGTCCTTAATTTAGTATAAGATCTATTATACCCTAGGCCTTAGGAGACTTATTTAGAAAATAGTCCTACCCGGTATAATAGCGCCTATAAGGTAGCGATAGAAGGCTTAATAGTCAATAAGTTAAACCCTCCCTACCTATATATATACTCCTATTATTATTAATTATAAGGACTAAAGTATAACTTAATCTTATTATTATATAATATCGATAGCCTCTATAGCTTCTTAATATCCCTTAGCGTCGCTAGGCTAAGGTTCTAATAATATATTTAACTATATATTACTCTTAATTATATTAATAATATCTATCTTAATATAGAAATCCCTTCGCCTAGTGGTCTAGATAATAATACCGTAATAATATAGCCTCTATATAATATCCTAAATTACTACCTTAGGCGTATTATCGGCCTATTGGATACCTATATTTAGGTCTTCTTCCCTGCCTTATTCTATAGTTAGCTCTTTAATCCCTATACTTAGACTTATATCCTAAGGGTAAGATTTATATATTAATATAAGGAAGTAATACTACCCGCTATATAAGCTATTATTAATAATAATAATATACTTTAATATATCCCTAAAACTTATACTATTGCCTTATTAGACTTAAGTATACCCCGGGAAGTATTAATAGCTAAAGCGGTAATTAAGGAAGAGGAGCTAAGGGGATTTATAGGTATAAAGAGGCGAGAGGCATTAGGTAACCTATTAGGGCCGCACTATAAGTATTTTTATGTTATACTATAGTCTTAATATCTTACCACTCTCTAGGAAGAAGTTTAAGTAAGGGCTACTCCCTTCCCTAAGTATACTAGCCTATAGCTCTATATAGCTACTAAGAATACTAAGCTAATATAGATATAGCCTATACTTAAGTTAATACTTAAAGAGTAGCGTTACTATTAGGACTCTATAGTCAATAAGACCTATATTAATCTATAGGCGATATATATTAATATTAGGCGCTAGCTAATACCTGCCGAGATAGGACTATATAGGCGTATATTATTATAGCGCTAATACTACCTAGATAGGCTTTAGTATCGTCGGCTATAATAGAGTTAGCTTTAGAATCGCCTTAATAGATAGAAAGAGGGCGCTAATTAAGGTAAGTTAGGGAAGCGCTATAGCCTATTTATTTACCGGACTACCTATCTATTTATAACCCTCTATAATACTAGAGATATAATAATTACTCTTAGGCTAGGAAGTTAGAAGCTTTAGAAAGGCCTTATCTATAGCTAGTTCTATAACTTTATTAAGGTCCTATTTAATACTATTAAGTAATACCCTTTCTAGAACCACTATACCGAGAGTATAGCCCTAGACTTATTATATCTCCTCGATTAGCGTAACTCTATGTAGGGAGCGTATGCCTATTAGTCCTAGGTATAATATATATAGGCTTAGTAAGCTCTATATCTACTATAACCTTCCTATAATCGATTAAGATAAAATAGAAGATAATATAGTATAGTTAGCGCTTAAATTAATATAGCACTAATTTACCTATAGTATCTAGGTAGAGGATTAAGTATCGCTAGACCTTTTATAGTATATTATAAATCTATTCTTATTAGCTCTAGCTCTAGCTCTAGCTTAGCTAAAAGAGTATTAGAGGATAACCTAAAAGACTACCCTTTCTTTACTATTCCTTCTTAAAAATAGCTAGATTCCTTTATATTAGTATTAATTAATATTACTTCCTATTTAAATATATTAAGGTATAGACCGGCCTAAAGTACTTACTGCCTAAGACTATTATTATAGTAATAGCACTCTATGGACTTTAATTTAGCTATACCTTATCCCTTATCATAAAGGAGCTAGTACTCTAGGGAGATAGATAGATATTAATGCAGTATATATAGCCCTAAGAGGGGGAACTATAAGCTATTAAAGTATAATGAGAAGGACTAGGCCTGGCTAAGATATCTAAGGTCTATAGGTTTAATTAGTGGATTTTAGGGAAGTTTAATTAAAATACTTAGCGGTTTACTTCTAAAGTTAGCGATTAATTAGCGGTTAGTAATAACCTCTTATATTAAGACTATAAGCGGTAATAGTACTTAAGGATATTCGCGATATCTATATCTAGATATAGTAAGCCTAGAGCTAGGTAGGACGGTATTAAGTCCATAAGAATATAGCGGTAAGGAGGCTATAGCTTAAATATCTCTACTCTATAGTTATTAAACTCTTCTAGCGGGACGTCTGGTATATAGCTCTAAAGAGTATAAAATAGAAGATAGGTTCTAATATTATAGATAAGGCGATAATTAGATACCTAGACTTTAATCCTCCGGCCTCTACTATAATAGGCTATTAGACTTATTCTACGATCGCTAGCGCGATATTAACCACACCCGGCCTGATCTTATTACCGGAAATAAGCTACGGTCAGCTAATGTAATAGATCTCTTTAATAATCTATTCTCACCTGATATTTATAGCTTGCGTCGGCTGGCAACTGACGATTAATTTAATATAGGAAATTTTCTAGCGCTTATATGATATAGATATACCGATGATTAAAATAAGCATTAGCTAACGATTAGTAAAGTAGCCCCTAATGGTTATAGTAAGCTAAAAAAGATAGAATAATATAAAGTAAATATCTATAAGTCGATTAATATTAATATTAATATATAAATTTATAAGTTTTATATTTTAGCGGTATATTTACTTTAATATTATTTTCTTTAATAGTTATTAGGCGATAGGGTAGAGAGTATAGGTTTAACCGCTATAGCTAATAATAGAGCGTCTTAACTTATAAGGGGGTCGGTAGTAGCTATCGACTATTAGGTTTATTATGCTTAGCTCGAACTAAACGCGGAATAAAGGGGTTTTAAATTAATATTAATACTATATAGTAGCTAATAGAGTCTAGAGAGGGATTTATATCTTTACTTTCTTAAAATTATTTATAATAGAATACTTTATATATAACCTAGAACTCTAGCTTCTCTATTATTAAATATACTAGATTATGGTTCTATAGAAGTAGGTTAAGGCGTATCTTTATAGCGGTCTATATTATCTTAAGATAATTAAGGATATATAGAAGTAGGTATCTAAATATAAAGTCTTCTAGAATTAATAAGATACCTATAATAATTTATTACTAAGACCCAATAATATACCGCTAATTATAGGATTAAGTCCGCTAGGGACGGGAGGTATCCGATATAAGTTTATTATAGAGTAGAATATATCCCCGCTAGATTACCGATATATAGAGTATAGATAGATTTAAGAGTATCTTAAGATCGAGTATTAATAGGATCTAGATCTTAAGGGTAGATATCACTTAGCTATTATAGCTAAAGAGGAAAGAAGTAATAGCCTATAGAGGACTAAGGTATATTATTAATAATTATTCTTATGAGGTTTAGGTAGCGAGCTATTTAAAGTAATAAGAGGGCTAAATCTTAATTAGTCGAGGTCTTAAGATTATAGCTTATAGGCTAGACTTTAAGCGACTATTAATATATTTTAAAGAAAAGGTAATAGCATCTAGAGCTAAGAGGTAGGGTATATCGATAGGGAGAATAACTTTATAGCGCTAAATCTATAGCTTCGCCGGCTTAATTCTACTCTTTACTTAAAGGAATTTAGCGGGAAAAAGGACTTTCTAAGGGACTTAATCTCTATAGAATATAAAGTCGATCTAAATGACCCGGATAAGTTAGATAACGCTTAGCTTTAGTTTTATTATATTATATTTAATTAAATAGTTAATTATACTAAAGCTATTATTATTCCTAAAAATATCTCTTAGAATGCTTTATTTAAGGTTAACCGTAAGGAACTTATTAAGGAGAGAAGTAAGCTATTTATTTCTAGTTTAAGCCTAAGACTTAGAGATAATATATACTTATAGTTAAATAACTATTTACTTATATCATTCGCTATATATCTTTTAATAATAAGGCCGATTAACTATTATTTAAGCTAAGTAAGAGATAGTAAAATATATACGATATAATGATAGAGTATATAGATAACTTAACTAATACTTAGAAGGACTATAGCGGTGACCTAGAGGCTCCTGAAGTATCTAAGCTTCTTAATTTACTTAAAAATAACGTTTTAAAGCTTTATATATCCCTTCTTAATTATTTCACTAAGGATATAAAGTATAATAGCATTCTTATTAGCTTCTTAATAGTTTTAAGTATCTATATAGATAGTATTTAGGAGGGCTATATAAATTTTACCCTAAAGCTTTCCGTAATTATAGTAATATCCCGTCTCTATATCATTAAGTATATAATTAATTAATGAGCTAAGGTTATTAAGTAAAAGATATAGTAGGGCTAGGGCCGAGAAGAGGTAGAAGAGAATAATCTAAGTAACTTTACGCTTATATCTAAGATAACTCGCCGGTTTATAATTAGAGGAGGAGAGGGTTAGGAAATAATACTAATATAGTTTATTATCTAACTCTAAAACTTTAGTATAGCTATATATAATAATATAGTATCTTAAGGCTCGGTAAGCTAGGATAAGGAATATATTATCTTTAAGGGTATCTAACTTAATATTCTTAATATATAGGCTATAATGAGAATAGCCGTCTATTAGCTAGAAGATATACTATATAAGGACTTACTATTTTATAAAGAGTTTTTAGATTAATCTCTAACTAAGCTTAGCTTACCTAAGATCCCATAGGGCGAGCTCTTAGATAATACTATTAATAAAACGATTAGTTATTTATTTATCAATAAACTCTTCTAATATAATAGAGGCGTAAGTAAAGGCTAGGTCATTCAAAAGATATTATAGGACGATAGCTTAAGGGCTATATAGGTTAAATCGGTAGGTAATAGCGATAGTAGTATAGAGTTAAATATAAAGGCGGTATATCGATATAGTCTCTAGGTAGAGAAAGCTTTAGAGTTATTATTATTTCTAGCGTAGCTAAGTAATAGGTTTCCCCTAAGGGTATATAAGCTTCTTATGATTTAATACCGCAATATAGCTAATAGAGGAATCTAGAATATTTTAATTAATTAGGGGCTTATTATAATTATTATAGGTATATATAAAGGCTTCTTAATATCTAGAAGGCTTAAGATTATTTATTAGTTCTTACTGTAGGAGGTTAATACTCTATTAGTATACTTCTTATAGCTTATTTTACTATTCTAGGAGGATATCTAGGTAAATATATAGGACCGGTCTAGCTTTAACGCTAGTTTATAGGCTACTAAAGGTATACCGGAGAGTAATAGCCCATAAGATAATAAGTAACCTAATAGCACTATAGAGGCTAGTTAAGAATAAGCTAGCTAGGCTAAGGAGGGCGGGTAAGGCGCTTAGAAGCTAGGACCTAGGGAGTACTAGATATTACCGCGCTTAATATATATTATCTAAAGGCTTAGTATTATAGCGTATAGGTAGAAGCTTAATATTAATAGCTAGAGGTATATATTAACTGCGATCGGATAATAATACTTCCGGAATATATCTATAGCCTATATAAGACTACTACGGGAAGTAGACTTAGATAATAGCGATAGCGATAGCGATAATAATAGGGATAGTCTATATAATCTATAAGCTAGTTATAAGTCTAAGATTATAGGCTTAATCTATAGAAGACTTATAATTAAGGGAGCTTTCGAGATTAATAAGTACTAAGTTAACTTTCGATATATTAATAAAGAATAGTATTAGCTATTAGGATTTCTATCTATAATAGGAGGGTTTAGTGAGGTTCTTAAGCTAGGCTATAAGCAGAAGAATATATCTATATACTATAAAGTACTTTAAGAGTTATAGTTAAAGAGATAGAAGCTATATTATTGGATTAATATCGACTGTAAACTTACTTATCTCTATAGAGAGTAGGCTATATTCTATGGCGTATAGTAAGAGGTAATTAAAGCGATTATAATAAATAAGAGCCTAATTATAGTAGTAATAGGAATAGGTAATAGGAAGAGCTTAAGGTTTATACTACCGGCGGCGAGCTACCTAGGCGGCGTAACTATAGTTATAGTTCTATTAGTATCGCTATAGGGCGACTTAATAGAATATTACCGGAAGATAAAGATACTATATACCGAGTAATATAGCGATTAATCCCTAGGGGCGGCGTCGCTTATTTTTATTATACTTAAGTCGGTAATAATTAAGCGGTTCTATAATTATATAGAAGGGCTTTAAGTAATAGCGTAACTTAATGGATTTATATTTAATAAGGCTTATATTATTTTAGAGGGTATACGGGACTTCTAATTAAGGCTAAGAGAGCTTAGATAGCTAGTATTAGTGGGGGTATAGATAGTATATCTAATAGTAATATTACTATTAAGTAAGGAAAAGGAGTTTTTTAAGCTAATTAATATATAACTAGAGGATATAATTATAATTAGAATTAGCACGATATACTTAAATATCGTATATAGTATATAGACGCTAATAGTAGTAACCCCTAAAGAGGCTAGCGAGGCGGTTATAATAAGGGTCCGAGAGATTCTAGATTAGAAACTTAAGGAGTATCTATAGCCGGCGAAGATAATTATATACTATAATATAGTTATAGTAATTAATACTCTTATGATTAAGCTAAATTACGATGCTTATTACCGAGATATTGATACTCGAGATGGTAAGGCGGAGAGGCTATGGGCTTAGATAAGTGGGATGGAGCGAGAGCGATATAGGTATTATATGGGAATATAGGGGTTAGGGTTTACGCGGTAGTTCGGAGGATAAAAGTTATTTAAAACTTCCTAAAAATGATATATATAATAAAGCGAGAAAAACGTAAGTAAAGGAACCTAGTCCTATATTTTTCACTACCTTATGGCATAAGTTATTGTGGTTTGAAATAATTATTAGATTAAAGGTCGATAAAATAGTTAATGATATAAGAAAGTCTTAGCTTATATTTAATTCAAAAGGGTATAGCATAGGACCTATAGAGAAGTCTTAGCTTATATTTAATTTAATCGGGTATAGCGCGATAGCTACCCTAGAATAAGGGCATTATATAGAAAAATAGCGAGTCTATATATAGCTAAATATAACCGCGGAGTAAAAGAACCCTTTTATTAATTATTTTCTTTATATCTTTATTTTAAGTTTTATTTACTATCTTATATCTTTATCGCTAATAGGAGAGCGAGAGGGTAATATATTAGAATATAATTAGGATTAATCTAAATATAGACGTAAAGCCTAATATTAATAGAATAGCTCCTAGTCTTAGCTAGTATATCCTTAATAGAAAAGAAAACCTAAATTAAAGTTAGAAAACTATATATAATAGATAAGTGAGCTTTAGAACGTAAAGATATTACTATTACTATATATAATATAATATAATAATACTTTATCTAATCTATTAAGTCATAATCTTATAAACTATAGCTATTAAAAAAGTAATGTTTTTTATATTATATAAGCTATTACTATCGGCTATCTAATATATAATAAGGGAAATATAGGTATCTCGCGTAGCTAACGCTAGAGGAATAAGCTAAAATATTACTATATAGGTTTCCTAGAAGATAATATCTTAATTAGCTCTAAAATGCTATAGCCGCCCCGCTAGAAAAGCGCTATAAACTAAAGAGGAATGACTTATATTATAATATATATACTTATAGCGATATTATTAATAATAATATAAGTAAGCCGTTATTTCCTATCGCGCGCCGACTGAATTATAGTAGGCGGAGTTTATATATTATTACTAACCTCACCCGCCTACTATACTATCGACGATAGATCTAATTATTAGCCTCCACTTAGAGCCATATCTCTAGATCCCTATACTATTTAAAGTTCTACTACCGGCCGAGTCTACTTATAATCGCGACTATAATGAACCGAGTGAGACTAAAGTAGGCCCGGCATTAGTACTATATAACCCGCTAGTTTAGAACTATAATAAGAACTCACGGACTAATTATATAAGCCCGGTTAATATATAAGATTACTACCTACTTTTCGAAAACTCTTAGGCTTAGCTCGAGTTTATATTATAAGGATATAACGCGGCCGACGCCGTATTTATCTAAGACTAACCTAGCCTATTATAGCTTAAAGCTTAAGATAAAGAGCTATAAGCCCTAGTTAATATAGTCTAGTAATTACTTATTACCCTAGATTAGGAGATAATAAGAGGTAAGAAGGATCTAGTAAGGGTCTTATATTCTACTATTAGAGCGATTTATATATTAACCCGGTTTATTAGATATAATTAACTCACTATAATCCTTAAGTATGGCGGGATTACCAGACGATCTAGCGGCATAGAGCCCTTAATCTGCTGCTTCTATTAGCGCCTATTATACCTTTAATAGGCCGCAGACCGAAACGCTATAACGGCCGTACTAGTTAAGGAATTAATTAACCCCCCGGGAGTAAAAAAACTCTATATACCTAGCTGCGGCCTTCCCCTTATATACTAGATAGCTCGCCTAGGTTAATAAGGGCTAATGCCTATAATTAAGATAGGTTTCTCTTATTATTAGCTGCTAATATTAAGATATTTATATAGGAGTATTAGGACTTTATTAACCGTCTTTATTAAGCGCCGAGAGACTTTAGAGTTAAATAGAATTACTACGGGCTTTATACCTAGAACTTCTATCGCCGGCTTAAATAATAGGACTACCTTATTACTAAGGACGTCCTCTATAGTATTTAGCTTATTATTAAGCTAAGTAGCCGCCGGGATATTATCACGCTTATATAGACTATCTAGCTAGGTGAATATCACGCTATATAGCTAAGCCTAGCCGAGATCGAAGATATATATCGGCATAAGGATATAATTATACCTATTTTTCATCCGGGCGTCAATAATATAATCGGTCACTAGTCTCTCGCTATCTATTAGCGAGCCCGATCCTCTTTCCTCGTCTTTAATTCCCTCTATCCTAATGACTCCTACCGTTCGGCGCTTTAAGAGGTCTATAATACTATAGTAGATTATTAAGGCTCTATACCGGCGTCGATCTATAATATACCGACGACTTAATAAATATATAGGTAGACCTATAGCCTTATAGTAATAGAGTATGCCTAGTGCTTCTTAGCTATAGATAATCTAGTCATTAGCTAGGGCGAGGACGAGATCTTATTATTTAACTAGCTTAACTAGATGCAGTAGGAGCTATACTTATCTAGAATATATAACCTAGATCTACGAGAGGTTAGTGCTATATCGTACTAGATTAAGGTCATTTCGCAATACCTTAGCGTAATATTATCTAATGCCGCGGCCGGCGGGCAGGCTAATATAGCCCTATAATGTAGAGAGCTCGAGACTCCAGTTAATAATAGTGCTAATAGGACTATAGAACTAACCGACCCTACCGTACTATTATTCCGAGAGTAGAATAGCGCGATAGGATATACTTCTTAATAGTATAAAGATAACTATTATATTTAGGTGGAAAAGGTAACTAAAGAACGAGGGGCTCTATTAACTTACTCTTTACTCCTTAATATCATAAAGTAACTAGAGGGTATAACCCCACTAGATAGCGATATAAATAAGATTTATCTCCTATTAGTCCTTAATCTAGCATAAGATCTACTATACCCTAGGCCTTAGGAGACTTATTTAGAAAACGGTCCTACCTAGTATAATAGCGCCTATAAGGTAGCGATAGAAGGCTTAATAGCCGATAAATTAAACCCTCCCTACCTATATATATACTCTTATTATTATTAGTTATAAGGACTAAAGTATAACTTAATCTTATTATTATATAATATTAATAGCCTCTATAGCTTCCTAATATCCCTTAGCGTCGCTAGGCTAAGGTTCTAATAATATATTTAACCGTATATTACTCTTAATTATATTAATAATATCTATCTTAATATAGAAATCCCTTCGCCCGGTAGTCTAGACGATAATACCGTAATAACATAGCCTCTATATAATATCCTAAATTATTACCTTAGGCGCATTATCGGCCTAGCGGATACCTATATCTAGGTCTTCTTCCCTACCCTATTCCATAATTAGCTCTCCGATCCCTATACTTAGACTTATATCCTAAGGGTAAGATTTATATATTAATATAAGGAAATAACGCTACCTACTATATAAGCCATTATTAATGATAATAATATACTTTAGTATATCCCTAAAACCTATACTATCGCCTTATTAGACTTAAGTATACCCCGGGAAGCGTTAGTAGCTAAAGCGGTAGTCGAGGAAGAGGAGCTAGGGGGATTTATAGGCATAAAGAGGCGAGAGGCACCGGGTAACCCATTAGGGCTATACTATAAGCATTTTTACGTTATACTATATTCTCGATATCTTACCGCTCTCTAGGAAGAAGTTCAGGTAAGGGCTACTCCCTTCCCTAAGTATACTAGCCTATAGCTCTATATAGCTACTAAGAATACCAAGCTGGCATAGATATAGCTTACGCTTAAGTTAACGCTCGAAGAGTAGCATCACTATTAGGACTCTATAGTCGACGAGACCTATATTAATCTATAGGCGATATATATTAATATTAGGCGCTAGCTAATACCCGCCGAGATAGGACCGCGTAGGCGTATATTACTATAGCGCTAATACTACCTAGATAGGCTTTAGCGTCGTCGGCTATAATAGAGTTAGCTTTAGAATCGCCTTAGTGGACGGGAAGAGGGCGCTAATCGAGGTAAATTAGGGAAGCGCTATAGCCTACCTATTTGCCGGACTACCTACCTATTTATAACCCTCCGTAATACTAGAGATATAATAATTACTCCCGGGCTAGGAAGCTAGGAGCTTTAGAAAGGCCTTATCTATAGCTAGTTCTATAACCTTATTAAGGTCCTATTTAATGCCGCTAAGTAATACCCTTTCTAGAACCACTATACCGAGAGTATGGCCCTAGACCTATTATATCTCCTCGACTAGCGTAACTCCACGCGGGAGCGTATACCTATTAGTCCTAGGTATAATATATATATAGGCTTAATAAGCTCTATATCTACTATAACCTTCCTATAGTCGATTAGGATAAAATGGAAGATAATATAGTGCGGTTAGCGCTCGAACTAATATAGCACTAATTTACCTATAGTATCTAGGCGGAGGACCGAGTATCGCTAGACCTCCTATAGTATATTATAGATCTATTCTTATTAGCTCTAGCTCTAGCTCTAGCTTAGCTAGGAGAGGCATTAGAGGATAACCTAGAAGACTACCCTTTCTTTACTATTCCTTCTTAGACGATAGCTAGATTCCTCTATATTAGTATTAATCGATATTACTTCCTATTTAAGTATATTAAGGTATAGACCGGCCTAAAGTACTCACTGCCTAAGACTATTATTATAGTAATAGCACTCCGCGGACTTTAATTTAGCTATACCTTATCCCTTATCATGAAGGAGCTAATACTCTAGGGAGATAGATAGATATTAATATAGTATATATAGCCCCGAGAGAGAGAACTATAGGCTATTAAAGTATAACGAGAAGGACTAAGCCTAGCTAAAATATCTAAGGTCTATAGGTTTAGCTAGTAGATTCTAAGGAAGTTTAATTAAAATACCTAGCGGTTTACTTCTAAAGTTAGTAATTAATTAGCGGTTAATAATAACCTCCTATATTAAGACTATAAGCGGTAATAGCGAGTACTTAAGGATATTCGCGATATCTATATCTAGATATAGTAAGCCTAGAGCTAGGTAAGACGGTATTAAGTCTATAAGAATATAGCGGTAAGAAGGCTATAGCTTAAATATCTCCACTCTATAGTTATTAAATTCTTCTAGCGGGATATCTAGCGCGCGGCTCTAAAGAGTATAAAATAGAAGATAGGTTCTAATATTACGGACGAGGCGATAATTAGATACCTAGACTTTAATCCTCCGGCCTTTTATTACGACGGGCTATTAGACTTATTCCACGATCGCTAGCGCGATATTAACACACCGGCCTTATCTTATTACCGGAAATAAGCTATAGTCAGCTAATATAATAGATCTCTTTAATAATCTATTCTCACCTAGCTCTATAAATATAGCTATAAAGCATTAAAGAGGCTAGTCTTCTCTCCCTTTTCGCATTATAACGCGCTATAATATTAAGCTCATTAAGATAACGCTTAAGTCAACTAAAGCGACACAATAATATATATAGCTTAGGCGGATTATCTTATTAACTCACTAGATCCTTCCCTAGCTATTAGATACCGAGCTCCTTATTATAACGAAAGAGAGCTAGGCGGCGAATCTTAAATACCGCCTTACTTAGGCTTCTATTATTTATATTAGCCCTTTAGCCGAGTCTACGAGATTTTCTAAGCTATTTATGCCGACGCGGAAGGTCGATAATATAGATCGCCATATCTCTATATAGGATAACCTTTCGCAAGCGCTCTTAGAGGTTTATAGATACTATTTTAGCGATAGAGGCTAGATAAATAGCGCCGATAATATAAGCTACCGCTATTATTAGTCTACCCAAGAGTTACTTAAGAGCATACGCGATCGCATTAGCCTTAATGCCTCTAGCTTAACCGCGCTATAGAGCTATTTAAGAAGGGTTAGATCTTTCCCGTCATAGAGGCTAGTCAACCACCTTAGCTTTATATAGTTAGCTATATTTAGGATAGGACTCTAGATAAGCTAGATTAACTTTTTTATAAGCTACTATAGGCAAGTAGTAATAACCCTCTAGATTAAGGTCTTACCCCTAACTCTAGATAGGTAATATATTAGAAATTAATTAGATAGTTTTAGGATCTTAGTTATAATATATTATTTAAAAGGATATCGCTATTTCCTATAGCTAAAGGTCGGATATAGATAATAGAGGAGCGAGAAAGTCTTTAGAAATACTTTAAAGTATAATCGAATAAGTAAGGAGAATTACCGATATTACCTTAAATTCTTTAGAGGAAACGAACTAAACCGTAGAAATAAAATAAGAGTTATAGAGACTATAGAAGTATCTAAGGAGGGCAATAAAAGAGAGCTAATAACTCTACGATATAGTTATTATTATAGACTTAAGAGTAATATATAAGAATTAATAGGCTATCTAAACTATAGAGGAGAGAGTTAAAGAGTATAGGCATAATAATATTTTAAGGCGGTAGGCGGGCTATATATAATAGATAGTATTATACGCTAAGTTAGGCTTTTAATATTAAAGATAGCGCCTATTTAGTAATCTAAGTTAAGTCGAGATTAAAAATATCACGCGAGTACTTAGTGAAAGTTAATTTATAAGGGCTAAGTATATATTTTAAATCGAAAAATATAAATATAAGTTAAAGTACTTTAATATATAACCCTAGGGCCTTATTTATAACCCCTACCTAGATAAATATAATCGAGGATAATAGGTAAATAAAAGTATATATATTATCACTTAAGTTATATATAAATTAATAGAGGGGGGGGGGGTAGGGGGGACTAGCTTAAATAAGCTTTTAATATAACCCCTAAAACTCCGCCTACCCTTATTTCCTAATAATATAATCACCTTCTAGCTATCGCAAATAGGATATTAAATAGAATAATAGGGGACTAGCGCTAGATAGATAAATAAAGGATAAGGACTTAATATTAATAATAAGTAAGATTAATTAAAAGCTCGCACTTATATATATATATATATATATATAACCGCACTTATATAATATTATATTATAGTCTTATCCCTATCGATATATCTAGATATCCTAACTTTCTTTATAAGTAATTATAATCCCTAAAGTATATATATAAATTTAGATAGGGTATATATTTTACTAATATTAATTTATTTAATAAAAAGGCAGAATAATATCTTCTCCTAAGCTCTTAGCCTCCTATCCTATTACTTTATACCCTAGTTTTTCCTAGTATATAACTATATATTCCTAATATAACTAACCGAGGTTACCGCTATATAAGAAAAAAAATAACCCCTCTATTAGTCGATAGGCATTAGATTAATAACTTTTATATATACGTTTTATCCTTTACCTATATTAGGCTTATATATTAATCTATCTAGGACTTCTATATTTAGCTTAGGATAAATTAAGAACCTAGAGCTCTATCTTCTCTATACTAAGGGGTCCCCTATATTATTAATAACCCCCCTCTCCTTTAAGTAATATCCTAAATCCCCCTATTAAATAGCTATATTACCTAAAATATTACTTAAAAGACATTAGTATAAAACGAAAAGGAATATAGCTCTTAGTCTTAACTAATTCCTAGACTTTATATCTTAAGGGAGTAGAAGTTAATAATAAGGGTTAGTAATACCTAGGGAGGATAAATAATATATTAATCTAGGAGCTTTTCTTAATTATCCATCACTAAGATATAATTAATTATTAAGATAGAAGTAAATAAGAGGATAGAGGTAAATATATAGAAGGGAAATATAGCTCTATATCTTCCTTCTCGGGATATAGGCAAGCTCTTAGGTCTAATTAACTATTATTTAGGGTAGGTAGTAATTAAGATAAAGTAATATCTTTATATCGGATTTATTAAGGCTCTATATAATAATAGCGTCACTCTAAAGCTATCTCTATGCATAGGCCTTAAATAGTTCTTATACTATCTTATCTAATATTAAGGCTACTACCTATAGTATGCCTTCCCTAATTTAAATATAGTTTACCTTAAATAATTCGCCGAGCGTTATAATTAGTATCTATTACCCCTCCTTAGCTATAGTAATATTATTTATTATATATACTGCTCTAGATAAAGCCATTTTAGATATACTTAAGTAAATCCTTAGGTATTACCTCGCACTCTTATACTCCCTTATAAGCCTCTAGGCGTCGCTATTTAATACTAAAAATATTCCGGGCTCTTAAAGTAATTATTCGATTTATCCTCCTACTAATAGTTAATTATCTAAGATATCCCTATAAGCCCTTAGCTAGATAAGGGTATTATTAAGCTTATCGCTATACTCCTTTAGCGCGGAGAGTATTATAATATTAGCGCGAGTTAAGTATTAAGTACTTAGGCTAAGTAATATATCACTTATAGATACCTTAGCGGTAATAGGCTAAAGCCTTAGTTATACGATATAGTTAAGCACCTTAGCGTAAATCTTTAGGCCCTATTTAGTAGCCTTTATTTATTTATAAGCCATTCTATATCTATAGGCTCTAGCGGAAGATATTTAGGTATTAATAGAGTAAATAATTATAACTTTAAGTTAATCTCTTTAAGATAATCCTTAAGGTCTTATATTATATTTCGAACTATATCTTATATTTATTAAATACCTAAAGAGTAATAGTATTAGTTCGTCTAGGGGTAGGAGGGGATATAGTTAGTATGAAATTATCGCATAAAAGAAAGTAGGCCTATAGGTTCGCGTTAATAAGGGCGATAGCGATAATCGATTTATACCCTAATAATATAGCCGTAAAGCTATTAATATCGCTATCTATATACCTTAACTTAGCCTAATCTCTAATACTATAGGTCATTAAGCCTCTAGAGTATTTAATATATTTAGAGAGTAGCTCTTAAAACTTAATATAGGCCCTAATATATTAGGTAAGCGGGAGTTTTAAGGGAATTAATATAGATAGGTTATTTCTAGAGAAGGCCTAAAGAGAGGCGAGGATACCCTCGAGACTCTTAAGCTTACCCTCTAGTAGCTAGACTATCCACGGGTAATCTCTAAGACTTTAAATAGCTTAATATAGCGCGCGACTAGATTAAATAGCGGTAGTAACTATAGCTATTAAAGCTAAAGTAACGCTTAATGGATCTACTATCTCGCATAGTAATAATACTAAGGCGCTAGGGTTTAAGAACTAGATCCTAATATAAAATCGCGCATAAGAGGCCCTCCTCTATAGAAATTAATTCTTAGCTTAGTCGATAGGGACCGATTAGCTAATTATAAGTAGTTTATGGGGGGGGGAGGGGGGAGGTTAGGTTTAAAGCTAAAGCTAGGAGGACTAATATAAATAGAAAGAAATATAGGGGACCTTAAGTAGGTATTATAGAATCCTAGTGAGAAAAGCGATAACTAGGTCTAAGTGGACTATTATACATTAATTATTCGCGACGTCTAGGCCTAAATAATACCTAGGCTAATAATAGAGATTAAAGGCATATTATATATATTACTTCTAGTTCTTTATTATATAGTACTCCTTTAATTACTTTATACTTTATATTATTATTATTCTCTTATCCTAGCGCTCTAATAATCGAAAGGTATCTAGGATATAAATAATTATTACCTTAAGAAGAGAAAAAAATACCTAAAAATAATTAAAAACTAAAAAGAAACTCTTAGTTCCTATAACTACTATATATAACTACCTCCTAGGCGATATCTAACTACCCTTAGATAAACTAGAGGGTAGGTCCTAGCTTAGAGAAGGGCTAATCTATATTATATAGTTAGAATAGGACTTAGAGCTAAGCTTATAACCTTCTCCCTAATAATCGCTAAACTTAGATATATCTTAATCATTAGGGATAGGTCATAGATAAAAGAGAGAATAGCCCTAACTTTAGGATTTATTATTCCTATTATATTATATAATTAATTTAAAGGTATCCTAGGAAAGCTACTATATAGTCTTATTATCGAAATACCTACCGATCTGCCGCTAGGCTTAACTAAATCCGCTATTTTTCCTATTTATAGTCTTTTTATTCGTTAAGGCTAAGAATTAAATAGTTTAATCTCTAGTGGCATAATTTTCGATTATATTAATATTTTATTATAAGTATATATCTACCTAGTAGTAGATATTTATCGACTAATAAATAGTTTCTAACTTACTTTAGAGTCTTTTAAGGTCTACCCTATTATCTTTAGTTATTACCGATTTTAATTTAGCTATTAACCGGTCTATTACCTTCCTTTATATCCTTCTAGTTATTTAGTAGTAACCTTAAGGCTTCCTATATACTCCTATAGGGATTTATTAATAATTCTATTAGGTAAAAGGCTAGAATTAATAAGCCTTAATAAGTCCCTATCTCTCTAAGTATAATTAAGCTATATCTCCTTAATATAATTGGAAAGCTAGCGATAGATTTAAAGGCCCTTCTCTATATTAGCTCGCTTACTCTAGATATATCATAAGTCGGCTATATTAATATTAGAAGCTGGCATAATATATTTAAATATTACCTTAAGTTTCTTATTAATACTCTTAAGATAAGCTTCTAAATTATTAATAGCGTTCCTAATTAGCTCCTTATAGTCCTCGAGAGTTTTTATTATAATAGATAATAAGCGGCTAATAAACTATTAAAAGCCTATCTAAATATCCTAGCCGGTATATAAAAAAAAAAAAAAAAACTTATAGGGTTATATCTATTAAAGCGATATTAATTATAGATTTATAGCTAGCTAGCTACTGCCGGAAGCTATTAATATCGTCACCTATATATTTTATTTTAGCCTAGTCGCGGAAACTTATTCAATCTATATTAGATTATACGTAATACTTTATTAACTCTTAGCTAAACTCCTTATAGGCTTCGCTATATCGCTATAAAGGGATATAGAGTATTAAGAAATCTATATTAGTAATAGCGCTAGCTATTTCCATAAGTATTTCTAATACCCCTTTTAAAGTATATAACTCTTTAAGGAGATCACGGACTCACTTAAGATAGGTATAGAAACTATTAATATTATTATAAAGTAAGATATTAGCCTTTAATATAAAAATAGCTAATACTAAGATCGCAAAAGCGAGGCCTATTAGCTCCGCTATTATAATAATAGTCAGTAGATATCTAAAGAAGACGCATAAGGTAAGAATAAATAACTATTAATATAATCCTAGGGATTATTAAATCGAAGAATAAATTAATATAATATCTATCGATATAATTAGCGCCGAAGGACTTTACTATATATTATAGGGATATTAAGGGGATTTATTTATATGCTAAACTATTAGGTTTAGTCACTAAGGGCTCTAAATATAGATAGCCGCTAAAAGGGCTTAATAATAGAGCTATACCTAGAAGAAGTTTAAGATTAAGGGAACTAGGGGTTAGCCGCGCGGCTATAGATAGCCGGTATATAGTATATATATTCGATAAGGATATTTTAGTTAAAATAACTTATATCACCTAAGGCGCTAGCTAATCGGGCTATAGAAGTAGCTATACTTATTTCTAAAATGCGCGGTATACTCTAGTTAATAGGATATATAAACCGGGCTTATACTATACTTAGGTCCGCGGGGATTTAGTAGAATCAATTAAGAAGCGATAGGATTATAAGATAAGAAAGTAAGGCGGCTTTAATTAAGGCGGGGTTTTCTATAATAATAAGGGGGTTATATATTTTAATACTCTCTATAATAAATAAGTATAGTAATAATTTAACGATAAGTAAGTCTTATCTTATTGCGCGGTTATAGCTCATAGAGCTATCTAAATTTAGGTGCCTAATATAAGACGCGATCGAGTATTTAATTTAGGGAAAGAGGGGAGGGGGATTAAAGGGGGTTACTATCCTATAGTAGGTATAGCGAGAGCTTATACTAGGCGCTTAGTTAGCGGCAATAGAACGGCTAAAGTGGCTTTACCTGGTCGTATTATCTAGGCTCTTAATCTTATCGGTTAGCGCTATACTATAAATAAGTATAATACATAAGGCCTTAGACGAATTTATGGGTTATAATAAATAATATTATAATTAAACCTAAATTATAGTAAGCTTAATGAACTATTCTCTTTACCTTCTAGAAGGATATTTTATATAGACCTACTTCTTTCTTATTCTCTATTCTATAATAAAATACCTATATAATCTAGATTCTTAATTATTCTAGCTTTATATTCTTTATTATATAATAAGAACTCTATATAGCTATTTAAAGTATAGCTAATAATAATAGAGACTATAGGGAATAAGAAGTAGGGCTTTTATATAAGTCCGGCAAAGATATATATAACGGCTAGTACGATAAAGAATATACTAAGACCGGGTATTAGGAGAAGAAGCTAGCGTAATAACCTCCAAACCCCAGACCTAATAGTCACCTATAT
This sequence comes from Fusarium virguliforme, assembly GCA_020883615.1. NCBI lineage: Eukaryota > Fungi > Ascomycota > Sordariomycetes > Hypocreales > Nectriaceae > Fusarium > Fusarium virguliforme. The sequence continues at coordinate 6,885,031 of JAJHJD010000002.1, forward strand.
AACTTATCTATAATATCTATGATAATAGTGCTAGAGCTAGGGTCGTTTATATATAGTCCTACCTCTAGATTATTAAGAGAGGGCTTATATCTAGGTTATATACCTAAATGACTAGATATCCAAAAGGTATAGTTATGCTTCTTCTATCTTATTCCTTAATGAAAAGCTATATTTAATAGCTAGCTAGATGCCGCTTATATAATAGATTTTATAAGTCGATATTCTTTAGTATAACGTAAGTAATACCGGGCCTCCATACCTTATTTATATCCTAATGATCTACTATAAAAGCCGGGCGGCTAAAGGTTAAAGCTAATATAGTCTTCCTATATCCGGGCGGTCTAATAAGGACAAGCGAGGAGGGCCGACCCTTACCTATACCGTTAATAAATAGTAAGGCCTCTATAAATTAGTCCTATACTTTAATAGGTAGGTACTAAAGGCGAAGCTTAAAGGCCGGTATATAGTAGAATAGGCGGCGGTTCCTTACTTTTTAAGAATACTTTATACTTACTAGATATATCTAGGAAGTATCCTTTAAGAATAACCTAAGCTTTATCGCGAGAAGATTTATCGTTAATAACCCTTAGGATAAGCGCTTTCTAGTATAGGCTAAAGTACTCCTCGCTCTTATATAGGTTAGGTTCAGAAAGAAATATAAGTTTATTTATTATTAAAATTCTTAAAGGAGGGATATTACCGTATTTTATAGTAGACTTAAGGGTATAAGGGTAAGGAGGGAAGGCCTAGTGAAGTCAGACTGGCTTTATATGGGTTTTAGCCTTATTATAAGGTAAGAGTCGCGAATTACTATATAACGCGAGGAGGGGTAATATATAAACGCATAATTATATACTCTATACTAAAAGATATTAAGTATAGTAAGTATATATAAGGAGATATAATTAATTAGTTAGAAGTCCTGGAGTTATAGTATAATAATATTCCTATTATTAATAGCTTTAATATAAAAAGCTAATAGAGAAATCGGCTATAGTAGATCCTAATAGGATTTAAAAGCGGTAGTACGCTAAGCCCTAAATAGAAAACCGCGATACTAAGATAATATAATATAATATAATAAGTCTAAATATTACGGTTTTTAGCTACTAAATTCGGTAAAGAATATCGCCGCCTTAAATGATTTCTATATAACTAATATAATATCTAGCGCGACTCTAGAGACCTTATACCCTACCGGTCTTAGAATCCCTTTAAACCTAAGGGTAAGTATCTATATATGCCTATTATACTCCTTAAGCCTTTATTAATATTATACCTCTTTCTTTTACCCCCTAGAATTAACTATCTATACGTCCTACTTACCCCTACTATATATCTAATCCATTATAATTAGGTAATCGGTCTATCCTATCTATTAACCTATCTATAACTCACTATACTTATTATTCTCCCCGCTATATATAATATATCTTTAAGAGTAAACTAGGAAGGGTAGGTAGATATATATTTAGTAATAATTAAAAATAGGGAGATAAGATATAATAATAAAGATATATATATATATATATATATATGTGTATTCGTCGTTTATTGGGAAGGAAGAGAATTATGAGGGTTAGTAGAGGTACCCTAGGGGTTCTCATTAGAAGTTTTATAGCGCTAGGTTTAAAGACGGGCAAGGTAGAGAGACAGTTCGGCTTCCCTAGTGCTATAGGGTAAAAAGGGTTAAAAAGGGTATAATTTTATCTATACCCTATTAAGTACGGCCTCTTTACGCTTAATAAATAATAACTAACTACTTTTATATTATACTCGCTACTAATCTAATTAAATCCACTCTAGGGTCATTATTTAATACTAATAGACTTAGAATAACTTTAATATTCCGAGATATAGGGCCTATAAATTCACATTAATTTATCTTATACTATAGTTATTCTAAAATTCGCCTTTTCTATCCTCTCACCTAATACGGCTTCCTAATCCACTCTATATATAGGCTAATATCCGGCTATTAAGCTCTATCGTAATATTAACTTAAATAACTCCTATAATATATACTTAGTGATATAACTATAAAATAAATCGTCGGCTATATAACATTATCTGACTTTAGTAAACCTTTAACCGAACTATATTTATCTACGCTATAATAGTACTTAATGCAGTAGGATAGACCTATTATTATTAATGCATTTGCTATATAGAATAAATTAAGTAGGTAACTGCGAGAGAGGCATAAGGGAAGTTAAGTTTATATATAACCCTAACCCTAACCCGGAGCTAAGATTAGGGTTATATTTAAGTAAAGGGTTAGAGGTAGAAAGGGGTTAAGAGAGTTAGGGTATTTATAAGGGCCTATAGAGGGAAGTAGAGGTAGTGCTATTTACCTGTAACCCTAACCCTAACCTAAAGGTAACCCTTAGGTTTTTATTTAAGCTAGAAAGTTAAGAAGTAAGCGGGAGGTTATAAAGGTTAGTGAAGAGTAAGGGGCGAGAGCGGGGTTTTAGGGTAGAGAAGGGGAGTAAGGCTTATTAGTTTCTAGGGGTAAAGAAGGGGGAGGTAAGGATAGGGGCAATTAGGAGGTAGTAACCTCTAGCGTTAGGAGTTAGAAAGTAAAGCTAACCGCTATTAGCCTCTAGTATAAGCGGGAAGGAAAAGAAATAGAGTATTATTATAGGGTAGGGGTAAAGGAGTTAGAAAGGTAAGATTAAGCACTAAGGTCTAGGAGAGAAGTAAAGTAACCTCTAGGGTAGAGAGGGAGGAAGGAGTAAGTTATTAAGTAAAGAGAGAAGAAAAAAAGAAAAAAAAGATAAGAGGTAATTAATAATAAATAACCTCTAGTATTAAGGGGTATAGAAAAGTAAAGCTAAGTACTACTATATAGGAGAGAAGAGCTAAAAGAAGTAAAGGTAATAGCTAATAAGTTCTAATTTAAGGAAGAAGGGAAAAAGATAAAGGGTATAAGTAGGAGGTAAAAAGGTAAAAGTAATTATTAATATCTAAGAGAGAAGTAGGTAAGGTCTAGGGTTAAAAAGCGAAGACGAAAGTATTAAGAGAAGGGGGAGGGCTAACCGCTAGCGTAAGGGGTAGTATAAAGTAGGCGGAGGTGAACCGCTAGTATAAGTAATTAAGTAAATAAAATAAGGGTAAGGAAAGGAGTAAGAAGGGGTAAGGGATAAGCGCTACTAAGGTTAAGGGCTAGGTAGGGCAAAAGGTAAGCGCTTTCGGGGTCGAGCGCTGTGGGGCTAGGGCTAGGGCTAGGGCTAGGGCTAGGGCTAGGGCCAGGGCCAGGGCCAGGGCCAGGGCCAGGGCCAGGGCCAGGGCCAGGGCCAGGGCTAGGGCTAGGGTTTATATGGGAATATAGGGGTTAGGGTTTATGCGGTAGTTCGGAGGATAAAAGTTATTTAAAACTTCCCAAAAAAATATATATATATAGAGCGAGAAAACGCAAGTAAAGGAACCTAGTCCTATATTTTTTACTACCTTATAGCATAAGTTATTATAGTTTAAAATAATTATTAGATTAAAGGTCGATAAAATAGTTAATAATATAAGAAAGTCTTAGCTTATATTTAATTTAAAAGGGTATAGCATAGGACCTATAGAGAAGTCTTAGCTTATATTTAATTTAATCGGGTATAGCGCGATAGCTACCCTAGAATAAGGGCATTATATAGAAAAATAGCGAGTCTATATACAGCTAAATATAACCGTTAAGTAAAAGAACCCTTTCGTTAATTATTTTCTTTATATCTTTATTTTAAGTTTTATTTATTATCTTATATCTTTATCGCCGACGGAAGAGCGAGGGTAATACATTAGAATATAGTTAGGATTAATCTAAGTACGGACGTAAAGCCTAATACTAATAGGATAGCTCTTAGTCTTAGCTAGTATATCCTTAATAGAAAAGAAAACCTAAATTAGAGTCAGAAAACTATATATAATAGATAAGCGAGCTTTAGAACGTAAGGATATTACTATTACTATATATAATATATATAATACTTATCTAGTCTATTAAGTTATAATCTTATAAACTATAGCTATTAAAAAGTAATATTTTTTATATTATATAAGCCATTACTATTAGCCATCTAATATATAGTAGGGGAAATATAGGTATCTCGCGTAGCTAATATTAAAGGAATAAGCTAAAATATTACTATTTATATGGGAATATGGGGGTTAGGGTTCACGCGGTAGTTCGGAGGACAAAAGTTATTCAAAACTTCCCAAAAATGACACATATGATAGAGCGAGAAAAACGCAAGCAAAGGAACCTAGTCCCATATTTTTCACTACCTTATGGCACAAGTTATCGTGGTTTGAAATAATTGTCGGATTGAAGGTCGACAAAATGGTTGATGACATAAGAAGTCTTGGCTCACATTTAATTCAAAAGGGTATAGCGTAGGACCCACAGAGAAGTCTTGGCTCACATTTAATTCAATCGGGTATAGCGCGACAGCTACCCTAGAACAAGGGCATCGTGTGGAAAAACAGCGAGTCCGTACGCAGCTGAACGCAACCGCTGAGTAGAAGAACCCTTTCGTTGATCATTTTCTTTATGTCTTCGTTTCGAGTTTTGTTCACCATCTTACGTCTTCGTCGCCGACGGGAGAGCGAGGGGGCAATGCGTCAGAATGTAGTTAGGATCAGTCCAAGTACGGACGCAAAGCCTAACACCAATGGGACAGCTCCTAGTCTTAGCTGGCGTATCCTCAATAGAAAAGAAAACCCAAATTAGAGTCGGAAAACTACATATGATGGATGAGCGAGCTTCAGAACGCAAGGACATTACCATTGCTATATGATATGATGCAATGATGCTTTGTCTAGTCTGTCAAGTCGTGATCTTGTAAACCGTGGCTGTCAAAAAAGCAACGTTTTTTGTATTATATAAGCCGTCACCGTCGGCCGTCCGACGCGTAGCAGGGGAAATACAGGTGTCTCGCGTGGCCAACGCTGGAGGAACGAGCCAAAACATTGCTGTGCAGGTTTCCTGGAAGACAATGTCTCAACCGGCTCCGAAACGCCGTGGCCGCCCCGCCAGAAAAGCGCCGCAAACCGAAGAGGAACGACTTGCATCACAACGTGCACGCTCACAGCGATACTATCAACGACAACATAAGCAAGCCGTCATTTCCTATCGCGCGCCGACCGAATCGCAGCAGGCGGAGTTTATACATCATTACCAACCTCACCCGCCCGCTATACCATCGACGACGGATCCGGTTGTTGGCCTCCACTTGGAGCCGCATCTCCAGATCCCCACACCGTTCGAAGTTCCACTACCGCCGAGTCCACTTGCAATCGCGACTACGACGAACCGAGCGAGACCGAAGCGGGCCCGGCAAGCACCATGCAACCCGCCAGTTTGGAACCACGACGAGAACTCACGGACCAACCATACAAGCCCGGTCGGTGCGCAAGATCACCACCCACTTTTCGAAAACTCTCAGGCTCAGCTCGAGCTTGTGTCACAAGGATGCGACGCGGCCGACGCCGCGTTTATCCAAGACCAACCCAGCCCGTTACAGCTTGAAGCTCGGGATGAAGAGCTGCAAGCCCTGGTCGACACAGTCCAGCAATTGCTCATCACCCCGGATCGGGAGACAACAAGAGGCAAGAAGGATCCAGCGAGGGTCTTACGTTCCACTATTAGAGCGATTCACGCACTAACCCGGTTTACCAGACGCGATCAACTCACCACAATCCTTAAGCACGGCGGGATTACCGGACGATCCAGCGGGATGGAGCCCTCAATCTGCCGCTTCTGCTGGCGCCTGTCACACCTCTGATGGGCCGCAGACCGAAACGCCGCAACGGCCGTGCCAGTCAAGGAATCGATCAACCCCCGGGAGCAAAAGAACACTCTGCATACCTGGCTGCGGCCTTCCCCTCACACGCCAGACGGCTCGCCCGGGTTGACGAGGGCCAATGCCCATGACCAAGACGGGTTTCTCTTATCATCG